>OX438799.1:11402443-12770457 GCA_949316475.1 Hypomecis punctinalis
TCCCCGGCGCAAAGGTCCCCATCACACTGGCTGCATTACCGCGCTGAATGGCAATGGCCAACCTCTGCACCAAAAAACAACATTTATATTACAACATTATATTAGAATAACACATAGGTTATAAATTATAATGATATTGCTTCAAAAATCAAAATATCATGCGGGCGAAGCCGCGGGTAAAAACTAGTATCATATAATATGAGTAAAGGTACAGGGATGTACCTACCTAGACATCATCGACTTGTCATTTTTTCTGTTTTCCATATTGATGTTAGACATAATAAATAGCAGTCCGATATTGATGCACAAATAAACTTATGTGTATTTTTTGATTTGTAAATAGCAGCATATGCATATTACCTATACATGAAAGATATTTTATTTGTATGTGTTGTATAAAAGGAATATTACTAGCTCTACATAATCTGGCATCGTGCCGCTGGCAGACCCATATAACTTATGTAGAGCAAGTACGTATTTACATAGGAGCCCTATAAACCACCGGTCAGAAATGCAGTCCAACCAACGGCATAGCAAAAATAATTGTGCCATACATTACTATGATATATGCGCACAAAATGGGCCATTAGAGAGCCGGGCCGCAGTAACAATGGCTATAATTCTCCTCGACTTCATTAACAGGCCTCCATTTGCATGACAACGTCGACTTATGTACAACTATAGCACGCAATAAGCGTCCAAGAGGATGGAGGTGGATGTACCCTGAATGTTCCACTGCACTGGCAAATATAATTTTGCTTTTGAAAATTTCTCGATGCGCTAATATAGTCTTTATCCCAATAGGCTATAGAAAGTTTATCTTATGTGGAAGAGGTAAAATGTATTTTGGTGATGCTGTGGGCTTTGTAGGCGGTGCGGATTTCGTCTCGCTCTGACCGGGCGTGGCTTGCGAAGGCACGCCCTTCGCATCCGCCGCGCCGCTCTCTCGTGCTACGGGGCCTACGAGTCTACGGCGGCAACGCGGCTACGGTACGGGACAGTAATGGCTTTTTTCCAATGCAAAATGTGTTATTTTATTTTGTACAGTTTTTTTTTTATTGTGAGTAAATAATTCAAAAGTTGCATATTTACGAGTATTTTACTTTACTAGCAATATATTTAAATTTGATAAGAGATCATAATTTTGTGAATATACATTACCCAAATGATTGTCGGTAGGTAGAGTACAGCGTAAATTAGTATTGTCAATATTGTTAATTTGTTTAATAATTTATTTGAATACATCCAGTTACTATTATTATTGTGAAGGTTACAGAAAAATAAATAGAAATTACCTACTCATTCGCATTTATCATACATATTACACAGATATCATATTATATTATAGAGACCTATGTAACTCTTTTTATGTTTTTTTTTCAGAAAAAGGTTATTTTAAAAGATTTACACAAAATAATAGGTAAGCGTTATCTACTTCCAAATCTTTGATTACATTTGGAGTTTTGAACTAAGTTTTTGTAGGGAAAAAGTGTATGTTGTAATCATATTTTTTGTGTATTAACAGGTCGAACAATAAATCACTTCCATTTTTGATCACTTTTCAATCTCAGTATTACTCTTGATTAAACTAAATCCTGATCATGAACAGATTTTTATCACGAGCCTGAATTAGTTGGCTCTGGCCTTGTCGCGCTTTTTCTCCAATAAAGTAAGAGAGATGAAAGCCAAAATGGTTCAATTCAAGCTCACTTCTCGTGGTATATATGGCTATGGCGTTATACTTAAATAGGGGCTAGTTTGATCATGAATAAATTCTTGTAGTAATTATGGAGAAGGTTTTACACGGAGCCTGTCTGTAACAACGAAAGTTACCGACATAGCCCAGTTGAAATAACAGTGAGCAGGGCACACAGCACAGAGGACTGATGACTGACGGGTTCAAAAATTCTCTAGTCCCACGAACCGGCAAGCGCAGCATAGGAAATTTTATTTTACCTAAGGTGGACGGATGACCTCACTAAGACCGCAGAATCACGCTAGATGCAAGCCGCTACCTCTTACTGGATATCTACTACTAGATATGACTGCCTCGGTGGCTCAGTGGTTAGTGACCCTGACTTCTGGATCAAAGAGGCGTGGGTTCGATCCCCACCAGGGCAAATATTTATGTGATGAACATAAGTGTTTGCTCTGTGTCTGGGTGTTACTTAGTTACTATCTATATACGTATGTATTTAAAAATATGTATATGTAGTATATCAGTCTCTGGCAGCCATATCACAAGCTTTGCTTAGTTTGGGGTCAGAGGCCGTGTGTAAGATGTCCCAAAATATTTATTTATTTATTTACAAGGTTGTCCAATACTGGTGTACTAAGCCGAAAGGAGGTGGTTCATATCATAATTATGAACATTTACTATGGCGCCAAACCTAAATTCGAGAAAAAAATCAACTGTTACATACATTTTGTTGATTTCGAGTTGCAGTTTTGTATAAGTACAAATGTTTTTTTCTCGGGTTCGGGTTGGCCCCATAGTAAAAGTTGTTCATAACGATGGCCTTAATGTTTTGGCTCAATACCTAGGGCAAGTAGAAAACCCGGTGTGGTGGCCGATGTCCAGCAGTGGATATCCTATGGCTAAACCAGAAAAAAATCCAGTGTAATCGCATTTTAGTACTATTTTGCCTAATAAATTATAATATTTTTAAAATAAGAACACGAATGATACGATCACTTTACAAATATGCAATATGGTGCTAGTGGCTCGGTTACAATACAAAGAATTTGTTATCCAATAACTCGACACTGGTTAGGTATCGTACCTACTGCTTTTGAATGCAACATTGTATGTTTCCTGTTTATATCTAAGAACAGTTTGTTTCCTCTTGTGTGAACCATGCACTGCAGCACGAACTAATAAATAGATAAGAAATTGCTCGTGTCAAATTACTAAGTACCAAGTAGACCTACTTAGCGATTTGTACTATTTATTTATAATACACTTGTGGGAATTATATGAAGAGGGATTTATGAGTACCTAAAATTTAATAGGTATCAAAGGTTATTTAAGTAATGATATGTTTTTGGTAAGTATACAGGGTTATTTGCTTATCCTGTACTAAACCGAAAGGGGGTGATTCAGACCATAATTACGAACAACTTTTACGATGGGACCAACCCAAAATTTGAGTAACAAATATCAGCTGTTTCATACAAAATTGCAACTCGGAATCGACAAAATGTATGAAAAAGCTGATTTTTTTCTCGATATTTTTGCTGACCCATAGTTAAAGTTGTTCGTAATGATGATCTAATGATGGATCACCCCCTTTCGACTTAGTACAGGGTGAGCAAATAACCCTGTATAAATGTTAACCGGGGGATATGATTAGTACTTACTATGATGCGTGATCGATCAAATAAAATCTTTGACCGGTACATCATCAAGTGAGAATCAAACCGCTCCAACTTAGACATGTCCTACAGCAACTAAGAAGAAGACGCTCTAGGCCCGTCTCAGACAATAGGGAAATAACTCCTCAGGTTTGCTTGCAAAAACTCACTATTTGTATCATAAAACCGCTAACGTGCCTACTTACTCACTTGCAAACTAGCTCTTACCTTCGGCTTTGCTCTCTGACCTTAAAACTACGAGTATTTCTATGCAAATTATCAAGTCGATCCTTCGGTACACGTAGGTACCTCAGAGTAATCATACAAACCCATAAACACATTTTCAGATATATATATATATATATATAAGTAAGAAGAACAAATAAAATAACTAGAACAAGGAAAATATTTCAGATTTTAAAGTTTTTCGGAAATTAATTCCGTCTTTCTTCCACATTTAATTTCACTCATTCTTTCAAGACATGCAGTTATAACTAAATCACAGATTCAAATTAATTTATTTTGACTGTATTATCAAAACTTATTGACGAGACTGAACTTATTGATGTGGCTGAAAATTCGAAGATTTCATAGTTTACGTACTTTTGCTTATTTGTATGAAACGCTTCATTTAAAAATACCGGTTCTTCTGGATCAACTTGATAGTCTAACTGATTTGTCCAACAGGGGAAAAATCCGCGTAGCCAAATTGCTGGACTAAAGAACCATTTTCTAAATATTACCAAGTATTTAAATACAGTTATGGATAGGTTAGGTTGTCAATGATGATTTAGAGGATTATTAGATTATTTTAAGCACAACACTTTAAGTATAGGACATAGGTATATGCGCAATGATGTACTCGTACAAAATAAAAACAAAATTACAAACATTTTTAAATCAAAATATTGGCAATGCAGTTACTAAATGGCGAAATTATTGTGGCTATTTACCTTTTTGGAAAATTTTCGTGTAAATTAAATTAATAATAATAAATGTAACAAGGTACAAAAGCTAGTCTTATTTTCAATTGAACAAACGAGAAAAAAAATCTCACTAGTTCAGTCAACTGAACTGGACAACTGAACTAGTGGGAATAGACGGGCATAACAATCATCATAGAAATTATATAGAAAGCAGGTTACTGCGTATTTTCTTGAAACATCATAAAACCTAAACATGATTTATAAATAAGTATAAAAATATAAACATCACGATTGACTCCAATCGAGTCCAATGACTCGGTGGTTCGACATGTGATTGAGCAACACAACAATTGCTCAACACTTGCGAAAAACGAGGTCGGTGCAGCTGTATGGAAAGGAAGTAGGCACTAAGTACTGCACATTGAAAACGTCGATCTTAAGAGTGCTTTTACATTAGGCAGCTCAGCCGCGCGATTAATCTATCTACTTACTTATTTATTCTTATGTAGTCGTGTGATCGTAATACATAAGTCTGAGTTGCAATAGTCAAACACTTCTTGTTTTAGGCAATCGTGATGGCTAAAAATGCTTAATGGTAAGGAATAAGCTAGCTGAGAGAATAAAAAACGATCTAATAAAAGAGCACTGCATTCGCAATATGAAAGCGTTCTTACCAGTAAAACGTTTCTTATTTTGGTCAGTTCATTTGTATAAAGCACTACTTGCTTTAAAAAGCCACTGAGGGAGTAGGGTGAATTCATCCAAGTGAATATGCCTGCTGCTAGAACTGCAACTGCGCAGCTGATCCGTATAATGTACAAGTGTTCTAAAGAGAAACTTCGAGAATAAATCTCGTAGCGCACAGAGTTGTTCCTAACTTCCTGAGAGTCATTAATAAAAGTTTTCAGGTCTATCTCGTACTAATTAACACCTTTACACGGAGAGCATATAAGAGTCAGAAATATCATATTGTTCATATCACAATTAGTATAAACTAATGTTATCAATAAAACCATTTTTTAAACAATCGTCATAATAATTATTTTCATGAATGATACTTACATACATTCTATCTTCGAAACAAACAACTAAATCTTAATTATTTTTCGCGATAAATGGCACTACAGCTTCCACCATGTACCTACAGAGTTCGAATAGTTTGCATGTATCAATTTGACATACATTATTGTTGATTTATCTAAAACGGTTCAGCCGATTTCAATAAAATTTAAATGGGACCACCTCGGGAGTATATGTATTCTTTCGAAATATTTTCTTAAATCGGCTCACAATTGGCGAAAATATCGATGAACATACACAAAAAAATATATAGGTACAGACGAACATAGTAGCTCCTCCTTTGTGGAAGTCGATGCTACGATGCTACAGACATACACACAGATACTTAGGTACAAGAATAATATCCTCGGAATATTTTTTACTTTTTAGATATACAGGGTTATTTCTAATCAATTAGCATCCTTCTAGAGGCTTATTCTGTACATCAAAACTAACAACTTTTGTTCTACGACTTTCGTCAAAACTAAAAAAAAAAATTGTTGTTCCATGGAAAAATATTGTTCACCCGCGACAAACTGTATGGAACAGCTGATATATTATTATAGACTAAATGAATATAATACACTGATTTTATCACACTTTTACAGGTCCGTAAAAGTGTATATACTTAATCAGAATTATAGTTAGTGATTTTTTTGTGTATGTAATAAATCAATTATTTAATTAATAATAAAAAACACTAACCAAAGCATTTTTTTTCCTCAAATACCCAATCAAACATAATCAAGTGGGGAATAATATGCTGAAAAGTGGTGTCGACGAAAAGAAAAATAAAAAAGTTCTGCTCATAATGTTTTTATTAAAGTGATAAAAAATGTTAGGAACAATACAAGTTCTTTAATTCGCATTTATAATAATCTAGTTCTTTATTACTAACTACGCACATAAACTAGTAAACAAAAAAGAACAATTACTCGTAGATAGTTTTCCATACCAAGCACAAAATCTAGGCAAACAGAATGTCCTACATAAAACGTGACATGCGTAGATGCTGCCAGATATACTTAGTGGAGTACAAAGTTGCGTAGGCATAGTGCGTAAACTATCATACAGGGTTATTCAGAAGGGTGCACTAAGCCAAAAGGGGTTGATTAAGCCTTAATTATAAACAATTATTCTACTACTTGAGACTATTCGAGAAAAAAAAACAGTTCTTTCACATATTTTGTCGAATCCGGGTTGCGATTCTGTTTGGGACAGCTGGTCCTTATTTCCTGAAATCGGCTTGGCCTCATAGTAAAAGTTGTTCAAAATTATAGTCTTAATCACCCCTTTCGACCTGATACAAGGCCGATAGATAACCCTGTTGCTCAAAGAATTTGAAAAAAGAAATGTCTTATACCTCTCTACTTAGAAATTGAACGAAAACTTACTTAGATATTTCCTTCATTTTCATTTCTCCAATAAGTAGTCCAAATAATGAAATAAAATGAAATATTATTATTTATTCTGCTAAAGTATAGTACCTAAATATATGTTACACGATGTTATAGATTAATTCGTTCCTATTTTCCATAACTACTATTTACTGTTTCAGAACATTTACTGCAAAATTTAAAATAAGCCCATGGCTATTTTTATCACCATTGATAAACCAATTAGCTGTAATCAAATCAACTAAATAAGTAAAATACTTACCTACATCATTATTTTTACCTACAGCACCAGCTTACACTAAAAAAATATCATCAAGATCATATCACTCAGAAATAAGTTACCAACAAAAATGTCAACAGTCGACTTGAGAACCTTATCGTCATTGGAAGTCGGTTGAAAATGAAATAAACATTGAAAACACTAAGGAACAATCTGATCTTTGAACTTTATAAAACGCATTATAAATTGAAACCCATTATGAATCAGGTATATTTTAAACAATTTGTTTTTTTTTCTGATTTAGTTCAATATCCCTTATGTTTATCAACAGTAATAGATAATTATAGAGAATTTGGATCTGTTTTTTTTTTGTTTGTTTGAATGTATCAATAAAACTATAGGGCCGATTTCAAAAAATCTTTCGCCTATAGAAAGCTGCATTATTTTTGAGTAACCGGCTATACTTTTTGCCAGGGAGAAACCAGAAAGGGAAACTAATCTAGAATAGAATTATGGTGTTAGTATTCTAATTCTCCAAAGTATTAATGGTACTCGTATTATATTAGAATACATTCCTATCCACATAAATTCAGTTAATGAGTGTAAGAGGCAAAACAAGGCATGAGAAGAGAGTACGAGTTCCCTAACGATTTGAATTAAAAGATAAGTTGTATTCCTTACATATTTTATTAGGAAAACACAAATCTTCCTAGTAGTAATATAACTATTTATTTACAAAATACTCGATTAATGTTGTTTTGAGTCATTCAACTTACGCATAAACTTTACTTTAGTAATACATAGAGTTAACGGAGCTAATTATATCTTACGACACAACCATACATTTAACACGGTGCTTACGGAGCCGTTCCTACCGGAATCCATGGCCGAATTGTTCCACCATCATAAAAACTATAAAACTGGAACCGATGATATCTTCAAACTTAACAAAAGCACGAGAGGAGGGAGCGGCGGCGCGGGCTCAGTAGCGCTGCCAAGCGCACGAGGAGGAGGGGGCCCGCGAGGCCGCGCCCTGCCGTCACAGCTCCGAGAAGAACTCCGGCGAAGAGTGCGGCGTGGGCGGCGCGTGCTGTGGTACGGCGTGCTCGCGCCCCACCAGCGCCAGCCGCTGCTTTAGCACGTCGCGCTCGTGCGTCACGCGCGCCACTTGCAGTTGCAGCACGTGCAGCTCGTCCTGCAGCGACCGGTTCGTCAGCTCCAACTCTTGCCGCTGCTGCAGCCGCTTGCTGCGGCAGTTCTGCGCATAGCCACGGTTCTTCAGCGTGCGCCGCTTCTGCTTCAGCCGCGTTACGTCCTCGCGCGGGAACCCGTGCAGCCGCTTGTTGAGCTCGCGCACGCTCAGCGTCATCAGCATATCGTCGCTCATGAGGTCGTCACCGCACGACGACGGCTGGTAGGATTGGTGACCACGCGGCGACATGGCCGAGCACGAGCTGGCGGGCCGCAGCGCCGCCTGCTGCATGTGGTGCTCGTGCTCGCGCCAGTCGCGCCGGTCCCACTCCTCGAAGTTGCCGCAGGGCACGGTGCGCATGTCGAGCGGCTCCCGCATGTGCGGCAGCCACAGCACGTCGTCGACGAGCGCGGCGCGGCACGGGCTGCGGCCGGGCAGCGCGGGCGGCGTCTCGGGCGGCGTGCTGGGGTCCACGGCGATAGCAACGTGCGGGGCCGGATAGGGGCCCGCGTCAGGCCAGGGCCTGCAGGCGCGCGCGCACGCCGGCGGCGTCTCCACCAGCTCGTGCCATGCGGCGCGCAGCGGCGGCTCGCGCTTCACCAAGTGGTTGTCTTCCAGGTGGTCGAGCTCGAAGTTTTGCACGTACTCGTCGGCGAGCTGATCGTCGTCAGCGTCCCGGTGCGGTTGCGGCGGCAGAGTCTGCATGGCGCTCGCTTGGGAGCAGTCCGCGAGCGCGTGCTCCACCATGGGACCGTGCGCAGGGCACGCCGGCCGGGATCGGACTGCCGCCGCGACGCGCCGCAGGGCGGACCGCGACTCCGCCCTCGCGCCTCGCGCCCACTCCACCGCCGTCCGACACCCGCTCCGTTCCTACGCTCGTAGCCTTTATGCTCACTGACATAAGTTCGCTAATAGTAGGATAATAATATTACAACACAATATAATCACAACATGACACACATTACGAAACAACACATATACCTCCTAGGTGTCTTATACCTACTAACTGAATAGGTACTTGTGCTCGTGTGGCTTATACAAACTACATGAATAGAATACAACAGAATTCCGGTCCAACACGAGTTTATAAAATTTATTCAACAACAAACCAAAATTGTAATTGTGTTATTTTATTCTTTCGTAGCACTGCTACGATGTCGTAGCAGTTCTAGATCGATGTACGTTATTGAAAACACATGTTTCTGGATTTATTTACGCCGTATTACCCATGTATCTAAGCTTAATTTTGGAAAAATTACAGAATAACTGCTAAAGCTCTTTGCGGGAATAAATCAATGCATAGGTACATAATCACCAAACTTTTGGCTCTATATATTATGTGCTGCACGAGCCCAAAACGGGCGGCCCCAAATTTCATCACATGAACGTACATGACATGAAAACAAAACTCCATAAATATTCTCAATATAAGCCATTAATTAGCCGTTGTAATAATCCAATAAATCACAATATACAGACTGAGAGGTGGCCGCAGAACAAAGTGATTTCACGGTCGGCGGCGTGCGGGAAGTTCGCATAATAATGATTCCTTTACATTGTGCCCACAGATTCAGGGGCAGCCGGAGTCAACCCTTCCGCGGCGATTGTTAGCGAATAAGTAAGATGCGCCTATTTAGGAGATAATTGAAAATTGTTGTGAGGTATTCAACGATGGTAAAGTAGGCACAAATTTAATATGAACGTTTTTTCTATGATAGATTCTAAAGATTCTAATTTTTATTTTACTTCATAGAAAATACAAATATTATGATATACTCGTATGTATGTACAAATTGTATTAAATTGTATGCCAAGAAATAATGGTAAAAGTCAGAGTATTTCACTTTACATTTGGCTTTGTGAGTAACGGGATTACTTAAAATTTAAAATTAATTAAAAATACGTGTAAAATTGCATTTTTTTTCCAAAGATTAGTAAGTAAATGAGATGTTTATTTATATCACGATAGTCGTACAAAATTGAATTTTTACTAAAGATTGTTACCAGGCTCGAGCAAATATCTATAGAGTCACAATCGTGCAAAAAAGTGTCCGAACCAAAAACTCTGCCCAAGCTACGTAGTGGGCAGGCTTTTTAGTTAGTCGTAAAGAGATTGCAAGCCGACTACAACGCTGCGCGATGCCAAAGCGCTCGGTTACAAGCACTAATTAGGTGACATAACGTCGAGATTCGAGAAAACGGGTCATTGTGAATTATACAAAGTAAATATCGATATATATGACGGCGCTCGGACATTTTTTTACTACTTACACTTAGGGACTGTGGCTCTGTAGATATTTGCTTGAAGGTTGAAAGTTTTCAAACAGGTAAGAATAATAGCGTTTGTTTATGATTTTCCTGATTTTTCTGTAGGTAGAGCAATGGGAATGGTTAGTTACCTTTATGATAGGATAGGGTTGCGGCACACTGCGGCGCGGGTGCGGCGACCCGTGGCCTGACGCAGCCGCCGCTGTTTGTCCACGGTCAACATTGTTAGCACGAGATGAACACTACAACTAGACAGTACTGAAGCTTCACTTCACCACATCGATCGATAGATCACACGTAGGGACCTTTCCTGAGGTAGATATACAGAGTTACCCTTAACTGGGGATCCAAACCGAAAGGTGGTGATTAAGACCATCATTATGAACAACTTATACTATGAAACCAACTTGAATTTCGAGAGAAAAAATCAGTTGTGTATTTTGTCGATTGCGAATTGCATTTTTGTACAGAAATCCTGGGTTTTTTCTTCGAATTTTGAGTTGGCCAGTAAAATTTGTTCATAATGATGGCTTGATCATCCCCTTTCAGCTTAGTAGGTACAGGGTAAGCGGATAACCTTGTATTTACGACTTTGCACTTACAGGAAATGGACCCAGCGTCTTTTTCAGTTTGGAGAAGCGAGATTGTAATTTTCAACAAGGGCCTCGGTAAAAGTAATAAGTATTATGTACTCTACTAGCAAATTGAAGCACAGGAAAAATAATAACACTTACTATGTACTGGTAAATTGACACTAAACATCATTGCTAAATATTGACTATCGAAATCGATAGAAATAGGAGAATGTAGCAACCGTCACATGAGCGCAGTCGAAGGTTATCACTGCTGAACATATTTTCATAACGATTCCTAAAATAGCTGCCATCGGGTTCCTGCTTTCCTTTCAAAGTTTCAAGTCTGCCTGCCATATTCGTCATATAAAAACAAGACTGTTTCTAAGGTTTGAGGTTTGGACTGGAATCCAGATTATTTGTAGATATATTTCACTGCTCTATCTCGATGGAATACAACGCAATTCTAATAAAATCTGACTTTAGCAAGAGTATTAATATTCTTCTATCAATATATACAATATCATTATGTCAGAGCCTTTTGAGCGTGATTTAATATCTGTAGCATAAAGTCAGGTCACTCAGATTGTAAAACATTTTTAATAGTGCCCAGAGAAATAATGGAGAATAAGAGAACTCTTTGTGATAAAACAAATGTGGAGAGCACCATAAATAAGGTTTCAACCCTGTGTGCTGAGGCCGTATACAGGGTTATTCCTAATCAATTAGCATCCTTCCAGGGGCTTATTCTGTACATCAAAACTAACAACTTTTGATCTGCGACTTTTGTCAAAACTCAAAAAAAAATCAGCTGTTCCATACATTTTTTCGAGGGTGAACGATATTTTTCTATGGAACAACAACCTTTTTTTTTAAAAATTAATAAAAGTCGTAGAACATAAGTTGATAGTTTTGATGAACAGAAGAAGCCCCTAAAAAAATGCTGATTGATTAGAAATAACCCTGTATAATATGAGTTTGTATAGTAAACGAAAACTACATCGTTCTCGGATGGCTCCATACATTTCTGTCAGTTCATCCTTGTTTCCGAGCAGTGCACTGGGCACTGCACAACAGTAGGTATATGATACCACATGGAAACTGCTGTAGTTTATGTTATCTCATACTTATCCCTCTGAACGAATGACGCTCTCTTACTTACTGTTTCCCAGTACAGCGCGCGGCACCCGCCTACCCTTCAGTTATAACATGATTGCCGACCCCGACACGTATCTGTGAAGCTTTGTTAATTGCCCGCCTCAACTGCGTACATCAATTATCACAAGTTAAACAGAACAAACTCAACGTGCGGTTGAGCTTTTCATGCCGACTACGCTGTTAATGTTGTTCTTGCGATAGAAAAATTACAAAATTGCACTTATATTTTTTTACAAATGCTCAAGGCAGATAAGGATCTGTATATATTAGATTTTGTGACTAATTTGGTAATTGTCAAGTTCTTTTTTTTTGTTTGTTATGTTTACTTATTGACTTGTAACAAATGGTGTTATGAATAAATGACTATATGACTATATACTGAGTTACTTACGTTACTTCAGTACGTCGAAATGAAAAACTTTTACTATACGACCTGCTCCGAAATCACTGCCCATCTTAAAAACTTCTTTACCCACCCCAGTAGACCCTTTTTACGTGTGAAAAAGTGACAGTTATATACTTTGCCATGACTCCGTTTCGTTCTGACACGGTGGAAGAAATATTGCGTGGCGCGCATCCTAGCCCGGTTGAATACTCTCTTTGGTAAAAACTCGAAGCACTACTCGTGATAATCTATTTATACAGCAAGTTTAATCCTCTGCATAAAACATTATGACTTAAAAACAGACACGATGAAACTATTCTGAAATCAGCTACTATCTACTGTAGAACCCGAAACTATCTTTGAACTAGTTTCTAAAAAGAATAAAACTATTTTTAAAGAAAAAACACCTTAACAAAATATCGAAACTCATAACTTTACGAATCTTAGTCCTGTGTAAGCGCGTACCTTCGAATTAATTATGTATCAGTATAAAAAGCTCCCCGATTGTTCGCAGACAATACAAACATCGATAAGCGTGTGGTGCTAGAAGAGACAGCTGCCGGCGGGACACGTCCGCGCCGCTATCGGGGCCTCTCCATCAATTGATCCGGCTCTTGACTCCGCGGTTAGGTCACGCGGCTTTCCAGCGTAAAACGGGGTGATTTTACGTTTTGAAGCTAAATAAATATACCTACCTAGTTTAAAAAGAAACTAATAAACACGCTTAGGATTCATCAATTTCTATTTTTTTATTTTATTGATTATATTTAACTTTTATTTTACAGTGAAGCACAGAGTAGGACGTCCACCCCCAAGGCTCACGTTGTATTCCAACCGGTTTTATTGGAAACAAACATGGGGAGGTTATTCAAAAAAGGTATACTAAGCCAAAAGGAGGTGATTCAGATCATCGTGATAAATAGCTTTTGCAATGGAAAACCAGGAATTTAAAAAAAAAACTATATTTTCGATATAAGTCGATTCCGAGTAGCAATTTTTTATTGGACATTTGATTCTCGAATCCTGGATTGGCGCCATAATCAACAGTATGTATTCACAATGAATCTGAATCACCCCCTTTTAACTTAGTACACTGTATGAATAAACCTGTACAGCAGAGTTATATACTGTATAAAACGTGCGAGTAACGTGAATTCTGTTTATTTCTTTTAACGTATTTTTTTTTCTTTTTATTTCGTATACATAATGCGTTTGACTGCATACTGCCTGATGTTAAGCAGATATGCGGTTTAGGGTGTAGCACGCTTACCTAGAAGATGTTTACTCGGGATTTGAAAACACCCAAACTCAAACTCAAGTCATTTATTGCAACATATGAAATTTACATGCGGTTCTTAGTTAACATGTTTTATATAATTATACATATGACCCTATAAGGGTTTGGCAATTTTATTATTTGTATTGGAACAATTTATTATTATGTTTTATAGACCCACGTTGTACTTTAGCCGGAAGACATACTCAGGCCAAGCGTTCCACGTTCTGACTGTCCGTATGAGGAATGTGGATTCAAAACGCATTTAAAAACATTTCTCCAAACGAAATTCGCAAAAAAACTTAACATGTTACATTACGATTTGTCGATAGAGAATCAGGCCCTATATGTATATGGTCAGACCTATACCTAGTCAACGATAATACCTCTAATGAATATCCTCCAGAAAACCCAGACAAACATTTCTAATCATTACGCAACTGTAACATACGAGTAGGAAAACTGCTTTCCCTGTTTACAGTTTCACCGAGACTCGTGTCGATCAAGGCGATCTGATAACAGTCCGTCGACCCCTGCACATGGCAGTGTCAGAGGTTGCGTGCATCATTGGTGGGAGATCTAATGTTTGTCGCAACCTTTGTGATAAGGGACTTATCGTAGTCACCTTGATGTAGTTAGCTGGTAGTTACGCGATGTTTCTGATAAAATGAGAGGTAGACTTTGCTCTTATTAACTGGCTAGTTTTGTGCTGATGGAAAGAAATATTTGTACCGTGATAACGTGCTATAAATCGATGAACGCTAGCTGCATGCACGAAAAAATGTCACGTTCTGCTTGAGCCGAGAATGTAAGCGAGAGCGCGGTACAAGCCATAGTGAAGCAAGCAAGCGGCCAAGAGTCGGCTTGTTTCAGTAGTTGATTCAGCAATGTTTTTATGACGTCATCACGTAAAATTATCGTCTTTAAAAACTTTACTAAAACTGAAAACTGTAAACTGACTTTACAGATAATCAACATTACTAGCTACGAAAATAAGGCATTTTTTAGTAGCCGTCGTAGCCGTAAGCGTCTCTTCATTTGTAAATCCTGCACCTAGAGCTTGTCCCTTCTTTGAAAATATATACAGCAGTAGAGTCAATAACAATATCAGAGATTTCACAAGTGCTCTGCACTTTATCGAGTGTTTTACTGCGTGTTTGTATGATCTAATTATAATTATAAATAAAAGAAACATATTTAAATATTAAAATGTATTCAAAATATCCTTTCTTTATCATAACATTAAAAAGTAATATTGGACTCTTATTATATAAATTGTACAATAATAAAATCAACACCACTATTTCTAATATCTAAATAATTCAATTAGTATAAAATTTCAGTAACTAAATATTAGGAAGACATGGTTAATTCCTTTATTATCATTTCAAGTAGAATTTGTACTTAACCTAGAATTATTGCTATATAAAAAGATATATCGTGAAAGCATCGTGAACATTTTATTAAAAAGGAAAAACAACCTAACTGTGGAACATTCAAAATTATCTATCCCTGTTTCTCTCATTAGAAATGTCATGGAAATAAAAGCGACACAAAATATACTAGGTTGTGATACCAAAACGATTGATATCATAGGCGCCGCCAGAATTATTTTCAGGGGGTGCGTCTATACATAAATATAACCAATATAAAAAATAACTTCAAAGTATGTATTGTATACTGATAAATGCAATGTCAAATCAAATCACGCGAGTATTTAAGTAAATATATTTCGCTCATCAGATACATACTCAAGGATATTTGTACCGGCGATAATACCAGCGCCCATGACTGATATATTCCAGCCCAGCTTTGTACTGTTTATAACGACCAAATTTTATAATAGGAACAACCCTGAAAACGCAAAAAAACAGCATTCAAAGAGTTAATTATAATTCTACAAAATATATTGAGCAGGAATTTCTTGCGATTTCAGTTTAACACCAATAGTTAATACATTAGACATTATTTGGTCATAATTTTAAGAGTACGATGATACCCTAAAATATATGAATGAAATGATTTTATCGTGATTCACACATTATATAGGTTTATAGAAAATGTTCTTTTTGTGATAAACATTTCAAAAATTGATGCGCTCGCAGTATTTGAACCTGCATCCCTCTGCACTGGAAACATGGCCAAGAGACAAATAGTCTTTCCACCATTATATCCCCTCGAAGAGGAAATAAAGTATGGATTGACAATGATAACTGACATTTTATAGTTTTCTTCCTTTGCCGTGCTACCCGTGCTGTTCCGGCCCAAATGCTTTGTACAAATCAAGCTAGCAAATACGTCAATTTTTGAAATGTTAATCACAAAAAGATCATTTTCGCCTAAAATATATGTTTCATCTATTGATACTCCCCATAAATGATGGTTGGAAAAAAGGCTAGCATCTGATCAGTTAAAACCAAATTACAATGAATACAGATACTTCTTTCATACATAATCTCTAATAACTTCATGTCAGGTCGCCTTAACAAGTATTATAATTACACTAAAATGTAGTAGGTATCAAAATGCATTGATGTTTTCAAATTGACATATTTTATAAACCTTCGCTTCAAAACATGAAGACAATTCTCAGAAATAAAATTACCATTTCAAATAATTTTAAACGCTGGTGGCGCGTAATTTGATCTTGCAAATACCTTCTGCAGTACGAACAAAGTAACATCCTAAGCAGTTATTACTTTTATTGCGTTTTATATAATTTGTATTGATAGTAAACTGATGATGCAGTGTAATATTAAGGTTATACACATAACACAGCGCGCGAAATTCGAATATTTATTAGCCTTTTTGAAATTTACTGCTGAATTTTGCGCAGTGGATTTATGAGAGCTAGTTTTGCGGCAATAAATAAGTTGTAATGATTAATCATGATAATAGAATGTCTATGAGCTAAGGTGCCTGAAACTAAACCATGGATGAAAATGAACCGATGGAGAAATGTAGGTAACTAAAAAAATCAAAACAAGATTATTTTTTGCAAAAAATAGCATGACCGACTTCATCCGTGTACAGAATTCGCGAATATATCGCACGGATCGATGTAGCATTTTTCACATTATTGTAGATTTATCCAAAATGGCTCAGCCGATTTCGATAAAATTTAAATGGGACCGATTTCAAAGTATCCTTTTTCAAATAAAAAAAGAATTATTAAAATCGGACCACTACGAAAAAAGTTATGCGTGGTTATACATGAAAAAAAAAAAATACGCGTCGAATGGTATACCTCCTCCGGTGGTTCGTCGGTCAATAATACTTATGGACGTAATTACAAGATTGGTACATATTACAACGAAGCTAGTTTTTGTAAATCCACTGTTTGTTTGAGCTGTAAATTCCAAAATCACAAGAACATCTAATATTCGCCGCTGACTTAATCGTTGAACCTAAAGCTCTGATTTTGTGGTTTCCTAGTAGGTATAACTGGCCGTCATATAGCGGCCGTAATATTACAGAATTTACAGACCATATAAATTATCTTTTACTTTACAATTTCAATTAGCATTCATTCTCTAGGAAACTGCGCCATTTTGGTTGCATAGACACAATCTAATGACGTCATATACCGCTGTATTTCAGCCGCTTTATGACGGTTACCGGTATCCTAGGAGAACAGAGCCTTTCAAACTAATTTGTTATAAATATATGATGTGATGGATGAGACTAAGAGTATTTAGGTACATATAAATATAATACTAAAATGGTATTAGTTTTGTGTTGGTTGCTTGGTACATATACATATTCCAATTTATAATCGTATATTTTGGCTAAATAATAATCGTATTTTAATAACTAATGAACCCAAGTATACTATAACTAATTATCTTAGAAAAATATTAAATATTTATCACGTTTGATTGGACATTATAACGAAATATATGTAATGGAAAATATTTGCACGTGCCATACTATCACAATATGGTTACATAAATGGCATTAAGAAATTCAGTCTTTACAATAAAAAAGAAATTATAAAAAGTATAAAAAATCCCGTAAATATTTAAAAACATTTAAAAGCAATAGAAAGCAAAATATATCTTAATATATATATATGCTATTTAAATGATTAATAAAATTAAAATTTCATAATTATACAAATGAGGATGTAATCTGTACACCGATATAATTAAACCTAATCATGCAATATTTCATTAGTAATTATTAAATAGAATTAATAAATTTAAATTAAATTAAATTCTTTTGGTATATTTTTTTCTTTATAAAATCGAGACTTGCCTTAACCGAATCCCCACTTAAATATCTACAATCTTTGTTAAAAAATTAAATTTGAACAATAAATAAATTCATTCAATTGTTCACTGGACGACATATTGAGCGTACCATTAAATAAAATTCAAATTATTCGTTCGAGCGGCTCAATTTCCAATTTGGCTATTCACAGCCTCTTTCTCGGCTCAACGTTTAAGAAAACTTATATTATATACTTCATAAGTCATGAACACTCTTTATTATTACTATTTTTGACCTCCACCTAAAACATATAAAGGACAAAATTTCACAAAAATGTAACTAAACGACCCATTACGACAATAAAATGCGCCATAAGGTTTTTGAGCAAATTTTTAACCAATTTCGATTATTTATTTTAATTACATTATTCGTATCATCAATCCGATGAAATTTAGGAAAATACAATAGTATGCCAAATCAGTATGGCATCGTTCATCGCTTGGCCTATGACATATTGCAATACCCACAATAAATACCCATAACTTCTATGTGGTTTTGGATTTTAAGCCTTCCGAAGGCACATTCTCCAACATTTTTATACAATTAAGTGACGAGAGACAATATGCTGGAGTGCCGAGTGAGAATTTTAACTATGTTCGAAACCTGCTCGATCGCGTTAATGTTTGATGTGATTTTTATGAAAATGGCACAGGGCCACCTTGTGTCACTTAGAGAAAATTGAATAGCTAAGTGTAGAATTGAAGAGTATTTTTCATGGTAATTTCACGCCAAACCGATCGAACACACGCGTGGCAACGTCTGCGATTGGCTAATTCAACTGTGTGTGATAATGTGCTCGACGCGTTCGGTCAACGAGACGTAAAAGTTATTCGATTTGATTTGCAAAACTTCCAATCGTCTCTCTGATCTTAAACGTGACGAATACGACAGGCCTTTCCATACCAGTACTAAGCCTATGTTCGTCACCCCCTACGCTCACACATCAACTTGCGAGCGTGCGCAGCGTGAACGGCCGAAAACGGTTCAGAGAGCTGAGTGGGAATCTTGAAAATCAATACGGATGACTTTTACTTCAAGTTGACTAAGCTCGTCGAGCACACACTTTAGTTAGCCAATCACAGACGTTGAAACGTTTATGTTCGATCAGAGTGGCGCTCGTTACATTATCGTAAAACAAAACTTGCACTTAGCTATTCAATTTTCTCTACGCGGCACAAGATCGCGCAGTGCCATTTATAACCCGGTCACAATATCTGTGCACCTGACCTCGTGACGTCATAAACTTAAACTTAACAATAAATATTAAAAAACAAAACAACAACAAAGCGAAAATATCAAAATTATCGGGACGTGTATCGGCAACGAAGATGCTAACCGTACTGTCGCACCGGGGAGTGCGCGAAGAGGTGACAGGGGAAGGGGGAGAGGCGCCGCATTCCAGTGAGGTGCACAGATATTCTGACCGAATTGTACTTAGAAAATACATAAAGCTAAAATGCAATCGAACAGGTTTTGAACATAGTTATAGGTCGAATCATACAACTAGGCGGATGTGAAGTTGGCTACGCAATATCTAATCTTGACTGGAGCTGACATAAAGCTATGCGTTGATTGGGTTTCGCGCAGCATGTGACTAACTTCACATCCGCCGATTTATGTGATTCGGCCTTTAAAAACTCCTACTCAGTATTCTGAATATTGTGTGGTCTGACTACGATATTAGAAACTGATCGACTTGAGCTGACTGGTATTGATATGGTAGCAATAATAAGTTTTATAGTTCATCAGCCTTCCATTCTACCTTTAACGTTACAACACTAGTATAACATTGGGAGTCCACTTATCTCTAGTCGACTTGGTAATGCAGCAGCACGTAGTCGTGGTAGTACATCATGATGCAGAGCGGCTGGCCGAGGATGAGCGAGCTCCACACGATCATGTTGCCCCAGCGCGGCCCGAAGCGCACCTCCACCACGCGCGAGATCACCGACAGCGGCGGCTGCGCCATCATGCCCAGAAACGCCCAGATGCGGAACATTTGGAGGGGCACGCTCACCTACGAAAAAATACCAGAGAATGGTGATCAAAAACAGAATATGTAATCTTATTTCTTTATTTTAGCGCTCATAGCGTAGTTTAACCCTATGTTCGTTAGCGATCGTCGAAGTTAAGCAACGTTCAGCATAGTCAGTCTTCGGATGGATGGCCGCGAGTGGCATTTATAACTAAGCGCTACCGGGGCTCGGATGACACGTTAAATTGTAGGTCCCGGTTGTTTTACCGTTTAGCTATATCAGAAGCCTTCGAGCGGCCTTAAAACCAGGGCCAACCACCCGGCCTATACGAACTTGCTTATTTTTCGCCAAGAACGGCACAAACGACTTCAACCATAACAATCAATTAGAATAGTTCGCTCAATATATACAATTTGTAGATTATTTACTGTTGATTTTCAAAACAGCTCAGCCGATTTTGTTAAAATTTAAAATGAGACCACCTCTGAAGTTTCATCTAACAAATAAAAAAAGAATCCATCAAAATCGGTTTGTAATTGTCGGAGTAATAGTACATACATACTCTTTTTTTGAAGTCAGTTATAAAAAGCCACTCACGCAGGATAGATCTAGAAATCCTATCCAATAAAATCTAAAGTTCCCTGATAGAGATCACTTTTAGTCATGAGGCGACGGCCTCATGATCATGACTAAGTTGTTTAAATAATTTTTCATCACATCTATTCGAAAAGGACTGCTTGGTTCCCCTTTAAGTGCGCCTAAAGGAGGTGTTTTCTGTAAGGAACTTTATAAGTGCGACGGAATAATCTTTGCCGCGCATTTTTTGAATTTGGAACAAATAAGTGCGATTGACTGGTCTTTGCCGCGCACTTTTTGAATTTGAAACAAATAAGTGCAACGGAATGATCTTTGCCGCGCACTTTTTGAATTTGAAACAAATAAGTGCGACGGAATGATCTTTGCCGCGCACTTTTTGAATTTGAAACAAATAAGTGCGACGGAATGATCTTTATACTACACCTGCTCGGAAAGTACCTTGATACTTTATCAAATTTACGCTAGAAAGTACGTCATTGCATATCGAACAAATATGCGGCGAGAAAACGCATCTGAGCGGGAGATTATAGTGTATGAAAATCCATTTCTTACGTGGTTTTTCTTTTTTAATTTTGGGTAAGACTATGCGCTGGTAACCTAAATATCAAAAGCCAAAAAGTTTTTACAGTGAGTTTTTATCTCCAAGTTCGCAAAATGACACTGGCCACTAGCTGTGTGTTGGATGGTGTCAAACAATTTGAAAAAAAAAACAGGTGAAAATTGCAGACGCCATTGGCGCCATTTTCAATTTGTGTGTTGTTTGAGGATTCAGTTTTCGAAGAAAAGTAAAATAAAACTATCAAAATGATAAGTAGTGATAGTGATGATGAAGATTTTTTAACTCCGCCGCAGTTGAAGGAAACAGCAAAAATACTGATTGATAACCTTTTACCACAGAAATCAATTAAAAAATATAATAAAACTTATGACGATTTTTTGCAATGGAAAAGGCCCGCAGCCAGTTGCTCCTTTGGCACCACAGCCTTCTACGAGCGCAGTGCCAACAGCACAGCCAGTTATTCCTCCTACATTGTCGCAAACATCTCAAACAAACATTAATGGAAAAAGTGTTACATTAAGCTTCACTAACTGCAACAATTTCAATATAAATTTCAATTAGTAAAGATTTAGTTTTTTATTTTCCTCGTAGGTGTAGTATAAAGCACTATGTATCACTCGAGAGAAAGTGCGATTCCCGATGTCGGGTGT
This sequence comes from Hypomecis punctinalis, assembly GCA_949316475.1. Classification (NCBI taxonomy): domain Eukaryota; kingdom Metazoa; phylum Arthropoda; class Insecta; order Lepidoptera; family Geometridae; genus Hypomecis; species Hypomecis punctinalis. The sequence continues at coordinate 11,424,305 of OX438799.1, forward strand.
TTTAAAGCCCTCGCCTACGGCTCGGGCTTCAAACGACACCCTCGACGGTAATCGGTCACTTTCTCCTCTCGGTGAACAATGTACTATTGCCGCGCACTTTTTTAATATGAAACAAATAAGTGCGACGGAATGATCTTTGCCGCGTACTTTTTGAATTTGGAAGTATTTGTAATGTTAGTGTTCAGCGCCAAGAAAATGAATGAAAATAATTTAAATATAAGTTTTCATTTGTTTTATTATTACTACGTTTTATTAAATAATAATATTGTAGTAAAATATGAGGCGCCTTTTGTTTTTTCATAGCGGTGATGAAAAGTAGAGTGTATCACTCGGGCGCAAAATATATTTTTGGCTCGGGCGACGTACTTTGAATCCCTCGCTACGTTCAGGATACTACTTTAGAATCCCTCACTTCGCTCTGGATTCAAAAAAGCGCCCTCGCTAAGTATTATTTTATACTACACCTGCTCGGAAAGTACCTTGATACTTTATCAAATTTACGGTAGAAAGTACGTCATTGCATATCGAACAAATATGCGGCGAGAAAACGCATCTGAGCGGGAGAGAAAAGTGTATGAAAATCCATTTCTTACGTGGCTTTTCTTTTTTAATTTTGGGTAAGACTATGCGCTGGTAACCTAAATATCAAAAGCCAAAAAGTTTTTACAGTGAGTTTTTATCTCAAAGTTCGCAAAATGACACTGGCCACTAGCTGTGTGTTGGATGGTGTCAAACAATTTGAAAAAAGAACATGTGAAAATTGCAGACGCCATTGGCGCCATTTTCAATTTGTGTGTTGTTAGATTTAGTTTTTTATTTTCCTCGTAGGTGTAGTATAAAGCACTATGTATCACTCGAGAAAAAGTGCGATTCCCGATCTCGGGTGTTTTAAAGCCTCGACGGTAATCGGTCACTTTCTCCTCTCGGTGAACAATGTACTATTGCTCCCTTATGATACAATCTACTATTACAGCTTTTCCTATCTGCGGAAGCACCAACACCTTTGATGCAAGCTATACGTACGTGTGCAATAATACTTTTTCAAAACTTCACAAAAAATGCAATCAGTTTTTTGGAAACCCATAGAATCAAATGTGCATGCACACAGCTTAGAATACGACGAGGACTTACCAGATACTCATGGAAGAAAGCAGAGACGAAGAACACTAAAATGCTAGCCAGCGCCTTGCTGTAGCCGAGGTCGGTGACCGGGATGTAGACGTGACGCAGCGCCCACATGTGAACTGGGGTGTTCCAGCTACTCCAGAATTTCTATAAACAAAAACAGCACCATTAGGTACAGCATGACATACCTAACAATACAATAAGATATGTAGAAGTGAAACTATAGCATGAACCAACTAAGAAAATTATAGGGATCGATAGAGCGTCCCAAAGACTGGCGACTGCGGCCCAGTCATCAACCACAGGTCTTGATTTAAACATTTCAATATCTGTGTGGGCCGCCGCTGTACGCCGTTCTCACCGCTCGCCGCCCCGCACCCCGCTACCGCTCATAGCGGAGAGGTCTAGACCGAGCGGTAAGAAAAAGTTATCGCGTATGCTGTATCGTATACTCACTTTACACAGTCAGATCATAAATTCTGTCACATGTTTAATATAAAATAACTGAAACAAGTTTATTCATTATGTAACCATTTATATACCAAAATGAACTTAACAAAACATAGATTCTTATGACAATAAAGTTTATTCAAAATGACCTCCGTGATTTTGAATACAGGCCTTCTATCTGCGCGGCCAGTCGTCTATCGCAGCACGAACGAGGTCCATGTCAATATCGGCGGCTGCCTTAATCAAGGATGTCTTGAGTGACTTCAAATTGGGATGAGGCTTTGAGCGCGCTTTTTCCTTCAAGTGTTGCCATATCTTGTAATCTAACGGACTCAAATCTGGACTGGAGGAGGGCCAGTCTTCGTGCCGGATGAAGTCGATTTCACGCGCCGCCAGCCAGTCTTGTGTGCTCTTCGCTCTATGAGCTGGCGCCGAATCTTGTTGAAATACCCAGTGCCTGATATTGAACATGGTATGAGAAATAGGTTCCACAAGGTTCGTCAGGATTGTATTTTGATACACAACTGCATTCGTTTTTACACCTTTCTCACAAAAATGTACCTCTGTTAAGTCCCAATAAGAAACTCCCAACCATACCATGAGCGAGGATGGAAAATGACCTCGTTGGACACGCGGAATACGGTTGCTCGCTTCTTCACTACTGTGAGCGTACACCTTATCATTTTGTTTGTTGTAGCTCTCTTCTACGATATTTCCCGATATTTTTTTCCCGCGTACCGCTTCAACAAAGCGCGGCATCTCTTTAGTCTCAGGTCCATTAGACGAGCATTTAAACGATGTCCTGTTTTTCTTCGATATGCCCGAAGCCCTAAGTCTTCATTTATCACCCTTTTCACCGTGGTTCTGTTTAACCCCATCTGAAGGGCCAACAGTTTCTGCTTACGTTTGGGATTTCTTTGAATTCGCGCCTTCACAGCTTTTATCACTGCTGGAGTCCTAACAGACCGAGGGCGACCACTTCTTGACCTGTCATCTACACTAGAGTCTTCATTGTATCGTTTGATGGTACGATAAACGAATCTTTTGGTTATATTCAAATTTTTCAGTATGTCATAAAGGTAACGTCCACAAGTGGTATATTATTCAGAGAAAAATCGAACCAAGATGATATATACATCATTTGAAAGCTTGTTTTATGGGCTTCCCAAAAATCTTTAATTTAGATTTTTTCACCACTCCATTTTTTTTAAAATGTGAAAAATAAATTGTATGAAAAATAACATAACAGCTTATTACTTTTTCTAGTTTAGCGATGATAAAGTGCTTCTATCGTTATTTTACTTGCATTCGTAGCTGATTCTTCTACATTCATCACTTAATTTGCTAAAATTAAAAATTATAACCTACCAGTATGACCAGTTAGTAGGTACAATGTGACAAAAAAAACAGTTTAAAAGTGTCTATTTGGTAAAAATGCTTTTATTTAACAATTTGGAGGTTTATTAATCACGGTTGCTAGAGATAAACTACCTATTGAGCCAAATATATTTATTTATACTAATAAATTCAAAATTAATTTAAAAAAAATCGGAGGGCTCTTTTTTGTTTTTAACTGGTGTAATAGACTCAGAAAAATATGAACTTTCTCGAAATGTAACGAGTGTTGTGGTTAGAATTTTTGATTATTATTATACCAGCCTCCATACATTTTGTGGACATGTCCTTTGAATTGGCGCGTAACCGCAACGATGCAACGCAATAACTGCAACACGGTCTTCATTAAGCGTCCACTCCAAGTTTAAAAATGAGTAAAATTCTAAAAAGCATACATTTTTATTTTCATGAACAATTCGAAATTCTAATTCAATAAACTTTTTTATGGCCAGCATTCTAAAAGAAAAGTTTTTACTGTGTGACAATACTTATGACCCGACTATACTCTATAAAATTTAACTTGATCTCTGCGACAGTAGAAGATTGACATTTTTAGAGTTGGAATAGTGGTGGAAAAAATCGATTTTCAAACAATGTTGTAATGAAATCGAATGAGTAGTTGAAGATGAGAAATTGGATTTCATTTACTTACTATTATTTAAGATCAAGTATGTACACATTTAAATAATGGTATGATATTAATTATATACTCATAATAATGTAACGATAGTATTTATCGACGTTTTTCACTATTATCGATGCTAATGTAACATATAATTGGGTTTACTTTAATTACACATGTAAAAAATGTTTTAATATTACAATATACAATAAAATTAATGATAAATCAAGTTTTATTGAAAATATCGATCTTTACAATCGATATTTTAATTAAAACTCTATCTAAAACTCTGTGGTCACGATCATTCGTCGCCCATCACTATTCGGCATGCCTACAAAGTATGACATTGACAGGTACTGTCTGTACTTTTAAGAAATTCAGGACTTCATAGGCGTGATTTTTCTGACAGCTGTCGCAGAGATCAAGTTAAATTTTATAGAGTATAGGTATAGTGCCGCAACTGACCTTCAGGTTGTTGGAGTTCCACCAGTCGCCGTAGAACTTGCGGTCGGAGAAGTGCAGCAGCTCGCCCATGAGGTTGAGGTACGAGTGGAACACCAGGTAGAAGAAGCACAGCCAGATCAGATGGTTCGGCACCTGTACAACAAGAGATGCATATGAAGTCCGCGCGGCGCCGAACGGTGAAAATGCCTGCGCCTGTCTCACTCCAAGGTCCAATACGAAGTCACACTATAGGCCTAAGGGATAATTTATATTAAACCGGGCCAAGTCCGTGACGGGTCAGACGGGGTACGTTCCATACATTTTGAATTATGTACCGTTCGGGGCCTGACGGTACATCTACTTAATCTACAGACGTAGCCCGAAAAGGTTGGATTATAGAGGTGGCACAAAAATACTAGAAAGTAAGTTCTTATAGGCCGGGTGGCTAGCCCTGGTGTCAGAGTTTTAAGGCCACCTGAAGGCCTTTAACATGGCAAAACGGATAAAACAACCGGGACCTACAATTTAACGTGTCATCTGAGCCACGGTAGCGCTATTGGAAAATGCCACCCGCGGTCACCCATCCAAATACTGACCGTGCGGAACGTTGCTTAATTTCGGTGATCGCTGACAAACACCAGCGCGCGTGTAGCGCTCGTAGCGTAGTTTGACCAAATAATTGAAACTAGATTAATCAAGCTGGCAGATAAGTAAATGCACAAATTATATATAATAAATGATAATATATTAGGGGCAATAAAATCCACACTGGCGTCCTTTAATTTCTCCCTATATGGCCTTTCTGAGTCAACGAGCTCCATAAAAAACGGATCGTAGCTCTGGGCCGTTGACATAACTGCTCCAGAGACAGAGAAAATTATTTATGTCATGATGCAATTATGCTATCAGTGTTAAAGATGGGATAAAATTATATGGGATGTAGATACAGCGGTGCCTTCAAGATGGAGAAGGCTAGATGCTAACAGTAAAATCAAACTTAGTTCGATACAAAACTTACGGCCAGTTTGAGCATCCTCTCAGTGACCCTGATGACGTCCATGCTAGAGAAGGTCTCGAGCGAGTTGATGACGGAGGGCACCATCCATTGCTGCAGCAACGCGAATATGACGTCCACAAAACTAACTTACAGCGAGTTTGAGCATCCTCTCAGTGATCCTGATGACGTCCATGTTAGAGAAGGTCTCGAGCGAGTTGATGACGGAGGGCACTATCCATTGCTGCAGCAACGCGAATATGACGTCCACAAAACTAACTTACAGCGAGTTTGAGCATCCTCTCAGTGATCCTGATGACGTCCATGTTAGAGAAGGTCTCGAGCGAGTTGATGACGGAGGGCACCATCCATTGCTGCAGCAACGCGAATATGACGTCCACAAAACTAACTTACAGCGAGTTTGAGCATCCTCTCAGTGATCCTGATGACGTCCATGTTAGAGAAGGTCTCGAGCGAGTTGATGACGGAGGGCACTATCCATTGCTGCAGCAACGCGAATATAACGTCCACAAAACTAACTTACAGCGGGTTTGAGCATCCTCTCAGTGACCCTGATGACGTCCATGTTAGATAAGGTCTCGAGCGAGTTGATGACGGAGGGCACTATCCATTGCTGCAGCAACGCGAATATGACGTCCACAAAACTAACTTACAGCGAGTTTGAGCATCCTCTCAGTGATCCTGATGAGGTCCATGCTAGAGAAGGTCTCGAGTGAGTTGATGACGGAGGGAACCATCCACTGCTGCAGCAGCGCGAATATCAGGTTCACGCCGAAAACCAGCTCCAGCAGCCGACGGACCACGAACCTCTTGCGGATACTGGAATCGAATGATACGAAAGATAAATAACAGAGCACCTCTTAGGTATATTAAACAACTTGGAAATTATTAGGTTTTAATAACTTCATTCATGGGGCCGAAGTTCTCGAGCGAAAACCAACAAGAGCAGCGTAGGACGTCCACCCACAAGGTGGACGGATGACCACATAAAGACCGCAGGATCACCCTGGATGCACGCCGCTACCAACCGGTCTTATTATTATTGGACATCCATAGGGGAGGCTTATGTCCAGCAGTAGACGTCCTATGGCTAATTGATGGATGATTAACTTCAAGATTTTTTAATATTAATTGCTTCATCTACGACTACAAAGTCGCCTTACCATCAGGCGAGCTGGCTGTCAAACGCGGATTTATTCGCGATAAAAAAATTGGTTGCCTGTAAAGTCGGTATACGGGCGAAAGTTTTACGTGACAACGACTTTGAGTGGTAAAATAATTTTAATGTGAATATTCATTCGTATAGTAGGAAGAAGGATGAAAATGTCTGTCTCTCTCGCTCTTAGGCGGGCTAACCATGACGCGTGCCTCTCACTCGCTCTCATTGTGAGCGCATAACGTGAGCGGAGCGTAACGCAGTTTCTTGAAGTGTCACCCGGCAAACCAATTTATAAGACGTTGTCACGTCAAAACAATAAAATCGGCCAAGTGCGAGTCGGACTAACCCACGAAAGGTTAATATTCCGTACCATATGGAATCCCCCGTAAATTTATTTTATTTTAGCTTAATTATTTATTTTCGAAGTGAATATTTACAATTAAATATTCTGTTAATATTTGAAGCATCTACCCATTGCCGCTATTTATATCTAGCAAAACGACGGCATAAAAACACGTTTGTTCGTTGTATGGGAGCCCTTAAGTTTTTTATTTTATTTTAAGTATTTATTGCTATAGCGGCAACAAAAATATATGATCTGTAAAAGTTTCAACTATCTAGCTATCACGGTTCCTGAAATACAGCCTGGTGACAGACAGACAGTCGGATGGACAGCGGAGTCTTAGTAATAAATAAATAAATATTTTGGGACATCTTACACACGGCCTCTGACCCCAAACTAAGCAAAGCTTGTAATATGGCTGCCAGAGACTGATATACTACTTAAAATTATTTTTAAATACATACTTATATAGATAGTAACTAAATATCACCCAGACACAGAGCAAACACTTATGTTCGTTACATAAATATTTGCCCTGGGTGGGGATTGAACCCACGCCTCTTTGATCCAGAAGTTAGGGTCACTAACCACTGAGCCACCGAGGCAGTCAAATATAAATAGGGTCCCGTTTTTACCCTTTGGGTACGAAAGCCTAATGAACTTACCGCGCAGTACGGGGGTAGTTCAGCTCGTAGCACAGAGTGGGCGCCAGCATGAAATAAGCCAGGTCCCGCAGCGTCAGGTTGTTGGGGTACTTTAACGAGCCGCCCGCGGCTATGTCACTGTTTTTATTAAAATGAACATCGCACTTACCGCGCAGTACGGGGGTAGTTCAGCTCGTAGCACAGAGTGGGCGCCAACATAAAATAAGCCAGGTCCCGCAGCGTCAGGTTGTTAGGGTACTTGACGAGACGCGCCGCGGCTATGTCGCCATTTTTGTCTTCGTCGAAACTCTCTGTGTTTCATATATATACACGTTAGTCTATTGCCACAAAAAAAACAGTGCAAGCTTGCATTCTACGAACAACGATTTATACCGGGTGCTTATATCATTAAAGGTATATCATATTTTAGGATATCACTGTACTAATCGTTATGAACTTTTACTGTATGAATAATAATGAAATCGCGGAAGAAAGTTGTTCTGTACAAAAAGTTAATTGAGAGTCGTTTACAGTGGAACCAAACCTGAAAACACAAAAAAAACAGCTGTTCGAAATATTTTATCATCAATAATGAGTCCATGATTTTTAATATTTATATCCAAGAATATATCCGTCGTGTATTATAATAAGGTAAATCTTGGGAAAATGTAACATCAATGAACTGCAGTTCAACCCAATCGCGTCTACACCGTCACATTTTATTGAGCTGCGTTTCTATGGACATCATTGTTCATAGTAAGCAAGATATAAAAAAGTTTCAAGACAGAAAATATAGCAAAGTTTGTGCCAAGAAAAACGCAAGTGCAATAGAAACCAACACCATGCCATCAAGCCAAACAAAATCACACCTTATTTAATACATATTTACGTTTAATTGCACCCTTTTATCGGTTTTAAAGGAAAATAGCAGAGTTATTTTTCCCTATAACAAGGAATGCAAGAATCATTTCACAATATATTAATAATAAATGTATTCCCATCTCGCTGTAAGGTCACCACTATTTATGAATATCAAAAGCGTGTAACTTGAGTATTCATCTAAATATATATGTGTATTTCGTACTTCATTCAAGCGGGAAATAAATCTATACCTATGATGCTATTGTTAAACACCTAAACATAAAATCAGGTTATTTATAAACCCGACCTTTTTACAGCATCTCTTTCATGTAGATAACATCTTGTTTACTCGCAAATCAAATGCCGGTGCGTACAAAATGACATACAATTACGATGACCAACAAACTTACACAATAATAGCCTCAGTTGATAGCTCGCTCATCTCTACCAAAAAAGCAGTATCAGTATAGGCCGAATTAACTTCTTGGCTGTGATGTTAACTTAAGACAGATTGTCTCGGACAGCGCGCGAAATACATTTTTCTGGGGTATTTTTGCCTTTTACAGATAAACTACTCATTTAAAGTTTACGAAATCTCATTTAGCAGCTATGGATGGGTAGTGTTTACGAGTTACACACACGTAAAAACCAAATTAGTGGTCAGTTTAAACACAAAAGTGCATCAACTGACTTTCTCCTTAGTTTTCAGTTGGTGGACTCTGGTGCATAAACTAAGAGGTATATACACCTAGTAACCATTATTTTGGTTATTAGGTGTATATACCTCGTCAACTCTATCTAAGGCCGCTAAATGTCTTTGTTTTAACTTACATTACAAGAGTATTGTTCTCTTGCAGCGCTCTAACGGGGTCATGTTTTGTACTACAATTAGTTTTAACATTGTTATGTACCTACACTACATTGTGCAAATAAAGAAATAAATAAATACAAGGAATGTGTATAGAAATCTGTATATGCCAAAAAAAATATTTCGCCTAACCTAGTGAAACCTTAACAGCTGCAGGAAGGAGAATTGGGCTTCGTGCAGCTTGCGCAACTTCACAACCGCCAAAAAGTATGATTCGGCCAATACAATCCAACATTTATTTCACTAGACTCAGTATAGAAGAAAGTATCTAAAAAAAGTACAAAAGCAAACGAAAAAACAGTGAAAGCAAGAGCGAAAGTCGAGTGCAAACAGTTAAAATGTTTGTTGGTACACTTACGCTCATGTTCGGCGTTCATAAGTTCATCTGTAAACGTAACGATACATTGAAAACGCACAATGGTAAGCTATTTGTCTTATTGCTACTGGGAAAAGCCGAGAGCCATCAGTAATGGTGCTTCTTGAGCCGTCAAGCATCACCAGTTTATATGTAAGAATAAGAACTACCTATATCTTTTACGCCAAAATTGTCGCTAATGCGTTATAGCAGTGTCAGTTTCAACCGCTACTTAAAAAATCTAATCATAAATGATGACTATAGATGAAAGATGGCCATTAAATAAATTAGTCCATTAGTTATACGAGGGGTGATCCAAAAGTAATGATAATCAATAACAAACACAATGAATAAAATAAAAAAATAAATTTATTTCTCAACATAGTCTCCTAGCAAGTCTATACATTTAGTCCATCTCTTTTCTAAACCTAAAATTCCCTTAGAAAAAAAATCTTTATCTTGACTCTCAAAAAAGTCCTCAACCGCGGCCATCACGCCGCTATCATCGTCAAATTTCTTGCCTCGGAGATGTTCCTTGAGTCGTGGAAAGAGATAAAAGTCACTGGGGGCTAGATCTGGTGAATAGGGGGGGTGATCCACCAGCTCAAAGCCCGCTTCCTGAATGGCAGCCATGGCAATTGCAGCTTTGTGAACCGGTGCGTTGTCTTGTTGGAACAGCACTCCAGCCCGCAGTTTGCCTCGCCTTTTCTCCTTAATAGCCTCCCGCAATCTTCTTATTTGTTCTGCATAGTAGGAGCCTGTAATAGTGGCCCCCTTTTCCAAGTAGTCCACCATGATTATTCCTTCAGCGTCCCAAAAAACAGACGCCATAACCTTCCCTGCTGAGCTTGACACTTTGAATTTCTTCAGCGTCGGTTCATCGGATCGTTTCCATGTCATCGATTGTTGTTTTGTTTCAGGATCAAAATGGTGGATCCAGGTCTCGTCCATGGCCACAAAACGTGACAAAAAATTATCCTTGTCTGCCTGGAAATTTTCGAGATTTGCTCTTGACATGTCGACTCGTTTCTTCTTTTGCTCGTCGTTTAACATTTTCGGTACCCAACGCGCGGAGACCTTTCTCATATGCAATTCGTTCGCAAGGATTCTTTGAATGCTGCCATATGAGATCCCTGTGACCTCAGCTACATGCCTGATAGTCACTCTTCGATCTTCCAATACAACTTCTTCAACTTTTTTCACATTTTCTTCAGTGAGGGACGTCGATGGGCGTCCTTCGCGGTGTTCGTCTTCCGTCGATGTTCTTCCCAGCTTAAACTCCTTAGCCCAGCGTGCAACTGTGGAATATGGAGGAGAAGAGTCCCCTAATGTTTCCACCAAGTCGCTATGTATGTCTTTGGTAGACATTTTTTTCAAGCAGAGGTATTTAATGACAGCTCTGATTTCGTGTTTTTCCATTTTGATGTTCACTCCTTGACAGTCCGTATTCAAATGAATGTAGCTCCCGGGAATCGTGGCCTAATTATATGTTTTTTTTTTTTCTTGAACTAGTTGGTAATTGAGCAAGTGACTGATATTTTTTTGTATTTTTGTGTGCAGTAGAAATAACTGATTATCATTACTATTGGATCACCCCTCGTATTTTCCAATTGCGGACATAAACCACTTTCAAGTTTTACAGCTGTAATCCAAAATGTAGATCTGGTTGAGCTATCTCAATTTCGTGAAGACAGCAATGGTCTAAAGTTTACAGTTACGGAGATAAACGACTTTTAAGTTTGACAGCTATCATCTAAAATGTAGATCTTGTTGAGCTATCTCAATTTCGTGAAGACAGCAATGGTCTAGAGTTAACAGTTACGGAGATAAACGACTTTTAAGTTTGACAGCCGTCATCCAAAATGTAGATCTAGTTGAGCTATCTCACTTTCGTGAAGACAACAATGGTCTAAAGTTAACAGTTACGGAGATAAACGACTTTTAAGTTTGACAGCTGTCATCCAAAATGTAGATCTCGTTGAGCTATCTCATTTTCGTGAAGACAACAATGGTCTAAAGTTAACAGTTACGGAGATAAACGACTTTTAAGTTTGACAGCTATCATGCAAAATGTAGATCTCGTTGAGCTATCTCAATTTTGTGAAGACAACAATGGCCTAAAGATAACAGTTACGGAGATAAACGACTTTTAAGTTTGACAGCTGTCATCCAAAATGTAGATCTCGAAGTGCAGTGGAGTCGTGACGTCACGCGGATCTTTAGCGGGCTATATCTATTTATTCTTTTTGTTAATTTACAAAATATATAATTGGTGTATAGCGTTTTTTGATAATAATTATATTTTCTTAGTCATGTAGCCTAGCTGTTAGTTATTTTACTCACTCCAATTGGGCGCAGATAGACTCTGCCTCCTCAGTGTATTCTTGGCCGCCTTCGCTTTCTGTCCCGAGCGGCACCAGTAGTTCGTTTGAACGTAGCTCCACAGTTTGAGGAACACTAGCAGGTATATGAAGCAGATGAATGTCATTCCCACTGAAACACATAACAGAATCTTAGCCTATGACAGTTATTTATTCATAGTAATAATATTACAAGTCTATACAAAAAAATCAAATTCAGATTTGTTGTAAAATAATATTATTGATTCAAATGAATTCACATGCTAAGCCTGCCCCCCGACCGCCTAAGCAATAGCAATCGTAATAGCAATCGTTTATGACTTCATTTTAGTCATTTGGCACCGCCTATGTGACGTTAGCCATCAAAGTTATTCATTCAACGATTGCTTTCGCAATCCGCGCAAAGCAATTGATGGCTAACGTCTCATAAGCGGTGCCAAATGACTAAAACGAAGTCATAAACGATTGCTATTACGATTGCTATTGTTTAGGCGGTCGAGGGGCTGATCCTTTACAGACATGCCACACGAGCGTTGACGCCGCGTAATTGCACCGCGGCGTCGTCGCGGCGTCACCGCGGTGACCAGTGTTGCCGGTAGCGATTTAGACATTAAATCTAGAGTATTCGAGTATTCTATGAATTTTTAGCGGGAAAAAAGGTTTTGACGACAACCGTTCAATCTTAAACTGAAGATGAGAAAAATCCCTCGTACACGTTAGAAATCAGATCGTGTAATTTGTCACGACGAATGTCACAGTAACAGCTTTCCAAATGACAGCTGTCAAACTTCAAAGTGATTTATCTCGGTCATTATCAATTCTAGACTACTGTTATTTTCATAAAAAAGATAGAACTCGACAAGATCTACATTTCGGGTGACAGCTGTCAAACGTAAAAGTGATTTATCTCAGTTATTATCGATTCTAGACTATTGCTCTCTTGACAAAAGTAATAGAGCTCGACGAAATCTACATTTCGGATGACAGCTGTCAAACTTAAAAGTGATTTATCTCGGTAATTATCGATTATAGACTACGGCTGTATTCACAAAAGTGATAGAGCTTAACGAGATCTACATTTCAGATGACAGCTGTCAAACGTAAAAGTGATTTATCTCGGTTATTATAAATTCTAGACTACTGCTCTCTTCACAAAAGTAATAGAGCTTGACGAGATCTATATTTCGGATGACAGCTGTCAAACTTAAAAGTGATTTATCTCGGTAATTATTGATCCTAGACTACTGCTGTATTCACAAAAGTGATAGAGCTTAACGAGATCTACATTTCAGATGACAGCTGTCAAACGTAAAAGTGATTTATCTCGGTTATTATAAATTCTAGACTACTGCTCTCTTCACAAAAGTAATAGAGCTTGACGAGATCTATATTTCGGATGACAGCTGTCAAACTTAAAAGTGATTTATCTCGGTAATTATTGATTCTAGACTACTGCTGTATTCACAAAAGTGATAGAGCTTAACGAGATCTACATTTCAGATGACAGCTGTCAAACTTAAAAGTGATTTATCTCGGTTATTATAAATTCTAGACTACTGCTCTCTTCACAAAAGTAATAGAGCTCGACGAGATCTATATTTCGGATGACAGCTGTCAAACTTAAAAGTGATTTATCTCGGTAATTATTGATTCTAGACTACTGCTCTCTTCACAAAAGTAATAGAGCTTGACGAGATCTATATTTCGGATGACAGCTGTCAAACTTAAAAGTGATTTATCTCGGTAATTATTGATTCTAGACTACTGCTGTATTCACAAAAGTGATAGAGCTTAACGAGATCTACATTTCAGATGACAGCTGTCAAACGTAAAAGTTATTTATCTCGGTTATTATAAATTCTAGACTACTGCTCTCTTCACAAAAGTAATAGAGCTCGACGAGATCTATATTTCGGATGACAGCTGTCAAACTTAAAAGTCATTTATCTCGGTAATTATTGATTCTAGACTACTGCTCTCTTCACAAAAGTAATAAAGCTCGACGAGATCTACATTTCGGATCACTTTGAAGTTTAACAGCTGTCATCCAAAATGTAGATTTCGTTGACCTCTATCACTTTTGTGAAGACAGCAGTAGTGTAGAATCGATAATAACCTAGATAAATCACTTTGAAGTTTGACAGCTGTCATCCGAAATGTAGATCTAGTTGAGCTCTATCACTTTTGTGAAGAGAGCAGTAGTCTAAAATTGATAATAACCTAGATAAATCACTTTTAAGTTTGACAGCTGTCATCCGAAATGTAGATCTAGTTGAGCTCTATCACTTTTGTGAAGAAAGCAGTAGTCTAAAATTGATAATAACCTAGATAAATCACTTTTAAGTTTGACAGCTGTCATCAGAAATGTAGATCTCGTTGAGCTCTATCACTTTTGTGAAGACAGCAGTAGTCTAGAATCGATAATAATCGAGATAAACTCACTTTGAAGTTTGACAGCTGTCTTCCGAAATGTAGATCTCGTCGAGCTTTATTACTTTTGTGAAGAGAGCAGTAGTCTAGAATCGATAATAACCGAGATAAATCACTTTTAAGTTTGACAGCTGTCATCTGAAATGTAGATCTCGTTGAGTTCTATCACTTTTGTGAAGACATTAATGGTCTAGAATCAATAATAACCGAGATAAACTCACTTTGAAGTTTGACAGCTGTCATCTGAAATGTAGATCTTGTCGAGTTCTATTACTTTTGTGAAGACAGCAGTAGTCTAGAATCGATAATGACCGAGATAAATCACTTTAAAGTTTGACAGCTGTTACTGTGCCACTCGTCGTGACAAATCACACAAGTCCATACTCGATGGGCTTATGAGATATTTTTCATGTCACTTTGCACAAATCAATGCATCTATTTCAGATTTTATCGATCGGCCACATTATTTCTCTAATATATCAAACGAAGAACAAACGTAATTTCTGCTGAACAAATTTCTGCGGTTGGCTCACACAAAATCAGACTGTATATGAGAGATTTTACTTATCTTCAGCCGGTTATCCCTAAAACCTTTTTTTCCGCTAACTGCCTAGATGTCATCAGTGTCTAAGGCAACACTGGGCGCCGCGGTGTCGCCGCGACGACGCTCAGCACCGCCGCTGCACCGCGGCGGTGCAGCGGCGGTGACGCCGCGGTGCAATTACGCGGCGTCAACGCCCGTGTGGCATGTGCCTTACTAGCCATCAATGGAGCCTAAGCCAACATTAATTAGAGGCCCCTTTTACAATGGTGAAATATAAAAACAGCAGTATGAATAAAAAGAATAGCGTTGTAGACCAACTATGGCATATAAAAAAACTTGAAATATTTAGATTTGGCTATTGTGGTGAAATTTTAAATGACATTTAAAATAGTAACATACAATTAATGATTATTAGGGGGTATTATTATATGGGGTGCTTTAAATATTTATTTTATTCTGTTTTTAGTATTTGTTGTTATAACGGCAATAAAATATATCTGTGAAAATTTCAATTTTCTAGCTAACATGGTTCATGAGATACAGCCTGGTGACAGACAGATGGACAACGGAGTCTTAGTAATAGGGTCCCGTTTTAAATATATGATTAAAACTAAAAACTAGTGTAGCAGCAAGCGTCTTTGTGTCCCATAATTGAATGATTCAAAAAATAAGTATATGAACCACTATTCGCCCTCCCGCTCGCACAACCTAATAGATCTTCAATGCTCGCTCCTGCTTCCACTATGTCACGTGACCATTTACGTATACTTTCAGCCATTTCAGTGGTGCCATTATAGTGCTCCTGCAGCTTTAATTATGAACCGATAACCCGCTAGGGCGTATGCGTAAATGTTGACGAGACCGAGTAAGAGCAGGAGTAATCATTGGAAATCTATATTAGTGCGAACGGGACGAGCATAGCATGCGATTATAAAAGTAATTCTCTAACGTTTCAGAATGATTGATGATGTGATAGATGGCAAAAAAGAAATGACAAGTAAAATAACATAATTACCAGAACTGAAGTCTCCTCCTTTGAAATGCAATGAAATAACAGGTAAGGTGATTACAAACAAAATGTTGGCTATTTGCAACGTGAGACCAACTCGATCTGGGATCATGTTCTAGAACAAAACAAGGAACTAAACAACCACTAAAACTATGCTAAATACCTAAATACAAGGCTATCTGCTTGTCCTATACTACGCCGAAAGGGGGCGATTAAGACCATCAATATAAATAACATTTACTATGGGGTCAAAATGGAATTCGAGAAAAAAAAATCAGCTGTTCCAATGTCAATTCCGAGTAGCAATTTTGTATGAAACAGCCTTCGAGCAAATAATTTTAGAGTCACAATCGGGCAAAAAAGTGTCCGAGCCAAAACTCTGCCCAAGCTACACAGTGAGCAGGCTTTTCAGTTAGTCGCAAGGTTAGTCGATTGCAAGCCGACTACGGCGCCGCGCAATGCCAAAGGCTCGGTTACAAGCACTAATTAGGTGACATAACGTCGAGATTCGAGAAAACTGGTCATTATAAATTATTTAATGTTTATTTTACTACTTTCAAATAGGGACTGTGGCTCTGTAGATATTTGCTCAAAGGAAACAGCAGATTTTTTTGTTCGAATTCCGGGGTGGTAAGAGTTATCCATAACGATGGTGTGTACCTTTGGGTTCAGCTTAGTAGACTAGCCCTGGATAACCCTGTATAGGTCCAATCAAACTTAATGGCGTCTGTGAAGTTAGCTAAAAGCTGCGCAGATCCCCACCCCTCGCTCACTTTAGCCTATTGCGTAACGACTCGCCTCGTGTTCACTGACTCCATTAAGTTTGACTCGACCTAATACTACAACACTAAGTATACTGAGCGCCACACACATTGAAAGATGGGAAGTTATGCGCAGCGTTCTTCGCAAAAGCCGAAATATGGGTACGCGCGGAAGCCAGAGAGACGAAACGCCGGGGCACACCCGCCCGCCAACCTCATGCCTCCCGCGCGCTCACTACGCCTGAGCTCACTACTTCGCCATTTGTATATGCACTAAGCCCGATTACAGAGGCGCCAGCGTAAATGAAATAGCAGCGTAAAAAGCGTTCTCTCTATCGAATGCCTAAAGTGAAAAAAAAACAGAACTATGCTATTTAGCTAATATAGTTACGCTGGCGCCTCTGTAATCGGACTTTTTGTGCACACATGCGCAATAATTAGCGAATCACGGCGAAGTGTCATCTGCGGATAACTTCCCATCTTTCAATTTGTGTGGCACTCAGTATAACTTAATGAAAGCTATACACTTATACAGCAACTCTATTTTGAAAACAAAAAATTGTAAATTGTCAAAAGCGCATCGAGATTCATAGAATTCTTATAAAAATGTCCAAAAAACAAAACAAAATGATACGACGAGTATCTCAATACTACAACTACCTACAGTACGGCCGATGATGAACACTAAATAACAATTATGAGATGTCAAGTTTAAATACTTTAGTGGATAAACATCTATAAATAACTTACCACTGAAATCATTTTTTCTAACAATAACGCTGCAACTATTGGCACAACTGCAACTGTGAATTAAAAAAATTGCAAATTTTTCAACATGAATTAGCAAATGTTTTGTTGATGGTGTCGTTAAAAGTGATATACTAGGTGGAATCTAACTTTTTGCGTCTATTCCCACTAGTTCAGTTGTCCAGTTCAGTTGACTGAACTAGTGAGACTTTTTTTCTCGTTTGTTCAATTGAAAATAAGACTAGCTTTTGCACCTTGTTACATTTATTATTATTAATTTGTACTGTACTGTACTGTAGTACAGTACAAATTAATAATAATAAATGTAAAAAGGTAAATAGCTACAATAATTTCGCCATTTAGTAACTGAATTTGTACATGACGAATGAATTCGTCGTCTTCGATTTGAATTTCTGTCCTCTTCTTTGTATTTTTTTTTGTAAGTGAGTACTGCAAAATACGCTGCATCTTGTTTTATATTATTAAAAAATTGAACAATTGTTGCTGGTCTTATTTTAAACATGCCGTTGATCGCATGATGCCAAGCTTCTGCATAATTATTAGTTCTGTGGCGCCTCCCGAATACACCGAGCTTTACACGTCAATTTTAAGTGGCCAGCACTCTATTGGTGAGAAGTAAAGAGTTAACATACATAAGAACGTCACTACCAGTGTACAGTAAATAAAAAAAAAATTAAAATGTTCGTTTGAGTAAATGTAGGTAACCTAGGTACCTACCTAATTATTTTTTTTCTATTTCTGAACTGAACAAACGAGAAAAGAAATCTCACTAGTCCAGTTGACTGAACAAACGAGAAAAAAAATCTCACTAGTTCAGTTAACTGAACTGGACAACTGAACTAGTGGGAATAGAGGACTTTTTGGCGGTGACGAAGTTGGCTACAAGCTGCGCAAAACCCAATCCAGGTGGGTGATTCTGTATAAAATCAAGCACGTAACGCACTCTAACGTGAAAAAATTCCATATTTTGTATCTTACTATATTCGACACTACTTGATTGGCAAATCAGTACGCACTGCATAAACAAATAAATAAATCTTATTGTGACGCAGTAGGCCGCGGTAATCACGTCGAGTTGTTTACACTTAAGTGCGAGATTTATGGTTTTATGACCCGAGCGGGGTCGGCCTTTGTCTGCCGTCTATTGTTTACTTTTTTTGGTGTTTTCGTATTGGAGAAACAATAGGGAAGTCTCGAACTTTCAAGTTGTTTACTTGTTAACACAATAGCGTTTATTAGATCTAGTAATGTCACGAATTATCTAGTGAATTCCAGACTGTAATAACAGATATAAATACGCCGGTCGACCCTTGGGGACTCAGTTTTTCGTTTACCGTCGAAGCGAAAACATCTCGTGTTCCAGTGCGATTGTGAAGTGACTAGTTTGTGTGAATATCAGTGCCAGTGTGAAGTGTTTGTGCAAACCAGTTGTGTCGTGTGTATTGTGATTTTGTTCAATAAAGTGCATAGTGAATAATCGGCGTTTTAACTGATTATCCAAGAACCCATCTCGTAAAATTATTGTGGACAAAAGTAGGCATTTGCCCCACCTACAAAACATCTCTCACTATGTAAATGTGTAGATAGGGTGCAAATAAACCTAGAGAGTTACAAGTTATACTTGTAGTACATGGTAAGAGAGATGAGAGGTCCACGACAATCTTGATGTGCCCATGTTGAATGAGGAAATAGAGTCTCATGGATCGAGATACAAAGCAAGGCTGGAAAACCAGCCGAACCCCCTATCGGGGCAACTCACTATCCCGAAAACCATACGTCGGCTCAAAAAGAGGCGGGATGTTTTTGAGAAGGATTAACAATATATTATCCATAAATTAAATGGGCTTGCTCTGCTGGGAGCTGCACCATAAACGCCAAAAAGAACAGAACGCATCTGCTTATAGTCTTAAAGACTGATTGCATGATCAAAATACAAAAAAAAAAACAGAAGTCGATACATTTGTACTTTGGCACTTGTGACGTCGGAACGGAACCCTATATCTTCATAAATTTTTGTTTGATTGACAAAAGAAAATATATGTATGTGTCTAATATTTTTTGATAGTCTATCTGACGGACTAATTATATTTTAACATGCCTATTACTTATCATACTTACACACGAACAATATCAAGGATGGATATTGGTATTTGTCACCAACATTGTAGCCAGTAAGCACTATGATCCATTCAATCGGATTCACACGAAAGCCGTATCTGGAAAAGAGGGAACACAAAATAAATTATTATTCAAATAAATTTCAGTATTTTCATGTAATCATCAGTCATCCCATTGCTGGGCAAAGGTCTCCCCCACTTCCTTCAATGTTTCGCGTTCCGTAGTCTCACTTTCGACTAACCTTCCAGCAGGAGTGTCAAGATTGCCACACCGCGCCGCTGCCGGCGTTTTTAGGCCTCAGGCACCCACTTTTACGCTTTGCAGAACATTTGTCCCAAAATACCTACGAATCGTGAAACATGGAAGGAAGTGGGGGAGATATTTGCCCAGCATTGGGACAGGACAAAGGTAAAGAATAATATAAAATGAGTACCTATTCAATATTTAGGATACATATTATGCCCTCCCTTTTATTGATACATTTTATTTAATAGTTAATTGTGGATTAACAACTTTCACATATTTTGAAAGCAGTGACCAAGCTCTGTGCGATACAAAAAAGAAATAAGCATATTTTAAACAAGATTATTTTTTGCAAAAATCGGCATGACCGACTTCACCCGTGTACAGAATTCGCGAATATTTCGTATGGATCGATGTAGCATTTTTCACATTATTGTTGATTTATCAAAAATGGCTCAGCCGATTTCCATAAAATTTAAATGGGACCAATTTCGAAGTATACTCTTTCCAATAAAAAAAGAATTATTGAAATCGGACTACTACGAAAAAAGTTATGCGTGGTTATACATAAAAAAATATATATGTGCGCGTCGAATTGTATACATCCTTCGGTGGTTCGTCGGTCAAAAATACGAAAATATGCTTATTTCTTTTCCCATACAGATAAACTGAAAGACTTTAAGTAAATACCAAATGCATATTATCAAATTACAGAATATAACAATTGTTCATTCAAAACAAGGAAATTATTTATCTATGGATTAAGGCTTCATAGCACAAATTGATCTTAACTACTATGTAAGAAAACACAAATTGATCATAACTACTACTATGTTATAACTGTTATTTTGTTTATTGTTGACTTACTTTAGGTAGTTTTCTAAAGACAAGCGCACTCCTCCAATGGAGAGCATCAGAAAGCCCCAGTTCACCAAGCCTGTGAAATCCGAGAACTCTGAGGTCCATGTGAAGAGAGAATCTCTCGGACGATGACATCTGAAATTAAATATTTGTTTGTCACAATTTACTAGACAGTATTATAAAATATGGAGTAGAGGAACAAGATGATAGACGAAGGTCTTGACAGACAATAACCTTTTATTAACCATATATGGTGAGTTTGTGTGCGGAACAAGTCATTTAGAAGACTATGTTCTGTACAAAATATTAAAGACGTTGGCTTTTACAACTCCATTTTGTCTTTGCCAGACTCTGAAAGTGCAAAAATGTTGTACAAACTCATAGATATAGGTTTAAAAAGATAACTTTAGTTTTAAGTTATGTACCTTGTACAGGGCGATGTGGTCGTTAAGCGACAACGCCCTTTAAATAAATTAAAAAAAAAATAAAAAAATATGGTGAGTTATGTTTTGACCAGTATGTATGTATAGGCCGCATCATACAAGCTGGCAGAAATGAAATTAGCTACATGCTGCACAATATCCAATCCTGACTGAAATTCACACAAAGCCACATGTTAATTGGATATTACGCAGCTTGTAACTAACTTCATTTCTGCCAATTTGTGTGACGCAGCCAATACCTTTGTTCATCTATTCTCTCATGAATTGTAAACTATAAATGACTACTAATTTTTTTAGTGAACAATATCATGTTAAGTATCAAATAAAGGAGATCATTAAGTACTTTGCAAAAATACATACAATAATAGGCATTCATCAATAGAGTTTAAGAAATTTTCAATTTTTGCCATATTATTATGTTGCTTATATTGAAATTGATTTATTTTCTATAATATTCCTGCCCCAAAATACACTTTCTCCACTATGCTCAGTTCTCAAAATATGCTTTTCTAATTTTCTTGGTCACAATTTTACTGTGGATATTGCGATCAGCAACAATGCATCAATAGACACTGTAGGCCTCTAAAATACTTGAAAGTTATTTTAGTGAGTCATTATGGTATACACCTAGTAAGCACACCTTGCACATATTTCTATTACTTAAATTATGTGTCACACATATTTATGAACCAAGTAAAAACCTATTTTACTAATGTTTTCCTCAATGCAGTGATGGCAATATGAGAAAACTAATAGGCAAAGATGTAATTATACACCAATGGTATACAATGTGTATTTCAACACCGAACCCTAAGAGGAAGAAGCACCTTTGACCTGGAGTTCCTCTCTAAATGATAATAAAGTGTAAAATTAAAACACATGGGTTATAAGTTTGATATATGTCCTTACATCTATATTTTGCTCTACATTCTACCTTTCTGTCCTGTAACTACAAAATTGCAACTCGGAAACATCAAAATGTATGAAACAGCTGATTTTGTTTTCTCTAATTCTGGGTCTATACATTTGTATGGCACTTGTGATGTCATGCAGAACTTTGCCGGGCAATAAAATAAAATAAAAATATGTTTTTCCAAACATTACTCTTATTTCTATTTCTTAATTATTAGGTTGTCTACCCGGGACATAGGCCTCCTCTAGAATTTGCCAGAGCTCCCTATCTCTGGCTTTCCTGCGCCACCCTGGCAGCAGGTCGTCGTCCCACTGTTTTTGAGGTCGTCCCCTGAATCGCTTCCCATCTCTTGGGTACCAGAGCATGATCTTGTTTTTAAACTTTTTCAATTTTTTTATTTTTTTGGCTTACATCTGCTACGCCTGTGGCTTTTCCATCAATTTTTGTTTAACTGACCAAAGAAAAAAATATGTGTCTAATACTTTTTGCTAGTCTATCTTTCGGACTAATTATATTTTTTTAGTCATCATGCTTATTCAAACATATTTTATGTGATGTTAATTAAATCATTCATTCATGCACTACATACTGCACAACAACCTTAAGTACCTATAGAAAATACTAACTTTCAATATTAAGTTTGTTTAACTTTGCTTTTATTACTAAAACAGGTGTACTTACGGTTTATCAAGCTGTAATTTCCGAGCTTTCTTCTCTTTCTCTGTTATTTCCTCTGCTGATGTTACACTCTGTGCTCTCCTGAATCGCAGAGCTTTCTCTTCGGTTTCCGAAGTCATTTTTTTAGCTATTTTTTACTCCTAGTTTTCTCTATAATCCACTACGAACTAATCAATTTCTTCTATATCTCTGGTACACATACCTACCTGTAAACGAACAGGATTAACCTCAGATAAGTAAACTGATTAGTGGTTATGAAGGTAAATTATTAGTAGTTTGATTATAAAAGAGATAAGCGAGTAGCACTCTAGGCGCGTTCAATTTCTAACTGATGCGACGCCTTCTGGCGTAGATGTGACAGTGCATTATTCCAAAATAAACATTTAGTGTAAATGACCTACGCCTACAGTCCAAGAACAGACAGAAATTCTCCACAGTCCTCAAATTATCCTTATCGTTTGTTCTTCCAAGGTCACAAAGGTTGGCCGGTGAGCCCGGTGACTGAAAAATAGAAGGTACTCCGTCCCACCGTGGTCGTATCACGATAATCTAAACAACTTGTACTGTTTTGTTTGAAAATTCACTTTTGTGTCTTTACCTTTTGTTGAATTTAAAATCAATAGATCTTTAGTTCTATGGCTATTTAAATTAAAAACATTGAGAGAAACGGGGGAATGGAAATATTGTCCAATAACCAATTAGAATTATTTAGAATATGTAAACCATGGATGTAAGTGTATCATAAAAGGATCAGTTGTGACGACTTTGTGGAAACAGCTGTTATCTGTCACTGTAAGTCAGGCCGCACCACTAAGTTATATAATTTCGTGGGCCGCACACTAGGGGTGCGTTTACGCACTTCAGATTAAGATAAAAAATAACCTGGCTACGTCTATGTCACCCGTTTAGGGCATCCGTCAGGAGAATAAACCTCCTGGTTAAAAATTAAACAGTTAAAAATGCCACTATTGCTAACACGTTCTCAAAACGAACGCTGAATGTGATCGTAATGATCGTTGTTGGCGTTTTTAACAGTAAATCATGCCACCAGTAGGCTATCCGAGCGCACCTAATATTATCGTAACTGTGGCAACCAAATTGAAGTATAATATAGAGTTCTCAATTGCGTTTAGGGTGCGAGAAACGTGTGCTATACATACTTAGATAGCTATATACTGGTTGTTATGATTTTATTGATATTTATATAGACTGCCTCGATGGCTCAGTGGTTAGTGACCTTAACTTCTGGATCAAAGAGGTGTGGGTTCGATCCCCACCAGGGTAAATATTTGTGTGATGAACATAAGTGTCTGCTCTGTGTCTGGGTGTTATTTAGTTACTATCTATATAAGTATGTATATAAAATAAGTATATGTAGTATATCAGTCTCTGGCAGCCATATCACAAGCTTTGCTTAGTTTGGGGTCAGAGGCCGTCTGTAAAATGTCCAAAAATATTTATATTTATTTATTTATTCAGTGGTTTCT
The DNA here is from genome assembly GCA_949316475.1 of Hypomecis punctinalis. Taxonomy (NCBI): domain Eukaryota; kingdom Metazoa; phylum Arthropoda; class Insecta; order Lepidoptera; family Geometridae; genus Hypomecis; species Hypomecis punctinalis. Next base: position 11,448,201 of record OX438799.1, read on the forward strand.
GGCGCGAAAAATTTGTTTGACTACAACGTCTAAGCCGTGGGTTGTCAAACAAAAACTAAACATATTAGTTTCATACTTGCACTTGCATACCTGTACACACTTTCATACTTGCTTATCATGCCCTCTCTTACTTTTGTAATTATTATTATTTAGCGCCCTGTCTAGTATATACTTAGTTTATGCCTACGACGCTGCTCTTTTTACACAAATTCTGGCAGATTTAGCAAGGTCACGCCGACGCCATTTTTCAGATTTTACATTTTTTCTGTTTCCAATTGTGGTTTCCTCCTTCAACTCCTTCTGATTCTTCCCTCTATAATCTTTACTCACTTCTTTCTTCTTCCATGATACAAAATTGACTTGGACCATTTATGCTTGACAATTGACATACTAAAATGTTGACACTTTTTTCAGAGGCTAAGGCCAACGTGAAAAAAGTCTTTGATTTTAAAACCATAGTTTTAAACATCGACGACTTTTTGACGTTCCATTTGAAGCTTTCTTCTTTTGCAGTGTACCTATTCTTTTAGAATAGCTGTGCTTAGTACTATACAATAGCGTAGCGTGAAATTGATAATTTTAACTATATTGGAAATGATTGTGTAAGGTTTTGTGGTATTTTTTTTTAAGTTTAATCTAAGGATAAATTTCTTAGATATTTAGATATATCAAGTCCTTAACTACCTATGTTTACAACGCCTTGACAGGTACATACCTAGCCATTAAGATTAGTGTACATAATGCAAGAAATAAATAAATAAATAAAGAAAAGGTAAACTGCAAACGGTCAAATAGTCGTAGGTTTTAAATCTGCGGTTTTAAAGTTTATATATTTTTGGCCGTCGATCAGCGGCTTTAGACTTATTTTTATTCTGTGACTTGTCATGTTTTGTCATGAATTAAAAAAAATTAACAGTTGCATCTGTCATTTGTCAGTTGTGGCGTATGAGGAAGGGCGTGCTCGTGTCGTGTGTGTGTGTATGAAATGATAAAATAATTTGAAATCAAATGAGATAAGAATATCTCGGAAATTCATTTTTTAAATCATAGATTTTAATAATCAAACATGAAGATTTGGACGTCAGAACACACTTTCAAGTAAGTACCTCTAATATAAATTCCATTATGACGCAACTTGAGGAACTGCAACAAAAATCTGGTTTTGTATTAACACATAATTATTTTCCTCAGCCATCCTTGGGAAACAGTGGCGCAAGCAGCATGGCGCAAATATCCCAATCCTATGAATCCTGCTGTAATTGGCACAGACGTTGTCGAAAGGAAAGTCGTCGACGGAGTTTTGGTCACTCACAGACTTGTCAGTTCCAAATGGTTTTTTCCACGGTGGGCTCAAGCAGTAAGTACATTGTTAATTAGCTATAACTTTCTGTGTTTAAAAAAAAAGGAAAATAAAGGAATGAAAATGAAATATTGTTGTGATATCAATCTTTCACTTGTTCAAGGACAAAGGTCATTGATAATGTTATTATTATATACCTACGAACTTATCAGTTTCATCTGTCTCACGTGTCCGCGAAAACGTGAGCAGACTTTCCTCTTTGTCTATATTAATAGACTTAGTTATGTGCTGTGGAAATAACTATACTGGCCAACATGACAATAAAATTAAATAGTTGAAACGAAATATGCTTCGGCATGTATTTAGAACATGCTCCATAAACTGAAAGTTGAATTGCAGTATTATGTACTTGGAATGTTGTTTAAATGCTTTTAATATTATTTATCAATATGTGACAAGGTTACAGTAACTGGTCCACTTAAGTAAATGTAGGTAGACATCTCATTACAATATCAATATGAATATGTTTGTGTATAGAAACTAATAAAGAATAATTTATGTATGTGTAAAAACATTGATATTTTACGGTTTGATATTGTAAAGTTTGTGTAGGTTGCAGCATATAAAGGTAGTGCTGAATGAAGTGTGAAGAGGGAATGGCTGCGCTTGGGTTTCGTACAATGGTCACCATGCGCTGCCATCCCCTCTACACTACCCTCAGCGCTAAACTTATATGCCATTTCCTGTAACCTGCCTTTGAAAATTGGCACAGAATGAGAATTCAAGTGTACATACTGCAAATTCTATTATTTTTAGTTAGTTGGCCTTCAACCAAGGCCAATGTTACAAACGAGATAAAAGATGGCTTTTAATCATTCATCAGTTTATTTACACCTGACGTTTATGTTTTCAGCTTATTGGAACTGCAAAGATCTGCTATGCCAGTGAGCAGTCAGAAGTGAACCCGAATCAACGTCAGATGACATTGAAGACGAGAAACTTGACTTTCTGCCATTACATAGCTGTTGATGAGACAGTATGGTACACACCCCATCCTACAGATACCTCGAAAACACTTCTGAAACAGGAAGCTGTGGTCACAGTACAGGTAAGTAAGATCGTACTATTTAAGTTATACACTTGGTGTAAGTAATGGTAAAGTTAAGCTGAAAAAAGTTCTGAAAATATTTTTTTCTGTGGGATGAGCCATAAATGTGCTAAAATTACTACAAAATATCAACTGGTCTGGTATTCATTTTGTTAACACTTTGTATCTAAATAATTATTTATGTTTGCCATTACAATATTTTAAAAGCATCTCATTTCAAAGTATGACAATTACTTCATCTCTATGCATGGCATTTTTTGACCCTTTATATCTGTAACTTGAGGGCGTCTGGTTCCATGGTTAACCATAAACCCAACACAGTAATCTATAGTAATATTTCCATACTAAGTGTGAATTCAGTGACAAATTGACTCAAATTTTAGAAACTTGATTTCTGGATTTTTTGCTATATGTATATGGGGAATAAATAAGTCAATAAACTCACTTATTTTTGGTATGTTGCATGAAAATATGGATTTACCAGTAAGATTCAAATGTTAAAATGGCCGCCCTAAAAAGTATGCATTTACAATAATAATTAGTCAATAAACTATGTATGGATTTATCCTGAGGATAATTTGTGTTACAGGGGTCAAATTAGAAAATTGTGTTAATGCAATGGTTTCTGATACTTCAATATTTACTTGTATGGAAATTACCTAAAACCAATCCATGACTCTTAAAATCATGGCATTCTTTTTAAACACATTGTTCAATATTTACAGGGAGTACCGCTAAGCAGTTACATGGAGGATCTATTAACCAATAGAATATCTCTGAATGCCGGCAAAGGACGACAAGCAATCGAATGGGTCATAGGAAAGTTTGACTCCGAAATAAAAGAACTAGCGAACACTGCCTGTAAAAGTACCGATGAATTATTATCACAAACAAAGAAATCACTCGATGATATAACAAATACTGCTCGGAGATCAATGGATGATATATCATCAAAAGCAAAGAGGTCCCTGGACGATATAGAGAAATTCACTAAGGCTAATGCTAATCAACGTAGCTGAAAAGAGGAGTGATTAAATGATACCACAGGCTATGCTGCGAGTCACTCAAATACTGTAATCCAAAGTGTTTACACAGCCCTAGGACAAGGATTAAATATTATTATTTATGTTTATTTGAAAATGGTTTTATGAGCATCACAGAATTATTTATATCAAGATGCTTGTATATTGAGTATCATCCACAAAATTAAAAGCAATAGCACTGCTTTTTACATCCCAACTTGTGTATGTGTATGTATTTGAATGTTAGCTTTGCATAGATGTAACTGTTAAATGATTTTATGTCTAAAAATGAAAACAATTACTCAATATCATGAGTAAATCTGCACTGACAAATTATATTAAGACAATTTGATAACTACTTGGACACAATACTGTTCATAATAGGCATGATGACTGGATAAAAAAAACAATATTATAATTAGTCCGTAAGTTAGATGATCAAAAAATATTGGACACATATTTTTTCTTTTGTCAATCAAACAACAAATGACAAAGATAAACCTTATCAAAGTTTGGGAGTAGGGTCGTGACGTCACTTCTCTTACTTTAGTCTATACATCTGTATGGCACTTGTGACGTCATGCGAAACTTTGACGGGCTATATCTTCATCAATGTTTGTTTAATTGACCTAAGAAAAAATACGTGTCTAATATTTTTTGATGTTCTATCTGACAGACTAATTATATTTTTTTAGTCATAATGTTATTATTGTATTTGTTCAACAACATTGAATAACATCTACCTATGTCAATCAAACTTGTTTTGTCCAAGTGTAAACTGAATGTGTCAATGCAGCTAACACAATAAGAACACTATCTATGCAAGTAAACATTACTGTTTCTATCTTTAATTGTGATAATAAATTTATTACAGTACCTGCACATAAGTATTTGATTGATTTTGAACTACATGTGACTGTGAACTTGAATAATTTTCATATTACATAGGTAGGTATAATTAGTTTGCAAAACTGTGATAAGTTTCATGACTCTGATAAGTAGTGATATGTCTTTCTGACAGCTTATGCAACAGTTCAATGCAATTAAAAGATTTTTGAATATCCTTTTCCTTTTTTACTTGCTGTGGTTATTGACTACAATACAAAATTGTTTAATAATTAAATTTGTTTGCTTTGTAGGTATTTGCCAAAGGTTCAAGCAAACATTTTAGCTATGCTTTTTCAAAAGTATTTTTTGTAGTCAGGATATTTCATTATTCATCAATTTTTTATAGGTGTATTGAGTTATTTATTATTCATATAAACACACTGTTATCTTTTTTTGTCTTCAGTTTAGGCTGTCACAGATTAGATAGTAGGATTGATAAAATATAATGTATATCCTGTGTGATTTGTTACCTACATACTAAGTTGCACATTTGTATGTGTTGTATTTGTATTGATAGTTATATAGAAAATAGTTAATTTATTTCATCTTTTAAGTTCCTGGAATGCTTTCTGCGATATACCAGCACATTGAGCCTAAAATTGTATTATATTTAAGGCACCCAATAAATCACCGCATTACATAATAAAATAGTAATTTATTAGTTAGATAGAGGATATATTATTATGTCTATCATCTATAGTTACAAATAGCAAATTGCAAAAAAGCTTACTTATTTTTTTGAGTAATATGGCTTAAAATGTTCATAATAATAACGATGGAGGCTCATTCATTACCGTTACAGTATATTTTATGATTCATACTACTGGTAAGATAACAGTGCTATAGTTTTGTTATATTTTGGCAATGAATTATGGGTTTTTGTATTCTTTAGAAATAAATTTTTGTTGGAATATAAATGATTACTTAATAATTTAATTATTAGCTACACCTTCGGTTTTTGTAGGTACCGTTCTTACTGTCACACAGGAATTATTATTAAACTAGACAAGTGCAAGTCGGACTCACTCTCCAATGGTTTTATAGAAATCTCAGAAATCCTATTAATCTAGGGAAAAGTTGTTAAAAGTTTTTTAGGTCTACCTAAAGTTTTAGTTCCCTATGGAATTTGGCTTGAGCATTGTCTTAGAGTAGGGATACTACACATAAAGGAATAAATCTAATAACGGTACATTTTTTATTTAATAACAAAAATGAGGTCCTAAATGCGGGAGATGAGAGACGAAATTACAAAGTAAGTTAATAGTATCATGTGGGGTATTGTATCATAATTACGAAAAAGCGTTACTAGCGTAAGCTCAAACATGTTTTTAATAATTTTTACATGTCGAGGTAATATTATGTAAAAAAAAAAACAGGACAAGTGCGAGTCAGGCTCACACGTCGAGGTTTCCGTACAAATCCAGAAAATTTCACAATATTGGGAAGTAAGTTGTTAAAATCTCTATAGGTATACTAAGCGCCACACAAATCGGCGGATGGGAAGTAATGCACAGAACGTTGCGCAAAAGCCGAAACATAGGTATGCGCGGGAACCAGAGAGACGAGTCGCCGGAGCACACCCTCACGCCTCCCGCGCGCTCCCTACGCCCGTTCACACATGCACAATAATTAGCGAATCACTGCGAGGTATCATCTGCGGCTAACTTCTCATCCGCCGATTTGTGTGGCGCTTAGTAATACCGTAGTATTATTATATCTTCTTTGGTAATACTATAACCATCGACAGTAAAGTTGTTTTTTTTTTTTTCACATCATACATCGAAAATTACACATTGTTAAAATAATTAAAAACCTGTTTTAGCATGTGCTAATGAGGTTCTTTTATATGATACCTTACATGATACGATTTACTCACTTTGAATTTTGAACCCATATTTTATGAATTTTGAGGCCCTATTTTTTTGTGATTTCAAATAAAAATGTACAGTTTTCAGATTTATATTTTTATTTTTCCACTACAAAAGCCCTTGCTTTAAGAGTAATGGTGATAATTATATTTTTTAAAAATATAAATATCACCATAACTCATAATAACATCACGTAAATATTACCACTGCAAAGGTGCAGTGGTGATATTTTCATCACTGCAAAGGGCTTTTGCAAAATTATTTTAACTTGATACCTTCATAAATTCCCAAGAGTCCCTAGACAATAGATCAGGCAATATTATGAACATCTACACTAAAAAGGCAATTATTATTACCAAGCGACATATTGAGTTATACATTATAATCATTGAAATTATAAAAAAACTGATTTTAATGATATATATAAGTTTTTATGTTCTGTGATATAACTTGATATCACCCTAAAATGTTACTTGGTTTTTATGCGTCAATATGATAAAACAACTACAATGAGTCATTGAAATAAAACCAATAAATGTGCTTGGATTGTGTATATTTATTAGAATATTTCGACGGGTCCTACGTATACTGGTATAACCAACATATTGTCAAAAATGCTTTTATTGCATCCTTCGTCCTCAAATAACCTATTCTTTAATATCCTGAAAAAATATTTTTCAAAAATCAATTAATTTTGAAGATAAAAATGTGTAAACTGGTGCAAATACAACTTTTTTCCGCCAAAGGACTGACAAAACTGGTATAAGCCTCTAGTCTACCACTTGCACCAGTCTACGCGGTCTCGAACTGCGCGGCGCTCGAGAGCAAGTAGGGATGCAACATCGCTCATAAAAAACATCGATATTGAAACATCGATGTTTTAAAAATGTAAACATCGATGTTAAAAACATCGATGACTATGAACGATATATCGATGTTTTTAGGATTATATAAGTCATTGCTTTAAATATGGAAGATAAATCGTTTTGTCAATACCTACATGAAGTTTTGTGTGTTGTGCAAGCAATCTTAAAGCTATTTAAAAGATAGGTATCTTTATAAACGATACATTGGTGTTTAAAATTGGATATGATATGAATGACAGAAAAGATAAGAAAGTTGAATTAATGCTGTAAAAATGTGAATCTAGAAAGGAATGATGGGGTTAAAATTGCGTGATAGGATTAGACAATATTGAGTGTTATAAAGAAAGATGTGCAATAAGCAGAGGATGTAAGAATGTCATTTAAAGAGGTGGATAAAATAATTATACTTTAGCTAGAATAAGTACTAATATGCGTCCTGCCATCACTATTTGCGAATAAACAAATCAGTGGCGGCGTAGCATAGGTTGGCACCCGGGGCGGCTTTCTATTGAGCACTCCCAAAATAAAACGACAAATACTAAACATGCTTAACTACGTGACTTTTTTTACTAAAATGTTCGATCACATTATCAAAATTTACTTTCCTGGTCTTTTCAATGGACAATATGGAAATACTGTTTTTTTTAACAATTTGTCTTTCACAAGAAACACAAATTGTTAAAAAAATCTTATACGCAGCATTAGACTTGGAACTGACTTAGAATAGTCCCATTTTACTATGAATCTCAGAAGCTCCAGGGAAGTCCATTGGACCGCTTCTTGAAATGCGGCTTCCAAGTGGCGCCTCAGTCGTAAAATCTCCAAAATAATGTCCTCTGCTCAAAGTTCATCATAGATTTTCGTCAAATTTGGAACTATATCACGAAGTTCTTCTTCTGTTGACGTAAGCAGAGTTTTAGGTTGAACAACACCAAAAGTTATAAGAATGTCATCTATCGCTTTGTAACGATGCTCTAGTTCTTTGTAAAATCTATCAAGACAATCTAACATCAACTCTTCTGGTAATGTTAGTCCAGCGTCCCGGGCCATTTCTCTTGGCATACGTTTTCGAAATCTCCTTCTTCCTCTTATTTCAATTGAAATATCCAAGTCCTCACATTTTTCAGTTGCGTAGGAAATAGCTCTTTCCACTATGTTGATACGTTGCCTAAGAAGAAAATTTTTTAGTGCTTTGATTTTTATGACACACTTTTCCAGCGATAGTCCAGGTATTATAAGCATATACTTTTATGTCTGGTTAACTTCTTCTAGGACTACACACCAAAAAGAGAGGTAAGATAAAAAAACTGAAGTCACACAAAGCTGGTAAGAATGTGGATTTGTTTTGAAATTGTATTTGCAATGCCCGACAAGGGCAACTAAGTCTTAAGAGCTTTAAAATAATTATAAGACCTAATTGTAAAACACTTAGTATCAAATAAAGTATATGAATATGAATAATATGAATATGGATGCTGCTTCTCTTGTATCGACGTTTTCTCTGCTGCTGCTGGGATCACACATGTCTTCGAGTGTTGATACAAGTTTCTCAAAATTATTAATCAGTGATTTAACAGCATCGTGATGAGCACTCCATCTTGTCTCTACTAGTCTTTTGACCGATACGCCTACACTTTCCATTAAAATTTCCCATCGATGTATGGAGAACGAAAAGAACGTGTTAACTCTTTCTTCTGTTCCGAAAAATGTTCACTTGAACTAACATAATAAATAAATAAATAATAAATATTGTGGGACATCTTACACCCGGCCTCTGACCCCAAACTAAGCAAAGCTTGTGATATGGCTGCCAGAGACTGATATACTACATATACTTATTTTTAAATACATACTTATATAGATAGTAACTAAATAACACCCAGACACAGAGCAAACACTTATGTTCATCACATAAATATTTGCCCTGGTGGGGATCGAACCCACGCCTCTTTGATCCAGAAGTTAGGGTCACTAACCACTGAGCCACCGAGGCAGTCAAACCGAAAGACTGCACTCCTCACAGATTTAGCGAATGATTGATTCGGATTGTGGTCTTTGATTATTGCTTGTACACCACCATGAACTCCTACCATGGTTGCAGCGTTATCGTATCCTTGTGCCTGACATAGATACATTTATCACTCTCCGACTGCGTAAGGATATTTTCAGTAAGTTCGACTGCAGTCTTTCCAGCTTTAGGGAAGAAACCTAGAAAAGATTCCTTCACTTTAACATCATCGCCTTCAATATGAACGACAATGTCTTTGGACAAATAAGAATCTACCCGTTTACTTTTTGTACAGGCGGAACACGTCAATTCTAAGCATATGCTCTTTTAGCACTGGGTCATATTTCTCGACAATAGATTAACTAATACAAGAGATACCCTGTATTGTCTGATGAAATCCTCTAAGACGAAGATTTTGGCGTGAGAAAAGAATAACATCCAAAAGGCGACTTAAAATGTCACACCACTTCTTCTTTTCTTGGTCTAAGACCATTTGATGTTCATGGTCGATAGTTTTTTGCAGCCTCAATCCATTTTCCAAGATTTTCCATTTTTTCAAACAGGAGAGATGGCTCTCAGAATTCTCGTGTTCAGACACTTTAGGATTTAGTTTCCACCCTGAATTAAATCCGTTGGCAAAACTCTGATATTTTTTCATGGTGCGTAAACAGTTTGCAGCAAAAACAGTATAAACCGTTTTTTGTTGGAGCGATACCATCCATTTTCTGAGTATATGGTAACGCTTTATAAAAACATTCTGAATTGAAATTTCGGCTCTTTCCTTTAATTTTGTCTCCAGATCTTTGGACAGTATCTAAAAATGGGCCATTTCTATTTTGATAGGGTTCACTTCCCGTCTTAACAATTTCAACTCTCAAATCATCAGGCATTGGTGTTGGCCAAGTAGCAACATCGAAACGAGTGGTGTTAAGCTCGAAACATACTATCGGACGCGGCTTACGGACGCGACTGACAGCCGCGACCTAGACTATGAAAGTACACTGAGCCGTGCACCCTATCGGACATAAGTCGCGGACGTCACCTTCGGACGACCTTGAGCGTTCGGACGTCCGAGAGCGATCTGGCACCCCGGATATGCACATTGCTAAGTCGCGGCTGTCAGTCGCGTCCGTCAGCCGAGTCCGATAGTAAGTTTCCGGCTTTATGCAGCTCTTCTTCATTGGTTGCAATTTGCTGTGATTCTTCTTCATTGTCGCTATTCCGTCCTTTTTCTTGGTCATATTCTTCTTGATGCAAATCTTCTCCACATTTTCTTTCTTATTGTATGTCAGACTCTCTTTCCAGTGTCTCCTCCATCCAACTCATTTTGGCACCGTCTTTCTATATCATCTGTTTCATCAAGTAGAATCCTTTTGACCTCGATCTACTACTATCCGCCATCCGCCAAATACTCAGTCCTTTATTTAGCTAATTTAGTATTTATTGACTTCTGTGACGCGACGCGTCGATTATAAACAATAACACTAACTGACCAACTATGATTATTTTGACTGACACATTGTGCGGGGCACGGCGCGGACGGAGACGACGCGGGTGGGGAGAAAGCCCGAAATTACTTGCCCCTTCCGCCCTCGCCGTCCTTGCCGTGCAGATGCACCAATGGTGCCAGAATTGTAACAAATTTTATAACTAGCTTTTACCTTTATTTTTTTACTTACCATTTACGTAAAAAGAAAACTTATAGCACTATCGATAAATATTGCAACACAATGGAAACAAAAAGGTGGGCGGAGGCAAACCATTCATAGAAAGATTTTCTTAAATAACTAGGCGCCAACTTCCGCGATTGTACACTAAACTGCGCGAGTGAGTGGTCACCCCGTTGTCACCCCTTGGTACTTGGCACCCGGGGCGGACCGCCCCCGCCGCACCCCCTTTACGCCGCCACTGAAACAAATCACGTCATAGGTAGATTTTACTAGCTCTGAGTATATTTACGAGAAAACAATGCCTAAATTACATGAAAATAACTACACCTCAGCTAACCATCGAGCCAATTCAAAATAATATGAGAAAATCAACAACCACAAAAACTTAACCTACAAATATTTTCATGTGTCTTTCAACCTCGTATTTAAATAATAAACAGTTTAACAAACAAATTCAAAATCAATCACTACTTACGCAGATACGCAAAATAAGATGAAGACTGAAGTATTTTTCTTCGAATTGAATCTTTTTGATTTTTTGATTATTTTTGATTATAACTATCTTCTTCGCATCATTCGTGCTAGCTGCTATGCTAACCGTTTGTTGTTTATGTCAACGCTGACATAGACAATACAAACGAGATTTATTGTGGCAAAGAACTGTAGACAATACAGCCAAGTTATCTGTAATAATAGCCGTAGCCAATGGTATTATTATCAATAGATAGTTGGCATTTAAAAAATATCGTTCATAAAACATCGTTCTCGATGAACGATGTTACATCGATGTTAACATTATTAATATCGATGTTAAAACATCGATGTTTATGAACGAAACATCGATGTTTTTAAACATCGATGTATCGTTTGCATCCCTAAGAGCAAGTGAAGGTCACGCCAGTACGCGCGCGGCGACGTTACCGCACGCACGTACTAAACTAGTGTAAGTACATAGAGTTTGCTTTAGTCTCACTCTATTTTCAAAAAAATATCATTTTATGTAATGAATAATTAAACTTCCATTTATAATTGATTTTCAATAACCTTCTGAACAAATTATGTTTATTTTTACTTCACTTGCACTAGTATACGTGGTCGGTGTTATAATCAAAGAACTCGTGCATAGTGGTGTAAGTGAATTTTCATGATTAAATTTTTTATAAACTGATCAATAGAGCGTGATACAATATAATTTTTGAACTTTTAGATGCTGTTCCAGTAGAAGCACACATTTTTCACGAAGAATGGGATCTGAATATATTAGAACGCCAAACTACAGAAAGACCAATGGACGACGAATTAGAAATATTAAATTTTAATAATGAAAACCTACAAGAGAAGCCAGGTAATTGTGTATTTCTATAGCTAAAACTGCTGTTAAGTACTTACTATTGTTTACATTTTATTATAAAAGAATATTATAACAGTTTTATTTTTAAATTTAAGTACAATATTATTCGTATACTTTTTAAGCCAAAGAGTTTATTTGAACGCGGTAATTCCAATAACTGTAGATCCAATTTGGCCAGGGTAGACCACTAGCAATATTATAAAAAGTATAACCACGTGGTACAAGTAGTATAGATAAAAGGAGCATTTTAATAATCATTTTTAAAATATCATTATGCTTTGTTATTTTAGATTCACCTTTGCCCCTAAATGCAGATGTTGTGGCTGAAGAAATGTCGTTCATCAGTCAGGTGATTAACTTTAGCAGTCCAGAACACGTATTTGACGAACCACCAACTGTTGATAATTTATATAACAATTTATCAAACATGTTGCAAGATTCTGATAGCTCTACGGATTGTTTTAACATACAAACTATAACAGCTGTTGTACATCATTTACCAGGAAAATAAAATAAATCTCAACACGTCGACTCCCATTCTGAATTACATGTTTCAATACCAGATAACTTTTCACAAAGTGACATTGAGATCCTCACGCCCATGCCTTCACCGCCAGTTTATTTTTCACCAACCAACGAACAAATTGAAGATGAGATAGATCCAAATCTAAATTATGATTACACTGATACACCATTGAGTAGTCCTGTAAGTGTGAAGAAAAGAAGCCAGAAAAAAAAGATACCGGCAAAATGCGAGAAAGGTATAAAAAATTGTGGATTGATGAACAACGAAAATACAACTTAAATAGAGGTTTAGAATACAAGAGTCGGACCGGTAAAATCCGTAAGTAGAAGGATATGAAACCTGCTTGTAACTGTCCAAGAAAGTGTTTTGAAAAAATAGAAGAAGCTTCAAGATCCAAGATATTTCAAAATTTTTGGAACTTAGGCGATCATACTCGGCAATGGGACTTCATAACCAAATATGTTTCCAGACTGGAAACAAAACGGGTACTCACCGAAAATTCAATACTGATAAGATTTTTGTCTGTAAGATTATGTTTTTAAGCACATTTTCTATTAGTTACAATTTTGTAAATACGGCGCTGAACAAATTTAATACAGGTTTAGGGGTGGTGGAAGGTGATCGTAGAGGAAAGCATTCAAATCACCCAGTAAAGATATCCCAGTCGACCAAAGAAAGTGTTTGCTCTCATGTAAAAATGTTCCAACCAGTAGAGTCTTATTATACTCGAAAAGAAACGAGTAAAATCTATTTAGATGGGTCACTGACATTCTTAAAAATGTTTACCTTTTACAAGGAATGGTGTGATGAAAATAACATTTCCGAAGATTGCAGGGCTAAGTCGCTGAGGCAATATAGAGACATCGTTAACAAAAACTTTAATCTCTCATTTCACATCCCAAAAAAAGACAAGTATGAATATTCGGCTGTCCAAAATCAAAACCTAGCAAGGGACATTTTTGGCAAAATACGTTTTTATAAACCAATCTACACAAAAATGTCTGCTGCATCTAATGCAAAAACAACCATATTTATAGCGCAACTAGGGCTATAGTTATGAAAATGCCAAACCTAGCAAGTGCACGTCTTAGTCCGGTATAACAAAGTCAAAAATCTAGCAAGTAACATTTCCAAACCCAAAACCCTATTAAGTACGGTACATACTAGGTTTTTGAATTTGTAAATGGGACTTACTAGATTTATGAATTTGGGATAAGCCCTATGCTAGGTTTTTGAACTTGGAATTGTTTCATACTAGGTTTTGGTTTACAAAACCAGTGAAGTATGCCATGAAATTTCCAATGACTACTTATACTAAACAATAGCAAGTCAGTGTAAACTGAGAAGTGCGCGGGGTAGGGGGCTAAGTACAATTATTTGCTTCCATGACAGGTGAAAATAGAGGTGTCAAAAGAAAAGAAATTAACAGAAATTTGATCCAAAAACACTCAGTTTCAATCCTGCTGTTAGTCATTACCGTAAACATAATTCACCGTTTACGAGATACCTGCCCAGAGAATTGACAGTTCACCAAATGTATGATTCTATGGCACCCACAAGAATAAAATATTTTTCAATGGATCTACAAAAGGTGATTTTGTTGCTTGTAATGCCCTAAATCAAAGAAGCTGTCTTTATAAGCAGACTAATTACATTTTACCTAACTTTTGCTCCAATTAGCAAACAATCCCCTGATGCAGCTACTTGCATAATTTGGCACGAAGGCCAAGCCGGACGAGAGGCTTCCAACATCGTTGATGCCATTTTAACATTCATACAGAACAATAGAGATTGTCAACATTTTCATATTTGGGCTTACAATTGCACGGCTCAATCTCATCAAAATAAGAACTGGACACTGTAGTCAAAGCGGTAAATCCGCTTTGACTACAATTGTCAATATCGATCTTCCAGTGGAGACTGTGACTTTGAGTTACCTAACAAAAGGGCATACACATATGACTGGGGATTCAGTTCATGGAAACATTGAAAGAAAAATTAAGGGACAAGGAGATTTTTTAGACTTCGAAGATTTTAATGAAGTGGTGCTTGATTCAACGCAAATGATACGGGTCAGAGAATTAAATAATTGCAGAAATTGTCCTAAGAAAAAAGAACAGCAAGGAAAAATGATGACGAAGATTTAATGAAATCATTCTTGCTCAAGTTAAATTTGTTGCTGGCTCAAGGAATATTTTTTAATAAAACAAGGTATTTTGTATTTTTTATAGTATTTTATTGAATTACGTTAATAGTTTTTAAACATTCATTCGAGTAACTAATGAAAGTTATTATTTTCAGTTTTGATAAACCATTCGCAGAGTTGGATTTTCTGCCCAAAAAATTTAAGGTAACAGAGTTACCCGAAGAAATATTAGGACCTCGAGGCATTCCAAGTCGAAAAAGGACATCATTGTCGCAATTTTTTTTTTTAATTGTGAAAAATTGCTTTATTATTAAACACTTAACATATAAAGATTTTTTTAGTATCATTATGCTACCTACTAGGCGTGAACATGACAATGGGCTATTATGGCAATTCGAAAACCAAAGTCAAATACATAGCTAGTGATTTTGCTCGGTTTTTATTGTTTGACCAATAACAAAAACTCTAGAGAAATCAATTTAAACGCCTAATAATTTATCTTACTAGGTTTTTATTTTGGATTTCATGTGATACTTATGTTGGATTTCCCAAATCAAACTTAAGTAAGGCACATAAAACTTGTACAGTTAGACATAATTTGAGTTAAACTAGCTTATAATGTAGAGCAAATTGTATTTATAAATATCAAACTGAAAACAGTACAAAAAGGATGTTGTATTCTGAATGGTCAAAGAAAATGTTTCTTTTCCTTCTCCTATAAAATTTGCTCAATGCTCCTTGCTAGGTTTTGATTTTGGACAGCCGTATTGTCATGCATTTGAAAACTTGCAAAATCCTACAGATGATGATGTGTCAAAACATAATTAGCATTTAGCTGAGAAAAATAGAGCCCGAGAGCTAAAAGAAATGGACAAACAACTATCTAAGAATGATAAAACTGTGGTTGCTGTTACCTTCGACCTTCAAAAAACACAAAATTTACCTCATGGAAACGTCAGCACTTTTTACTATAAAAGAAAATTACATTTTCACAATTTTACTCCATTTGACATGGCTGCTCTGCAAGGATATTGTTATTGCTGGGATGAACAGACTGCAAAAAAGGCGCCAATGAAATAAAGCTGTGTTTTCGATTTTATTAGCATGAAGGTAGAGGAGGGAGTCAAATCTTTTAGATTCTGGTCCGACAATTGTGGAGGACAGAACTGAAATAGGATTGTTTTCCTTATGTATATGTACTGTGCTTGGAAATTTGAAGTAGACATTACTCATAGATTTCTTGTCGTTGGCCACACTAGGCCAGGGTCGATAATTTATACAACCAAAAAAAATAATAGTAGGATGAAACCCATTAGAAAATGAGGGGAATATTATAAAAATAAAAGGAAAAATAATTTACGGGCGATCTGAGGTCGGGAAGGGGATGAGGGGGGGGGTTTTAAGGGTAAAAAACGGTTTTTCTCGATTTCCGGCAAAACTAAAAGTCCTATCGAAAAAAGTCAAATGGCAAAGTTGTAGGTAATAAAAAGATCTAAAACTTTTGTATTGACACTTTTTTCACATAACCTCAAAATTTATGTGAAAAATCCAAAAAACCAAGTTTTTGGTTTTTTATTTTTATCTTTTACAAAAATCTTTTTTTTTTAACGAAATTTGGTGAAAACTTGCCTTTTTATGTCCCAAATACGCTGTAATTTATTTGATTAAAAATATTAATTTTTTTCACCTTATTTTGAATTAATATCGA
This sequence comes from Hypomecis punctinalis, assembly GCA_949316475.1. Classification (NCBI taxonomy): domain Eukaryota; kingdom Metazoa; phylum Arthropoda; class Insecta; order Lepidoptera; family Geometridae; genus Hypomecis; species Hypomecis punctinalis. The sequence goes on from OX438799.1 coordinate 11,464,662, forward strand.
AAAAACACCCTAATTTTCAATCAAAAATTCAACCGTCAAAATATCAGCTTTTTTCAAAAAGTTGGTATGTTTTCTGTTTGTTGAAATCTCTACTTTCCGATGGTGAAAAAAAATATATATGTTACTATAGTAAATCTTCTCAGAAAATGCAAAAAATAAAAAAAATATATTAAAGAAATAAATGTCAAAATGTACAAAAAATATATTATAAATCTATTAAAAATGTATAAAATATATATGGAAATCGGCAAAAAGTTTGTTAGTGAAAATATATTTACGATATATTTTTTATAGATTTTTAATATATTTTTTATGTATTTTGATATATTTTTTTCATGGGATTAACTAAATTTGTTTGTGTAAAATTAAGGAGATTATTATTTTTTTATCTTGTACTAAAATATCATTTAATTTCAATCTTTAGGTTATGTTACGTTAAGCATACTATTTTTTAAAGAAAATATTACGATTTTTATGTTTGAGTTGATTGATACAGATATAAATAGAGATAGTATTTACCTTCCTATGCAGATTCGAAAAGTTTTTTTGTTTTTTTAAGTTAACTTGTCACAGTTATCTTCAAGAAACTCAGCGTGCACGTGTATTTTTATAAACGATGTTGTATACTGTACTGTATTTCGAATACTGGTTAGGCTAACGGTTGTAACAGCTGCTACGAAATATATAGTAGGTATATAATAGTAGGTTTGTACGAGTATGTAGTAAACTTGTTAAATTGTAGGTCCCGATTGTTTTAACCGTTTAGCCATGTCAGAGGCCTTCAGGCGGCCTAAAAACTTTGACACCAGGGCTAGCCACCCGGCCTATACGAATTTACTTTACTTTACGAGTATGTAGTAAGACCCAGACCAGCCTAGCCCCTTCCCCACTTCTCCACGAAATACCTTTTGATGGGCTACAATTTTTCGTAGGTCACTCAGGTATATCTACTCAGGTATATATAATTTATTTTAAAATAGTTATAAATATGCATCTACGCATATAATTTAAAGAAGATTCGACAACTTTCTCCAAATATTGTAGATGTCTTATTAAATATTAATTTTATTAACTAATTTGTTTGTGAATTATAGTAGTTTATTTTTATTTGCATTTTTTTTGTTATCAATGTAACATGTAATTTAACGTTTTTTGAGTAATTAAAGTGTAAATTTTAATAAATAGCTCAAAATTATTTATAATAATTTAAAAAAACTTTGAATTCGAGTTTTTTTCGATTTTTTGCATTTCCTGAGAAGATTTACTATAGTAACATATATATTTTTTTCACCATCGGAAAGTAGAGATTTCAACAAACAGAAAACATACCAACTTTTTGAAAAAAGCTGATATTTTGACGGTTGAATTTTCGATTGAAAATTAGGGTGTTTTTTCGATATTAATTCAAAATAAGGTGAAAAAATTAATATTTTTTATCAAATAAATTACAGCGTATTTGGGACATAAAAAGGCAAGTTTTCACCAAATTTCGTTAAAAAAAAAAAGATTTTTGTAAAAGATAAAAATAAAAAACCAAATTTTGGATTTTTCACATAAATTTTGAGGTTATGTGAAAAAAGTGTCAATACAAAAGTTTTAGATATTTTTATTACCTACAACTTTGCCATTTGACTTTTTTCAATAGGACTTTTAGTTTTGCCGGAAATCGAGAAAAACCGTTTTTTACCCTTAAAACCCCCCCCTCATCCCCTTCCCGACCTCAGATCGCCCGTAAATTATTTTTCCTTTTATTTTTATAATATTCCCCTCATTTTCTAATGGGTTTCATCCTACTATTATTTTTTTTCACTTTTGATTATTTTTCAAGGCTTCTACTCTGGCCTACACTCAAAACGAGGGAGATTGTATTCACTCTGTTATAGAAAAGAAAACCAGAAATGTTTTGATTTATACACCAGATCAATGGACTCTTGCCTTCAAAATGGCCACGGCTAACGCAAAGCCATACATAGTGAAAGATGTCACTCAATCTTTTGTGTTCGATTTTAAGTCTTGTCTCAGTTTTTTTGTCAACTGGAAGAAAAATTCAACCGGGGAGCTTGTAAAGTGGAACAAGATTTGTGAAGTCAATGTAGAAGCCAATACTCCGTTTGCAATTAATTACAAGCATACCTTTGAAGACAATGCCTACAAAACTTTACAATGCCTAAAAAGCAGCACACGAATCAGTGTACAAAAATTGTCTAAACGTTTCGAAAAATATGAAGGTAGCTTATACAAACGTATTACTTATAGATAAAAACAAATTCAAAGATCTTCAAGATCTCTGTAAATCAAATGTGATTCTGGAAAGATACCATTCATTTTACAATAATTTGCAAATTAGGTAGATCTCAAAACACTGAAAACTTACCTGACTAGATAATAATTCTTACCAAACAAAGTTTTATACCTATAGTAATATTTTTTAGTGTACTTTGATTAAGCTGTGATGTAATAGGACTTTTGTGTTCATATTTAGTAGGTCTAAAAGACTGAATATCCTACCCATTTATATTTCTTATAATTTTACATAACTATCTGAAAGACTGATTAAAGTGTAACTCTATCTCATTAAAAATATAAGAGGTTAAGTATTTAAAGTATCTATATATTTTTCTACTAAAAAAAAATATAAGTAAAATTCCTATTTAAAAATAAGTTCAATTTTTTTGTGATAAAAAAGTCATTGGTTACTTTTAACAATATTTCAATTAAAGTTTAAGCTTTATTTCAGTGTTGTTTTTATTAATACAGATAAAAGAGCATGCTCAAAATAATTTTATGATTAAGTTGACTCGAAAAATATAATTTTGTTTGATAATTCTCCTTGAAAATTATTAAAAATAAAAGCTTTAAGAGAAACAATCTACACGAATGCAAGTACAGCTATTTTCTAAAGTTTCAGAAATAATAAAAAAATAATAATGCAGTTTTTTCCAAAAGGATTTAAGTATAACATTTCAAAATTTCAACTATGTATGTTGAATTATATTAAAGTTACACTCATTAGAACATTCAAATGGCTCTACTGTAAAGTTGTGAAATTGCACTTGCACCAGTATACGTAGGACCCGTCGATTTATTCCAATAATTGGAATAGTTATTTAACACATAATGCAAATCTATGTCAATACAAGAAATCAATAAATTCCTAAATAATTCATTTAAATAAATACTTCCTAATACATTTAAATTATAATTTAAATGTATTAGGAAGGATCTCGCCTTACAATCGTAAGGTTGTGGGCTCAAATTGCGGTCCCATACCAATTCCTTGGAATTTATGTATGAAATTTCACACCACAAGCTCTTCAGTGAAGGAAAACATTGTGAGACAACCAGCATACGTTCATAGAAGAAATTCGATTGAGAATGTGAATCCACCAACCTGCACTGGGCCAGTGTGGTGGTTTGGCCTAATCGCCCTTCGTGGGTAGGCCTACATCCTGCAGTGGCCTATTTAAAAGCCTGATACAGTACATTAGGAAGGATCTTATATCTAACTATGATAACTTGACTAAACCTAGTATAGGCCAGAGAAAACTTGGCAGCTGTGAATTTATAGGCCGCTCCACACAAGTTAGCAGATGTGAAGTTAGTTACAAGCTGCACAATAGCCAATCAACATGCAGCTTTATGTGAGCTTCAGTCAGGATTGAATATTGCGCAGCTTGTAGCTAACATCACATCAGCCAACATGTGTGGTGGGGTCTATACAAGATGTACATAAACCCTCTTGTGCTGCTAACATATGAATATTGCCACTGCACAATCATGTCTCAGGTTCACAACATAAAAGAAGTTTGTTTCAAGCTGTACAGCCAAATTATCATTATAATTCAATATTTTATAATGTATCATTAAAGATGACATTGAGAACTATAAAATACATTTGATATTACTGCACTTAAAAACAGCTTAGTGTACATTCATAATATATTACTGATATCAAGTGCTGGTACCTGAAGATGTCATATTGCCATTAGGCACACTACCAGGCTGTGGTCTAGTAGTAGCAGCTAAATGAGAAGCCTTCAACCGATCTAACTCATTAACCCAGGAACGCACATGTTCCAGCCTATGCCAGGCCATCTGCAGAACTTTCTGTGATGCATAACCAGACCCTTCATGAGGCTGGCCCGTTGACACTTGAGTTAGATAATTTATTTGCTCGCTAAGTTTGGATTCCACTTGACTGAGGGTACGCAAGAATTGAGTTGTGTTCGCTTCAGCTTGCTTCTGGCCAGATTTTTCTTTACTTAGTTCAAGGAGTGCTTGGGCTGAAATTAAATAAATATTAGAACCACCCCTGATGTAGCTACAGAAGAAATACCTGGATTGTGCATGAAATCCACTGGAAATACGGAATGTCTCACCAGCACATTGAAGGCATGTTATGATATCTTTTTCAATATCATCAAGGACTTGAATTCTTTCCATTGGTGCAGCCATGATTTAACGAAATAATACGGTTGTATCGAGTACGTTACAGAGTAATTAGTTTAATTCAAACAGCAGTTATTTCACAATATCTAGAAATAATCAAGAAATAGAATTAGTATACTCCCTCTATGAATAGAATTATGTGTGAATTAACAGTGTTGCCACCTTAGTTTTAGTGATTGGAGCTATTGAAGAAGCTAAAAATAACTAGATATAGCCCAAATTATCACGAAATGGGCCAGATGGAAATTACCAAGAATTTCAAGAAAAGACTTACTTACTGTAAAAAAGGCAAATAAAAACACCTGTGCCAACTAATGATTTCACTTAAGTATGTATTTATTTTTTTAATTTGAATCACTAGCATTTTTCAATCTTTAACTGAATTTTATGATAATTATCAACTAATGAAATAATAATAGTGTTTTGATTTGAAAATTCAATTAGTCGGTTCATAAGAAGAACATAAAAACACATACCTATGACAAATAATAGACAATGACACAAATCGCGAAAGTTTGATGTTGTCGCAATGTTAGAATGGCGCTTTCTAGTGCAATATTTCTGAAAAAAAAAATAAGAAGGGCAAAAAAGAACTAGATAGCCCTATAAGGGCTAAATCATTAAACATCGAGTTCACCTAGAGTAAAAAGTGCTAGATCTAGCTCCAAAAGAACTAAGGTGGTAACATAGATAGATTTTTGTTGACAGTTGTCAATTTTGTGTATTCGCTCATTTTTGGGCAGGCTAAAGCCTTTAAGGCCATACCCTCGGCTTTTTCTCTTCTGTAGTTTAGAGATACCTATTATAGTATTAAGGCTCCATTACACACTGGCGGTACGAGCGGTATAGCAGACGGGCGGGCATCTGTATTGTACTGGTTATATAAGAAGGGCTCACACAGGTCCGGTCGCGGTACTGCCGTACCGCCGTACCGCCCTTTACCGCTCGTACCGCTCGTACCGCCTGTGTTTGATGGAGCCTTTATAGGTACTACGATAATCATAACATATCATGATTTTGTAACACTGAAAATTACACCAAGGTAGCCATTGACACGAGATGAATCAATGATAGAACAGCATTTACGAATAGGCCCTATTCTGCTGCCGTATAACTACGTAGTTTTATTATAATAAAACTACGTAGTTATAACTACGTACTACTTCTTTGGTATAACTAAAAAAACATGACGGACATAATTTGTGCTACTAGCATTAAGTACCGCGGGTTTCTTACCGTTGTGCTATTATTACTAAGCACTTCAGCAGTCTAATTATCCGTGTTTTTGCAAAATTCCTGAGATTTTTGCAAAAAATACGGTTTATCAAACACTACGACAGAGATGGGTATATCTCTACTTCCGCCAACTTCCGCTTATTTATTATTATTTATTTATTATTTAGCCCAATAAAATTACTTCTCTTATTTACAGTATGCATAAACTCTTTAATGGTGCGGATACATCTACGCCCAACGGCGAAGTTATCATCACTGGGAGCTCATTAGGAATTGGTTGTTTGAACTACTACCTGAAGCTGGGCACACACGATGCGATGATCGCATCAATTCATCAGATCAGTCCAGTGAGGGCCTGATGTAGTTGCATTGCCGGTCGGCAGTTATTAAACCCGATCACAGAGGCGCCAGCGTTATTAAATTATATTGGAATTGGTTGTTTGAACTACTACCTGAAGTTGGGCACACACGATGCGATGATCGCATCAATTCATCAGATCAGTCCAGTGAGGGCCTGATGTAGTTGCATTGCCGGTCGGCAGTTATTAAACCCGATCACAGAGGCGCCAGCGTTATTAAATTATATTAGCTAAATAGCATAGTTCTGTTTCTTTTTCACTTTAGGCATTTGATAGAGAGAACGCTTTTTACGTTGCTATTAAATTTACGCTGGCGCCTCTGTAATCGGGCTTATTGAGGAAACAAAATGACACCCCTACTTTATTTGAAAAATATTGATTTAACATAAAGATGATGATCATCAAAGTTGCAGAAAATCAAATTTCAAACAAAACAAAATACTTTGATTTGGATAATTTCTCATGAAAAATTGAAATAACACAAGTTATTGAAGAAACAAAATGACACACCTGTCTTATTCAAGAAAAATCAATCCTGGAAAAAGTCGATGCGCATCTAGTTAAGTTGTAGGCAAAGAAATTTTATTCCCATAATTTCTCATGAAAAATTGATATAACACAAGTTATAGATGAAACAAAATGACACTGCTATCTTATTTGTTAAATATTGATCCTACAAAAAGACGATGGGCAACATAAATGTGGGAAAACAAATCAACAATACTGTGTCTGACCATTTCTCGTGTAAAATTGAATATACACGAGTTACTGACGATTCAGTTGATCATCGAGGTAGTCCAAACAAGCGAACCCTCACAGTACCTCCCGGAAATGGTTACCTACATTAGGCTCCCGCTGAACTGATCTGATGAACAGATGCGATCAGAGCATCGTGCGTGAGTACCCAGCTTCAGGTAGTAGTTCAAATCGTGAACAACCAATTCCTACCATTGAATTAATTGAATGAGCTCCCAGTGACGACAACTTCACCGTTGGGTGTAGATGTAGCCGCACCATGAAGTGACAGTCAGCAACTCAGAAGAATTACAAGGTCAGCAGTAATTTATGGGTACTTCTTCGAAATTTCATTCTTTGACTGATTCATCTGGCCAAAATTTTATTTCACTTTCAGCTCTGTCGCACATGTTCATATGTAAAAAAGGTAACTAAAGAACATATATTTCAATGAGGGACTTGTTTTAATTAAGTAGTTTTTAAGATATCTACGTTCAAATATTATGTGCCCAGATGAATCAGAATTGATAACAGATGAATCAGAACAGAACTGAAAATGAAAAACTATGTAATTTGGCTGTGTAATAGGGAAATCTAATCATATTTTACATACGTACCTAAAATGTTAACACTATAGCACGAAAAAAAGTGGACGAATGAACAATATTTCTTGTATTACATTTTAGAAATCTAAAAATTGTAATATAATTTATATTTTATAATTATAATTCTTATATTACCTGGGTAAACGAAAACATTTTAAATTACATAAATGAACTATTACTAATATTTGTTACTGATATATAGGTACATGAAAGTTAATAATTAAGAAAAATTAAACAATGTTTGAAAATAGGTATTATCAAAGATTTTCCACAAAAAGCATACTATAGTGTAAAAGATTTTATGTGTGACAAAAATTCATTGCGTAACCTGACATGTGACAGTATTTGTAAAAAAATGTATTCATTCTGTTAGTTTTATTGTTTTATGTTAATTTATATTTATTGTTTACTTTTGACATTCATAAGTGTGCATTATTGTACCTACGTGAGAATAAATGAACTGAACTGAACTAATAGTAAGTATAGTAATTGGTACATTATATTATTCTCTCTGTTTATTTTTTTTTATGTACAATTCACGAATCCTGTTTATTATATATTGAAAAAAATAAGATTAAAGTAAGAAACATGAGATCAACTTCAATGAAATGGAATTTTTGACAGTAATCTTCCTTGGTAACTATCACAGAAACATATTTTTTCTTAGTATCGTAAACTATAAATAATGAAGTCACATTTAAGTACTACAAGAAACAAATCTTTAGCTTTTTGCAAGGGCCCGAGCTTGGGGCCCGAGCTATCTCATGTCATCTTTATCTTTCAATGTCATCTTTAAAACCTTTTTCTTGTTGACGAGATCTTGAGTTTTTAATGGAAGATTGAGTAATCATACCTTCACCAGCAGTGTGAGACTCTTTTGTAAGTTTATTTTACGGAATCTTTTTAAACACAAAAATGCCCTCATCGTTTTAATCTGAACAATCATCCACGTTTTTCTGAAGAAGGGTCGATAAGAAATCTCTGGTGAATTTTGGAGTAATAATTTTTTTCATCGATTGACGAAGTTTCTATCCAAAAACTCGTCATCGAGGTCTTGTTGGGCTATATAAGCTATATTCAAGCTTTTCCAGTATGAATTTTATGATTTATATGGCGTTTTGACCATATGAATCAGGCCAGATGAATCAGGATTTTGCCGTAATACATGCATAACTCATCATACATACTGAATTCAGTATTGTCATTTTTCTACTTGAATCTATAACCCAAAAGCATTACACGAAATACAGATTGAAGTTGTAAAACCATAAAATAAATTTTATAAAACAGGCATTGTAATCATAATGCCACCTGAACTAAGCACAGATGAATCAGACATTTATCTTTGTAACTCCGGGATCCAAGCGAACCAGCCGTATATCCACCTTCTGGCTCGTCTGTTGCACGACAGGCTTCCCCCTGCGCGAGAAGTCAGGCTCTCATCATCACCACCCGACCAAGCACGGCCAAGCGCAGCATACGCCACATTAATCAGTATTATATGCCGGACACTTCTTATTAGCCTATTTATAAACATACTGAGGTAGTTATAACTAATACACATTTTTTTTGTAAAAGTGCAATTCATTTCCTTTTGATATAATTATAATTTATAATGATTTACCAAAGGAAAAATGCGATATCGACCATTTTCTTTCGAAAAATGGCAAGCGGACGCGGTATATGAATCAGGAGAACAAACTTCAAATATTTTTAATTTATACTTGGACTGCAATGATTTGAAAAAATCACTTGTCCCAGGTAGAGTTAAAGGTAAACTGTATAGAAAAAAAAATTACACACTGTTTTGTTTGTTGGTTTCAGAAAAAAACCCATAGACGTCCAAAATTTTGTCTTCGAAGAAGTACCCTTATTTGAAATATCTGTGGAATTTTGGTAAGCTCAACTTCGTGTCTAAAGATTATAGTTTCTACTCAGAAAATCATCAAAAGAAAAGTCTGATGCCTGAAGGGTGCCTGCCAGAAGCTTGGCATTTCCTTATTTTACCGGGGATTTTTATTTTGACAAGAATAGGATTTCCCATACTAATTAAGCGAAGCGTAGCGAAGGTTTGCGTTATCTCTTCGCTACAGACTATGCTTGGACTTGACGATTTTGCTCTTGCCCCAACAATATTTCCCTCAAAAGGGCGGAAATTCGCTGTCGCACTTTTTATCAACCGATTTCTATAATATTTGGCACGTTTGACAACTAAGTGCATTTTAAAGGCATTTTGATAGCTCTAAACTCAATTTTAAAGTGTTGTCTAATATATTGCAAAGATCAGACAGCTATAATTTCAATAAGTTTAGAGCTGCCAAGTAAAGTTTTTATTCGCGTTCGCGTGTGGCTCCCTATATTTTGGTTAGTTCTTACTCGTTTCCTCTAAGGGCGCTGTACAAAAATGTATAAAGCCATACATAAAAACACCTGTAGTTTCAATTTACGTGTAAACCTGGCTGGACTAACCCTCAAACCAAGGGCCTCAGAGCAAATAAAAAAATCAAGAGGAAACGTCGTTGAACAGTCAAGTGAGGCCGGTTTTTTATACATGTGTGAGTACGTAGGTGTTGCGCCGCCATAGTTCGGCTGTCAAGCCAAGGCGTAGTTTCGTTGTTCGTGGATGTGTGTGTAATTATCTGTACACGGCGAGGCGTAGTTTTGGTAGGTTTCACTTGTTTGTTCACAAAATTCTCTCTTGATTTTTTTTATTTGCTTTGAGCCAAGGGCTTGAATGTTTTGCTGGGGAATTGGGAAATATGCTAGTAGCACTGTTGGGGAAAAAGTGGTATTGCTTAACGGCAACATACAACTGTTCTTTTTGAGGCGACTGTCGAGAAACATGGTTGGTGTTCAATTTATTGAATTTATTAATCGCCAATTATTAGTGTAATCATTGTGTTAGTTGACATACTATTAATCGTTTTTGTGTTAATATTGCATTCTATGTGTTATGTGTAGGTTATTTTGTTGTGTTTTACATTCCTCCACATTTCATAGTTACATATCCACATTGCCGATATATCCAAATGATGAGCAAAAAGTATACAAATAATAACGGTTAGAACCTGATCCCATGTGAAGATCGATACTAGGGCGGACTGATGCTACATTCCACTATCTGAAGTATGTCTGTACCGCCTGCTTGTACCTGACATATGCGATGTTTCCACGTTTCAGTCGCACAGGAAGTTCTCGGCTCCCCGTCATGGGTCCATGGGGTTCTACCCCAAGAAGAGGTCCCGCCGTCATCGTGGCAAGGTGAAGGCCTTCCCCAAGGATGATGCCAGCAAACCTGTCCATCTTACGGCCTTTATCGGCTACAAGGCGGGCATGACCCATGTGGTCCGTGAACCCGACCGTCCAGGATCTAGTAAGTATTTAATCATCATTTCATACAATTTGCTATTATATCCCCATGTTATAGACCAGATTACACAACTTGGTGAATGGATTTTAGCTAATAGCTGCAGATAACCTTATCCTCGCACAACTAGCGAGCTTCAGGCAGGAATGGGTTCTTCGCAGCTGCGAAGAAGTTTTATTTGGTCTTTATTTAATCTAATGTCGCTGTCATGTTATTCCGTTTCATCACTATCCCAAATCCCTAAGTCCTATTCATAAATAATTAAAAATAGTGTAACAACTTTCTAGAGATCAACAAGAAGGAGATTGTTGAGGCTGTCACGGTGATTGAGACTCCACCCATGGTGGCTGTCGGCGTGGTCGGCTACATCGAGACTCCTCATGGCCTCCGAGCCCTCCTCACCATCTGGGCTGAGCACATGTCTGAAGACTGCCGTCGTAGATTCTACAAGAACTGGTAATTATGTCCACTATTGCACACTTGTCCCTTGGGTTAACTTCTTTTCACAAATGTTGGATAAAAAGTTCCCGACGAAATTTTGCATTAGTTGAATTAAGCTTCTTGGCATTATGATGTTAGCTACAAGTTGCTATTCATGCCTGCTCTTGCAGACATAATAGATTTGCGAATGTGCATTGACTCAACTTGTGTTCACAGATACCTACCAAGGAGTTTGATTCAACCTATAACAAAGATCACTCAACTATTTTGCATATGCAGTAAATAAATGAATTTCTTTAATACTACAGTCTACCTTTGCACCCCCAACATGGCAAAGAGATAAATCTGTTTTGTCAATTTTTAATGTCATTGCCAGGTCATTCTTTTTTAAAAGCTTTTATTTTCCACTGCAAGGGGGTAAACTAGTGAAAAGACAATTTGTCCCTTGCCATGTTAGGGGGTTGTATGTAGTAATATCCACAATGTTTTAGTAATATTGTTTTTTGAAGCCATTACTAATCATACCATACAGCCCTCCTCTCACTGATAGAGGGCCTTCTCTAAATATGCTCGAAGCATATTGTCACCAAGTGGTCTCCGCTCAACGATGAGGCCGCTAGGTATCTTTTACAGCAGCCGCTGATTTGTGATCTATTAGGTACAAGTGCAAGAAGAAGGCATTTACCAAGTCAAGCAAGAAGTGGCAGGATGAGCTTGGGAAGAAATCCCTTGAAAAGGACTTCAAGAAAATGATCCGCTACTGCAGCGTGATAAGGGTCATTGCCCACACTCAGATGAAGCTCCTCAAGCAGCGTCAGAAGAAGGCCCACATCATGGAGATCCAGGTCAACGGTGGTACCATTGAAGACAAAGTCAAATGGGCCAGGGAACACTTGGAGAAGCCCATCCCAGTTGACTCTGTCTTTGCTCAGGATGAGATGATTGACTGCATTGGTGTCACCAAGGGCAAAGGATACAAGGGTATGTCATAATTTAATTATCGTAAATTATAATGGAAATAGTCTTAGCCCATTTGCTGAAAAATTGACATTGAACACTCAAGCTGGATTACAGAACTTTCATCTTTAGATTTATTAACTTATCAACATGTCTTCTTAGCTAAATAATTTAGCACCAACTGTATAAATTGAAACTTTAGTCCCGAATTGAAATATTTATTATCTTTTACTTGTCCTACTAATATTATAGCTAAAGTTTGAGTATGGATGTTCGTTACTCTTTCACTCAAAAACAACTGAACAGATTTAGATTAAAATTTGTAATAATAATACTTATCATAGAAGAATAACACATGGGCTATAATTTAAGATATTGCATGAAATGAAGTTTGCTGGGTCAGCTCAGCTAGTCTTATATTTTCTAATAATATGATTTCTTTCAGGTGTCACTTCCCGTTGGCACACAAAGAAGCTGCCGCGCAAGACGCACAAGGGTCTCCGCAAGGTGGCCTGTATCGGAGCGTGGCATCCTTCAAGAGTGTCCTTCACTGTGGCCCGTGCTGGTCAGAAGGGCTACCACCACAGAACTGAGATGAACAAGAAAATCTACCGAATTGGACAAGGTAAAGTTGATAAGGACCTAGCTACCTGTCTTAACTTCTTGAGGATCCGAAATAGATGAATTTCTAACAAATGACATTGTTGCATGGGGCTACTGGTGTTCCCAACCTTTTTTTTTTGTATGTTCAGGGTTTTCTCTGACAAGCCAGTGACTTTATGATAACAAATGTAATTGCATCTGTCTTTCGATTGAATAGTGGGTTAAAGGGAGATAGAAGAATACCTTGAGGCAAGGCAAGGATTCAGGTTTTTTTTTTGTGTCTTGTTCATAGATTGATGCTTGAGGTGAAATGCACTTGTACAGGCCGAATCAAACTTCGGTCTATAACTGTAACAATTCGATGCAAGGCTGCAAATAACGATATAATAAGCACTATAGCCGAGCTAGCCAGTCTAACCGATAGGCGATACTGGCTAAGTAAACGAGAACCTCTGCTGACCAAAACACACATTAAATATAATCATTTACCCATACATGCTAGCAAAAAATATGGGATGTTCTCTCTAGATATATGGGTCACTGACATAGATCTCTCGAAAACTGTTATCCCCAAAATAAACAGTATGTCTGAACCAAAACGAAATTATAATCATTCCCAATTAAGATCAATCTGTTGCGATTATTTAAATACTAACTACGCCAATTATCATACTATATTTACAGACGGTTCAAAAGATGAAAACAATATTGGAGCCGCGTTCTATTGGCCAGAGTACCAAATTAGCATGTCGTTAAAAATTATACCTAGAATATCCATCATGGAGGCTGAACTCGTCGCCATCGCCGAGGCCCTATCCTACATTGCTTCAACCGACCTCGATAATGTTGTAATCCTATCCGATTAAAAAAGCGCGTTACAACACGTGGCTCGGTGCGCCTCGACCTTTCGAGGCACACCGATAGCCTACAGCATTTTGGAAATGATTCAAAAATTTCAAAATGAAACTAGAACTGTTATTATACAGTGGATTCCATCCCACATAGGTCTTGATGGAAACGAGAAGGTTGATAGCTTAGCAAAACAAGCCTCGACTGACGGAGTACATACAAATTTTCTCCCCTACTACACCAATTACAATCGCATGTTAAAACTACACAGTTTTAATCAGTATAAAGAATATTTTGATTCGAGATCAAGAACAAGTGGTATCTGGTATCGAACGATCCAGCCACATCCATTGAGACACCCATGGATAGACAACAATATCCTAGACAGAAATGACACTGTAACTGCTTTAAGGTTTCGTTCTGGACATACTCCATGCAACAAATTTTTAAATTTGATGGGAATATCCAACACCCCATACTGTCAAACATGTACAAGCAGAATTGATGATATATTTCACATTATAATGGAGTGTGCACAGAATGAAACTGTACGCAGAAATATTTTTTCTAAAATACAATTTATGTATAACATAGGACACTGCAATAGCATTCTGGCTGATCCACTGTCGGACTCGGCCAGAATGCTGTTCAAACTAATTCACAGAGTATAAATGGTAAGAAGCAAATGTAATCAGAGCGGCATATTCGTTCCAGAAAACGAAAAAGCTCTTTAAAATTGATTAAAAAAAAAAAAAAAACTAAACAAATTTAATTATGCTTTGTCTATTTTCAAATTAAAAGTAATACAATGTTTTGTCTCATTTTCTCAGGTATCCACACCAAGGATGGCAAAGTCATCAAGAACAATGCTTCTACTGAGTATGACTTGTCTGAGAAGTCCATCACTCCCATGGGAGGTTTCCCCCACTATGGTGAAGTCAACAACGACTTCGTCATGATCAAGGGTTGCTGCATGGGACCTAAGAAGCGCGTCATCACTCTGAGGAAGGTGTGTACCATAACTAAGTCATTTTTTTATATGTGAGGCCATTACTCAGCTAAGGCATAGAGAAGGCCATAGATCAGCCATTCTCAAAGTGTGTTCCGTGGACCCCTAGGGGTCCGCAAAGCCTCTGTAGGGGGCTCCATAAGAAATGAGAAAATAATAAAAACAAAAATAAGTTTCAGAGACAAATGTTTCAAGATGATATTTGAAGAATTTGGCCAATATTACTGGGCTGCACTTAATGGGCTTCTTTTGAGTCATTTTGCCAAGGAACTGTACAAAAGATTTTTTATTGATAATTTTAGGGCTGTCTAACATTCACTTTTCAAAAGGGTTCAGTCACCAAAAAAGTTCGAGAAACACTGCTGTACATGATGGTACTACTTGATGAGCAGGCGTTTTCCGCAAGACGGGCCTCTCCGGGCCCTTAATTGCGTGATAGCCTGATGTAGATGATTGTAATGAGCCATTTAAATATTGAGGCACGTATATTATGGGAAAACTAGGTTACAATTATTATTCTGAGCTGCTATGGGGTAAAAAGACTGAAGAAACTGAAAAAGAAAGTTGTTATGCGAATGACTAAGCTTCTGTTCTTACCTGGGTATTATTTTCATTATTTATCCGAGATCCAGTGTTGATGGGCAAAGTGCACTTTCATCATAAAAACTTTTACTGTAGCACTTCAAAAATGATTGAGAAACTGTTATTCTTAAAATTTTGAGTTGATCTTATTTTGTAATTAAAGGAATGGCTGTTCTTTATTTTGCGATTTCAAACCACTACATATTATAGCCTTTATTAGTGAGACATTGAATGTGTTCTAATGAATAATTTTCTTTTCCAGTCCCTGATCGTCCACACCAGGAGAGTCGCCCTGGAGAAGATCGCCCTCAAGTTCATCGACACGTCATCCAAATTCGGTCACGGTCGCTTCCAGACGCCGGCTGACAAGGCTGCGTTTATGGGCACGCTCAAGAAGGACCGTATTCGCGAGGAGACAGCGGCCACTGCTGCGCCCGCTGCCGCCGCGCAGTCCTAGATTAACATAAGGACAATAAAATATAAAATCTATTTAATTTGTTTTTATTTATTTTCTTACGACACGAAAAACAACCATGGATATCCTTCTTTTTAGAAGTCGGTTGATAAAGAATATTGCATCCAAATGGTCTACATATTTTTATCATTTGTTAGAATATACTAAGCGCCACATAAATCGGCGGGGCTTAGGCGTAATGTCCCTTTCTCAAAATGTCTACTGCTCAAAAAATGTCCCTTTCACAAAGGTGTCTCTCAAAATGTTTCTTTCGCAGAATGGGATGACAAAAGCGCAAAATGACAACCGGGGCGCATATTGTCCAAAAAATAATGTCACACTCCCTGGCAGGACCACATCGTTATATCGGTATCCCCCGTGACTCAACTAGTAGAGCGAAGGGAAATTTTACTTTCCCGTGACACTAGTAGTGCTACGGGCAAAAGTACATTTCCCATGACACTACTCTGTTTCGAATTTGACGCATTCGCCCAGTGGCCGGGTTATATAGTAGATAGTGGAAAAAAATGTACAGAAATATTAAAATTTGTACTTGAGTAATCGTCAAATGAATGTGGTCCGGCCAGGGAGTAGGTATACTCCCTGGCAGGACCATACCCGAAATATCAGCTTTTCAAGGAAGTGATGCAGTACACCTCAAAAGCGCTTAACAGAAAAGTACGCCTGTTTCAATTTACATAGCAACATGAGATCAGAAATGTATGGTATTTGAGTAGGCGTTGTCATATATTTTGTAGTCTCCATTTCATTCCAAATCCAAAGACGTGCACTGTTGGACATAGGCCTCCGCTATAGATCTCCAATAAGATCGAATGAATTCAGCTCGATTCTGCGGTCTCAATGAGACTACCCGTCCATATAATGGATCCTACGGTGCGCTTGCCGGTGCGTTGTCTCCACTCGAGAACATTTCTACTACCTCATTAGTCATCAGCCCTCTATGCTAAGTGCCCTGCCCACTGGCATTTCAACTTGCCAATCCACTGGGCTAAGTCGGTAACTTTGGTTCTTATTACTTCTACAGATCATGTTACTAAGACTGTTTAGTATCTATATATTAACAAGTTTATTTCTTTCAACTATTTGTATATTGTCTTCCATTCATACGTACGGTTCATCGTAATAATTCGAAGGGTATTCTATTATAGGCAGTGGCGGCGAAGCATGGGTTGGCACCCGTGGCGGCTTTCTATTTAGCACCCCCAAAATAAAACGAAAAATACTAAACGTGCTTACGTGACTTTATTTAACTAAAATGTTCGATCACATTATCAAAATTTACTTTCCTGGCCTTTTCAATGGACAATATAGAAAGACTGGTAAGTCGCGTTTGGCTCATTGTGGATCTTATTAACTTTAATTTTGAAAAACTTCTTTCACAAGAGGCCACCGAAACACAAATTGTTAAAAAAAATCTTAGACACAGCACTAGACTTGGAACAGACTCAGAATAGTCCTATTTATTATGAATTTCAGAAGCTCCAGGGTAGTCCATTGGACCGCTTCTTGAAGAGAAATGCTGGCGGCTTCCAAGTGGCGCTTCAGTCGTAAAATCTCCAAAATAATGTCCTCTGCACATAGTTCATCATAGATTTTCGTCAAATTTGGAACTATATCACGAAGTTCTTCTTCTGTTGACGTAAACAGACTTTTAGGTTGAACAACACCAAATGTTATAAGAATGTCATCCATCGCTTTGTAACGATGCTCTAGTTCTTTGTAAAATCTATCAAGACATTCTAACATACCTAGCTCTCTGCAACTCTTCTGGCAATGTTAGTCCAGCGTCCCGGGCCATTTCTCCTGGCATACGTTTTCGGAATCTCCTTCTTTCTCTTCTTTCAATTGAAATATCCAAGTCCTCACATTTTTCAGTTGCGTAGGATATAGCTCATTCCACTATGTTGATACGTTGACTTAGAAGAAAAAATTTTAGGGCTTTGATTTTTATGACACACTTTTCCAGCGATAGTCCAGGTGTTTGCATATACTTTTGTGTCTGGTTAACTTCTAGGACTTCTAGGACTAGGAAAGAGAGGCAGCATAAAAAACTGAAGTCACACAAAGCTGGTAAGTGTGGATGCTGCTTCGAGTGTTGATACAAGTTTCTCAAAATTATTTTTCAGTGATTTAACAGCGTCGTGATGAGCACTCCATCTTGTCTCTACTAGCATTTTGACCGATACGCCTACACTTTCCATTAAAATTTCCCATCGATGAGTGGACGAAGAAAAGAACGTGTAAACTCGTTCTACTGTTCCGAAAAATGTTACACTTCAACTAATATTCCCGAAAGAGTGCACTCCACACAGATTTAGCGAATTACTAGCACAAGGCATAAACAACACTTTAGGATTGTGTTCTTTGATTATTGCTTGTACACCACCATGAACTCCTGCTATGGTTGCAGCGTTATCGTATTCTTGTGCCCGACATAGATGTATGTTATCACTCTCCAACTGCGTATGGATATTTTCAGTAAGTTCGACTGCTGTCTTTCCAGCTACAGGGAAGAAACCTAGAAAAGATTCCTTCACTTCAACATCATCGCCTTCAATATGAACATATCTGATTACATAACTCATCTGATCAACATGTGATATGTCTGGAGTGCTATCGAAAAGAATTCCGAAATATACAGCTTTTTTTTATTTCGTCCAAAATGTTATTCTTCACCTCTTTCCCCAAAAGACTGATGAACTCGTTTTCAACGTCTTTTTTTGATGGACAAATAAGAATCTACCCATTTACTTTTTGAACAGGCGATAGCATGTTCAATTCTTAGCATTTGCTCTTTTAGCATTAAGTCATATTTCGACAATAGATTAACTAATTCCAAGATATTCCCTATTGTCTGATGAAATCCCCTCTCTATGCCCTCTAAGATGAAGATTTTGGCGTGCCAGAAAAATAATAACATCTAAAAGGCGACTTAAAATGTCACGCCACTTCTTTTCTTGATCTAAGACCATTTGATGTTCATCAATAGTTTTTTGCAGCCAATCCATTTTCCAAGATTTTCCATTTTTCAAAACAGGAGAGATGGCTCTCAGAACTCTCGTGTTCAGACACTTTAGTATTTAGTTTCCGCCATGAATTAAATCCGTTGAGAAAACTCTGATTTTTTTTTTCATTGTGCGTAAACAGTTTGCAGCAAAAACAGTATAAACTGTTTTTTGTTGGATTTTCTGAGTACTTTTTCTCCATTTGGTAACGCTTTATAAAACTATTTCGGCTCTTTCCTTTTAATTTGTCTCCAGATCTTTGCATAGTATCTAAAAATGGGCCATATCTATTTTGATAGGGTTCACTTCCACAATTTCAACTCTCAAATCATCAGGCATTGATGCTGGTCAAGTAGCAACATCGAAACGCTAATGCGCCAATGGTGCCAGAATTGTAACAAATTTTAAAACTAGCTTTTATTTTTTACTTAGCATTTATGTAAAAAGAAAACTTATAGCACTATCGATATTGCAACACAACGGAAACAAAAAGGTGGGCGGAGGCAAACCACTCAATTATCAATTAGAAAGATTTTCTTAAATACTAGGCGCCAACTTCCGCGATTGTACACTAAACTGCGCGAGTGAGTTGTCACCCCTTGGTACTTGGCACCCGGGGCGGACCGCCCCCGCCGCCCCCCCTTTACGCCGCCACTGATTATAGGTGGTTCATTATATATAAAGCAAATGGGCTCGCTACCCATTCACCCACTTGTGGGTGTAGAGGTAATGCAAATGGACTTTTGACTTCTATAGTATTATTATCTTCTTTGCTTCTGCAGGCACAGATATCTGTAGGTATATCTATGACAACAGGCCACTGCGCTGGACCTTGTGGAAGGTCTGATAACCGGCAGCCTGGTTGTGTGCATGCGGTGGCCCTGGACTCCGCATTTTATTCTGCTCTCACCAAAATGCCCTCCTAATATTTTTTAACTAAATGCATTTGACAAGACTTGAGAAGATTTGAGTAGTATAGACCGCGTCACACAAGTAGGCGGAAATTAAGTTAGCTACAAACTGCGCAATATCCAATCCTGATTGATGCTCACACAAAGCCGCACGTTGATTGGATATTGCGCAGCTTGTAGCTAAACTCATTTCCGCCATATTAAGCTTGTATTTATAAGGGTACGATGGGGCTGGCATGGATTTTCAGTCCATAAGCTCCCAAAAAATAAAAAAAATAATCCGCCATTTGTGTGACAGTGCCTATAAAGTATAGGCCGAATCCACGAACCTCTACTATAGAGATTCATCGCCGAATCAATCTTCTTGGCAGCTGTAATGTTAGCTGGATAACCCAATCCTCGCCTAGCTGTGTAGGCTTCAGTCAGGTGGGTGATTCTGTATGAAAACAAGCGTATAACGCGCTCTAACGTGCTCTTTATTTTTAAGAAATTCTTATCAAAAATATTTATTTTTCAAATATCATTACTTAAACTCAGTTTTTTATTCATTTAAACGTAATTTTATATTTATCAAATATTTCTCCAAACGAAATTCACGGAAATAAAAAAATACTTACCGCGTTACATTACGTTTTGTCGATAGAGAATCAGGCCCCAGGATTCGGCCTATAACATAGAATAAGAACAGGCCTATAACTATGAGTTGAATGACAGACCATGGACATGTAAGGTCCTAAAAATAAAAAAACAAAAGCTTTGACATCTCTACACTAAAAATGTCAATCTTCTATGTTAATGTCACTGTCGCAGAGATCAAGTTAAATTTTATAGAGTTTAAAACCAACTCAGAACTGAAATATACAATTTATTCTGTCTTATCAAAATAGTTATTTCTTCTTATGTATCTGATGCATTGGAGGACAATGTTCCGCTCTTGCTGCACTTCTCTCTGAAGTAATTTTTGGAGAAGAGTAGAAGGTAGCTTTGGTTTTCTACGCCAATTCGGTTGTATTCTCCCTCTTATATTATTTTTCCTTGAATCTTTAATTCTCTCGTCTTTTGCTGTAGGCTCTTCTAAACATGATGGTGTATCTTCTTTTCTCACATCAGTTTTGATTTCTTCTGGTCCACTATCACTGTCTTCTTCACACTTTACATTCTCATTGCTTAGGGTGCTTTTTTCATTAGTTTCTAATTCATTTGAAATATCAATATTACTGTCATTTTGGGTCTCATCATTTTCTGGTTTTGTTTCTTTTGTATTTATTATTTCCTGGATCTCTTCTTGTCCATTATCATCATTTTGGATACGTTTTAAAGAAGTATCAATAATAATATTGCCTTCATTATCTTGTTGAAGAATTGCGACTTTGTCTTCTACATTTGAAGAATGATTATGAACAGCATCTTTCAAATTAATTGATTCCTTATTTGCTTCAGCATTAGACTTTGTTTCACTTACAATATCAGGTTTAGTATTACTAGGCTTTTCGTGATTAGGTTGTTGTACCATGTCTTTTGAATCTGTCTTAATAATTTTATCATCATCTTCGTCTTCAGATGAACCATAATCACACATCAGGGATGACAAAGCTCCGCACACAACAGGCTCTGAAGTCTCAGGTATTTTAACAGTTTTTGCACTCTGGATTTCCTCGTCATCCACATATTCAATTAAACTATCTGATTCTGCAATCTCATCTTCAATTTCATTATCACTATCCATTTGTAGATTCAGAATTCCTGCAAATGGTTTTAAACTTTTATTTTCGACAGTAGCAGGTGTGGGTTTTGGCCTGCCGTTTGACTGATGATTTCTGTTTATAGGTTTCAAATTGTCTTTTAGCTGAGTATTCCTCTTATTATTATCTGAAAAGTTGTTCCTCTTATACTTTGATCTTGGTTGATTTTCATTCCTTGAATTAAATTTTCTTTTTGTGCCTTGACCTGGAACAGATGATGCATAGTAAATTAGTGATACACTAACAGTGAACACATTGAATACAATCTTCAACTATCACATACAAAGATATGATCTCATTATTATTTTATACTACGGGACTAATCGCGCACTAAAATTACGAGATAAATAAATACCTCCTCATCCCGACGTTTCGGCCGAGGTGCATCGACCGTGGTCACGGGTAGACTCACGGGTAGATATGATCTTATAACTTTTAATAGATGTATGTAGAATTTTTAAAACTTCTTAGTGTTTGTTTAGACATTTATTAGTAGTGATTGTTATGATTTGGGTAATATACATAGCAACATTATTTGTCATCTGATTTAATTTAGCAGTGAAAGATCTTAAATCATCGGCGAAACGAGTGAAGCTATTCATAGATATTTATTCTTTAAAGAGTTTGAGAACCAACAAAAACACTTTCAAGTTCAATCAAGTAATTCTAGTTTAGAAATTAGAATTGCTATTCATCATCGTACATATTTACACTGAGCTACCTTATTAGTTCTAATTTTGAGTTATTTTTATCTTTTGCGCATGTTTTTTGTAAATGTATGTATGATTAATAAATGTGGAAGTGATGAGTGTATCGGAACGCAAGGGTGTGAATGGGACGGATGAATGAGCTAAATGGAAGAGAGTGAAAGAGAAAGTACAATTGGGATTTGATTATTTTTGGGTCAGACGACGGATAGATATAGGACGGTGCGGGTGTTATGTGATAAACGATTTTAAGTGACTTTAAAGACTTTATTTTTCCAAATCCTAAAATCTAAAAACCCCGATACTACAAAGTGGGGGCTCGTCCGGGATATAGATTAGGATATTGGATACTACGACGCTTGTAAGAACGACGAGGCGGACGCACGCGCACGCGGTCATAAAAAGACGCCATTTTGCACGACGGGAGAACGACGCTCCACCACGACGAAATATGACGGAAAAAGACGTGCTAGCCACTGAGCAAGACGGCAATGGCAGCGGCAGTAAGGCGATGATGAGAGGAATATCCAACTTTCTGGCTGAAGATCTCATCACGACGTATACGGGGCAAGACAGATCGTACCCCGCGTCCAAGTGGATATCCGAGTTGGAGGACAACGCCGAAATCTTTGAATGGACTCCACTACAAATGTTGATTTTGGCAAGACGCGCATTACGAGGTACGGCGGCGTTGTGGCTAAAATCTGAGCGACCCTACAAGACGTGGGAAGACCTAAAAGCTGCGCTACAACGTGAGTTTCCGGACACCTTAGACGCCAAGACTATACACGAGATGATGTCAGCAAGGAAGAAACAAAAGGACGAAAATTGTTTAGACTATATGCTGAAAATGAAGGAATTAGGGAAGAGAGGACGAATACCAGACTACGTAGCTATCAGGTACATAATTGACGGCATTGTTGACACGGAAACGAACAAAATAATGTTGTACGGGACGACGACATATGGCGACCTTAAAGAGAAGCTGAAAATATACGAGCAGGTACAAGAAAGCATCCAAAAACGGCTGCATACGAGTACGAGTGCGGCGAAACCTGAAAACTCCAGATCGAAAAATGAAAAATTTTGCTATAGCTGCGGAGGGAAAGGTCATGTGTCATCAAAATGTCCGAACAAAGACAAAGGTATGAAGTGCTTCCGGTGCAACGAGTTCGGCCATATTTCTTCTCAATGTACAAAAGAAACAACTTCACGACATTACGATGGACAGCGACGGAGCGACAGCGAGAAACGGAACGTAAATTACAACGCGCCAATCGTGCCAACTGCACAGCATAAGAAGACGTACATTGCCGCTAATGTCACACCAGTCGATTGTACGCGAATGAATGACGCGAGTATAGCGGCAATGGATTGTCAAAGTCAGGGACGCGATTCAACTACAGACGTCAAGAAATACTTTAAATCAGTGAATTTTAATGGACATTTCGGCGTAAAAAATACCAATTCTCTTATCGACAGTGGTAGTGAATGTAATTTAAGCACGATGACGTTCGCGGAAAACCTAGGGGTGAAAACAATTAAACAAGGGAACACGTTTGCAGGGCTTGGTAAGGCGAAAATACTTTCGACATATTATTTTCGGGCTGATATAGCGATAGACGGTGAATCTTACAGGGATGTGTTGTTCTACGTCGTGCCTTCAGAGGCAATACCTTGTGATGTGCTACTAGGTCAAAGTTTTCTCAGCCGTGTCACCACCGTGATGAGGCACGGTTCGGTTTACATGGTGCCTAGTGAAAACGATTGGTTGAGTGTCTTAAATTGTTTCGTTTGCAACGATTTTGTTATAGGGAAAATAGATGATGGCCTGAAGGACGAGGTACTCAAGTGTGTGGAAAACTATCATCCGAAGCAGACGAAAGAAGCCCCCATCGAACTGAAAATTGTGTTGAAGGATGACATCCCCGTTGCTCAGCGACCTAGACGTGTTTCGTTAACAGAGCAGCATTTGATCGAGAAGCAGGTAGACGAGTGGCTAAAAGATGGAATTATTCGGGTGAGTTATTCTGAGTATTCATCCCCTTTGGTACTTATTAAAAAGAAAGATGGAAACACAAGAGTTTGTGTTGATTACAGGCCGATAAATAAAAAGATGGTGAAAGATGAGTTTCCTCTCCCTATTATAGATGACTTGATAGATAAGCTTAAAGAAGCTAAAGTTTTCTCAGTATTAGATTTGAAAAATGGATTTTTTCATTTGCGAGTGAGTGAAGAGAGCATAAAATACACCTCATTTGTGACACACAATGGACAATATGAATTTTTAAGAGCTCCTTTTGGACTGTCAGTTTGTCCAAAGTATTTCATGAGGTTTGTGACAATTATCTTCAGAGAACTGATGGCTAAGGGAATTTTAATTATTTTCATCGACGATATATTGATTCCAGCATCTGATGAATTTCAGGCGGTGCAACGACTGAAACAAGTACTCGAGGTTGCAGCACAGTACGGCCTGCAAATAAACTGGAAAAAAGCACGACTGATATGCCGCCAGATTGAATACTTGGGTCATCTGATTGAAAATGGCCAGGTTCAACCCTCACCGGAGAAGACTGATGCCATACGAAGGTACCCTGAACCAAAAAATATTAAAGCACTTCAGAGTTTCCTCGGACTGGCCTCATACTTCAGGAAGTATGTGAAAGATTTTGCTTTAATAGCTCAACCGCTAACAGATTTACTAAAGAAAGGTACAGATTTTGTATTTGATGACGGCCATAAGAAAGCATTCTATACACTAAAAGAGATATTGACGAGTAGTCCCGTATTGAAAATATTTGATCAAAGCCTGCAGACTGAAGTACACACAGATGCCAGCCTAGTAGCCTACAGTGCGATACTGCTGCAAAAGAACAGGAATGGAGAGCTACATCCGGTACACTACTTCAGCCGAAAGACAACTGAAGCAGAAAGAAAATACACAAGCTACGAGTTAGAAGCGCTCGCTATAATAGAAGCGGTAAAGAAGTTTAGGCACTATTTATTCGGTAAGACATTCAAAATAGTAACTGATTGCCAAGCTTTTCAGAAGACACTAAACAAAAAAGACTTAACGACACGAGTTGCTCGTTGGATACTGCTGCTCGAAGAGTATGACTACACGATGGAACATCGACCAGGTGATAAAATGAAACACACAGACGCTTTAAGCCGGTACCCTTTCATAGGAACAGTGGAACTCAGTCTCCATGACCAAATTAGCAGAGCGCAACAACTAGACGAAGGTAATAAAGCAATAATTGAAATTTTGAAGGAAAAAGATTATGAAGACTACAGCTATGACAATGGATTGCTGTATAAAGGCGCAGAAAGAAGACTGGTAATACCCCAAAATTTAGAAGCTGAAATTTTGAAAAGAATTCATGAACGAGGACATTTTGGAAAAAGAAAGATGATGGAAATGTTATCACAGGATTACTACATCAAAAATCTGAGTAAGAAAATTGATGAATTCCTTCTCACATGCATACCATGTCTGTTAGCAACTAAGAAAGAAGGTAAACAAGAAGGCTTTTTGCATTGTATCGACAAAGGAAGTATTCCGCTGTTTACAATGCATTGCGATCATATTGGACCACTGACTGAAACCAGGAAAAAGTACAATTACATTTTAACAGTAGTAGATGCCTTCACTAAGTTCGTTTGGTTATTTCCAGTAAAAGGGACCACGACAAAGGAAACGATTGACAAGCTAATGCTTCACCAACAGACTTTTGGTAACCCACACCGACTGATAACAGACAGAGGAACGGCCTATACCAGTAACGATTTCAAAGAGTATTGTGAACGAGAAAATATACAACAAATAATGATCACCACTGGTGTACCTCGAGGAAATGGACAGGTGGAAAGGATCCACAGAATAATAATAGCGGTTTTAACCAAAATTTGTATTTCAGATCAAGCATTGTGGTACAAACACATCAGCCGGGTGCAGAGAGCACTAAACAGCACTTATCAACGCAGTATCGACACGACGCCATTTGAACTTATGACGGGAACGAAGCTCCGAATGAAAGATGACTTAGAAATCGTAGAATTACTACAACAGGAAGAACGAAATAATTTTACACAAAACAGGGAAGAACTGAAAGAAAAGGCGAAACTACAAATTGGAAAAATTCAAGACGAAAATCGTAAAACATTTAATGTGAAGAGAAAAGACAGTCATAATTACAAAGAGGGTGATTTAGTCGCCATTAAGAGAACTCAGTTTGGAGTAGGATTAAAATTAAAACCAAAATACTTAGGCCCATACAAAGTGGTTAAAGTGAAGCGGAACGACCGCTACGACGTTGAAAAACTCTACTCTGGAGATGAAGGTTCCAAGAAAACATCAGTTGCCGCAGATGGCATGAAACCATGGCCAGATGCTACCGCCGGTAGTGACCCCGAATAGGTAACTTGTTGAAAGTTGTTTGTTTCAGGAATCGTTCTCAGGGCGTGGTGGCGTAAGCAAAACCAGGAGGTTTTGCGTCGTCCTGGTTTTGCTAAAATCATATTTTATTTGCTTTACAGGACCTTTAGGTATGCCCAAATCTATCGCTATATCATGTCGCATCTCTTAGTATTAGTTCAGTAGTAAACTTCCTAGCCCTGTGGACATTTTAGTTCCTAGTATGTATTTAAAAAAAAAATAAGGTAGGCTAAGTGCCTAGCTTTTGAAAATGTGTAAACCTAAGTGTTAAGACGGATAATCACAAAAAAATATGATGGTATTGTTGTTAAAAGAAGTAGATGAACGAGATATAGCATAAGAGGTTAAGTAAGATAACTTAAGGTAGCCATAGATTTAAATTGTTAGAAGCTTAGTATTGTATAGTTTTCAAAAATTAGGGTTTGACGCATAGTATGAAAGATTGAATTGTAGAGTGACTGCGGACAGTCAGTATAGCAGAATGGCCGAGTTGTGGAAGTGATGAGTGTATCGGAACGCAAGGGTGTGAATGGGACGGATGAATGAGCTAAATGGAAGAGAGTGAAAGAGAAAGTACAATTGGGATTTGATTATTTTTGGGTCAGACGACGGATAGATATAGGACGGTGCGGGTGTTATGTGATAAACGATTTTAAGTGACTTTAAAGACTTTATTTTTCCAAATCCTAAAATCTAAAAACCCCGATACTACATAAATATATTCTTATTCTTATCATCATCCTGCCCTTATCCCACTAGGTGGAGTCAGCACAGAATGTTTCCTTTCACCACTAATACATCATCACACCATCAACTCTTTTCTCGCTCATGTTAAATAAGAATTGCTATTATGTGATTGAAATGGCAAAATAAAATCTGTATTACCTGGCATATTGTCCTGCTCGGAGTTAGGCTTGTTATGAAAGTTTCTATCTCTTTCTAATCCCATCTTCTCTCCTCTGTCAATCTTCTCTTTAAGTTGGGCTGCTTTTTTATCTATGTTGGCTTTAGTTGGGTATCTCTTTCGCCTTTCTTCTCTCCATTTCTCAATTTCTTCTGGATTTTTAATATTGGCTATTTTTTTGTACAAACCAGTTGAATGCTGCATTTGAATATGTTTGGTAATTACTTTGGGATGTGCAATGAACTGACAGCCGTCTATGTTGCATTTCTGAAATAAGTAAGTAATTCAAATTATGTGATTTGTAGGCAATTAATTGCAAGGTTAGGTAGTAGTTTAGTGCTATTGTTGGTATTCATTTAAATATAAAAATGTATTAGCACTTCTTCATTCTTTCATTATAATTTTTAAAGTAAGTAAGAGCTTGATAACCTACCTGATGTTGTTGATTATGTTTATTGAGAATGTCTTGAGTAGGGAAACCTCTGTCACAAGTTTCGCACCAGTAATTATCATTTTGAGGTTGAAACGGTGGTCTAGGATGATGGAATCGCTGACGCTGTCCGTGTGATGGTGCACGAGGTCCATTAGGATGTCTCCATTGGGAGGATTGATTAAATGGAGTACGATGATAGCCCCAGCGCATATGGGGAATATGTGGTCTTGGTGGCCCAAACATATTCATATTATTCATGGTTTCTCACACTCAGGAAATCAAATCCAAATACTGAAATCAATTGTCAAAAAATCTAGTGTTTAATTCCTCTATGACTGAAATAACATCAGGCACGACTCAAACCAAGACACACAAACACATAGAAAAAGCTGCACAAACAAAATTCTAACCTAAAAGAATCGAGTCCCTATAATGTACGGCACTTATTTGATGACACGATATTGTACGGCCAGGAAAGCACGGCACGTATTTCATGTCCCATGCCACCAATTATCAGGCTGTACAATACATGTCGTACAATACTGGCCGGTCATTATCACCTCGTGCAAATAATGTACAGCCCGTATTTTGTGACCCAATAATGTACGGCATGATAAAACGTGTCACGAAGAAAAGGACACAAAATATCATGCTGTACATTATTGTGTCGTGAAATACGGGGCGTACATTATTTGCACGGGGTGATAATGTCCGGCACGTATTGAACGGCATGATAAAAAGCTTCACCGCCCTTATTGGCTGAGATATATATGCTCCTATTGGTCGATTTGTCTTTGACTTCTGTTCGTTCCCAATGCTTCCTTTAAACGAGTATAGTAGACGATCGTCACAGATAAAATATTAGACTGGAATAAAGCTCAGAATAAAGTAGCCAGGCTATTTGACAACATTGAAAATATACTTTTGATTGTGGTAATCCTATCAGATAAAAGTCAAAAAAAACGTATATCACTTTATTTAAAGTAAAATATGTATGAATTTCGCAAATTGTACGAAATAATATTCAATATTTTTTGGATATTTTATCTGTGACGTGAACGCTCCGTGATTGGTAAGAACTCTAGTGACCTGTGACGTCATGTGCCTGTAAGCAAGAATTCCTCGATAGACTGTTGTTTGTTATTTTGTGTTTTATGTTTTCGGAGTAGTAATATTGGATCTGTAAGCTAGTTCTAAAGTTTCTTTAGACACTTTTTGATAAATTGTGGCATATATATGCGTATCGAATTTCAAAATGGAGCCAAATTTTGTGCGAGCTGATAATAGTAACCTACCCAAGATAGACGCCTTTATGGTTGCACTTTTCTTTAAAAATAATGTTTATTACTATGCTGCGGAACTAAAAAACGTAAAAACAGCAGTGTAAGTACCACGTAGACTTATTTATTTACAAACCTTTGCGTATGTTCATTCATTATTAATTTTGTAGCCTCATTTTAGGTTATGTCAAAATATTTCGTGTCGATTGTCTTTTTCATAGTATCTGCTTTGTTTCACAGGTCTGCAAGACAATATTATGGAGACGATGCGATCGGCTATGTCCAACTAAGCCGGATGGATGGAATTTGCACTGTGAAATGTAAAATGTGCCCAGAGCATAAAGTGAGAAGTAAAGGGTATAATGTGACAATAGTAGTTAATGAGCATGATAACGAAATTATTACCTGTCAGTGCCATGACTGTGCTGCTTCAGCTGGAGGATGCAAGCATGCTGTTGCTTTTTTAATGTGGATCCATCGTCGGTCTGAGGAACCTGCATGCACATCCATGGAATGCTATTGGAAAAAACCCACTTTATCCAAAGTTGGGACTTCTTTAAAGTACATCACAGTGCAGCAGATGTCTAAAAAAGAAGTACCTCACAGACCGACTACTTCAGCACTTTATACTGAATTTATTTCAGAAGCAAAAAAGAGGAAAGTTGACAACTGTGAATTGTTGAAATATCAGGATTCTTTTAAAAATACAGATGTGATGTAATACTCATTACATCATTTTATAATGGAACAATCTCCAGAAATTAAAGTAAATGTTGATAAAGTTATAGATGTAATGAGAACTTATACTTCAGCTGTAATAAGCTCTATAGAAGTAGCTACAAGGAGGCAGCATAAAAGCAGCTTGTGGTACGAGATGCGTTATGGTCATATCACAGCATCAAAGGCACATGAAGTAAGTGTTTGTGAAACACCAGAAGGTTCATTGGTTGCTACTATAATGGGTGCAAAAAAACCTGATAAAGCAGCTATGAAAAGAGGTCGGAATTTAGAACTATCTGTACGAAAGACAGTTGGCACAAAATTAAAAAACGAATATCTTCATGTGAGCTTTATGTTTGCCAAGAGAATCCTATTATTGCAGCTACTCCCGATGGATTGATAAAGGATGCCACTATCAAAATAAAATGCCCCACCAAGGCAAAAACTAAGGACTCATATTTAAAGAATGGTTGTATTACAGAGAAAATAATGCAAGGCCCAGGTGCAATTGCAAATGTATGCGACTGGATTAAAAAAGTGCTTTTTCTGTGTTGCTGATTGCAACTTTAAAGAAACTAAAGATGTTGACATTATTTTAGTGACATATGAAAGTGACTATGTTAATAACTTATTAAAAAAGTTAACTATTTTTTTGGAAAAATAATATACATATACTTACCCTATTTTGTATCGTAGCACCAGTCTGTGAAACTTATTAAATAAAAAAGGTTCTGTAGGTATATCTTTTTTTATTGTGATTTACAATATTAAATAATAAAGTTGTTCTTAAGTTTATTGGTCTCTAAGTAATTAATATGTGATAATTTATGTACTTTGTGTATAGATTGAATCATACTACTTGGGGCTGTCATGTTAGTTACAAGCTGCATACAGCAAATCCTGAGTAAGCTCACTTAAACAACTGCATAATGATTGGGTTATCTGCAGCTTGTAGCTAACTTCACAGCCTCCAATTTGTATGACTCAACCTATTGTTATTGCTATTGTCGGCGGATGTAAAGTTAGCTACAAGATGTGCAATATTCAAAGCTAGCATGCAAGCTGTTGATTAGATATTGCACAACTTGTAGCTAACTTAACATCCGCCGACTTGTATGATTCTGCCTATATATCTGATAAAATAGTTTTGTCTCAGGTACTTACTTTTTTCTACTAAAGGTTACCTGAAAGAGATTGTTACATAAATCCTACCTTTGAGAAAGAAAATTTAGTAGTAAGTAACCTGATACAATATGTATTTCATCAGATTTATAGGCAGTCATAAGGCCACCTTTTGTACAATCTTATTTCAATTATTATTTTAAACGACTGAGATACTACTACTGAGATAATTTAAACATTCTTAGTGCCCGATATTTCAATGGTGTTGAAACCATCACGATCATGGGATCAGTCATCCTGTTTTCTTCATAAACATTCAGTATGAATTCCACCTATGACTCCTAATTTTTTTAATTTTGTCCTTCGGTGTACTATCCTACTAATATTATAAATGCGAAAGTTTATAGTTAGTGAGGATGGATGGATGTTTGTTACTCTTTCATGCAAAAACTACTGAACGGATTGAGTTGAAACTTTGCAATAATATAGCTTATATATCAGAATAACACATAGGCTATAAATTATAATGATATTGTGTCAAAAATCAAAATATCATGCGGGCGAAGCTGCGGATAAAAACTAGTACAATAAAATATATATATGATTTACAGGGTTTTTCACTCATATCAATCAATATTGATTTATTTCTATTATTAATTTAATGGGTAAAAAAATTAACACATACATATCTTATATTCAAAATCAGCTGTACATGTTTTTAGGTTGAGCTTTATTTAATTAGAGAATCCTGCAAATTTATTAGAGCACATGCAAAAATAATGACATGGTTGAGTACACGAAGTATATTGGTAATTTATCACTGAATGTTGCTTTAGCATATGAATTCCCTCAATCGCCTTATTACCCTTTCAATATAAATCTGCAAACTAGCGATTATTTTAGTTTGTTGGACTTCAATTTTTGATAATTTTGCACCAGCATTTACACTAGGTGGCCTTAAAAGTTTTATGCCCTGTTCGTGGAGTATTTGTTCAAGGTGCTTGAAGCCTCTGTCAGCTAAGATGCAAGTTCCTTGTTGTAATATATCAATAAAGTCACAATTTTCTACTATGGTAATATCACTTGTTCTACCCCCAAACCCTTCAGAAATATAATTAAGTAACTAATCCATTAGGAGTGCAGGATATTAGATACTTAACAGTATTACCCTTTTTGTACTCGGACCAGGTCATCGCCTGATGAAGAGCCTTTGATGGTTTTTGTATGTCAATTTCTAGACAATCGATAATGCAGCTGATATTATGATAGTTATGTCTAAATGCTATAGGAAGGTTCCTTTTTATTAGTTTTTTGTCTAAGTTTACAATAAATGGCTTTAGAAAACTACTTAATACAGATATGTTTGCTAAAAATAATTTACTGCCATAAGACAATGATATTCCAAAATTATCCTCTACAAATTCTACAAATTCAGTTTAACGCAAGTATGCCATTTTAGGCTGTTTGGTGTAAGTTTACGATTTTTTTTAAATAAAGTGAAACACCATTTTTTATTTCTGTTACATAGAAACGGTAAACTGATTCTTTGTTGTATTTGTCATATTTTTTTATGTCAATTAGTTTAGTAGTACTTATGGTATCGTTAAAACCATGAATACATTTTTGATTGATTTTACTCGAGAGGCCTTTAAGCTAAAGATGGATGGAGATAGTGGCAAGCAGCAACTATTATAAATCAGGTGGATAAACCTTCAGTTTACAGAACATATATTTTTTCTTTCATATTCAAGCAGATAAGCTTCTAGTGTGGTCTGTGGTGTGCTCTTAGCTTGCTGTTGTTAACTCGCAGTAGGTACCATAGGATAGAGCTGATTAGTTTGTTTGTACATCATACATTATCTTCGCAGCTGAAAATAACAAACAATTATTATTTAGTTATGACATGCCAGAGAAAGGAGTTGATGATGAGATGACTAATGATAGAGTGAAGTGGTGTAAGGAAATGTGCTGTGCCGACCACACCTAGTGGCATAAGAGCAAGATGATGATGAAATATGTTTTACATTTTTCATTCATATGAATATAGTCAGGAAATTTAAAAAGTGAGGTCTGATAATCTAATCCTAAGCCTATAAGTACATAGGTATCATGGATAGTTTAAAAAAAATAGATTTGGATTTAAGTAGAGACATCACAAGATTCATCATCATTAGTAGGTACCTACTTAATGTCATTAGGTATCAGCCATAGGATTCAATTTATTAGCCACATACCTAGTGTATGTGTACATTGTACAGATCTAACTTTATATCAAGTGTTGAAAACTTAGCCACCCTTATCCACTGCTGGAAATGGGCCTCCCTGATGGATTTATAATAAGCCTGGTTGGAAGCGGCCTGCATCCAGCCTGTTCCTGCATCCTTAATTATTCATCAGTCCAGTTAGTCGGTGGACGGCATACGCTGCAATTGCTGGTGCATGGTCTCCATTCGAGAACTTTACAGCTTCATCAGCCATTCCTTCTGGCGAACTATGTATGCTGCACACTGCCGTTTACATTTGTTCATTTACTGGGGTATGTCGGTAACATAGGATCATTTGTGGTCGCCTTATTCCTGATTTCGATCATGCACCATGAAGTTTTATGGACATTTTAAACAACAACAGTAATAAAATAGTATGAAAATAGTTGATTACAAACTTCATTGAAACCATAATATTGTGAAAACCATAATATTGAAGCTCTCTGTCACTGAAACGATGACGCTATTGGAGGATGTAGGTAAAACTGACAAAGCTTTATGTTTTATACCTTGGGATAAGCCTAATACCTACTTAGCTAGTCTTAAGAAAAAGTAATTTGTTAGCTAAACTTACTGTTTTATTAAGTAAATTGTGGAAATATGTTTTACAAAAAAAATCATGAAACAATTTTGTATTTTTTCAGAGTTTGAATATAACCACAGACAATTGTCACTTTCTACTATTACATTGCCATAGACATTTAAACTCTTTTTCTATTATAATAAAGTACACCACATACGAATACGCTTATGGGTACTTCACATCCTCGGAAGTTTTAAAAGAATTTATGGTGAATTCTTAAGTCCCATTCTGGAACTTAAATCTTTCAGTCTTGGACCGAACAGCGGTTTTGTTAACATATCGGCCAGCTGTAGTTCTGAAGATACTTGCTTGAAGGCTCCTTTACACACAGGCGGTACGAGCGGTATAGCAGACGGGCGGGCATCTGTATTGTACTGGTTGTCTAAGAAGGGCTCACACAGGTCCGGTCGCGGCTCGTGTTTGTAAACAATTGCCCGCGCGACGCGGACAGACCGCGCGGGGCCATAGCAGGCCTGACGGGTACGCCGGTAGTTGTTCACTCTTTCGGCTGAAGTTTGACGTAACCGAAGAGTTTGGATGGAGCCCCAACAGCTCTATGGCGCTTTTGCGGTCATTTGTGATTTTATACAATTGACCGCGACCTTTTTTTTTAATTTCATTTTCTCATAGAAAAGGGTGAGGAGACGAGAAAAATTGAGATGCGGCATAGTAAAAACTAGTAGGTTTACAGACAGTAGACTACAGAAACACCCACCAAGGACTATAAAGGTGCATTTATTATCAGATATTGTAAGTAACAATACACATTTGAATATGCTTTGAGTAGGTAACTATGGATGAACAAATTATTATTGTCTGATGTACTTACGCCTTCAGAAATAAAGCTTCAAGGAATGTCTTGTTTCTATTTATTTAGTTAATAAGAGTAGTTAGTAGGTAGTAAGTATAGAATTATTTTCTTTCTATTCTATGTAAGAGCCATTTTAACATCATCAGCAAATTCTAGAAATAGGTTTAATACACGAATACCCATGATTAGTAGGAATGAGTATTCGTCGTGAGTCGGAAACATCCGGCTCGCTAGATCACTCCCAGACGTACGAACGCTCAAGGTTAGCCCAAGGTGACGTCCGCGACTAATGTCCGATAGTGTGCACGGCTCAGTGAACATTAATCATCCAGATACCTATCAGTCGCGGCTGTCAGTCGCGTCCATAAGCCGCGTCCGATAGTATGTTTCCAGCTTTACTCACGGTTTTTACCACAAACAAGAAAATGCTCGCTGCTAGAGACTGAAGACTACATACAGGGCTATCCAGCTGGTGCAAAAGGGAGGTGATTCAGACCATCACTATGAACTTTTATTATGGTGTCAATTCGGAATGCAAAAAAAATCAGCTGTTTCATTACTACTTCCGAGTTACTAAGTCCGAGCGGCAAGTATGTAAGGAATATCTGATGATTTTTCCTTTTATTCTGAGTGGTCCTCATGGTAACAATTGTCAATAATGATGATGTTACATCAGCGGCTTAGTATTGGACAAGGAGATGATCCTGATCCTGTATAGCTACTAGACTACAGAGAAGTTAGGCTTGTTTCTACTTATGATAAGAAGAAATATAAATAATTGTTTAAATAGAAATAAAAAGGAAAGAGAAAGAAAAGTAGTAAAACGAGTGATGGAATTTCATTTTATCACTGTCACACTGTCCCATCCCTATTAGTACGACCAGCATGGCCCATGGCGCCACTTAGTGTAAAGCGGCAGAACGTTGAAACTGTTGAAAGACAGAGCGACATCTAGTGCTCAGTAGCATAACTATGACCGCGCCCGTACCGCCGTACCGGTTGTACCGCGTGGCGACCGCCTGGTGGTGACCGCCCCGTGACCGCGTGGCGACCGGACGGGCGGGCGGACATGCGATCTAGGGTTGCCATTAAATACTGTAAATTATTATTGGATCGCATCTCATTTTGAGGCCTCTTCAGCTATGATCTTACAGGAAAGGTCCTATAAGATGAAATAATAATTTACAGTATTTAATGGCAACCCTAGACCGCATGTCCGCCCGCCCGTCCGGTCGCCACGCGGTCGCCACGCGGTCACCACGCGGTACGAGCCGAGCGGTACGACGGGCGGGCGGTTCGGGCGCGGGCGTAGTTATGCTACTGAGCACTAGATGTCATGCCGGTAGTACCAATAGTGATGGGACAGTTTTAAGAATGTGAACAATTTATCAAAATTACGTCACTCGTTACACTCGTTTATTTCACTTACCTACCAATTTTTTTAGATATAATTAAAAGATAATACCTATAATTTTATTTATAAGAAAGATAAGATAGTAATTCATACATACATTGCAAATTAAATAAAAGCTTTTAAAAATACTAGTTTCTACTAAGTAGAAACTAGCTGTATTCTTACTATCTAACTTCTTTGTAGTTATACAGATAATTTGCTTGTCCTATACTAAGCCGAATAGCGGTGACGTAAGACAATCATTATGAACAACTTCTAGTATGGAGCCCACTCAGAAAACAAGAAAAAAATCATAATTGCCGTTCGGAATCTTTTCGGAATCAACAAAATGTATAAAACAGCTGATTTTTCTTTTTGACTGAAGTTTGACATAACCGAAGAGTTTGGATGGAGCCCCAACAGCTCTATGGTGCTATTGCGGTCAATTGTGATTTTATCACAGAACAGCGAACTACTTTAATTAGAAAAGAAATCGATGACAATTTTCAATGAAAACCGCTGTCGCCAAGTATGTATTACCACTGTAAAATATCTGCACAATAACTGTGCAATTTCCACTAGCTTCGGAAATATTTTTATTACTTTAAAATAGAGCGTAGTATACTTTCTGTCACATCACCAAGATACGTTAAGCCCATAACATTAATTTGGTCATAATTTAAATGCCGTGTTTAAGTAATTAAATACACTTTATTTTATTAATGTTACATCACAATGGCAAATGCACCAACATGCCAAGCCAAAAATAAAAATAATGGGCCAATCTCGAATTTGAATATGGTATCACAGTTATTTTTTGGCTAGTGATGAGCGATGTGATTGTGCAGTTTAATTTTATCGATAACGTGATTTTATACTTTTTGCATAATATATGGATTTTGTAACTGAATTTATATAGTGTATAATTGATGATAATGATTGTGCAGTTTTATTAGTATTTAGGAAGTTTTGGAATAAACACTGAAAAATCATGTCAACGCGCGTAATTTATAAAACTTGTGTTTCTATCAGTGGTAATATGTGAAAATTTGTGCTATTTCGAAGATTATGAGCTGAATTACGTACAATAGTGTAGACAAAATAATGTAATGTGTAACGTGATTTTTTGTGTTGTTACAAAAACTCCATAAAGGGCGGCGCTATTAGTAAATTCGCTACTGCTTTACTCAGGCATGACTTAGATGTGACAGTGACTTTTTACCTACTTCCAAAAAGTGAAGGTAGGTACCTACTACCTACCAGGGCTAGCCACCCGGCCTATACGAACTTACTTACATACTACCTACTATGTTCGTCTGTATGTATGTTTTTGTATATTTTCAGCGGTATTTTCGCCAATTATGAACCGTTTTATTTTTTATTTTAATTTTGAAATAGTATACAAGTACACCCTAACTGAAGTCATTTAAATGATATCGAAGTCAGCTGAGCCCAAAAAAAATGTAAAATCAACAATAGTGTTAAAAATTACAACATGGATGTCACTTCAATTCCTGCGAACTATTTGGATTTCGTAAACAGTGGAAGTCGGCCAAATGCCATTGTTGGCAAAAAATAATCAATTGTATCTAGATTTTTGTGCTGCCTACGACTGTGACTATTTATAAAATGATAATATCATAATAGAAACATTTTAATAAACAACACCATAATTACATGTAACAATAGTAGTAATTATCATAACATCATAATAGAACTTACACTTGACACTGGCAAATACATATTCCATGCGACACCAATATTTAAAAGAAGCAGAATAATTTTATTACAATCAAATTGTTCTAGTTTGGAGCTCTATAATGGAAAATCATTGGATTAGCTGAATGTATGCGTAAATAATTACGTGGCCGAGTGAGAGCGCGTGCTTGTGCGAGCGGGAGATTTTTCGGGGTGGTTCGTTTACATCTTTTCAATTTTAGCGTCTCTTAGTCAATATAATTATAATTATAGATATCTTTTAAGAACGGAACCGTTATACCTAGACATACCTAATTTTTTTATATGAACTATAAAATTGTATTATGTAGGTACTTCAGAAAATGTAAATCTTTACTGAATAATAGTACGGCATCCTTCGTGTGCGACTCCCACAAGGCCGATTATGCAAATAAAATCAGATTATATTTTCAAACACGCGTCAAAATAAAATGTAATTTAATTCAAAGGCAAATCACCCCCAAAATAACTCATATTTTAACAAAACACTAAACACGTCTTCTATCAATTCTATTACAGAATATATTATGTGTATACCTTATCATCGAATATATAATTACGGTTTTTATTTGAGGTATTGAAGGTGGCTTCAGGCATCTTTATTATGTGAGCAATAACTTTTCCAACAAAAATGTAGGAATCCAGTCATGTCGTCCTGTTGCCTCGATCCATTTACTCTTTGTCAGTGCTGGTCCAGCATGCGACCACGAAAAGCCACGAAAAGAAATCTTTCAACGTATGAAAAAGTGACAGATATATACATCGCCATCACGCTGGCTCGTTCTGACACGTCGAAAGAAATATTACTTCGTGGGCATCCTAGCCCAGCTGGGAACTTTTATTCATAAGTAGTATAACAGTTAGAATGTGGTGCAAATACAATTATGTATTACTAAAAAGTACACCACAATCACAAATATTTTACTAAATATGCAGATAACAATAAATGTCTAATTTCGATAATATTAACTTACTATCAAAATTTATAGATATCGATATTTTTTTTGATTATAATATGCTATAATTACAAAACATTTAAATTAAAATAATTATATTGACATCGATATTTTTTTTATTCCAACATATTATTAACTTAGTAGCAAAATTTATCGATGTCGATAAAATGTTTGCAAGTTTTGTCACCACTATCAACGAATTTCTAGGCAGTAAAAGATAACGTTTATATAACAAAATGTCCACAATTTAGACTTGCTATTGGAAGGATATTCCCCCTTTTTGTAAACTAAAGTCTTTGCTCTGTATTCGACACGTTACAATAGCGCGAATCGGCATTTTTTGGGCAAAAATTACCTCTGAAATCTCTTGAACGACTGTGACGGCAAATGTCACGGTTTCGCGTATCATGAGTATACACTCGTGATAGTGGCTACAAACCCCCCTCCACATCTCCTTTCTATGTGGATTTTATACAATTAAACGCGACCTTTTTTTTAATTTCGTTTTCTCATAGTAAACGGTGAAGAGACGAGAAAAATTGAGTTGCGGCATGGTAATAACTAGTAGTTCTACAGACAGTAGACTGCACAAGCACCCACCAAGGACTATAAAGATGCATTTATGATTAGACATTGTAGTAACAATATACATTTAAATATGCTTTGTGTAACTATGGATAAACAAATTATTATTGTTTGATTTACTTACGCCTTCAGAAATATTAATAAAAATACAATAAATGTCTTGTTTCTATTAATTAAATTATTAAGAGTAATTAGTAGGTAGTAAGTATAGATTTATTTTCTTTCTATTCTATGTTAGAGCCATTCTAACATCATAGAATACGAGAAAAACTTAGCTGTTCCACACATAATTGCAATCAACAAAATGTATAAAACAGCTGATATTTCCTCTATTCCGGATTAGCACCATAGTAAAAGTTGTTCATATGTGATGGTCTGAATCACCTCTTCTTGCACAGCTGGATTGTTTTTAGTTTATCAGTCTCTGGCAGCGGTATGACAAGCATTTTTTAGTTTCGAGTTAGAAACCGTCTGTAAGATGTCCCCCTAATGGACATTCCTGCTAATCATATATATATTCGTGTATTTAAATCTATTTCTAGAGTTGCTGATGATTCGAGAATTGCAAAGAAAGCAAATTAAATTTTACTACCTACGTGTGTCCACGTAGTAGAAAATTATTTTGTAATTATGTAATTTCGATAACTTTATCATATTCTAAAATACTGTCCCATCACTATTAGAACTACCGGCATGACGCCACACGACACAGAACTTTGAAAGATAGTGCCATCTAGTGCTCAGTAGCAAAACTATGACCGCGCCCGTACCGCGTGTACCGCGCCAGCCGACCGCGTGGCGTCTGGACGGGCGGGCGGACCGCGCCCGCGGCAGTGTGTGAAGGTACTGCCGTACCGCCGTACCGCCCTTTACCGCTCGTACCGCACTACCGCTCGTACCGCCTGTGTGTAAAGGAGCCTTGACTGTGAAGTCGCCATTAGTAATGCATTCTTTTACGAAGAAGTGTTTGAGCTTAATGTGCTTGGTGCGCTTATGGTATTCATATTTAGGATTGTGAGCAAGTTTTACAGCTGACTCATTGTCCAGATATAAAGTTGGTGGTTCAGTTTTAGTTAGGCTGCTCACAAGACGATTTAACCATAATATTTCTTGCGCACTTTCACTGGCTGCTATTATCTCTGCTTCTGTCGAAGATATTGAGACTATTGCTTGTTTTTGGCTTCTCCAGCTAATAGCAGCTCCAGAGAATAGGCACACCATTCCAGTAGTTGATTTTCCTGAACTTTGGTCACCACCATGATCTGCGTCACTGTAACATATTAAGCTTGATGGAGAGTTTTTCACAAAGGTCAGACCATTCTCCTGAGTTCCTTTCTTGTAGTTCGGCACAAAGCAATATTTTAAAAGATGCAAAAATACACTCAAAGACCAACGTATGAACACCAACGCATATAACACAATTGATTGGTAGTTTTGTAACAGTTCAGTGGAGAAGATAAGCACTAACACTTTACATAACTAACACAATAACTATAGTCTTAAGGTGGGCACACACGGTCAGTTAAACTGATCAGTTTTTCGCGTCACTCCAACTGGGAACTGGGTAATTTATCTCCGTAACTGTCGTTTCTAGACCGTTACTTTAGGCACAAAATTGATAGAGCCCAACGAGATTTACATTTCGGATGACATCTGTCATGCCACTCTAGTATGAATTCCATATAATGGCAGCTGTCACTTTGACGTCTGTTATTTTCGGAACTAAAGAATAAGTCCTGAAAAACCTATTACCGACAATAACTTTATAAGAACACATATTAGGCTGAGAAGTTTTTGATAACCCAATACAGGGGATTAGTCTCATATTAAAAGTTGGTCATAATATACAATGATATTTTAGGACAGAATATTGTAATTATGAATATATTTGCCTGTGCAAGTTGTGCATTTTTGAAAACTGATTACCAGAAAATGTTCACCAAAATGTATACTTGTGAGGTCTACTATTTGGAAAACTACTAGTCAATATATACAGATGTAATAACCGAAAAACAGTAGGTACACACGCCAAGTCTTGTTCCATTTAGATATATAGTTCATTTACTCACGACAAAATTATGGGAATGCTGACTTTTTATTCGTTATATTGGGGGGTTAGTCCCATAGTAAATGTTGATCATAACATAAAGATAAGTTCAATGATATTCTAGAACGTATTCGTGGCTTAGAAAAATACCCGGCATAGAATGAAGCACTTTATTTCCTTTTTTCCTTACTCCCGCCTAACCCACGGCGCGGCTCTGGAGCCGGATGACGTCACACGCGTAAATCCGTCGCGAGGTTTTTTGATTTCGTGCGGTCATGTTTAGACATCCATAACTCCGTCATTTATTAAGATATTCGAGTAATTTTTTCACTGTATCTAATATAATTCTAACGTCTTTAAATGTATATAATTATTTTTAGTTTTTATGATAAAGGAAACTTCCCTATTATTACTAATGTTTTGTTGTGACTTTTGTTTTTTTTTCTTTGCTTTTAAATGGCGGCTATCAGGTAAAATTTCCAATTTTCCCGAAAATTACGTTATTTTTCTCTCAAATATGAGATTTACATCAAAAAAATATGTCGAACGTATTGTCAACGGAAACATTATTTGCGGCAAATTACATGAATGTTTTACGACAATTTCAATAGAAGAAATATTTTCCCATTGTACTTTCATCTTACTCGTGTCCTATTCCTATTCCGTATATATAATGTAAGGCTCCTTTACACACAGGCGGTACGAGCGGTATAGCAGACGGGCGGGCATCTGTATTGTACTGGTTATATACGAAGGGCTCACACAGGTCCGGTCGCGATACTGCCGTACCACCCTTTACCGCTCGTACCGCTCTACCGCTCGTACCGCCTGTGTTTGATGGAGCCTTATACGGAATTATAATTATTATATGCAGTAGAGGCGTTAGGATAGGGTGCGGTTAGGCGACCGCCCAGTGGCGCGGGACATTAAAGGGCGCTCCGGGTGCCTCTTATCACGCGTCGCAGGCGCCCTTTCACGCGGATCCAAGTTGGGACGGTAGGTATATTAAAATAAAATTTGCCCTTCATTGAACAAAAAAACAAAAAACTGAGATGCTTTTACTTGCTTCCTCTGTTCCGAAATTATAATTTGGTCCTTAGCACCGCAGGCGCCCTTTCGCTCGGAGCGTTAATACAATATTAAAATACAATGTAGCCTTCATTAAACAAAAAAAAAAAATATCTCTCGCTACGCCCGCGTTCAATCAAACTGATATGATTTCTTTTCTTGCCTCTGCTCTGAAATTTAAAATCTGTTGAGGAAACGCCAACACAATGTCGTACTCGCTACACCTGCGCTTAGCCATAATTGATTATTAATAATGTACTTATATCAACTTTTTTTGCCCACGTACGGTGTGTGCAAAAATTAAATCAAATTAATCCACTGAATTAAAATAAGAACCCGGTCCGTACCAATGAGTTCTTCGGAATTTATGTACGGAACTTAACACCACTTGCTTTTCGGTGAAGTAAAACATCGTGAGGCCTTCAGGAACATCGCCCTTAGAATAAATTCAATGCCATATGTGAATCCACCAACCCGCACTGGGCTAGCGTGGTGGATATAGCCCAATCACCCTTTGTGGGTAGGCCTACGTCCTGCAGTGGACTATCAAAAAGGCTGATACAGTACAAGAACTCCACTGAAAGATAAAATCGAAAAATTTCGCGCCCGCTACGCTCGCGCTTAGTAACACTATTGTAGTACCATCGAAAGATTTCTCAAAGCAGTTGCTCAATTTTACTACTTTTTTTTTCGTGCTAAAACCAGCACTGATTATATGTGTGCATTCATCATGTCGTCATGCATTCATAGTAAAGTGTCTTCCAGACGGTTGTAAATCAGTGTTCCAACAGAGGTGACCTTGGTGGGAACTTGGTTTCCATCCGCAAATGTATGTTTCGTCTACACGGATTACATCCACACAGTAGTGCACTCAATCA
The DNA here is from genome assembly GCA_949316475.1 of Hypomecis punctinalis. Classification (NCBI taxonomy): domain Eukaryota; kingdom Metazoa; phylum Arthropoda; class Insecta; order Lepidoptera; family Geometridae; genus Hypomecis; species Hypomecis punctinalis. The sequence continues at coordinate 11,507,916 of OX438799.1, forward strand.
GTCGCGAGTCGTCTCCCGTCGTGAAATCTACTCGAATCGTGCTGTCAAATGGCTCCAACATTGTCGAAATTTCATATAATGGGACTAGCTTTAGCAGCTTTGTCCACAATTGATGATGAAAAATAAAAAAAGAGAAGATGGATGAAGCGTTGCTTAAAAGAACGATCGATTCTCAGCCATTCAAGCTTATTTATTTATTTATAACGCAAAAGGCAGAGCTACTTAAAATTGTGTACCTAGTGTAAGTTTTTGCAATAAAATTTATCTTATTTCTTCAATGGCACAATGTTGTGTACATTATAATAGTTAAACTAAATGTAGTACAAAACATAGACCCCGTTAGGGCGCTGCAAGAGAACAATACTCATATTTACTTATTACTAATTTATGCTAACTCTAACATTGGTAATATTTAGATGAAATTATTTAAAATTTAGTAATAGGGTTGTATTTTATTATTTGGACATTATTGGACTTCAATGGTCAATAATAATTTCGCTTAAAATATTGCGTTCGAAGATTGGTCCTCGGAAGACATTTTGCACTCTTGCATACGTGTGCACTCGCTAAGCTTATACGCCTTATAAACTTTTTATTTATTTATTTATTTATTGCAAATATATACATAATTCAGTTAAAAACTAGGTTAACTAAATATATGGCATATATACCCTGTTTTGAGGGCGCAGCAATAGCTAGTACTTACAAACTAAACTATTATTAAAACATTACTATCGTACAATATTATATAGGTAGGTACTTAACTTAAATACATACACAATTTCACAAGGTACAATTGCATTATAATTTCAGAGACCAACAGACATGGCTTTGGTTAACTAATTAAGAAGTTGTTTAAATTAACAATACTTGGATACAATATTATTATTCGAAGAGATTCGCGCCACGCAGGAGTGAGCGAGACGGAAGCGAATTTGAAAAACGCACACATAGACGTCAGGGGGACGGGTGCTATCGTGAAAGCGCTTTTGCGTATGATACACTTTTTTTTTTAAATTATAATTTTTATCGCGTTATTTAATACAGTTTCTCAATTTCTAATTTCATCCTCTAGGAAGTCATTGATGGTGTAATAGCACTTCTCTATAAGAAAACTGCGGAGTTTGTTCTGGAAGGTATTTTTATTTGTTTCTTGTTTTATTTGATTGGGTATATGGTTATATATTTTTATTGAGGTGTACATAGGGCCTTTTTTAAAAATTTCTAAACGTGGTATGGGTAATTTAAGTTTATGTAGTCTACGAGGATTTGTTTCGGGGGTGTATAGATAATGATGTTTTCTGACAAATGTAGCTGTTTCGTATATGTAGATACACGAAAGTGTCAGTATCTTATGATGTTTGAAATATGGTTTGCAACTAGTCGGTATGGGGATGTTGGCTATTATACGTATGCACTTTTTTGCATTACGAAGAGTTGATCAACGTTAGTGCTATTTCCCCACAGTAATATCCCGTAACGGAGCCAAGCATATGCATAAGCATAATAGGCAGTGAGAGCTGTATTTATATTACTGTTACTTTTTAAAGTCGCTAGAGCATAGGTAAATTGTGACATCTTAGATTTAACTTTTTCAATATGTTTTTTCCATGTAAGATTTGTATCAAGATCAAGGCCTAATAGTGTGCAGTCATGAACTTCCTTAATATTAAGGCTCTCTGCAACTGATCTTAACTGTAATGTATCTTTTTGGTAGGGAACGAATTGGATGAGTTTGGTTTTATTAGTGTTAATTTCCAGATTGTTTGCGGCCAACCATGCTTTGACGTCGTTAAATGTATTTTTTATGAGATTTAATGATTCAAGATTGGCTGTGCATTTAAATAACAGAGATATGGCATCAGCGAATAATACACATGGGGATTTTGTGATTTTCGGTAGTTTATTTATGTATATTAGAAAAAGGATGCATCCTAATACACTCCCTTGGGGGATAGAGCTATTGACTGTCAGTATTTTAGATTGTATAGTTTCTATGATACCTATGTCTGTTCGGTGGTAATCAATTTGCACGAATTGTTTTCTGTTTGACAGGTAAGATATAATCCACTTGAGTGGTTTACCTCGTATCCCATGTCGGACAGGGCTTTTATAAGAATAGTATGTGACACTTTTTCGTAGGCCTTTGACATGTCAAGCAAAAATCCAACGGAATAATATTTATTTCGCATGTTGTCAAGGATTTCTTGAACATAATGGAATATTGCTAGTGCTGTTGATGATTTTTTACGGAAACCAAATTGGTTTTTGTCAAGTAGCTCGTATTTTTCTAAAAAGCTGTAAATGCGATCGGATATTGCACGCTCAAATATTTTTGAGATGGCAGGGAGTAGTGCGATGGGTCTGTAGTTGTTAATGTTATCCACTTTACAACTTTTCTTAAGAATTGGTTTTATTTTTGCAATCTTTAGAAGGTCTGGGAAGCATTCCTCTTCGATAGACTGATTAATCAATTTGGTTATAATTGGACTCAGCTCTTGAGCGCATAATTTGATTAAGGCAGATGGTATATCGTCTGGGCCGCAACTAACTTTATTAGGTATTTTTTTGATTATGTTCAAAACTTCCTTTTCTGTTGTGAGTGATAAGAACATAGAGTTAGTTGAAGTAAATTCGGAGGAACTGTTAAAGTTGTGTTGGGTCTGTGAGGCTGATTTTTTTGCATTACTTGATATTTTTGCTGTAGATGTGAAGTGGTCGTTGAATAAGTTTGCAACTTCTAGAGGCTGTTTTACTAAACATTTATTGTCTTTTAATTCAATGTTGTTTGCCCGCTTACTTGAATTTTTATTAGTGTTGTCTTTTATAATTTGCCACATAGTTTTTACTTTATTCTTTGAATGTTTCATTTTGTTAGCATTGCTTAGTTTTTTTGAAATCTTTACACATTTTTTTAATTGTTTTTCATATTTTTTGTAGTAAGATTTTAGGACATTGCTCTTTGATTCATTAGATAATGTTTTTAATATTCTTTTATTTTTGCAGGAATATTTTAGGCCTTTGGTCATCCAATCATTAGCGTTTTTTTGTCTGGATTTAATTTTTTTGTAGGGTATGCATTTGTTTAGTAACTCTTTCAGTTTTGAGTCAAAATCATTGTAATTTTCATTAACATTTTTACTCGATGTTATTACTGGAGTCCAGTCTATGTTTTTAAGAGAATCTTGGAATAGATGTAAATTTTTTGTACTAAAACATCTTTTATATGATGTATACGTAGTTTTTCGAGAAGTTATTTGTAAAGAATCAATTTCATGGTATAGGGCTTTATGGTCTGATATTCCGTAGTCATTTACTGTTGTTATACATTGTTTGTTTGAATAATTGGTGAATAAAAGATCTATACATGTTGCTGTCTTATCTGTTTTTCTAGTAGTGTCAGATATTTTTTGGTGTAGGTTGGATTCTAGCATTATGTTTATTAGTCTTTTATAGTGGATTGAGTTTTCATATGTATTAATATTGAAGTCTCCGCCGATTACTACGCGTTTTTTGATATTTTAGGTTTAATTTTCTTAAGCAATGTGTCTAGAAAGGTAAAAAAGGTTTCAATGTCATGTTGGTTCCGGTAAACGTTGATTAACAATATATTTTCTGCGGGTATCTCAATAGCGCAGCATTCTACAACACATTCAATAGAAAGTTGTTCTATATCTAATCTTTCAATGAACTTAATGTTATCACGAATTAAAATAGCGACGCCTCCTCCTCTGTGTGTTTTTCGGTAATAACCGGCAGCAAAAACAAATTGAGGTATTTGTATCAGTCCTTTTCGAATCTCTCTGATCCATGTTTCTGATAAGCATATTGCCTGGATCTGTTTATATTCTTCTAGAACACTTTCTAATATATGGATTTTGTTGTTAATGCTTTGTACATTTTGAAATATTGTTGTGAAGTTAGGGGCGAAAAGTACTTTTTGTATGGGGCTGGTTTGTGTTTTTCATTTGATGTCTTTTTATCTTTTTTATTGGGTCGTCGTTTGAATTTGGTTTTTCTATGGGTGAATGGACAACCTCAGCAAAACTGTGTGTTTTATGGCCTCTGTTGTCTTTTTGTTGCGAATTGATACTCTCTGTGGAAGCACTCAACGTATTATCATTTGTATTGATTTTCTTGAGCATAGATGTACTATCAGTCTCAGTATTGATGACTTTTGAGGTTGTTGCAGGGTTATATTCTTGGGCTATTGCATTGCGAGAGGCAAAGTGTACATCTGTGTTTTTTGGTTGAGTTTCCTGAGGTACACTATGCGGGATGGTGAGCTTGATTGTAGAGTTTTCTTGCGTTTCTACATATATTTTTCCGTTAGTAAATAATTGGTTGTTTCTAATGATGGCATGCTTCCCATTATTTCTTTCTTTTATTTGGATTTCTCTAAGTTTTCTGTAAGTCTTTTTCCCCTAGAAATTCTGATATTGCTAATCCGGTGTTCTTGAAGAGGTGGTTGCATCGTAATAAGTACTTGGTCATTCGTTTGCTGATAAGTTCTATCATCAAAGGTCGTTTAAAGCCTTTCTTCCCAATCCTAGCATAGTCTTCTACGTAACCCTTAAGGTCAATATTCAGTATGTCTTGAAATACTCTTATAATACGATCATGGAGTTCATTTTCGTGCTCGTGAAATTCGGTCAATCCATATAAGACAAACTTTTTACTGTCTTCACAGTGAGGGCGTTCATTGGTGGTATATGTCGGTGTGTTTAGGTGTGATATTTGAAGTTTTAGTTCTGCGTTTTCTTTTTCCATTGCAATTATTTTCATTTGTATTCCTTCAATTTCTGTCTTTGTTTCCAAATATTTGGTGTTCGAGTCTTGCTGTAGTTCAAAATAATCATTTTCTATTTTTTTCATAGCGTCATTTATTTCTTTTTGAATGTATAGTTTTATTTCAGATATCATTCGTTCTGTATTTTTCTCTAACTTTTGGTCTAGAAGTTTACTTATCTGATCGAGGCTTGCAGGGTTTGATGCTGAGATAATTGTGTTTGCGTTAGATTTCTGTTTTGGGTTTTGTGTATTACCAGGGATGGAACGATCTTCGTTAACAATATTTTCATCGATGGAAGTGTCCGATTCGTCGCAAGTAAGAGTTCGCGATGATTTTAGTGTAATTGTGGTGTCCATTTTTGACTTACTATCTCGCATTAGTTTTCCATGAGAACGCAAAGAGCGTACTGGCGTATCGTCATTTCTTATCGGACGTGCATATTGCATTCTGCACGGATATTGCATTCTGGACATGTCCATGTGCATTCTAATTCATGGTGTTTTGATTGGTAATATTCTTTTCTTATTTTTACGCATGAATAGTGGAAGATTCCGTTACATTTCGTGCACCGCAAAAGTTCATTTAATTTTATGTAACTTAGACAAGCCGCACAGTCTCTCATTTTTGTGATGAAGATGAGGTCAGCACTTATATTTTGTAGATATTCGCGTCTCACAATATATTGGCAAAAGAGTTTCTCAGTACCCCACTTAGATGTACGAGCGATTCCCGCACTCGTAGTTCGGGTTCACTCGGCTTGACTCGGGCGATGTCGTGCGTGTTCCTGGCAGTGAGTCTAGGAGGGATTCTTCAAAAATTGTCAAAAACTTTTCGTAATATTATTATTTGATGCGCGGGGAAAATTATGTTTATTTTGTTATTGAGTTCATATATTGAGTAAGTCGTTATGTCACACGGCCACTACGGGTTTTAATTTCACAGTTTGTTCATTTTTTGTTCACTATTGCACCGTTTAACTGGGTATATGATTTTTAGAAGCTGGAGAATGGTTTTGATACGTGCGCGCTATGGGAGCGCGGCGCGCGATTTTTTTATTTTAAGCTAGCACAACCAGCTATGGAGAGGGCTGTGCTCGGAATCTCTTTGCGAGATCTAATCATGCATGAGGCAATGAGGAGATCCGTAGAAGAACCAAAGTTACCGATATAGCCCAGCGGATTGGCAAGTTGAAATAGCAACGGGCAGGGCACATAGCACGAAGGACTGATCACCGATGGAGTCGAAAAGTTTTCGAGTGGAAACCACGTACCGACGCTGGGTAGAACGTCCACCCGCAAGGTGTACGGATGACCTTATCAAGACCGCAGGATCACGTTGGCTACAAGCCGCTATAAGCCGGTCTTATTGGAGATACTTAGGAGAGGCCTATGTCTATGTCCAACAGTTGACGTTCTATTGCTGATGGATGGATGGATGGATGGAATGCGAATATTGCTTTATCACTAATTTAACTTCATTAATACTATGATAGTCACAGATAATTGCAAATAATGCAAAATGTTATGCTATTTTATTTCGCTTTGCCGAACACAAAATTGTCTATAAAAATATAAACGTTATGTAAAATATCAGATGCTTGAAAATGACACTGTATATCCCTATCTCTCTCTATTTATTCCTCAATCCAAATTCTTTGGTTACGTTAAACTTCAGTCAAACGACGCAAGATATGCGCAAGATCCATACATTTGTCTAAAAGTCGTCGTGCGGACCATTGAGGAATTCCTCAATGATGCGGACCCATCCGGCCCGTCCCGCGCCCAGCCCGTTCCTCACCTGCCCCGTCCTAATATAAATCACCCTTACAAACCCGAGCCGCAGCTGCACCCTGTTCGCGGCAGTGTGGGGGACCCTTTACTCGCTTTTTCTACTAGCACGACAGTAGAGCAATTCAGTTTAAACGAAGCATAAGATTGAGATTTTTCTTATCTATGGAGGCCACAAAATATCATGCTGTACAATATAGTGTCGTTCAATACGTGCCGGACCAATAATGTACAGCCTGATATTGTACGGCATGTTATTTTGTGTCCCGGGACACGGAATATCAGGCTGTACATTATTGGCTGTGCAATATTGTGCCGGACATTATCGACACGGGCTGTTATTGTACGGCCTGTATTTCACAGCACGATATTGTACAGTCTGATATTCCATGGCCTGGGACACAAAATATCATGCCGTACAATATCATGCTGTACATTATCATGTCGTGAATTATCTGTGTCGTACATTATTGGCTCCCAAAGAATCCCTATATTTTACGGTAGGGATGTTCGATCCGATCCGACACCTGTCTGGATCGATATAAAACGATACGATACACCTGATATTTGTATCGATACAATGGGATTCGATCCGGTAGTGGATCGATACAGACTTTGTGAGGATCGTATCGAAAAATCAAATCAATTTAAAATAAAATTATATGAATTATAAACAAACCTAACCATAATATAACAAGTATTTAATTTTACAACTTAAAAAACATAGAAATTATATTCGTAACTTCCTTATCTTAATATATATAAATCTCGTGTCACAATGTTTGTCCTCAATGGACTCCTAAACCACTTAACCGATTATAATAAAATTCGCACACCATGTGCAGTTCGATCCAACTTGAGAGATAGGATAGTTTAAATCTCAAATTATAGTCGCAATTTTAATTTATTTAGCCACAGCAACGCGTGGCCGGGCAGCTAGTATCTATATAAATACGTCCTACCTATATACTAAAAAAAGGCTAAAAATCGAAACAAATACTGTGTCCGTGTGGTAGGGTGCCAAGAACGCTGGCTGCATTCCCACTCTGAATGGCTAAAGACATTCTCTGTGCGAGGAATGAGCAAGTTCTCTTGTCACCAGCAGCGTCAACAAGCTTTGGCGAAATTGTCTTAAAGAATATTTTTAGGGATTTTTGGTCCGTGGGGCCACGTACCAAAAATTTCGACGCCAAGTAGCGAAAATACATATTCACTTGCGAGTGATGCGTATTTGCACCGCTTAGCGTCTTCAGCGGCCACCGCCGCGGCTCCGGCTCTTAATATTAGATTTTGATAAATAAGTTATTAATGTGTTTTATATTTCAATTTAACTTTAATTTTAGCACGATTTATCTTGTAATGACCGATCATTTTCAAAATATCGTATCGAAACAACACAATTTATTTTTTTTATTAACCTATTCATACGATACCGGATCGACCCAAAATATTGTATTGAAACTACACAAATTATTTATTTTAAATAATGATACGATACTTGATCGATACAAAATATCGTATCGAAACTACACAATCGTATCGTCTCGATACAGAGCGGTTTCCAAAATTATTATTTCTGCGTACTTTGTCGCATAAAGATTGCTCGACGTAAAAACCCAAAACAATAAAATAAATTGATGTCTGGTATAAAAAATACCATCAAGGTATAAAAGACAATAAATTTTTTTTTTGAATAATAAAAAGGGTACCGGTTTTATCCAAAATATCGTATTGATCAACACAATTGTATTGTCTCAACACAGAGCGGCTTTCGAAATTATTATTTCTGCGTACATTGCTACTTATACATTGGCCGATGTAAAAAAAAGTATTGCTTATACCTGGGAAAATAAATTTTGGTGTAATAAAAAGAGACAATATGACTGTTATATTTTTTTAAATAATTATACGATACCGGATCGATCTAAAATATCGTATCGAAACAAACGGATCGTTAAACTGAGATGCGATCTAAAGTATCGATACAAAACACCTGGATCGAGCATCCCTATTGTGCGGCACGTATAGCACCTTAGATTATAGAGGGAATATAGCACGAATATTTTTTATATTTGCTGACACCAAATTGTACAGGCAGGAAAGCACGGCCCGTTTTTAATGTCCCATGCCACCAATTATCAGGCTGTACTATACTGGCCGGACATCATATAGTTACCAGACGGATAATGTAGTCGATCGAGATATAAAAGAAAGAGATGCATTGATTTAATATGGTATGAGTTATAAAGAGACCTGAAAAATATCTCGATTCAGTGACTATTTGCCGTGTTTTTGTCCCGATAGTGTCAAATTCTTGTCGAATTCCAATACATATACTTGACAGTTGACCACTATATAGTGGTTGTCCGTACATTTTTGCGGTCCAGAATTGTCTCAAGCGACAACAGCGCTATCTCTTTTGTTGTAATAGCTCTGCGCCGGACATTATGACCTCGTGCAAATAATGTACAGCCCGTATTTTGTGACCCAATAATGTACAGCGTAAGTGATAAAACGAGTCCAGAAAAAAAAAACACAAAATATCATGCTGTATGCATTGTGTCGCAAAATACGAGTTGTACATTAGTTGCACGAAGAATATTTGCTCCTATATCAGTTCCACAGACATAAATTAAGCGCCAAACAAGTCGGCGGATGAGAAGTTAGCCGCAGATAACACTTTCCTGTGATTCGCTAGTTATTGCGCATGTGTGCACAATGCCATTGCTGCGTGGTTGAGCACGGGTATAGGGAGCGCGCGAGAGGCATGATGTTGGCGGGCGGGTGTGCCCCATCGTCTCGTCTCTCTGGCTCCATACCTTTAAAGAATCCTTAATTCGTAATAAGGACAGGTTGTTTCTGGCTCTTCGTTGGCTGCTGCCGCGGCACGCTCGCTTCGTTCGTTCGGCTCGCGCATTGTTTTCACTGTTTAAACCTAACCTAACCAACAGAGTCGAATTACCTTAGATAACTCATACCTTGCCTTAAAATAACCAAGGACCAGGGACACAAAATATCAGGCCGTACAATATCGGGCGTGCCGGACATTACCAACACAGGCCGATAATGTACGGCCTGTATTTTGCAGCCTTATATTCCATGGCCAGGGACACAAATTATCATGCTGGACATTATCAAGGCTCCATCAAACACAGGCGGTACGAGCGGTAGAGCGGTACGAGCGGTACGAGCGGTAAAGGGCGGTACGGCAGTACCGCGACCGGACCTGTGTAAGCCCTTCTTATATAACCAGTACAATACAGATGCCCGCCCGTCTGCTATACCGCTCGTACCGCCTGTGTGTAAAGGAGCCTTTAAGGCTCCATCAAACACAGGCGGTACGAGCGGCAGAGCGGTACGAGCGGTAAAGGGCGGTACGGCAGTACCGCGACCGGACCTGGGTGAGCCCTTCTTATATAACCAGTACAATACAGATGCCCGCCCGTCTGCTATACCGCTCGTACCGCCTGTGTGTAAAGGAGCCTTCAGGCTGTACATTATTATGTCGTGAATGACTGGGTCGTACATTATTGGCTCCCCTATACTCCCCATTCATCAATCAAACAAATAAATTAACTTTAAAAAAATAAACGAAAAAGCGCGGGAAACGTCGGTTTAGGCGGGCGTATTTTTTCCATTCGAAATTAATTTTATTTGTTTTTTGTAAATAACTATCAGTAGAGTATTATAGTATTTAGAAAACTTGTATTTATTGTATATATTTTAGATTAAGAGCATTTTTTCCGGAGTCCGGTAAGTTTTTATCCTCTTTTCAATGGCTGAACCGCCTGACCCCGGAGGAGGCCTAATGGTCCCTCCGGCTAATAATTTTGTAACTATCAGCAATCATGGAAATATCACCTCAAACGAATCAGGCATGGACACAGATTGCTCAGCTAGTCAACGGTCTGGGCTCAAAAGATCCCGCCTACATAAAATATGTAAACATTGTAATAAGAAAAAGAGGAAGCATGCTCAAACCGTTGACGGCAAAATGGGCTGTATTTGTAGTGATCCCTCACTATCGCCTAAGGAAGACAGTGATTCGCACCATGAGAATAAATTGACAAAAAAAAATAAAATTGACATTGTTATTCCTAACAGCCAACCTCCAGCGACTCTAGCGAGGACTCTTTACCAGCATACTGATACCGCGCCGTACATGGTACACGTACAACATGTAACCCAGGAATTGAATGACGGAACGACTCTCCACCCGGTCACTTTTGGTAAGTTCCTGAAACGGAATTCATTCCAGAATATCATAAATGGCTCAGTAAAGAAAATTGGTCGCAATAGAATCTCATTAGCATTCTCTGACTTTAGCGATGCCAACTCTTTCATCTCTAGTAGCACTTTGACTTCTGACAATCTGAAAGCCTTTATTCCGTCATACAACGTGACACGGATGGGCTTGGTACGAGGTGTACCAGCGGAATGGTCACCAGAAGAGGTGATCGAAAATGTGACAGTTCCAGACGGATGCGGTAAAATCCTTAAAGTGCGGAGAATTAATTACAAAACTATTGTAGATGGCGCTCCGGTATGGAAGCCAACGCAAAGCATTGTTGTTACCTTCGATGGGCAAATATTACCTAGCAGAATATTTATGTGTTATAATGCATTACCAGTTGAGCTCTACACGTATCCCACTATTCAATGTTACAACTGCTGTCGTTACGGACACACAAAGCTGCAGTGTCGATCTAAGCCTCGATGCTACAAATGTGGTCAGGAACATTCTGGGGAAAATTGTGTATCAGAAGAAGAAAATATGTCATGTTTCCTATGTTCAGGAGCGCATTTTGCGACTGATAAATCGTGTCCGGAGTTTTCCCGTCAAAAACAAATAAAAATATCTATGGCAGAGAATAATATTTCTTACGGTGAGGCTGCGAAATTAATTCCTCCAGCGTTAAAATCATATGCCGATGTTGTCAAACCTGTTTTTAATAGCACTGTTCAAACAAAGACGCTAGATAGCCGACAACCTCTTCTAACTTCATATAAAAAGACAGTCTTTACAAGCCGTCGACCGATTTCTAAACCAAAACCAGGTTATGATCAGTCAGCTCATCAAAAAGTTATTGATGATTACAAAATACCTACCCCACGTGATGGTTGTGGCCTCTTAAAGAAACATAATAATCCCTTAACCATGTCTTCATCGGACATCATCGATTTATTGATTAAATTAATTGCTCATAACAACATTAAAATACCGTCCGACGTCGCCCCTATAATCGAAATGTTTAGTAATTATAATAATGCCATTTATGATGGCGGTCTTTCAAAAAGCAATACAATGGAACTGCCGAAGCGCAGTTCATAAAAAGTGGGAAATTATCTATCTAATAAACAAGTATGATCCTTGTTTATTAGCACTTTCGGAGACCTGGCTAAAGCCGGGCTCCGTTTTCAAATTTCGCGGATTTTCTATTTTGAGAGATGATAGGACTGATAGTTACGGTGGTGCTGCCTTGATTATCAGAAATAACATCTCTCATACTCCTATCTCCCTTCCTTCTTATGATAATTTTTCTGTAGTAGCAGCTCAAGTAGGTAATATTTGTGTTGTTTCTATCTATCTCCACTCTCCACGTTTAATTGCTTTTGAACATTTCCAAAATCTTCTATCACTTCTTCCTAAACCTTTCCTTATCTTAGGAGATTTCAATTGCCATCATATCTCCTGGGGATCTTCCATTAATTCTTTCTATGGGGAAAAACTACTAGAGGTAATCGATACACATGAACTTTGTGTATTAAACACCGGCTCCCGAACTCGGCGCACAGCTCCGCACGAAATAACCAGTGCTATAGATCTTTCTTTATGTTCTCCAAAGCTAGCTTCATCCACAACATGGAAAACATTGAGTTCTACCTTTGATAGTGATCATTTTCCTATACTTATCACCCTTCCAAAGGCTTGGCAACGTAATCCTCCCCGAAAACCACGTTTACAATTTAATCTTAGTGATAATTGTAAATCAAACGAACATGTGATGTTCGATGTCAATTATGTGAGCAGCTTCATTCGAAGCGATTTATTGTTTACATACAGTAGATGCGCTCCAGCCTAGACCTTGCACGGATTTTTTAGAGTGGTAACTTTTTTTTTTTTTTTTTTTTTTGTCTGTGGTTATATCCTGCCCCCTCTACAAATTACACTCTTATATGTCGGCTTCTAATTTCGAATCATTTTGTTTAGAGCTTACAAATTCACATTTTACTTTCTAGGGATGGGTGTATAATTCTGTACGCGTCTTAGCTGTACACAGGGAGGGTATGGATAAATCGCTTCGAATGAAGCTGCTCACATAATTGACATCGAACATCACATGTTCGTTTGATTTACAATTATGTTTCGCAGCTTCATTCTTCGCGATTTATTGTTTACATACAGTAGATGTTCAGAGTAGGTAAAATGTGAAGAAATACACCTTAGTACCTATCTATAATCAGTTTTTATTTGCATATGATTGTCGTTTTACAGCTTAGCTTAGAATTCACAGGTACTAATATTGTAATAATATATACCTATATAATTTGGTATCATGAAGATGAATCGTTGTAACAGATTTCCACCAAAAGACAATACAGTTGTGTCAAATAAATTTGAATTGCTGATGATAGGTCTGTTATAAAATTTAGTAAAGACTGAGGAGGGATCTATCCATCCTGTTGTTTTTTGAATGATGTCAATGTTGACTCAGTATTCTGGCTGTGGATGTAGCAGTGTGTCAGGTACTATGTTCATTATAAATTGATGTATCTATAGGTACCACTTTTAAATATAATTCATCCATTTTCCCAGAGTGCAATAATATTTTTGAGTGTGGTTTCTTGTAATTAACAAATAATGAATTTGTTTCTCGATGTGTACTTGTTTTACTAATTGAAGCTTCTAGGTATGCCCACCTGCCGGGCTAGAATGCGCGCCACGAAATATTCCTTTACAAAACAGTATTATGGCAAAGTCTTTTCATTCATTCATTCTTTTCATAGCTTTTCGTGGCCGCATGCTTGACTGGCTTGATGGCCGGGCAAACTTCAGGCCGATTATTTTAAAATAAAGTAATTAAATAACCTCAAGACTGGTTGAGTAGAATTTGATACTGAGATGTTTATTATATTAGGTAAGTATTATAATTATTATATCTCGAGACGACTGTATTTCGATATCTTTAATTGTATTAATTACTACGTTGGAATACGATGTGCACTTGTGCAGTAACCCAAGGGACAGGGCTAGGGTTACAATCTTTTTTGATATAGTTTTGAAGTCAATACCTTCATTTGATACCTATTGTGCTAAATAAATAGACTACAATTGGATCCCTTGTTAAACTATGTTTAGTGTTGGTAGATTTTAGCTTAAAAACTCCTTTCATAAATCGCTTAAATCATCATCTGAATTTTCTAGTAATAATAATAAAGCAGATCTGTAAAAGTTAGCCGTATCATAACTAGCTCAATGTAATTTTAGTATAATTATAACTGTGGGTTTACAATAATCTCTCCATGTCTGTATACAATCAGTGTATAGCTTTGAAGTTGAATCAGATAGTGAAGATACCATAATTTCTACCATATTGAAGGACAAGTATTTCTTCTATAATGCTTCCCTGAACGCCTTGCGGCTACCAACTCCAGAGTTCGGTGCAAGTTGTGATTTATCCTAAAAGGAGAGGTTAACAATTTTACACTCGGTTCAAATACATGGGATCCGAAATGATTAATTTATAAAACAGTGGGAATCATGTCTGAGTAGGTTAATATGGTACTAAAATTATACCATCTGTTTTTTCTAAAAGTAATAATTTTTTGAAGTAAGTACTCTTGAAATAAGAGAAAATGCTGGAAATGCATAGAACTTGTTCTTCCAAGAAATGGTAAATGCTTCTACAGCTCATGCTTCTGGATAATTATGTCAAGTTACATACAAAGGGCATTTTGAATTGTATCTACCTACATAGTATTAGGTACTTGCAAATAGATCAGTCTCTGATCAATCTTTCCCTATTCTCTTTTGTATTTATATAATATGCGAAAACTGTTAATTTGCCCATTTACCAACATTGCTATATTTCGCCAGAAATTATATTCAAATGTTCATATTAAACACTTCTCCTTCTATTTATAAATACATGATATAACTGTTACGTTGCCATTTGACGTCACAGTATATTTAAGTCGACAATATTTTTTGTGAAACATTGAAATGCGAAGAAAGCTGCCCTTAATTCTAATCCATTTATACCTACGTAATGTTTTCTCCTTCCAATATCCAGAACATTCCTGTTACACTATGCACCGTAACCTGCGAATGATGCATCGGAATAATATTTCTCTTTATGAAGCTGTAAACTGTACTCTATATAACTTAACTACTAAGCAAGTTATCTTTTAAACTTTCATGAATGTTCACTACTTATTCATATCTGGGGTTTTGTAAAAGGCAAGAATATTTGACTGTTCGAAGCATTTGGTGTACAACACCATGAATATTGAACCGCAGGGCACGCTGAAATTAATAACGGTACAAAGCGAACAAAGTCCCGTAATTTACAAGTACGTGTTTACGTGTTTTTTATTATAACAGATAACTTGTATCCTTATTATTATTATTATTTTTTTCAGCGGGTAGTTATAAAAGTATGTTTATTGAGTCAAAAGTAAAGCCTGTAAATTACATTGTGAGTTTTCGGTAAAGGGCAGCTTTTTGCGGAGTTAATGAAAAAACCCTAATTTTTCAAACAAAGATTTGGTCAAGGTAACTTTAGTTTACATTTTGTTCTACGGATACACAAAACGTCGCCTGAGTACACAGCATACATTAAATTATGTGTTTTTATTAGAAATTCTATTACAGGTTTGAACAATTTGGTGAAAACTAATTGCACAGTGCATAAGCCGAAAGATAAACAATAAATTCATAAAGAACACCATTTGATACGTAGGTAAACAATAAATTCATAAAGAACACCATTTGAAACGTAGGTACCTACGTTCTATAGGATTTTTGCACAGAAATAAAGAACACCATTGTTCCCATGAAGCAATTCTTTTGTTGTTAATTTTGATGCCGAGCGATAATATTCTATTTTGAAATATTTTAAATCCACAACTTTGTTGTAGATTTTGTCACCATCATAGACCTTTTTCAGTAATTTTGGACTAACACAGTGTTAAGATATGTAGGTACCTACTAAGCTTATCATTTCTATAGGGGGTAAATAAATGGTATAGCTCCATTATCCAAGAAATTAATATATTCAATTCAAAATTCAAAAAATTAGTAAATTCAACCCAATTGTTGAGAAAATACTGAAGTAGGTAGTCCAACATATTGTATCTGGCTCCGCGGCGGAGCTGCTTTTCTCGCTGTCTGCGAGCTATCGGTAGGCATTTCTGCTCGTTGACTGTCGTTACGGGTAGTTGCTTGGTCGTCGAACGTTGCTTGGTTTGTAGTCCGTCTTGCGGTGTTGAGGTACGTAGTTTAAACGGGCGCTAATGCTTCCGCTTTTGAAAGCTACATTTGGGCGCTGAAATTTAGTTTTCGGTGCTTTTTTCAGGACATCACCGGATTGATGAGTACTTATAGCTGATTTTCATTTTTCACCCAAATTTTCACCAAACAGGAATTACTCGTCTTATCGACTCGATGAGCATGTCTTTTAATTTAGTGTTTCTTTCCGATATAGCGAAGCCTCTGCGAGTTTTCGGGTCTAAATAGTGAATGTCAGAAAATAACGCTTTTGTTTCGAGATCTCATTTGTTAGATCGGTCACTGATGGCAGCGGGTACAGGGCAGCGCCAAATTGTTTTTGCTTGTGGCCGAGAGGTTTTCCGCTTCACTGAAGAATCAGGTAAGGCCGCCTTTACTTCTGGGTTTAGGGTATCCGTATCCGGTAATAGGCGCCCGAGATTGTCGAGAACAAATTGTCTTCGATTTCTTTAGGCAGCTCCTGGTCCAGAATGTCTTACCGTCGTCGGTAGGCAATGCCAGCAATATGTATGGGCGGACCCAAAAACAATTTATCTTGAAGGTATCATCCAGCAGCTGTCTCCAGGCGGGCCGTTCTCTGCTTCTTTAGCAGGTTGTGGAGGTGGTGGTGGGGTCTGCTACGGCAACACCTGGCTTGTAGCCGAGTGTGTAGGTGCCGAAGTTAGGGCACGGGGTGATGGCGGTTGTGACGACGGCGACACGCAAATTCGTCGTCATACAGGATTGTATCCTGAGTCGGCGTCTCGTATATGAGCTCCGTTTCTTATGTATCCATGGTGGATCCGTGATACCAATGTTCTTATTAGAACATGTTTTTTAACACAATAGTGACAGTAACAGCCCAAGTATAGCAGTACGCATCACTTTTACACGTGACAGAGGTAACCCAGGTATGGTATCTCGCATCACTTAACAAGTTGTTAGCAAAATAGTGACAGTAACAGCCCAAGTATAGCAGTACGCATCACCTTTGCACGTGACAGAGGTAACCCAGGTATGGTATCCTCGCATCACTTAACAAGTTGTCACTTGCTGTTCAAAATTTCATCGATTTCCACTTTTGTATCTTCCGACGCATTTCTTTTTCGTTGTTTTCCTTTCTTCTTTCCCCAAGTTCAGAGTCCGGATTACTGGTTGCTTGAAACTTTGGCGTGATTTGTAGGTTGACGTGCGAAGGCTTGAGCACGGAAACGCAGAATGATTCGAAATTAGAAGCCGACATATAAGAGTGTAATTTGTAGAGGGGGCAGGATATAACCACAGACAAAAAAAAAAAAAAAAAAAAAAGTTACCACTCTAAAAAATCCGTGCAAGGTCTAGGCTGGAGCGCATCTACTGTATGTAAACAATAAATCGCGAAGAATGAAGCTGCGAAACATAATACATTATGGTCTAAGTTTAAAAGTAAGGTAGAAAATAAGGTCACAAGTCTACCTGAAATTTCTCGTGGAGTTATGGATTGCTCGAACGCATTTAGTAATGCTTTGTTAGAAGCTGCACATGAGACGTTTCCTCATAAAAACTCAGCAACCGGCCGAATTCCTTCCCCACCTTGGTGGGATAAGGAGTGTACTGAGGCAGTTAAGAAAAGAAAAGAATTTGAGAGATGCTATAATAGTGAAATGACTGATGATAATTTTCAAGCCTTAAGCGACGTTTTAAACTCAACGCGTAAATTACTTAAGGAGAAAAGATTTTTAGGATGGAAAAAATTTTGTCTCTCGATTTCTCCGAATATAAGTGCGTCTGTCGTGTGGCGTAATATCAAAAGATTTAGATGTGGTGTAGCTGCAACCTCTTGGACTACTTTACCACCAAATCTGACACACCAATTCTTAGATAGATTAGCTCCTCCTTCAGTACCACCACAGGAAATTGCAGTTAGGTTAGTTCCTTCTATAAGGAATCGCAGTATTTTTGATTCTCTCTTTTCTATGCAAGAATTACAAGCGGTAATAGCAACTGTGAAAGATTCTGCACCAGGCGAAGATGGTATACCATATTCGTTTATTGCTAACCTATCTGAATCTTCCCTCGATTATTACCTAGAGGTAATAAACACCGCGATGTTGACGGGAAATATCCCTACTTCTTGGAAGTCACAAGTAGTGTTACCTATAATCAAACCAGGGAAAAATCCATCTGAGGCATCATCATATCGACCAATTGCTTTATCCTCTGTAATAGCTAAAGTCGCCGAAAACCTGGTTAAAAATCGCTTGGAATGGATTATCGAAAATCGAGGAATTCTTTCTGAAACTCAATTTGGTTTCAGAAAAGGCAGAAGTACATTGGATAGTGTGGGTACGCTTCTCACTGACATTAGAATAGCGTTTTCACGAGATGAATCAGTATTAGCTGTATTTATAGACCTAGAATCAGCGTATGACAATGTTCTCCTTGACATCCTTCAAACAAAACTTTGCAAAGAACAAGTCCCTGAAATCCTAACATGCTTCATAATTAATCTTCTAGCTGGTAGAATAATTAAGTTAGACCATGCAAGAGACCAAAGCAGACTTTTATGGAAGGGTCTGCCTCAAGGATCAGTGAACAGCCCTATTTTGTTCAATTTTTATTCATCCGATCTGGAACCGTCACTCTATGGAACAGCTAATATTTTACAATATGCCGACGATCTTGTACTTTATGTAACTGGTAAATCGATCGATGATATGTGTAGCCAAATATCGATGTCGCTAAACTATCTCAAAGTCTGGGTATCTAAGAACGGCTTAAGTGTCTCGCCACTTAAGAGTTCCGCAGTTTTATTTACTCGTCAGCGTATTCCACCCTTAGTTTTTGTTCATTATGATAACAACTTAATTCCAACAGTCAACGAAGTGAAATTTTTGGGCATATATCTAGACTCAAAACTTACGGGCTTACCACATTGTACCTATATTGCAACTAAGTGTGAAAAACTTCTAAACTTACTACGATGTCTGACAGGTGTTTGGTGGGGTGCGCATCCCGTTTCTTTGAAGCTCCTCTACAACGCTCTGATTCGAAGTGTTCTTGATTATGGGACTTTCTTACTGGGGCCATGTAGTGTAGCTGGCCTTAAAAAACTGGATGACATCCAATCAAAAGCAATGAGGATTATCACAGGTGCTATGAAATCTAGTCCAATAAATGCATTACAGGTGGAATGTTGCGAACCCCCACTTTATTTAAGACGACAATTTCTTTCCGATCGTCTTTTTTACCGGGACTTACAATTTTCTAACAGTCCACTTATTTCGAAACTCAGGGTTCTCTCTGATTTGACAGTGTCTGCACAATATTGGAAACATAAATCTATTCCTTGCTTAGTGCAGAATTATAACAAGTTTATTGCACTACACTCCCCAATACATCGATCTCATACACTTAGCATGTTTACCTGTAACTATGAATCCTTATTACAATCACCAATAATCCACTTTGACTTAGAAATAGAAAAACGAAATGCAAATGCATATTTTAAATTTACTGTGAACGATAAATGGCCCAATTGGAATCATATTTATACGGACGCTTCCAAACATTCGCCAAATAAATGTGTAGGTGTGGGTGTTTACCACTCACAGTATAATATCGTACAAAAAATCAAATGTCCCCCAGAAACATCAGTGTTCACGGGTGAATGTCTTGGCATCGTTAAAGCTATAGAGTATGTACTTTTATTTAAACTTAAAAATAGCCTCATTATTAGTGATTCCAAAAGTGCCTTACAAGCTCTCTCAAGGTCTCCTTTTAAATGTAAATCAAATTTTCCTCTTATCATTGAAGCAAGGGAGAAACTATACACTTGCAATCTTAACAATTTAATTCTTAACTTTATTTGGATCCCTAGCCATTGTGGTATAACTGGTAATGAAAAAGTGGATGGACTTGCCAATGAGGCTGTGGAGAGTGGTGACGTTTTCCCATACATAAATTATTGTCATGACCTGCTTGCCCTGCCCAGGCTGCACCTCAGGGAATCCTGGTCAGCGGTTTGGGCAAACACTAGTACAAGAAAAGGCAAAAGCTATGCTAGTATACAATCAGGTATTCCTAGCAAACCATGGTTCTCTGTTATGAATCTCAATAAACTCTCAACTTCCGTGCTGATAAGGATGCGCCTTGGTCATACCACTTGCCCTGCACATCTTGCTAGATTTAATATTATTGATAACCCACAGTGCGAGTGTGGTGACTATGGCGATCTTGATCATATTTTTTTCTCATGTCCTCTATATGACCATTCTTCCTTCTATAATGACCTACTATCGTTACACGTTCCATTGCCTATTAATATAAATTCTCTTCTATGTACTAATTCTTTTTATATCTATCATTCTTTGAGCTGTTTTATTATTTCTAATAATCTAAAACTGTAATTTTTGTATATACCGTATCTATTGTTGTGAATATTAGTTGTAAGTTTTCATATCATTTTCATAACCCACTCTACTGATCTGTTTTATAATTTTGCTTGTATATTTTTCGTGTTTCGTTTCCCTACCTTGTAAATAAAAAATAATTCCGTCATCCATTTGAACTTGAATATGGCAAATGCGCCGATCGCGCGAAGCCAAATGCCCCAAATGGGGAAAGAAGAAAAAAAAAAAAAAAAAAAAATAAACCTCAAACTAAATAAGAAATAAACAAATAAAATACATAATAACAACATTAAAATCATTATTGAATACAAAGTTGGTAGGTAGGTACATCAAAAGTGTGCTTCTGATTTCGAATCGAGCAGAGAAAAGTAAAACAAAAATTGAAGCAAATATGAATAATTCTGCTGCCAAAGTAAGTTTAAACTAAGATTAAAAGATACATTTGTATAGTGTAAGTTTATCTTAAAGCTGTTTACTAATGTAGTTGTTTTAAGATGATTTGTAGTATTATCAAATTACAGGAAAGCAACTGGAAAACTGGCTTGTACCTACTTATGAGTTTTTTTAAGTTGATGCTGTAAGCATTCTACAAATTTACAGCTGCCTGCTTCCCACGATTCAGAATGTAGCTTTTAGTAGCTTAGCTTGTTTTAGTATTAATTATTTTTAAAGTTTTATAATGCCTGGTGTATTCGCCAAATCAAACTTCATGGAGCTCTGCTGCAAGCTGCGTGATACTCAATCCTCGCGCCCATCGTGAGCGTCAGTCAGGAATAGGTTTTACTCAGCTTGTAGCTAACGTCATAGCCGCCAACAAGTTTGATTCAGTAGATATTATCTATATATATAAAAATGAAACCCGTTTTCCGTTGTCACGACAAAACATGAAAAGGGCTTGACCGATTTGGCTTATTTTTTTTTTGTAGTTTTCTAATACTCTGTACAAGGTTCTTACGGAAAGCGAAACGAAGTTCGCCGGGTCCGCTAGTTCTATAATAAAACCCCATTTTTGTAATTTCCAGGTAGGTGAAATTTTCACAGAAGCTGGAGCAGCATTCAACAAACTTGCAGAATTGACTATGCAACTACATCCTATGGCTGAAACGTCACCAAGGTAAAATATAAGCATTGGTCATGTATGAAAGTTACCTTTTAAAGAAGTCTCGACCACTTTGTAATGATAGATAGTAATAGTACTTACCTATGCACTCAAGTGCATACTATAACTATCTAGGCAAAATGTAGACTGTATCAATAAGGTAGCTAGCAAATAACTTGAACCCTAAACCATTCATTTGCAACAAAAGGGAGAGAGTGATATTTTGTGGTTCAACTTTCTTGCCGGGGCATATACCTTAGAGAGTAAGCTTAATAAAACTAATGAAGAAATCCTGCAATGAAGAAATGCATACAAAAGGAAAAAAGCACAAAATCTGAACTCAATGTGATACTTAATTATTTCTGTTATACAAGGTTGTACATTTTAGTTAACAAAGGGCACAGACCCTGGTGTGTGTGGTTAGTAATTTTTCAATAATAAAAAAAAATGTTGTACTGTTTAGCAGGCTTTTTTCTGGCTACAGAAGCAAACATCTTCATTCACTATTTCTTTTGGGGATGTTTACTAGGTATAACAATCATTATTATAATCAGTCTGTCAGTTTCCCTTTTCAATATTCAATATTGTGCATGTAGGTATAAGTATTACATAAATATTAAATTAGCTAGGTATCTCAGTGAAATGATTTGTAAGTTATTTAATTTTTATTTACTTAATATTGCGTTTAGTGGTATTTTGTTATTTTCAGTGATTTATCTTATAGTTTTATAATTATTATGATTGTAAGGACTATAAGTAACAATGTTTCTGTTTCTAGATTTATTTTAATTGTATGTGGAGGTGAATCTTGTGCCTGTACAAACCTACTGTGGTTTCTAGGTACAATTTATGTTTATGTATATATTTTGTAACATGTATTGAACTTAAATAAAAATATGGGACATATTTTTTCTTTTGTCAATATAACAATCAGTGATAAAGATAAACCTTGTCAAAGTTTGAGAGTGGGGGCTCGTGACGGCACTAGCCGGTACATTTCATAGCGGTTAATGACGTCACGCGGAATTTTAACAGGCTATATCTTCATCAATTTTTGTTAATTGACAAAAGAAAAAATGTGTCCAATATTTTTTGACAATCTATTTGACGGTCTAATTATATTTATTTAGTTAATAAGCCTATTTATTGTTCAGTAATTTTAAATTTTTAAAATGTTTATTTTGTACAATTCCAGCTTGCAAAAGACACCAGTGAAGAGAAAGATGGCAGAGGAAAAATCCACTACATCAGCTGGTTCTCCCACTACTCCCACAAGTCATCATGCACCTATTTCTCAACAGGTTTTCTTGTGAAATATTTTTTTATTATTCTACATTAGCATCCTTTAGGAGCTTATTCTATACATCAAAACTAACAACATTTATTCTGCGATTTTTGTCAAAACTAAAAAAAAAAAATTTGTTGTTCCATAGAAAAATATCGTTCACCCGGGACAAAATGGATTTGTTGTTAGTTTTGATGTATAAAATAAGCCCCTAAAAGGTTGCTAATTGATTAGAAATAACCCTGTATGCTATAACTAAGTCGATGGACTACCTGGTTCTGGCTGTAGAAATATGGTCTATGTAAGCTGCTTCCGAATGCAACTAACGCAAAGATCTTGCAAAGGGGGACCAGATCGTGTACAGTAGCTCAAAAAATCTATTGAAATATGGTAAATAAATGCGCAAAGTAAAACAACCACATTGAAAGCTTAACTTGTATAGAATTTCATATTTTCTAATTTGATTTTTTTTCAAGACCGCGATCACGCCGATATATTTTACAACTTTACAAGCAATGTCATAAGATAATAAGACCCGAAAATATGAAATTCATTTATATGATTGTGATGAAAGAAAATAAAAGGAAAATTATTTTCAAAAACAAAGCAAATAATTAAATACTGTACAACAAGGTAATGGGCTGAGCTCAATATATTTTTGCATTATCTCTGTGACATAGCATTAATTCTGTTTATTACCTTGAGATATGGCTATAAACTCACACCATGTTTACATCTATATCTTTTTAGGGTTCCGTACCTCAAAAGGAAAAAACAGAACCCTTATAGGATCACTTTGTTGTCCGTCTGTCCATCTGTGTGTATGTCAAGACTCTTTATCTCGGGTATGTGTTAAGATATTGAGTTGAAATTTAAATTATTTACGTATTCTTTATAAAACTTAAATTATATACGATTTCTTGCAGTTGTGTAAAAGAAAAACTTCTCAGTTACCGTATAAAAAAGTTAGAGCCGTTTATGTCGTAAAAAACCGCATATTTCGACACTCACAAAAATCAAAACCTACAGGGTACTTCCCGTTGACATAGAACTAAGAAATTTGGCGAGAAGCTTTGTCTCAGAGTATATATATAGGAATAAATCTGAAAACTATACATTTTTATTTAAATCACACAAAATAGGGCCTAGATTCACAAAATATGGGTTGAAAATTAAAAGTGAGTAAATCGTATCATGTAAGGTATCATATAAAAGAACTTCAGTAGCACATGCTAAAACAGATTTTTAATTATTTTAACAATGTGTAATTTTTAATGAATGACGAGAAAAGCGAAAAAAAAGCTTTATATAGATAGTATAGAGATTTTAACAACTTATCTCCCAATTTTGTAAAATTTTCTAGATTTGTACGGAACCGTCGGTGTGCGAACCTGACACGCACTTATCTGTAATTTATTTTTTATTTTTGAACAATTTTCGTAATTTTTCTTTCATAGGAACCTGACCATAACAAACAACAAAAAGGTTGGTCAAAATCGGTCCAGCCGCTCACGCATGATGTCATGAAAGAAACAGGGATTTATTTTTGTATATACTTTTATAGAAGATATGGCCTGACAGTTGGATAACTGGTGACGGTTGGGTTTCTCTTACTCGTGTACCTCAGCAGACTCAGCAAGGAAGGCCACTATCATAACTGAGGGAACAGATTCATTAAAGGCATCCTAAAGCTGCATTGATTATTTTTATTAGTTACATAGTAAATTATCCAGACCATAGAAGAGGATTATTACTTTTTGCTAAACTATATCTGTTTTACTTCGAGCCAATTTTTTGTTGGGCCAATGAAATATATTTGATGTAGTATGTAACATAGTTTATTGCATTGGAATTGAAAAAGATCATTCTATCCAAGAGCCATAGAATTTTTTTTTTCAGTTGCATCTTACACACGGTCTCTGACCCCAAACTCAGCAAAGCTTGTGATATGGCTCTGCCAGAGACTGATATACTGCATATACATATTTTAAATACATACTTATATAGATAGTACCTAAATAACACCCAGACACAGAGCAAACACTTATGTTCACACATACATAAATGCTTGCTCTGGGTGGTGATCGAACCCATGCCTCTTTGATCCAGAAGTCAGGGTCACTAACCACTGAGCCACCGAGGCAATCGGCTAAGTTCTTCTCTTAAGTTCTAGTTAACTTCAATTGCTGGATAGGAGAAGTGTATGTGCAGCCAGTATATTTCCGCTGGCCTTAATCAGGTTGTCTGTCCACTTTTGTTTGTGAACATCATATTATGCTGTTCTTTGTATAGTGTCCAAATTTGTGGCAGATGTTATGTTAATTACAAGCTGCGGATAATCTAATCCGTGCGCAGCTATAAAGCGAATTTAGTTAGTTTTGGGTTATCCGCAATGTTGAAGCCTTGTTTGCAGCATTGGGTTGTAGCATACATCATAGTCGCCAAGACATTTTTTTCAAACAAGATAGACACAAATTTTGCATAAGTCTGAAGCCTTATTATGAATGGCATTAGAGCAAAAATGTTCAATTTAGAGATATTAATGATTTCTTCTATGCTTAACAGATGTTGTTTTTCAGGTAACTCTAAACATGCTTAATGCTCAAGAATCAGAAATGGATGTAGACAATCTTGGCAGCAATGTAAAGCTGGAGTTTGAGTCCAGCACAGAGGAAGTCGCTACGTAAAAGTTTGCAATTGTAGTCATTATTATGTAAGTGTATGATTTGTTAATTTTATTAAAATTTATTCAAATTAAGTTTAATTTTTAACAGATTAACTTAGTGAGAACATAAGCTTTAACAATTGATGTAACTATAACAAAAAAAAAACATTAAACTTTTGGATTATAATAGTGAAAAAGTTACCCATAAATTAGGCCCAATTATGAAGGCGCCATCGTAATTATAATAGCTAATTAGACTATTTCTGTTTCACTTTAAGCATTCAATAGAGAGAACACTTTTATCATTGCTATTAAATTTACGGTGGCGCCTTTATAATTGGACCTATTGTTGTCACTTAGTTATTATTAAGTAGCAATCGATGTAGTAACTTGTCTACTTAGCACCCACTAACACTAGTAGAACCATCAACACAACAAAGAAATATTATTACCAATGGGTAATTAGTAGTTTGAGAAAATAAATAGATAGAGGTCGAATCACAGAACAGCAGAACTAATTCTCTCTTCTGTGGGTCGAATTATACAAGTAGGCAAATGCAAAGTTAGCTACAAGCTGTGCAAAACTCAATCAACATGCAGCTTTTTGAGCTTCAGTGAGGATTGCATATTGTGCAGCTTGTATAGCTACAACTTCACATCCACCAACTTGTATGCTTAGGCCTGTTACTATGCAGTTACTAATTATTTTCTTATTTTATCTGTCATAAAGTTGTTACCAAAATTTGTAAAGACTTACAAAAGACTTACTCTGCCGTAGAAAAAAAATTAAGCTAGTCACTACCTAGGGTCTGGAACGAAAGCTGAAAAATTCCCTTTTTGTACTGTAATTTTATACAAAGTAGTTGTACCTGCTCAGCAGTAGGTGATTGTGGCCGATGGATGATGATGAGTTTGTACCTAGGATTTAACATTAATAATAATCTAAACCATGGATAATAAATGTCAGATTTTTCTCACCAGGTGTTTACATAAGTACATTAAATTAGTCTGATAAGTGAAATTATTAAGTCTTTGGTTGTTATTGGCTACATATTGGACGGTGACTTGCATCCAAGCCGCTACGAATTGAATAGCCAATCAGAGTCAAAAATAAGCAAATAAATGATAATACATTTTATTATCTTTGATTTCAAGATGAATAACAGGCAAAATGGGACTAAATCCCTGAAAATAAGTCACTGCAATAGTAGTAGGACCATCACCATGGGCATGAAATTTTTTCCTGTAGTTAGTAAAGTGCTTGGTGGGACCATGGGAAAATTTCTTTTTTTTTTGCATCCAATATCAGTCCAAGATTGATCCACACATTGGAGTGTTGGAACCAAGACTACAGTTTTTAGCCAACATAGCCTATAAGCCCGACTACAGAGGCACCATCGAAATTATATTAGCAAAATAGCATAGTTCTGTTTCTTTTTTACTTTAGGCATTCGATAGAGAGCTCTTTTTACGTTGCTATTTAATTAACGCTGCGCCTCTGTCATCGGGCTTAATGTGGCTTTAGGTATGTAGGTACAGTTTTAGATCATAAAAGTTATCAACTATTGAGATACACAGGTATGTATGTAGTACTAAGTAGGTATACCTCAGGAGGAATTATTAATTCATTCAGGTGTATAAAAACAAATATTTAATTGTACTTCGATTTAGTAAACAAATCTATGATTCAAATTTTCTTTCAACATCATTAATTATCCCACAGAAAATATAACACATGTGATAGTTTAAAATAGTATAATTTTATTTAGTATTACAATGATAACTGTGAATTTTCCTATTCCATGATGATAGTGCAGACTCGTATACTTTTATGAAATTCGCCTCTAGCATTTTGTTTGCAATTACTGAATCCACTTCACTTCTTATCTTTAACTTTTCATAATGTTCAAATGTGCTGCCGGACTTCTTGAGTCTTCTCTGAGCCACTCTATAACAATTCCATGGTTGCGGCTCGATTACAATAGCTCGTGAAATATTTTGAATATACTTCAGAAACTCTAGCAGTCCTTCATCACCATTGTTTATATGGATCCACATTGTAACAGAAAAGCAGAATGTAATATCAAACCTGTCCTTTTCATGTAGTGATAAGTACTTTTGTATGACTTCATTATCATCCATTATGTTTCCGTCTATAAATTTTATATTTGGGTTATCATTTGATTCTTGAGCTCTCTGTATTAACATTGGGTCTATATCTATTCCAAGTATGTGTATATCATGATGCAAATAAATAGTGCCTAAGTAGCGATATAGCTCTTTCGTCAGGTCTCCTGTGTTGCAACCAATGTCCAAGCAAAGTA
The DNA here is from genome assembly GCA_949316475.1 of Hypomecis punctinalis. Lineage (NCBI taxonomy): Eukaryota > Metazoa > Arthropoda > Insecta > Lepidoptera > Geometridae > Hypomecis > Hypomecis punctinalis. The sequence continues at coordinate 11,535,749 of OX438799.1, forward strand.
TGCTATTAGAAGTATGTTTAGAGAACATCTGTGGGTGCAGTTTGCTCGTTCTTTCTTGAACATTATGAAAGGAATAATAGTTGATGAAGTTTCCAAACTTTACAGCTCCTGGGTCAGTGCCCAAAAATGTTAAATCTTCACTTTTTACCTCGTTTTTCATGATCCTATTAATAGCAGTAAGTAGTTGTTACTGACTTTGTGTTTAATTTTATTTATAAAGCTGGCTAAGATTAGAAATCTGAGGAAAACGTGAAGTAAACTTATAATTTAGAAAGTAAACAAATACAAAAGGAAAATGACATTGATTGACTTGACATATTTTGACACATCACAGGGTACGGTCCGAATTAAACCAAGACTTCAACGCAGCGTCAACAACAATGTGGTTTGATTTGTTTTTACAGTTCTGGGGCCTTATTTTGTAAGCGCTCTGACGTTCGGCTTCGCTTTTTCTCCTGCTCGCGCCAGTTACTCACGCTGCGAGAGCGAGCGGGAGGAAAAGCGAAGCCGAACGTCAGAGCGCTTACAAAATAAGGACCCTGGTCTTAACTACTAAACTAAAATTTGTCTGCCGGCTTTCACCACATCTACACTCTACATCAAGTGAGGAGGATATAATTTGTAGTATTAGCATAGCAAAGTTCCAAAATATGTAAGTACATAATATATTTGAAAACAAAGATTTTCAGTTATCTGGTCGAGCATATCATAATACGAGTAAACCTAGTAGTAATGTTTTCTTTCTCCGGGTTATGGTTCTAAATTGATTGTGTGTGAGCGTCGTTAGCGAAGAAGATTAATGCTGTGTGATGTGATATGTAATGTTATTCATGAAGCCTTTTGTCGCCTAGGCGATGCCAATGTTATATCTTGCGCATTATCAGCAGGCCGTCGCCGTCGGTCGCCGCATCGGCGTTGCCGCGTCGTCTTGTCGTCATCATTTTACACGAGATAAATTCGGACCTACCATAGAGCTAGTGGGACCACCGTAGACAGAGAGGGACCACAGAGATAAGGTCCCACTCGTAGGCTAGGGTTTTGGCGGGAACGCGAGAAAATCATGTCGCCCATAGAACATCAGATTTCCTACTCTCTCTTCTGTGAGTTCGCTGCATTTATGTGGTAAAACATGTCTTTTCCTGTTGTCTTCAAAAGTCCATCGAAGCCTCACCACGGAGCTTGCGCTCCTCTCCGCCACGATGACGATTTGTCGGAACACCAGGCACATTCGTCATCCACCACTCGGAACCAAACCCCCCAAATCAAAAATCGTTGACGACAAAAACATCCATTAATATTACTAATGTGTACCAAACAAACCATGAGATTGAAAAATGAAATGCGATCTGTAGACAAAATCAACATCCGGATATAAACGAAATCGTCGAGTTGAAATTCCTTTGCTTCGGACAGTGAAAAAAAAAAACAACATGGTAAATTACTTATTATGCTTTCAGAAGAACACGACATAAAGATAATATAATATAAATATGATCATTAAAGTTGCCACACCCGTATAGGGCCATATGTACCTACCTATAACTTTTAGAACATGTTAAGAACTGCATAATTATGTTGCAATAAAAAGTAGCTACTAAAATACGCCTCTAATTAGTTGAAAAGCAACTGTGTAAATGTTCACCGATTATGCACCGATTATGCTTTACTTATAGGAAAATTGTATTTTGTGCGTGTTTAAAATTTAATGTAACCTACCAATCTAAGTACCTATACTCATATTTCCGTAGATAGTTCCTTCACACGCAAAACACATAAATTCTTCATCGTTCTGTACATTTCTTTCACTTTTAGGTATTCATAATAGATTACACATATACACGTGCAGTAGGCATAGATACCTAAGTATTGGCAGACGCCCCGGTTGTGGCCAGCGTACCGATTGAGCCATTTTTATGTTTGAAGCCTTATAAATAAGAAACAGAAAAGATAATGGTTTTGAAAATCTAGGACAAAAAAACTTCGTCGCAGGCTCTTTTTCTCATGGATATTAGCACATCGCATGTGTATAATTTTTTTTTATAATCTTTTAAAAACGAAAAGTGGTAGGTATTTTTATTGATTTTTTATGGAAATCCTTAAGGGCTCCTTTCTAAATCTTTTCTTAATCTTTAATTATTTTGATTGTATACAAGTATTTTGTTTCGAATTCGATTCAAATCTACTATACTCTATAAAATTTAACTTGATCTCTGCGACAGCTGTCAGAAAAATCACGCTTATGAAGTCCTGAATTTCTTAATAGTACAGACAGTACCTGTCAATGTCATACTTTGTGGGCATGACGATTAGTGATGGGCGACGAATGATCGTGACCACAAAGTTTTAGATAGAGTTTTAATTAAAATATCGATAGTTTATACCGACGATATTTTAAATAAAACTTGATTTATCATTAATTTTATTGTATATTTTAATATCATAACATTTTTTACATGTGTAATTAAATTAAACCCAATTATATGTTACATTAGCATCGATAATAGTGAAAAACGTCGATAAATACTATCGTTACATTATTATGAGTATATAATTAATATCATAACATTTTTTACATGTGTACATACTTGATCTTAAATAATAGTAAGTAAATGAAATTCAATTTCTCACCTTCAACTACTCATTCGATTTCATTACAACATTGTTTGAAAATCGATTTTTTCCACCACTATCCCAACTCTAAAAATGTCAATCTTCTACTGTCGCACAGATCAAGTTAAATTTTATAGAGTATAAATGTTCTAGATTAATAAACAAGATAATTTGGATAATTATTTACATATTTCCTAATACTTCAATCAAAGTGGCCACAACCGGTGCAACAAATTTGATAGCTTTCACCGTTTTTGGCCATTCCGCTGACCGAACTGTATGCTGAGTGTGAGTTTTGTCGTAAACATGACGCGCTCGCCGCGAGCGCGTAAGCATATAATTTGTATGCACTTGTTCTCGCACAAAGTGTTTCAAAAACGCGCCGCTAGTGGCGCTGTACATTTCTTCATACAAATTACATGCTTACGCGCTCGCGGCGAGCGCGTGTTGTTTACGACAAAACTCACACTCAGCATACTGATTGTTGAAATTGAAACTGAGAATTTGTTCGTAACATCACTTTTGGCCACTTATTTTATTTAGTTCACAACGTCACAAGCAGCTACTCTACGCATCATCATCATCATTTATATACCTACCTATTTTATATTTTTAGTAAAAGCTATAAAATCATAATCTAGTAACAGCCACGCACGTTTATTGTTGGGCACAGGCTTTTTCTATGTATTTTCTACAAGTTACAGTTTAAGGCGGCTTGCATTGTAATGTTACAAACGGGGGAGCCGTTTGCAGCACCACAAGTTAAGAGAGGATTAAAGAGAACCTGTAATGTTACAAACGGGAGAGCCGTTTGCTGCACCACAGGTTAAGAGTATCAGAGTAAGAACCAGTAATGTTACAAGCGGGGAAGCCGGTTGCAGCACTACAGGTAAAGAGTATCAGGATAAACTGTAATGTTACAAACGGGGGAGCCGTTTGCAGCACCACAAGTTAAGAGAGGATTAGAGAGGAACCTGTAATGTGGCAAGCGGGGGAGCCGGTTGCAGCACCACAGGTTAAGAGTATCAGAGTAAACTGTAGCGTTACAAACGGGGGAGCCGTTTGCAGCACCACAAGTTACGAGATTTCAGAGAACCTACCCCAAGAGTCCTGCCTAGTGGTTAGGATTCCTAACGGTTCGAAGAAAGGAGATTAATATAGAAAACTAACCATACTGTTTACACATTTATTCATTACACCATATAAATAACACTGCACTTATAGTCTATATGTTTTTCTTGAAGCGAAAAGAGAGAGAATTTTGAAAAGAGTCCGTGGAATGTTAGCCTAACAGGGGAGGGGTAGCACACAAAGAAAACACACTGGAGGCCGGCCGAGGTTGGAGCGTAGACAAGCTGGACCCGCCGATAGACGTAGCGCCAGCAGGGCGCTGGAGATAGAAGCGCCTGTAGCGCCAGCTGTGCGTTAGCGTGTATACGCCCGTGATGTTGTGGCGCTTGAGGTGGAGGCGCTTGTGCGCTAGCTGGGCACTAGCGTGAAGACGCCCGTGGTGTTGTTCTGGCGCTTGAGGTGGAGGCGCCTGTAGCGCTAGCTCGGTACTCCAAGGTAAGTGGCAAGGTCAGTGGCCCCAAAAGATGAGGTCCTCCTGTAACAAGGTCAAAGAGACCGAAGCCTCGCGAAGAAAAATTACCAGACGCTCATGCTGTCATCTCTGCAGGACCCGTCACCACGTTCAAAGATCACACGTTAACATGAACTAACACCACATATACTTCCATAAAAATACCACAAGACATGCACCATCTTTCGCGTCTGCTTGATGACTTTCCTCTCAAGACTGACCTGAATTTTTAAACAAGGATCGCTGATCCTGTCAAAAGCAATTTAAAATTTTCGTACATAGAATAATTGTTAATTGGCAGTAATATCGTTAAAAAAGTTTGAATGTAGAGAAGCTAACAAAAAGGTTAGTTTCTCTACATTTAGGTTGGAGCGTAGACAAGCTGGACCCGCCGATAGACGTAGCGCCAGCAGGGCGCTGGAGATAGAAGCGCCTGTAGCGCCAGCTGTGCGTTAGCGTGTATACGCCCGTGATGTTGTGGCGCTTGAGGTGGAGGCGCTTGTGCGCTAGCTGGGCACTAGCGTGAAGACGCCCGTGGTGTTGTTCTGGCGCTTGAGGTGGAGGCGCCTGTAGCGCTAGCTCGGTACTCCAAGGTAAGTGGCAAGGTCAGTGGCCCCAAAAGATGAGGTCCTCCTGTAACAAGGTCAAAGAGACCGAAGCCTCGCGAAGAAAAATTACCAGACGCTCATGCTGTCATCTCTGCAGGACCCGTCACCACGTTCAAAGATCACACGTTAACATGAACTAACACCACATATACTTCCATAAAAATACCACAAGACATGCACCATCTTTCGCGTCTGCTTGATGACTTTCCTCTCAAGACTGACCTGAATTTTTAAACAAGGATCGCTGATCCTGTCAAAAGCAATTTAAAATTTTCGTACATAGAATAATTGTTAATTGGCAGTAATATCGTTAAAAAAGTTTGAATGTAGAGAAGCTAACAAAAAGGTTAGTTTCTCTACAGCATCCGGTGCAATTTTCACTTCATAAAATGATCGCCTTTCTACCTTTTTAGTCGGCATCCTACGCTACGCTTGCCCATACGTGGTCTCAACTCGAGAACTTCTTGCTCCATGGGTCATCAGTGTTATCTGTACTATGTGCTCTGCTCACTGCCACTAACATTCATCCATCCATCCATCAGCCATAAGACGTACACTCCTAGACATAGGCCTCCCCTATGGATCTCCAATAAAATCGGTTGGAAGCGGCTTGCATCTAGCGCGATCCTGCGGTCTTAATGTGGTCATCCGTACACCTTGTGGGTAGATATCCTACGCTGCGCTTGCCAGTACATGGTATCTACTCGAGAAATGTTCGACACCATCGATCATCAGTCCTACGGGCTATGTGCCCTGCCAACTGCCATTTTAATATGCCAATCCGTTGGCCTTTGTCGGTAACTTTGGTTTTTCTACGGATCTCTTCATTTCTGATTCGATCTCGCAGAGAGACTCCGAGCATAGCCCTCTCCTTAGCTCGTTGGGCTACTTGGAGAATAATAAGGCCTATAGTAAGAGACCTCGTTTCAGTGCCATAAGGCATGATTTATATTAGACCGGTCCGCGCCCGGATGGGCCACGTTATATAATATAAAAATAGTTTTCACCTTCTAACTTACGATTTTTTATACTAATTTGTTTAAAATGTAAAGTGGCCACAACCGGCACACCGGCTACAGCCGGAGCAAAGTGCCAACAAGCGGTGTATTTGCCCATTTTTCTAATACTTGTAGGAAAATACATTTTTCTTTCTGATAGTGTTTATATCTAAAAAATAATAGACAAACGTCTATTCTATTATAACCAACTTTAAAATCACAAGTGAATATATTTGTGTATTTTTGACGAATTTTCAAACCCTGAAATTTCTTAAAGTGGCCACTGCCGGGGCGTCTGCCCTATTTATGTACTTGCATCACCATCCATGGCGCGTGAACGCCCCTGGTAGATAGGCATAAACTTTTTTTCTTGTACTGTACTGTACCAGCCTTTTTAATAGTCCACTGCAGAACATAGGCCTACTCACGAAGAGTGATTGGGCCATCCATATCCGCCACGGTGGCCCAGTGCGTCTTGGTGGATTCACATACGCCATCGAATTTCTTCTACGGACGTATGCAGGTTTCCTCACGATGTTTTCCTTCACCGAGAAACCCGTGGTGTGAAATCCCGTACATAAATTCCAAGAAATTCATTGGTACGGGACCGGGATTTGAACCCACGACCTCACGATTCTAAGTCAGTGTCATTACCTACCACGACTCCCCCTTTTCTTGTACGCCGCCCTAAATACGACTACCACCAACTTTCAAACCAGGAGCGTCTGTGTTGATCAAATCTACTGAACATCAATGACTATGGAATTATTCATGAATAATTTCGCATTTAAGTGTTTTGTACATACAGGGTTATCCAGAACTGGTGTACTACGCAGAAAGGAGGTCATTCAGACCATCGTTACGAACAACTTTTGTACGAGCCAACTCAAAATTCGAGAAAAAAAATCAGCAGTTTCATACATTTTGTCGATTCCGAGTTGCAATTTTGTATGGGACAGTTTTTTCTGAATTTTGAGGTGATATTAGAATTGAGGTGAATTTAGAGCAGATAAATCGGTTCTCGAGCGGCGGAGATTTATTTATTAGAATATACAGTTGCATTATAATATGTCTAGTATGATACAATAGTACATATTATACCCTGTCTTAGGGTGTTGCAAATCGTATATAATATTAATCTCAATTATAATTGTACAAAATAAAATCATCAATTATTTATCTTAATTCTAAGTTTCGCGAGCTTGAAAAGTTTTCTTCAAGGTAATCGTGTATTGAGTAGTAACATTTTTTAATCAGTAGCTTTTTGAGTTTATTGTGCAATTTTTTAATATTGGTTTCTTCTCTTAGGTCTTTAGATATGAGGCCTTCTATCTCGAAAACGGTTCACCGTATGAAAAATGTTTGTTAACAAAATTTGTAAAGAATTTTGTCTTCTACAATATTGATATAAATACAAATAGCAAAAAAAACATAGGAAATGATATATTTACAAAAAAAAAAACGATTTTTGTGACCTTTGACCTTGAAATTTAATAGTTGCGTACACCGTACCATATGTAGGTTTTGAGACAACTTTTAGGGTGTCAATATACAAGTATTTACAGACTTACAGCTGGGTATCTCGAATTCCGAGATTCTTACCTAATTTAAGGTTAAATGACCGGATCATTCACAAAAGAACACAGTTAAATTGAGAACCTCCTCGTTTTTGTGCGTAATTACTTTAACACTATTTTTTTTTAACTAACCAACACCTACCAACTCGCCTGATGGAAAGCGAAGTTGTAGCCGAAGATGAGATGGAGTATGTAGACCTAGAAGATAGGTTAGGTACCTATTCACTCTTGCTTTACTTGAAGATATCCAAATTGTAATTGGATCTTAATTCGGTAATATCTAGATATAATCACTCAATCAATCATACACCACAAATTTGAATGAATTGATCATTGTTGCGCAATCATCAACGAGAAGGAAGGAATATTCATTTCTTACATCGCAACTTTTTAATTTCTTGCTGAATTATAGGTATGATATTATAGATATTATAAGTTACGTATTATTTATATGCAGATCGATGTTTAGTCTTGTAAAGTATCACAAATACAAGATTGGGCAGAGCGCTAACTTTAGTGTGACACCATTTCAATTTTCGTAGCACAAGTCAAAAATCGGTAGCATTTCGTAGCACTTAACGTGAACGCCCGTTTTGTAGCTACGAGATGTGCCTTTGAAAGGGCCTACGCGTAAGAAGTAACTGAAAAACTGTTAATTTATTGGTTTCGATATTCATTAAATCAAGTCAAGGATGTTGCTACTGTTATTTTTTTGTAATATTATGATTAAAAGTTATCATCATACTAGAACTAAGTTTGACAATAATTGGAACTTGTGGTTTTTCAGTCTTTTGTTACAAATTAAAACTGAAAAGATACGTGAAAAATTAATATATTCTAAAATTTCTGGAATCGAAAATTTCAGAATGTAACGTTACCACTAGCGGCCGTTAAAATGCTACGCATTTCACATTCTCGACTCAGCAAATTCACAACAAATCAGTAAAAGTAAGCAAGTGAATATGCCGTGGTGGTCTAGAAAGTCTAGAGGCAGTGACACCCGCCTTACAATCGTGAGGTCGTGGATTCAAATCTCGGTCCCGTAACCAATAACATTGGATTTATGTGCAGAATTTCACACCACTGGCTTTTCGGTGATGGAAAACATCGTGCGTGAGGCAACCTGCAACTGCATACGTCCATAGAAGAAATTCGACGGCGTATGTGAATCCACCAACCCGCACTGGTCCAGCGTGGTGGATATGGCCCAATCACCCTTCGTGTGTATGCCTACGCAATGCAATGGACTATTAAAAAGGCTGGTCCAGTACAGTAAAAGTAAGTACAATGAAAACAAATGAATACTCGTACATACTGATAAAAATAGGATCCTTTTTTTCAAAGGTTTTGATTTTATTTTATTTTGATTTTAACCGTGCCTGATAGATGAACATCCGCTGCTCGGTGGTCTCTTGAGAAAGTTCTCCATACGTGCTAAGGTGTCCCTCGCGGTCTATTTGTTGCGTGGTTTTTGCCCGCTCATGCAAAATATGAATAAGATTCCGCGTCTGCTCGTTTTTTGCATCATTATCGCTTCATTGAGTATTGAGAAGCGCTAAGAAAGGGATGTTGAAGGTAGCATCAGCTGGATACCGAGTACACTACTACACCGAGAAATCAGCTGAGTCGTTTTTGAAAAATCCTGCTACTATAATACCTATTATAAACGCGAGTTTGTATGTATGGATGTTTGTTACTTTTTCACGTAAATACTACTGAACGGATTGAGATGAAACGTTGCAATAGTAATGCAATAAAAAGAAGAAGAATAACACATATGTAGGCTATAATTTATAAAGATATTGCGTAAAACGAAGTTCGCCGGGTCAGCTAGTCAACAATAATGTCAAACATACTACATTGATGACACACTGATCCATGCGAACTATTCGAATTTCGAATTTTATACACGATAGAAGTCGGGTAAGCTATTTTAGCGAAAAATAATTATGTGCTCACACTCTGACTCTGAAATCTGTTGCTGCGTAAAAGAGTAACAAACAAACCAACAAACACACTTTGGGATTTATAATATTAGTAAGGCTATGATTGTAGGTACTCAACATTGTGACCAATTTTTCATTATCATCATAGTCATCATCATCCGCAGCTTTCTCTATCCCACTGCATAGGTCTCTCTCTTACAGTGACATTTATCTCGGTCCTGTGCTAGTCGTGTCCAGGTTCAACCCGCGATGTAGGTACTACTTATTACTTATTATAGAAAGAAGGGCGAAATCGCGAAAAGATCAGCTGATTTTTTCACAATTGTCTAAAGTCAACGAACTTTTTGTATGGAACCGATGAATTTTTTTCGCTATTTCGGAGTTGGTCCCGTAGTAAAGTTGGTTATAAAAGAGTCGTCCGTCAACGAAAAGGTCGTCTAGAAAACATCCTATATATTATTTATTAGTGGCTTAGTCGGCGTCGATTTTTGGAAGTTAGATACAAATATCCTTCTACTCGTACTTCTAAATATGAAAGGACTATTTTCTTGACTCTTAGAAATTAATGGTGTCCTTATTTCACGGATAAAGAGCACTTTGTAATGCATTTTCTTCTAGCTGGTACACGTTATCTTTGAACCTAACTTAATTAGGCATCAAATTATTCACTAATTCCCACTACAGATATTTTAACACCATTTTGTATCTAAGTAATAAATGAACGTTTATTATATCTCATAATTATCCGACTATTACATTAAAAAAATTGAGGTAAATAAAGGTACTTAGTATCTTACCTTGTAACTTAAGTTGGACTTATACCTATACTAACTATCCTTACAAATCAAATATGTAGATATAACGTGACAAAATAAATCGAAATAAATACTTAACCCGTCGCGGTCTAGTGCAGTTTCACTTTCTTTCATTTGTAAGTGATCAAGTTCCTTAGGCTAGGCATATGTATGTATCTATACCCGATGTCGCATATCTTGAAAACGGTCGCGAGCCCAGTTGTCCCCGAACTTGCAGACCTAATGAAGCGCGCAAAGCAGCCTTGCATTCTGTGTACGCATATTTTACACCAATAGCACTACTTTCAGGCGCAAGTGCAACCAATCGACTGTAGCCCAACCTGCAAACTGAGCCGTCCTCACGCAGTACCTCGTAACCTAAGTCTCGACGCACGTAAACCTGACAAGTATTGTACGATACACAGTGCAACTGGTAACAGATATGTGTCTCTCTTTTTACCGTACATTTTATCGGAGAAATTCACTTGGAAAATGGCTCTCGATCATTTTCAAGTTCAGTTACGTAAGTGCGCGTGCGGAGAATTGGTGCGGAATAGCGGATGTTTGGTGGTGCTCGACGGCGAAGTGGCGCGCGGTTATAAGCTCTCACCCGCTCCAGTGGCCGTCAGTCGCCGCCGGACCACCCTCATACACATCGATTTTTAGTTTTTAGTGCAGTGTGTGTAATCAATCAAAATGTGCACCGCGTTCCGGATATATGTCGTGTCCGTCATTTGTGTCGCCGTGGCTTCTGGCCACGTGCACGGACGGAGATCCCGCAGGATGGATGCGGAAGACTATGCACAGAACGAGATCGACAGCGGGAGGGCCGAGGAGAGTTCCTGGTGGCCGTCCGCCGAGTTCTCCATCTTACAGAAAGTTTACGACGACTGCAGTTCGCATAAACACGTGTCGATGTGTTTGAAGGGCAAAGCTTTGACGGCGCTTACGAGAGCAGTGGAACAGGTGAAGCCAGTTTTGAGTGTGCAATGTTGTGTGAAGTGAACATTAGGATATCTAATGCTGTTATTGTGTTGTACAGGAAAGTGTTCAGCTCACCGATGGGCTGACGCTGGTGAAGCAGGCCGACGCACCCGCAGCGGTCGCGGAGCCTCGCTTTTTCCCCGGGATGTCGACTGAAGACAAGCTCGACACCATGTTGCGTACTAAGTTCGAACAACTGATTAGCACGCACACCGTCAATATGGATCTCGCTTCTGAGGGTAGAGGTAGAGGTTAGTATGTTTCCTATTTTCATGATTTCGGAATCTGTTTTTATTTTAGCGAAATTTTAGAATGTTTCAACATTACAATATTGTTTCAGGCAAAAAGGTCCTACCATACCTGCTGCTGGGCATCTTCACGACTATCAGCATCGTAGGAGGCATGGCGTTGAAGACCCTGGCAGCGATCGCTGGAAAGGCCCTGATCGCCAGCAAGGTGGCGCTCACCATCGCCGGCATCATCGCCCTCAAGAAATTGTTCAGCCACGACAACACGGCCGGTGAAACCACCTTCCAGGTTCACGCAGACGGACACCATAGGTGAGCGTTTGCATCGCCTGGAAAGTTATGGCATGGGATTAAAACGTGATTAGCCGCTTGCTTCTGCTACTGCCCATGTTTCATTATATTTTATCTTTTTAATTCTAGTATTTAATTCGAAGGCGAAATCTGTATGTGGTGAGGCCAGCGAAAAAAGACGCAGTGGATCCATATTCGTACGGCGGTGAGCAGACGGCTGCGACCGCGTAGCTGGCCCCCGGTCGGAGCCGCCGCGCGCGCCCGCGCGCCCGCGCCCTCGCCGCCTCCCGACCCGCCGCGACAACACACAAAAACCTCAAACCAAAGTACTGTCCTCGTGGGCGTCCTCAACCGAACGATAGTCCACTCTCGTTCTCAGATCTATGTCAGTAAATTATTTAATGTAATTTATTTATTTGTGACTGTTGTATTTTTAATGTAAAATATTGTACTAAAGTGATGTAAGAGATAATATTAAAAAACGTTACACTCAATCTGGTTTCATTTTCGAATAGCATCACTGACTGAGCACACATGGAAACAGGATGTAAAAAATGTAGGTAAATAAGGCAACCTAACTACTTCCTATTCGGAGTCTGGGAAAGAAAATAACTACATATTATTACACGCTTGTTGCTGCTCAAAGAAACGAAACTAAGCTGTGCAGTTTCACTACCTAAACTAGGACTAAAGACTCGATTTTTTCTTAGAATACACATCAGCAAGTCATTAAAATTTTAATGTATGTTAACTTGCGAAAGATGTATCTTCAAATTGCTGCTTAAGAATCTGCGGTAACAAAATGGTTTCCTTTTTTGATATTTTGCTGATATTTCACACCATATATTTTTTTCACTATGAGATGAAGCGCAAATTAGTGCAATGCGTGTGCTCATTGACTAGACACTGCTTTAATTATTGGTACGAGCCGCTTTCTTTATTCGCTCTAGTGAAGGAGTCCGAGAAATGTGTCGAGATTTTCCGTTAATGTGGGCGCTAGGCTACGGTTATGCACGTGGAAAGTGGAAAGTTGTAATCGATTCACTGCACATGCACGAATAATGCTAGAACACACCTATAGCAGCTGATTTTATTTTCTAAATTATCTTCGACAATTGGCGAGAAAATCATAAATTAATAGATTAGCTATTTAATATTTATGCACCAATTTGATCTAGTTAACTGGCCGGAAGTGTTTACGTTTGTTTATAGCCTACATTTTACAAGCGGATGTAACGCCGTCACGCGTGGAAACCGCATCGGCAACATTCAAGCTTATTTCACGTTCAGTCAAAATAGACGCAGGTAATTCTAATGAAACGTTAGATTGCTCGTCGGCAAACTATGCAGACTGCGCCATTTTACAGCGAGGAGCGTACTGTGGCGCCCGTTTGTTGGGCCGGGAAGGTCAGTTCGTTGATTAGCCGTGCGCCGGTAGAGGCCGACCACAGCCGCGTTTGTGAGGCCCCCAACGCTGTTTATAATGCAGATATGTGTTTGCCCAATCGCTGCACGCTAGACTGGCTATATGGCATCGTTAATGCGGCTGGCGTCTCTTTGCATACGCAAATATAGGGCGGGCGGACCGACGCTGATTAAGCGGTGCGCCGCCGGTGACGTCCGCTTCATTTCTGCGCTGCGCTGCGAGTTGCGTGTCACTTGATTAGTTTCCAACTTTGTACACGATGATGAGGACGATAAAGTGCTAGTTAAATTTATTACTTCATGAAGTATTGACTTCTAGGAAGCGTGCAGTAACTGCAGCATACTGCCGTGTTAACAGTAGACTAATGAATGTTAACTGAGGTTGATAAAGAAACTAAGGTAATAGGTTATTACATTAACTGCGATGTCTATAATTTTTTCGCATGCCATTTTTTTTTTCTGGAAATGTAGTGAGTTAGTTTTCCTAAAACGTATTAAGATTACATTTAAAGGCATTATTATCTATTTAGTGCACGCTTTCATCGTAAACACAGCTAAAAACAGTTGATTAGCGTCTCTTAGAACCTTAACTAGTACTCTACCTACATAATGAAATATGAACAGTACTCGACTATATTCTACGTAGGACGTGTATACATATTCTACATAGATATCTAGGTGTTTCTCAGTTACACGTGGCGGGTCTAATCCCTCGGGATTCGGTCAGTCCATCCAGCAGCTAAATTATCTCCTTACCATCTCGTCAGGTGTCGCGCCCGGCGTCAATACTTGATGGCTGTCTACGTCTCGAATTAGGCCACCTGCGAGACCGCCCGAGCCACGGTAATGGTGTCTAGCAGTACTGTGACTCGGTCCTGTCCTTGAAATAAATACCTACAGTCCCACGTGGCCAGGCAGTAGGTACGTAACACGCGCTGGGGCTGCCAGCCTGGTAGGTAAATCGCACGCTTACTGATTACGAACCCAAACGTTTATTCGTCTCTACAACGCGCCTGTGATCGTTGTCTAAGGAGTGTATACTAAGGTGGGTCACCAAAGTATGGAGAAAAAAAAAAGTTGTAGTTTTTCTTCAGGCTCAGTGGAAAGATGGTGCCAAACCATAAGTATAAGCAGACTGTGAAGCTTGGTAGTAATCAGAATCCATCTACTGCCTCCAGTTCCATGCCGAAATTTCCAAAAAATGTGGTTAGGAAGGTCTTAGCTGAATGCCAAAAAAAGCACAGATCATAATTATTTATGAAATATGAGCTTTAATCTATAGTAATTAATTTTATAAAAGGGAATAACATCGCAAAACTTAATTAAACATGTAAAAATACAAAAAATATAGTAATGGAAGTGAAGGAGTTAATATGTGGCAAATTCCTTTTTCTTGTCAAATATTGGTATCGATTTTCTCGCATCTATTTAGGTTATTTGCATGGTTTTCTTGGTAATTTATTACATGAAATAGTAAAACATTATGTAACTACTTTTAATACTATTTTTTTCGCTTGGATGTGACAAAAAAGACATAATGAATTTGGTTTTGTTGCTCCTTTTTATTCAACAAATAATTAGAGATTTTTTCAGTTCCAGATTTTACAATTGATGGCTCAGTGAAGATTTCTTGCTGATTTAAACGGAAATACGCTGATACATTCAACTTTCCTTTGGTAGCTCAATTTGTTTTGTTGTTATACCTAGTCAGGTCATAAGTATTGTCACACAGTAAAAACTTTTCTTTTAGAATGCTGGCCATAAAAAAGTTTATTGAATTCGAATTTCAATTGTTCATGAAAATAAAAATGTATGCTTTTTAGAATTTTACTCATTTTTAAATATGGAGTGGACGCTTAAAGAAGACCGTGTTGCAGTTATTGCGTTGCATCGTTGCGGTTACGCGCCAATTCAAATTTTTGACATACCTACTGAAACATTTGAATATAACCAAAAGATTCGTTTATCGTACCATCAAACGATACAATGAAGACTCAAGTGTAGATGACAGGTCAAGAAGTGGTCGCCCTCGGTCTGCTAGGACTCCAGCAGTGATAAAAGCTGTGAAGGCGCGAATTCAAAGAAATCCCAAACGTTAGCAGCCGCTAGCAGCAAAAACCGCCAGATACAGAAGTCTGCTATAGCTGAGCATTTGCTTGACGGAGGTACTGGTCATTGGATCGAGCTCCACGACCCAAAAGTCCTCTTCACGGATCGGCACTATTTTTCAAGAATAGTTCGTGAAGCGGTGGAAATCAAAAAACATAACAATTTCAACCGGGAGGATGGATTTAAATTATCAGCGTCGTGGAATCCTGTCGTCAACAAATGTAAATCGCGTAGTGTAGGTAGAAGGTCATTATTAGATACCGTCAGTGTTGTGTGTTGTGGTGACAATTTTTCAAGTTCAAGTTGAATTGGTGGTACCAGCTGTTCCATACTCCAGTCTACCCTTGACCACGGTCGATGCAACTCGGCCGAAACGTCGGGATGATGAGGTATTTATTTATCTCGTAATTTTAGTGCGCGATTAGTCCCGTAGTATATTACAATAATGTATTCAAATCGCGATAGTTTAAAAACAACACTTTCACTATTAATTTTACTGTAAGAATAAAAGGCATTTTTATTTATTTTATTTATTTACATACTTACATAATCGGATATCAATAACTTGAAAAAAATATCTGAGACTCGACATCAAAAATTTACTTTTTCAGAAATTTCGTTTACAATCTGGAGGCAAATTATAGATATAAAGCAAAGGATAGAATAATGAAATCAAACTTTATGTATAAATTTACTTAACCATTTGGCACCTTTTTATTTCTGAGCCTCATGAAAAATAAAGAAAAAAAAATTTGACCCACCCTAGCATTGAAGTATAATACACGAGAACTGAAGATTGTTGTCTATGACGACGTCAGCCAACTGCCGGCGTACGCCGGCGAAGCGCGCCGACCGGCCTTAGTCGCGATTAAACAAAATGGTTGAATATATCAGACGTCAAAATATTATTTAAAAAATTAAAAATGGGGAAATGTGTAGTCAAAACCTCTTAATCCCGTTCTCAATTTCTTCATAAAGCTTCTGGAATTTATTTCCACAAGTAAATACGGTTTACACTATTCGTATTAATTGAAACTATCACATATAATATCATGATTTTAAAAGTAAATAATTTTACAGTTGGTGATGCCAGGTGAAACATGATTTTGTTTCCCCATAATTATGGGAGATTTCGACTAATCGATAATTACTTTTTTGATACTATAGGATATCTGCAGACAAAATATGTAAAGATAACGATAAATACTGGATAAAAGCCATTAGAATATTACGAAAAGAAACTGACTGGATAATAATAGTAAATAGTGAAATAGTAAAATTACAATAGATTACAATATAACTTCAATAAATACTAAAAATACATGAGTACAAAGATAATAACAAATCCGGTACCTAGATTAATGGGCGGCATTAACGTCTACAGCGATTTTAAATAATACTAATAATCATTACTATTTTTATAATTATTGATAGTTATGAATCAAGCAGCAGAATCAGGCTTAAATAAGTTACATTTTGTAATTATTAGTTTAATCAAATAGCTCGACGGCAACAGGTATCTATGTCCGGAGATTGAAGTACAGGTATAGTATAACATATTAGGCTACAATTTTCAAAGAAGTTTTACGTGATACAGAGATACTGAAAAAGCGCGCGCTGCGTGGTATAGGTATGTATGAGTGACACAGACTGCACGCGGGCCGTGCGGGGTGCGTGGTAACTAGTGGTAAGAGCTTACGAACTCGGGCGCGGGTGGCGGTGTGGCTATGCTAGCTGTTAGTCTGCTATATTTATTATTGTTTACTCCAACGGTTCCAGAATAAAAAAAAACATCACTGCAATTTTCAAAACAATATATTGTAGATTCTTCATGCAATGCTTTCGAATTTTCTTAAGGAATATCCTGTCCTACAATATGACACGTTTTTGATAGTTAAGTATTATTATGGCGATAATTATTTTAATTATCAAGAACGAATAAATATTGGTCGGATAAATGAATAAAATATTCTTTGTATTATAACTTTATTCATAATAACATCATATTATATTTGATTTTGATTAATGACTCAAATTCATAATGTTATTACTAAAATGTTGATTATTAAAAATATCGGTTTGTATCACTGACATTGAGAAGATATCGTAACATTTTGGGGAAATTACAATCTAATGAACTGGCACCCTAAGTAGGCATTGTCGGACTAAATTTAAAAATATTGCTATTTCTCTCATTTTCAACGTCTTACCGTACTTTAGCAACTAGTGTAACAGGGATAGAGATATGATTCTTTGATTACCTACCAACGATATTCGGGCGGTTAATGTGTCGCCATGCCTAGCAACGCAGTTGTTTGAGTCTGCTTATCTAGACATTAAACATCATTGCACCCTAGTGTATACCGAACTCCGAGGCGTAGGTATGATTTGCGTTCTGACCTTTTGTATGAAGCCGGAATACTGTTAGATACCATTACCGTGCCCGTGACATCCACGGCTGCTGTGGCAACTGCTTTACAGAAATTACCGGTAAATGGATATACTTACTAAGTTTAATAAGTAATTTGCTCTAGTATTGACTAGTGAGCGCAGAGCGATATGTAGACTGTTGGGCAGAAATAGCAGGTATCGTATGTGTGTGAAGATCCATAGATGAGACTTTACATAGTCTAGCAGTTGACGTCTTACGGCGGATATGATGATGATGTGTCTCCGAAGAAGACTACAATACTCGAATCACACAATTTATTTCATTTCATTTCATTTAGATAGATAGATTGAATTACTTTAAAATTCCGTAAATCTAAAGTTCACTTAATTTTGACATTAGTGTAAGACAAATCAACTTCCGTGTCACAGAAATCATTGTCGAACTATTGCTAAAATGTTGTCCAGAATTGTTAGAGTTCATAGTAAAATTGTAGTAATAGGCAGTAGTGTTGATTTACGCTTAACCAATTGCGTATTATATCTATTACTAGCTTTTGCCCGCGGCGCCGTTCGCGTGTTATTTTGACTTTTGTGCTATCCCTCAGGAACCTCTAACTTTTTCGTGATAAAAAGTAGCCTATGTCCCTTTCCGGACCTTGAACTATATCCATGCCAAAAATCAAGTCAATCCGTTGCTCCGTCGGTGCGTGAAAGAGGAACAAACCAACATTTATCTTTTATTTATAATATTAGTATGATAGTATGCTGTATGATTATAATAAATAATAAATATTTTGGGACACTTTACACACGGCCTCTAACCCCAAACTAAGCAAAGCTTGCGATATGGCTGCCAGAGACTGATTCTCATTCTCATTCTCATTCTCATTTGAAGTAGGGGCGATAAGTCCTGCACTGACGTCCCGCATGGGGTGTTTTGTGCATGCCAGAGACTGATATACTCCATATACTTATTTATTATTATTATTAATTATTTACGTAGAGTTCACGGAATCTATATTCTACTACGATAAAATCTCATGCACTTGTTATAAGCATGCCTTTTGTATAAATTGTTTTAGATTTATCGTCATTCTTTGCTCTCTTATGTGAGTCCGAAAATAAAAACATTACCTTTATAACATGAGGAAGAACATCAAGAAACAAACATATAGAACATCATACTACGTGACTCGTATAGCGAAGTTACTTTACGGGCGAGCGGTCAAAGTATCGGACATAAACCTATTTTGTTCTCTTCTTATATTGGATGTGCCCCCTTCTTCGCCCGCTTGCCGGACCCTGTCCAGGCTAGGGGTGTCTAAAACGAAAACATGGAAAATTTGAGGATTCCCGGTAGCAGTATTTTATTTATGTTCAACGCGTTAATGAAATTTTTACGCGATAGGTACGCTATATTTCCTTGTAAATAGCACGCGTCGAGTCTATTTTTTGCTTGAATCAAGTTACTAATTAATACGACATTAAATACAGGCAATTAGTGTAATATGACACATCATTTACTTTCATGAAATATATATAGTATAAATAGTATATTGGCTTTGTAGGACATGATATGATAAGATTATGGGATGACTGATTTATACAGAGTTATCCAGAACTGATGTAAAAAGTCGAAAGGAGTCTATTCGGACAAATTGCTTAGTCTGGGGTCAGCGGCCGTGTGTAAGATGTCCCCAAATATTTCTTTAATTTCGTTTATTTATTCTGAACAACTTTTAGTATGGGGTCAACTCGAAACTCAAGAAAAAAAACTGCTATTACATAGAATTTGTTGATTCCGAGTAGCAATTTTGTATGAATCAGTTATTTTCTCGAATTTCGGATGGGCCCTCTAAAAGTTGTTCATAATGATAGTCTTATATAATCACCCCCTTTTGGCTTAGTGTAGGTACATGCAGATAACCTTGTATTTATAATTACAAAATAATTTATTATCATAAAACATTTACACTGAACTTAAAGGTACATTAACAAGTGTACTATACAAAATAAATTTAAAAATGTTATGCTTGTAGTCCCTGCACTAATCAAAGCCTGTATCGCGGGGACTACATTTATGTGACGATTACCATGTAATATTTGGTGCGATTTTAGTTCTTAAAAACAGATAGCCGAAAAACCGTAATTAAGAGTTATATAAATACACAAATAGTTATTCGTACAGTTACAATGTGCGTAGTGTGTGTGTGTGTGTGCATATGTGTGTGTGTGTGTATAATTATGTGCAATGTAATCATTTGAGTACGTCCAGGAGTCTTTCTGTATCAGCGTATGTTAACTGTTGTAGGTATTTAGACACGGTTTTTTGCACTTACTAAATGTTAAATGGCGTATAGCACAAATATTGCTGGAATATATAATATTGCTGGTTTAACTTTTTGGACGTTAGGTACAGTAACAACCCGACTTACGCTACCCTGCCGTTTACGCGAATTTGGAGATACGCGGTTTTCTTTTTAATCACCGCGCGCATCGGCGTGTTCGGTTTACTTACGACAAATTCGATCGTGATCCGCGTAGAATTGTTTTACGTACTCAGTAGACATTGTTTTACATATGAATTATACTTGTTTTTATATACAGGGTTACAGGGTAAGTCGGCCTATTCCCGTTAAAGGTGTGTAGTTTACTTTGTTTCTGACTAATTTGACAACGAAATACACTATCCTAAATTAAAAAAAAACAGATACTTACTTAAAATTGGTATTTATAAAATTCCCAATTTTCGGCTATCAGCTCAGATATTTTGAAACGTGTAAGTCGTATTATTATTATTTTAATTATTATATGTAAAATAATGTCTTATGACCTCACTACCCAATATTGTCCGTAAAATTAACCTTTTATAAAAAGTATTTGAATTCACATATCTCGAAAACTATGAGATTTAGAATATGGTTTTTCTTAGTGAAATCAGTCAGAAATGTAGTAAACTACACACGCTTAACGGGAATAGTTCGACTTAGCCTGTAACCCTGTATATAAAGTTGAACCCCGACTTACGCGAATCTGACTAAGGTACATGGCTATCGCTTGGTCCCGTCTATCGCGTAAGTCCAAGGTGTTACTGTATATTGAAATTAAATGACAATCAAATTGAAGAGCTTATTTTGAGCTCTTCTCAGGATTATATTTTAAGATTGCTGACTCTATAACGTCAGTGACGTCTTATGTAGTTATTTTTTTCAGTGGGTAACTTTATTCAATTTGATTGGTTCGTGTCAGAATGTAGATAGGTATAGAGTAGAGTCATCATCAGTAGACAAACTGGACATAGGCCTTGCTTAAACAATCTAATAAGACCCGTTTAGAAGTGGCTTGCATTTAATATTTCCCTGCAATCGACATTCAATTTTCGGTGGTAAAATTAAAAGAAAATGTAACGCAAGCTAAAAAAACAAGATTTTTCAAATCATTGCAATATGAATACTAGCAGCCCTGGTGTGACCGTAATGTGAGGAAACTTCCGTACGTGCCAAAGCCATTATTGCAGCGAGAAAAGTTCATCAATTTCATTTCTAGTCGCGCACCACCTCTGTCCTCACCTAACTCCGGCCCTGCAATATTGAGATAGGTATAACAAATATCACATCAGCTTCGCGACCTCTACTGTTGGCCATAGGCCTGCCCAATATATTTGCAATAAAGCCGGTCAGAAGCGGCTTGGACCCAGCGCTTCCCTAGCGATCTTTATGAGATCGTCGGTTCATCGTGTTGGTAGATGACTGATGCGACGCTGCGCTTCGCGTAGCATGTTCTCCATTCGAGAACATTATCTATCAATAAATAAAAAAATAAATATTTTTGGGACATCTTACACACAACCTCTGACCCCAAACTAAGCAAAGCTTGTGATATGGCTTCCAGAGAATGATATACTACATATACTTATTTTTAAATACTCGTACATACTATACACAGAGCAAACACTTATGTTCATCACATAAATATTTGCCCTGGGTGTGGATCGAACCCACGCCTCTTTGACCCAGAAGTTAGGGTCACTAACCACTGAGCCACCGAGGCAGTCAACTGAGCCACCGAGGCAATCATCAATGGACATCAGTTCCGCGTGCTATAACTATCTTACTCGTATCCGCTGGGGCAAAGCACGAATGTATTTTCTATTGATCTCTTCATTCCTGACTCGATCACGCATAAGCCTACCTATAGATAATACTATATACTTACATGTAAAATAAACCATATATACTGGTATTTTATACAAAGCAATGTAAAAAAAATGTCCCACTGCTGGACACAGCCTTTAGATTGAGTTTTAGACTACCACGTAGCTGCTAGAATTAGCAAAATTTCACAAAAAGTTAGTTAACCAACGTAAATATTTAAAATTGAATTATCATCGACGTGGCATTTTTTAATTAGTATATTGATGCTAATTATACTGTATCATCTATAGATTGTTGGAATATTGAATTTGAATGGAAAACTTCATATTAGAACAAAAGTAATTACAGACAATTGGAAAAGTTTTAAATGGTTGAAATTCGCGGAAAACTCGAGCAATTTTCTTTGATGTTTTATTGCAATTGAGGAAATACGTGCAGTGGTTTGTTTGCACGTGGGCTGGTTCAGGTACTAATACGCTTATCGGAATCGTAACTGTCTGGAAAAGTCATACATGTAAGTGAAAGTGAGTGCGCACGCGCTACGAGCGGGCTAATGCAATTATTGAAATCCAGTGCATTTCCAATTGAAATGTTTGCGGTTTCTAATTTTTTCTTCATTTCATCTCGGCGTGTTTTATACAAATACAAATTTCTTTATTGAAGTAAAAACGACCTGGATCAATAACATTTACGAGTATTTTGCCTCACAATATTACTTGAAATGAAAAATAATGGCTAGTTAACAGAATAAAAAAAAACCATTTAAAAATTATACAATCAAGAAATAAGATTATAAATTGAAAAAACATGAATCAATTATCATAATACAATGTCAATAGTAATAAATTGTCAAAAATTACAGATATCTACCATGTCAAAAAATGACAATGTCAAGTTTGTTTTATAAGACGCGTTGAAATACTTATATTTCACTAGCTGACCCGGCCACGCGTTGCTGTGGCTAAATAAATTAATTTTGCGACTATAATTTGAGATCTAAACTATCCTATCTCTCAAGTTGGATCGAACTGCACATGGTGTGCGAATTTTATTATAATCGGTTAAGTGGTTTAGGAGTCCATTGAGGACAAACATTGTGACACGAGATTTATATATATTAAGATCAGGATAATTGGGTTTATTTATGAAGGAATAAGAAAATTAGCTATTTATTATTATTAATCACATAATCTTGTAACCGCTTTGAAAGACTTTTTGAATCAGCTTCCAAAACAGAGAAGATTCTACGTTAGCCTGTGTATTACGCGATATGTTTCCTGAAAATTGTTACAAATTTTGAAACAATTGTCACCACTTCATAGGTACATTGAAATTAAACATAATTGACTTCATAGTATAAAACAAAGTCGCTTCCCGCTGTCCGTATGCATATATCTTTAAAACTATGCAACGGATTTTGATGTGGTTTTTTTTTAATAGATAAAGTGATTCAAAAGGAATATTTATATGTACAATACACCTGTGCGAAGCCGGGGCGGGTCGCTAGTTTATATAAACAATGGACTTCTGTTTGATTTTTTAATCAGATCCAAAAGCATGAATATAAATCTGACGGCTTTGTCATGCTCAGCTCTGTGGAAACGATTTTGGAGCATTTTTTCATTATCAGGTGTAAAGTAATTCAAATTTTTCAATATTATATTAAACCTAATTAAATTGAAGTGGACGATAGATTCGATACATATTTGATTAATAACTTGTCTCTTTCGTCTGCTAAAGTTCGCACACTTAATAGACACAAGGCACGTGTGAGTCAAAGTCAGGGAAAGAAGTCACGGTCAAGTCCTAGTCTAGCCAAGTAATGCAAGAAACGAGTACAATTCGCGGGCGCATCTTACGGTCGGTTAACTCTATTACCCGTTATTTTCTGCGTGCGCGCACTGAACATCTATAATTTCGAATCTAATCAGTGCAGTAGGACGCCACTCATCGGTGCTCTATATCTGACGTAAAAAGCCGTAAAACACTAAGCAATGGAGACTGTAGAGCGATATATATAGAGTCTCTAGTTGGCTAGCTTCAGCCATCAAATATTTGAGAATTTATATTTACAATTTTTACAGGTAGGTAGATTAATTATGTAGGCCTGGAAAATAAATGTTTTATAGGTAGGTATACTCACAGGTCCACTTTCATTTAGGTTTATTACAGAGTAAGAATCCATTATAAACTATGTATACGGCGATGTACGAGTAATACCGCGTATGTTACCTATCCAAAGGTTATGGTTATGTTAGTACCTATTATGCTCCAGTAACAGTAACTGTAAAATCTACACAAGTTCCTGTAACAGAGAAAACAGGTACGTATAACAGGAAGTATTGAAATACGAGAAAACATTTCTACAGTTTCTCAATTTACCAGATTTTTGACAGAATTCAGAGGGATATGGCATAATAATTGTCTTCACAGAGGTCCAATTATACAATACTGGGGTGGTCAAGTGGTCATCGCTGCAGCGGTTATGACCTCCCGGGAGGACGACTAACAGACCTCGACGATGCCAGTGCATGCTCCTCAACCTTACCTGCCTGAGTTTAAGAGCTATATTATCTAACATTGAGAGAAGTTAGTTTGTCGAAAACCACCCTAAAGCGGCCTGTCCGGCCGTCATTATGTGTCATTAGTTTTGCGACGCTGACCAAATGACTCGTCTGCGATATCGAATGACTCATTCCATAGACACGCTTGTGATTATAATCCTAATAGCAATTTGGAAAGTACGAGGATTGTAAAGGTTTTGAGAAATCGACTCTATTCTGAAACATTTATTAGTACTGAAATTATCCGGATCCGGCCGGAATCCCAGAGAGATGCAGGTTCAAATCCTGCGAACGCGTCAATTTTTGAAATGTTTATTACAAAAATAAAGTTTCTATACACCTAGTGTGTGAAGCACGATAAAATCATTTCATTGATTAAGCAATGCGTTATTTCTCGTCAATGGTAAGAAGTTCTAATAATTTCACATTAAGTGACTGACTGGTTTAAAACAGTTTTCACAAATGGCGCTTCCAACAATTTAGTAGTTGGTAAAAATTATAAACACTTTCACTAATTCGGCGCCTTCGCAAACAGCGTTTTAGCTTAATTGGACAAAACATCTGGGCCGGAATCCCAGAGAGATGCAGATTCAAATCCTGCAAACGCGTCAATTTTTGAAATGTTTATCACAAAAAGAAAGTATTTATTAGTACTGTACATACGGTATCTAAGGGTGATTGGGCCATAACAGTGTCCATAAAGAACATGCTTAGCTCAGCGTGTCGATACTGGGCCGTATAGCGGATAGCGTCAGCCGGCGGAATCTGCAGAGTAGCGACCCAGATTCATCGTCAACCATCTAGGCGCGGCAGCGGCACACAAAAATGCACGGTCATCAAATTAGGCATACTCCAATACCAATTAGATGTAAGAGACCGTTGTATAAATAGTAGTTAAGCATGTAATAGAATCAATCGCAATGTAACAGTTGTTTGATTCACAATAAGAGGGGTGCAGTGGCGAGAACCTTCGGGCGGCTGCACCCGGAGTCTAGAGGGGTGCAGTGGCGAGTACCTTCGGGCGGCTGCACTCGGAGTCTAGAGGGGTCCACCTTCGCCAGCAGTCAGGTCAACTAGACGACCGGCCGTCGGACCTTCGAGGATCCAGACGGAGCCCATACAGAGGCCTGCAGCGCAGGGGACGACGAGTTATAGAGGCGGGCGGGGGGTAGGAGTACAGAGTAGGTCCCCGCGACGACCGAACGGCCGATGGAATAATCCATGTCCTAGCTTCGCTTGCTATCACAGTATAGCCAGGCGTTACGGCGACGGTAGTGGACTTCCACGGTTGCGTCGGTGGGTTAGTCAGGCGTCGCACGAACCTAACCATTGGTCGTGAGGCGGCTGTGCTAACCGAACTTTCGTCAGGCTTTAGCTAATCGTTGCAGAGATTGGCTAGCGCCTGAACATTTGGTCCTTCGAAATTTTGTGAACCAGTAGGTAAAAATTCGCGGTCCTCCTATCCTTTAGTTGACTTGAAACTGACAGACTACCTTTGACGTACTTCGGGCTAGCGTAATCAACAAGCGCTACGTTCGTTGCACGTTGAAGTACTCATGAATAGCAGTTAGCTGCCTCGGACAGTAGCAATTCGGGACCTGGCCTCCCACAAGCGGGAATCACCAGGTACTTGAGAAGGTGCAGAAATACTGATCCAGGGAGAGATAAGCAGCTAAGTGTGAGGGTTTAGATCAGGAGTAGGGCTAAGGATTAGGGGAAGCAAGAAAGAAGAGAGAAGAAAGAAGATCAAGATCAAGATTCCTGGAGTGGTGAAGAACATGCAATTAAAAGAGAATTGCATTGTTGAGCAACTCTTCACCAACCATACGGAGACTAGGTGCCCGACCAGAACGATTCAGGTGGCGCAGTGCATGTTGGTCACAATGCGACGACGCACTCGGCAACCACGAAGAGAAGCCGGGCAGATCGGGTAGCCAACCAGCCACGACAACCAGGGGTTCGAGACCAGTGGCATCCCATCCACACCATCAACCAGCAGTAAGGACCGCAGCAACGGTTCCAGCGGAACGAAGGCAGAGGTGTTGGAGCTGTACCAACTGAAGACCGTCCCGGAGAGACCCCAGAATGTCCATAAAGAACATGCTTAGCTCAGCGTGTCGATACTGGGCCGTATAGCGGATAGCGTCAGCCGGCGGAATCTGCAGAGTAGCGACCCAGATTCATCGTCAACCATCTAGGCGAGGCAGCGGCACACAAAAATGCACGGTCATCAAATTAGGCATACTCCAATACCAATTAGATGTAAGAGACCGTTGTATAAATAGTAGTTAAGCATGTAATAGAATCAATCGCAATGTAACAGTTGTTTGATTCACAATAAGAGGGGTGCAGTGGCGAGAACCTTCGGGCGGCTGCACCCGGAGTCTAGAGGGGTGCAGTGGCGAGTACCTTCGGGCGGCTGCACTCGGAGTCTAGAGGGGTCCACCTTCGCCAGCAGTCAGGTCAACTAGACGACCGGCCGTCGGACCTTCGAGGATCCAGACGGAGCCCATACAGAGGCCTGCAGCGCAGGGGACGACGAGTTATAGAGGCGGGCGGGGGGTAGGAGTACAGAGTAGGTCCCCGCGACGACCGAACGGCCGATGGAATAATCCATGTCCTAGCTTCGCTTGCTTCACAGTATAGCCAGGCGTTACGGCGACGGTAGTGGACTTCCACGGTTGCGTCGGTGGGTTAGTCAGGCGTCGCACGAACCTAACCATTGGTCGTGAGGCGGCTGTACTAACCGAAATTTAGTCAGGCTTTAGCTAATCGTTGCAGAGATTGGCTAGCGCCTGAACAACAGGGTGATCTCTCCAAATCGATTATCATCTTAGAAATACGTGTTATTATCTATTTATGCTTATTATAGATAAACATATTTAGTACAAACTTATTAGCTTAAAGGACATGTCCACAAAATGTAAAGAGGCTGGTATAATACGAGTAATAATCAAAAATTCTAACCACAACACTATACTCTATAAAATTTAACTTGATCTCTGCGACAGTGACATTGACATAGAAGATTGACATTTTTAGAGTTGGGATAGTGGTGGAAAAAATCGATTTTCAAACAATGTTGTAATGAAATCGAATGAGTAGTTGAAGGTGAGAAATTGGATTTTATTTACTTACTATTATTTAAGATCAAGTATGTACACATGTAAATAATGTTATGATATTAATTAAATACTCATAATAATGTAACGATAGTATTTATCGACGTTTTTCACTATTATCGATGCTAATGTAACATATAATTGGGTTTAATTTAATTACACATGTAAAAAATGTTATGATATTAAAATATACAATAAAATTAATGATAAATCAAGTTTTATTTAAAATATCATCAGTATAAACTATCGATGTTTTAAATAAAACTCTATCTAAAACTCTGTGGTCACGATCATTCGTCGCCCATCACTAATCGACATGCCCATAAAGAATGACATTGACAGGTACTGTCTGTACTATTAAGAAATTCAGGACTTCATAGGCGTGATTTTTCTGACAGCTGTCGCAGAGATCAAGTTAAATTTTATAGAGTATAGTTACATTTCGAGAAAGCTCATATTTTTCTGAGTCATGAGTCATCTTTTATTTTAACATCAGTTAAAATAAAAAAAACCGGACAAGTGCGAGTCAGGCTCGCACACCGAGGGTTCCGTACAAACACATTGTGAAAATCATTAAAAACCTTTTTTAGCATGTGCTACTGAAGTTCTTTTATATGATACCTATAATTTTAGCTCGATATCTTTACGCGTTCCTGAGATAAAGAGTCTTGACATACACACAGACGGACAGACGGACAACAAAGTGATCCTATAAGGGTTCCGTTTTTTTCCTTTGAAGTACGGAACCCTAAAAATTAAGCCGTGGTGGCCCTTGCCTTACAATCGTGAAGTCGTGGGTTCAAATCCCGGTCCCGTACCAATGAATTCCTTGGAATTTATGTACGGAATTTTACACTACTGGCTTTTCGGTGAAGGAAAACATCGTGAGGCAACCTGCGTATTTCCGTAGAAGAAATTCGATGGCGAATGTTAATCCACCAACCCGCACTGGACCAGCGTGGTGTAGGTATATGGCCCAATCACTCTTTGTGGGTCAGGCCTACGTCCTGCAATGGACTATTAAAAGGCTGATACAGTACAGTACAAAATAAAAAAAGATCACTCCGTTTTTTTAAATATTAATTTTGAATCTCTTAGGATAAATAAATATATTTGGCTCAATAGGTAGTTCATTTCTAGGTAACCTCCAAATTGATAAATTGAAGCATTTTTACCAATTAGACACAGTTTTTAAGTGTTTTTTGTCACATTGTACATACTAACTGGTCACACTGGTAGGTGATAATTTTTAATTTTAGCAAATTAAGAGATTAATGTGGAAGAATCAGCTACAAATGCAAGTAAAATAACGATAGAAGCACTTTATTATTGCTTAACTAGAAATAATACAAAGCTGTATTATTATTTTTAATATAATTAATTTTTCACATTAAAAAAAATACCACTTGTGGACACCTTTCACCTTTTTAAATGGCTTTACATCATTATTGGTAACTAGAACTTTAAGAACTAGAATAGTTGATCCCACTAAAATCGTCATCTATTTTTGAAATTATTCCAGAAATTAACTGCCTCGGTGGCTCAGTGGTTAGTGAATCTGACTTCTGGATCAAAGAGGCGTGGGTTAGATCCCCATCCAGGGCAAGTATTTATGTGATGAACGTTGGTGTTTGCTCTGTGTCTGGGTGTTATTTAGGTACTATCTAGATAAGTATGTATTTAAAATATGTAGGTATATGTAGTATATCAGTTTTTAGGTCGGTCTTTGGCAGCCATATCACAAGCTTTGCTTAGTTTGGGGTCAGAGACCGTGTGTAAGATGTCCCCCAATATTTATTTATTTAGAAAGAAAGAAGGTAATAATAAGCTCTATACAACGTTAAATATTTCTGTTTTTTTTTTAAATAACGTATATTTCATAAATAATAAATCTTTTAATTCGTGATCTTATCGAGTCCAGCGATTTTGCGTTTCAAAAATAAATATCTACTTGTAATAGTGACACATTTTTGTAATACTATTGTTATACTTCTATTGTTATTCAGTATATTATAGATATTTTATTTCGGCTCGTGACCTTTAATGGTTTACAACTACATTTTTTCAACACAAATTCCAATTCTATGTACGGAATAGACTAAGCTAAGTTTACCTTATGTGATCAGAGGGCGCTGGGCCGCCCTAATATAGCTATAAATTTCACTTAACGAGATTAATGAGATGTTATTGGAAATTTGCCATTACTTACAGCTAAAATATTGCAGGGCGCAGACCCTCCGGAAAAACAGTTTTCCCAAAATTATAGGAAATAACGGAGCTTTGTGTGCTCGTCGGCTTGAAAAGTTTTGCAGATAGGATTTATATGATGTGTCTAATTTAGGGTTCCATATCTAAACGGTACAATTAATTATACGTCCTGCTAGTCCAGCATGTGACCACGAAAAGCCATGAAAAGAACTCTTTTCGACGTGTGAAAGAGTGACAGATATATACTTTGCCATAACGCTGTCTCATTCTGACACGTCGAAATAAATATTATGTGGTGCGCATCCTAGCCCGGCTGAATACCGTACAAACTATCTCAAATGATGATGATGATGGGATGATTGTAGGGAAAACGATTAATAAAAAAAAACAAATTGATTTATAAATGACATGTTGGTCGGTTCAAATCGGGAAACGTAAAAATAGTTTTTTAACCAATACCTTCAAAATTATTTTGTTTGTATTCGTTTTTTTACGGAACCTTCGTGTGTAACTATTATTTGCACTAGGCTGGTATTCTATCAGATCATAAAGAATAGTAGATTGTATCATATGGGAGCAAAATAAAATTTTTACGGCGAGGGCGCTTTTTTGAATCCAGAGCGAAGTGAGGGATTCTAGAGTAGAATCACTTTTTTTTAGTAGAATCCTGAATGTAGCGAGGGACTGCCTCGGTGGCTCAGTGGTTAGTGACCCTGGATCAAAGAGGCGTGGGTTCGATCTCCACCCAGGGCAAATATTTATGTGATGAACATAAGTGTTTGCTCTGTAGTAGTATGTCAGTCTCTGGCAGCCATATCACAGGTTTTGCTTAGTTTGGGGTCAGAGGCCGTGTGTAAGATGTCCAAAAATATTTATTATTTAAAATATTTATTATTCAAAGTACGTCGCCCGAGCCAAAAATATATATTGCGCCCGAATGGTACACTCTACTTTTCATCACCTCTACGAGAAAATAAAAAGCGCCTCATATTTTATTGTAATATTATTATTTAATAAAACATAGAGTAAAATCTAAATTGAAATTAAATAATATCTAATAAAACAAATGAAAACTTATATAACATTTTCTTGGCGCTGAACACTAACATAACAAATACTTCCAAATTCAAAAAGTGCGCGGCAAAGATCATTCCGTCGCACTTATTTGTTCCAAATTCAAAAAGTGCGCGGCAAAGATAATTGCGGCGCACTTATAAAGTTCCTTATAAAAAACACCACCTTTGGGCGCACTTAAAGGCGAACCAAGTAGTCATTTTTGAATAAATGTGATGAAAAAACAATTTTCCTGAAAGCTTAAACGATTACCCGACTACAATATTATGCTTCCATACCTACATAGGCCTACAGGCGGTTTAAAAACTCTGACACCACGGCTTGCCAGTCAAGCTATACGAACTTACTTATACCTACCCAATTTCAAGCAAACAATAAAAAGCCAACAAAATACTACAGAAATGAAAATAAACACATAGTTATAGATTAGTATATCTAATCAAAGCGTTCCCTAAAAACAGTAGGCAATTACACGCACGGCTAACGAGAGGCTCGCGCGGGCGGACGGCGGGCGGCGCACGGCCAGCTGAATTATACCGGCCAGCCTTCCCCGATGTAAAGTGTATATTCCATCTGAAGGAAAACACTTCATTCCCGCCGGAATATAATCGTCCGGTCGTAATTTATATTGTCTGCTGCAGAGGCGAGTCCCGCTGCACATTCATTTATTTTATGTGCCATTTACAATTGTCGGTCGATGGTCAAGGGAGGCGAGGGGCGAAGGCCGGGGCGCCTTCGCATTATAAAACCGTGCGGTCATCTGCGGACCATTCGAAGGTATTTGTAATAGGTCCATGAATTGTGACGACCGCGCATGGGCACGGGTAACTAATGGTTTATTTATAAGATTAATTTGGACCACTTCCAATAGGATCCTTGGGTCTTGTGAATGTCGAATAATAGGTTCTGGAACCGGAAATTGAGTACTTTATTTTCTATAGATGGTACTTTTGCAAAAATACTTCATATGATTGAGAACTTAGTTAAATTTCTATTATAAATTGCTAAGGGGCTTATTATTGCTAGCCTGGATTGGCTTCTAGGTAGGGTAATTAAGACAGTTTTTAATATATTTTGTTTTGAAACTTGTTATTAAGTAGTGTAAACTGAAGCCTCTTCGAAAATCCATTGCGTAATTTAAGAGAATAAATACTTAAAAATAATTGCTGTATCAATTTAAAATTTTATGTGATATAATAAATAACTTGTAATTGTAATTTATGTAACTGTAGAGTACGTTTCGTTGTTTGATAGAAAATAAACAACAGGAAGGAATAATTTAAGTATCTACTCTTGCGCCGTTTCAAAAAGACAAAATTAACTTCCATCCTTCTTTTGAATTTAATTGTCAGTCGTTGCATTTTTTGCATGAAAGTCGAACGAAGAACATCGTCGGGAGGCTGAGTGGCTCTGTATTCTTTTGTTTTTTAATTATAACGCCAGCGCGGGGTGGCGACCGGCGGCCCCCTGCCAAGTTCTCGTGGAGGTGCTTTCTTGTTAAACGCGCGGGCGCTACCTCCTACGTGCCTCGGCCATTCATTTCGTAGAAACTTATAACCTGACCCGCGTACTTATGAGCGTCGCCAATAAATATAGCGATGACCGGAGGTTCGTGCGTCCCTGTCGGGTGTAGGAGTAAGGAGGACGGCGGAACGGGACGGTGCGCGGTAGGTCGCGTCGCTCGCGGCGAGGCATTGTTAGCTAAATATCTAGGTGGTCAGTTGGGCGGGAGAGGGCGCGGGCGGCTACAAGACGGGCGGGGAAGGCGGGCGGCGGACGTGCGGGCCCGGCGCCCGGCGCCCGGCGCCGCCGATGTATTGAGCGCGTATTGCAGACGCGGTCACGCGCTGCAATATTGCGTTCGCTCCGCGATATTGCCCCTCGGTAACTCAATTTGATAAATTGTGCAAGTTCGCCCGCTCCGCATTGCCATCACCAGATCGATGTAGCATTGCATACCTCTACTCATTCTGGGTACATTCGCTTGCCAGTTCTATCATATTACCTAATATGTGTTGAATAATGAGTTGTCATTATTCAAAACATATTGGGTATCAACATTAATAAAGTACTAATAAATACTTTAAGCACTAGTTCCACCTGTGTCCGTACATAGTCCGTTAATAGTTATTAAACATAATGCTGTAGGAAAAACAAAAAAAAAGTTAAAGCAAAATTAGGACGAATTTAAGTTTCTATAATAACGAGGGAATCCCAACATCACAGTGGAAGTTTGTGCAATATTATTTTCTCCAAAGCACACCACAAAAAAGTGCCTTTTCTATGTGAAATAAAATATTGTATGTACTAGGTACTTATTAAGCACTCATTGTATGTTCTAGTAATTGTGATAATCATCTACATCCACTGTAGGTCGTTCATGGTTGGCATCCGGCTTCCCCTATAGATTTGTATAAAGATTGATTGAAAGCGACGTGCATTCAGCGATGTTCCTGCGGTCAGTATCAGGGGCCTTATTGTGTAAGCACTCTGACGTTCGGCTTCGCTTTTTCTCCTGCTCGCGCCAGTTACTCATGCCACAAGTGCGAGAGGGAAAAAAAGCGAAGCCGAACGTCAGTGTGCTTACACAATAAGGCCCCAGGTCTTTGCAGATCCCGGTAGAAAGATGTGGTACGTGCTTGGTCTACATTTGACAACTTTGTGATCCCATTGACTTCAGATTTCAAATTCAATTTGCTAATCCATCAAGTTACAGTGAAAACTTTAATTCATCTGTAAAAAAGTAAAGCTTATCAATCGGTTGATTTGTTGGAAAATAACATATTATATCATTTATTTTTCTAACATTCAATTGTAAAAAGAAAATTGTTTCCTACCCACTGCCGCTTCAACTTAGGCTAAGGCGAACTTTGATTCATCTGTAAAAAAAATAAAATTATTATTTTAGTTTACTTATAAGAGTATCGTAAGAAATTTCATTTATTTAGTCCAAAAACTCATGAATCTGGTTCCGAGGCGTAACTAATATCTACGTTGTTTTTCCTGGTTTTTCCAATACATTACTATAATTGGCACTAAATGTCTCCCGTTCAAAGCAAACGGGAAATTGCAAAAGTAAATCAATTAAGATAGCCGTCACCATTTTTCTTCTTCATTAAATCCTCTAGAGATAAAGACTTTTACGTACTTCACTCTTTCAATTCATAAATTCTTTGAAATGAAGGCGTTCATTCACAAGTTGAAAATATTTGTGAAGGAATCTTTTATTTATAGCACCTTTTAAAATTTTCTTAACAAATATTTTATATGTTAAAATAATACTATTAGAAGAAAGAGTTAGAATATGATATAAAATGTAATTCTTAAATTTTAATAATATTCTTATTGCTTGCATATATAGGATAATCACAACGTATAGGAAAATATAATCTAGGAAAATTAAATGGTATTTTTTCAGTTATTTTAGTTCTCCAAACAAACTGATAAAAAAGAGGTCTTACAGAAACGTAAGCATACTAAAACGTAATGTTACTTATACATACGTGAGTGTCTTCAAATCCCGAGTAAATAGGTATCTTCTAGGTAAGCGTGCTACACCCTAGACCGCACATCTGCTTAACATCAGGCAGTGTGTAGTCAAACGCAAACCTATTCGAAATAAAAAAAAAAAAAAAAAACATATGTATCGGAGCATATTTTGCGAGAATCACAGTGCGCCGCAAAAAATGTTTATATTGCTATATATAGATATGTAACGTACATATGAATCTGGAGAGGTTCAAAGAGCGCTGAGAAAATGATTTAAATTGCTTTACAGCAATGTAAACATACGGGAACGTAACGTACGAGTACGTATCGGAGTGAATCTAGAGAGGTTCACAGAGAGCCAAGAAAATAATTTATTTTGTTTTACAGAAATGTAAACATACGGAAACGTAACGTATGTAGGTAGCGGAGAGAATCTGGAGACTCACACAGAGCGCCGAAAAATATATTTAATTTGCTTTACAGCAATGTAAACATACCGGAACGTAACGTGCATACCGGATTGAATCTTGACAGGTTCACAGAGAGCCAAGAAAATAATTTATTTTGCTTTACAGAAATGTAAACATACAGGAAAGTACGTTAAAACATACGTACGTACCTGTACGTGTGTGTGTACGGTACGAGTAAATCTGGAGAAGTTCACAGAACGCCGAAAAAATTATTTATATTGCTTTACAGCAATGTAAACATACGGGAACGTAACATACGTACCGGAGTGAACCTGGAGAGGTTCGCGGAGCGCCGAAAAAATATTTATATTATTTTACAGAAACCTAGAGAACCTAGAAACGTAGCCGTGGTGGTCTAGAGGTAGTGGCTCCCGCTTTACAATCGTGAGGTCGTGGGTTCAAATCCCCGGTCCCGTACCAATGAGTTCTTTGGAATTTATGTACGGAATTTCACACCACTGGCTTTTCGGTGCAGGAAAACATCGTGAGGCAACCTGCATACGTCCGCAGAAGAAATTCGATGGCGTATGTGTGCCTACGTCCTGCAGTGGACTATTAAAAAGGCTGGTACAGTACAGTACAGTACAGTACAAAAACCTAAACATATGGGAACGTAACTTTGTACGTATTGGAGAAGATTTCGTTAACCGAACGCGGCTTGCGATTACGGTGACGAGGAAATGATTTATGTTTTACAGAAACGTAAATATACGGGAACGTAATGTTGTAAGTACGCACCGCAACGGACCTCGTGAACCGGACGCGGCTTGCGTGTGGCCGCGGCAGCTCACAGAGCGCCGAGAAAATGATTTATATTGTTTGTGTTACGGCGGGCGGCGCGGGGGCGGGAGCTTTCTCAAGCAGATCCAGTCCACTGCAGATATGGCCGAGTATTATTATTGATCCGGCTCGGGCGGTGGTCGGCATTTCCTACCGCTCATACCCTCGCCTGGTATTTATTGAGGTCGACGTAAAACCTGTTATGACGCCTCTACAGCCTTAGCGCACTAACCTTTAATGCGGCTCCGCGACGAAGGGGAGATTTAGCCCCTCGTCCAATCGCAGGTCGTTATGATATTATATCAACTCATATCGGCCAATCCGCGCTCGTTATGATATTGAGGGCGGGCGGGCTCGGGCTTTCCGCGTAGGGCGGGCGGGCTTATGATATTCGGTTATGATTATAATGGGGTGCGAAGGTATAAGCGATTATTTATCTCTGTTATGTAAAAAGTAGATTGAAGTACTTAAAGAGTTTAGATGCAGATTCAACTAATGATATTTATAAGTGGTGGAATGCTCGTACTTATACTTGCTTTTCAAGATTTTACGGTTAAAATAAAATAGGTAAGTATCTATGTAGTTTATAAAGCACGTTGACTTTTATTAAGCTAATATAGCTTATTATTTTTCTATGCACTAACCAAATAAACCGTTTTATATTCGCTATTTATTTAAAGATTTTACTCATCTATTTTTAGATAACATTTCAAAGTTTTCATTTGAAATAAGTAATGTAATCTCTTGCTACATTTTGGTTGACATTCGTTGAACTTTATGTAGCTAAAAATAAAGAGCCACCTGAAAGCTACAAAGAACGACGACGTAGCAAAATAACAAATGTGCCCGATCGAATGAGAGCGTCTTATGATGACATTTGAGCTCTTTCTATCCAATATCACATTTTCCATTTCGGCTGCGAATGGCGGAACGTTTGATTTTATTTTCGTCGATTTTGCTGAATCGTGACCTGAAACTCAAGGATTTGTTGCGCAACTTTCATCTCTGTTTGTCGAACCTACCAAATTTTGATTTACGAGCGGCTATACCGCCCCTTTCTGCTAGAGCTTATTGTAGCGATAAGACGTATCTATTTGCAG
Organism: Hypomecis punctinalis; assembly: GCA_949316475.1. Lineage (NCBI taxonomy): Eukaryota > Metazoa > Arthropoda > Insecta > Lepidoptera > Geometridae > Hypomecis > Hypomecis punctinalis. Next base: position 11,572,273 of record OX438799.1, read on the forward strand.
TATCTTTTTGCAGTATTTGTATCTTGTCGTGGTGTATCCTATTAATATTATAAACGCGAAAGTTTGTGAGTATGTATGGATGTATGTTACTCTTTCACGCAAAAACTACTAAACAGAATGAGATGAAACTTTGCAATAATAATGATTTTATACATCAGAATAACACATAGGCTATAATTTATTAAGATATCGCTTGAAACGAAGTTTGCTGGGTCAGCTAGTCTAAAATATTTGAGATATTGGGATGATTTTCTCGGAACTTAAATCTTGATAAGTCTTTATGATCTTGACCACCATCCTAACTTAATGGTAGTACGTATGACTTCCTTCGAAACACGATTCCTGGCCGAAAATATATTTAGATGATGGATTTAAATACTATGTACCTACTAGCTGACCCGGCGAACTTCGTTCCATGTCATATCTATATAAATTATAGCCTATATGTTAATCTGATGTATAAGCATTATTATTGCAAAGTTTCATCTCAATCAGTTTAGTAGTTTTTGCGGGAAAGAGTAACAAACATCCATACTCACAAACTTTCGCGTTTATTATATTACTAGTTTTTACCCGCGGTTTCGCCCGCATGATATTTTGATTTTTGACGCAATATCATTATAATTTATAGCCTATGTGTTATTCTGATTTATAAGCTATATTATTGCAACAAGTTTCATCTCAATCCGTTCAGTAGTTTTTGCGTGAAAGAGTAACAAACATCCATCCATCCTCACAAATTTTCGCGTTTATAATATTAAGTAGGATAAGATAATAGTAGGATTCTAGGTTTGGGTGTTAGTGGCTACAATTAGTTCTCTTGTTCTCAATACTGGCAATTTTAGTAAGGGCACTGGGTGTGAAGTATCTACCTATCGTTAACTTTTTTTTATAACATGACAGATAAAAATATGTCTTGGACCGCCCGGTTCTTTCGAAATCCGTTTACCTATATTAAATCAAAGATCAACGACTCTTGAGAAAGGTGAACGACACATCCCAATGCCTAATACTAGCAACACCATCCCAAAATAAATTAATACCATAAACATAGCTACAATTAAACGAACGTTTAACGTATTGAGTTAAACGGCGTCCTTGTTCGGCGAATGAGTTGATAATAAAAGGATAATAAACAAGGGCCTTTGTAACAAACTATAACAGATCGGTAATTGCTTCCACGATACCTCCTCGCGTTATTACGCCTTTTACGACGCAGTATGGGGCGAATAAAACAATTTTACGAGCGGCCATGGCGATATAATACATATACCGGCGTCTATACTTACATAATATGGGCAAGTCCATGTGATACGCACACATGCCAACGATATTTCACATAAATATTTCGGTATACGGCTGAGTTTCAGCGAAATAAGGATTCGGACACATGGTTTGTTAAAAAGTTTTGAAAGTACTGTAGACCTGTGTTTTTGAAATACTTATTGATATTACTATCTATTGAATTTAATCTCTCTAATAAAAAATAGTTTTGAGGATAATATACAAATATATAAATACAAGTTAATACAATTCGAGTATGCTCAGACACGGAAACAACATTGCAATTTATTAAATTCAATTCAGATTTATAAATATTTGATTGGAGCCCAGGAATTTAAATATTTTAACATCAAACGTTTCACAGATAAAATCAGCCTGCATTTAAAATGGTAAATAGTATATATTTCCATGATCTGAAAAGGATCACAACTACAAATGCGGACTATCTCACAAACAGGGTTACGAATAATGCAATATCGTTAAAGAAAATAGCAAATGTAGCAGAACTATGAGATCAGGAAGTTTCCTCAAAGTTATTTTATCACAGTCAGATAATTCAATATAGATAGAGTGAGTAGGAAGTAGTGGATAGTCCCTCGGCGGATGCAGACACATGGCGCGGGTCACTCAAATAGATTGCGTCATAGCAATGCCGCCCGCCGTCCCACGGCGCAAAACAATTATACACAAAATGAATAAAGCATCAACCTTCCTCGGGTCGACCGATTCCTCCTACTCCTTTGTAATCCACCGTACAAATGTAATGTAACATTTGTTGAGCGAAGATACAATTTTATACACATTTTTGTATTTTTTCACTCTAGGGACACTTTTCGACCCTCGTCCGAGCGGTCTCTTTGAAAAGTGGACATCGGAACGCGGGGGAAGCGGCCCCCGAGGACTCCGGACAGAAAATGCGTTGTAAACATTGCGACTACATTCAATTTCCCGTCATTTTTCAAACTGATAAATAATTCTGTCATCGAACGCTCGGACAGGGGTCGCTATGAAGTGATTGCCGATGGAAGGACGCCGGCGCCGTAAAAAATAGTGGCCGATGAGACTGGGCCTTCGCGCTCGTGTGCTCGCGATAAATTTCTTTTTTATTATCAGATATCGAGGGACTCGGGAATCGAATAAAGCGCTCATATTTAATTCATAAGATACCGGCCATATAGCACCGGCCCGACTATTTTATTTAAGATGTTGAAAGATTACGGACACTGGGTTCATACTTATTTCTGGACTATCTTCTTAAGCCTTTTGCTTTGCAAATCCGCTTTTGACTTAGAATGGTGTTTGGTTTGTGGACTGTTTGTTGTTGTTACCCAGTAGAGCAATGTTAGCGTATTGGATTGTGTAAATAAATTAGCTTTTACATTATTTTTTTAAATCGCATCGGGCAATACATTATGCTTTTTTAGTTTATTATATTGGAAATAGATGAAAAATAAGATAGTAAAACGTTTTTTGGACGTATAATAATAAACGAAAACGCTAAAAATAAAAAAAAATTAAAGTCAGTTTAAAATTCTACTTAGTCAAAAGTTATTAGTTATTGAACCACACAAATTACTAATTTAGCTACTGCAACATTAATGTAGTGAAACTGTACTTCGACACAAGATTAATTTCATCAAAATCGCCGAACAGAAGTCTCATCTCCCCGTGTCATGTACAATCGGGATTCATTTAAATTCTCGTATTTATTGCTTTTTCTGTAGTTGCGAGTGTCCGTAGTGTCCGGCAGATGTGCTCAATACATTTACAGCGTAAGAACCGGCCGGGGGTCAGTCGGAGTATTAAATAACTCTGCGACAGCTAAATGAGTAGGGGACGCGGGGACGTCCGCGCGGCCCTATTCTGGACGCGCGCGGAATCGCTTAGCAGTTTTCTTTTGTTTTTCTTTATACATTTTCTTAGTATAGGTCTGTAAATTGTTAGCGCGGTGTTGGTTGTGACGAAGCGTCGGGGTTCCTTTTTTACAAGCTTTTATTTAGTTTCACCTGTCCCCGTTGTCTGTCTGTCGGTCTTTAATCAAATCTTGCAAGTTAAATTTGATACACTTTCCGGTTTCCGATTTTGTATTGAAATTTTGCATACATGTGTTGCGTGACAATGCTAATGATATGATAAATATTATGATGACGTGGTGCTGATCTGACGATGGAGCTGGAAGGTGGCCAAAGAAACTTTACAATGAAACGACACAACCTCATCGAGTTTGGGCTCATTTGAATCGTCTTGACGAGTAGTTTGTCTTTTAATGGTAACCAGGGTCTAATGATGGAGCTGGAAGGTGGTCCTAGGAACTCTGTAATGACGCAAACCCATCGAGTTTGAGCTCGTTTGATTCGTATTAGCGAGTACAAGTTCAGTAAATACTTCTTTTAAAACATCATCATACTCACATTTCTATATCACAATTCTGGGTATAGGTCTCACTCTTACTATGCCAATCGCGTCTAGGTTTAAAAATAATTATGTTTAATTTTATCATCGGTTATGACCGCTACACAATATAAATTACAATAATCCGCAAGCGAGTTATTATTAACTTAAATATTTCAGTGTTATTATCTTACTTGTAGCACTATTACCGAATATTTTATCTGATTTATATAACTATTGTGAAAGTTCCACTCATCCCCTATCACAGTGTTTCTGCCAACTGCTCCTAATTTTACAGAATACCCGTCTAGTTGTTACTACCCGTCGCGGTAAGGCACAATAAAGAAAATTACGATACCCACATACCTATACCTACCACAATCCACCGCACGTTTATTGGTGGCATGTGCTTTATTGAGGTTATTTTTAGTTTTAGTGCTGACAACACTAACGAGATTTTTGTGAAATGTTTTACGTACCTGGTTCCAGTTAGATTTAAGTAGGTACTCGTCACAAATAGATATGGTTTATTGACTGACATTTTGTAGAATATTATAGGTACTTCTAGTTTAAATAAAATGTTTCTTAGTAGAAGAGCTAATTCAAGTCAATTGGTGCTAGAGTCATAATCGACATCTTCAGAAAACTCATGAAATTGATGCTAGTTTCAGAAAATTATGTTAAAGCCTTGAGAACCAAATTGTTCTACTTAGTATGTAAGCTAAGTACCCACTACTCACGCAATATTTTATAGAGTATACCCAAGTGGTTTTGTCTCAATGTTTATATTCAGAAATCCTCAAAAGTCCATAGAGCGATAGCGCGGAACACGGCTGATAGGATCTCAGTTTATATTTTATTCATACATTGTATTGTTGGAATATCAATTGGCTCGCCCGCCGGTAGGTAAAGGGTACATTTCCAATCCGCACGGGATTCACTTAGATTTGAAGGAAAATAGATTTCGATTTCCAAAGCTGCGACAAAGCAATCCGATATATTTTTCAGACAGATATTGCTAGCGATTTCTTTTGAGCTTTGAAATATAAGGGAGGGAATTTAAAAAGATTCCGTGTATTTTCGTTTCTGCATAGAGCGGGGTACTTTTGTGGAGTTCGGCTCGGGTGTACTATAAAAGTGTTTTGCTACGTACTTAGGTACGAGTTTTAGATCGTTACGCTACTTAGAAAATGTGGAAACTTTTATGGGTTTCTCGGAGTGTCCGCGTCTTTTGTTTTCGAAATGTGCTGTATGCCGCGACGCAGTCTTTGTTCAATGGTTATCTTCATTGCACTTCGGATTTAATGTCACCATAAATATAAAAAATGTGACGAGGACGATAAAAATTGCGATGAAGTGGGCTGATATTACTTAGACGTTTCAGAGTTCTGGTGTAGTCACAAAAATAACTATTTTTATTGCCTGTGGTAGGATACCTATCTATATGTACCTATGCTAAGTGATTCTAGCTTGAGATAAAGTAGGTACCAAAATGAATATAATACGTACATTATTATTCACGGGATACCTAAATATGCTGAATAATTATTAGGTAATTTGTATTTAAAATTTTGTTGTTATTAAAATATAATATCTATAATAATTATTACTTATTCAAAAAATAAGAAAATGAACATAAATTGATATAGGTATTACTCATAGTACATATCAGTCATATATCAGGTAGGTACCTACTTATAACTATACTACTATAACATCATATTACTTGCCTCATCTGTCTAAATATACCAACATTCTAGTGTAATGCTAACGAAAAGCTAATCAAAGTCGTTTACAGAAGACGGCCAGTTTTATCTTTTTTTAATTTTGGCAGCCAGACAATGCACTAAGGAAAACATCCAAAGGGGAGAGCGACCCTTTCTGGGGTGATTAATTTATTATTTCCTTTGTTTCTGTTTTGATTTTGGTATCGTAAAAATAATTGGGGACGATAATGGGTTAGGATAATTTTATTTCTTGTAGGTACTTATTAAACACGTTTGATCCTATGGGTACGAGTACGTAGGAAAATATAAGTTGGATTCTAATCTACAGGTATGACACTTGATTGGATTTTTTATCTTTGGTTTCTCAAATGTTTTTCTAAAAGTAGGTACTTTGCGACCTCATTCGCGTCAGCCTACGACTCAGCTATAAAGGCAGACATAAGTTATGTATCAAACCCTAAAAGTATCACTCGTGCAATATAAAAGTTAACGACACAAGAAAACGCGTTTTCCACAACATTAAAGATAACAACAATACGGGGGCGAGCAAGTGTAGAGCCTCCCGCGGGGTGGCGGGAGGGGGTCGAGAAAAATTCAATATTAATATGAAGGAGGTGCGAGGGAGAGGTGAGTTCCGTCTCGCTCGCGCGGCCAATGGCGAGCTCGCCCGCCGCCGCGATATGATGAATTTATGGATGTAATAAAAGCGAGGTACGCGATTGGAGGAGCGCGGTCAGGGAGAGCTTATTTTCTTTATTTTCATATCTGGAATGTCGGTCTTAAGTCGCTTGCACCGGCTATGAACGTTGGTCGTTTGTTTTCTGGAGTTATGAAGGAATAACACCACTCCCTCGTCGTTATATGCGTTTATTATATGATTAAGATCACCTAGATGAGTACATGGTTAACGCTGGCAAAGGTTTGAATAAAGTTCTATCTCCTTAACCTTTAGCAAATAAAGGTAGAAGTAGTCGGAGTGTAGTTTGGTAGATGGAGTCAACGTTTGTAAATGTGAGTTTGTGTGGTGAGGCCGAGGGCTCTCGGCACAAAGGCCGTAACTGGCTGTTGATTGAGCCGTGAACGACGCTCGACCGCTGGCGGGTTCTTTCTTGATTTGAGACTCGAGTGGCCGAAAACGACACTTGTATTTGCATGAGCCGCTCTAAGGAATTTTGTTTTACATTTCAAGGAGGTCTAGACAAGACTTGGATGCGAATGTTTCTACTTTATCTGGGTACCTACGTGGTCTCGCTACTTACTCGGGCTTTTGGAATTTAGAGGAGTCTCGTTAAGAACCTTGGGAATGGACGCGTTATTGTGAATTTTGTTGTTTTCAACGCTGACTTAGGTTTTTACCTTTTGTAAAGTAGACATTAGATATTTTCCGTGTACTTTACAATACTTATCACGTATTGTATTTTGTTTTTGTTTAGAAAATTGTGAAGTGTTGGTCATGCCTATATGCTTAGCACAAAGTCTACTTAAATAACTTTTTCCACGTATTAGGTCCGTGGCAAAAGGTTTTTAAAGATAAGATAAGATAAGATATTTATTTCCAACAAAATTTAAAAATAGGGTACAGAGCAGAGTTTCAAATTTAAAAGTTTCAAAAGTTTATACATAACAAAAACTAGTTACCTACATTATAATTACTAATAAATGCCGCTACAAAATGTGTTTAAATAAATTATGTGATTCAATTGACATACTCGTGGTCTGTGAATTATCAGTAGGTCCCAAACTAGGCTAAGCCTATATCTTGGTGGCCCTTGGTTTAGACGGGTACTGATTTAAAGTTTCGCGCGACTTCGTAAGAAAATAAATGTTGTGCTGGACAATACATTCAAGCAGATACATTCAAGTTTTAAAATTCGTATATTAAGCAAAAATGGCAAAAAATTACCTATTTTAAGGTTTTTACCTTGAACTTTTAGTTTAATTTATGTCATGAAAATATGCAGTTGCTGTAGGTATGGCTGAGAAATAAGACGCTTACTTTACGTTTTTCCTCGGAAGCGAATTGATGCCATCAATATCGCGTCAGAAGAAAACGCGGGAAAGCCAGCGCTCTGACAGCGGCAAAGATAACGCAGACAAAATAAATACGACGTGGGTTGCCACATCATGTATCTATCTGCAGTTTATTTTTCGGACTGTAAACAATATCACAGACACGTGGAAGTAAAGAGTTTAAAAAAATTAAGTACCTATCTACTATTATTTTTAATAATGTTCTTAAATATCCAGCTTCAAATGCAGCTTAAAAATAATCTCAAATTAGAATTTCTATGCAGATGTATACATTATTTTATGTATATTAATTATAGAAGTTTTAATATAGCGGCAGTAATATGATCATAGTTCCAATTCTTAGGTAGCGTTACTGGTGTAAAGAAGATTATGTATAAAAAGTAGGTATTAAATTTTTACTAAGTTAGCAACGATACTAATTGACATGGCAAGGCATAATTATTTAGAACTAGTTTTTACCCGCGGCTTCGCCCTCATGATATTATGATTTTTTTGCCATCCCATAGGAACCCTTTATTTATCCGGGATAAAAAGTAGACTATGGCACGTTCCGTCTTTCAAACCCGATCAAAAAATAAAACAAAAAACGATTTGACGGTGGTTCGATTCGACAGTTGATTTTTTTTGACATTTCTTGAAGCGCACTCCAGAATAGCTTCTCAGAGTTCTCAGATCTTAACACTCATCGTTATATTATGAACAATTTACGCAGTATCATTATAATTTATAGCCTATGAGTTATTCTGATATATAAGCTATATTATTGCAAAGTTTCATCTCAATTCGTTCAGTAGTTTTTGCGTGAAAGAGTAACAAACATCCATACATCCATCCAACCATCCATCCATCCATCCATCCATCCATCCTCACAAACTTTCGCGTTTACAATATTAGTAGGATTTGCAATAGTAATGACAACTGGACGGCAAACTATTTTCTTTCGTGCTTAAACAAAACATACCATGTTTTAGATATAAAAAATAAATCACTATGAGAGTGCCAAAAATCTATTAAGATAGAAACGAGCTATCGAACTGGTAACACTGGCAAAGCACCGAGTCAGCGTCGCGGAAGAATTGGGGATCTGCCGCGAGCGCGCAGTTTTGAAGTCCAATTACATATCGCAGGTGGCGCGTTCTGCCGCCGACGTCTCGCGAACCCTCAGGCGCAATGATGCCGAGCTTTGCCAGCCTTTTCAATCGCTTACACGGATGGAATGGCTTTCGAATTCCATTTTTGAAAAACGATTTTGATTTCTGGCAATGATGCCGAGCTTTGTCAGCCTTTACAATCGCTTACACCTATGCCTTAAGCCGGAAACATACTATCGGACGCGGCTTGCGGACGCGACTGACAGCCGCGACTGATAGGTATCTAGACTATGAAAGTACACTGAGCCGTGCACACTATCGGACATAAGTCGCGGACGTCACCTTCGGACGACCTTGAGCGTTCGGACGTCCGAGAGCGATCTGGCATACCGGATGTTTAAAGACTGTGCACATTGCTAACTCGCGGCTGTCAGTCGCGTCCGTTAGCCGCGTCAGATAGTATGTTTCCGGCTTTACACGGATGAATGCACACGGATGGATTCCATTTTTGAAAAATGATTTTGATTTTTAGCAATGATTTTCGCAATGATGCCGAGCTTTGCCAGCCTTTTTAATCACTTACGCGGATGGAATGGCATTCGAATTCCATTTTTGAAAAATGATTTTGATTTCTGGTACTTATTGTTTAATTTCGATATGCTAGGACTGGTTTTGTTTGAGCTTTTGTTTTCTCTTTATCACTATCCTAAATCTTTAAACAGTTTATCATTCCTGCTATAGGTGATATTTTTGAGAAAAAGCGAATTTGGATCGTTTTTCTTAATTTGGCTTCTTGCGAAGCTCGATCTCTCCAGAATAATTTCTTACACGAAAATCTTTTTTTCAGGTGAGTAGTATTTCCAAAAAGTGCAATGTAAAATCAAATTAAATTGAGGTTTAAGTGTACGCTAAATTTTTGAAATGTAATTAGTGGAAGATAAAACTCAACACTTATATTTGTTATCTAATATTGCATGCCGAAAGGCTGAATATGGCGGACTATTTATACTATATTGTGTAAGTAGGTACTTTGTAAACTTATTTTATGCAATAAATCATTTATTATTACTAAAGTCTACAAAAGTACAATCTTCAAATTTTGAAATATAATTTAAGTAGATACCTACTATTATAGTTAAGCGTGCTCGTCTACATCGTTACTTAACATCAAATAAGACATGGTTCAAAGTGAACCTGTTGTGGAAATAAAAAGTATGAAATCCGTATCTACCACTTGAAGTTATTTCACCATCTGGTACTTGCACGTATAAATATGTATGTATGTACATATAAAGCTCTCCACCGCGAGCACAACAAAGGCGAAGTTTCTCCGCAGCCAGATTCCTTTTTCTTTGTTTGCTGTATTTATTGTAAATCTACTCATAGCTGCCTCCGCAACGTTAGAAGTATTTCACATAACTTTGGCCTGAAGTACCGCTCTGTTTGAACTGCGCTCACGGTTCGGTTTTGTTTTTCTTTGTGCGAGACTGCGGTAAATTAAATGGATATGGGATAATACGAGCATATCGATTTTTCATACCCGTTGTCTTATTCTGAACAAAAGTTGGAAAGTGCTGTCTTTTGGATTAATTTTATTGAAAAACATTTTCATATTTAGGCTTAAACATTCATATAAATTATAGCCAATACAATGTTAATTACGTTTATGCGTCAAATCTTAGATATCTAATAAAGTACAGGCGTAATCGTGGTGGTCTAGTACTAATCAAGTACTAATACTAACAACTGCTTCACAATCGTGTGCTCGTGGGTTCGAATCCTGGTCCTGTACCTATGAGTTTTTGGAACTTATGTACAGAATTTTACACATCTGGTTTTTTCGAAGAAGGGTAACATCGTGAGGCAACCTGTATACGTCCGTAGAAGGATTTCGAACGCGTATGTGAATCCACCAACCCGCCCCGGGCCAGCGTGGTGGATATGGCTCAGTCATCATGTGTGCTGCTGGAGCAGTGGATTATTAAAAAAGGCTAGTATAGTGAAGTTCTTTCTATGTCATAAGTATGTGTTATTAGTAAAAAATCATGTTTGTTTCAATGCTTCATTTAGTTGGAAATTTCAATTTCGTGTTTTATTCCCTGCATCCTTGCAAGCGACCCTCGCATAGTTAACTAGCTAGTTTACGAATTAGCAGCAGGACAGTACGGGGCGCCGGCAACGCTGCGCTTGTTACTGTACTCCCAACTTATCAACAGAGAAAACTGGGGGCGACGCTGTAGCGTTTCATAAACAAAACTAGTAGGATCTGGTAGAGTATTTGTAGTTGTGCCACTTGGCCATGTATACAGATATGGTGGTCGCGCTGTAATATGATTTGCACATTCCGCTCGCCCAGCGCTCCGCCTCGCTCTGCTCCCGATGGCCGGCTTAATAAACTGCCAGCGTCGAGCTCTAATTTCTTCTCTGCAAGTCACGTATTACTATGAAATTGCAAACGGACATTTGAAATACTGTTTCGTAAAAGAAAGATGCGGCAAAATAATATTAAGCTTACTTTGCTTAACCTGACGACATCAAACGAGCAGTACTAGACTGTTAATAGAGACAATAGAGAAATGATAGGCACTCTGATGTAAATGGTATAAGTTTTGGGAGGCCTATGCCCAGTAGTGGGCTATTAAGCGCTGGTGATGATGATAAAGGTTTTCTTGGGGCGTTTAATCACAATAATTACATGGTGGACTATGGTCTGTCGATTTGTAAAAGGCTCGTGCTCAACAGTGGAAACAATTTAGGACAAGACCGACACTAATAAATAATATGATGGTGAAGGGTGCAACGACATCTCATCATTTGTTCCCAACGAGTAACACCCTCAACTGTCACACTGTTACTCGATGGGAAATTTTAAAGATAAAATTCCCATACAGTTAACTTTTACTCGATGGGAACTTTTTTTATTAGTATTTTCCTAACCAGTCACACTGCTACAGGAATTAATGAAAATAATAATTCAATCATTTTTTTTTAATTGACTCTAGGAGTAACATTGGACGAAACAAAAAAATAACTAAGTAAATTGGCTCGTACCACTAAAACTAAAACTTTAGGTACATTTTTAAAACAGTGGTAGAAATTTAATCATATTTCTGTCGAAATTAATTTTGAATATTACACAGTTTTAGGGGTACAAAATCTTTTCGCGAGATTAAGGTACGTGACAAATAGCAGATAGCTTCAATATCTGGTTAATGCGTTGCAATGTTCCACCCGAAAAAACATATTATTTACATACCTACGATACCACATCGGCAAAACTCACAAATCGAAATAATAAGTTATTCACACTTATCTATAGATTGAAGTTGACACAATATAACTAGTTGACCTTCAGCATGCGATATGGTATTTGGATGCCCGGCTAGGTATCGTCTTCCAGTTTATGCTACAGCTTACGTAAATGAAAATTCGTCATCAACTTAAAAAAAAAGTAATCCAAAAATAATGTCTATAGATAAAATTAAAATTTACGCTGGCGCCTCTACTTATAATCGGGATTATAGGTAGAGGCGCCAGCGTAAATTTAATAGCAACGTAAAAAGCGTTCTCTCTATCGAATTCCTGAAGTGAAAAAAACAGAACTATGCTATTTAGCTATTATAATTAAGATGCCGCCTCTGTAGTCGGGCTTCGTGTATAAATATAAATGTGTTATGTTATAGGTAGGTATACCTTTGCTCCTAAATAGTTAAAGCTACAACCTTTACCTTTAAAAGAAATTCTTGTAGACTTATTTATTATACAGGGCTATTTCTAATCAATTAGCTACTTTTTAGGGCCTTATTCTGTACATCAAAACTTACAACTTTTGTTCTACGACTTTAGTAAAACTCAAAAAAAAAAACAGCTATTCCATACATTTTGTCGCGGGTGGACGATATTTTTCTATAAAACAACAAAATTTGAAGCCGTGGTGGTCTAGTGGTAGTAACACCCAACCTGCAATCGTGAAGTCGTGAGTTCAAATCCCGATCCCGTACCAACGAGTTTCTTTGGAACTTATGTACGGAATTTCACATCATTGGCTTTTCGGTGAAGGAAAACATCGTGAGGCAACCTGCATAGGTCCGTAGAAGAAATTCGATGGCGTATGTTAATCCACCAACCCGCACTGGGCCAGCGTGGTGGATATGGCCCAATCACCCTTCGTGGGTAGGCCTACGTCCTGCAGTGGACTATTAAAAAGGCTGGTACAGGTGGGATTTCCGAGAAAACGCGAATTTCGCTTTTTTATTTTGGTAATCTGCGAAGTTTGGCTACTCTCTAGTATATGTTATGAGGTTAAACTATGATACACAATAGTCCCTGGTAAATTTTAACACGTCTTTAAAAATGATTAAATATAAATCTTGTGTTATATGTATTATGAGGCGTATCTTTACAACATAAAGACCCATTAGAGTCCGGCGGCCACGGGAAGTGCTACAGAAGACGTGTAGTGGGCAGGGGGTGGGGGTCCAGTCTTCAAGATACTTAAGGGGGAGTTCCCCCTCCCCCCCAAGGCGCCGGACGACTTGCTTATTCTATCAAGCGTGGACGCACACATACGAAATGGCGATATGGGATGAAATCAGTATGAGGTAATCAAATGTTTACAGACATTTGAATCGATCGTACATAATAAAGTTATGGAATATTTTTGAGGCAAAGTCCATTAACTTATATGTCAATAATTATTTTTCGCAATAAATGTCACGACCGACTTCAACCATGTATAGAATTCGCGAATATTTCGCACGGATCGATGTAGAATTTTTTACATTTTGTTGATTTATCAAAAATGGCTCAGTTGATTTCAATAAAATTTTAATGGAACTAATTTCGAAGTATATTCTTTCCAATAAAAAAGAATTACTGAAATTGGACTACTATGTAAAAAGTTATACGTGGTTGTTCATAAAAAAACGCGTCGAATTGAGCACCTCCTCCGTTTCGTCGGTCAATAAAATGATAGAGTCCACTTGTGGAAAGAAGTAATAATTTTTCATAATAGTTGGCTTCAGCCTCATTCGAAACCAAGATTCAAAACCGGTTTCTAGGTGATGTTTATTGACGAAGCTAATTATTTCGCGACTTCGTTCGAAAATTCGTCCCATTGTGTAATAAGGGCATAATAATGAAATAATTATTATGTTATTGGAATTTTACCTTGTAAACTAACATTTCGCTTTTAGCTTAGACAATCCGCTTCCTGACAGTCTAGTAAATCTATAGGGGAGCCTATAAATTAACCAGACTGAGCTCTTACGACTTAAACTGATGATGATAATTGAAAATACTTATATTCAATTTTCACCATAATCTGGATATCCCTTACGTGTAAGTCACTACTCGTATTTCCAACTCTATTGTTTTTAATGCAGACACTCTGAATGAAGCTATTAAGATAAGATGTTCCTTGTGAAGAGGACCTACTTCGTTCGCTTAGTTGTGTGATCAGGAATATTATTTTAAAATCTTTTCCGAAGGTACAACTAAATAAATTTTAATTCCCCGATGTACAACTAAGTTCAACTAAGTACAACTCTGTGCAACAGTTCAAATGATGACCTACTCCACATCATATATCCACTACTTATAGCCGTTCGACATGAATCATAGAGATCATCAACAACATCATATCAACCGTAAGACACCCACTGCTCGATATAAACCTCCCTTAAAGATTTCCAATAAAAACGGGCAGCTAGCCTTCACGGCGTTCTTACGTTAATCAAGTCGTCTGTTCACATAGAGGTATCGTGAATTAAAACGTGAACTAAGATTTAACAGGTAGTTCTAGACACCCAGTACTGCTCTCTGAATGAACTTAGTCAAACGTATGTCAGCCTCACAGTCATAGAGCTATTACAACCAAGGGATAATGTGGTCGATCGAGAAAATCCGAAGAAGGATGCATTGATTTAATATGGTATGAGTTAGAAAGAAACATGACAAATATCACGATCCGGTGGTTGTTGTTGGATTTTTAGACAAGGAATATCAAATTCAAAATCTTATATGACAGTGTTGATAGCAGCTTGGAAGATTTTCCATGCATTTTTGTGGTTGAGAATGCCCTCAAGCGACAACAGCCCATCTCTCTGATTGTAGTAACTCTGTGCTCACAGTTCTCCACAAAGCGGACACTGACAGCGGCAAGTAAAGACCCTTACTGACTATACCTCGCCCCAGCACGGACAATACACACACATAGAGGCGGCATTATACGGCCGGCCACCACTCCACTGTGTCAATACAATACGCTCTCTTCGACTGGACTTAGATTATTTAGAAAGCACTTGTAACGCTCATATAAGGCGCGGAGGAAGACGCATTCGACGTCACAATGGCCGGTACGTGTCGGGGAAGGCCCGGCCCGGATACACGGAAAAGATTACGATCCTAAAAAAACAGCCTCCACTCGTGAATATATCTAATATCCTTTCAGCGATTGACTTAGGTTGCTGGAATACTGTTTCGTTCCATTATTATGGTAGGTGAAGTATTCGAGGCTTTAAGATGTTATGACACTTACAACTACCTATAGTATACGCAAAGCTCTGCTGTACTGAATAGTAAGGCAGAGATATGTGTATACTATTCCTTCTATTTTATTTCCTATTTATTCATATACTTACCTGTCGGTTGAACCTAAAAGAAAGCTGTCTTACATATTAAAATAACGCAATGGATTTAAATATTATTAACAATGTTATAGTCAAATGTTAAATGATCAAAAACCTCAGCGTGACGCCTGAGTGACGTTGGCAGTTTGTATCCTAAAAAGAGAAATGGAATACTTATAAGATCACGAGGCAGTCAGTCTGTCTGTCTCAAGATTATAAAAAGGAAAGTTTGTTGGTTTATTGGTTTGATCCTCTTTCACGCAGCAACGGAACAACGGGCTGATTTTATTATTAGTACTAGTTTTTACCCGCGGCTTCGCCCGCATACGCAATATATCATTATAATTTATAGCCTATGTGTTATTCTGATATATAAGCTATATTATTGCAAAGTTTCATTTCAATCCGTTCAGTAGTTTTTGCGTGAAAGAGTAACAAACATCCATACATCCATACATCCATCCATCCATCCATCCATCCATCCTCACAAACTTTCACGTTTATATAGATTTAATTTGAAGTATGGCACGGTACGGTCACGGCAAGTGTCATAAGCTACTTTTTAACCCGGAAAAATAAAAGGT
Source organism: Hypomecis punctinalis (assembly GCA_949316475.1). Classification (NCBI taxonomy): domain Eukaryota; kingdom Metazoa; phylum Arthropoda; class Insecta; order Lepidoptera; family Geometridae; genus Hypomecis; species Hypomecis punctinalis. The sequence continues at coordinate 11,588,010 of OX438799.1, forward strand.
GTCTTTGGTATAGCATAAAAATTGAAATATAACGAGGGCAAAGCCGCGGGCATAAGCTAGTTCTCATAAATCTAAATGTAGCATTGAAACTAGATGGCGCTGTCAGTTCTCAAACCGCAACTCGCGCGTTTTCTATGCTACTGTCTATATTTACTTTAGTTATTAGTACCTCAACCTAAGCCGTGGTGGTCTAGAAAGCCGTGGTGGTCTAGAGGTAATGACCCCGCCTTATAATTGTGAGGTCGTGGTTTCAAATCCCGGTCCCGTACCAATGAGTTCTTTGGGATTTATGTACAGAATTCACACCACTGGCTTTTCGGTGAAGGAAAACATCGTAAGGCAACCTGCATATGTCCGGAGAAGAATTTCAATGGCGTATGTGAATCCACCAACCCGCACTGAGCCAGCGTGGTGGATATGGCCCAATCACCCTTCGTGGGTAGGCCTACGTCCTGCAGTGGACTATTATAAGGCTGTTACAGTACCTTAACAAATAAAGAATAGTCTCAAAGAGTTATAAAAATAATTATAATAAACATTAAAATTAAGTTCGCAGATGCCGGGTGGCTATCCCTGTTGTCAGAGTTTTTAAGCCGCCTGAAAGCCTCTGACATATATATGGTTAATCAATTAAAATTAAGCGGAATCTGTCTAAAATTTAATTTATCATCCGAGCAACAGTAGTGCTGAGTTGTAAATGCCGCTCGCAGTCACCCATCTGAAAACTGACAGTGCTGAACGTTGCCCAGGTTCGGTGATCGCTGACAGACACCTAGTTAAACTACACATGAATGCTGCATAATGTAGATTAATAGTTATCAAAATGTTTTAGGGTGATTATCATCAACGAAACTTTATCGTGCAAAACCTCTTTACATGAATAATAATAATAATAATAATAATAAAAGCCTTTATTTAACAATCTTACAAAACATAAATACTTAACTAATTTACTTAATATTAAAATTAAACGTAATATATATCAGTTCTACAGTTTTAGACACCGGGTTTATGATTGTCTTGCTTTTCAGCATAGGCCTCCCCTAGCGCTTGCCATAATTTGCGATCTTGCGTCTTCCTCCTCCAAGTTATGCCAGCTATATTTTTGAAGTCGTCGTCCCATCTGCGACGTTGTCTTCCTTTTCGTCTTTTGTGTTGTCTTGGGCACCATTCTGTCACGATCTTGGTCCATTTGTTATTTGTGTTTCTCATCATATGCCCAGCCCATCTCCATTTTAATTTCTTAATACAATAAGTCACGTCTCTAAGTTTAGTTTGGTTTCTTATTGTTTCAAGTTTTATCTTGTCTTTTAACTTTAGACTGAGCATACTTCGCTCCATACTGTGTTGACAAGTTTCTAGTTTGTGTATATTTTGTTTAGTTAGACTCCACGTTTGGCAGCCATATGTCATAATGGGGAGAATACAAGAATCGAATATCTTTTTCTTAGCTTTTAGTGGCACTTGAGAGTTTTTCACAATTTCTTTAAGTGACCAGTATCTTTTCCATGATAGACTTACTCTGTTTTCGATTTCTTTTGTTGTCAAATCATTTGGTGATATTATTTGGCCAAGATATGTGTATTCATCCACGTATTCTATTATGGCACCATTCACTACGATTGGGATCTTATCGAAGTTGGTCATCACTTTCGTTTTTGCAGTATTCATGGTCAGTCCGACCTTATTACTTTCCTGAACAAGTTGTTCAAGCATTTCTTGTAGACTTCTTGGATCCTTTGAAATTAGTATTAGGTCATCTGCAAATCTTAAGTGGTTTAATTGTGTTCCGTTAACATTTAACCCGTAGTTATTCCACTCTAGATTTCTGAATATATATTCTAGTACAGCTGAGAATATTTTTGGTGACATCGGATCACCTTGCCTTACACCTCTTTTTATAGGGAAATATTCCCCTGCTCTCTCTGTTCTTACTTTGGCTTTCATATGTCTGTATATATTTTGGATCAAGCACACATATTTTTTATCTACTCCTTGCGATGTCAGCGTTTCCCATATTATCGAGTGTTTCAGGGAATCAAAAGCTTTATTATAATCCACGAATGCAAGGTAGTACTTAATACCATATTCATGACTTATCTGTATGAGTTGCTTTATGGTATGAATATGGTCAATCGTGGAGAAATCACTTCGGAAACCCGCCTGTTCTTTGGGTTGATTTTCGTCAAGAATCTTTGTTATGCGGTTTAATAATATTTTAGAAAATACTTTATATAAATTCGACATCAAGCTAATGGGTCGGTAGTTGGCTATATTGTCTTTTCTTCCCTTTTTATGAAGTAATATTATAGTTGATGTAGTCCATTGTTGAGGTATAATTTCTGAGTATAATATATCATTGAAGAGGTCTGTAACAAAATTTAAAATTACTTCAGATGTTCCGATCAAAAGTTCGTTAGATATAAAATCTTCTCCTGGTGCTTTTCCTTTCTTTTGAGAGTTAATAGCTTTGATGACTTCCTCTTTTAGTATCCTTGGAGTATCTTCTTCGGTATTTGTCGAGGACATTATCATTTCTTTGTACTCGAATGAAGATTCCTCATCATCGTATAGCTCACGGTAGTAATCTGTTGCTACTCTTAATATTTCAGTTCTGATTGTCTCGTTTTTATTGTTTCTATGGTGTACCATTTTGTCAATCCAGTTCGAGCTTTCTTTTAGTTCTACCCATGCTTTATTTACACCACCTGATTTCTCTATATAATAGGTTATAGTATTAGTTCTTTCCTTTTGTCTATGTTTTCTAATTTGCAGATTTATTTTCTTACTTAACGTTTCTATCTCATGTTTGTTGCTTTTCCGGTCATCGTATAAGGTTTTTCTGAGTTTTATTAAATTTCTTGCTTCTATTCCCAATTTATCCTTTGTTATCTTACTTTTTCTAGCATTCATTTCAACTTTCTTCAGTTCATTTTCCAAGATGTCATATGTTTCTTGAACTCCTATAGCTCTGTTCGTTGCTTCCAAGTTATTGGACAACAATTCTAAGATGGTTTGTTCTATTGGTAAGTGCAATGGTCTTTTGGTATTCTGTAAATTTTTTCTCGATGTTTTTGGTTGTTTCCTTGGTATTTGTCCTCTAAGCATTCTGTGGTCTGTGCTGTAATTAAGCTGATTTACCACCTCAATATTTGTAAACAATTTTGGTTTATTTGTAAGGATATAATCTATTTCGTTTCTTGTTCTTCCATTGGGTGACATCCACGTCCATTTTCGGTTAAGTTTTTTATTATAATAGCTGTTCATAATGTGTAAGTTATTTTCGGATACAAAATTAATCAGTCTTTGTCCATTGTCGTTTCTCTTTCCGTTTGTATATGGGCCAAGTATTTTGTCCTCGTTCTTTTTTCTTTTGCCGATCTGGCTGTTAAAATCTCCCATTATAATTATTGTTTTAAACAAATTCGGCATTATACTCTGTAGGTTATTATAGAATTCATTTTTCACTTCTTCTTTAGCGACTTCAGTCGGTGCATAAATTTGCACAATTGAAGTAGGATGTTTGAAGCCTGGAAATTTAATGTTTAAAACAGTGATCCTATCGGAGATTCCTTTAATCATTTTTCTGAACACATATTACAATGGAATTTTCAAAATAACAATACATTTACAGAACAAAACATAAGGAGATAATTCCAACTATTTCCAGCGGCCCCACACTAGGCTCAGAGGCCCGTATTGTGGCGACCAGAAAAACGAAACATACAAAAAATGATATGGTATGGAGGTATCCTAGGTTACAAGCATTGCAACAAAAAACTTGGTTCTATTTAAAATAACACACTAAGATCAGTTATACAATAATAATAATAAATGGATCAAAAATAAAAATGAATATAGCAATGAAGTTACTCAACAGCAATTAGTAAGATTATGCTTTGTTTAATTTATGCCCATAGTGTAGTTGTATGTGTGTGTGCGTGTTTGTGTAACGCCGCAATACACGAGGTCTCATTAGAGCCAAGGTTTGCAGCGCTACACGCGCGCGCGTGTGTGTGTGTGTGTGTGTGTGTGTGTGTGTGTGTGTGTGTGTGTGTGTGTGTGTGTGTGTGTGTGTGTGTGTGTGTGTGTGTGTGTGTGTGTGTGTGTGTGTGTGTGTGTATGTGTGCGCGTGCGTGCGTGTGTGCTATGCACGTGTGTGTACAAAAGCTCATTGTTCAGTGCGGATCTGCGATATTATGTTTTCTGTGTCGTCGTAAGACAACGTAAGTAACCACTTTTTCACTTCACACTTGACAGTAGATGTTCTTTTGTTTTTTAAGGATGGAATGGTTTTTGCCACTTTGTTATATATGAGTGGAAGGAGTGAGTTCGGATGTCGATTTGCAAAGGCTGATTTAACAGTATGTATTGGCACTCTGTATACTCGTTTGTTTATTAGATCAGTGAACTGGCTAGAGTTAACTGTGGCCTTGTGTACCGCAACTGTGGCTTTTTGAATAAACAGTTGTCGCACTGTGAGGACTTCCGTCAGCCTGTACAGCTCTCTTGTAGGAAATCGAAACGATTTGTTCAGCATAACTTTCAGGACAGCACGTTGAGCCCTTTCAAGTCCCAACATTATCGACTTTGCAGCACCTCCCCAAGCCAAGCTGCAGTAGGACAGAATGGATTGGCAGAGGGACGTGTAGACGATAAGCAGAGTTATGAGGTCGCAGGAATGTCGAAGGGTTTTCATCACATATATGAGCTTTCGAACACGACCCGAAAGTTTTTTGATATGAAGCCTGAAGGTAAGTGACTCATCTAGCTCAACACCAAGGTAACGCATGCTGTCGACTCTTCCGATACTATCGCAATTACTGCAGTTTGATGCAGGGTGTGTTCCAGAAGGGCCGATACAAGTGTGGATTTTCAGTTTGCCCAGTTCAGTTGCTGATCTTTGTGTCTTGAAGAAAGCCATGTATTTCGTTTTTTTGGTGTTTAGAGTTAGGAGATTGCTATTTAGCCATGCAGCAATTTGGCAAATTCCACTCTCTGCAGCTTGCATTACTTTTTCCCACGTAGTGTCCTTAAAAACCGCCACAGTATCATCGGCGTAGCAGATGACGTCTGCTCCGGGGATGTTTAGTTCCAGTACATCATTCATGTAAACAGCGAATAGCGTGGGACCAAGAATACTGCCCTGGGGTACGCCAAAACTCATCAGAAGGTCATCGCTAAGGCTCGATCCAACCCTGACCCGCTGCCTGCGACTCGTTAAATAGCTTCTGAACCACTGCAGAGCAATACCTCTGATTCCGGCTGCTTCGAGCTTCTTCAGCAAGATCGGAATTGAGACCGTATCAAAGGCCTTGGCAAGGTCCAGGAATTCTATTATTTCGTTTTTAAGATACTTTTTCACCATAAATCCTACTCCATATAGCCCAACTGTCTCATTTTTATAATATAGTACATATTTTTCATGTTCCTCTATATTCTCATCCGCTCTTCGTATGTCGCTCAATCCAATAATATCCCAGTTTACATTTTCCAGGGCATATTCTAGCTCAAATAGAGATTCTGGAGACTTTAATGATCTTGCGTTCAGTGTGGCTATATTTAATTTATTCGATCGTTGTGTCTTGTTCCCCGTAATGATTCTTTTTGGTAATATTTTGTTGGACTGATTTACTGCAAGCTGTAGGGGGGTGTGGTCTATCTCCCCTCGGTGACCAGCCGTATTGGGGATCTTGGGTTTTTTTGTTACTTTTTCTTCTGTATTATTTGTTGTTTTCATGTTTCCGGTGTCTATTAATTCCTATGCTTTAGGTTTGGTTATGTTTTCTGACAGTGACTGAGACCTGGCTCTCATAAAAGCAAAAGCGTCAGTTTTAGGCATCTTAGGAGGAGCCAAGATATTCTTTTTTCCTTCTGCATGACGCGGTGGTGTCTGTTTGTTAACGGGTGACATGGAAGATTCTCTTTTCCTCTTTTCAACGTCCGATTTTCCCTTTATGATAAGTTTGTTATTCTTGATAAATGCTTCGTTTCCATTTTCCCTTTCTTGTTTTAGTTGTTGTTGCAGTTGCTTACGTAATTCTAACGTTGTTTTAGAAAAGTCCTCAGTAATATACGATTGTAATGGCATTTTTAATTTGTTTTTCAATATTTCTGCTTTCTTTTGGTAAGAAAGGAGTGCTATTAGTAAGGGTCTAGGTTTTCCCTCTTGTTTGCGTCCCAATCTATAGAATTTATTTATTTCCTTTTTTTCTATATCGACATTCAGTTTTTGAAAGGTTAATTTTATCAAATTAAATAATTCTTCATAGTTGTTCTCTGTTTCCTTGATACCATGTATTATTATATTATTTTTTCTATGAGCTTCATCTAAATACTGAATTTTTTTTGTTCAACAATTGTACTTCGGCTTGCAAGTTTTTGTTTTCTTCTATTATAGGATTTATTTTTTGTATTTTGTGTAATTGTCGTAGTTTGTTTTTCCAATTCAATTTTCATCATTTGAAACAGTTTAAGCATATCTCCTGACATTCCGCTTGCTTCCATTGTATAGTTGACAAATTATACTATAGGTGTAATTCGGACTGAGATATTTACTATAATAGGTTGGCTAAGTGCAAATTTGACAGATGACACTTAGTTTTATAGTTTGTGTGAAACGGAACGTATTTTTCTGTGCCTGTTATGTTGGTCAAGTGCACTAACTTCGTACGTGTTTACGTTGAAATGAATTAATGGCTGACCTTTTCAATGTAATATTGATGGATGAATTTGGTGATTTTTCTTCCAATAGTGTTCGCCGAGTGTTTTAGTGACGAATCCAAATTGTGATCGGGTCTTCTATATCTGAATTTATACAGTTCAGGTAGATTTTAGCAGTTTTTTCACGCTTTCTTCTAAATAAAATCTGGAGCACTTGTTTAACACTGTAATCGCTTTTCGCTCTTTACATGAATGCTAGGTGCCAATTCTCCTGTGCCTAGAATAAGTAAACTCGAGATAAATAAATTCCAGAATCACAACCAGTTCGATATTTTCAGAGATTCATTAATGAAATTTAAAATTAATTAAACTCAATCATGACCGAAATGGTTAACCCCGCTCTCTAACTCTTCTCATCGCACTGATTAATTGTATTTTAAATTTTTTAAGTGATTAGTGTTCATACTGTTTTATAAGAAGTAGTAATTACATGCAGTGCTTCCTTCAAAAAGTGACGCATTTACTCGTAGCTTAGTTCTATGTTGTAAGTTAAGTTATATATTGTAAGTGTTAATGCAGTTATCAATGTGAAGCCTAAATAAATAAATAAATGATGGTAAGCAAACAGTAACACACTATATTGCACTCATAATGACTCATGGATTCATAAGAATAGTATTTTTAGCATGCAAAAATATTGGACTATTTCGAAACAATGCTAGAACAGTGTAAACTCTATTTATGCTAATTGTATGAAAGGAACGGAAGCATATATTTTCCGTGTTCTACTGCCAAAAAGTTCCGACATTAAAGAACCGAAATGTGCAATACTTACGAACTTTACAGAACGTGAATCAATGGTCACGTTAAGTATACAACATTTTTTTTTGCATTGTACTGAACCGTTAATATTTTTATAGCAGAAACTAAGCAATTGTAAAAAAATATATTCAACCTCTATGTACCATCAGTAAATAATAATAATGTTGAAGATTATAAAACAACCAAATTTAATCATATTATGCTACTGCATTAAGACTTCTGATTGCTGACCAAGACCGCAGAAACACGTTGAATGCAAACTTCCATGCAAACACATTGGATCAAAGCTTCAAATTGCTCTTATTGTAAATCTATAGTGATGCTTATGTCCAGTATTGGATGTCTCCCAGCCGATGTAATGATGATTGTGATGCTATGATGCTATTGCAAATACAACGCATCAATTCAAATCCCAAAATAAACAAGGCGCGCAGCTTATACTAAAATATGTATGCGCTACCCACTATGTATATGTAGTAGGTTTATTACGTATACATATATAATTTACAACAAAGGATTCCTTTTGTGAAAATATTCGTAACTCCGATGGCCGAGGGTGGTCGTGGGATTGTAACCACTGGCCGCGGATTATCGCCTACGCGGCTCCGGCGTAGCTCGTACGGCTACGACCGTAGCACTCTAGGAGGCGCGCTACGAGTTACGGTTTACGGACCTACGATTTTTATAAGACGATTGTCTTTTGGTTTTATCATCTTGTTTTATTTTGAATTCCAAAGTATTATTATTACAATGGAGCTCAATTTTAACGACTTTTCTGCAGAGTTAGGTCTAAATATTTTAAAAATATACCATTCTTCGTTGCGACTTATTAGAACATAGAGAGCAACAACTTTCGTCGTTTGTGGATATTCAGCGTTTTATTTATATCCTATACCTATATATATCATTTAAATAAGAAAGTGCTAATTTTGGCAAAAATGCGATTTATGTAAAAAAATATGTCCCGTCTGTTCCGCATGTTCGTAGATCTCTGTATTTTAATTTCAGTAATTCAAATTTACGTAATAATTAAATTTTAAAACAAGATAGTACAAATTCTGTGAAACTTTACGAAGGTAGTTTTAAGTGTTATGCTCTAAGAGTGCCCACATCCCTCGAGTATGACACCAAATATATGACGACGCCTGTGATCATTACCAGAACTTTACAAAACTCAGAGTTCGGTTTAAGCCAACTATCTAAGTTGCTCTTAAATTTAATGACCCTTTAAATTAATAAGTGTCGAAGTTTACCGACGACGCGTACGCCTGTGTGAGTCCACGAAAGCCTGTGTTTACACGACATGTGTTTATAAGTGTGCGTTTCAAGAGACACCTTCACGTGTGTGGGTACTTTCATAAATCTGTTCGGAGATATATGAGAGCGCAATTTCCGGTATCCGGCCATTAGCGCCGAGCTTTTATAAGCTTAAAGCTTAGGTTAAAGATTTTCTGGGTAGTTTAATGCGAATCTTGTAATAGGTACGATAAATTTTGTATAAAGTATGTGATTGCATATTAGGTGTCGATTCGGGAACTTTTAATGTGTGTAACTTGGCCTAATGTCTGTTTGTAGGAGCCGTTGGTACTCGTCGGAGGATTAATGAAAATGTGTGTTGACTTTCTCTACATGCCGATATTTACACTGATTTTAATGAAGAAAAAATTGGAGGCTGGAATATATACATGTATTTGAAGAAAAAAGATATTTTTTATGTTTGTCACATTTAATTTTTTTAAAACTAGCTTTTGTCCGCGACTTATCCCGCTGGTATTTTAATTTTTGTGCTCACGGGAACATTTTATATTTCTGGGATAAAAAGCAGCACATGTCACTTTCCGTCTTTCAGACTATGTCCATGCCAAAAATCAAGTCAATCCGTTGTTTCATTATTGCATGAATGAGAAACAAACCATCAAATACACTTTCAGATTTATAATATTAGTGAGGATTAAATCAATATTAGAAAAAAAGGACGAAGAATAACATATCATTTAAATTCTAGAGGTGTATACAAATAACAGATATACTCGTAATATAATAGAATTCTATTGCAAGAAATAAGTAACAGCATTTGCAGTTTTTGGAACTGAATCTGCCTTGTGAAACCAGAAACTTTAGGACGTAATTTACTCGTAGTATCAGCCATAAAAATATCACTGTTTCTAGGTTTCAAGCACATAGCGTGATTCTATTTTCTTTCGCAAAAAAGTGTTTTCATTCAAAACATTCAGTCAAAAGCATAGCATAACCATAACTCATGGTTTGATGCCATTTCTTGTTTTGTTGTAATTACAATAATCTTGCTACAAAAACAATGCTCTTATATAAAAATATAGTATGTATTGTGTACGTTATAAATGAAAAGTGTCACAAAGAAAAAATGAACGGTGAGGTGTGGGCGGGTCGACGGAGGACATGTGGGGAAGGAGGGGGGAGGAGGGAGTCCAAGCGACTTATTATTTTTATCGACCGTAAAAAGGTGCCGGACCTCGCGTGGTCCCTTCCACTCTTCTGGGGAGATTTCAATTATTTACGGATATTTTGTTCCAAATCCCGAAAAATACTGACCAATAAAAAGGCTTTGTAGGCACTTACTTATTCCATGCTTGGTTAAGTCTCCCCCTTTGAATAATCTTTTACCTGATCGGTAAGATAAATCTGAGTCTTAAGCTTCAGAAGAACCTTTATTTGGACTTTTGTTTACTCTTATGTACATAAATATATAGCAACCTGTCCTTCTATGTTTAGTAGTAGGAGTGAGTCATCATCATCATCATTTCAGCCATAGGACGTCCACTGTTGGACATAGGCCTCCCCTAGTGATTTCCAATAAGACCGGTTGATAGCGGCTTGCATTCAGCGCGATCCTGCGGTCCTAATAAGGTCATCCGTCCACCTCGTGGGTGGACGACCTACACTGCGCTTGCCGGTACGTGGTCTCCACTCGAGAACTTTTCGATCCCATCGGTCATCAGTTCTCCGCGCTATGTGCCCTGCCCATTGCCACTTCAACTTGCCAATCCGCTGGGCTATGTCGGTAATCTTGGTTCTTCTACGGATCTCCTCATTCCTGATTCGATCTCGCAGAGAAACTCCGAGCATAGCCCTCTCCATGGCTCGTTGGGCTACTTGGAGCTTACTAATAAGGCCCATAGTGAGAGACCACGTTTCTGTGCCATAAGTCATCACTGGCAACACACACTGGTCGAAAACTTTCGACTTGAGGCACTGAGGTATGTCGGATGAGAAGACGTTACGCAATTTTCCAAACGCTGCCCAACCGAGTTGGATTCGGCGATTGGCCTCTTTCTTGAAGTCGGACCTACCTAACTGGACTACTTGTCCTAGGTAGACGTACGAGTCAACGACTTCAAGAACCGAGTTCCCAACTGAAATAGGGGTGGGTACAACATGAGAATTACACATGACCTTTGTCTTGTCCATGTTCATTTTAAGACCCACCTGTTGAGAGACTCGATTAAGGCCTTCGAGCATCGTGCTTAGTTCTTCCATCGACTTTGTCATGACCACGATATCGTCGGCAAATCGAAGGTGAGTGATGTATTCGCCATTGATGTTGATGCCGAGTCCTTTACATTCCAAGAGCTTAAAGGCGTTCTCCAGAGTAGTAGTAAACAGTTTCGGAGATATTACGTCTCCCTGTCTTACGCCTCTCTTCAAAGGGATCGCCTTGGAGCTCTCTTCCTGTACTCGAACTGACATAGTGGCGTTATTATACAAACACTTCAGCACTTCAATGTACCTATAGTCAATATGGCATCGTTGGAGAGACTCAAGCACAGCCCATGTCTCGACCGAATCAAAGGCTTTCTTATAGTCCACAAACGCCAAGCAAAGTGGCAGGTTATACTCCTCGGTCTTCTGTATAACCTGCCGCAGCGTATGTATGTGGTCCATGGTGCCAAAGCCCTTCCGGAAACCGGCTTGTTCGGGAGGCTGGAAGTCATCAAGCCTGCGTTCGAGACGATTCGTAATGACCCTTGAAAACAACTTATAAACATGGCTCAGAAGCGAGATGGGTCTGTAGTTTTTCAATAAGGTGTTGTCACCTTTTTTGAAGAACAATACCACCACGCTTCTGTTCCACGCTTCTGGCGTTATGCCCTCGAGGACGAAGGCTAAAGAGCTTCTGAAGGACTTTTAGTACCGGCGTTCCACCCGCTTTCAGAAGCTCTGAAGTGATTCCGTCGTCACCCGGCGCCTTATTGTTCTTAAGTTGGTTCAGGGCCATCCTAATCTCGTACAGGCTAATGTCCGGGATGTCTTCGGTGAAGTGTCGGGTCAGCTTGGCTCTTGGGTCTTTGGCCGCGCTGTTTGCAGGCTTTGTTACCGAGGCGTATAACTGTCCGTAAAACCTTTCGATCTCCTGCAATACCTCTGCCTTCGTTGACGCTACACTGCCATCTTCTCTCTTCAGTTTTGTCAACTGGCTTTGCCCAATAGAAAAATGCCTCGCGAACACTTTGGAGCCTTTGTTCCGCTCTATTGTCTCTTTAACATGTTTAGTATTAAAGAGACGAATGTCGCACCGCACCGATTTTGAAATCTGTCTATTGAGCCGCCTGTATGACTTTGCATCATCGGAAGACTGCAGTCTTAGCGAGCGTCGTTCGGCCATGAGATTTAGAGTATGATCGGAGAATTTCTGAGGTCTATCTGAACAGCGGGGTCTAAAGAATTTAGAACCCACCGTTTGGACAGTTATTGATCTCGTCCACTGACGCAAAGTTCTCCAGGCAAGCAAAGCGATTTGAGAGCTCGAGCTGAAAGTTCTCGGGGTTTTGTATGTGGGCACGAGAAGGTCGGAGCGTAGACTTTTTCAGACGGGACCTTTCGAGTTTAACGTTGATATTCAGTTTGCCTCGGACGATTCTGTGATCACTGCCGGTTTTTACCCTGTGGATCACGGAGACGTCGTTGAATATCCGTTTCTCACTAGTCATGATGAAGTCTATCTCATTTCTCGTGGTACCGTCGGGACTCGGGAGGAGTGAGTGTTGGAATTGTATTTTAAGAAAACACAAATTACCGTATACCAACCAAAAAATATTATAAAACTACGAAGATTTTTCTTTCTTTTTCCCTTTATACAGCCAAGTAAAAGCATCATGTGAGCATTAAGTAGTAAAACACAAAAAAAAAATATTTTTGCCTAAAATAGCTCAACAGACTACAATAGAAATTCGAATTGATGATTTTTCAAAAACAGTGCAGCCGATTTCGATTAAATTTAAATAAAATCACTTACCATCTATGAAGTATCTACCACAAAAAAGAAACAAGCAAACATTAAAATCGGTTTTTAACTGGCGGAGTAATCGCGTGCATAATAATAAAAGCACATACAGTCGAATTGAGAACTTCCTTTTTTGAAGGCTGTTAAAAATGACATCAAAACACAGCCTTATTCCAAAACACGTTTTTACTTTAGTACTGGACTTAATACCGTACTTAAACCACGGAATAACAAAAACGTTATTATAAAACGAATATTATCACTAAACTACGGATCAACACAGTACTAAAGTTAAACCTGCGAGACTCCTAGTTTAACCATGGACTAACTTCGGTACTAAGAGAATTTTATCTTAGAATTTGATTTATTTCACTCGGCACTTTTATTTTAAGTTAGAATTTAGAAATAAAAGAAAAATGAATGTCTTAAATACAATATTAAGTTCAAAAACGACAAAAACAAAGTATCCCTTTTTTCTTGCCTGGATTTTGGCTTCACATACACTCGTATTTGCTAAAAATGTAAAAATAATGAATGCAGTTTTCATGTTCGATGAATACTTAAATAAAAAACAATTTGGATATATTTATTTATGCATTAAGACGCAATTATTTCAGCATTTAAAGTTAGTGATTAGATTCAGTGATTAAAAAAAATTAAACATGTAAGAACGAATTAATGATTGTAATTTCTATTTTTTATCTGTGGCTATCGCTTAAACCATGGGCTATCATTGGTTTGTCAGATCTTAGGTTAGTCCTCGATTTGTATTTTAATCCTTGGATTAACTTTAATACCGTAACAGCCGTGGATCTGCTAGGCCTGGTTTAAGAACATTTTTGGAATAAGATTGTTAAGGAGCTGTTATAGATATCATAGTATTAATAAGCTCGTAATAATGTTAAAAGCTAATGAACAAAAATTGCAGCCATTTGTTCCGCTTGTCCTGCAGTATGACACGATAATCACGTTGCAGCTGCACTTTTACGCCACTCTCCCCTCCTTGTTTCACCGACGACCTACTCAATAATGCAGAGCTACACTACTACAGCCTTTGTGTTCCAAATCTGGCCTCAAAACATTAAGGCAATGGAAAGTAGATGCAATATTGTGTTGTGAAAGGGGAAATATTTGCCACGGATTTTTTTACAGCTTAAAATATATTTTATGTAGCATTTCCTTCGAATAAATATCTGCAGAGCCAGAGTCCCTAAGTGAAAGTAGCAAAAAAATGTCCGAGCGCCGTCATAATACCGACTCAGATATTTACATAATTCCCGTTTTCTCGAATCTCGACGTAATGTCACCTAATTAGTGCTTGTAACCGAGCACTTAAACATTGCGTGTAGTCGGCTTGTAATAATTTTACGACTAACTAAAAAGTCTGCTCACTACGTAGGTTGGGCAAGGTTTTGGCTCAGATGCTTTTTTTGCACGATTATGACTCAATATATTATGACTTGCTCGATGAGTATTTCAGTCTCTGGCCCCCTATATATTACAAGCTTTGTTTCGTTTGGGATCAAATAATGTGCGTAAAACGCCTATTTATTTTACTTAAAAAAGCTTCGTGTAAAGATTTATTTATATTTACTTGCTATTGAAAGTCTTAGTTACCTTTTTTAATATACTTTGAATAATATTTACGGCTCCTGAAATACAGTTATTGACTAGCTCATGAGCTTTTGGACGAACGTATGATAAATAACCTAAAACTTTTTATTGATAACTAGCTGACCCGGTGAACCTCATCTCACCACTGTCAACGACAACTTTTATATGCAGGAAAATTTTGTATGGGAAAATGAAATTCAAGATTTATCTCGCCTTTTTTTAAATTTTCACCGTTAAATCTTCCCTTAGCTTCCACAGATATTTCAAGATCAAAATTAGCCACATCGGTTCAGCCGTTATCGAGTTTTAGCGAGACGATTTATTTTTATATATGATGAGAAGAAGATTTGTCGAAAATTATGGTACGTCCTAAAGTGTCATCAACGGAATACTGACACATGAGTCTATGATGGCCTTTTCCGAGAAAATTTCTCCCACGTACACTCACCTAGCTTTGCCCATATAGAAAACACAAACACTCACAAGACTGACACCCACACACCAACAACTACATGGAAAGCGTCCCTAAATTGTTGGATTCGAAGAAAAAAATCTTTTTACAATTAAGGCGACAATCTTCATAAATCAATTTCCCCCGAATTGAATGTCAATAAGTAGGGACGTTGTTAAACGACGCGCCGTGAAATAAAACTTTCCGGAGGGTGGAAAAGTTCCAGTAAAAAGAATATTTACATTAATTCTCTTCATTATGTTTTGAAGAATAATCATGGCCACCGTCTCCCATTCTGCTCCCCCGATCGAGTTTTTATTTGAATATTTTTTGTCCGCCCGAGTTCGTCTCTGCGCGACAAAAGGAAGTTTTTATTAGCATCTTAATGATTTTACGGCGACTCCCGGTTACAACAGCCTTTATGTCCTCAGATTTTCTTAAGTATTTTTTGTCGAGTTTTTTGCATCTTACATTATTAAAGTTTTCATTCCGTCGCTTAATGAAGCTCATTTCTTCTGTTCGTCCGAGCCTTGATTGCCTTTGTTTTGCATAAATGCAAGATTTCTATAGGTTTCTTTCTAGCGAATCGAGTAACTTCGAAGACTTGAAATTTGTTCTCGGAAAAAGGCAATTAATTCTACTTCCTTTAACGTAACTGCTTTTCTTATATTGCTGTTTTAAACTTATTTTCAAGATTTGTTTTTGTAATTTGTTATTCATGTCAATAAAGTAATCAAGCAAATGTCCATATTGAGCAAAGTCTTTTAATCGTACTAATAAAAAAAGTTGACGCGCTAAGCAAAACGTTGAAATTAACTTTAGATATGACCATTGAAGGTACTCTCCAGCGGCTACGGGGTTTTAACCGCACCTTTGGCGAGGTGCGGATGAAGTGCACCGCGCTCTCCGCTTGGCGCCTGCCTCCGGCAGCAGATCCGATTTGTCTCGTCGTGCACGGTAATTACATTCATCTCTGCTCCAGACTGATTTATGCCGCCCGTTCCTTGCTCGCCTTCGGTCTCCATTCTGCCATTAACTACTTTTCCGGGCCTATCTTACGCACCACAAAATGATAATCGTCCGGAAAATCGACGCAGGCTGTATGTAATGTTATGAGAGGAAGGCCGCCCGTTTTTCTCGAGCCGCAATCGAGTCCGAGGTCTTGCTTTCTTTTTAATTTCCCTGCGGTCCCCTAATGAGGTCCCTCCGGCGGCTCGCAGTTATCTATGATATTCTTGAGGTTGATGCTTATTGTGCGTGTCACTGATGGCTTCCCTTTTTATTATCCTCTCGAACACAATTCAGAGGCCGCCCAAATGAGTTCTTCTCATTTGCTTTGCTCTCTTTATTTCTCTAGGCGGCAGTTTGTCTTGTGTCGCGACTTAACTTTCTTTTAATTTTAATGAAACGGCCACAGTTTCGTCTGGAATTCTTTTTTATTTAATTTTGCTTCGAGATACATAGACCTCGGCGAACAATAGCGTCGAAGCGACGCAACTCGTATTAATATTAAGTTACAGTGGTGTCGGTTAAATAAATAAAACGGGAGCGTTGGCTAACAAATCACCAGACTCCGCCTCCACTTATCTATTAAAATGAGAGATTATAGTCGGCTCAAAGGTTGTTCGGTGCTATAAGGCCGGTGTTATTTTCACTGGATTGTCCAATATTGTCACAATCTCCATGGAAGGGCAATTAGAGACGTGTCGCGCGTGGCCGCCACGTGCCGCCCGCGGTAGCGTGCGCCGCACGCGACGGAAAGCCATACTACCCTCATTACAGCCAATGTTTATACTGCGCATAACACATCACGACACGCCCGGATAACGATATCTTTAAATAAAAATCAGTCTCGCTATCTCACTGAATAATTATACCGTATAGTAACAATAATATAATATGTATATTAGTGCGTGATAAACATTTCAACAATTTTATTAGACTACCGAAAAACTCCTCCTTAAAATGTTTCTCTTAGAAGGTATCACGTTGACTTTCCAGGAATTAATATACGAAATTGCAACTGAAAAATTTGGGTATTAAGGAAATCCCCGTCGAGGAATTTACTTCATTTAAATATCGCATTTTTCTTGAAGATTATACCTTACGACAGCCATAAAAGAAAACAGGAGTCCCGCCCCTCGATAATGCGACGAGCTCGAGGAATTTTTATTCCGCTCAAATCTCTCCTGACATAGGTATATTTTTGCGAGATCGCCTGGAGATTTTAATACCCGATTTTATTTAAATTCGTTTAGGCGGTGCGGGTGACTGCTCCCCTAGACATTTATCGCGGAGGCGTGATTGTATTTATAAGCAGAAGAAATTTTCGCACCAGTTCCTGTGCCACTTCAAAAAAGCTCGATATTTTTGCGAGTGTGTGTGATAATCTTTTGAAGATGTTGGTAAAAAAGGATCCCCTATAATCACGGGGTATCCCCATATGATTCGATTTTATCGTGTTTTTTGGCTCATCCATCTTTTTGAACCGACAGTCGATAATCTATTCGGTATCATGATGTATTTGCTCGAGCATTATTACATCTCGGGTATTAAAAATTTAGTGGTATATTTTTCGCATATTTGTTTTTAACTTCTAGGTTCAGTGTTCATGCAAGCTGTTTCTTAAGTAGCTAAATTGTAACTAGAGAAGTTCTAATCAGGTGTTTGTTACAATATGAATTAGTTAAAAATCATTTTGTATTTTGTGTATGAAAAATTATATTATCATCTTTCATCGCGGGGGCTTTCCAGTGTTATATAGGAACACAATTAGACTCAATTTTAGAGTAATAAAAAATAAAGGTATCGTAATTTTAATAGCATTTTAAAATATTGCTTTTTTTATTTTACTATATGCATTTGAAAGAGAGCACAATATTTTAAATTTACGATGGCGCGTTTAAAATTGTCCACATTATGCTTGTTTATTCCGAGCCTGCTTCTTGTACTTTCATTTTTTACTAAATATATCGAAGTGTATTTTTTCTGCCAAATATATAGAAACAAACTCAACCTAGGACATTTGTCAGTTTAGTACATCAGCGGTAAAGACTTTATAGCGTCGGAATGTCTTTCAAGTGCTAATATCTTCACGGAGTTGCGCAGTCATCATTCACTTAGTGCGACGTGTCATACCTCCGGCTTGCACCTCCTCCTCCCGCCAGCTCCTCCCCCGGCACCCTGCACCCTCGGCCACCGGCTGCATCGAGGTGATCAGTCTTCATTTGTTCCATCTTCCGTCTCGATCATCCACTTGACCGCACACGGACCAACTGCGACTCCATTACTATATTAGCCACCTACCATCTACCAATCTCAAAAAGAAACGCCACAATGAACCAATTTGTCGCCGGCCAGTTTTCACGTTTGATGACCTCTTTTATTTTCACTTTCATCACAATAGCCGTTACTCGAGTCAGAAGAATGACTGCAATTTTTCGTGCCGTTTTTGCTCGAATGAATTTTACCACAAAATTTTCCTTGCCATTTGTTTCCATCGCACAAGATCTTGGTATGAGGCGAGTTCTGAGTTAATATATGTGCCCGGAATACCGTGGCCATATATTACGCCGACCTCTGCCGGACCGGACATAACAATCCTCGATTTGCTATAATATCGGTAGTGCGTCCCTGTCGGGGCCGGGGCGGCGCGGCGGCGCGCGAGCGAGCCGGCGCGCCCGTGGCGGGGTGGTGGACGTGCCGCGTATAATAAGCATTTCATGCACGGGGCGCGGGGTCCGGAGGCTACATACTCGTAGGTACCTATTCCCCGTAAGTCGTCTACCTAACCGGACCGTACATTATGAGCCGAGGGTCAGCGAGGCTCGCGCGCCGTCTCTGTCCCGCCCGCCCTGAAACTCTCCCCGAGCATAATTTCGTGTGATATATCGTACACGCTTGGGTCGCCGTGATGGACCTCTATGAAAATCCTAACATTTCGCAGCGGGCACGCAGGGAGCGTAATTAGAAGGAAACGGTCTCACACAGAGAACTATTTTATGTCCCAGTTTTATTTCCTTCATTTCCATTTCACGGGGGGAATAATAAGTTATTTATACGCAGTAAATAAATATGTAAAGGTATCGCCGACAAAATGTGCGATATAAAAGGAGCGGTCGCTGTAGCACGGAATTCATCTTCTATCTGTACGATTTATACACGAGGAGGCCGTAAAACGGAACAATAAAAACCCAAAACAGCAATAAATTTCAAGCAATAGAGGCAAAGGTTCGAGCGCCTTATCAATTCCCTCCACGCATGGGACTCGAATCGCACAATAAACTTATGACGTAGGTTGTAGCTATACTTAGGCGGAATAGTTAACGGATCGCCGCCTTACTCCAATATGTATCGTTAGTTAGGTAGAGTAGACCTCTTGTTCGCTGCCAGCTTGTAAAAGGTCATTAATAAGAAATCTTCATTAAATCGAGGAGTGTAAACTTACGTCTGCCTACTTATTCAAACAAGACACGATGTTTACAAGCAATCAACACTTAGTGGACAATTGTGAGAGGGTTTCAGGTAGGCAAAACAAATAGTGGACGAGTCCTCCGCCTCCACGAGGGGAGGGTCATCTTAAAGGACAAGGAACTGCGGTCGGCAGGACATACCGGGGCTGTCTTTATGCATTAATAATGCTATCTAATTGAAACAGAATTACGGCGATGACCATCTCTACTGATCTTAAATTCAAAGCACTTTGTATACCCAATATAGCCTAATATCATGACCGGTACGGGCGTCGTTCTAATATATATTTAAGATTACGAAACTCGCATTTAATGGCCGGGGCTGTATCGTATGTGCGGCTATTAATAATTAGTGAGTGCGGTCCGGCGCTCTTACGGCTCCGATTCATTATCGTTACGGTCTCGGCCCGACGGAGATCTACGATATAGCTCCCTGATTGACCCCGCATTAAAAATTACATACAACCAGATAGAGGAAACGAACGCTAATAACAAGCAGTGCGCTTTCTTTGTTTCGATTCTTTTCCGAGACCGATCAAAAATGTATAAGCGTGGCGATCGATCGAGGTTGCGGCGTTCATAACGTGATTGTAAGCAAGAAACGTTCAGGTGGTGTTTAATGGCTCCTTTGATTCGTTAGGTTAATTCGGTGTGGGGGCGAGGGCGAGCGTCGCGGCGGTCGCCGGAGGGTCGAATAAATATGTCCCAAAGAGTTAAGTGGGAGCGAAGTGCGGAGCGGAGACCGCGTCCGCCGTTTGCTCTTCCACTCGTGTTGTTGCACCACTTATTAAACACAAAGTTCTGTTAAAGTTTTCTCCGACACTCGAGCGCGAGTTTAATTTACTCGATAGTGTAAATAAAGCGGGAGAAGTGGGAAGTTCGCGGCGCGCCCGGCGGCGCTGCGGTCCGCTGATAATAACGTTGCCGCGTGGGCTGCCTTATTAATCGAGAACGACAAATTTTAACGACAAGAATTAATGAATCTCGTTACTCGGGTTAATCCCTCGCTCGTAAAGTGTGCGCCTTTACCTGAGGTACCCTCGCGGCAGTCGCGGCAATAACCACACATTCACATGAGACGGACAACTCTACCTACCTACTTATTTTAATATTTTCATTTTACACGCATCAAGTTTTATAGACTTGAAAATAAATCGAATAAAAATAAATACGAAATATAAACATGAATAAAATTTTTGGACATTCATTACATAATGCATAATTACTAAATATTATTTAAGTACTTTAACACGATAAGGAATTATGCTCTATTTAAACAAATTATTTTTTAAAAAACAACAAACTTATATCTAAAACAATTACTTTTTACAGGTATAGGTGTATTTACATTATAAATAAAAAACTGCTTTGAGGTCGCTGTCCGCGGGCAAAGTACCTAAAAGAATAATAATAAATATATCTGAAATAATAAGTGCCAATTTGAAATCTTACCGTTAAAGTACATTGTAAGTACCTATATACCTTGGATAATAGAAATTGTCATATGAAATAAAATGGTTACAATGCGGCGAAGATGAAACAAGTGCGAACGGTGCCTTTGACGAGGGAATCCAAGATATATCGTCCAGTTAACGACCATGTGCGAATGGAACTTTATTGTAATTGCCTTTTGTAAGATCGGGCCGGGTCATTACGGACCGTCCTTACAACGCCGACCTCCCGTTTTGCAAAACTTTCCTTGGGTGTGTTCATTTGGTAGCCCGAGACCCTCCCGCCGCTTTGAGGTTTAAAATAAATATCTGTCTCCCAACTAGTGCCAAGAAAATAAATCGTTCACGCCACATCGTATTAAACGATGGAATTTAATTCGCAGCTATGTTATTGAATTCAATCAACGGGTGGTGCGTGTGTGTGTATCCTATTCATCAGATGAAGAGCACATTAGGGGCTGAGGCGGCCTCAAAGCCAGAAGACTGATTATGTCTATCCGCAATTTCTCTCCGGCCCTATTCTCGCGAACGAAAACTAGCGAGTTTTACACCGCTATTAAGCGGTCGCTTTCACATTTGTCCTTATAATGGAAAATGTGCTACTAATTAATTTAGAGCGAAACTCATTTATGTCGAAATGCGTGTCTATTAAGCGATGATGGGATGAACGCTTTGAACGCCTTTAGGTTAACGCGTATCTGTTTACACGGCGCGTTTTAATTATTTTTCCTGTTGTGGAAATTATACGATGTCCAGTTACAGGCGTTCACCCCATTAAGTAGAGACGAGCTCATTCTCAGTAAGACTAATCAAATAACAGTCTCCCCCTGGCCTCCCCCGGGCGCCGCTCCCCTCGCGGGCAGCGGTCATCTCTCTTATCGATTGTGGTGGAATTCGTGCACAGAATGTGATATTTCCCAGCGATCGCCACACATTGTAAGATACAAACCAAGTCGGAAATATCGTCTTGATTTTCGGATTTCCTTTTGAGTTTGGAGTGAAAATACGTACCTATCTACATTACTTCAGTAACTATGTGTCGAATGCGATATAGGTACAGATTGTAATTTGAAAAGAGAACTAAACTTCAAGGCAAATACGTTATTACGTTAAACAAGCGTAATTAAAAGTAGCTCTACCTAATTAGGCACTCTTACAATGTGTCGTGACATTTAGCCAGGCGTACATTGAAGTGATTTAGCCCGCTGTCTCATAGCCAGCCATGAATTTTGATGTGCTTTAGTTGAGCCCAGTTTAGCCAGACGAGATGGCCTAAGTACACGTTTTATTAAGCGTCCTACATTACTTTCGTAGTTTGATGTTCCTTTTTGGTAAGCTTATAGCAGTAATGTTTCTATTTAAGTACATATTGGGTATTATTTATTTGCGATATCTCAATGATTTTTGTAAATAAGTATTTATACTCGTATATATTATTTATTATATTACTGTGAATTAAATTTCATAAAAATATTTTAGTGTGTATATTTATTATTTATTTACTGTAAATTAAATTTTTCTATGGAACAGTTAATGTCTTTAATTTGAGAGTTTTTTCTTACAAAGTAATAGTTTTGCAATTACATTTCAAAGTATAGTTACGAATAAGAATACTTAATTATATCTGTCATACGAGATAGCCTAGGTACACGTTTTATTAAGCGCTCTATATTACTATCCTACTTACTTATTTGTTTATTTCACACAATCTCTTATTTTCATAAAAAAATAATAAATATATACCTTCTTTACCTACAGCTTCATTTCTTATCACCGCAACTTTCTTCTTTGCATTCTACAAAACCATTTATATATTTATGTAAGTATATCACAACACCTTCCACCTTCTTTGCAGCTTAAGAAATACTAAGTACACATTTAGTACTAGTAGCAGTTTGGCGGTCTATTTCAGTAGTTCCCAGAATTGTGTAGGGTGCGGGCACGTTGTGGCAGCAGCGGCGGGCGCCGGCGAGCGGACAGCGGGCAGGCTCGCCGCTCGTTCCGCCATGTAATTCTAATGAGTATTAGTGTCCTCCGTCGGCTCCGTCCATTCTGACGGCACGTTGCACCTCCTATTTCGGCGACGATAATACGATTGTGTAAGTGCGGCTTTAAAATGGATAGGTGCTTTTGGCTCTACGAAGCGATAGAAATGAGCTCGGAGCAGGTAACGCTGAGCTGCACTGTTTGTGCAAATGGTTTCAGTCTATTGGTCTTAATAAAGGGCTTGATATTGAACTTGTATATTTGTTAAGCTTTAACACAAGTACCTAATTATAACTGCAAGTACCTACTCAGATAATGTTGGGTGTCTTCTTGATGCTCAAGGAGGTATAGCCTAGATTCTACGTTGGTGTTGGTATGGTTTAGTCTGCTTCTTCTATTGGTTTTGATAATCTTCTGGCTTATTTGGATGTACTTATATTTTGTCGTATGAGCAAAAATTGTGCGGTATAATTCTATACCTGGCCTGCTAGTTAAACTTTGGCTATTCATGCTTGATCTTTCTTTTTGCTTTTTCTGGTAATTCTTTTATCATTTATGTAAGAAGCAATGACAATATAATTCTGTTTCTTGTTTCGCATTTGTAACCATATCATTTTTTTGTAAGCTTCTCTTTGGGTTTCATTATTATCGAATACAAAATGTTTTATCATACAAATTATACACGAACAAAAAGCCCAATCAAACGGTTAGTTCCCCAAACTACAAAGTAATTTACCTACAAATCCAGCAAAATAGTGTACTGTATATACAACACTAAGCGGCTGCGCTACGGTCCTCCACTGGACTGTGAAAATGATTTTGATTTGACCCTTTGAAGGGCGGCTCCACCGCAAAATTACATTTCCATATGTGGATCCGCTGGCGTCTATTTGACACCCTATAATGTATACGCAATTGAAAGGAGACTAAATTAGTGAAGCCTATTTGCTAGGCTTACGAATAGAGATGTGCCTGCCAGTTGTAATATTTGTCGAGGCATTTCATTAATTAATTACCTGTTCACGCTATTTTAAAGAGAATTTAGATATGTCTACTACGCAGCTCACAGTAAGTAAGTACCTAATATACTTACTATATTTTATAGACATTTTGTTGGGCTACTTAGATATGCATATCAAGAGAGAAATTGCTTACTTGCATCATGCATATCAAGAGAAACATGTTTTAAGGTGTTCCATACATCAGTATGAATAAATATCTCTATTATAAGAAGGTATAACCATAAGTAATTGTTGGCTATAATCTTTTGGCATCGGTTTTTTTAAGAGACATTTTACGTTCATCTAAGCACAATTACCTTTTTTACCTACTTCAACGTATCTATACTATTTTGTAAACGCACTCTTCTTATATATATATATATATATATTATATAATATATATATTTTTATGTATAACCACGCCTAAAAGCTTAATTTAGTGCTAAATATCGGCGGCATCCGGAGGAGAGAGAAAACAATATGCTTTTGTTTTTCTTTATTGTAATTGCCGTAAAACATTTAGCGAGCAACGTTCAGCAATAAAACACAATATTTTGTGTGACAAAACGTCGCGTTTCATGAGAAAATATCGACCCGCAGATAGTGGCATAAACGAGTTATTGGTGATACAGTGATACTCATCACGGAAAGGAACCAGCCGATTGGACTCGTTTTGTCCACATTATTTTCTTTATTATTTTGACGGGTATTTTTCTGGGTCGCTCAATCACTAGACGGCTGATGTGCGTAAAAATAATTAAAAAGAAATGGATAGTGATTGCGGTTTTGTTTTCAATTAACTCGTTTTTTTAATAAATCTATGATAAGAAGATAAGTATGTAGGAGGTGTATTACTTTATTCACAATGAACTGAAAATTTCAAGATTTTTCGTGTATGTTTTAAACTAGCAATGACTCGTGATTGTGAACGATAAGTTACTTACCTACCTAAGAATTTCAACTATTTCTACTATTTTTTGACCGACGAACCACCGGAGGAGGTATACAATTCGACGCGTATATATATATTTTTTTTTATGTATAACCACGCATAACTTTTTTCACATTGGTCCGATTTTAGTAATTCTTTTTTTATTAAAAAGAATATACTTCGAAATTGGTTCCATTTAAATTTTATCGAAATCGGCTGAGCCATTTTCGATAAGTCAACAATAATGTGAAAAATGTTACATCGATCCGTGCATAATGTTAGGGTTCTAGCGATGCGCCTCGGCTTCGCACAGGTGTATTATACATATAAAAATTTCTCTTGAATTACTCTATCTATTAAAACAAACCTCATCAAAATTCGTTGCGTAGTTTTAAAGATATAATCATACATGGGACAGACAGCGGAAAGCGACTTTGTTTTATACTATGTAATGATTCTGTACCCGGGTGAAGTTGGTCATGCTATTTTTTGCAAAAAATAATTATTCATAATCATGTCAAATGATTTCCTACATTTGCAGCTAAAATATTTAACAAGAAGCAAGCTGGTCCCTGCATTCATCGCCGGCTAAAAATCTGTATTTTTCATTGAAATAAAGCAGCGGCGGGGTGGCGCGGGCGGCGGCGCGGGCGGCGTCAAAGCGCGGCTCTTTATCTGCAAATGTGGCACCCGCGGTAGATAATTTTATTCTGAGAGTATCTCTCTACTGCTGATATATTCAACGGAATATTCCCATATGTGCGTAATTCTGCGGAATGGCAAAAAAGGTCTGTTTGAGGGGTGAAATATGTAAATTTATTGTCTTGGGCGGCTCTGGGAGCGCGCCCGCGTCATACAGCGACACGTAGGATAAAGGAAATGTTAATGCTCGCCAATTTATGTGCTTTTCTATGATTTCGCTGAATCGAAACCGACGCTCCCCCTTTATGGCAGCGTTTTGAACGGTTCTGTTTGGATCGAAGAGCTCTCTGCACAATGACGCTCTACCTTAAGCTTCTATGATTTTCTTTTTGGTGGTACTAAGTATGTAGTTATGCTTTTTCTTTGCTGTCTTTTTAAAAACTTTTCAATAATACTGATTGAATAAATGTATAAATTGTGAGTTTTCAAATTAATTTCTAGAAGTAATCTAATATCGAATTTCCACCTTAAGATTGGTAATTTGGTACCTACCTAACCACTTCTAAAAAGTACGAGTATACTCAATATCTGTAGACGATTTGTACATCGCAATTCACATCTGAACATTTATTACCGAAGTCATCGAGACACTCAAATCTAAATTGCTTTATTATACAGAGTAATAAATCCATACATCGGACTCGAGCAACATCGGCGATAACCACCCCATCGCTGCGAAGCGACTAATTCACAAAGGCCAAATGTGACATAATACCGGCATAATTCAATGTTTTGCTCACCATATTGTATTTTATTTATGAGTTATGCTCTGTTGACTATCAACGATCTCTTTCTATCGTGATACATATTTATATTTTTCGTCCCTTTCTGGGTGCCGAGGGTGCTTCATATCCAGTGTGAACGGATGGTTAAATAGTACGAGTTAACTTACACCGCATCCGCTACGCGTCATTTGGGGGTGCTGTGGACGGTGTTATGCATCATATATCAACATAAAGAAAATTATGATGTTTGTTGAAATTGTATCAATGTGGCTTTTTTGCCAGTGTACAGTGAACACAAAACAACGTCAAAGAATAATAATATTCATGACTCTATTTATTTATGAACTTTTTTAATGGCAAGGTCTCACTGATGTGGCGTATTGCATTAATATATGTAATTTAAGTAAGGATTTTAGCGACAGCCATAAAAAACCATGTATCCATATTCATTTAACCTGAGTTATTGAATTAAATGAACATGAGTTAAATGAACAATACGAGTTCTTCCACTATACCACTTCCACTATACGAGTTCTGTAAGTGGAAGTTAGAGTTAGTGTAAAAAGAGAACCGTCGTGGATTAACGGTGAACTAATAATAAGATATTAATCAGCAGCCAAGGTACCGACTACTTGGTAGAGTCTACTGATGAAAACTAAATTGGTGTCTACCGTGTGTCTACCAAGTATCAAGCACTTTTAGTTGCACTAGCAATGACAGAGCAGTGTTGCCAACGTAACAAAAACCGCTACGACGCTTCTCTTTTTGCATAAACTCTACCTTCCATTAATAAGTAGCAAATACAGTAAAATGTATTATTATATTATATATATATATATATTTTTTTTAATATTTGGGGACATCTTACACACGGCCTCCGACCCCAAACTAAGCAAAGCTTGTGCTATGGCTGCCAGAGACTGATATACTACATATACTTATTTTTAAATACATACTTATATAGATAGTAACTAAATAACACCCAGACACAGAGCAAACACTTATGTTCATCACATACATATTTGCCCTGGGTGGGGATCGAACCCACGCCTCTTTGATCCAGAAGTTAGGGTCACTAACCACTGAGCCACCGAGGTAGTCTATACAATTGCTACGTAGTATTCATAGGTATATCTTCTTTGTTATTGTTTAGAATTATTACAAACTTATTATGTATAACTTATTGCACTTATTGCAATGTACATTTCATGAACATTATTTGAAATGGAGAAAAATGTATCGAAATTAACACACTAAAATATTTTTTAATGAATAAAAATGTACCTTGCTAGTAAAGCAATTCTTGACTCTATGTGGCATAATATCGTCATAACAGATAACACTACAAAAACAAAACGACCTAACTCCCGTAAAAACAGTACGAAAAGGAATCGTTTTCCATTTGAAGTCTTTTTCAACATTTTTCAGATGTGCGCTCATTTAATTTAGGAGGGTAGGTCTGTCGATATTTAAATTTTTAAACGTCGCCCAGACAGAGGGACAGGGACGTTGAACCAATTTGTTTTCACAAATTTGTCTGACTGTATTGTAGCTCGTCAATGATTGGTATGATCGAATTTTTACACTTTTCACTTCCTTTTCGAATCAGTTTTAAAGCGACTTTTAATTTTTGTACTTTTGTTTGTAATAGGTTGAGTAGGAAGGATATAATTGAATTTGATTAGGTGAATTTGTATGAGAATGTGTCTTTACTTTCGTATAAGGTGTAAAAATACTAATAATTTTATATTTACTATAACCTACAATAACTACATGGTAATTTAAAAAATAATAAGTACTTACTTTGCGTACGTACGTTCTTTCACGTTACGTATACGTGGATATGGCCCAATCACCGTCTTTGGGTAGTTGTATGTTCACAACAACAACAACGTGGACAATTAAAAATTCTAGTACAGATCTTCAGTGATTTTCTAATATCTACAGAATCTATAGGAAATAATAATTAGTCTAAATCAAATAGTGAATTCCTGAATACCCTCTGAGATGGAATCCTGTGAATAATAATTTTGTGCTCATGTGTCTGTTTTTTTTAAATTTATTGTGTGCCTGATGAAATATTTTTTCTAAATGCAAATCCGTTTGAATTCATTGCTCTACCACAACCAAAAAGTATGTTGTACCATAGCCAACAAGTGGTAAATAAACACGGTAACCACATGTCGAATTTATTTATGAAATTAATAAATCCGACAAAATTACGCGTGCGCACAGCTGGAGACCAACATTAAGTTTAAGGGTGATTCAATCATGGGGGTTCTTTTGCGCCGATGATAAATTATTTAGTAACCGGTAAAACACCTGCTGAAAGCCTTACAATTTTGCGTATTGCAGGTCTATTTCTAGAATCAAGACATTCTAAACATTGACTTAAGTACGACAAAATGTATATGATAGTTGATTTTTTTCGCCATATCACGATTGATTACACAAAAGTAAGTCCTAATGAGGGGTAGATACAATATAATCATCGTCACCACGTAGATCCGAATTTACTTAGATTGTTTTGTAAAGTGCTGAGATGTAGAGGTTTTTTACTGGGTTATTGGTAATCAATTAGCATCCTTTTAAGGGCATATTCTGTACATTAAAATAAACAAAAGTTTTTTCTACAACTTTACCCAAATCATAATCTCAACAAATGTCCTAAAAAAAATTATAAAAAGTTGAATCAGCTTATGTGAAAATAATTGTTTTCATATACCTAACTAATATTTACACTTGAATACATATTTACACTTTGGTGCGATTTGTTTTTTACTTTTATTTACTTTTACATATTTACACAGTCCATGACTCGCGGGTGGCGGCGCGCTCGTTTTTTACATAGAGTTAATTATGCGTAGACCGGTCAATTATTTTGCTTTTTTAATTTTGTGTATAATAAAATATATAAATACGAATTTTTAGAAGTCGAAGAACAAAAGATGTTTATTTAAATGTACAGAATAAATTAAAAGGATCTTAATGGATTACCAAGAAACCTTTATATGTATAGAACTTGTGTTAACTTGTTATAAGTTTCGTTAAAAAATGCGACCAGTAGAGAAAAATCAACACCCGAACAGACGGAAGCAAAATCATCGAGTAAAAACGAAATTTTTTCTCACTTCGTTCGCTTCGATCAATAACCTAGATCGTCATCATTATAAACATAAACAACGTTTCTTAGAATAACTGCAAAAAATGTAACCGAATCATATTGTTATAGGACGTTTGTTTTTAACCGACTTCCTAAAAGGGGAGGTTATTTTTTCGTCTGTATGTATTTTTTTTGTTTATATTCATCGATATTTTCACCAATTGTGAACCGAATAATTTTTTTTTTAATTCGAAAGAGTGTCGTTTAAATTTTATCGAAATCGGCTTAGCCGCTTTTTAAAAATCAACAATAATGTAAAAATTGTAAACATCAATTCGAGCGAACTATTCCAATTTTGTACACGATGGAAGTCGGTTTTTCCATTTTATGCGAACAATAATTATTTCATATGCAGAGCTACGTATACATACCTATTTATAGCGAATGTCCGAATAAAATATTATCCGATTTCGAGGTGACCAAATGTTTTACTTAGAAACATAGACCAGAGAGACCAAGTCATAGAGACGTCTGTACATTTGACGCCATAATCGCTCAAAGGCTTCCATGGTTAGCGATTATTTTACAATTTGTCCACCGCTTAGATTCACCCCGCATAGGTGAGTGCGTATATTTGTCATCTTCTATAGTGACGTCTCAGGGGTTAGTATGAGATTTGTAAACGAAAACTACAATAGTTTTCGTGTAATTCCATATATTTATATACAGTGACCCTGGCGGAAACGAGGAAGAACTAATGAAAATGTTCGGAGTGAAATAGTTATAGTTTACTATGTAAACTTATACTAAGGACCTCAGGTTCAGGTTGCCTGGAAGAGATCGCTCTAAGTGATAAGGCCACCGGTTGTCGCACTATTTCAATTATATCGTATTCTTTTATTGTTATATTGTAAATTGTGTGAACAATAAAGCGTTTTCTATTCTATTCTATTCTAAGGACTATGTACGTACACTTGATGACTCCGCACTCGCTCAAATGGCTCGGCTGATTCGAAACGATGGTCAAAGCAAACCCGTCGCATTTAGGCCATGTAATAGAAAATTGTGGTTTAGCCGTTATGCCAATTTCTATCTCCCTCAAGATTTATCTGCAAATGCATTCGAGCAAATATATATAGAGTCACAATCGTGCAAAAAAGTGTCAGAGCCAAAACCCTGCCCAAGCTACGTAGTGGGCAGGCTTTTTAGTTAGTCGTAAGGCGATTGCAAGCCGACTACAACGCCGCGCGATGCCAAAGTGCGGTTACAAGCACTATAATTAGGTGAGATTACGTCGAGATTCGAGAAAACGAGTCATTGTGAATTATTAAATGAAAATATCTAAGTTGGTATGTATGACAGCGCTCGGACATTTTTTTACTACTTTCACTTAGGAACTGTGGCTCTGTAGATATTTGCTCGAAGGCAAATGCCTAACGTTGGCTAACACTAGGAGTTGATGGAAGGCCATCATGTCTTCATAAATGTATTCACTATATGACCTAGGTACGTGCGTTGGTATATTTACCAAGTTTTAGTGACGTCTGTACACTCGATGACTCCACACTCGCTCGGATGGCTCTGCTGATTAGCGATCGTCAAAGCATACGCGTCGCATCTAGCCCGGGTGTAAATGCAAATTGTGGCTTAGCCGTTACGCCGATTGCTATCTCCCGCCGTCGGCTTTACTGCCTCATCATTTATCTGCAAATGCCCAATATTTGTTAGAACTAGGAAATCAAGCTCATCATAAACTGAAACAAAAGAAAGATAAATATAGTGACTATACTCGCATAGTCAGAGGTATTTTTATGGTTTTGTAGTAAGAAAAGACCAGAACACTACGATCTATTGAGATTTAATATGAAAATACATATAAAGAGACAAAAAAGTTCATATTTTTCGAAACAATAAGTAAAAATACTAGATACTAGGGTTACTTTTAAGCTTACCTACAAAACAAAACTCCTGACAATGAAATACAATGACAAAGACTCTTTATTAGGTTGTAGCTATCTAATTTTATTATAATACCCTTAATATCTCCATAGCCGTTGTCAGCAAAACTTTTTCTTACTCTTCAGGTAGCAAAACAAATTGAATTTGAAAAAGGTCGATAGTCTCATTTCCGGCATTTCACTGGCCACACCGAGCGAGTGACGAGGTCCAAAAGATAAGCAAGGAAACCCTTTTCAAGTGCCCGCCCCAAACTCAGTTCATGCATCCAACAAAATATCAGCAATGTTTTCGCATAAATAAATAATTAAGGAAGTTGGTAAATAAGCGTGCGGCCTCATTTATTATTCTTTATAAGGAAACAAAGGCGAGGGTTAGCCGTAATAAGGCTCCGCCACCTCGCCGGCTTATCTTTATTGCCTCCAACCCACGTAGAATAATAAATCGTTTTCATCAAAAACAAATACTCGACAGTTTTTGTCGGAGTCGAGCGAGCGGGAGGGAGGGTGGCAATTTTCCACCCCCATAATACAATATTTTCCGACATTTTCCACGGGAATACAGCTTCGAATCGCTCGCTCGCAACCGGCAGGTTCCTTTAATGTGTATTTTTCGTCCAATCAGAGGACGGCGAGAGTCTCGATATTACCTCAACTGTCACATATAAAGTGGAAAATATGGTCGGTAGATGTGGGGGGCGCCGCGCGGTGGGGGCGCGCGGGCGTGCGGCGGCGCTTGGCAGTCGCCGCGCGTACACGACGCTCCGGCGCGCCGGAAGAAACGCTTCGAACAGGTTTATAGCTTTTCTTTCAGGTACGGGCCGTATCATAACAGGGAATAGCGGCGCGTGATGTGAACCCGTGATAAAATAAACGTCGAGATAGGCTTATGTATTGTACTGTTTATCTTAATAATGGCCGCCGCGAGATTTTCTTCGGGAAAACTTTCGATTAAACTTTTCGCCCTCGTTTTATTCTTTTACGTACCTAACATTACTAAAGGGTTGTTTTGAAATGTTAGATAAGAAGTAATTTTATGGTTACGGCCGCACAGTAGGTACTTCAGAAGAACATAGGGTACGTTGGGATAAAAAAATAAGTTCATAGGTATTTTGATGATGTGGGTAAGTATATGAATGTCAAATTTAACTGAAAAGTGGTTCTCTGTAAGTACAATTTATTATGACATTTAGCTTGACCAGACTCTTTACGTTGGGTGAAGAATCTACCTAGATTGGCAGCTTTGATTATTTACTTGTCTAAATAATCTAAGATTAGCAGACATAAAAAAATATAGGATTAAGATCCGAGGGTGATTTCCTGGAGCATTTTTTTGTCTTTGAGGTCTTATAAAATTAAGGTAAGCTCAACATTCAAATAATACAGATTCAAATCATCAAATTTTTTTTTTTTAATAATTATGTAGGTAGGCAGCTTAAGCCTAGTCTTAAGTCATGTCTTACAAATTAACATAACTCAACACCTAAATAAATCGCATTGCGAGTCGTCATTGCGGGTAGATCCTCCCCACCGGGGGGGACTGCGGGAATTGCCGTCGGATATAAATCGCGATTCATTTCTCATCGTAACTTTTTGTAGGTTCTTATCTGTTAGACTTCACTTTTCATCATCCGAGGGGATTTATGTAATGCCTAGTCATTTCTCGGCGTCGAGACGCGGCTTATCGGCGGCGCGCGAGTTCCCTTGATTGATGAGCGCGCAAAAATAAATGTTCAGTTAAATTATTCGATAAGTTGGAAACGGAAGTTAAACGGGAATTATCTTTGTCTTGGCCCCGAAGATTTCACGGTTGTAAGTGTTATGCGCGCGGTGATTGATTGATTGCAGCTTTACTTTACACTTGCCTGCGCTGAGCGCTCCGAATGATTTATTGGAGCTAATCTTTGGACATGACGTATCGCCAATCATCGTTAGGAACTATTAGGGATCTTGTTGAACTTGATACAGCAGACAGGCGATGGCGATGATGACTGACATAATGGTTTCAGGCCTATTATATATTTATATTTGGGTGCGTTTAGTTTTTGTCGGTCTGATAAATTTAGGTACCAAATCTTTCAAGTTCTTACTAAATTATCGCTCTAACGCGGCTAGTGACATTATTTAGGATAAGTAACGGCTATTTATTGGTTTGCCATGATTTTGCTACGGTAGCCCAGCCAACAGTAATTTATGGGTCAATAATAATGATGTTTGCCAATGACTACCATTGGCAAATTTCTGTCTTTCAGTCATAGAGCGTCCACTGTTGAAAATAAGCCTCTTGTATAGATCTCCAATTATACATGTTGGCAGTGGCTTGCATCCAGAACAATGTGGTCATTAAATTTCGTTGACGCTAAATGCTTAGTATTTCACTCTTGCTTTTGCCTCTAGAAAATAGTTTGTAACAGTTTTATTATTTATTACACTGTGTCAGTACAAACGAAACTAATGTTAAGCCTCTCGAACCCTCTGATAAATCGTCGGTTCGAATTAATCTACTTCACCACAAGAAAAGGAAGTAATAACCGACGATACAAAATTAGGCATGAAAGCTAATGCTATAATTGAGGGCAATCAGCACCCTCCCTATGATTTATGGAACCTTCCGCCCCCGGCGGTGCCTACTTCGTATGAACAGTGGCGGATACATTTATTGCTGTTTACTATTGTTGCTCTGCTATATCTTTACAAATTTTGCGGGTAAAAGGTTGATACAAGTAGCTTAGCCTAGTAATTTGGTGGGCAGTAGGAAAAGGCCCGGAATTTGAGCTTCGTGACGTCGGAAGTGGTTGGAAGGAAAAGCTGACTTGAGGAAACAAACGATGATTGCGTTTTGATTATTTGGGAACCTTGTCATGGTATTCATTGTTGTGGGTTGTACGCGATTTGTAGACTTTTTTCTGATTTCATTATAGCTAGTCATTATGCTACTGTGGACCATAGTCTCGTTTTCACTAAAATTAAGTTCATATGGATTTACTACATATATCAGCATAATAAAACAGAAACTAAAGAGTGAAGGGGTTGTTAATTACATTTATTAAAAGTCTCGCACTAAAATACGAAGTAATTTGCAAATTGAACAGCATTGAACGAAACAAATAGCAAAGAGCATTTTCCTTGCTCCTACGTTAGGTGACTAGTGAGTAATTGTCGAAACTGTTTTGTCCGGGTTCTTAAATTGCATGCGGGACTGCAGTTGGTCTACTTAAAAAGAGCATTGCGGCTAATATCCAGCGACACATGTACAAACAAAGTTTAATTGTGAGCGCTGCGGCGCCGGCCCCGGGCAAAACCGATTACAGTCTTACCAGCGACTCACCTTCGATTCCGCCACCCACCCACGTCCCACACATATTCAATTCCAATCAATCCCACTCCACATATTTATATGTAGGAGTGAGGCGCATGTTTTTATTGCGGCCTGCATCGGATGACGGCCGCAAACATTGCGTCCGCCTCCCTCTCTGAAAAAGCTTTTATTTTTAATTTCGATTTTGATTTTTTCCAAGCGCACCGTGTCGTTCCACTTTTATTTTGTTTCATTTCATAGCGCGGGGTGGCGCGCGACAGATCGGAATTTCAGATATGTACAATTTAAAATCGTGTAAGTACGGTCAGCGTGCGGCGGCCGAGGGCGGGCGGCGCAGGGCGGCGTTCTGCGTTCTCGCTAGACTGACGCCTGTCGGTTTGTTTTCTTTGCTTTTTTACGAATTCTATTTTCATTTGAATGCATTTGAATTTCCGCCGCCAATATCCGCTAACTAAACACGATTAATGCGGAGCGGAGATGGACAGGCGGGGGAGCGGCGCGGCCCGTGACGCTGTCGGGGTTTTGTCGTTTTATATTAGAAGCCAGCTAATTTATTGCAAACTGCGCTACGGGAATCCTCTTAAAACATCGAAGGCGACTCGGTATTACTGACATTATTTACACAGCACCGATTCGGAATATTAATGAATAAGTAATGGACGCCTCCCAGCGTCCTCGGGTCGCAAGTCTATACTTACATTCTGATATGGTCTGTTTTTCTGAGCAATCAAGTTGTATCATAGGTACAAGAATTTGGTTTACAATATGTAAGGTAATACCGTATTACAATTGACAATAGGTAATTTTATATCCTGTGGTCTAAATTTTTTCATATTTTTTCCCTTGCATTATATCGTATTTAGCCTGATATTTAAGTCCCCCGGCTGGGTAAATATCACCCTGATTTTTCTGCAAAGTTTTTTCAGTGTACTTATTTCCAGTGAAAAAAGATCAGAAAACTAGTTTACAAACGTGCTTAGTGCTGTCATGTTTTGTTATATAACTACCAATTATATGATATGACAAACACTCATTATAAACGTACCCTTAAAAATAATCCTTTCAAACGCAATATATAGCAAGCAAAATGTATATGACGCAATGTTTTCTCATAAAGAACAATGTAACATCCCGAGAGCCGGACGGCGGGCGGATCGATCAGGGCGCCGGCCGATATTGAGGAACTTCTCCGCAACAGGCCCCTTGATTAAAAGTATGCAAATTTTATTACATCCACCGGGCGCTCGCCTCCTCTCTATTGGGATCAAATAAATTTCTATAATGTAAATAATCGTCCTCAATCACGGCAACTTTCACGGTCGATGAATAAATCTGGCAGTGGGTGACGGGTTTTTGAGCTAAAGTATTACAAGGTATTAGTAAATACTTATTATTTAATGTTAGTACTTATATATTTAGTAGATTTATTTATAGAACATTTACAATATTTAATGTACCCTGAAACTCACGCTAAGCCAAAACGCCTGTGCTGTGATATTTCAGCGACTTTCGATTTTCTAAAAGTACTTATTATAATTATTTACACAGTAATGTAGGGAGGTAAGTACCGACTATAGGGGCTGATGACTTACCTTTGACAATACTGGTTTAGCATTTGTACAATTATCTATTTTCATTTCAACATAAGCTAAAATTACACGAATAGATTGAACCACAGTGGAAATGTGCAGAATTGATAATAAAATTAATACCAGCCTTTTTTAATAGTCCCCTGCAGGACGTAGGCCTACCTACGAAGGGTGATTGGGCCATATCCACCACGCTGGCCTAGTGCGGGTTAGTGGATTCACATACGCCATCGAATTTCTTTTACGGAAGTATGCAGGTTGCCTCACGATGTTTTCCTTCACCGAAAAGCCCGTGGTGTAAAATTCAGCACATAAATTCCAAGGAATTCATTGGTACGGGACGACTTTACGATTGTACGGCGGGTGTCATTACCACTAAGAATTGATAAAAATACATTGTGCCTAACTATATTTATAAAATCTGACCAAAACGGCCGTGTTCTTAATTTCTCCCAAAACCTTTGTTAACACAAAATTCCTAATATTTATTTACCTACAATAGCCCAAACCTATTTCCGATAGGGGCTACCACCAATTCGCATTTGTAATAAATAATTCAGGAACAACATTGGGGTTTTGTTTTTGTCAAATTGTAATTTATCGGTCGGCTGTCTCGACTAGGATATTGCAGCACGCCCCGCCCCCGCCGCTTCCCCGCTCCGATGAAAATTTTATATCACCCTGTCGTTACGTCACGTCATCCCGTTTTTTTCTTCGGCTAAGCGATCTTTTGATTAAATTACGGGGGAATTTTTACTTGATGGATAGGTTGACACAGCGTTTTAAAGAACAACGCCGGAATTTATATTGGCTATAAGTGATTGAGCGTAAATTCAGCATTGGTATAATTTATACAGTTAATAAACATCGGCTTTGACCTCGTCCCGATCAATCAGGCGGGGAATCTGGTCGAATATCGTTGGTTTTATTTTATGGAGACGACAGGTTTACTTCGTGGCTAGCTATGGAATGAGACTTTTGTCTTCGGCGCTATTAATAATGCTTCGAGCTTGTTTTTAATTGATGAGATACAAAGTACTTACCACCAATGTTGTCCTAATCATATACCCACACATATTAATAGCTATACTATTATTTTATGCACAATTTTGCCAGAGAGAGTTTGTAGAAAATTTTATAGAAAAATGTTTTTATGAATAAAAAGATACAAATTTTTAAATCATTAAACTATTGTTCCATCGACATTTTTTTATGAACGTTATAATAATTTGTTAACTTTCTTATAATGACATTTATTAGTTTGTTTTTTTAAAATGATACACGCAATTCAAACGATAGATACGTTATTGCCGATCATTGTTGTTTAAATCAGATAGGCAGCATCACTTGTACCCAAATATTTAGACCGAGGCCGGGGTCGCAACCCCTGTGCACCCCTGCTCCACACTAGTGTCAAAATGCACCCCAACTAATCATTTGCATTTTTTGTCACGCATTTCTCTAACAATAAACCTTTCATACAGTAATTTGTTTTTAGATTTAGCTTCTTGTTCGGTTAAGTGCATTTTGCTATTAATTTTGGATTAGACTTAGCTGTATATTACAGGGCACATGGCACACATATTGCATAGGGTCGTAAGATTTTGAAAAGGCGTATATTTTATGAACTAGCGTTCACCAACTGTCAAATGTAACACTCACAAGTAATATGGCTAAAATCTAACAAAATTCTCTAGAAGATGCCAACTGAACCATTTAAAACATTTGAAAACCACTGAGTCAGGATAATAATATCAGCTGTGGAGGTTCTAAAACAGGAGATAAAAAATTGTAATAGTTTTTTACGTCCAAGTCTCCTACAATTCGTTAAAATGTATTTGATTTGTGATTGTAACAGGCAGTAAAGCTGAACGTCTCGTGTCGACAACAACGTTATACTTTTTACCCGAAGTGACCCACGGGTCGCTACTCCGCTGATAAACAGTAAATTGCTTTTCTTTCCATTTCTTAAATAACCAACCGTCCACCCCCTCCCCCGGCGCCCCTTGACCCCGCGAGGTGCGCTCACATCTCACAATATTCTTTTAGACAACTCCCAGCAAAGTTTAATTACAAACCTGCTCAAAAGGGAGAAGTCGCGTTATGTTCTAATTATTGTAGCAACAATAAAAATACGCAAACGAGTGTATTATACAATTAGACACTTCTCCCTGATCGTTAAAAGGGAAATTTAAATGGAATTTTTATGTCCAGCAATTAAGGATAACGTCGGCGTACTAGACATTTTTGTAATTACAAAAATAAGATTCTTGAAATGTAGCGTGAAAAAGAATTAGGGTGAAATTCGCGGGAAATGCTTTGGACGCCAGCGGCAGATAAATAACTGAGCAATGCTTCGACTTGTCAGCTAGCTAAATATTTATGTTATTGCTGCTAAAACATCACAGTTTTTAAATGCTAATATTTTGTAAGCAATTGTCGGGAGGTAATGGCAAATGAGACTAGCATAGGACCGGAAAGTATGGCGAGAAAAAGAGGAAACCTATGCTTAGCAGTGGGTGGGGCAGGCTGAATATATAAATAAATAGATTTTTGAAGCATAGGTATTGCACGCCAAGTAAGCTCAAAGTTTCTTAATCAAGTGCTTAAATCGTAAGATATTAAAATATTGTCCATTTAGGTACTATTATTAAGTAGTACCTAAATTATCAAGTAATCCGAGTCAATTCGCTAAAATCATGGTAGAGCTCAATATTAAATGTAAGATTTTTAGTTTGAGAATATTATTTCAGACAAACGCTATTTCTGAAATGGGACTGTTGATTCTGAAGCGTGAATGAATCGTACATACAGGGCGCGTGTTAGTAGCTAGTACAGACAGTACGCTACCTACATGAAGATGGAGAACGGTTAAGAAGCCCGAGGGAGCCGCGGATTTATCGGGCCGCGCTGACGGGGCGCCCGCGCTGCGCCGCCGCCCGCGCTGATTTATACAGCGCAATCTCGCAAAACTTACTTCACATTTAAATTTCCAAACTGTCTAAGCTGCTCTTAACGTCGACCATATTATCTCATTCGATCGCCTATAAATTTTATGAGCTGACTCGCCTTTGTCGCATTTTAGCATTGACTTGAATTAATAGTCCAAAGGGTCCGTGTGCTCGTGTTTTTATGGCGGATTTTCAATCTCCAGTTTGTATAATTTTCTAAATTACAGTGATTGAAAGAAAACAAGAAATTAAATAAATAATATTAAGTCATGTTGTAATGTGCAAGCCGCTTCCAAACGGTATTATTGGAAATCGTTTGGGGAATGCCTATGCTCTTTAGTGAACTTTCTAGGGCTCACATTGTGATGATGTGAATATAGGTTGCCGAATTTATTTCATATAGAACATTGTCGCACTATTGCTCGATCCATGTCGCCTCTAATGTGCGCTCGCAACCACCTCAATGCAATCCTGGCAGCCAATACCGATTTTGACATTGTTTTTGACAATTGGAAAACTGTTACATCTATCATTAAGACGTATTGAGAAAATCTTTGAGACCAATGGGATAACAAGAACAGCGCTACGAGCGTTGTGGAAATTGAAGAGATTTGCGACTAATATTTTGATATTTTATGATTATATTAATTAATAAAATTGACATAATAATATTCATTGATAATATTTGTAGTGACTAATGTCTAAATTGTATTTTTCTATATTTTTTTATAAATTGTAATCATTGAATCAATTATCTGATAATTATAATTAATCTTTGTGAGATAAATATAAGTGTGATGTAATCTCGTTTTTGTCTCAATAAAATAATTTGAATTTGAATAGGAATAGGAAATATTATAAATCACAGAGCAGACGTAGTATTATTATTGTATCACAGTTGATTTGTTCTAAATATATACTTGCATCTACTCGTATTTACGTCATAAAAAGCTCCAGAAAGAGTAGGCCAACAAAAGTTATCTCATAACTGTTTCGCGTGCCAGTAAATATAAAGTACGTAACTGTTATTTTTGCTGGGATTTACGAAATGAGCAGACCCCCGATGCCTGTTATGAATATCTAATTTGTGTTTGGAATTCTCAGAGTGCCACCGATGTTTGTTGAAGTGTCTCGAGTAAACATTGACGGCGGTACCACGAAACTTTGTCGCGAGGCTGTCGCGCGGATTCCGGCGCGACTCACCGCTACCGAGCATTCCTGACGATATCACCAATGGTATTTCACCAAAGATACGTTACACCCTCCTATTTTGGTAAGACGAAAACAAGGTAAATGCCAGTGGTTCACTCAGTCACGCTCCAGGCAATGCCGCGAAATGTCAGCAATAACTAAAAGCACAGGGTACTTAAGTACATATTAACGACTTCATTTCAATTCAATAAGCAGTAATGGCTTAGTGGTGGTAATGCTTACCTTGCAACTTTGAGATCGTAGGTTTAAATCCAGGTTCCATACCGATAAGTTCTTTCCACATCACTCTGGCTTATCGGTGAAGGTAAACATCGTGAGGCAATTGGCATCATTCATAGAAGAAATTCGATTTCGTGTTTGAATCTCTAGTATCACCACAAACCGCACTGACCAACGCAGCGGTGTAGTGAATATGACCCAATCTTCGTTTTTAAGTCAGATTTTTGTAACATTGTCTATAACATGTCTTTAAACAAAACGTCATTGGATGACACCCCTTGATTAAATCTTGGTGACAATCTTGGTACGGAGTCCATCGGCGTAACCCCTCCCATAATTTAGTTTGAAACTTTTTAATTAGCTTTATATTTGTGTTTGCGGATTGAGACTTTGCCTCTCAGTTAGTCATTTGGAGTGCGGTGCAAAAGTTATATTAATAAGAATGTCCCATGAATTTATATTTATTATTTTGTTTGGTTTTAATATTTGATACTCTTGAAAGTTTTGCTTTCATTTTTCTCGACGCCTGTTGAATTGATATGATACCTTACTTTACTTACCTACACGTGTCATTTTACTAGTTAAATTAATGTTTTAGTTTTGTATAAAAGTACTTAGGTACCTTAGTAAGTTCCTGTTATTGTTCTGCAGTTTTTATTTGTTTTGAATAGTTGGATAGAAAAATAGACATTTATAAGAGCAAGTAGATAACCAAGTATACCAATTACAGTAAACATTCTACTATACCTATTTGTCAACACCAATCTACCAAGAGGTACCTCGCCCCAGGCTCGAACATGACTAGAATTTGACTCAAACTAAATTTCATCAGCTGACAAACATAACCTGGCCGCTTGTTAACTGTTAAGGTACCTCCTATAGTAATGTGATTTAAGACGCTCTACTCAAATATCTTCACTCTACACAAATATTGGAATACGTCTTGTCGGTTTGCTGGAATCTAATTAGATAGGCCTGGACTATCTACTGAATG
The DNA here is from genome assembly GCA_949316475.1 of Hypomecis punctinalis. Classification (NCBI taxonomy): domain Eukaryota; kingdom Metazoa; phylum Arthropoda; class Insecta; order Lepidoptera; family Geometridae; genus Hypomecis; species Hypomecis punctinalis. The sequence continues at coordinate 11,629,430 of OX438799.1, forward strand.
GCAATGAAACCAGTACCAATTCGTCGTGTTCGTATTGGACTTACATTGATCCGATTTTGAAACCCGAGTCGCTCACTAGACTTGAACAATTTTAGTTTGAGCAAAAGATCTTGTATAAATAAACTACTCTTTGTTTATGACTTTGTATAATTAATTATAAATAAACATACGTGCTTATTATAGCCATACCAAATCTTTTTACGGTATTGTATGTTGTTTTTTTTAATTAATAGTGCAAAATTGCGCTGAAATCGAAGGTTTCAGTTAATAAGTTATTAATTTGTAAGTTTCAATGATAATTTTATGTTTTAAACAAAACTCTACTTGAAAAATAAATCAAAACAATTGCCATTTCAATTGAAATAAGTACATAAAAGATAAATAATGTTGTTTTTAAACTTTCGTGATTTGAACACATTATTATTATTATATACTACGGGACTAATCGAGCACTAAAATTACGAGATAGGTAAATAAAATATTTATTAATAGAGGTATTTATTTATCTCGTAATTTTAGTGCGCGATTAGTCCCGTAGTATATAATAATAATAAGATAAATAATTATTTATAAAATTGTTCATTTGTATTACGCTTATCGTTTTTAATTAAGGTTTATTGTAGGGTGAGTGCATGATATCAATGATTTTATTATGTAAGGGTGCGGCTGTATCGTTTGCGATGTGATTTCATGCACGGGTGGAAGTATTTGCACAGTATGGCGACGGATCATGTCTGTCGGGGATGGGAAGGATGTGCGTAAAATTGATGCTTTTTAGGGTTCCGTACCTCAAACGGAAAAAACGGAACCCTTATAGGATCACTTTGTTGTCCGTCTGTGTGTATGTCAAGACTCTTTATCTCGGGAACGCGTAAAGATATCGAATTGAAATTTAAACTGTATACGTATATCTATAGTCTCTTGCAGTTGTGTAAAAGAAAAACTTCTCAGTTATCGTTTAAAAAAGTTAGAGCCGTTTATGTCGTAAAAAACCGCATATTTCGACACTCACAAAAATCAAAAACTACAGGGTACCTCCCGTTGACATAGAACTATGAAATTTGGCGAGAAGCATTGTCTTAAAGTACACATATAGGAATTAATCTGAAAACTGTACATTTTTATTTAAATCAAAAAATTATAGGGCCTCAAAATTCACAAAATATGGGTTCAAAATTCAAGGTGAGTAAATCGTATCATGTAAGGTATCATATAAAAGAACTTCATTAGCACATGCTAAAATAGGTTTTTAATTATTTTAACACTGCCTTATTTTCGATGTAACACGAGAAAAGTGAAAAAAAAAACCTTTTTTGTCGATGGTTATAGTGTAGAGATTTTAACAACTTACTTCCCAATTTTGTGAAATTTTCTGGATATGTACGGAACTCTCGATGTGCGAGCCTGACTCTTTTTTTATTTCGAAGAAGGTTTACTAAGTACCTTGTTAGTATTTTATTTGGTCTGGTGCAGATTGGCGCTAGCTCGGTAATGATATCTACCAGTACGCCGTTTGTATGAAACGGTCGGAAAGAGAATCATGCCTACGCGCTACGCGCGGTTCCTCGTTTTACTACGCAACCATCAAAACACCAAAAACATCAAAAAACCCAACATGTATTACTATTGAACGCTTCTTTTTTCATTTACAGCAAATTTCTTTTATGTAATGAATATAATAATTTTACGTCATAATAAATAGAAACTAGAAAGAAACTCAAGTAGGTAAAGTGTACGTAGATGTAATTAAAATACTGAAGGCGGCAGCCCTAGTGCGTGATACGTTATGCGTGGCCACGTCACGGTAATGATATTTAACAGTATTGTGACTCGGCCCTGTTCTTAAAAATTATATTATATCTACAGCGCGCTGCTGGCGTATAAAGTTTGATTTTTTGAGGGAATGACTTGCTTTGCTCTATTTGCTATAGCAACATCAATGATACCTACATATATTACAGTCCAGTCACGTAGTATCATTTTTCTAATCTCCGTTGAAAGTAAATTTCAATGAAATGATTAGATACCTTTTTGATTGATACGTGTCACACGTGCAAATTGTACATATACCAGCATTTTTAGTACAGTAAATTTGATAAGGTACATATTTACCTATATCCTTCAAATAAAAAGAAAGTTTAACATAAGCGTTTATTTGCACCTTGCGGTAAAATTATAGCAATATGTCTCTTTGAACTTGGCAAACATTCGATATATTCGATTTATAGATGCAATGTTAATATAGTCCCGAACTAACAGAGTGAAACACTTATAATTAGATACAATTATTAAAGAAGATATTAATTAAAAGAACCAAAGATGTAATGATATTCTTCCAGATACTAAGAACCTTTAGCTACCTAGTCATTATTAATGTACATAAACATTTTCATTGGCATCTGCAAATAGCAATTTGCACTACGAACAATTAAGCATTCCCTGAGTAAGTATTGGATGAAATTAATCGAAGTTCGGATTACGGCACGGCTTAATCTGCTCAGACGCTATCTGCGCGGACTTGTTATCTGCTTAATGTCTGGTAAACAACGGGATCAAGGGATAAGGAACGTCCTTTCATACGGCTGGCCCTCGGGCTGGGATTATGCGAGTTCCGAGGAAGATTGCAGCTCACGTACGTCCGTTGTTCCACTGATGGATTCTGGTCTTGTCTATCATATGGGATTTGCACTTGAATGTACTGGAATTAAGGGAATGTTTATCTTCATAATTGAGGAAAGACTCAGTTTATTAGTGGAAATCAATTTTCCTGGATTGAATGGCTAATCTCTTTTCCATGTTAACCGATCATGGCGTCAAATCTCAAATGCCGAGCTTTTTACTTCTACTCGAAATAACATAGGTACTTAAGGTATTCTTGTCTTGTGTATCGTATGAGATTTACACTTAATATACTGGAATTAAGGGAATGTCTATCTTTATAATTGAGGAAAGATTCAGATAATTAGTGGATATCAATTTTCCTGGATTGAATGGCTAAACTTTCATGTTGAACGAGCGTAGCTATGTATCAAGTCTTTGATATGTATATTTTTATGTCTTTCGATACAGGGTATTCAGGTTTTGACTATTATATGGGATTTGCACTTGAATGTTTGCTCTGAAATTAAGGGAATTATCTTGGTGATTGAAGAAAGACTCAGTTTATAAGTGGAAATCAATTTTTCTTAATTGAATGGCTAAGCTTCCATGTTGAGCGAGCGTAGCTCAAGTTTTATATTTTTGATGTCTTTCCATATTGTTATTTTCATATTCATTTAATTGCGGATATGGGTACAATAGGTTGACATTGAAACAATATAAATAGAGCTCCATATTCTGCCTTTCGGCAAATGTCATAATGTTCTTAAAACTAATTAACTAATTATCAATGAAACATGATGAACACGAAACTTACATGTATGCGACCAATATTTAAAAAGTTTTACACACTATTTGAACATTAATCGAGACTGAATAATTTCCATTTTACACAGCCTTTTATAAAATTAACATTTAATCTTATAAACAAATCAAAAAACAAATTACAAAATCATACACACAACCAAAACAAGACAAAATAACCTCCTTCTAATAAAATAAAAGCTGTAACAGCTGGGTATTTTGTCAATGTTGTTGATAAAATAACAATATTAATTAGTATTTTGTGTTTGTTGTTTTGTCAATAACACGGTATTTGCAATTGAATATAGGAACTGGAATTAAATAAATGTTTACCTTAATAATTGAGAAAATATTACTTTCACTTATTAGTGGAAGTCAATTCTCCTTGATGAAAGGCTAATAATCTCTCATGTTGGGCGATCGTGGCGTCAAATCTTTGATACGTTTTTTGCATAGATATACCTAAGATCTAATTTTAAAGACTGCATCGTAATTTTAACAGCAATTTATAATATTGTTCTCTCTTTCAAATGCATAAAGTCAAAAAGACACAGGAACATTTAAAAAAGCTATTAAAATTACCATGGCGCCTTTAAAATTGGGCCTAATAGAGTATTTTGGTCTTAACTATAATAATATTTGATTGGTATTTAAATGTAGGTACTTATTGAAATTACGGCAATACTACTATTTTTTTTTATTTTCACGGAATTGAGATAAGACTCAGTTTATTAGTGAAACCCAATTTTCCTTGATTGAAAGGCTAATCTCTCATGTGGAGCGATCAAGGGTCATTAAGAGTTGTAGGCACCTATCTATCGAACAAGCGCAATGGCTAAAACCTCGTTTGGATCTTCTTCTAACATAGTGTTGTAACGCGTCGCAGCCATGGTGGCTAAACTGTTACTTAATGTAACACAAAGAAGAATAGAATTGAAGTCATATTATTACACCCTGCTAGTAACATTTGTTGGTATGCACTATCAGTTTCATAAGGTTTAAGAAATCGGAATCAAAAAAATATGAGATTCTAATTAGACATCACAGATTACTGTAGTATCGATCAATTAGCTCAGCCTGTATTTAAACAGTCACTATTTTTAATTTTTTTAGATAAATTAAAATTTATTTAAGTTTAAATAAATAAATATATCTCTATTGTACACAGAAACTCAGTACAGAAACTACACAATATACAATATGCTGTACAATGGCGGCCTTATCGCCTTTGGCGATAGTTGGAGGTTTCTCAGTTTATTTAGGTTATTTTAGTTTAATTAATCCCGTTCAATGATATTAAACTATTATTATCTGAAAATAAACAATCTGAACTATTAGTGAAACATTCGAAAAGCAGGTGCCCACTAAAATTGAACTTAAAGATAATCGCTCCAAAGTATCTCAATTGCAACAGTTTGTAAAGCCATTACCGTCCGCAGAATGAGTCAAGTGCGCGCCGCGACTCAATCGACGCCGACTTAAGACGCCATGCAAATTCAATTTCGTGCCCAAGCAATCCCACACGTAAGGCCAACCGAACATATTATTGCTGGATTTATCTTTATTGCCACCGTAGAACACTCCAACTAACTTCGACTGTCGAACTTACGCCATTAGTGAAGACACCGAGATACAGGATTGTTTTGCTAGGGGCGGAGTTGTAAGTCTTATTGCTTTTAGTACTCTAGGGCTGCTTGCTTAATCTAAGGTGGTTTGGGTTTCAATTATTTATTTTTCAGCCCGAGGATCAAGACACGCTTCCAACTTATGTAGTTCCAACTTATCAATCTTAATTGGAGGTTTGTTATAAGAAAACGTATTAAGATTGGTTGATGGACACTCGAAGTAGGTAATAGGTAAGTACCTAAGCTATAAGAGCCAGAGTAGTTTTTATGAATCATGTAATATTTGTACTTTAGTAATATCTCAGACTTAATTTCCAGTTACGACTACCTAAAGGACGTAAAAATCTAGACATTTGATTGAATAGATGTTTACCATTATATGTGTACAATGTGTTTGTCTACCGGTGTCGGAGCCTTAAGCGGTGACATCTATGGCAAATTTTGAACAACTTTTACTATGAGACCAACTCTGAAAAGGTAAAAAAACTGCTTTTCCATACGATTTTTTATAAGATTTTCGACAAAAAGTATGGAATAGCTGTTTTTTTTTGCGTTTTCAGAGTTGATCCCACAGTAAAAGTTATCAAAATTTGCCGTATATGTCACCGCTTAAGGCTCCGACACCGGTAGACAAAAACATTGTATTTGCAGAAAATTAACAGTTCTACACCTACCGTATCCGACAACCTATCTTTTCGCGATATTTACGCTATTACAAAATACTACTTAACACAACGTCTCCAAAATGTTTAACTAAGTAATATCACTTCAAACTGCCTGTATTATTAAATATTGCACAAAAGACAGGATGTTTACAGATATTGTCAACGCAGGATTCAATTTAGAATAAAATGGGAGTACAAAAAGCAGAAGAGTGCTTGTCTGTTATGACATAATACGCGCAATACCAACCATAATACCGGAGACAGATAAAAAGACATCGCTGCCGGCTCCTTCAGAAAAGTGGACGTCACGGGCTAATCCTACCGTAAAATGTCCCAAAAGCGACACAAAAAGTGCCCGACAAAAGTGTTGTTGTATAAACGTAAAATGAAATTTAATAAACATCGAACAATGAGTTCGGCTGTAGCTGATCTGGAGGAGATAAGCCGGCAAAAGGTTTGCAGCCATAGAGACCGATAGAGATGGTTTCTTTAAATCAGTCGCTCGAAAGATAAGACTCGCGACGCCGATGGATGGATCACTTTTTTAATAAAGGGGCGCGGTACTATACCCCCGCACTTACGAGTATATGTACTGCATACGCAAAAATGTATGATATCGCTGTACATATTGCAGAATTCACTGTTGTGTTAGGGATTATGAACAGATATGTCGCACCATCGATAAGACTTGGGCAATGGGCATATTCACTCATATTACTTTGTTATTTTGTTATATGGCAGATTTGCCTTTGTTAACTGCCACCAAATACAAGACTTAAATAAATCTAAAACTACATAAACACACCAAACCACATAACAAGCATTCGGATCATCCACAGATCCTTGAAGGTCTAAACACAATCCAAATGCTCCTGCCCACATTGCTGTTATTTGTTGGGCATTCATGGTTTGGTTTTCAAGCATAATTAGGCTAAATATGCCCTTGTTTTGCTTTGAATACTTAATATCTTCTTGTCTTCGGTAAGTCTTCAAATTGAAGTCTTACCGAAGGTGTGTTGTAATGATGGGCTCTAAGTAAAATCTGTATCATTTATAGTGAAGCTTACGCCTAGTTACTATTGTAAGTGTAGAGTATCATGGGAAATCGGTCCCAGTTAAGATTTAACATCATGGCGTATCTGTCAAGATCTGTGTTTGAAGCGCATGTTTGATGTCGCCTCTCGTCGCCGGAGCGTGAGCGGTGAAGAGAGAAATTGCTCCGATGGTAGTAGCATCTGTTAACTGCACTCAGTACAAATAGATACTAGTTTTAATTTTGCAGATGGAATGTCATTGAGCAACGTTGTAAGTACTTATAACAAGAGTCTGAATGGGCGGCATAGATGGGCACTTTGTATGATTTTGATAACAGATCTTTGAAATCTATTTATGTAGAGTATAAATAAAAATATTTAGTCAAGGCATAAAATAAATAACCAGTTCCTTATTTTTCTCTTTTTTGTTTGAATTGATGCTTACCTACTGGTTTTAACGGCTAATAAGTCTAGCTGGCCAGTCTCCTAACTAATTTCGAAAATTTGCTTACTAATTATAAACCGCATGTGTTTACATACTTCAGGCTAGAGTAGATGTTAAATCTATAGCGACCTACGTTATAGTACCTACGCAATAGATTCAAATCAACATGCTTAAAACCGGCTTTATAATTATTTAGATCCGGGGAAATAATTAATTTCGTCTAAATCGTGCAATCATCCCAGAAGTTATTAGGAGATAAGTATCAAACGTTTCTATTTAACTTCTCTCTGAGGCGGAAATTCCCCAAGCGCTATATTGAAATGTTTATAATTAAATTACATAAAGACGAAGAAAATTAATTTCTCTGTGCGAAAGTGGCGAGCGCTTCTCTCGCGAACAAAAGCGGAAGCTCGCCTCAAAGAGGGCGCCAGCTACGCTCCGCGAATTTAATTTTCCGGATGTTTTTGGAAATTGCGAGTAGAAGTTGAATAATCACGTTATAACTTAACAGTATTAAATTTTATACGCTAAAGTGTTAATATTTCATTTCCAAGTTTAATTTAATTAATTCCAAAGTTAAGACTCGCGGAATGAGGAGCACGTAGATAGGTTTCGGGGACTTGTCGCGAGATTGCTTTGCGAGTTCATGACGTACCTACTTGGTTCACTTTCTGGTAGAGGAACACCGTACAATACAATATTTGACTACATGGAATGGCAGGTACAGTTGGTAAATATCTAAGTGTCCTGTGAATATCTATACATATATTTACCTAGGTCATTTGAGTATCTTCGAGTCCTTGATAAACTAAGTATATAGGGCGAAGAACTTTTTTGTAATCACTATACTCTAGTCATTAACTTTAGTGGATTTGGTAGATAGATAGACTCTTTATTGGTTCACAGTTTACACACATTACATACTTCAGATAACAGATGTTTTGACATGTGAAGCAACTGGCGGCCTTATCACTGAAAGTGTTTTCTTCCTGCAACCTTATGATGGAGAGAGACTGTACAGAAAGAAAGAACGACGAGGTGTGCTAAGTTAGAGGACAGTTAAAAAAAGTCGAATTACACAATATTACATACAAATGTTATACATACTAATACATAAATTTATATAGAATATAAAAAAAACTAATAAATATTATTAACTTCTAACATTCACATGGAAACAAATTATGAGCAAACAAAACAATAATAAGTAAACTAAATGATAATATAAAACCCAAAACTAACAACGATTTGATGATTGTGCCAGATATAATTTTTTGACTTTCTTTTTAAAATAGTTATCGAGGGAGCCCGTTTAATGGAGATGGGTAGTGGATGGTAGTGGTTTAGCAAAGAGACAATCTATTTAATTTAATTTAATAATTTTTGACGCAATATCATTATAATTTATAGCCTATGTGTTATTCTGATATATAAGCTATATTATTACAAAGTTTCATCTCAATCCGTTCAGTAGTTTTTGCGTGAAAGAGTAACAAACATCCGTACATCCATCCATCCATCCATCCTCACAAAATTTCGCGTTTATAATATTAGTAGGATAGTCACTACACGAGGCCCTTATGAAATCTTCTATATGTATGTAGGTAAGTACCCCAAGTACAACTCACAACATAATTATGTATCTCACAACAAATCTCCTCGATTCGCACCTTCTGCACCTCAATCTCCCGAAGGCGGCAGCTCCAGCGACGAAACAAATTGATGTACCCAAATAATTATTAATGCCTCACGAAATTTAATTGGAAAAGTTGAATTTGTATCGCGCTCACGGCGTAGGTGAGCGATTTGAGCGAGCGCTCTCGCTCCGAATGTTTACGAGATAATTAATCTCAAAGTATTTACTGCTTTAATCGAGTCCCAGTCCCGGGAGCGGAGGGAATAACTCTCGTATGTAATATTGTCGCCTCGCTCGCTAATGTCGATACGCGACAATTTAGAGAGTTGCTATGAGTGAGCGTAATGAGCAGGTTCGTTTGGCGGAGAATTTGTGCCGCTTGAAATGCCTTCGAACTTGGCATGACGTTAAGTAGGTATGATTTTTTTTCAGACAAATGTTGTAGGTGTTCGGAACATATGCAATCCATTTTTAAAAGGCTTTGGAGCTCTTTCCGTGACATTAACGACCTCTTTTATATAAACGCGTACCAGATCTACTTGTACACATATCTTTAGATGTCTGTGTATTTTCGTTGTAAACATGCAGGCGCCACATTCATGTGCAGGTTTTTATAACAAAAAATCAAAATGATTTTATCTCAAAATACAATACTTACCTATTGTAATAGTACAATCATCAACATTTCAGCTTTCAATTAAACCGGAACCTTATTCTGCCATCTGCTTCGGTTCATCTATCCGACAAAAGAGGTCGCTACAAGTATTCGCTACGTCAATCGCCACGTTTGCGAATAGTTCAGCTACTCGCCGTCACAACGACTACAGCGCTACTTCCACATCTATTTAAAAGAAAAGCTATTCGTAATGAAACAAAATAAATCATTGGCTACTAACAAGCGTGAAAAAAGGTTTGTTATTTTTTGTTCGTAATGTAAAAGAAACGTGTAGTTTACACTTATTCGACGGTATCTAGATGGGACGGCAGCTAGCTTGTTCCGTCCGCATGGTCCGCTTAAGCTAATTAACAATAGATCGAACCGACTGCAGCAACAATGAAAAACGAAGAATAAAATGTCAATTTCACAAACGACGAGGAGGGTTCGGCTTAAATCGAATTCAGTTTAATAATAGTAGCGTTTGAGTTGAACGCACTCAATACTGCAATAGTTTATTGTACGGGACAGTTGGACGTTTTATGATTTCTGTATTAACGCTGGCCATTGATTTGTTAGGTTTGTTTATGATACCTACTTCTAATCAGTGTGGCAGTGCCCAGCTCTTTCAAGCATAGTACTTATAGGTAGGGTATCTATATATTAGTACCTATTATGGTAGAGGAGGACTCACTACAATAGAGGAACACCTCTATTTTACTTTTCTAGCCAATTTTTTGAAAATTAGAGTCAATGTCACTGTAATGAAGAAGATTGCTTACTGTAAGGCCAACTCTATATTTAAGTTGAGCGTGAGTACTAGCACGATCATTCTCATATACACCAGGCTCGATAATTTATGCAACCAAAAAAAATAATAGTAGGATGAAACCCATTAGAAAAGGAGGGGAATATTATAAAAATAAAAGGAAAAATAATTTACGGGCGATCTGAGGTCGGGAAGGGGATGAGGGGGGGGTTTTAAGGGGAAAAAACGGTTTTTCTCAATTTCCGGCAAAACTAAAAGTCCTATCGAAAAAAGTCAAATAGCAAAGTTGTAGGTAATAAAAAGATCTAAAACTTTTTTATTGACACTTTTTTCACATAACCTCAAAATTTATGTGAAAAATCCAAAAAACCGAGTTTTTGGTTTTTTATTTTTATCTTTTACAATAAAAATTTTTTTTGTAACAAAATTTGGTGAAAACTTACCTTTTTATGTCCCAAATACGCTGTAATTTATTTGATTAAAAATATTAATTTTTTTCACCTTATTTTGAATGAATATCGAAAAAACACCCTAATTTTCAATCGAAAATTCAACCGTCAAAATATCAGCTTATTTCAAAAAATTGGTATGTTTTCTGTTTGTTGAAATCTCTACTTTCCGATGGTGAAAAAAAAAATATATGTTACTATAGTAAATCTTCTCAGAAAATGCAAAAAATCGAAATTAAATATTAAAGAAATAAATGTCAAAATGTACAAAAAATATATTATAAATCTATTAAAAATGTATAAAATATATATAGAAATCGGCCAAAAGTTTGTTATTAAAAATATATTTACGATATATATTTTATATATTTTTTATAGATTTTTATATATATTTTTTATGTAATTTGAAATATTTTTTTTTCATGGGATTAACTAAATTTGTTTGTCTAAAATTAAGGAGATTATTATTTTTCTATCTTGTACTAAAATATCATTTAATTTCAATCTTTAGGTTATGTTACGTTAAGCATACTATTTTTTAAAGAAAATATTACGATATTTATGTTGGAGTTGATTGATACAGATATAAATATGAAGCATGATGCGTAGGAAGGTAAATACTATCTCTATCAATCAACTCAAACATAAAAATCGTAATATTTTCTTTAAAAAATAGTAATAATAGTGCTTAACGTAACATAACCTAAAGATTGAAATTAAATGATATTTTAGTACAAGATAGAAAAATAATAATCTCCTTAATTTAAGACAAACAAATTTAGTTAATCCCATGAAAAAAAATATTTCAAAATACATAAAAAATATATTAAAAATCTATAAAAAATATATAAAATATATATCGTAAATATATTTTTAATAACAAACTTTTGGCCGATTTCTATATATATTTTATACATTTTTAATAGATTTATAATATATTTTTAGTACATTTTGACATTTATTTCTTTAATATTTATTTTCGATTTTTTGCATTTTCTGAGAAGATTTACTATAGTAACATATATATTTTTTTCACCATCGGAAAGTAGAGATTTCAATAAACAGAAAACATACCAACTTTTTGAAAAAAGCTGATATTTTGACGGTTGAATTTTCGATTGAAAATTAGGGTGTTTTTTCGATATTCATTCAAAATAAGGTGAAAAAAAATAATATTTTTAATCAAATAAATTACAGCGTATTTGGGACATAAAAAGGTAAGTTTTCACCAAATTTTGTAATTATTAAGTTACAATTTATTGTAATAAACCTTAAAAAACAACAAAAGTTATATCTAAAACAATTACTTTTTATAGGGTATAGGACTATAGGTATATTTACATTATAAATAAAAAACTGCTTTGAGGTCGCTGTCCGCGGGCAAAGTACCTAAGAGGCTGGTGACATTACCCCGTTGGATAGCAAGGCTAAGTCTTTGACCGAGGTAAGCACCAGCCCTTGGGTCGTTTGCTCTTTCTATTAATTTTTTTGATAGATCTTTATACAAGCGCCAGGCACTAGGACCCCACGGACCTAAAGTTTCTACTCCAAAAGGCATAAACATGTATCCATCGCCGAGCGATTCATATTTCTGCCTTTTGTGGTTTTCGGCCGTTGTTGCCGCCGCGCCTGCCGATTTAGAGGTGGAAGGTATGTGAGATGCCGCCAACGTATCGACGCAGGTAGCATACCAAATTTTGTTAAAAAAAAAATATTATTGTAAAAGATAAAAATAAAAAACCAAAAACTCGGTTTTTTGGATTTTTCACATAAATTTTGAGGTTATGTGAAAAAAGTGTCAATAGAAAAGTTTTAGATCTTTTTATTACCTACAACTTTGCTATTTGACTTTTTTCGATAGGACTTTTAGTTTTGCCGGAAATCGAGAAAAACCGTTTTTTCCCCTTAAAACCCCCCCCTCATCCCCTTCCCGACCTCAGATCGCCCGTAAATTATTTTTCCTTTTATTTTTATAATATTCCCCTCCTTTTCTAATGGGTTTCATCCTACTATTATTTTTTTTTCAATCTTTATTATTTTTAAAGGTTCTACTCTGGCCTAATAGTGCGTTATCATTTTAAAAAACATTTACTTATGTCGGATAAATTCTGGAACATAGAAAAATTTAAATGTGAAACAGTTGGTTTTTATATTGGACTTGGTCTCAGAGAAACATCTTAAGATTAACAAATTATTACTCCGTTTGAGCAGCTCTTGAGGCAGTTCTATGAATTTAATTGGCATACCTAATTATTTTGGTACATATTTAGATACTTACTTACGACGTATGAATCAGAAGCGGAACTTAGAACAATGTTGTATTTTCTGTAATGGCTTATAGCAGTACGTACCGATGAAAAGTCCCAGTAGGTATGTCCGAGACAAAAATAATATCACCCCCATACGCAACAAGGGTCTCATTCTAAGCTCTATTCCCACCTACACATCTATCATATTTCCGAGTTGGAGTAAAGTCGAGACATATAAGAAGCATTAAACTTAACACGTTCTGTACGAGAATAATTATCAGGGACGAGGGGTATGTGGCGCGCTCGAATGACCTCAGTATGAGGAACGGCTCCCCTCCACCCCCACCCAGCTGACCACTGCCACCCCGTCGCCTAGCAACGACCCGCCACCTAATCATCATAAACAGATAACCGGCCATCTTTGCTAATGTTACAATGAAAATACGTTCATTCATTACATTACATTTTAGAGACTAAGTTATGCTAATGACTCGGTTAGTCGATGTAAACTGTACCTTAGGTCTTTGAGCTAACACGCTATGTTTTCGTTGTTAGGAATAATTTAGGGCTGGGGTCACGAATAAAGAAAGCGTTTTAGAGGTGAAAATGCTCGTATAAAATTATTCGATAATATGTAGAGTTCTTGAGTACTTCATCCTTCGTACATCTAAGTTATGTAAAGCAATTTTGAGTTGTATAGTAACAGTAGTCTAATAGTATCATTAATGTAGATACCTACTACAAACTTTTTACCGTAAGAGAGAGGCCTATACCCAGCAGATGGATAAAGAGGGCTTAGGATGATGATGATGGTGAAACTATTAGTACGTTTAGACTATACTGCTTCTTACACTATACCGACTGAAGAGGTGTTTATTTGTGTATACAAGGTCATAGGTATTAAACGCGAAACCTTTTAAGGGCGGGTCTATTACATCTAGACAAACAACTTATGTATGACTTTTGAAAATTCGCAAAAAAAAAATTCGCTTCTCCATTCATTTTCCCGCGCGTTGACGAACTTTTTGTATGAAAAAGCTGTTTTTTTCTTTGTTTCTTTCTAAAAGTCTTAGAACTAAAGTTGTTTGTCTATATAGATGTTTTAGACTCTCCCTTAAAAGGTTTTGTGTTTAACACCTATGACCCTGTATACTGAAAAGTGATGGATATGGCTCAATCTCCATTCGAAAATAAGGGAGAGGAAGGAGACCTATGGCCCAACAGTGGACTATTGAATGACTCATATATACAGTCCTGAAAAGGCAACTCTCATAGATAAAAGTATTTTATTTGAAAGATAAAGAAAGGCATTTATGAAATAAGGCAATCCTTTCACTTGATCCTTTAACCCCACGTTTAAAGTTAAAGCCGGCTGAATATTTAATACATTTCAAAGAGATGTCAATCGAGTGTTTTATTTTGCATAGGGCTTAGCGCAGGGGAGTGCGAGTACATTTCTGTGTTAGTCATTTGTCGCCCTCTGCCGAGGATATGCATCCAAATATTGCACTTGTTGTTCAAGAGATTTTAAATGATATTTTTATGCGCGAAAGGATTATGACCGAAGGTTTCGCTACTTAAATGTTGTGCATCAGAATATATATTTTTAGTGCTGGTTCTAAAATCCACTAAACCGATATTTATGAGATGTTTGTTTGACAATTTTGAATTTTTTACTAATTTACTTTTTGTATTTTATACTTTAAAATCTTTCATGCACAAATAAAACCGGACAAGTGCGAGTCAGGCTCGTCCACCGAAGGTTCCGTACATATCTTGAAAATCGTATGAAACCGGGAACTAAAATTAGTTCCCGGTTCGTATTGTAGTACATATGTAGTAACTAACCTTAGGGGGAAGCTGGTCATCGATTGCTTACGCAAAAGTAGTTAGTTTTCCCTAAAACGCACAAAAAGATTTTATTTTTACATTTCTCAATCATGAGATGTAAAAATAATTAAAAAACATGTTTTAGCTTTTGCTTGTAAAGTTCTTTCATATGATGCCCCACATGATACCTACTATTAACTCACTTTAAATTTTCTAAGCTCATTGCATTTAGGCCCTATTTTTTGTGATTAAATTAAAAATGTAGATTCCCGATTCTATATGTGTACTCTATGGCAATGCTTTATGCCAAATTTCATATTTAAAGGTCAACGGAAAGTACCAAATAGGTTTTGATTCCTCCCTGAGTGTCGAAATATCTAGATTTATGCGACATAAACAGCTCTAACTTTTTTCACGATAACCGAAATGATTTAATGATTTTACAACTATAAGAAACCACACATTGGCATGTGTGGTTTTAATTTCAACTCCGCACCTTAACGCGTTCCCGAGATAGACGGTCTTGACACATGGACGAAGAGACGGACAACAAAGTGATCCTATAAAGGTTCCGTTTTTTCCTTTTAAGGTACGGAATCCTAAAAAGACATTAAACACCCGCGTTGGTAGTCAGTTCTTTAACAGCCTACAACAGTTACAACAAGATATTCCAACATCACAATAGCACCGAGCAATTCCAAGCTTTAACAGTTATTGTTGTAATTACAAAACTACACGACATGGCGCAGTGACGTGATCGCAATACAAAACACAATGTTTACGCGGCGATCGGGCCCGTATCGTTCATTACCCAGTTCTATTCAAAGGGCATCAGTCAGTTACAGGCTTAAAAAGGGTAATAGATGCATGTCTTGTCGGCTATTGTCTTAGCTAGGGTAATCGCTTCCGTGAGACCAGCGGGCCTCGCCGAACGCTGATCGGCCAATCTGACAGCTTCGATTAGTATGCTCACCTCAAGCTGATGAACGCCCACCCTTCACGTTCTCACGGCTTATACATTTTGACTAATTATTATTTTATCTTTTTAACGAGTTACACGGTCGTAGTTAACCATCGGACGCCGTGGTCAGCGTACTGATAAGGTCGTGATGCCTTTCTAATGTCGCGCTAGCATTCAAGCTCTGTCCTGCCATGTCATGTATTGGTTAATTAATGAAATGATGTTCCTACCTCAACATGCTTTACTCGATGTTGACATATTTTCGTAATGTATGTGTTTACTCATAATAAATGAAGATCGACTGTTTTCTTGGTAACTAGCCGGAGCCATGCCGATGCTAAATGATCAAGTCAAAGAAAAACATTGTAATAAGAACTAATTACTCCACATTATAATATGCGCAGTAAAGGTGTACCGGAGACTATATTACCTACATACCTGGAATATATTTCGTCGAATATTCAACTTGTAAGTATATAAATGTCTTGAAATCTAATGTCCTTATTTGAATATTATTATTTTGACAATGGTTTAGCCTATATTTCATCAATACATACTTAACTGAGATATAGTCGAGTAAAATAAACGATATTTTTGCCAATAGGTACACTAAATCTTTGTTTTGAATAAATATTTAGTGTATTTTTTTTAATATTTATATATTATTATTTTATAAAAGTTTTTTTTTTAATGTTTAATTATTGTAATATTAATAATAGGGTTTTTAAATATCCTTAAACTTATTTGCCTACAACAAGAGAGCGGAAATACACTAAATATTTATTCAAAACAAAGATTTGAAGATGAATTTCCGCAAAGTAACGCTTGATTCAATCAATAGGTACACTATTTTAATTACAATTTATCCTAACCATATCTTTCAATTTTTGCGACGGCTCATAGACACTTCAAATCCAGTAGATGAATGAAGGAATATCGCCACAGACAAGGCCAAGGCACGCTCCACCGCCTGCCTTTCCGGATGTGTCGTTATGGCAAGCCTCTAATGACAGCCTCCCGTTCTGGAAGTTCAGAGCCCTGCTTTTTGCCGTCGTTCTTGCGCGACATGATGCCTGCAAACGGTATGTCATATAACGGACATACTGCTTTGTAATCATAATCTATTTAACTTTTTGCTAGCACCGACTTGCTATATTTGATTGATTGATAAAAATGGCGGATGTTACTTTGTAATATGATTGTTTTTTTTAGGTGATTTATTTATAATTTTTCAATTCAAATTTTTAATATTTATCAGTGATATTAGTAATTATCCTGCCGGATCTAGCCAGGCCTAAATATAGGTTATCTCAATAAAATGTGTAAAAATTTAAAATGTCTAACTGAATGAAATGTGTGTTAGGCACGTGAATATTTAGTAAATAAATGACGTACCTATTGATGACTCAACATGGCGTAGTGTATAAAAAAAGCTCGTACTTTTTTGCCTTTTTTATGTTACCTGTTAGTAAATTTATCAATAAGTCTAATACAAGTAATTCAGTAATTTTTTGGGTTCCGTAAGTCAAACGAAAAAATAGGAACCCTTATAGGATTACTTTGTTGTCCGTCTGTCCGTCTGTGTGTATGTCAAGACTCTTTATCTCGGGAACGCGTAAAGATATCGAGTTGAAATTTAAACTGTATACGTATATCTATGATCTCTTGCAGTTGTGAAAAAAAAAACTTCTCAGTTATCGTTAAAAAAAGTTAGAGCCGTTTATGTCGTAAAAAACCGCACATTTTGACACTCACAAAAATCAAAACCTACAGGGTACTTCCCGTTGACATAGAACCAGCGCGGAGGTGAATCTTGTACCTATACAAACCTTCGATGGTTTCTTGGTACAATATGTTTATATATTATTGTAAGATGTATTAAACATAAATAAAAAAAAACTAAAAATTCAAAGTGAGTAAATCGTATCAAGTTAGGTATCATATAAAAGAACTTCATTAGCACAAGCTAAAACAGGTTTTTAATTATTTTAACAATGTGTAATTTTCGATGTATGGCGAGAAAAGTGAAAGAAAAAACTTTTTCATCTATGGTTACAGTATAGAGATTTTAAGAAATTACTTCCTAATTTTGTGAAATTTTCTGGATTTGTACGGAACCCTCGGTGTGCGAGCCTGACCCGCACTTGTCCGGTTATATATTTTTTTCAAAATCTGCAATGAAAATAATACTATCCAACGAAAAGAACGTGCATACCTAGTACTCTAAAATAGTTTCTAAAAAGCGTTATTATCACTCGAAGCTGATTTATGGGATGTTAATTACTATGTTCGTGGCTATAATTTAGTTACAAATATGGCACTAGCTAAATAACCTTAATAAGTGTTTGGCAATTAATTATATATCTATTAGTACGCAAAGTATTTTACTTATGCTAGATAAACGATAAATTAATATTGAAACGGCCAGACACATATGCATATACGTGTAACTCATTAAAATATTCTGCTTGCTTATGCAAACATAAACGGGGATAGGTACCTATATTGCAAGAATCACATTAGCAGCATTAAAATCTTTCTTGCATTCGTCGCTGGTGTCTTTGTATGGCAAAATATGCGCGCAAACTGGCTCCGAGCGAGCTCCGTATGATTTTCAGAAAAGGCTGTACTTATAGGCAAGGATACAATATTTTTATGCACCGCGTTTTTCCTTAGTGGTTGTTTTTACGACCATTAACGTGTCTAAAGTAGGAAAATCGTTCGAGATGCTACATTCTAATGATGGCTCGCGGGTGAGCGCGTGCGCCGGTACCTACTTGCCTTTGCTGAGGTAGGGCTGCCGGTTGGCGCGAACTTAAATATTTTTGAAATAGTTGTCCTTAACTCACGCGTGTTTCGTGGAATACCCGATACGATAAATAGTAGTAGGGGACTGTAAGTGTGAAATCTTAACGGTATTTGTCGTGATTAAATACATTTTCTAATACGCCGTGAACATTGTTTATTGTATGGTACAATATTATTTACTTAATTGTTAGAAGCACCTAGATAAGTATTTTTAGATAAGGAAACATATTTAGGTAAGCTCTCTCAGCAAGCAAAGCATAAGCCAAGTACGATAAATACAAGTCATATTAGACCAATGAAATGAGTTTTATTTGGTGTATAGAAACTACCTTTTTGTGATAAACATTTCAAAAATTTACGCGCTCGCAGGATTCGAACCTGCATTTCTTTTTGGTCTAATATAAACTTATATTAGACCAAAACAATAGAATGATAATTTATGTATTGAGCTGCCCGTCCCGGTTTTGTTTCGATCCTTAATTTTTTTTGAAAATATAGCCTATGTTTATGTAATAGCGTAGCTTTCCAACAGTGAAAGAATTTTTCAAATCGATTCAGTAGTTTTGGATCCTTTATGCAAACAAACAAACAATCAAACCTTTCCTCTTTATAATATTGGTATAGATATGTTTCTACTTAGTTAGGGAATAACCATAAAAGGTTAACGTTCAATAATGGACAAAATTTTAGGTGGAAAACGGTTGAGCAGATGAAGCAATATCTTGGTATTCAAAGAATACTTATTACCGATAGTTCCTCTCCTATTCATCAAATTTCCTTTTTAGTAGAGTCCAACTAAGACAGAGTAAGTCAAAGCGCCGACAGGTCGCCTCCCGCAATACTTCATGAGACCTCCGCCGTCAACGCCCATCTTCAGTCTTTAGATCTCACCAATTATGTGAAGTCCACTTTTCTATACGACAGATGCCAATCACATTGAGATCAGTAATTATAATCGGTTTTAAGCCTCAACATTTGTCACATCAGTTTTTCCAGCTCAGACTAAAACGATATCTATTAAAATGGAATAAGATTATCACTAAAAAAATTGAATGTAATAAATCGTTGTTCTGTTAAATTGATTACTTATGATGGTTTCGTTTGTGTAAGTATTGAGTTCATTAAAGTAATTGTAATAATTACAATGTGATTTTATTGATTACTGGATGACGAAAATTTCTGCGTTCTGGTCTTATCCAGAGGTTCTCAAATAGGGGCCTGAAAATGCGGCGAAATGATTCCTGTAAAGGATGGTAAGGCAGTGTTTGCTTCGCGCTCGACTTGGCGGGCCCCCCGATAATTATAGTTTGTGAGATTACGTAATTAGTTTATTTTTCTCACCTACAGAAAAGCAACTAAGTATTAACATCTACTATGTGGATATTATTTTCTCATTCAGTGTAAAATTCATGTGCATTAACCTCAATCGCCGTAAGGCTTACAATATAAAGTCTAAAATACTTTGATTTCGTTTATTATTGCCGATTTCCATACTTTTAGGAAACGTATGTCAGGAGATAATAATTAGGTAAGTATTTAGAAAAAATGTCCACTCATGTAAGTATTACCTACTTACTGCGTAAACAATGCGTTCAAAGATCGAGAACGCATTGTTTACCAAAAATACATACCTACCTTCTTACTTAAAAAATATATATCTACTTGTCTATATTAAAACAGAATGAACGTGTGTCGCTAACCCTAAGTAAATCTAACCGCACCTTAGAAAATATAACACATAGTACAAATGACACAAGCCATCAAGAATGGTGTTGAGTATCAATATTAATGGCGATACTCATAGTTTGCGCCTCCAATAACTGCACTACAACCTGAATAACATCATAAACAGGATTAGGTTGAGATCATTTATATATTCTAAACATGGCTCAATATATTGGCAAGAATATATATCAGAGTCTTAAGTTAGAAAACTGTTTTGTGATTGAATTTATAATTTGTGGTAGAGATGTGGTTTGACTATTTCATAAAGATGAAAATTTTTCACTGGAAGAATAAATTATAATAAAAACTTTAGATATGACTTGATTTTTTAAATATTTTCAGTACAGATATGTACTTATACCAACAGTATAATCTATTGAATAGGAAAGTTACGGTTACCCAAAGTTAGATGACATTGTTGACCGACTCTTTTTTTTGGTAACGTTGCTAGGCCATTGCAGATTAATACTTAAATCCGCGCATTCATGTCAAGTGTATAATTATTTGTTCGATTAATAACTACATATCTAATCTAACTTCGGAATTTCTGAGAATAATTAAGTAAACAGCAAACACACACACACACACATACACACCACCTTCAGGCCATTTATTCAATAAAGCCGCACCAATATGCTTAGTCTGGTAACTCATTAGAACTGTTTGAGCCCTGCGATACAGTACTTGTTACTAGTGCAGGTCTCACAATCAATCTGTGTAACCTTATTTTTGCTTTGGTGAAAATGTCTTTTATTTGTATAAATTAACCTTAGTTTAAATTGTAAAATAATATGACTTCCTTAAAAAAAACAAATGATATTCATTGTTAATTTAATCATTAAGGTTTTTGTAAAAGTTGTGGTAAAAATAAATTATTTTGTATTTTTTTGTAACTAGTATTTAAGTTTTATAGAGCTAAGCATCTATGAAAAGTTTGTACATTGCACAGTTGATAAAATGCAGGAAATTCAACTTCAACAAAATTCAACCGTTTGTCATGAACCTTCAATAGCATAATTGCGTTAAAAAGATCGCTACAAAAAAAAACTGTGAGCGTTTAGCGTGCTAATTTGAAGGAGTCGGCTGTAGTGTTGCGGCGCGATGGCATCTTCACGGCTTACAATAGTAAACAAATGTGTCGCGCGGACGCAATTACACCGGGCGGCTGTAGAGCGGCGCGGGCGCAGCGTCACGCCGCCGCGCGCCGCCGCCAGATCGCGCGCATCACGCTCGCTCGGGACTTATGCTAATGGCCACCTTGCCGCGTAAATTGGAGTGAGCTTGCTGCAGAACAAAATGGGTCCGCCTCTTTATCTTATTACTCTCCTTCGGTCACCTCTCACCAAAACGTACCTTATCCCCCCATCCCATAGCGCACTTTCCTCTACCCCGTGACCCCGAGTCCCGGTCCACTGTGAGCCCGCAGATTGGCGAAGTGAAATCCGAATACAAAAACTAGCGCGGGAACGAACGTGAAACCGATTAAAAGGCCACATCACGATTTTGTATGCACTTTGCACTCATTTTATCCCGGCTGGAAAGCACTGGCCTCTCCGCAGATACTTTGATTTCTGTGTTTTGTATAGATTAGTCCAAAGCGCCTTATAATTAACGAGCTTTTGTTCTGTGATTAATTCCCCTTCTGTTCGATTTAAAACAAACATTAAAGTTTTATCAGACACTGTTACATGCATTTATTTGTACGTGGAGTATCCTCGTTACGAATCGGAGATATTCCAATCAAACGGTCATAATGTTATAACTAGGTTTGAAATGGTGTGACGAATGGTATGTTTTTATGGATGGAGGGCGGCCGTCGAGTGGAAGTGAGGTAGCATGATGATTGAATATTCATCCGTGGATCAACAATAATAGATCCCATCAGACGCCGGTATGTGGTATCACATTTAATATAATAAGAGTTCAATACGTCTCACCGTGAAATGTCGATACAAAAACTTAACTAACTATAACTGCTAACGTGTGAATCGTATTAAAAAGCTGTTAAGTCATTCGGTTCATAAATAGGTGGCATTCGATTTGTCGTGATTAAATTTCATCCATTAGGACACCGTTATATTGATCGTTGAGCGTGGATGGATAATGTGTCTGATAATTCGGCAAATAGAATTTCGACAGTCGTGAAACCTACTTAGTCTTATCAGATTTTGTTTTTGATACAATTTCTCTCGGTGAGAGATTTCTATACGATTTAAAAATCTAATCTGTCAGAAGCATAGCTGTAGTAAGTACCTACACGTGTATTTAACACGTAAGTTTATCAGGAGGATATAATCGCGTTTACGTACTTAGGTTACTGAGGTTAAATCCAGGAGAATTGAAAGTTTCTTTCCTTTTTTCCGAATATTTCTAGATAATTGTGTGGAGAAGATTTAATTTAATACAAATATCTAAGTACCAAACTAAAAAACCTTATGATGCCTTGAAAACATTAAACAAGAGCTTGCCAACTTATTGGGATGTACAATGCATAAAAATCTGATACTTATTTTAAATGTCTAGTTGACTGACATAGCTACACACAACGTTGACTGCCTCGGTGGCTCAGTGGTTAGTGATCCTAACTTCTGGATTAAAGAGGCGTGGGTTCGATCCCTACCCAGGTCAAATATTTATGTGATGAACATAAGTATTTGCCCTGTGTCTGGGTGTTATTTAGTTACTATCTATATAAGTATGTATTTAAAAATAAGTATATGTAGTATATCAGTCTCTGGCAGCCATATCACTAGCTTTGCTTAGTTTGGGGTCAGAGGCCGACTGTAAGATGTCCCAAAATATTTATTTATTTAATCGCAATTCCGTTTCCTTGTAAGATTTCTGGTTATTGAGCCTATCACGGGCAACCATGACATTGGTCAGTCAATCGATCAACGAGTTCGTTGCTTGTCTTATTATTTAGAAATATAAAAAATAAAGATTTCAGCAAAAACTATCAAAGACTGTAAATAGAAAAGTATGATTCACAGTTCGCGCAGTTAGTTGTACAAAAGCAAGAAAACAGATGGTCCCGTTAAACTGTCAAGCAATTTAGTCGATTGTCTTGCAAAACAGAGTGAGTCAATGAACAATAGCTAATATTGAATGGACGGAAATGTCCGTCTTGAAATTAGCTCGGAAACAAGGGAAAAGCTTTTAAAACTACGCCGTTTATAATATCAAAGTGTTTTAAATTAAAGAAAGGCATACAAGTGCATTAACTAATGTGTTTTGCATGTTCTGGAAACGGATTCTTATATTTATGATTCTTTGTTGTTATTTAGGTGATTAGTGCCATGCGTTTATGGTAGAGACGCTTATTGAATTGTTAAAAATTATAGCCCTATTTAGGTTGCTATTTCATTGTCTGAAGAGCTTCATTTTAATGATTTGTTACCTAATATTTTTACAATTAATACGAGGTTTTTCTATTTATTTGAAAACAAATGAAGAATAAGATTTCAATGAACAATATCACGCAGCGTAGAGCCTAAACCTTTTAGTAGTAGATATTCGTTAATTTATTTAAATAAGCAGCAGTTCAAGGTATATGGCATGGGTACACCATATTTACTAGTTTCATTTAAAAATCACCGTAAACGCAAATGTTTACTTGATATGTAATTAACATCTTTAATTATAGCTATATAATGCCATATAAGTACATTTAACTTGATTGACTTAAAGAGCAGTGATGGACATAAAATAATTAACATAAGAAGATTTATAACGACTGTTACGAGGGCATAAGACATACTCGTAGTAAGACTGCGATTATATTTATACCAGTAGGAGTTTGAATATTGATGCTCTAGAAGAAATAATCGAGTGTTGCGGCATGTAAACATGAAACACACATGTGTTATAAAAAAAACCGGACAAGTGCGAGTCAGGCTCGCACACCGAGGGTTCCGTACAAATCCAGAAAATTTCACATTATTGGGAAGAAATATGATACCTTACTTACATGATACAAATTACTCACTTTGAATTTTGAACCCATATTTTGTTAATTTTGAGGCCCTATTTTTTTGTGATTTTATTAAAAATGTATAGTTTTCAGATTTATTCCTATATATGTACTCTGAGACAATGTTTCTCGCCAAATTTCATAGTTCTATGTCAACGGGAAGTACCCTGTAGGTTTTGATTTTTGGGAGTGTCGAACTATGCAGTTTTTTACGACATAAACGGCTCTAACTTTTTTAAACGATAATCGAGAAGTTTTTCTTTTACACAACTGCAAGAGACCATAGATATGCGTATACAGTTTATTTCAACTCGATATCTTTGCGCGTTCCCGAGATAAAGAGTCTTGACTTACACACAGATGGACAGACGGACAACAAAGTGATCTTATAAGGGTTCCGTATTTTCCGTTTGAGGTACGGAACCCTAAAAAAGTGGCACACTTAGATTCTTAACCAATGCTTACGCAATTTTTCTTCAGGTAGCTATAATATAAATATTGGAACAGATAGAAAAAGTAATGGTTATCGTTCGCGGTATCTCCGCATGCAAGAAAATAAAATTCGACATCGAATCCTATTTCAAAACGCATTTCACATACAAATACCTAATTTCGGAGCAAAGTGAGCACATTATACAGGCGGGTTCGCATTTAAATTATTCCAGTGGATCGTTTATAGGCCATAACCGAATTTGGGAATTAGCTATAAAACAACATTTGATACGGGCGGGCGCGGGCTTGCAATTTGAATGTTGGGGCCGTATCGGCTTCATTGGTTTGCGGGGCACGCACTGCGTTATCTATCCTCGCGGTAATGCAAACATCAGCTCCTGGTGCCAGGTGGGCGACACTTGAACGCCCTCATCGAGCTTCGTCACTCTGTATACGAATTGTGCCAAACGAACGTTCGATACCTCTACGTATATCCCAGGAAGTAGAGATAAGAAAAGAAATTGGGAGAGTTTTAGGCTTGGCGGTATTGATACTGTAGTTATTTTCATGAAACGATTCACGTATAGATAAATGAGATGACTTGTTAGCTCATGTCTTGGCGTGTTATTGTGGGCACTGACATTATTTAGTAGCATCAGTCAGAATTACTAAATAAATAAATATTTTAGGACATCGTTCACACGGCCTCTGACCCCAAACTAAGCAAACCTTGTGATATGGCTGCCAGAGACTGATATACTACATATACTTATATAATACTACTTATTTTTAAATACATACTTATATAGATAGTAACTAAATAACACCCAGACACAGAGCAAACACCTATGATCATCACATAAATATTTGCCCTAGGTGGGGATCAAATCCACGCTTCTTGGACCCAGAAGTTAGGGTCACTAACTACTGAGCCACCGAGTCAAATAAATAAAGTAAATAATGACTATTTTACTGTGAATTGATGTTGTGCAGAGTGCATTATTATTGCTCTACTTAAAATTGTAGTTGTGTTAAGGAATAATATTGTAAAAAAAAGTCTATGAGCAAATAGTCTATCAACAGGAAACTGATTACTGATTTAGTTATTAATTACATTTACTTCACTTACCGTCTAGAAGTACATTTTTTTGCAAGAGTGTGTTTTGTATGGCGTCTATAGTTTATAATAAGATACCAAATGTAATACGAAGCAAAAAGGATCCGAGAATTTTTCAAGAATATGTTAAGTTGCTTATTAGTAAAGAAAGCTTACTACACTGTTGACATGTTTTTAACTGACAATCAATTAAATGGCATTGAATAATGATACCTACATAAATTATGACTGACATTTTTTGGATTAACATTGTTATTTTTTTTTATTTGACATTGTGAATTAATATTTCTGTAGTAACATATTTTAATTTGATTAGGTATATATTTTGACTTATTTTATGATTCGGTATAACTTATGAAATATAAATGTTATTATGATTAATATACTTACTCTGGCAAATGTAATTATTTCAACATAAAACAATTACTTTTTATCGGATATAAGTATATTTACATTATAAATAAAAAATTGCTTTGAGGTCGCTGTCCGCGGGCAAAGTACCTAAGAGATAAGATAAGATTAGTTTATAATATAAGTTGTTAAGTCTGTAAACCTCTAGAGGTAGAAGCTACAGTACTTTTCACATTGTATAACACCTGTGTTAGACTTAGTTTCATAGACAAATAAATTCATTCATTCATTCATTCACATTTAGTTACTAAGTTAAATAAATGAAGTAGAATCTCTTCGTCAGAGAAAATAAGAACACTGACTTTCATCACATAATCATTAACCTGACTTAAACAAAGAAAATATTCGAGTAGTTTTCAAACTTCTATGATAATATAATTGTATTTCTCCTGTGTCTAATAGGCACGAATTTAAAATAAATATAATTAACCGTCGTGACTACCCCGAGGATTTACAGTAAACGTTCTGAGAATGGTTTTAAGGAAACTATTCGATGCGGTGCTGCAATTTAAATTCCATTACAATGAATATAAAATGCCAATTCGAAGTACAACTCTTCTCCCTAGCGGCTGAATCGATAATTTCTTTAATACTATTAAATTGTTAAGATATAGCTTAGCAACTTTACAGCTCTCTGAGGAAATCAAATTAGAATATCACATTTAACGTAAGCTATCCAAAAACATTATCGATACTGTAGTACTAATACAAGGATAAGTAGGGACTATTTTTAATCAACTTCCAAAAAGGAGGAGGTTCTATGTATGTATGTTTTTTTTTGTGTATGTTCTTCGATATTTTTGACAATTGTGAACCGATTTACAAAAAACCTTTTTTAGTTCGTAAGTTCCGAGGTGGTAGGTTCCTTTTAAATTTTACTGAAATCAGCTGAGCCGTTTTTAATAGACAACAGTAATGTACATGGATGTCACTTCGAAATTTGTGCAAACTTTTCAAATTCTGTACTCGGAGGAAGTCAATGTTGCGATTTTTCGAAAAATAATTATTATATAAAACAGTTAATTTTTGGCGTTGTAATAAAAGTTGTTCTTACTAAAGACTATTATATAGATACTTTTAAAAATCTCAGAAATTTGTAAAAATGCCTACTCTACATGTCTCTATGTACGAATAATTAGAGAAGATTATAAATGAAACGATTGCGACTGATATCATTTATTGCAAATAGCACCGTTAATGTTGTTGTTTAAATATTTACATTGAGCATTAAGTAGGTATACAGATAAGAAAACTTACACAATTTTCTTATCAAATAATGAGTGTTGGTAGGTACATTGCTAAGTATGTAATAACATTGTAGCTGGCACACTTTTTAATTACTAGACTAAATCAAACTATAAACAGGTTAACATCACTCATAGTTTTCAACAGATAATTTATTGAGCATATAAAATATAGGTAAGTATAAAGAAGAATAACAAACTATACTAACTATAGGTACCTACATTATTAAACTTACTTAATACGACTATAGAGCGACCGAGTACCGCTCAGAGCAAAAATGAAAATAATCATTTTTCGCATAAAATGGTACAACCGACATCAATCGTGTACGAAATTCAAACAGTCCGCGCGTATTGACGGATACAATTTTTACATTTTATTGTTGATTATTCAAAAACTGCTCAGCCGATACTGATTAAATAGAACCGCCTTGAACGACCCTTTCGAATCAACAAGGATTTTTTCAATCGGTTCACAATTGGCGAAAATATCGAGGAAATAAACCAAAACCATTAAAACTTTCTTTTTGTGATAAACATTACAAAAATTGACGCGTTCGCAGGATTCAGTTGCAGGAGCAGTTCTCACAGATGGCGTTTCTAACAATGTAGTAGTTGGTAAAAATGATAAACACTTTCATTAATTCGACGTCTTCGCAGATAGCGTTTTAGCTTAATTGGACAAAGCATGTGGGCCGGAATCCCAGAGAGATGCAGGTTCACATTATGCGAACGCGTCAATTTTTGAAATGTTTATCACAAAAAGAAAGTTTCTATACACCTAGTGTGTGAAGCACGATAAAAAATCATTTCAAAAAACATACAGGAGAACATAGAACCTCTTCTTATATGTGTGTATTTCCTAAGCTATCTTAATGCACTAATAAATAAATCTGTAGTATAACGGTTATAAGAAAACCACCGGGCACAACTACTACGTCATAAATTTAAAAAATTATAAAACAGACTTCTAACAGCTGTTATTATGCTGTGAAGTCTGATTGACATGGATGAATATGCCAGGCTTGGGAATTGCAACTGTTACCCCGCAGGGCACATAACATGCCATAACATCTTTAGTTCGGGACAATTTTGAGTTATATTATACCTACATATTGTATAACTCAAAATGATTACTGTGCCTCATACCTACATCATATATTCATCAGCCACACCACAGGACATCAGGAGGTCGAGAACTTTCAAACTCATCGGTCATCAGTCCTACGTCCTTTGTGTCCTGCCCTCGACCACTGTACCTTATTATACTTGGTGATGAATTTAACAATTATTCTTGGATTTTTTGGATGCAAAATTGATGGCTGAACCAGTACCTAGGACATATAATTAAAGAGGACGAGTCGAATCCTACTCGAAGCGCCACCCACACTGAAACGGCTTACGGGATGCTCTACTCCGTTCATATCAATAATATATGTAATATATTATTCGTATTATAAACATCATTGGCAGCTTATTTCAGTCTACATTTAAGCTTCTAATTTTGCTCTTTTATTCGCCAATCATTTATGTTTTAAGTTAAGCATTCTCCTTATTATTTTTGAATGAATAATCATACTTATTTCAGATTGTTTCTAAGAGACTTCAACGAGTAACAAGATCGTGGATGCCAGTTTCTAATGCTTTCTTTCTTTTCTAACTAGCTAGTTTAAGGTTTGAAAAAAGATCAGAAAATTAAAAGAACTCAAATGTTTATCCGTATCATTACAACACGCAGAAAGTTTTCCTTATTTCAAAATGGCTCTACATAACAAAATGTCTTATTGAATGTTTTTGCCTCCAATGGTCTGTCGGGTTTTTACAAAATCCAACGTGACAAACAATGTCGAAAAAACCTGTAGATTCATAGATTAAAATTACCTGGTCCGACAAGCAGCGGAAAATACCTTGGAGCATAATTCCACCAAGTTGTGTTAAGATAATACATGTGGATTAACGATGTGATGAAAATGATGACCAAATCGCACGTGCCTGGCGTTGATAACACATCGCTATTATGTATTGAATAACTATGAATGGTGTAATAGCATTTAAATATTTTTTTCAACTCTTTATTGATTAGACTACAACTATTTTTTATTTCAGATTTTAACAACATTATACAGTTCAAGTAGTTGTTAAAATAACTAATTAAACGTGGGTTGAGCTATAACTCTCTATGTCACCTGAAGGCCTTTGACATGGCTAAGAGAATAACCAGGACCTACAATTTAACGAGTCATCCGAGTCACGGTAATGCTCAGTTGGAAAATGTAATGCGTCTATTATTTCAACCTGAAAGAAACTCCGTCTCGTTCTAATTTTACTGACGATTCTCATTTTGCAGCTGTCAAAGACCAAAGCCACTTTGAAAATAAACGTTCTATTATTAGGTATATACCACGGGACTAATCGCGCACTAAAATTACGAGATAAATAAATACCTCATCATCCCGACGTTTCGGCCGAGTTGCATCTATCGTGGTCACGGGTAGACTCTAGTGCGCGATTAGTCCCGTAGTATATACTAATAATGTGTTCAAATCGCAGAAGTTTAAAAATAAAAGTTTTACCTACCTATTCCTACGTACCGATTAATGTTTTTATATTAGCTCTGTTTAAGTAAACTTTATTTATCTGATAATATTTCGAGATTAGCAAATAATACATGACCTACATCGCAATGTGTCATAACTTTGAAAAAGTATAAAAGAAGATATTTCACTACATTATCACAACGGTATTAGTATTTGTACCTGAAGCGTTTGTATATTGATTTAATCACAATGTTTAAAATATTGAGTATAACATTGTTTGTGGCGTTAAGTTTTCAACAAAATGTTGTTGATACAATGATTGTTGAAGACAATGTGTTAAATTTATATAATCCAGATAAATTTGAGATATTCAAAATATCACCAACATGGCAACAACATATTAACGATTTTATTGCATTGATTGACACGGATAAGATTGTTGCTGTAATTATAAAAAAGTTGTCAGATCCCGAAGTGTTAAACTTTATCAGTTTTATTTTAAGCAATGATTTTAAGCAACTTATTTGGGATTTTGAATCAATATCTGAATTCAAAGAGGTAAGAAAGAAACAAAATATTATAAATCTGATAATGTTAATTGGTTTGTTTGTCAATCTTAATATGACTGCCTTGGTGGCTCAGTGGTCAGTAGCGCTAACTACTAGGTCGAAGAGGCGTGTGTTCGATCCCTATCCAGGGCAAGTATTTATGTGATGAACATAGGTGTTTGTTCTGTCTGGGTGTTATTTAGTTACTATATGTAAGTATTTAAATATGTATATATAGGTATATTATGTAGTATATCAGGCTCTGCCATACCACAAGCTTTGCTTAGTTTGGAGTCAGATAACATGTGTAAGATATTCCCTAATATAAAAAAAAGTCACAAGTGCGAGTCAGGCTCGCACATCGAGGGTTCCGTACAAATCCAGAAAATTACACAAAATTGGGAAGTAAGTTGTTAAAATCTCTATACTATAAACCATCGACAAAAAAGGTTTTTTTTCTTTTCTACTTGACAGACAGACAACAAAGTGATCCTATAAGGGTTCCGTTTATTCCTTTTGAGGTACGGAACCCTAAAAAATATAATAACCTATGAGCAGCAACGGAAAGACGGTTCGAGTTGGTTTTTTGCACGTATATAATTTAGAGGTTAAACATTTTATCCCGGAATATTAAAGGATTGAAAAAAGTGGAAAACCAAGTTTTAACCATAAATTTGTAAAAGTTGAATTTATTCCATTTTTTATTAATTATGTTTTTGGTTTTAGGCATTTCAATTTCTAACCAATAAAGGATATGATGTTGATTCCATCATGGCTTACATCAACAATGCGCTGGATTTGCCTCCATTTGAAAAACCGAGAGTAGGCGTGGCAATGAAAGGTACAGGGATGACCGGCCTTATCGAAGATATAATTGCTGTTCTGCCAACAGATGAGATAAGAAATCTATTCGAATATAAACTTGAAACAAGTCCTGAAGTGAGAGAGTTGTTTGAAACTATTAATTCTCCTGAATTTATGGATATTATGAAGAGGATGTCGAAGAACCCTGAATTAGAGCGAATCAAGAAGATTTTTGAAGGTTATGGGATCGATTTTACGTATCTGTGCCAATTAGCTAGAGATTTTTTTGGAGAGTACTATCAAGGTGTATTTTGTTATTAATTCTTAGGACTACCCAAGCAAGTGATATACCTACTGAACTACTCAACTCGTAAGTTTTGCATGGCTGTTATTATAATGTATTTATAGGTATTTTACAATAAATTTCGTTAGTAAAAATGTGTTTTGAGCAGTAGTGTGATTTATTTGGAGACATACTAGGAACACATTCACATCGAATCCCGCAATTTTAGTCACAAATATACGACACCAACCGAAATATTGTGCTGAGAATACGTTCCTAGATAAAATTATAGTAAATTTCGTAGCTCTTATGCGCATCTGAGAGTTCGAGCAGCAAATTGGCTACCTATGTCGTCTGTAGTTAGGTGAACTTATTACAGAAGTCGTTTATATAACACAGGAGTGCACTCAACCCCGCTCTGCTGGCATGAAATCATTAAGTTCACTTGTATTTACTTTAATGGCTGCTGCAGAAGTTGTACTTGCTAGACACGCAATCTAGGGTGCCTACACCTAGCATATATTAGGTATATACCTAATGCCATATATCTTTAAATTCAATAGAATATTACTAAAGATATAAACACGTTTTTTTCTCAATTTGTGAGTATATTTCTTCGTATTTAACTTCTAAGGAAAACTGATCTTTTTGACCAAATACATAAATAGGTAGATAAATTATTTAATGTTCGCGCTTCTTAGAGATGCTAGAAAAATACAACAGAAAAACACAATAACTAGTTAGTTTGACTGCCTCGGTGGCTCAGTGGTTAGTGACCCTGACTTCTGGATCAAAGAGGCGTGGGTTCGATTCCCGCCAGGGCAAGCATTTTTGTGATGAACATAGGTGTTTGCTCTGTGTCTGGGTGTTATTTAGGTACTATCTATAATAAGTATGTATTTAAAATATGTATATGTAGTATATCAGTCTCTGGCAGCCATATCACAAGCATTGCTTAGTTTGGGGTCAGAGACCGTGTGTGAGATGTCCCCCAATATTTATTTATTTATTTTATTTATTTATTTAGTTGCACGCTTTTTACCGCTTCTAAACTATCTTGTAATGTTTTTTAAAGAAACTAAACGTAGGCGATTTGGTTCGTATAATTCTGATACTAAGTAAGGGTTTTTTTTATCGTTTAGCGCGGACCTAATGGGGTAGGTGCTTCCTACTTCCTATCCTACTAATATTATAAACGCGAAAGCTTTGTAAGAATGTATGGATGGTTGGATGTTTGTTACTCTTTCACGTAAAAACTACTAAATGGATTTTAATGAAACTTTACAATAATATAGCTTATACATCAGAATAACACATAGGCTACAATTTATAAAGATATCATGTGAATTGTCAAAAATATAAAGATAAATGTCGAGTAGGTAGGAAAATTCTGCAATCTGAGAGCTACTCTAGCGTGCTCTGCAAGAATGTCAAAATAAACAACTATTGACTCAAAATAAACAACAGTTATTCGAATAACTGTCAAATCAATCGATGATCAGCCCTTGGATATCATACTAATATTATATACCTACACATATGGCTCAAAATATAATATACAACATTATAAATCCGAAAAGTTTGTTGGTTTATTCCTCTTTTACGCAGCAACGGAGCAACGGATTGACTTGATATTTGGCATGGATATAGTTCAATGGCCGAAAAGTGACATGGATTACTTTTTATCACGAAAAAATAATAGGTTCCTGTGGGATAGCTCAAAAGTCAAATTCCACGCGGGCGGAATCGCAGGCAAAAGCTAGTTATCTATAAATAATATGCTCAGACCAAATAAAAAAAAACAAGACAGAATGTTGTGAACAAAACAAATTGTAATAAAATAAAATAACAAATGAGGCTGACAAAACTACGCCTCGCCGTGTACAGACTCAATTACACACACATACACGAACAAGGAAACTACGCCTTGGCACGTCAGTCGAAATATGGCGGCACAACACCGACGTACTCACCACATGTATAAAAAACCGGCCTCACTTGTCTGTTCACGACGATCTGTCTTGATTTTTTTATTTGGTCTGAGTATATAGGTTTATGATTATAACACTTGATGATACAACCTGTCAGTGGATGGAAACGATCATTTCCGCGCCGTCACAGCCCCAATATCGTTAAACTCGAAATTAATTTTCCAAACACGCGAAGCGCCCACCTCAACTCGAAATGACTTGTTAACCGCAACTTGAATCATAACCACTTTTGTGGTTATTTGTCAGTTTTCATTATTTGATCTGTTATCGGCCGGTTTAGATTCCAATCTATAATTTAATGCGGCTAACGGTAGAAACAAATGGTGGATTTTGTAGATTGACGTACCTATTATTGTATCCATTTTCACTGTAAGAAAATGTATCGGGATTTATTTTATTTACTTAGTTGAGTTTAACATTTTTCGTCAATATTGATACTATTCAATAAGTAGGTATTATAGTATTCAATAAGTAGGTATTATATTATTCAATAGATCGAGTAAGTATTTGCTAAAAATATCTTTGTCTAAAGGGACAATGACATTGAATATAATAAGTGTGGTTTTCAATTTATTTATTATTTATAATTTATTTCCAAATAACAAATGTGCAGAACATTCTTATAATAGTACTTAATTTTAACAAAACAGGTAAATTTTAATGTAGGTAAATAACAATGTAATTTTATGCACCCTGGATTTCGCACTAGGCTGGTCTGTGTCGCGAAATCCAAATCGCAAATCGCAATCGAAATCGCGAAATCGCGTTTCGTTTTTGTGAATTTAGGTATGTACTTTGAATAGATAATGATTCTAATAAACAGCACATATATAATACTTGCATATAACACAAGAAAATTATCACCGAACTACTGTGGCAACTGGTATGTATAATATAGGTATGTAGTGAATTTTTAATTAATTTAACAACGTGTTTGTACGGAACCCTCAATATGCGAGCCTGACACGCACTTGTCCGGTTTTTTTAGATTGTATCTATAAATAAATAATAAATTAATTTTATATTAAATTAATATTATCATGACTTACTTAATTTACGATTATTTAAAATTAATCTAACTTTAAGTTCAATATTTTAAGTTTAATATTCTAGTTTTAATTAAAACCAGTCTTATAAGTTTTCCTTTCAAGTAGGTAATTATTGTAATATTATATTTAGCTTGATGCGTCTGTCTTCCCGACTTTTCCAGTGCTGTGCTCTGGTACATCCCAGTAATATTTAACATAAATATGACGTATATTTAGACAATATCTGCGCCCCCCGCTGAGATAAGTGAAGGCGTCGCGTATACGGGAAGTGGGCTCGTCCGGCGCCGTGCGTCGCTTCCGGCTGTCGATGTCGTCGCATCCGGTTCCGCTTTCCGTCTTACACTCTCACGGCGCACATGACGTATGCCCGCCCCTCATAGTACGGGAGTCCAAGCGGAGAACTTTGTGTTTACTCGAGCGCGGCGATTCGCATAGAGATTTTCATAAAACATGAATATCCCGCCTTCGATCAGGGTTCTGATCGAAGCAAAGCCTGAGTCCTCCATTCGTCTAATTCATCATATTAAACACCCCTCCAGATAAATAAATAATCGTCAGATCAAATGCTATAAAAGTAAATGCTAATAAAGTTGTTATAGTATGACGTTTTTATTTCAGATCTTCAAAAAATTGCTATGAGTTTTCTTCACTTCCGAATCATCCCTCTTTCGAATAGGTGCATTTTTTCACTTAATATCTCTACGATGCTTCACTATCCATGTTTAGTGTCATGGGCTACCCTACTATAAGCGATATATTACTGGCCTCTATGAGCTTTGATCACGCGATTTATTTGCTTGTCAAATTCAGGAAAAGGCCACGCGACTCCAATGGCGACGGGGTTGGAACGGCTCAATAAGTCGAAACGCTATCGATATTAATGAATAAAACTTGTAAACAGATTTTTTGTCAATGCATATCGAGGGAATAGAGAAAATATCGTCGTGTTCCAATTTTGACGATACGTAAAAATATTTGTTCTTTCAAACGAATCACTAGTCAAGTACCATCCCGACTCGTGGTCCAAACTCTATGTCCAACCGGTTGAACCGTTGGTAACAAAACTATCCATGAACTAACCACTAACCAACTGTACCATGAGGAAGCTAGCTTACCCGTGGTCCGACCGTTTGGACCAGTGTTGCCAACCCCAAACTAGACTAAAACTGTAAAAAAGCCAAAAAACTGTAGTAAAAGCAAAAAAATTGTAAATTCTAACTTAGAAAACTAAATCCATAGTTACCTAGCTACAGTAAATCTACAGTTTATATTTGTTCAGGCCTAAACTATAAACTGCATACAATGGTAGTAATATCAAACTGGCTGGCTTGGACTAAATATCTAATCAAATAATTGACATATTAAAGGTGGAATGGAAAAGACAGAGCACAGGGAAAGACAGGCGAATCGGGTGATTTGATGCGCTCTCCGATAAGCAGCTCGGCGGCTCTGCGCAGCGCACTGCGGGGCGAACATGTGGACAATCTTTCACGCTCATGTGTGGACTCACCCTTTTATTGGCACGGGGATGCTGGGAACTAGTGTGGACATACCCTAGCTACAGTGCACATAATCTTGGAATACCCAGTTAATGGAAAGCAGCGGTTTGATTTAAAGCTATAAATTGGAATTAATTTAACACGTGATAATTTAGATTATTTTAGATGAAATCTTAAAAACAATTTTATCGAATTTTGCACAAATATTTGTAAAAAAGTAATCATTTGGAACAAGTAGGTATAAACTTGGCTGTGCCATTGTAATGTGTATTATAACTGCAAACAGCCAAAGAAAAAAAACCTAGGTATATTTTTAGTGATAAAAAAAAAAAAAGTAATTAAGACCCCTGAACTTGTCAGGGATATTTCGCGATATAATAAAAAAATCCTTGCTATAGATTATTTATTTTACAAGGTTTTTTAGGTAGTAGGTACGTTGATAGATTTGCGTTTTACTACATTC
Source organism: Hypomecis punctinalis (assembly GCA_949316475.1). NCBI lineage: Eukaryota > Metazoa > Arthropoda > Insecta > Lepidoptera > Geometridae > Hypomecis > Hypomecis punctinalis. The sequence goes on from OX438799.1 coordinate 11,666,031, forward strand.
TATCGTTAACTCGCATATTAATTATTATCGAATTATACTGTACAGAATGTATGTAAGTTTGTATTTCGTAGGGCTGTAAGGCTTCACGACATAAATAGTTGTTTGCATTGTGTATTCATTTTTTATTATATTGGCTTAATTGTTATTGGATTTTCTTGGGTCGCTTACAAATAACTATACCACGTGAATGCTCAGCTACCGTAATGATAGTTACATAATTGTACTCGTACCTAGTTCTTAGCCTGCGAATAATTTCAGAAAACGATGGCCTTGAACGATGTATTACTTAAGTACCTACCTATTTCTACTTTAACTTGCTTAGTAATGCCAATTTTTAGGTGTATAGATGAGTGTACTTACTAGGTACTTAAGGCTATTTCTAGGTCTTATTTGAGGGAGATATTGTTTAACTGCACTCGCTCCCCCACTATCAGTATTGTACCACAGGTGTGAAAATTGCACTATCTTGTGTTCAGTTATTTGGCACCACAACTAAAAATAAGATAGCGTTATAAGCTGTAGTAATGTTTGTCCTATCCATAGTAACCAAACGTCTCGTTGATTAGTCCATAGTGTGGGGGCCCGGGGAAGAGACCGTGAAATTGTCTGCTCACTTCTGTAAATATAATTTCGGCGACAAAAGGACTATAAATGATATACTCGGGTCGCAGTGCAAGTGTACACTGCTCCTTGTTACACGAGTTTTAAAAATTATCCCTCTGTGTGTTCTTGCCTTAGGGTGACAAAATGCCATCATGCTTGTAAATTATAGGCATGTTTTGGCACTTATATTTCGTATATTTGGCCCTTGTTAGATTAACTTATTACTGTTAGAATACGTCTTTGGCTCTTATATTTAGTAGGTAGGTAACTATATTTTGCTGTAGGCACTAAGTTAATAAAAGCATAATGACATGTACCAGCCTATTTTTAATAGTCCACCGCAGGACGTAGGCCTACCCAAGAAGGGTGATTGGGCCATATCCACCACGCTGGCCCAGTGCGGGTTGGTGAATTCACATAGGCCATAGAATTTCTTCTGCGGACGTATGCCGGTAGCCTCACGATGTTTTCCTTCACCGAAAAGCCAGTGGTGTGAAATTCCGTACATAAATTCCAAAAAACTCATTGGTACGGGACCGGGGATTTGAACCCACGACCTCACGATTGTAAGGCGGGTGTCACTACCTCTAGACCACTCTAGGCTTCCTATTTGTATATATATAAGTGTATGTTTATATAAGTCTCATGATGACATGTTCCATTAAGAAATAATGATTAAAAATTATTTGGCTTCATAAAGTATCAGTAACTTAATTCAAGATTGAACACGCACCTATCCGCGCCGCAAGAGCACGCTTAGAAGTCATGAAACATTATTTGAAATTGTATACAACGTTGCGCACTTATCTATGATACGTTACGAATGGGTTCTATAACATGCTTTTCATGAAACGAGATCTATAACAAGATTAATGACAGCTTTTCATTGTACGTCACCGTCGGAAAATTCGCATTCTCCATCGGACACGAGCAAATGAATTAATTATTGAATTAATGCATTAGCTCGTGACTAATGGAATCACGGAACAAATAAAATTTAAATGTAAATAGTGGAACGGCGAAATGCTAATAATAAATTTCTCCATTTTAATAACTGTAACTGTTCGCGAGGGGAGCCTCTGGCCTGTTAAGTCAATATAACACTTCCATTACTCCAAATTAAATTCCTCGGGGAGTGAGATGAAGTTTTTATTCTCTGCAGACAAAGGCTGGAAAGAAAACTGTCCATGCAACAGTGGCATAGCGTGGGTATCTGCCGCCCGGGACGGAAGAAAATTTTGCCGCTCTCTTATTTAGGTATTTCCATTCCAATAGACTATAATATATACTATACATTTAATTAATAATTAGAGCTCGTTTGTGTGTACCGTAGACTTAATGTCTGCCGTAGAGTTCATGTTAATTACTTTAAACTCGGCAAGAACGGTCATCATTATATATTGTGTATAGTACAGGTTAAGGCCAAAATATAAAACGTTTAAAAATACAAGGTATTGTCAATATTTATTATGAAACTAGATGTGCCAAACGTTGTTTTAATATTAAAAAATATTAGCTATAAAAAATTGCGATTATAAATTGAGATATAAACTATCCTATCTTTCAAGTTATATCAAACAGTGTACAAAATTTGGTTAAAATCAGTTCAGTAGTTGATGAGTTCATCGCCGACAAACAACGTGAGACGAAATTTAAAAATATAAAGATTTTGCCGCCCCTGCCGTCCCTGCTACGCTACGCCACTGATGCACTACGAAAATCGTACAACCGTTCTCTGTGGAGTGATTCATGTACATAGGACTTTATCTACTTCTACACTTACAATATGTTAGTAAATAATATTAAAAAAACAATAATATAGTAACTAGTTGGTAAAAATGATAGACATTCTCTAATTCGACGTCTTCGCAGACAGCGTTTCTAGCTTAATTGGACAAAGCATCTGGGCCGGAATCCCAGAAAGATTCAGGTTCAAATCCCGCGAACGCGTCAATTTTTGAAACGTTTATCACAAAAAAAAAAGTTTCTATACACCTAGTGTGTAAAACACGATAAAAAACATTTCATCGTAAATTTTATTTGTTATTTTTTTGGATTTTTGTTTGTCAATACTTTTTTTACGGTTTATTGCAGTTTCTATACTAAAAGTTGTCCTGAACCCAACGATAATCATATAGACAGATATGCTTAGAAAGTTTCAGTAGCGTAGAAAATACACATATTTTTACCGACAAAATATCTCCAGGCAGTTAAAAGATAAATTTAACTTACCCGAGTGCATTTCAATGAGCACAACAAGCCGACAAATCGCCGAAAACAAAAGCGCACTTGCGCTAAAATTTCAATAAGCCCTTTATAAAAGAATTGCAAGTGTGCAGCGCGGGTGTGACGCGTATTAATATTTCACGGAATTAATCATTATAATCCTTCTGGCAAACAAGTCGCCCCCGGGACAGAGAACAATATAATGAAGTTGTCATTTTTTAGGCTACACGGGGGAAGCTGGAGGAAATCCAAATTGAATCATGCGGCGAGGGAATTGTGCTATTATGTTATTAAACAGGCGAGGGCAGGACCCCGCGCCTGCTATTTTTTGTGAGGAGGGCGTCGCGGAGACAGTTAACAGTTTTCACAATGGAATTATGATATAATTTGACACAACGTGCAATGTGAGGCAAGGTAATCGAATTACTTTGATGGCTGTTGTCGCGCTTGAGTAGGTGACTATTCATTATGATTTGATAATAAAAAAAGTTCTTATAACGACAAGCTATTTAGAAGCTGATAATAGGAGGTCATCATAAATACCATTATATTAAGTAGGTATGTACCTATAATAATTATTGTATTTTATTTTAGATCTTAGCTGTTTTCTTTTTAGTACTCAGAAAATTTCAGTAAATTTAATAGGTACAGATGGGTACCTACTATAAGTTAAATTATTAGGTCTGTACCCAATTGACACAAATGTTAGAACTAGTAAATATTATCATTCTATAAAATGATAATATAATCTTAGACTTCGCACACACCTGCTCCACCAAGACGAACTCAATCGTTTTAATCAAACAAAATGAATGCGAACTGCAGACATTATTTCATCTATATACCTCATCAGCTAAGTACTTCACACTCAAAAGAGCCGAGAGTGAAATGAAAGCTTTTATCCATATGTCAGAGAGAGTACTTACAGCGGCTTATTGTCACCCCCGCTGGAGAATTTGATAAAGCGTGTGCGAATATTAACAAAAGGAATATCTTGTTAAATTGATATTGCACGAACTCCACGCGAATTCCAACCTTATGTCAACGAAATTACACCCTCATTAAAGCTATAATTGATTGCGTCAAGCACTGCGCTTAGCACGTTTCGACGAAGCCAGCGTGAAATTGTCTCCGTTGGAAAGTGTATAATTCAAAGGGGAAGATTAAAATATTATCCATGTTAAGTAAATATTCAAATGAATATTTTCCGTGTTAGACAACAAAGCCGGAGGGGAGGCGTCGTAATTTGATAGATACCTATCTACAAAACGGTATATTCGTTAAGGGACCTCCCTGTTATTATAAATTATAAGCGCGATTTGGGAATTCTCTAGAATTAAACGGTTCTTAGAGAAAGGGTAGGAGATCGGTTGATTATGTTATGTGAAAATTGTAAATAACTAAATACTTAATAAGTGCGTAGGACTGTAGGTAGCGAATTGCTGCCCTGTAGTGTGTTAATGAGTGTTAGATATGAATGTGCATGTGCACGTGAGCAACTCGTGGACTATCACCTGAAACTAATTTTATAATAAAGTAAAGCAGTATAAGCATAGTTTACAACGTAATTAATATGGGAATATGTTTTTAAAAAACTGCTTGCCAACATTTTACGGTTTTTCGAGCGCTTACCCCGCTACCGTTCATTTGCGAGTTTAATCCTTACTTAATCATACTTCAAACTAATATTATAAATCCGAAAAGTTTGTTGGTTTGTTCCTCTTTCACGCTGCAACGGAGCAACGGATCGGCTTGATTTTTGACATGTATATAGTTCAAGGGCCGGAAAGTGACATAGGTTACTTTTTATCCCGAAAAAATAAAAGGTTCCTGTGGGATAGCACAAATTCCACGCGGGCGGAGCCGCGGGCAAAAGCTATTATTATAAACCTGAAAGATTGTTTGTAGGATATGCTCGATATATTCCTTTATACTAGGATATATATTTTTTTTATACTCGTTATCGCAGCAACAGTACAAAGTATAGACTTGATTTTCGGTATGGATATACTCGTAGTTCAAAGATTGGAGAGTGACATAGGCTACTCTATATCCCGGAAAATCAAAAAGTTATTTTGTACTACGGCCTACCAAATTTTCAATCAATTATCTTAAACTGCACTCTGGATTCGATAAATAATCGATTCGGAATATAATAATGTATGTACCGACAGAGCCGGAGTGCATTTGCGACAATGTGTCATGTAAATTACGCACTTGCCCCGGCCCTGCCTCGCGGGACTTGAGCTATTGTTATAATAAAATGACATCTCAGTGTATGGGTACAGTTACAGGTTAAACTGGAACGGCAAAAAATATGTCGATAAATTCAGGTATTTTCATGATCGTTACTGGTTGTTATTTTAAAAAATACAACTAATTCTACTAAAGAACGTCATGGCTTTTCACATCAGTTATTCCAGTTGTAAATGTCACCCGTGGTCACCAATCCAAAAAAGAACCGTACCAAATATTGGTTAACTTCGGTGAACGCCAAGAAACATCTAATGTGTGTGTGTATACGCTATGAGCGCTACAAGACATAGCTCGGATGACAGGTAAAATTTTGGGTCCCAGTTGTTTTAACCGTTAAAAGCATGTCGGAGGCCTGCAAGCGGCATCAGGCTAGTTACTCGGCCTCTACGAACTTAATCACATAATTATTGTATTCATAACCTTTTGTTACAAGTCATTTAAAAAAATTACATCACATCTTGAATCTAATACAATAATTTTTACAAGCTTTTATTTAACTTGCAATGGATGTACCTATTGTTGGGTTTTGGGCAAAAATTGCATATTTTAAATAATGTGCGGTTTTTGAACGGACTCGACAGTTCGAGGGTGGTAGTCAACCACAGACTTTTAAGAAGTAAATGCAACAGGAAACGAGCTGTGGTTGGGTATTACAGAGGAAGTCGTAAAAATTAATAAATATATTTAAATCATGGTCTGGAACTGGCAGAGGTTTTGAAGACCATTTTTAAAGCTTAAGGAACAATGTATTGGAAAGAAATAAATCTACAAAGAGTTGTTGAAATAATGGTGTTTCTACTGCATCGAGTCCTCTGTTGTAGGTACTCACACTATGTATGGAAATTCGGGTAGAATCTTGCAAGTTAAATTTGACCAACTTCCAGGTTTGAAATTAAGCTGAAATTTTGCACGCATTGCACGCATCACGTGACAATGCAAAAATATTGTACTATGGAGCTGATCTGATGATGACGTTGGAAGGTGGCTATAGGAACTCCTGTACTAAACAAGACTGGCCTGTCGTGTTTGGGTTCGTTTTACTTGTCTTGGCTAGAACTCTGCTGCTACATGATATCCAGAATCTCAAAAGCTTGTACATGAAAAGCCATATTTTTATAATAATTTATTAGATTGTCATTACTTAGTTAGTATAGTAATTCCAGTATACCCAGTAGCTATCCCATGAGGGTGTAGCATGTTTATATGTTTATTTTAATACGCGTGTCGCGCGTATAATACGGAATTTATTACGGACCTACCCCCGTGCGGATTAATGCGATACGGAAGATTTGAATCCGGAGCATTAACTTGGATTGATACGAATAAAGGGGCCTCTCGGGATGAAGGTGTTTGTTTACATATTTATCGAGAATATTCTCTAATTATAAACATCTTTGGTATTTGTACGCTAGCTCTGATTAATTTGATGATAACTTAATCGGCTGATTAGTTTAAACGGTAGAGGTAATTGCTAAAATAGTTTAGAATTAGTGCGTGTTTGTTTTTCTAACAGATACTTAGTATGAATGTGGAATTGTGGAACTGTGAACTAGACATCCGTAATTCCGAAGAGAAATCTGTGGTTATCGGTCATCAGATTTTACTAGGTAAGTAAACTTACTTGTTTAAGTGAATAAATAAGGGAGCGCAGAACGGTCAGTCTTCGGATGGGTGACCGCGGGTGGCATTTACTACTGAGCGCTACCGTGGCTTGGATGACACGTTAAATCAGTCAGAGGCCTTCAGGTGGCTTGAAGACTCTGACACCAGGGCTAGCCATCTGGCCTATACAAACTTACTTATACTTATATTGAGGAAACTCATTTGATTTGTTCTACTTATTACTAAATTATTTCATTATATTTCGATGAACCGATTAATTAGTATCCTTTTAGGGGCTTATTCTGTGCATCAAACTTTTGTCAAAAGTCATTTTCTTTTGTTTTTCCATAGAAAAATATCGTTCACCCGCGACAAAATGTATAGAAAAGCTGTTTTTTTGTGTTTTTACAAAAGTTGTAGAACAAAAGTTGTTAGTTTTGATGTACCAAATAAGCTCCTAAAAGGATGCTAATATTAGAAAAAGCCCTGTATAGCTAAGTACTTGCTGACATACATGACGATCATCATCTTCACTGGCCTAACATCTTCAGCCGTGAATATGATGCGAACCGTTGCGCAGTAGCATATTTATTTTTATGTTAGAGGGGGTGAGGAGGTGAGGGTTTTGCGCAGTTTCTAGCTAATTTTACGGACGCCATTAAAAAAACTATGCAAGAGATGTTTTTTCATAAGTTATGCCCCTTTTTCATCTATTACTAGTTTTTACCCGCGGCTTCGCCCGCATGATATTTTGATTTTTGACGCAATATCATTATAATTTATCGCCTATGTGTTATTCTGATATATAAGCTATATTATTGCAAAGTTTCATCTCCATCCGTTCAGTAGTTTTTGCGTGAAAGAGTAACAAACATCTATACATCCATACATACATCCTCACAAACTTTCGCGTTTATAATATTAGTAGGATAGGATTATTTATCCAAGGTTTAGGTTATACCCCTAAATTATTTTTCCGTCCTTCCGTAGTGGTACTAATAAGAAACTCTACAATGAGATAGATACGTAGGTAAAGTAGGTACACAGTTACGGGCCTGGGCAGTAAATACAATGGCTATTGGCTTATTTCACTTTAGATCTTATTTTAAGGATCAGTGGCTGCGGATACGCAATGATTTATAGCTACTAATAACGAGAAAAACTGGCTATAATCTATTTTCATTTGTATACAAATCGGTTGAACAGAAAACCATTAAACGCCCCACACAAAGAATCTTTATGTAAACATAAGAAACATAAAGTGCGTTATATCTGTTGTTTTAACTCATTTCGAAAGTCATTCATTACCATGCATTTGTATTCTAGTTACACATTTTATGTTATTTATCTTTATGTAACGTAAATGTTAAGCAAACATGCTAAACAAACACCATTGTAGTTAGTATCTATCGATACTAGATCGATAGTAAGCCCTATTACAGAAGCGCCATCGTAAGTATATTAGCTAAATAGCATAGTTCTTTTTCACTTTAGGCATTCAATAGAAAGAACGCTTTTTACGTTGCTATTAAATTTACGCTGGCGCCTCTGTACTGTATACTGTATCAGCCTTTTTTTAATAGTCCACTGCAGGACGTAGGCCTACCCACGAAGGGTGATTGGGCCATATCCACCACGCTGGCCCGGTGCGGGTTGGTGGATTCAAATACGCCATCGATTTTCTTCTACGGACATATGCAGGTTGCCTCACGATGTTTTCCTTCACCGTACAGCCAGTGGTGTGAAATTCCGTACCTACATAAATTTCAAAGAACTCATTGGTACGGGACCAGGATTTGAACCCACGACCTCACGATTGTAAGGCGGGTGTCACTACCTCTAAGCCACCACGGCTTATCGCGTCTCTGTAATCGGACTTAATATCTATCTATAATATAGGTATAGGTACCAGCTTATGCCTTCGGTTCCGCCCGCGTGGCATTTTGACTTTTGTGCTATCCCACAGGAACCTTTTATTTTTTTGGGATAAAGCTTCAAGATCAGCTTTTGAACTATAAACATGCCAAAAATCAAGTCAATCCGTTGCTCCGTTGCTGCGTGAAAGAGGAACAAACCAACAAACTTTTCGGATTTATAAATTCAGAGTATGATATTGTACCAAAACCAAAGAAGATATAATAATAAACTGTCAACTGACTGCAAATGCTTTTACATAATTTAATAGCTATTAAACTAACTTATTATTATTTCAACAAATAATATCATAAATTATAGTAATAATGTTTCTACAGTTAATGGAATATAAGGAGTGGGGTAAATAAATAAAAAATAGCTCTTGTCTAACCTAAACAGCATAATACAGAATCGTCCAATCATAAATAACCAATTTACACATAGATACAAATTAGGCAAAATTGCTGAATACACAATAGTTTTTAAAAAAAAATGTCTGGGTATTTCCGAAATATCGTAGATAAATAATTGTTATCTAAACACCAAGTACAGCGACTCTTACAAACAAACGAAATGAACAAAATAAAAACAATTAAAAGAGAGTTGGCGACTTTGTTTCGGACAACAAATTTAATTAACATTCGCTTATTTTCCGCCTGATCCGAGAGAGACAAATAGTCTAAGTAAAATTTATGTATCGGAATCAAATTCAATTTCGTCTTTGCATTTTTTACACGATTTTTAGGACCGCTTTACTTTGCCGTGCTGTGGATAGCATAGTAAGGATGTGCCAACCTAGAAATAGCATTGAATTGAATTTATTTATTTGCATAGTAGCATTCTTACGCTAAATATACATAGCATTCTTAGTAAAAAAAACCTAGCAAATTTTTACGTGGTAAGTATATCTGGTACGTACATGGTAATTTAATTTAATTTAATTTCAATCCAAGTTTTGAATGAAATAGTTATTATTTAGTAATGTGATGTTATTAATTACAAGCTTTTGTAATTTAATTTATAATGTATGACATCTAATTCAAGACATACCTATTACCAATAAAAATTATTACGATTATCTCCACTGTCACATGGTTGCGGCATGGCCGGCTTTGCATGGGTAAAAAATAGCCCATGCTACACACAAGCTTTTTACAGGTGAAAGTTAATTTGAAATCGGCTCAGTTGGTACTTTTAGAGATCATTCATTATAAATAACAAGAAAATTACTCAAAATATTGGTACATGAAATGATTTCACATAATTATTTTTTGCAAATAATAGCTTGACCGACTTCACCCGAGTACAGAATTCGCGAGTATTTCGCACAGATCGATGTAGCATTTTTTACATTATTGTTGATTTATCAAAAATAGCTCCGCTGATTTCGATAAATTTCTCTTTTGTTCTTGCATTCTTTGTCTTTTGCACACGGACTTTTGTCGTTTTGCAAGTTTAGTTCAATAATGACATACAATTAATGTCAATTATGTTTTAGCCACATCTTTGCTACCAACTTGTTTATGTTCAAAATTGAAATCATAGACAGTATTTTTTATTTTTCAGTTTATTTATTTTTCATCATAGGTACAATTATGTATACTTGCGAATGTCTAACAAAATATATACAAGATTACAATTGAAATTACAACACATACCGTCTAACCACAAAAGTTTTACGCCCGCTCTAGGCAATGTTCATCAGTACAAATTGTACGGCTAAACAGAGTTTAAAGCGTGTTTAAATCTTTTGTGTTAAGGCGAATACATTTTGAAGCAGTAACCATGTATATAAAGTAATTCAGTTGATACGCAGTTAACAGGATTGTTTTCGACAATGTCTACTACTCTCTATGCGTACCTACTCGTATTTATTTCAAATCTGATGTCATCAGCGCTTTCTATCCGGCATAAAACAGTTCTCGCTTTAGAAATTCATATTAAAAGTGATTGTTATTCAAGAATAACAGTAACGATAGAGAACATAAACGTGAACAAAATTAACTCTGCGACACACTTCCATTCCTTTCGATCTTGTGAAATTTGTTTTCTTACAGGATTTTTCTAATCTTCTTTAGCATCGTTTATATTGATTATGGCGCTCCTCCTGCCTAATTTATATTCAGCTAGTGTTTTTTCATCACGCCCTGTGCTTAATATCGCAATTTGTACCGTAGTTGGCGTAAGCCGAGGGGACCTGTCACCTTTACTCTCGGACGTCTCTCCTGAATGCCTATTTTATTGCCCGCTTACACATAAACAAGTAAACTTTACGATCGTTTTTACATTCGGCAATGGGTAATAAACTAATTATTAAATGAAGATTGAAGACTGCCGGGTCTGGTAAATAAGGATGATTATGAATCAGAGTCGTTGTCTGATTTATGGGTCGGGTGATGTCCGATGACAAAATTATGTCTGCGTCATAAATGTTGGCCGTATCGGATGGCATTCATGATAATGTTGTGTTTTTTCTGGGCGACGTCGCTTGCTGTCTGCCGGCGGCGGGGGCGGCCAGCCGCGGCCGAGCGATCAGCATGCAGGCCGCCCGGCGCACCAACTATGCTGCACATAATAAAACCTTCACGGTAATAACAATTACTGCTGCACTTACACTTACAACGATATGCGGAAAGATACATTGTATTGGATTTAAGAATAATCACAATCGATACTGGGTTAGTATAGAACGTCTGTACTAAGTCAAAAGGAGGTCGTTTTAATTATACACACTTATGATTAACATTTTATATGTATGAGAATAAACAAAAACCGAAGAAGACTACGAAAGAACGACGTAACTAATACCACATGAATTGTACCGGACTTTTAATGGTCCACTGCTGAACATAGGCCTACTTACGTGATGCGATTGGAACACATAGAATAAGAATGTTTGGTTGAAGCACTATAAATTAGACGAAAATACTACGAGAAGATCTATTTCAGCGCGTAATGTTTTCTAACAGTAGACAATGTTTAAGTATTTTACAGGAACATAATTTTGTAGACATAACGAGTATTCGATGCGCAGACATAGGTAGCATACCAAGCGGCTTACAATGTAAGGAATAACATATTTATACAATAACCTATGTCTCAATTTCGTCTACTGAATTCCGATCGAAGGACGACCAAAAACCGTGGCGCCGAAGATCAATTAGTTCCAAGTAATAAACAAAGCAAATACGTCCGTTATGAAAAGAATTCGTCTGCCGGCAGATTTCTTTTGGTGCATCAATCAAAATCATACTGATAATGAAATCATCATTTGGGTGGCCATAGAGAGGCTTCTCAGAATCCCGTCTCGGGCCCTTTTCAAATGTGCATCGTCTCATTAACACATTCCTGATTTATTAATTAGACGTTAGACGATTTAGCCAATAGCATCGATAATGCAACACATAGCCAACGTTAATGCTGTTTTAGGAAGATATTAGGGTGGATTCATCTTAATAACATACATCATACAATCGACCTGAAGTCAATAGCAATTAAGCTAAAGTAGCGATTTTGTTAGTCAATAAATTTCTGTAGAGTTTGTGCAAAATGAGAATCGTCGTGGCGTTACGGTGAACTAACAAGATTTTATTAATCAGCAGCTAAAGTACCGACTACTTGGTAGACGCGAGTCTACTGATGAAAACCGAATTGGTATCTACCAAGTATCAAACACTTTTAGTTGTACTAGCATTGACAGAGCAGTGTTGTCAACGTAACCAAATTAGTAAAATGGAACACGGGCGACCTCACCTACGACGCTTCTCTTTTTGCACAAGCTCTAGCCGTTACAATTTTCTGGAATCGCTTCAAAACTACTGAACCAAAGTAAACTAAATTTTTATGGTACTATTTTGCAACTCTTTCTATACATTGTACTAGTTTTTACCCGCGGCTTCGCCCGCATACGCAATATATCATTATAACTTATGTGTTATTCTGATATATATGCTATATTATTGAAAAGTTTCATCTCAATCCGTTCAGTAGTTTTTGCGTGAAAGAGTAACAAACATCCATCTATCCTCACAAACTTTCACGTTTATAATATTAGTAGGATAGGATGTAACAATAAACACAAATCAGCTTACAAAAGTATAAAAGATAAAACCAATCAAGGGATCGGAGAACCTCCCTTTTTGGAAGTTGGTTACCAGCTTCCAAACAATTTGTTTTTAGAAATGCAGCCATATTATCTAAGTAACCAAGTCATTATCAATTTTTTAATGGTTTACTAAAACTAGTAAATTGTATGTAATTATAATGTGATTAAAGATTTTAATTTTATTTCGCAATAAAAAGCGTTCTGTAACTGACATATTATATTATCGAACCTGCTATTGGTGAATACATCAAATTCAATGCGTCACATTGAGTTTATTTTAGTTTTGATTATAATTCCCACTGTTGTTTAATCAGAAGGTTTGTATAATATAACGTTTATGAACGTGTAGCAACGTAAAACATTATTTATCTATTCATCATTTGAGAATGCGATATTTGGCATTCATAATCAATTGTTCATTTTTCACAACATCAATGTGAATCTCAATGACAACATTGTTAACACTCACTTAATCACTCATGGATTTTTTAAACGGTTTTTTCAACTTTACTTGCCTGTTTTTTGGATCAAATCTAGTAATTGGAATTCCTTCCCGTGGATATAATAATATGATATTTGATACACACCTTTAGTTTCGATGACAATACAATTTTTAGTATTCAATATTGACGTAAATACAAGATGGCTACGGCCACAACATGGCGGATTATATATTTTTACACAGTCCTCTCAGTAACTTTTTATGTAGAACACAGTTTTAGTTACAAAATAAAAACTAAAAATACAAAAATAAAATCGGTAAAAAACTTTTTAACTTAAACGGTTTTATGTACTAATAGCTGAAAAATAATAACACAAAAATAAAATCGAGGGGCGCAACGTACGTAATGAAATCTTCGAGGCAAAGGCCCAGCGATTTTATTTTCGACTCATTATTTTTTTGCTTTTAATACATAAAACCGTTTAATTTAAAAAAAAATTTACCATTTTTATTATTATCAAAAAAGTTAGGTCAAAGAGGGAGTACGAATCAATGAACTGATGATTCAGACCATAGTAATGAACAACTTTTCCGATTTCGAGAGAAAATAATTAAATGTCCCGTAACATTTTGCTACTCGAAACCGACAAAATGTATGGAACAACTGATATTTTTCTCGAATTTCGGGTTGGTCCTGTAGTAAAATTTGGTTATATTGATTGTCTGAACCAAAATATTTCAGCATACACTTTCTAAATAACCCTGTGTAACAGTAGCGACAATTTCAAATCCATATTGTTTAATTTCTAGACAACAATGGAACTGGAGAAGTCAGAAAGTACGGCTTAAGTTTAAACAACGGATGTGCAGATTACACCAAGGTGTTCAAATGCATGTCTTCCTGTAATAGTTTATCTTTCAAGATATATAGACTAGATATCTTTTGCACATGCACCAGATTCCTGTCACCAGATGAAAATGTCTACTATCTTGCCATATTTCCAGTGGAGGACAACCGGCACTAAAAAGAAAATGCCAAAAACCCAAAGCCCAGGCCTGTATGATGTTGCTGGGACTTTGTGGCCGCCAGTTGTTGAAATTGATGCATTTACATCAAATGGTACAGATGTGACGATAGTATCAGATGAAAAAGAGACTACTGGTATAGGAAACTATACCAACTTTACTAACGATACCAACTATACCGACTATACCAACTATACCGACTATACCAACCATACCAACGTTACCGACTCCAATTAAATAACCACCAGCAGAGAAAGAAATAAAATATGCTTAAGCTACTACTCGCGAAAAGTAAAAAAAAATATTTGTTGTTCAAAGCATCCTAATTGGTATTAGGAGATTTACCAAATTCACCTTGATTGGTTCAGGAGTTACTTTAGCAGTTCATCTTCAAATCTTAGTGATATAATCAAAATACGTTTAAGGGTTTTATTCACACCCCTAGAAGAGCCTAACCTTAAAATTTTCTTTTTTGTAGCCGTTAAGGCATTATAGTAATATTATCCCTAAGACTTACTCGTTTTATTATCCCTGAACTTTTGACTTGTTCGCCAACTGGCGTAAAACTGGATGTCTCGGAGGTGAGCGCAAAAAAAAAACAAATATTTTGTGAAAATTGAATATGGTGAAAAGGCCCGAGTTTACTCCTTTTCTTGTTGACTCCTATGACTACCTAGGACTAGTACTCAAGTAAACAAGTAGCTAGGACACATAGCATAGAGAGATCGATGGGGTTAAAGAGTCTCGAGAAGAGACCATCAAACAGCGAAGGGCGTCCTACAAAGTAGATAAACAATCTCCAAAAGATCGTTCTGGATGCAAAACGGTTCCGGCCGTCACAATTTTTGTTATCAAAATTCTTGTTATAAAGACCTGTGCGATAGCAATGCTCATGGGTCATTAAAATATTAATCACGATTTTAAATCTCAATTGAGTGAGCTAATAGGAAGGGCTTTGACGTAAAACATCTACTTGGCAAAATATCTTCTAGTCGCAAAATGTATCTTCCTTATTTTAAAGTCTTATCGTAAAAAGCGCACATTCCACATATTGTCTCGTTCACATATAGTTGCAACAGGGACTTGGAAGTAAGCAAATAATAAATGTCATAATATTTGTACATATTTATGTAAGTACGTATTGCAATCCAAAACATATTTGCTGATATAAAAAAAATATATCTTACAAAATAATTAAAATCTCAGACGGCTCAAAATATTTTTCATACCACCAGCTCGAAAATGACAAATTATTTGTCGTAGAATCTCAACGTAAAACGAGTCTTTATTATCTTAACACAATCTCGAGGGCTATGTCAGGTCAATAATGTTGTATGAAACTCCCTAGGGAGTAAAGAAATTAAAATTTGGAACGTCTAATTCGTATGAAAATTTCTCAACTTAGAACATTTAAGGTCATCGTAGAGAAGTTTAATTTTGCAAAATCGAATTTAACCTCCTTACATTGCACGGTAACTGGCATTGTAAGGAGGTTCTATTCGACACAAAATAAAACCTTTTTGCAATTCCCGTGTTAGGTAATGATAATCGAGCTGGCCGTGGTCCTATATTTTTCATGTAGTATTTACATTCTCTGTTTTATTCAAGTTTTATTATAAATTGTGTGCGCTTCTATGAAAATTCGTAGGTACATTCTAATTTGTTTTAATACCTACACTAAGTGAATTTATGACGTATGTACTCATATTTTACTGTACTCATACTCACTCATATTCTTGGGGTTACACATATTTTCTCGCAGGATGTATGAAAAGTAGAGTATGTACCACTAGAACCAAGTTTGCCTTTGTCTTGGGCGACTTGAACCCCTCGCTTTTCTTAGGACTCTAAATAATTCCCTCGCTTCGCTCGGGGATTAAGTTAAAACACCCTCGTTGCACTCGGGAT
The DNA here is from genome assembly GCA_949316475.1 of Hypomecis punctinalis. Classification (NCBI taxonomy): domain Eukaryota; kingdom Metazoa; phylum Arthropoda; class Insecta; order Lepidoptera; family Geometridae; genus Hypomecis; species Hypomecis punctinalis. Next base: position 11,682,113 of record OX438799.1, read on the forward strand.
TTATCTATAGAGTCCCTCGCTACGCTAAGGGTCCAATTGTCGCCCGTGACGCCACTTGGTTCTGTTGGTACCAAGGATTTTGTATACTATCTGGATTGCGCACAGACGAAATTTGGCTTAAAGTTAGCTTAGGAAAATTCAACCTTAATGCGTTGCAACAAAACATATATTCCTTTAAACTGCATAAGAGAGACGCTGTGCCGACTGAGACTTCCCAAAGTGATGAGGGTGTCCCGCTCGCACTATTGCCATTTTGAAACAACACTTATACCATATATGGTATAATTATTACCTGTAAAGCCGCGACTGTCTTAAACATTTCTTAGTTTTTATAACAATGTAGTTTGATAAGATTTTAGTTAAAATTGCGAATAGATGCTAATAAAACAGAGTTTGATATTTATTTTGTATGAATATACTTGTCTTTATGATTAATGGTTATTTTTTATTTTTGACTAGAGTATCACCGTCGATTTTTTTTTATTCCTTGTAGGTTTGCGTTTGACTACATACTGCCTGATGTTGAGCAGATATGCGGTCTAGGATGTAGCACGCTTACCTAGAAGATACCTATTTACTCAGGATTTGAAGACACCCACGTTGTACTTAAGCAGGAAGACAGACCCAGGCAAAGCGTTCCACATTCTGGCTGTTCGTATGAGGAATGAGGATTCGAAACGCTTTGTTCTAACGCGCGGAATCTTCACCATAAAAGGGTGGCGCTTTGGTCGCGTCTGCCTAGCCGTACGATAGAAGAAAGGGGCAGGTGGGACCAAATTGTGCAACTCCTGAGCGCACTCTCCGAAGTGAATCCGATAAAAGGCCGACAAACACTCCACCTTACGTCGATGCTCAAGACTTTGCAGCTGCGACTTAGTCAAGGTGTCGTTGTCAATCAGCCTCCTGGCTCGCCGCTCAATCGACTCCAGAGCCTCCAGTTGATATTTGGCAGAGCCATCCCAAAGGTGAGAGCAGTATTCCATGCAAGACCTGACTTGTGCTTTATAAAGGCTAAGTAGTTGCTCAGGTGTGAAATACCGTTTCACCTTAGAGAGAACACCAAGTTTTTTGGAGGCTAATTGGGCTTTTGACTCTATGTAAGAGCCAAAGTTAAGAGTCGATGAGAGCGAAACTCCTAATAGTTCCAAGCTGCCAGTTACAGGAACGGAGACACCTCGGAAAGCGGGAGACAATTGCAAATGGCGTACTATGGTGTATACAAAGAAGTGTGGTAGGGTGACTATGCTGGACATATTTCTTAAACATGCTGGGTGTACAATATATAGGTGTCGATTTTCATTTTTCTGGGTTGTAGATTTCAAAATTGGCATCCATTTTGAAATAAAATTTGGGGGTCGTCGGATAAAAGTCATCATCGGTGTCGTTTTCTAGGTTTTTGGGGGTGTAGATTTCAAAATTTTCATTTTGGAATTAAAGACGTCGAACATCACTTTTTCTAAAAATTCGTCATGGGTGTACTTTTTGGGGTTTTTTAGGGTGTACATTTAAAAAATGGCATCCATTTTGAAATTACAGATGGCGGACGTCTCTTTTCTGAAAAAATCGTCATGGGTGTAGTTTTCGAGGTTTTTGGGGGTGTAGATTTCAAAAATGGCATTCATTTTGGAATTGAAGATGTCGAACATTACTTCAAAATAGAAGCCACTTTTGGAATCTACACCCCCAAAAACCCAGAAAAGGACACCCACGACTTTTTGAAAAACTGTCGTCTGCGATCTTTAATTCTAAAATGGATGCCATTTTTGAAATCTACAATCCAAAAAAATTAAAAACGACACTCATGACAGCCTTTTCAAAAAAATGACGTCCGCCATCTTTAATTCCAAAATGGATGCCAATTTTGAAATATACACCCCCAAAAACCTCAAAAACTACACCCATGACGACATTTTCAAAAAAGTGAGTGCGCCATTTTTTATTTCAAAATGGATGCCTTGTTTACTACCGAAGCCTAAAAATGATTGTGACTTTTCGTAATAAAGTCTATTAAGATTTACCGCGAGAAAGTCAATTCGTGGAAAAGTTTTCGTAACTTAGATTTTTCGTGATAAAGTCTATTTGTGACAAAGTTTTTCGTGAAAAAGTCGTTCGTGAAAAAGTTTTCGTGAAAAAGATTTTCGTGGTTAAGTACTGACACGGGTTGCGTGATATGTTTCAAGATTACGTCTATGAAACTTAAACGTTGTTTAAAACCGTAAATTTGCATTCCAGACCATTACTTTCATCACAAAAGTCGAGATCTACATTTCCGATGACATCTGTCAAACTTAAAAGTGGTTTATCTCCGTCATTATCAATTCTAGACCATAGTCGCCCTAGGGTTCCGTATATATTTCAGATATCTCAGGAAACGGAGAACGGAAAATATTATAATTTTTCACTCTATAATTTCATATTTAATTTTTGTAAAAAACCGAAATTCTTGTCTAGTGTGTTTCTAGACATTTTGCGAAAGAGAGATGACAAAAATACATTTTACGACTAATACATATTTTGAAAAGAATACGTTTTAACGAGGGCAGGTTTGTGGAAAGTCATTTCAGAATTTCAGATTCAGAGTTTAGATATCAAGATATATTAACAAGTTTTAGACCGCGAATCTAAGCACGGAAAAATAGATAGATACAAAAAAAATGGGAAAAGTGTTGGCACTTAATATTCTAGCTATCATAATAAATTTTCTTTTTATTGACAACTATTTTGCAGCAGATGGTATGTTTCACGATTTAAATCTATATCATTTTGTGGGGCAAATAACCATAGAATAAGAACTAAAGTAATAAAAACCGTACTAATATAGTAAGAGATAATAATATACATTGGCCGTGGGGTGCCGGCAGAGTAGAATAGCACCCCCCCTCACCAGGTGTCGAAAGAGCCGACTGAGGTACTACGGAACCGACAGATGGCGGTATACCCATCCGGAACAGCGTAGCTCAAGTGCAACAGGGTGGGGATGGGCAGCAGCATCCCCGTCGTGAGAGCTACGCACTGCGATTGCCAACACCTTGCCGGCCCAGCGCGGCAATTATGGGCAAAATCCCCCCTACATGACAGCACAAAATAAAACCAGGCCCCCAGTCCCCGGCAGCTTCGCTAGTCCTGGTTCCAGCAGCGACCACGGTAACGACGGAGCAAGGGGTGCTAAGAATCCCCGGCATAGATCCGGCTGTCACCCCAACCGACGACGACTAACCAACATATAACGTGCGCACCATGAGACAACATATAACGTGCGTACCATGAGGACTGATGTGAAGATTGCGGAACTGGAAGAAGAGTTGATTAGGTTGCGATGGGATATTATGGGGTTATCTGAAGTCCGTAGAGAGGGCGAGGACACGATAACCCTGAAATCCGACAACCTACTATAATACCGGAAAGGTGACCAACGGTCCCAAGGTGGTGTCTGCTTTCTCGTCCACATGTCTCTGATTAACAACATCATTACCATCGAAAGTGTGTCGAGCAGGTCGTGTATACTTGATACTCAGAACATCCAAACGATATTTGTTGAAGGTCATCCAGGTATACGCACCAACCTCGTCACACCCAGATGATGAAGTGGAGGCTATGTATGAGGACGTAAGTCAGGCCATACATACGTCTAAGACCCGCTTCACGGGCGTTATGGGAGACTTCAATGTAAAGTTGGGCAAAAAAAGCGATGATGAGTTGAACCCCAGAGGCCAGTGGCTGGCAGACTTTCTGGAGAAAGAGAAACTCTTCATGATGAACTCTTTCTTCCAGAAGCCACCTCACAGGAAATGGACCTAGATGAGACCCGACGGTACCACAAGAAATAAGATAGACTTCAACATGACTAGCGAGAAACGAATATTCAACGATGTCTCCGTGATCCACAGGGTAAAAACCGGCAGCGATCACAGAATCGTGCGAGGCAAACTGAATATTAACGTTAAACTCGAAAGGTCCCGTCTGATGAAGTCTACGCTCCGACCTACTCGTGCCCACATACAAACCCCGAGAACTTTCAGCTGGAGCTCTCAAATCGCTTTGCTTGCCTGGAGAACTGCGTCGGTGGACCAGATCAATAACGGGCTCGTAGAAACTGTCAAAACGGTGGGTTCTAAGTTATTTAGACCCCGCCGTTCTGACAGACCCTTAGAAATTCTCCGATCATAATATCTAAATCTCATGGCCGATCGACGCTCGCTAAGACTACAGTCTTCCAATGATGCAAACTCATACTCAGGCGGCCCAATGGACAGATTTAAAAATCGATGCGTTGCGACATTCGTCTCTTTAATACTAAACATGTTAAAGAGACAATAGAGCGGAACAAAAGCTCCAAAGTGTTCGCGTGGCATTTGTCTATTGGGTAAAGCCAGTTGACAAAGCTGAAGAGAGAAGATGGCAGTATAGCGTCGACCAAGGCAGAAATATTGCAGGAGATCGAAAGGTTCTACGGACAGCTATACGCCTCGGTAGCAAAGCCTGTAGACAAACAAACAGCGCGGCCAAAGACCCAAGAGCCAAGCTGAACTAACACGTCACCGAAAACATCCCGGACATCAGCCTGTACGAGACTAGGATGGTCCTGAACCAACTTAAGAACAACAAGGCGCCGGGTGACGACGGAATCACTTCAGAGTTTCTGAAAGCGGGTGGAACGCCGGTACTAAAAGTCCTTCAGAAGCTCTTTAGCCTTCGTCCTCGAGGGCATAACGCCAGACGCGTGGAACAGAAGCGTGGTAGTATTGTTCTTCAAAAAATCGGACAAGTGCGAGTCAGGCTCGCACATCGAGGGTTCCGTACAAATCCAGAAAATTTCATAAAGTTGGGAAGTAAGTTGTTAAAATCTCTATACTATAACCATCGACTAAAAAGTTTTTTTTTCACTTTTCTCGTCATACATCGAAAATTACACATTGTTAAAATAATTAAAAACCTGTTTTAGCATGTGCTAATGAAGTGAATAAAGAATGATAACTTACATGATACGATTTACTCACTTTGAATTTAGACCCATATTTGGTGAATTTTGAGGCTCTATTTTTTTGTGATTTAAATAAAAATGTGGTGTGATGTGAGACAATGCTTCTCGCCAAATTTCATAGTTCTATGTCAACGGAAAGTACCCTGTAGGTTTTGATTTTTGTGAGTGTCGAAATATGCGGTTTTTTACGACATAAACGGCTATAACTTTTTTAAACGATATCTGAGAAGTTTTTCTTTTACACAACTGCAAGAGACCATTCGTATACAGTTTAAATTTCAACTCGATATCTTTACACATTCCTGAGATAAAGAGTCTTGACATTCACACAGACGGACAACAAAGTGATCCTATAAGGGTTCCGTTTTTTCCGTTTGAGGTACGGAACCCCAAAAAAGGTGATAACACCTTATTGAAAAGCTACAGACCCATCTCGCTTCTGAGCCATGTTTATAAGTTGTTTTCAAGGGTCATTACGAATCGTCTCGAACGCAGGCTTGATGACTTCCAGCCTCCCGAACAAGCCGGTTTCCGGAAGGGCTTTGACACCATGGACCACATAAATACGCTGCGGCAGGTTATACAGAAGACCGAAGTATAACCTGCCACTTTGCTTGGCGTATGTGGACTATAAGAAAGCTTTTGATTCGGTCGAGATATGGGCTGTGCTTGAGTCTCTCCAACGACGCCGTATTGACTATCGTTACATTGAAATGCTGAAGTGTTTGTATAATAACGCCACTATGTCGGTTCGAGTACAGGAAGAGAGCTCCAAGGCGATCCTTTTGAAGAGAGGCGTAAGACAGGGAGACGTAATATCTCCGAAACTGTTTACTACTACTCTGGAAAACGTCTTTAAGCTCCTGGAATGGAAAGGACTCGGTATCAACATCAATGGCGAATACATCACTCACCTTCGATTTGCGGACGATATCGTGGTCATGGCAAAGTCGATGGAAGAACTCAGCACGATGCTCGAAGGCCTTAATCGAGTCTCTCAACAGGTGGGTCTTAAAATGAACATGGACAAGACAAAGGTCATGTGTAATTCTCATGTTGTACCCACCCCTATTTCAGTTGGGAACTCGGTTCTTGAAATCGTTGACTCGTACGTCTACCTAGGACAAGTAGTCCAATTAGGTAGGTCCGACTTCAAGAAAGAGGCCAATCGCCGAACCCAACTCGGTTGGGCAGTGTTTGGAAAATTGTGTAACGTCTTCTCGTCCGACATACCTCAGTGCCTCAAGTCGAAAGTTTTCGACCAGTGTGTGTTGCCAGTGATGACTTATGGCACAGAAACGTGGTCTCTCACTATGGGCCTTATTAGTAAGCTCCAAGTAGCCCAACGAGCCATGAAGAGGGCTATGCTCGGAGTTTCTCTGCGAGATCGAATCAGGAATGAGGAGATTCGTACAAGAACCAAGGTTACCGACATAACCCAGCGGATTGGCAGGTTGAAGTGGCAATGAGCAGGGCACATAGCGCGGAGAACTGATGACCGATGAGGTCGAAAAGTTCTCGAGTGGAGCCCACGTACCAGCGCAGCGTAGGACGTCCACCCACAAGGTGGATGGATGATCTTATTAGTACCGCAGGATCGCGCTGGATGCAAGCCGCTACCAACCGGTCTTATTTGAAATCATTAGGAGAGGCCTATGTCCAGCAGTGGACGTCCTATGGTTGAAATGATGAAGATGATGATGAATAATACACATCATTTTGTCCCATTTTAAATTTGAAATTAATAAAGATGCACATACACCCGAACTTACGTAATTTCGAAGGGTTTCACAAACTAGCATTGAGATATCTCGGGTGCCCGAAATTCAAAAAGGTAAGAAGTAGGAAGTTAAAATGATCAGAGATTTGAATCTTCTTACTGGAAATAGAGGGTTCAAATTTCCGAAAAAGACATAAGACCAAGTGGAACCTAAATTTAACTTCCTATTTTGACATTCCAACTGGTGATTTTGACGTATGCGACAGACATTGCGTTTTTTTTGTTCCCCTCACTCTCACGTATGCTGTATAACTTGATATGAATAAGACAGCTGTAACGTAAGATAAGATAACTTTATTGATATTAATAGAAATATTACAAAAATATTGATATTAATATTACAAAAAATATTGCATAATATTGATTCATTAACATGCTAACAGGTTTACAATTTTTACTAATTTTTTTACATAAAAAATAATATTATAAATAAATAATAAATTCATTGACAAAATACGCATTATGTTAATAGTTATGTCAATCAAATAATTCCAAAAAACTATCGCAGGCTGTAAAGAGGCTTACAATTCAAAATAAAATAAATAGATTAAAATTAGGTAATAATCAATGTAAAAAATCGCTGGATAGGGGCTTCGTCAAAATTAATTATCTACCTACAATTAAACACGTGTACAATTTTATGAATTAGATTAATAATATTATTTAGTCAGGTTGTTAAATCAGATTTCACCTTGTATTCTCGGTAGCCATTTTTTCTTAATATAATCGTCAACTTTATACAAAGTTTTAGTTAGTAGAAGATGTTTAACGTTTGAGTAAACAAGATTATTTTTTGCAAAAATTAGAATGACCGACTTCACCCGTGTACAGAATTCGCGAATATTTCGCACGGATCGATGTAGCATTTTTGACATTGTTGTTGATTTATCAAAAATGGCTGAGCCGATTTCGATAAAATTTAAATTGGTCCAATTTAAATTTAAATCTCGAAGTACTCTTTCCAATAAAAAAAAAATTGAAATCGGACTACTATAAAAAAGTTATGCGTGGTTATACATTAAAAAAAATATATACGCATCGAATTGTATACCTCCTCCGGTGGTTCGTCGGTCAAAAATACTGTCACTGGCCGCTTTTTGATGCAATTTGGCAGTTTATTTTATAGCTGTTGAGCGACAACTACAAGGTTTTTGGTATATTTGTGCAGCCTTACTGTCGGCAAATTATCATTATTTCGAAAATTGACGTTGTTAGTTTGTTCACCTCGAGTTTTATACAGAATGTGCTCAGACAAATTTTACAATCTCAAAAATGTATACTGATGTAGATGTCAATATGTTTAAACTCTTAAAGAGATCTTTGCACGAGTCTCTATACTTCGCCTTCACTAAGACTCTGATGGCACGCTTTTGCATTTTTAGTATGCGTTCATTGTCGGTGGAATTTCCCCATGAAATTATTCCATAGGACATTGTGGAGTGAACGTAGGCATAGTACACTATGGAGTTGCCATTGGTCGCAATTGCATTAATGTATAAATACCTTTGGAGATTTTATTGCACGTTGTAGTTAAATATGAGTATTCCAAGTCAACGCTGTATCATATGTTGTTTTAAAACTTTCGCGATTTGATTACGTACTACGTTAGATGATCCAACACAGAGTGTTTTGGCAAAAGGGATGAATTTTGCATTTACACCTAAACGGGTTCCGAATGAAAGGTAATTTGTAGTGTGGAAGAAGCAATATTACGAAAAAAAGTCCCGTCTACTGATGCTGAATCGCTTAAACAAGATGTTTCGCGAATACTGCGTAAAGCAAAGCCACCTAGGAGTAATGTTACGCGGGAAGAGAGTCTAGCTCTAAAAAAGATTCGTGAGAACGAGGAAGTTTTAGTGCTAAAGGCCGACAAGGGAAACGCCACCGTAATAATGAACTCTGTTGATTACGATTCAAAACTACGGAGCTTGTTGAGTGATACCAGCATATATAAACCGGTATCATATAATCCTACTGCCAGAGTGACTCGTCGCATTCGAGCCGTAATAACAGACTTCAAGGAGCTTTTCACGGAAGACGTTTTCGAAAGCTTACACAGACCAAGGGTTGTTCAATCTCGAAAACTGTATGGGTTACCGAAAAGTCATAAAATAAGGAAGTTTCCCGTTTTCTAGTTTTATTTTTATTTAATTACACTAAGTCTGCAATAAATTATGGTGTTTTTATTTTTCAATTATCTTCAAAAATGACGGAGTTATGAATTTTTAAACATGACCTCACGAAATCATATATACCATAACTCCGTCATTTATTAAGATATTCGAGTAATTTTTTCACTCTATCTAATATAATTCTAACGTCTTTAAATGTACGTAATTATTTTTAGTTTTTATGATAAAGGAAACTTCCTTATTGACACGCCCTTACGACCTATTGTAAGTCAGATAGACTCGCCTACCTACTATTGGGCGACGTATGTGGCGTCAGAATTACAGCCATTGGTAGGTAGGACCTCGTCTTACGTGAAGGATTCCCGTCATTTTGTCGAAATCATTGAGGGCCTAAATCTGGAACCAGATGACATTATGGTGAGCTATGACGTCGAATTCACCATTCGTCTTTGTTCACCAAAGTTCCGGTAAAGAAATGTCTCGAAGTGATCAGAGAATTGTTAAAGGAGAACCACATGTCAGAAAACTTAATGATACCGCTGAGGACTGCCTTGAAGGTAGTTTCTTTTTTTATCATGGACAAAACTACCTCCAGATTGATGGTGTTGCCATGGGAAGCCCGCTGGCACCGGTGATGGCAAACATCTGGATGGAACATTTTGAAAAGTCCATAAATTTATAATCACCTGCGATAAAGGTTTGAAAGAGGTATGTGGATGACGTATTCTGCGTAATGAAGGCAGACAAAGAAGGGGTTGACCAGTTTGTGAATTATCTCAACTCTATTCATCCTAACATTAAGTTCACTTATGAGATGGAAGTGGAGAAAACTTTGCCATTCTTAGACGTCAAGGTGATGGTGAGGTCCGATGGTTCCTTGGCACACACAGTTTACAGGAAGCCCACGCACAGAGACAGATACCTACTGACCGATCAACTGGTCAATTCCGGGGGACCATGTCTACGCATCAACGCAACATCGAAGCTCGCCCGCTGGCCGCCACCGCGGCATCGTCGCCCCCGCGCGCCGCCTTGTACCCTGGGCTCGTTTATAAGGGCCTTTTCCTTCCTCCATCCTTATTTTCCCAGTGTGATCCGGCTTAAAGGTCCACACTGGGAAAATAAGGACGACCTGATTCCCTATCCCTAATTGTAGGGGTGATCAAATAAAACTTTGCTATTATAAGTGAACTGTATAATGTTGTACGTAGATTAAAATATATGAATCGACTGACAAAGCGATGGTTGGTAAATATTAATACTTGTAAGCAGGCTGTAGCGTCGCTGTGGTCGCATGGAAAAGAGAGCGAGCGGGCGCTCGCATGCCCTTATAAACGAGCCCAGGGTACGAGGCGGCGCGCGGGGGCGACGATGCCGCGGTGGCGGCCAGCGGGCGAGCTTCGATGTTGCGTTGATGCGTAGGCAACTTCACACCATCATCCGCGCCATTTGCAGTCTGTGCCCAAAGCGCTGCTGGACAGAGCGGATGCCTTCTGTGATGCTGAACATGTAGCGACTGAGAAAGCGCATATGCAGGACGTTTCAAAGAGAAATGGTTATAATGTGAAAAAGCGAGACCTAGGTAGACGCAGGTACCGGAAGCACGGTTTCGAAGTTGAGAGGCAGCCGGCTTTCATGCCTTATGTTAAAGGAGTGACGGATAATGTGGGGACTTTGCTAAAGGATTACTCCATCAAGACAGTGTATACTCTCTTATCCAAACTACTGGGCCAAGTCAGAACGTCGAAAGATGTTTCAGACTCCTGGTGTATATAAGGCGGATTGCAGCTGCGGTAGTTCCTACATAGGTCAAACGAAGCGTACTATTGCTGAACGGATCAAAGATCATATCGCGGTAGTCAAAAACCGCCAGATACAGAAGTCTGCTATAGCTGAACATTTGCTTGACGGAAGTACTGGTCATTGGATCGAGCTCCACGACCCAAAAGTCCTCTCCACGGATCGACACTATTTTTCAAATATAGTTCGTGAAGCGGTGGAAATCAAAAAACATAAGAATTTCAACCGGGAGGATGGATTTAAGTTATCGGCGTCGTGGAATCCTGTTGTCAACAAATGCAAATCGCTTAGTGTAGGTAGAAGGACATTTTTAGATACCGTCAGAGTTGTGTGTCGTAGTGACAATTTTTCAAGTTCAAATTGAATTGGCGGTACCAGCTGTTCCACATTCTAGTCTACCCGTGACCACGGTCGGCCGAAACGTCGGAATGAGGAGGTATTTATTTATCTCGTAATTTTAGTGCGCGATTAGTCCCGTAGTATATAATAATAACGTTGTATCAATTTAGAATCCGAGTAATTCAACTAAATTAGTACTTTTCAACGCGTTTTGGTTTGGAAATAAGGGAATGAGTACAGCTGGCTGTTTCGGAGAGACATCATTAAATACAATTACATTTTTTTTATTGGCATTCAATTTTAAGCCATTGTATTGAACCAGTCATTTAAAATTTGCATATTAATAGCAATGTTCAACTTCAATTCCTTCATATCTTCACCATAAACAATAATTGTAGTGTCATCAGCATAATGTATTATCTCGCCTTTTTTAATTCTAAATAAGCTATGTCGTTTGAAAATACAATGAACATAGTGTTTCCTACCGAAGATCTTTGAGGTACACCAATTTTTAGTTCTAATGGACTAGAACTTAGTGATTGTCCGTTTATTTTATCTCCACTATTTATTTCCGACCTGTCAATATTGATTGTATTAGTTTTTGACTTTTACCTCGTAACCCGCAACTCGAAGCTTGTCAACTAGCAGTTGATGGTCCACAGAATCAAATGCTTTTGACAAGTCAATGAAAACGCCTGCAACTTTTTGCTTGTCATCAAGATAATTAATCACTTTGTCTTTAAAAGTTGGTGTTGCCGATGTTGTTGATCTGTCATTTCTATAAGCATGTTGGATATCCGACAGCGCATTGTACTTATCCAAATGTGCTAGTATGTTTTTTGAAATCAAGGACTAATGAAAATAATATTTTGATATAGTAAGAACATTAGATATAGGCCCATAATTCTGAACATCGGTATTATCTCCTTTTCCCTTGTACAGAGGGGTCAATCGACATACCTTCTGATTAGTAGGATACGATTCCGATTGTAATATATTATTAAATAAATTGTTATATAATTACATAAAGGTTGCATAATTTGTTATAGAAAGTTGCCTAGTTTTAGAAATTCATGAGGATATCCACACGAATTTCTAAAACTAGGATCTTCGGTAGGAAACACTATTTTCATTGTATTTTTAAACGATATAGCTTATTTAGAATTAAAAAAGGCGAGATAATACAATATGCTGATGACACTATAATTATTGTACGATGAAATGTACGTTATGATGAAACTATAATATTCATGGTAAAGATATGGAAATTGAAGCTGAACATTGCTATTAATATGAAAATTTTAAATACTGGTTCGACGGGTATAACATATGGTTTATGTTATTGTTTTTTAGGTGATCATTTGACCAATTTTGCTACTTATGGCACTCATATTATCACTGGTTTAATAAAGAAAATGTTCTGCATTTGGCCAGTTTTAGAACTCTGATAGGCAGAAAATCACTCCCAGTTTATTTTACTCATCTTATGATCTTGATAACAATGTCACTTAAATACCTATCAACACATTATTTACACATTGTTGATACTGTCAACTGTGTTTAACTTTAACCAGTAACATATTTTTAAAGAATTATTTGCGCAGGAGTTATGTTTACTACAGCGCCATCTGGCGGAATATATATGTAGTTTTTATTTGAGTAAAATTTAGCAATACTTCTATTATACCTTGTAAAATATAGCTTGATTCGCGAGACATTGACATACGCGTAATGACTCACGCACATAAAGTACCATATTTTTTATAGTCAAAATGTTCGGTTCACAATGTTGTACTTTATGCTCGTGCATCTCGACCATGAAGTACAGCATTGTGTACCGAACATTTTGACTATAAATACATATATTTTTATATTGTACTTACGTATTATTTTTTACTTTTTAGTTATGTAACCTGAAATTTTATTATCAGCGAACTACTTCATTTAATACCCATACTATAAGAAAGCATAAAAACTTAAAACTAAAAAAAGAGTGATGTCGGAATATTTTTGTATGTATATATTTTTATCTGAATATTTTTATTCAGATTGCTCAAATTTGACAGTTGTCACCCGAAATGTAGATCTCGTCGATCTCTATCACTTTAGTGAAGACAGCAGTAGTCTAGAATCGATAATAACCGAGATAAATCACGTTGAAGTTAGACAGCTGTCATCCGAAATGTAGATCTCATCGAGCTCTATCACTTTTGGGAAGACAGCAGTAGTCTAGAATCGATAATAATCGAGATAAATTGCGTTGAAGTTTGACAGCTGTCATCTGAAATGTAGATCTCGTCGATCTCTATCACTTTTGTGAAGATATCAGTAGTCTAGAATCGATAATAACCGAGATAAATCAATTTGAAGTTTGACAGCTGCTATCCGAGATGTAAATCTCGTCGAGCTCTATCACTTTTGTGAAGACAGCAGTAGTCTAGAATCGATAATAATCGAGATAAATCGCATTGAAGTTTGACAGCTGTCATCCGAAATGTAGATCTCGTCGAGCTCTATCACTTTTGTGAAGACAGCAGTAGTCTAGAATCGATAATTATCGAGATAGGTAAATCGCGTTGAAGTTTGACAGCTGTCATTTGAAATGTAGATCTCGTCGTTCTCCATCACTTTTGTGAAGATATCAGTAGTCTAGAATCGATAATAACCGAGATAAATCAATTTGAAGTTTGACAGCTGCTATCCGAGATGTAAATCTCGTCAAGCTCTATCACTTTTGTACAGACAACAGTAGAGTCGATAATAACCGAGATAAATAATTTTAAATGTTTACAGCTGTCACTTAGACAGCTATTACTGTGACACTCGTCGTGACAAATCACACGATCCGATTTCAAATGTGTACGAGAGATTTTACTCATATTCAGTTTAAGACTGAACGGTTGTCTTTTTAATCTTTTTTTCCCGCTAACTATTCATTGAATACTCGAATACTCTAGATTTAATGTCTAACACCTAACAAAGCCTAACACCCCAATGCTTATGTCGCCCATCTCGCCAAATTACACAAGTCAAACTTATTTGAGCTTGGAGCTCACTTTTCAATTTACTCTCAATGAGCCCTTTCATTTGATACCCATATTGCAGAAGTGCATTAAAAATAACTATTCCTCTATCTTGGATGATCCGCCATATTGGAATTAGATATGACGTCACATTATTTTACGAGTTTCTCTCAACCATCCCTTTCATTTGATACCCATATTGTAGAAGTACATTAAAAATAACTATTCCTCTATCTTGGATGATCCGCCATATTGGATTTAGAATGATGTCAGATTATTTTTCGAGTTACTCTCAACAAGCCCTATCATTTGGTACCCATGTTGTAGAACAGCATTAAAATAACTATTCTGCCATCTTGGATGGTCCGCCATATTGGATTTAGATTGATGTCGCACACTATATCGTGCATTGTCATATTTGTCATCCAAATCAAACGTGCATACAAAATTTCAGCTCAATCGGTTGAAGATATCTACTTCAAAATTGAGTTCAAAGATTCTACCCGAACAGACATTTTTTTTAAAGACATACTTACATATATAAATACATACATACATTGCAAGCTATATTTTACAAGGTATAGTTGTCATTCTTCTGTGCAAATAACAAAGCAAAAGTTTCTAATATTAGAGTTATATAAAAAAATACTTTGTTTTCCAGTGGACATAATTCAAATATCGCTTTTCCCTGAATCTGAAAACCCTATAATTGGTAAGTTTCAGCTCCTCTACAAGAAAATTGATAGAAAAATGATAGAGGACCGCATACCAAATCCGAATTCCTAAATCGAAATCCAAAATTTACGACTCCGAATACGAATTATTTGGGTAAAAACTGGTGCATACCTATTAATTATTATTAATTCACATCAAAACAGGTAACACAAAAATATTTGTTATAAAAACAACTGTTTTGTTCCTAATCTCACTGCTTCAATATTTCTCTCTCAATCTTTTCTACTATAACCTAAGGGCAAGGTCAATCTATCGTATTTTTTGAGCTGTAGAATGAGACGCGGAATTTATGCTGCATTCGGTTTTAAACTAAGTGTTGTTTGTACCACATAATATGGAACCCGAAATTACGTGACTCATTTTACGCGATTCACATCTCAAAAATAACGCTCATTTCGCCTCGCCCTAATTGTTACATGAAGTTTCAGAAAATGACAAGTCTATTTTACGATACGGATTTCACAGAACATCCGACTGCAAAAACTTTGAAAAGGCTTTTATTTGCATAAGAAAATGCTTAGATCTAAATTACCATATAGCACAAGCAGACGAAAAATGCATTTGCACTTGCTACAAAAATAGCGTATTGGCTAAGTACAAGGCACACATTGATTCCGCGTTAACAAAGAAAGTTACAGCTCCAACGACGGCTATGCCTGCTTGGGCCGGCGGGAATATCGAGAAGAAACCTAAAGATTACGAAATTAATGAGAATTATACAGAATATATCACAAAACTGACACCAACCACTGTAGAACCTTCGACGTATCAACAAAGCACTACCGAAGGTGGAAATATTACCGGAACTGAGAATACCGCAGTCGTTACAAGTGGTACAGAAACTACAATAACACAAGAAACGAAAACTATTACAACTGTAGAATCTGCACCAACAACTAAAGCCGAAGATTAAGCAGATCCATAAATTGTATATATCGTATATCTTGATTATTAGTTAGCATTGTCCAACAGATATTTTAAAGCGTCTTAGCAAATTACACTAGGAGTCGACTTGACATATTTTTGGAACCTTAAAATTCTAAAAACCTAAAAAATGTAATGAAATCCGTTTATAGGAATCGCTTTTGTAATAATTGAACTTCAGTAATAATTATTTGTACCTATTTCTGTAAAACGTATCTAAGTAGGTATTATATGGTCTTATGTGTATTTTATTAAATTTATGTATGAGGTCTTAAATTTTCCTTCTCTTTCATTCCATTTCATAAAATGGTTCTCTGGCATAGAAAGTAAATGATAACATTTTTCCTTTTTTTGCCGGAGCTAACAAATAGCAGTTAGCGCTAATACCACTTTTTAGGGTTCCGTACCTCAAAAGGAAAAAAACGGAACCCTTATATGATCACTATGTTGTCCGTCTGTCCGTCTGTGTGTCTGTCAAGACCTTTTATCTCGAGAACGCGTAAAGTTAACGAGTTGAAATTTAAACTGTATACGTATATCTACGGTATCTTGCAGTTGTGAAAAAACTATACTCCTCAGCTTAGAAAAAAGTTAGATCCGTTTATGTCATAAAATAACGCATATTTCGACACTCAAACAAATCAAAACCTATAAGGTACTTCCTGTTGACCTAGAACTATAAAATTTGGCAAGGAGCATTGTCTTAGAGTACACATATAGGAATAAATCTGAAAATTGTACATTTTCAATTTAATCACAAAAAATAGGACCTCAAACCTCAATGCAAAAAAAGTGGGCTATAATTTCAAAGTGAATTAATTGTATCATGTGGGGTATCATATGAAAGATCTTTTAAAGCACAAGCTAAAACAGATTTTTACTTATTTTTACAATGTTTAATTTTCGATTAATGACGAGAAATGAAAAAATATAATTAAAATACCGCACGTACCACTACTCCACGCACACAGCTACACTTCGTGACTCGACGCATCAGTATTTAAGCCGTCAGTCCCGGCGATTGACATTCAGTCTCGGCCGAGTTGCCCGACTGCGCTCAGCTGCAGCCTCGACACCCGCATTGGGAAATGGTATATGGCTTACCCGGCTAGCATACGGACCACGAAATAATTCCATCGACGTGTCAGAATAAGACAGAGTGGCCGGGCTAGCATCTCAGACTAAATAAAAAAACAAGACAGAACTGTGTGACTCAAGCGAGGCCGGTTTTTTATACATGAGCGAGACGAGCCAAGGCTTAGAGTGTATGTGTGTGTTATTGTAGCATAACTAGCATACGGACCACGAAATATTTCTATCGACGTGTCAGAATAAGTTTCACACTTAAATAAAACTCTTAGTGGTCGTATGCTAAGCTAGTAGGAGCGGGTACTGGGTGATATCGCTTTTTATCGGCTTCCAAAAAAGAGGAGGTACTTACTATGTTCGTGTGTATATATTTTTTATGTATGTTCATCGATATTTTTACCAATTATAAACCGATTTAAAAAAACTTTTCTTATTTCAAAAGGGTAGATCTACTCCCTAGGTGATCTCATTTAAATTTTATCATTTTATCGAAATCGGCTGAGCCGTTTCTGATAAATCAACATACACTGTCGACACAACGATTTGTGCAAACTGTTCGAATTCTGTACACGGTGGAAGTCGGTGGTGCTATTTTTAGCAAAAAATAATTACATATACATATATCAAAATATCGTATCGAAATATATTATAACGAATTTTGTTTTGTAAACTAGATATACAATATAACTACTTAACAGGGCTTAGAACTGGATGCGTTAATTTTATAATGTAACATGATAAATTAAGATGTTTCTTTGAAAAGTGCAAAAAATTTCAGATGGATACTTATACAGGGTTATTTCTAATTAATTAACATCCTTTTAGGGGCTTATGCTGTACCACAGCCCGGACACTCCGCGATTCTTCATACAAAATCTGCTGTCTTACGCACACAACAGTACATTTTACTCACAGACACTACACATACGCACGAACGCTACACGGGTATTTGTGTGTAGAACGCCTATGGTTGTCAACGACCCATGTCGACCGTATGAATTGTAATTCTGACTTACCAAGTTTTGTGAGTACTGATACGATGTACGAGTACTAGCCGCTGCATGTTTCACATACAATCGTACATACACTTATTTCGATGAAATCACTCATTTACCTACGTAGAACATAACCAAAACACGGCACTGTTATGAAATTCCCTTAATTTTCTCACATATTGTTGAAGTATCCAGTAATATGAACACGCACACACACGATTATGTATATTTGTAAAATCCTCCCATAATTAAAACAAAAGATATACCTAGTAATTAACGATTAAGTAAATCACGCGCTAAACCGATGGCCAACTGAGGGAAGTCCCTAATTTCATATTTCATACACCTACGCTAGTGAGGCCTCTCACTGATTAAATAGCGGTTGCGGGATCGTTGCTGGTTTTCATAACTGTTTCTGGCAATGTTTCCGAATAATTGCAAAAAAATATTTTTAACCCTTGACGCAAAAAAGGAGGTTCTAAAAGTTTATCACAATATTCTTAGTAGGTTAACATGTATCAAAGATAATATAATAATACTACGTACAGTACATGTCTTGTGCCAGTGTGATGAGAATCCAGAATTTTAAACGGTATTTTTTCGGTGTCTCTGTCGACTTTTTAGAATATAATATCAGAATTTTAGGCATATTTGCAGAGGTCGTTTTTTTCAATAAATATTGATATTTTGGGAAAAATCTTAGTAAAAAGATTTTTTGAGAATGTCTAGAAGATTTTTTTGTAAAAGGTATAATTGGCTTGATGACAAAAAAATTAAATTAGTCCGTTAGATAGATAATTATTAAATAATATTTGACACGATTTTTTTCTGATGTCAATTAAGTAGCACTAAATATTTATTCAAAACAATGATTTAAAAATTGTTAATGATATAGCTCGTTGAGGTATGATTAAGGACAGGGTGGGCTCAGGACGGGCGCGGACGTGGGCCCGTACAACGCACGTTCCAAACATTTTGTCTTATGTAAATCATCTCCGCGAAAAGCAAAAATAAAAAAGAAAAGTATAACTCCCTACTCCCGAACTTTGACAAGATTTATCTTTGTCATTTATTGTGAGATTAACAAAATCTAATTCTTTATGTATGAAAAAATATTTAGTATTAGTATTTATGTAGAAAAAATAACTACAAATTATAGGACTGTACATATTAACTCAATGTTATATACATGTTCGTTTATTTACAGAAAATATACAAATACAAATTAGCACTTATCTACTAGGTATGTATGTGTTAACGCGAAACAATACATTGCATATCGATACCGATATTCTGTAACAGTTGCGTTACGATGATAACTAGTATTTTCACGCCCATGGCAACTCCATATGTGATCAGCACGACGAGCGAACGAGAGATTATGCGCGCGAGTAGCGGCGCTACGTACGTTATGTTGGTAGCATTACGAATTCTCTATCAGCATTGAATTAGTTCCCAATTTTGGCCGCGCGCAGAATTATCTTGGCGTACTTTACGACCGATCCGCCATACTTTCATGCGGAAGTGAGCTAGATGCGAAATAAATTTACAAAAATGAATATCATTCTAGTGCTTATAAAGTATAATGAATTCATAATAATTTGACAGCACTGTAACTAAAAGTAAGCGATTTATTGTATTTGATACAAATTATCATGAGAAAGGAACTAAATTTGAATGACATAATTTTTATAACAATATTATCTACCTACTAAAAGTAAATAAGGTACCTTATTTTATCTTTAGGGAAATAATGAAATGATATCTTGTCGCGAATTGTTGTAGAACAGACATAAACAGCACACGTCTTCCCCATTGTAAGTCTGTATTTTTTGTAGTCGAAATCACCGGCCTGTGCAACCCGCGCGCAGAGTGAATTTGACGAGTCCTGACGCGGGGTGGAAGTGAGGAAGACTCAAACGGGTGGGGGGTAACGAGTGGCCGTTCTATACGTAGTATTATTATATCTTCTTTGGCTGTACATCAAAACTAACAACTTTAGTTCTACGTAGCGTTCTGCGCAAAGGCCGAAATATAGGTTAGCGCGGGAGCCAGAGAGACGAGACGCCGGGGCACACCCGCCCGCCAACCTAATGCATCCCGCGCGCTCCCTACGCCCGAGCTCACTACTTCGCCATTTGTATAGGCATTGAGCACACATGCGCAATAATTAGCTAATCACGGTGAAGTGTCATCTGCGGCTAACTTCTCATCCGTCGATTTGTGTGGCGCTTAGCATACTGTGGCAACTAACTACGAATTCGCAAAAAAACCGATGCGACGTCTGTAAAGTGAATGACAACCTGCGCCAAGCCCCACTTGTCATCATCGCTGACTTATGAATCAGCTACTCGCTTTGTGTTCACTGACGCCATTAAATTCAAATTCAAATTTATTTATTTACTATAAATAAATAAACTTGGTTCCCGAATTTCAGGATTTGTACGGAACTCTCGGTGAGCGAGCCTGACTCGCACTTGTCTAGTTTTTTATTTGTTTACGCCACTTGGTCCGCTATGGGCATTATAAGTTAGTTGAAAGTTGCCCAACGTGCTGTAGAGAGGGGTATTCTCGGAGTCTTTCTGCGAGATCGGATCAGGAATGAAGAGGTTCGTAGATAGACCAAAATTGACGACATATCCCAGCGAATTAGCAAGTTCACGTGGCAGTGGGCATTTTTATATTATACTAGCTGCGCCCCGCGGTTTCACCCGCGCAGCCCACGATTGTGTTGGGTACAATACCTACTGAGTAAAATGTCTTAGTGGCAATTTAACAATTAGGTAGGTATATCTGAAAAACCGTGGTGTTCTAGTGGTAAAAAAGCCGTGGTTTTCTAGTGGCAATGCCTCCCGCTTTACAATCGTGAGGTCATGGTTTCAAATCATTTAATTCCTTGGAATTTATGTACGGAATTTATCACCACGGGCTTTTCGGTGAAGGAAAACATCGTGAGACAACCTGCATACGTCCGTAGAAAAAATTGGATGGCGTATGTGAATCCTCCAAACCGCACTGGGCCAGCGTGGTGGATATGGCCCAATCACCCTTCATGGGTAGGCTTACGTCCTGCAGTGGACCATTAAAAAGGCTGGTACAGTATATGAATCCCCCAACCCGCACTGAGCCAGCGTGGTGGATATGGCACAATCACCCTTCGCGGGTAGGCGTACGCCTTGCAGTGGATAATTAAAAGGCTGATACAGTACAGAACAGTTATATCACACACTGATAAGGCGCATCATATTATTGTTTAGTGTAGGTACCCTTCGTGGGTAAGCCTACGTCATGCAGTGGGCTATTAAAAAAAGCTGGTACAGTAGTACTATAATTAAATATCAATTTTTCTCATGTTACTTTGAAACTATTTTCATCTGCAAATCATTCAAATAGTTTGTCGATCGATCGCATCGATGTACGTGTACCATTTTTGATTATGATGATTTTTCAAAAACGACTGATGAACTGAATAGAACCACAAGCCACAACATTATATAGGTATGTAATTCGTTTAAGTCTTCTTGATTTCTAGAAAAACTGCTCGTCAAATGAAATTACCTCTGAAGTACCTATGATGTAGCAAACAAAAAAAAATCAACAAAATCGGTTCATAATTGTCCAAATAATCGCGTAACTTAGATACACAAAAAACATACCGCTGAATTGAAAAAAGTCGGTCAAAAAGCATTGGTATGCATCATGCACTCATGCATAATGACAATATAATTTCCGCATTTTCTTATGTAAATAAATGCTCACTTTACAACCAATTATTTTCGCAGTACCTATTATATGAAGTAGCATCCTATTATAGATTCATGTGTGAAGTTAGCTACAAGCTGCGCAATATCTGATCCTGACTGAAGCTCGCATTAAGCCGCACGTTGTTGGCTATTGAGCAGCTTGTAGCTTCACATCCGCCAACTTGTGTGGCGCGGCCTATACCATTGCAATCCGAGTCTACTTATCATCTAGTATTGGGGTATAAGAATAGCCTACGAGCAGCTATTCTCAGACCTTATAGAAAAAAAAAAGTCATAGTTTTATAACATACTTTTTACTAGAAAATTAAATACTTATTTAATTTTCTAATCCGAATCAATTTCAATGGGGTCGGCAAACACGAGTCGAGTCGCTGCGGAATGGCTAATTTGTATGACAGCGGCGGCGAGGAGTGGGGATATGTGCAAATTCAGAGACGCCAAAAAGTTTAACTTAGCTTATAGTGAGTAAGCTGATTTATCTGAACGAATACCACAACTAATTCCTAGATATCGGGATATAAATTTGGGATGCGCCCTGAATATTTACTAGTTTTATTGGCAATAATTATCGATATGTTTTGGTAACGGCGACATTAGGGAAATACCCACCTCCTTTGTATTAAATATTTATACAATGTCTAAAGCTAATAAAGTACAAATTTTTCCTTATTACTATAGCTACCTATTTATTTTGTCTTTGGATTGTTGGTGTTTGGTTTTTGTTCTTGATGGTTGATTATTGTAGTTATTATGTCAATTGGCACCAATTAATGAGCAATGGTTTTAATTATTTTAATAAATAATTAACTGATGTAAATATCTTATACCTGCTCGAAAATGACTCATACATATACTTATTATCTCAACACAGTCTCGAGGGCTACGGCAGGTCAGTAATGTTCTATGAAACTCCCTAGGGAGTAAAGTGATATAAATTTGGAACGTCTCATTCGTAAAAAAAATTCTTAACTTAGAACATTTAAGGACATCGTAACGAGGTTTTATTTTGTATAACCAAGTTGAACCTCTTTGCATTACATGGCAACTAGCATTATAAGGAGGATTTATTAGACGATTTTTATTAGATACGAGGAGGAAGATTTTATAGAATAAAACCTCTTTGGTGCCCGTTTCAATTCAATTTTACAGAATAAAACCTATTTGCAATGCCTGTGTTAGGCCATGAAAATTGAGTTGGCCATGGTCTTATGTTTTTCACGTAGTATTTACAGACTGTTTTATTGAGTGTTTGTGTGCTTTTCTATGAAAATTCGAAGGTAAGATTCTAATTTGTTTTATTTTATTGAGAACAATACCGAGTTGCCTAGTGAGTACCTACACTTAGTGAGTTTATGACGTAAGTAGGTATTACTCATATTCCTGGGGTTTTATTTTCTCGCTGGATGTATGAAAAAGAGAGTATGCACCACTAGAACCAAGTTTGTCTTCGGCTTTGGCGACTTGAACCCCTCGCTTCATTCAGGATTCTAAATAATTCTCTCGCTTCGCTCGGGAATTAAGTTATAACACTCTCGCTGCACTCGGGAGTTAACTATAGAGTCCCTCGATACGCTCAGAGTCCAATTGTCACCCGTAACGTAAGACACCACTTGGTTCTCTCTCTTGGTACATAATATACTATTATTTGATTGTTTTTACATAATTAGGATTTCGGAAACGTCTCTAACGGTTTTGGTAAAATTTGTGGTATTCATCGCAAGCTTAAATAGGTTCTCAATTATTATTACGATGAATGATTTTCGGTTTATAAGAAAAACATGAAAACAAATCCTCCTTTATATCAATAAATAGCTTCACTCTAAAGTTTTAGTAACTTAGAGGCTCCGTGGGATTTCCTGGATTTTTACGAAACCCTTGGTTGAACAAACCTGATTAACACTTGTCTCGGTTTTTATTTATTTTTGTACGATTCCGATGGCTTTCTATAAAATTCACAATTTATTCTTAATTTTACTAGTTGGCGAGTGCTAGCACGCGGAGTGCATTGCGAGACGGCTCCGCGTGCTAGCACTCGCTAACTTGAGAAAGGTCGCCGAACGCGACCGAAACTATAGTCGTTGTTACGACTATCCGTACACGTGAGTTTAGTCCCGTTATATTTAATCTTAATTCTCATAAAGACTAATACTTCTAATGAACTATTAAAGATTAGTATAATCTGGAATTATTATCCGGCAAATAACTTATACTCTATAAAATTTAACTTGATCTCTGCGACAGCTGTCAGAAAAATCACGCCGACGAAGTCCTGAATTTCTTAATAGTAAAGACAGTACCTGTCAATGGTCATACTTTGTGGGCATGCCGATTAGTGATGGGCGACGAATGATCGTGACCACAGAGTTTTAGATAGATTTTAATTAAAATATCGATAGTTTATACTAAAGATATTTTAAATAAAACTTGTTATTTGAGTGTAAATGTATTTGACAAATCTAATAAAACTTATTTTATTGTATATTTTAATATCATAATTTTTTTTTACATGTGTAATTAAATTTAACCCAATTATATGTTACATTAGCATCGATAAAAGAGAAAAACGTCGATAAATACTATCGTTACATTATTATGAGTATTTAATTAATATCATAACATTATTTACCTACATGTGTACAAACTTGATCTTAAATAATAGTAAGTAAATAAAATCCAATTTCTCACCTTCAACAGCTAACTACTCATTCGATTTCATGACAACATTGTTTGAAAATCGATTTTTTCCGCCAGTATCCCAACTCTAAATATGTCAATATGTAACTGTCGCAGAGATCAAGTTAAATTTTATAGAGTATAGTCCATAAAACACAATAGCCTCTATTTTTTACGCAGCGAAAACCATAGAAAAGCAATGATGTTTTATGAGTCAAGATATTTGCCACCAACTTGTACTAGTTTAGATTTATTTTTTAAATTAGTTAATTATTAGTATAATTGAGATATTGCAAGTGTTACGATTTTTTTCGTTATAGAGTGGCACTCTAAAATTCGCGTCCAGCGTGTATTTTCCTTAAAACCAAGTGCCCGAGGGATTTGGCGACTGTATTCATATTTGATGTGACGACATTTGATCGAACGAACCTAGTGGTGCTAGTACACACCAGGGGCTCTATTTTTCAACCTATTCGTATGCATAAATGGTTATGATACCGAGTAAGAGCAGGAACGAGACTTAAACACTAACACAGATGTGTTAGTGCGAACGGGACAGCGGACAGTAGTTCGTATAGGTTTTTTTTTTTCGAATTATTCAATTATAAGTCTTCAGGTGGTGCTTTGAAAAGTGCACAAGTAGGTAAGTAACTACTGGGTGCTTCCCTAGGCAAAGTACACATTTTAAGATATCATTGTACTCATTGTTAGGACAGACTTCTGTTATGGGGCCAACCCTGAATCCATGAATGAAATCAGCTGTTTCATATTTTTGTTGCAAGTCAACGAACTTTTATTAGGAATAGCGGTTTTTTTCCCGGTTTTGTTTTGGCCCCATAGTAAAAGTTGGTCATTGTTATCAGTACTAAGATATGTCCATTGGCAAGACCACTATACTTACCCAATATTGTTATACAATAGACATGATGACTAGGTACAACAATCATTATTGTAATTAGTACCTATGAGTTAGATTATCAAAAAATATTGGATACGTATTTTATCTTTTGTCAATCAAACAACAAATGACAAAGATAAACCTTATCAAAGTTTGGGAGTGAGGGTCGTGACGTCACTTCTCTTACAGAACTGTATACATTCGTATGGCACTTGTGATATCTCACGAAACTTTAACGGGCTATATCTTCATCAATTTTTGTTAAATTGACAAAAGAAAAAATACGTATTGTTAGCTGAGAGGCGCCATTTTGCCTCACGCCACCGCGTCTCCCCACCCCGCAAGCTTATAAAAAGCCAACGCGCACCAGCGCCGGCCTCTTTCTGCGTTCAGCTTTTGCGTCGTACACATCGCTCCTAACTTGCCTATACCTCAGTGTTATATTTATTTGTGTTGATTGTGTTGATTTTTGTTAATATTTCTTTTAATAATAATTATATTTGCCATTGTAATTTAAATTGTTTTTTTTTAGTAAAATTATTGCGAATCCGCTAAAATCAGAAGTGGGATAGGCTCCATAGCCTATCCCCGCTCTGGCTCTTAGCTACATTTAGAGGAGTGATGTGCTAAAACATTATGGCCAACCGTTCCACCTCCCGTAATGGAGGTAGGACCCGGCGCGGTCAAAACACAGACGCTGAAAGTATTCAGCAACAGCTAGGCGCCATCTTAGCGCGCCTAAACGCGTTAGAGAACACTGGCCAGCCGGCCACGTGTACGGAGACTTCGTTGGCTACGCTGGGCGACAGCGCGGCGTCTGACGTCACCATCCCGGCCACCTCAACGTGCAGCGAGGCGAGGGTGTCCACGCCTCTGCCGCCGCCGCCAGCACCGGAATCGGTGGCGAGTACCAGTGCGTCCGCCGACGCCA
This sequence comes from Hypomecis punctinalis, assembly GCA_949316475.1. NCBI lineage: Eukaryota > Metazoa > Arthropoda > Insecta > Lepidoptera > Geometridae > Hypomecis > Hypomecis punctinalis. Next base: position 11,708,177 of record OX438799.1, read on the forward strand.
CAGAAAGGTTTATTGGAGCTCTTCAGGCATTAACAAAGGTGAGATCGAACCATTATTATATTTCGAGTTTCGATCCCAGTCTGAACGACATTGATTCTTGGTGTGAGGAGGTAGATAAAGCCCGTGAAATAAATAAATGGGACGACAATGAGTGCTTGTCTAGAATCGCGAACTGCCTCAAAGGTGACGCGCGAAGCTGGCTTAACGATTGGGTCACTAATGACCGCTCGTGGTCAAATTTCAAGCAAGAATTCAAACCCCTCTGCGCACGGAGAGTTGATGTCGCACAGATTCTTTTTGAAGTAATGTCCACCAACTCGGATCGGTATTCCACGTATGCAGAATACGCGAGACGTTCTATTTTGAGGTTAAACATTGTGAAAGGTCTAAGCGACGACCTGGCGACAGCTATTATCATTCGTGGAATAACCGACCCGCAAATTCGAGCTACAGCCACTAATGCGCATCTCACAACTAAAGATATTGTTCAGTTCTTGTCGATATATACCAAGCCTAACTTAAGAACTAATAACAATGCCGCAAAATCATTTCCAAATAAGAACAGTGACCGTAATCCGCGAAAACGTGTTTTCAACCAAAACAAACCGAATAGCGAAGTTAAGTGTTTTTCGTGTAATTCAGTGGGTCATTTGGCAAGATCATGTCCAAAACAACCAAAAATGAGTGCATCGCAAAATAATGATAAAGCAGGTAGTAGTTCACGTTGTACCTTTTGTAAGAAGGTTGGGCACGATGTTACCAAATGTTTCGCGAAAGAACGGTCGGAAGAGCGTAACAAAAATAATGTGAATTTTTGTCGTGAACTTAAAGGCGCTCCGATAGATATTGATGTAACTACCGCGGTAATACAGGGAGTACCGACCGATGTTTTGATAGACAGCGGCTCCCGCGTATCATTGATTTCCGAGTCGGTTTTAAAGCATTTTAAGTGTTCGCGACTACCCACATTGCAAACTCTGCGCGGTATTGGGGACCAAAATATCGAGTGCACTAGCTTCGTAACGTTGGTTATAGAATTCCCCGATATAGCTCTTGAGGTAGATTTTTACGTAGTACCGCCAAATTGCATAAATGTACCGGTGCTGATAGGTACCGACGTTTTGAACCGCGCAGGTGTTGCATACATTCGTACTAACAACTCGCATCGAATAAAGCGAATTTCTAGTACCGACAACAAAAAGGAAGTGATGCTTGTCAACTCAAAGGAGCACCTAGCTGTCAACTCGCCTCTCGAGGGCGAAGATAGACAAAAATTATTGAAAATCGTTAGCGAATTTAGCGATCATTTCACTGTGGGTACTGCTACAAGTACTGTAACGACCGGTACTATGGATATTGAGTTGACGAGTAGCACGCCTGTCTGTTATAGGCCGTATAGGTTATCTATCGATGAAAAAATAAAGGTTCGTGAAATCACACGGGACTTACTTGATAAGGGCATTATTCGGGAGTCTACTTCACCGTACGCTAGCCCGATCATTCTCGTCAAAAAGCGCGACGGAAATGATCGAATGTGCGTAGACTACCGCGCATTAAATGCTATTACAGTGAAGGACCGTTTCCCATTGCCTCTGATTGATGACCATATAGACCGCCTTGGTAAAAGTAAGTACTTCAGTTGCCTAGACATGGCAACAGGCTTTCATCAGATCAAACTGTCTGATGACTCAGTGGCCAAGACAGCATTCGTCACACCCGAAGGACATTTTGAATATTTAAAAATGCCTTTCGGTTTAGCCAACGCTCCAGTGGTTTACCAACGTATAATCGAGAAAACACTGCAACCGCTGATCGATTCAGGCAAGGTACTTAGTTACATTGATGACGTCATCGTTTTAGCATCAACTGTAGATGAAGCGCTGCAGAATCTTCGCGAGGTGCTAGATGTACTGACTTCCGCCGGATTTTCCGTCAATACAAAAAAGAGTACTTTCGTGGCCACAGAGGTTGAATATTTGGGCAGGATTATTTCTGGAGGTCAGGTTAGACCGAGCGAACGAAAGATTAAAGCCTTGATTGATTCACCTGTGCCCACGAACGTAAAGCAGGTACGCCAGTTACTTGGTCTTGCAGGTTATTTCCGCCGATACATAGCAGACTACGCTTCTAAAACGGCATGTATAGCCAGCCTAACTCGAAAAGGAGTACCTTTTCGGTGGGGCGAGGAGCAGGAAGCTGCGCGTAAGTATCTTATAGAGCGTCTGACGAGTGAACCCGTGTTGGCTATTTTTGATCCGTCACTGCCGACCGAATTGCATACCGATGCAAGCTCTGTTGGTTATGGAGGTATACTTATGCAAGTACATAACGATAATAAAAGAAAAGTAGTGGCATACTTCAGCAAAACCACACAGGGTGCCGAATCGCGGTATCACTCGTATGAGCTCGAGACGCTCGCCGTTGTTAAGGCCCTACAGCACTTTCGTCATTATTTGCTTGGCATTACGTTTAAGGTCGTAACTGATTGTAATGCCCTCAAGCTGACGAAACGAAAGAAGGACCTTCTACCGCGCGTAGCGCGCTGGTGGATATATATGCAGGATTTCGACTTTAACATTGAATATAGAAAAGGCGTAATGTTACAACATGCTGACTTTCTAAGTCGAAATCCTGTAGATGTGTGCCATATTACGCGGCCTAAAAATTGGGCTCAGATCGCTCAGTCAGCGGATGAGGAGACTCGTGCGCTGATTGATAGATTGAACAATTGTGAACTTGACTCGACTAAATATACCGTCCGTAACGATGTTCTGTATTATAAGTACACTCCTACAGGGGAGGATTCGAGACTTCTCTGTTACATTCCTAAAGGTCATCGTTTAAGCCTCTTAAGAATATTCCACGACCAACATGACCACATAAATGCAGACAAGACCATAGATCTCATTCTGAGACATTTCTGGTTCCCGGGGCTTCACGCTTTTGTTAAAAAGTATACAAAGCATTGTTTAATATGCTTGTCCTCAAAAAAGGTGCCTCGGGCGCCACATCAACCGATTTCATCATGGTCGAAACCAGATCTCCCTTTTGATACGGTTCATGTAGATGTCCTTGGTGTTTTACCCACTTCAAACGAATTTAAGTACGTCTTGCTCATTATCGATTCTTTCTCAAAGTACTCCCTATTCTATGCTCTTAAAAAGCAAGACTCAAACGAACTTCAGCGAGCGTTTTCTAACGCAGTCTCTTTATTCGGGGCTCCTAAATTGATCGTGTGCGATAGAGGACGAATGTTTGAAAGCGTCAGCTTTAAGGAATGGGTTTGTAAGATAGGCAGTAAAATTCACTTTATAACACCCGGCATGCACGGCGAAAATGGGCAAGTTGAGCGTTACTGTCGCACGCTCCTAAACATGTTGCGGATTGAGGCCGCCAATAAGGACGGTAAGTGGTCGGATGTACTCTGGCGAATGCAGCTCGTCTTAAACTGCACTAAGCAGAAGACCACTCAGACGTCACCGCTGCAGTTGCTGATGGGCGTCGAAGCAATGACTCCGGTCATACGGGGCTTGATTCGCGACGTTGCGATAGAAGACGCGGGACCAAGCCGCCAAGCGCTTCGCGAATTGCACAGGCAGCGAGCTTCTGAGCTTTTGAACAAAAACAAGAACCAACAAGATGCGTACGTGAACGAGGATCGAACTATTGCCAGAACCTTTCAGCTAGGTGACAAGGTGTTCGTAATAAAAGATGCACAAGTTACAGGCAAACTCGATTCAAGCATGCGGGGCCCATACCACGTGACACAAGTACTGCCACATGGCAGATATGCCCTGCAACTACTTGGTGGGTCGTATGGAAAAACGACTCAGGCTGCCGCCGAGCACATGGTCGCTTGGCGAGGAGAGTGGACCCCCGAGTCATGCGCCGCATTTTTTGAAAGTGAGTTAACTTTATTTGTTATAAAAGTTAAAGTTAATGCATGCCAATTGCTGTTTGTAAAACTTGCTAGTACGCGCGTTATACTGTGCGCTAGTTGAATGACTTTCGAGTCAAGTATGCAAGTTTCGGGCTTTTGCCTACGGCAAACCTTTTGTCGTGTTTTGATGTATAGCAATTTTGGTGTGTCCTTGTTATAATTGTAAGTCAGGTGTCCTAGTTAGACCCCCCACGCACACGGCAACAGTGTGTCGTGTCCAACACGTATGTTGCAGCGAGTTTACGCTCTGTTGGTGATATAGCAACGGAGTGCTATATCTAACACATGTGTTGTCGAGTTGGTCTCGACAGGATTTGGCAACGGAGTGCCTATCCAGTACAGCATCGAGCATACACTCTGCTGTTGATATAGCAACGGAGTGCTATATCTTACACATGTGTTGTCGAGTTGGACTCGGCAGGATTTGGCAACGGAGTGCCTATCCAGTACAGCATCGAGCATACGCTCTGCGGTTGATATAGCAACGGAGTGCTATATCTAATACATGTGTTGTCGAGTTGGACTCGACAGGATTTGGCAACGGAGTGCCTATCCAGTACAGCATCGAGCATACACTCTGCTGTTGATATAGCAACGGAGTGCTATATCTTACACATGTGTTGTCGAGTTGGACTCGGCAGGATTTGGCAACGGAATGCCTATCCGGTACAGTATCGAGCATACGCTCTGCTGTTGATATAGCAACGGAGTGCTATATCTAACACGTACTCAGCTGAGCTCCGGTTCTGCTGATGAAATTTCAGGTGTTATGTTTGAGATGATCTCAATCTCAACAGGATTTGGCAACGGAGTGCCTATCCACCATATACACAGCACGAGCATGTGCTCTGCTAGTAACATAGCAACGGAGTGCTATACCTGACACAGATCGAGTCTTTGCTCTCTTCTGTCAGTACGAGCTAAAAACTATAAGCTTGTTAGGAGCGTTCGACTAATGCCTTGTTTTCTATACTTCCAGCTGAAGACGAGGCTCGTGACAACCCTTCTGCCTGCAGCCAGGCATCCGCTACCCCGCAGCCAGCCGCAGGAGACGAACATGGTCCACCAGCTCCTCAAGAGCCGCAGCAGTAAAGATGTGGTCGGGACGACCACGTGTCAGGAGAAGCCGTGTTAGCTGAGAGGCGCCATTTTGCCTCACGCCACCGCGTCTCCCCACCCCGCAAGCTTATAAAAAGCCAACGCGCACCAGCGCCGGCCTCTTTCTGCGTTCAGCTTTTGCGTCGTACACATCGCTCCTAACTTGCCTATACCTCAGTGTTATATTTATTTGTGTTGATTGTGTTGATTTTTGTTAATATTTCTTTTAATAATAATTATATTTGCCATTGTAATTTAAATTGTTTTTTTTTAGTAAAATTATTGCGAATCCGCTAAAAGTATATAATATTATTTGATAGCCTATCAGACGGACTAATTATATTTTTTAGTCATCATGCCTATTATAAATATATAGAGCGAAAGTAATGATGATTGCTGTTCGAATTCTGCAGGCGCGGCAATATATTCATCAACTTTTTAGACTCAACTATTAAATTAAAGTAAATTCAATCGTTATTAGAAAAAAATAAACTGGCAAAAACCAGGAGACATCAGCACCAAAAAAAGAAACAAAACCTCATTTTTGGAAGTTGGCTACAAACGGTTAGTATTTTTTTGGCGTTTCATCGTAGTGTGTAAATGTACAAAACTTTTTACGCACCACCCTTGGGGCTATCCGGTAAGATTGACGGCTATGATGTATCGGAAAGATTTTTTACCAACAACATTCAGAACATATTTTTGCTTTTACATCAATATCAATTTCTTTTATGCTAGCTGAATGTTTGTAGACACTTTCGTGATAAGGGTATTTTCCTGACACTATTGCTCATTTTTCGTTGAAAAATTTGAAGAAATTTGTGCAAACTCATATTGAGTGTAAATCTATATATAAAAGAAAATCGTGTTAGTTACTCCACTTATAACTCAAGAATGGCTGAACCAACTCGGCTGTAAATTGGTGGGGAGGTAACTTAGAACCAGGAGAAGGACATAGGGTACTTTTTTCGTTATTAATTATTATATTTTTTAATAGTTATTCATCTTATCTTTTTCATATGACCTTTTCCCCAGCGACCTTCAAGATAGACGCCTAATCGTACTGAATGAAATGTCGCCGACCAATATCAACCAATCCATATAGTATCAACCAATACAATAACTAGTCTTCATTAGACTGGCGTTGCGGTCGCATCTCGAAGAAAAGATGTAAATATGGTGAACTTCGTCATTCCATCTTGCCGAAATTACTCGGTTTCAAAAGAAATAACGAAAGGCATGGTCACATACCACCGGTAAGTAATAAATATCTTTCTATGTGATTTACAAGCAAAAGCAAAATATTGAAAATGAAATCATTTGACAATGTAAACAGAGTGGAAAATTTCTCTATGGTCAGTTAGAAATGTCGGATAATGTCAGTATGAGATCGAATATTGACTCGTCAAATCGATTAAGTTTAAGGTCAAAATTGATTTTGACCCGGGCGGCCGGCCATATAAAGGAATAAGGTCGCAAGGTCAATGTGGGTCGAAATACTAGTTTCAGATCGATTTAATAACATTATGGAGCAGCATCACGTGATGTGTTCACATTTTTAACCGATTTAAAAAAAGGAAGAGGTTCTATGTTCGTCTGTACGTATTTTTATTTTAGGTTTAAGAATCAAATGTTTTTTTTTTATTTCTGGAAGAGAAAAGATCGAATTTAGAGGTACTTAAGGCTGCCAGCTGTTATTTAATAGTGTTATTGACTTTTGTTTATAACTTCTGGAATGAACGATAAAAACGTATATATAATTACATAAGTCCTATTTTATATGTTACCTATTAAAAAGAGTCAAAATGTGAATAGATTAATCGAAATTTCAGCCAGTCGGACTTATCATGTGATAAGACATGACGTCATCCTAGACTCGAATCAATTTAGGAATCGATTCTTTTCATCTTGTATTTTGAAATCCCTATTTCAAGTGGCAAGTTCACTCAAAAGTTGTCTATGGTACAAATTGTATTTTTCACATTTTTAAGTCTAGGTTTGTATGAAGAGGCTCCTTCTGTGCCCTGTGTAATAGGGCCTATTCTGTGCTTTTCCCTTAAAAAATCGTTACCGAAACTGTCACCTATCACAACGACGCTAGGCCCGATTTTCAAGGCACCATCGTAATTATAACAGCTAACTAGAATATTTTTTTCTTTTTCACTTTAGGCATTCGATAGTGAGAACACATTTTACATTCCAATTAAATTTACGATGGCGCGTTCATAATTGGGCCAGATATGGATTGACGAAACGTAATAAGATGACAGGTGACATACATTGACTGCAAACTTTTTATAAATGTCACGCTTAGCATAGCAAAGAGACAAATTGTCTTTCCACCATTATAGCTCCTCGAAGAGGTAATATAGTATGGATTGACAATGACAAATGACATTAAAATTGGACTAAATGGTTTTTCCCTATGCCATGCTACATATTACAATGACGTTTAATACTGGGCCGTCATTTTGTCTGACATTAAAAATATTTTTAAATATACCACCGTTAGAGGTTAAACATGTTTCTTTATTCTACCTTTACAGTACAGAATCCATACTAATATACGAAGAAACGGATCGATTTGATTTTTAGGAGTAGTATGGCATGAATATGAGTATCTTGACTCTAAGGTTATTAACCTTGACTGTGAACTGTGACCTTGACACGAACATACATTTCTGTTGGTTTAGTTAGGATTGAACAGTGATAGAAGTGCAGCCTGCCTCAGTTGCGGCACTCCTCATGAGGCACGCAACTTACCGGCCAGCCTCTCAGCTGCTATAGTTAAATAGCCCAGAAAAGCGGCCCAACCTCGAGTGCAGCCTCGGCTACTAAGTTCCCCGCCACGACAAGGTGGGAACCCGTACACTCTAACTCAACAGAAGCATTTATAAGTATAAGGTATTATGATGTCAGGCTAGGTTTGGACAGTTGTAAGGTGCAAGGGTACATGACTTTTTTTTATAGAACAAGTGTCTTTATTAACTACCACTAAATACAAGACTTATAATGTAAAACTTCATAAACTACTACTACATAACAAGCAATTGGATCATCCACAGACCCTTGAAGGTCTAAAGATAATCCAAATACTCAAGCCCACTGCCAGTTAGAAGCGTGCCCAGCATGCTGGCAGCATTGCCACGCTGATTGGCAATGCTTATGCGTTAGACAAATAAACACCAGCATTTTGGTCACATGTCGGGTACACCAGACGGTTAGAAAGACTTTTGAAAACAAGACCGGCCACCACGGTCACAATGTCTCAATTTCAAACGGCTCAAATATGTAACCACTGCCGAGGTTAGCATATTTGTGCCGTTTGTGCTGCTCCGAATCGGCTAACGCTCCAGCCCTTCTCTGAGTCTCAGAAAGATGTGACGGCACCAAAGTACCATGGGACCAGCTTCATACCGTTAGGCCTTTTGCCATCACCAAGCGCAAACCCATTCGGTTCGAGTACGGCTCCTATATTGGCGGTCGCAAAAGCCCTGCGTATGACATCGTTCACACTGGCGTGACAACCAATTCGACCAGCGCTTCTTGAGCAAGAAAGATGGAGGTGACCGAGGTGGTCAACTAGGGTACTTGAATAGGTGAGAGCGCTCAGCTATGTGCGGCGCTGCAGCAAGATGGGTCGACTATCTCGACGATATCATCAATACCGCCGGTCGAGCCTGGTCACGACCGGCAAAGAGCCGAGGTAGATGTCACAGAAAGAGAGAGGCCTATACCCAGCAGTGGGACAAAGAGAGCTGCGGATGATAACCATAACGAAACAAATTAGTTGAGATTGACTGTTTCTTGGGTTTGAAATGATTGTTTGCTACAATATTTGTGTTGAAACGGTACATTGAATTGGGGCTAATATTTTGTGGCGCACTTACTATTAGTTACTTCGTAACTACCAATTTTAGACCATTACTGTCTTTACAAAAGTGAGATAGCTCAACCAGATCTACATTTTGTATGACAGCTGTCGTACTTTAAAGTAGTTTATCTTCGTATCTGCCGATTTTAGATCATTACTGTCTTTAAAAAATTGAGATAGCTAAAGCAGACCTACATGTTGGATGACAGCTGTCGAACTTAAAAGTGGTTTATCTCCGCAAATATCAACTTTTAATCAATGCTATCTTCACAAAGTTGAGATAGCTCAATGAGATCTACATTTTGGATGACAGCCATTAAAAAAATAAATATCTTAATGTAGGTATCTCCGTAAGGTTAGCTACGTACATTCATTAACTTTCGCGGTACGAAGTTCGCCGGGTCCGCTAGTGGTTCATAAAAACTAGTTGCTAAACTCGAAATCGACGCTCTATCCGAAGTAGCTATTGCCGAATGAATTTCCTACGAAAGTATGTTTCTAATTCTACGTACGTAAGTTTGACGTCGCTATAACCAAAAAGTCGTTACAAACGAGGTCGTTATTAATGAAATCCACTTTATATTTTGGTTTTTAGAACTAACATTAAAACATTAAAAGTAAAACAAGACAGGTTATTAAATTTCCGTATTTAATATGTAAAATTAATTTATAAACTAATGATGTAATTAAAAAAAATACACTAGTATTAAAAAAATATGGGAGACCTATGCCTGGCAGTATACGTCCTATGGCTGATGGATAGGTGGATGGAAAATTATTTATAAATAAAAAAAGGTGCTTACTTATTACATACGGTGATAACGAATGAAAAACGAAATGAAGTAAGGAAACGATAGATTCTTAGCAAAGATACCTAAAAATAGTACAAACGGAGGTACCCAATATTATTCAGAACAACTCTACCTATTTATTTCTACCACCAAGAAACGAATACCCATTTTTAAGTAAACTCGTGACAGGGACTTTATCAAGGCTTTCCTAGTGAAATATTTATTACCTATAATTTTATTCAGATAAACTTTATTGAAAGTCATCGATAAAATATGACGATAAGTTCATAAATGGACAATAGTATCGATTGATCGGTACGTCACATTTGATAGCTAGGCCTCTCCATCAAAGAGGGGCCGTGGTATAGATCACGATGACCCTCGCCTGATACAAAACATACGACTTCATACGACAGATGGGAATTGGTAGGTACGATAAAACTTAAATTGATGATATTAAAATATTTCTAGGTTGCTTGGTTCACTTGCTGGTTACATGTTACTAGTTTTTTATAGGTTAAGTGATTTTATTAACTACAACAAAATACAATACTATTACTAAAGCTAGTTTTACTTATTATAGTATTACTTATTATATCTTTATTTAACTGTATGATATTGACAGTAGATGTGCGGATGAGCGATAGGTAATAGTAGATTATGGACCAAGAGAACCAAGTCGGCGACATGGACCCTGAGCGTAACGAGGGACTCTATAGTTAACTTCTGAGCGTAGCGAGGGACTCTATAGTTAACTTCTGAGCGTAGCGAGGGACTCTATAGTTAACTTCTGAGCGTAGCGAGGGACTCTATAGTTAACTTCTGAGCGTGGCGAGGGACTCTATAGTTAACTTCTGAGCGTAGCGAGGTACTCTATAGTTAACTTCTGAGCGTAGCGAGGGACTCTATAGTTAACTTCTGAGCGTAGCGAGAGTGTTTTAAGTTGTTATGTATTAAGTTATTTAGAGTCCTGAGTGAAGCAAGGGGTTCAAGTTGCCCAAGACGAAGACAGACTTGGTTCTAGTGGTGCATACTCTACTTTTCATACCTCCTGCGAGAAGATAAAACCCCATGAATATAAGTAGGTCATACTTACGTCGTAAAATAACAAGTATTGGTACTCAATAGGCAACTCGGTATTGTTAACAATAAAATAAAACAAATCAGAATGTACCTACGAATATTCATAGAATCTCACACAACCCGTAATAAAATAAATACTGCGTGAAAAACACAAGACCATGGCCAGCTCGATTATTATGGCCTAATATGGGCATTGCAAACAAGTCTTATTCTATAAAATTGAATTGATACGGGCACCAAAGAGTTATTTTTTCTGTGAAGTCGAGCAGAACCTTTTAGCAATGCCAGTTGCCGTGCAATGTCAAGAGGTTTTATTCAATTTTGGAAAATGAAACCTCATTACGATGTCCTGAAATGTTCTAAGTTAAAAAAAATCATACGAATGAGACGTTCCAAATTTAAATCATTCCAATTTAATCTCTCGGGAGTTTCATAAAACATTATTGACCTGCTATAGCCCTTGAGATTGTGTTTAGTTAATAATAACTCGTTCTACGTTGAGATTGTACGACATAATGAGTCATTTCCGAGCAAGTAGTATGAAAAATGATTTTCCTGAAGTGTGACCGTTTACTGTAACCTTCATTCATCAGTTCCATTTGTAATTCTTCATACAGAAGTTTAATTAAAAATGAATGATTGCTTTAGTGCTTTTATTACTTGTTTCGTAATGCTTGTCTACGTTTAATTTTATTTTATCTATGCTTAGTATGCTTACCTTATAATTGTTAATTAATCGTTGTGAGTAGTCATGCGTCCTAACATTGATGATGATTTGAAACATTTTTATGTTTTGTTTTCTTAGAAGAGATATTAACACGTAGGTAGGTACTTCCGTAGATGTCACATACACATTCCTCGAAATGACCAATTCTAAATACAGACTTGTATCTGGCAATAACACAGCTAATCTAATCCCAAGTAAAGTAGCCTACCGGCTTTGATCAAAGATTGATTTATTTGTAATAAAACGCTTCTGGGTTCTCTTTTATCTGTCTACACACAATCGAGGGCGAAACAAGAGAATAGAGCAAACAATAAATCCACCTACATAAAAATTGCAACAACTTTGTTCATAATGCCGATGGAGGCATCATCAAAAGTTGGTTCGGTTCGCACCCTCGCGCCCATTCGTGCAGAGATTACCAATAAATCCAATACGGGATAATTGGCCGGCTTAATTCTGTTCTATCTTTCTACTTAGTTCAGTCGTCAGAATGTGCCAGATCAGGTCCCGAGGGAGCGTCCAGTCGAGAGAACAAACACTAGCCTCTTGCCGGACGAAACTGGCCTTTCGTACGTCTCTCTAGAATATCATTCCACTTGTCAACATATGCCGAGGATCTTCTACGGCAAATGAAGAAAATGGCACAGTTAATGAGGTATTTTTAGTTTTCTGTACTTAGCGATAATGTAGTTGAGTAGGGCGAGTTGGGCTTGCGAGATATGTTTTCTTATGAGCTTTGACAGTGTTTTGACAGGTCGTGTTGACATGTGAGCGACGCAGTGTCGCTTTCCCTGTCTAATAATGGATGCAAGTAGAGTCAAGGGGTGGCAGCGATTTGATATTCGCATCAGTATCGGCCCCGGGGACCGGTGTGACGTGATTCAATAGCAATGCCCTTACACCGACGTTTTTATAAGCTTTCAGATATGGGAAATGCACTCGAATAAATCGATTATGGGTTTTTGCAATACTTAGGGATAAAATATTCCTCATGGCAGATACAGTAGACAAGTAGGGATGTGAAGTTTTCTTTCAGATTACACTTGTTAAGTTTTTAGACGTAGTTGTCGTTTATCATGATTATTGTAAATCACAATAAGCTTTTGTTAAATTATAAACTAATTTGTGCAATTGAAATTTTTAAAGTGTGCGTAAACGCAGAGTTAACACCAAAGTTAAAACCTAGGTATATTAATATACCTATCTAATCAAATTAACCTAAAATGTAGAGGTACTTAAGTTTCACTAATAATCTTGACTTCCTCACCAGACATTATCTTTATTGCCCGATGAAAATTATCAAAATGTTGTAAGTACTGTACGTATGCTACGGAAATTGAATGTGTTTGCAGAATTTCAATTAAGTACTTAGGCTTAATGAGTCTTAAAAAAAAAACGATCGCATCAGAATTACCTACAGATGAAACAGATACGTGGAAATAGATATTTGGGACGATACAAATTAGATCCAGTGTGATATCTAAAATATCCAAAATTATACATCTCTAAAAACATTGCCCAATGAACGGGAGAAGTTGGAATTAAAACGTCAGTCAAAGCGGAAAAATCCCGTTCCGAAAAATTAGCCAACAAAATTCCAACAAATAATTAATCTGGAATAATCATACAAAACGATGCGAGCGGGATGCCCCTCCATTATTACCATTCATTTCAAATCAGCCGTACAGGGTCGGGGGGTGGGGAGGGGGCCCGCCCGACCTGAATAAGCATACATTTTCCAATCAGGGCACGTATCATTTAACTCGCTATTAAATTCGACTTCTTCCCCTCGAATTATTATCACGTCAAAAAGAACCAATGTACCTATCTACAAGTTTTAATATGTCCACGTATATTTTTCTGAAATAAAAGAAGGAAAGAAAAAGAAACGACCATTTACTTTATTTGAATATTCTTATCAAAGTAGAGATTACGATTTTTTTGCGGTTTTAAAGCATACCAAACAACGAATTGTAAATAAAATAATATCCGGGTCCAGAAATTCTGTAGGAATATTCATAACAAAACTAAAGTTGAATAAGTTTCAAAAACAAATGGAAAATAAACCTGTGTAAGTGTCTATGGACTATGTGGCACGGAATTTCTCGAAAAATACGACCAAAGGCACGAGTTATTAAGAAAATTCGGCGTTTTTGTGTGGTAAGCATTGAGAGAGTGTGAAAGAAAATTCGCCTGCTAAAATACTTTTCATAAACACCGTCATAACATTCGTGCTTAAGGCCTTTTAAGGTAATTACTCGGCCGGCATCCGCGAGGGGTGAATTAGAGAATTAAATTTTTATGAAAGAAGTCTTGCTTGTTTCTTACATCTGTATGATTTGAATTGAAGCTACATTGAAGGCGCGCGTTTGACTTAGGTACATTTCTAAAGCAGAAATTCTGTACCTTGAGTTCTTTTTAAAAGCTTTCGGGATTTTGGTATGTCTGCAGCATATTTATTAGTTTAAAGCAATAGTTTAACCAATGTAGACGTTGAGTTGACTATTAGACTCGCCTATGATCAGGAATAACCAGGAATGACCAGGAAGGTGGCACGACCTTCCTGGCGAAGTTTGTATAGTGCCTCTGCCTCTTTTGGAGGAGTTTCGAGGATGCAATTTCCGACCGGGCATATTTTTGGGTGATTAATTTAATATTACCATTTCTGGATCTAGGTGTTAGTTTTCTTTATTATTGTGTACTACGGGACTGATCGCGCACTCAAATTATAAGATAAATAAAAACCTCAACATCCCGACGTTTCAGCCGAGTTGCATCGGCCGTGGTCACGGGTAGACTGGAATGTGAAACAGCTGGTACCGCCAATTCAACTTGAACTTGCAAAATTGACACTCCGGCACACAACACTGACGGTATCTAATAATGTCTTGCTACCTACACTACGCGATTTACAATTGTTGACAACAGGATTCCACGACGCCGATAACTTAAATCCATCCTCCCGGTTGAAATTGTAATGCTTTTTAATTTCCACCGCTTCACGAACTATTTTTGAAAAATAGTGTCGATCCGTGGAGAGGACTTTTGGGTCCACATTATTAGTACATAATAATAATGTGTTCAAATCGCGAAAGTTTAAAAACAACGTTAGTTCTCTTTGTCTTAAAATTCGTTTATGTTTTGTTGCACCTCCGGCACAGGGAAGCCTAAACGGGAATAAGTGTGACAGATTAATAAAAATATTTACAAAGAAAAAGTTAATATGCAAAATTACTACATTGTTATTTGTGTTTTTACCATGAAAAACCGGACAAGTGCGAGTCAAGCTTGCACACCGAGGGTTACAAACACATTGTTAAAATAATTAAAAACTTGTTTTAGCATGTGCTAATGAAGTTCTTTTATATGATACCTGACATGATACGATTCACTCACTTTGACTTTTGAACCCATATTTTGTAAATTTTGAGGCTCTATTTTTATGTGATTTAAACAAAAATGTCCAGTTTTCAGATTTATTCCTATATGTGTACTCTGAGACAATACTTCTCGCCAAATTTCATAGTTCTATGTCAACGGAAAGTACCCTGTAGGTTTTGATTTTTGTGAGTGTCGAAATATGCTGTTTTTTTACGACATAAACGGCTCTAACTTTTTTAAACGATAACTGAGAAGTTTTTCTTTTACACAACTGCAAGATACTATAGATATACGTATAAAGTTTAAATAGTTTAAATTTCAACTCGATATCTTTACGCGTTCCCGAGATAAAGAGTCTTGACATACACACAGACGGACAACAAAGTGATCCTATGAGGGTTCCGTTTTTTTCGTTTGAGGTACGGAACCCTAAAAATGGTACTAAATGATGATGTCGAACAAAGTTTCGATATAGAATACGTATTGGCAAGCGCAGCGCAAAATATTCACCCATAAGGTGGTTGCACGACCGCATGAAGACCGCTGAATCGCGCTGGATTAATTTTGACCGATGAAACGGAGGAGGTGCTCAATTCGACGCGTACTATATATTTTTAATGTATACCTAACCACGCATAACTTTTCACATAGTAGTCCGATTTCGATAAAAAAATTATTGGACAGAGTTTTATACTTTGAAGTTGTTTATTAAAATTTTATCGATATCGGCTGAGCTATTTTTGATAAATCAACAATAATGTAAAATATTCTCCATCGATCCGTGCGAAATATTCGCGGATTCTGTACACGGTTGAAGTGGGTCATGCCATTTTTTGCAAAAAAATAATATCTGGTGTTATTGGAAATCTATGGCTATATACATCCATCAGATGGACGTCCGACTGAAATGACGAATTTTTGAATTATTATGTAATAAAAATTACTTAATTCTATTAATTTTTGAAACAACACTAATGTCGCGTCTTCTTTAATAACTTCAAATTTTCGAATCTTTAAAAAATGTTGCCAGTGTGTAAAACCCCCCGAAGTAACATAGTTGTCATTCATCGCCCGGCACGCGTCTTGCCACCTGACTCCGTGCCCCCTTATTAAATTAATAACTCGAACAGTCATTACCGTTCTAATTGGAGGGGCGATGAGCGCATCCGTAGCTTAAGCGTTTAACTCGAGTTTTATGAACTGGATAATTAATATTTTCTTAACATAGCACACGTGAAAGTGAATTAGAGGTGCCTGAGTTGTAATCTCTGTTATAGTTCTATTGATAGTAATTACATGGATACACAGGGTCCAGAAAGGGTGTACCTACTACGTCGAATGGGGTGATTTATGCCATCATTGTGAACTAGGTACATTTATTATGGGGACAAACTGAAAATTGAGAATTAAAATCAGTTTGTTAATTTTGTTGATTCTAATTATTGGATTGTTTTTTTTTTCGAATTCTGGCTTATTGTAAAACTTATTTATAATGAATTTATCACCCCATTTTGCTTAGTACACTTTTTTAATAACTCTGTATTTATAATTTCAGTAAGTTTGTGTCTAAGCGAACATTTATTTATTGGCACAAAATTCGGATTTCGGGAACAGTTCCAACAATTGTGGTGAAATTTGATAGAGCTTTCCTCTGTAAATTTAACGATATAGCCAGTATTTACGAGAAAACATGTATTTCGACTTTTTTAATATTTTTCGTACCGTGTTTTCTAGTAATAATTTGATAAGTAGTCAGACTCTATATCGTGTATTTCTATAATTTCATTGTAAGACAGCGATCGGTGTTAAAATTGGTTAGTGTATTGATATCTAAATAGATGCTAGGATGATGAAGATTGCCTTGGTATAATTAACCCTTAACGGTACTTAATATTTTCTTGTTTACAAACATATCATTTTGCTGCCCCGTCGACGCTTTAGGCTAAATTTTACTTAGAAATTCAAGAGATATAATTAAGAATTTCGCTGAGCGCCAATAATTTAGGGATCTGCTAATGAATGATATCAGGTTTCACGTAATTATCGCCGACGGCTGATTCCTTATTTTTGTTATTGAATATAAATATTTTGGCAAGCACCGTTACTTAACCCTCGCTCTCATTTATAGAATACTAAACTAATCGGATTTTAGAATTGTAAATTGAAGTATTTACTTCCTGTGTAAGAATGAATAAATTTAAAATAAAAATAAATGATCTACACAAATTTATAGATAACATACACAAAATTAACTACCACTAAATACAAGACTTACATAAAGCGTGGCAATGCTGCCAGCATGCTGGGCACGCTGCCAACTGGCAGTGGGCTTGAGCATTTGGATTATCTTTACTTTCAAGGGTCTATGGATGATGCAATTGCTTGTTATTTAGTAGTAGTTTATGTTGTTTTAGATTATGTAAGTCTTGTATATATAAAACTAGATTGACACGATATGGTGTATTGTGTCATCAATCTAGTTTTCTATATTTTTTTCTTCAGCAAAAACACTTGTCAAAATTATGCTATCAGATTGGGGGTTATATGCTACAGATAGATAGAGTATAAAATTATGCTTTGCAAAGTACAGTGGCTTTCAGAGGTATGTTTACATAAATAATTATACAGCCATCGTTATAAATAACTTGTACTACGGAGCCAATTCCGAAATCCGAAAAAAAAACCTGTTCCATGTCAAAAATCGATAAGGTTTTTTTTGTGGAGCGGCTATTGTTTTCACAGTTTCATAGTAAAAGATATTAGGTATTGAATGATGAGTATAAATATTTCTGAAAACCCTCTCAAAACAATTGCAAAAGGAAAATGCCTTGTATAAGATACCTTGCAGGTATTCATAGGTACCTAATCATAAATCAATAATGCCCGTTAAGCGTATACTCACAACACCCTTTTGGATCGGAAGTTAAAAAAGTAAACTTCTATTATTATAAATAGGCAGTGTATTGATATAATGTGCTTACAGTGAAGACCTTGGTGATCGGTGTACGTTTCGCCGTCGAGGCCCTACAATGGCGAGCGTGATACAAATGTATAATTTTAATGCCGGGGTGAAGCATTAAAAGTCAGGGATCAAATGCCTATAATACTCGTATCAACTGCGGAAACCATTGAGGCACTTGTGTTTATTTTAAATATGTACCTACTTACTAGTTATAGGTAATTTTTGTTCGTCTACGAATATTTTCTTTTCTTGTTCGCTCAGAGCATCTGAGCAGAACGGATTTCAAAATAGAGGGGTATCGATTAGGGTTTGAAAAATACTACTTAGGCATCTGTTTCCGTTAGGAAAAATTGCCCAAAATAAATTGACCCATAAAGCTTTAAAAATGTATGATGAATGACGATGACGAACTGTCGACTGTAATTTTTTAAACGTTAGGTTCACTGATATCTGTAGTTAGGTTGGACCGTCGAAGTGCAATCTAAGTGAATTTAAGATTTTTATTGAAAAAAAAGGCAAAAATTTCGCGCCTTGATTCGCATTCCTGAAATCTAAGAGGTCCCAATTTCCCGGTAGTTCTACTAGAACTAATAGTAGAACTTTCGGGAACGACCCACATTGGAGCACCACGGTGGCTGTATTTGCCCACTTTGACCATTACTTACTTAAGATCACGGGTCAATATTCTAGCCCAAAGAAACCCTAGGAAAAGCCATTATCCATAATCAATCCAGCCTCAATCCGCTCACATATTCCGCATTCGTCAATAGGGTTTGATCCGTCACCCTTTTAATTTAGACTTGGACGAGGGGTCATTAAACAATAAAGTGTTGATTAAAAGCCCCTATGCGCGGGTTGCGAATAATACTGCAGCGTTTCCTGTGGAGGAACCATTATTTTATCACCGATGATTGGCACGGGTCGCCACTTGACACGGCTGTCGGGACTGACTCCACTCGGCCTTCAATAAAGGCCGATTTGTTGCCTCTTGATTGAATAGTTGCCTGCATCCTATCTAGGCGTCATATTATGTAAGTACTTTGGCGGAACTTTGTGTAGATGTAGCTCTGTTATAAGCACCTATCATTTGTGTGATCCATTGATGACATTTTTTAAAAATAAAGCTTATGAAATATATATAGTTAAAGATTGTAATAATTGTATTTGAACTTCTTCAAAGACTTATTGGAAAGCCCTCTAATTAAGCTGATATTAACCATATCAAATTTATCACTTCTTAAAAATAAATCTAAAATTACTCAGGCCAATCTTCTACGTTATGCTCAATATGTTCACAGACATTTTTATTATTTAATTCATAATTAAATAGGTGCATTTATTTTATTTATTTTCGTTTAAAATGGACTACAAAGATATTGTACAAAAAGGAAGTTCGCCATAATCCCTTTTGGTTTTTCGGCATGAAAAACATCGTTCGTTTCAGTCATAGGTTTCCAATGTTGGACATAGGCCTCCCCTAAAGATCTCCAATAAGACCGGTTGGTAGCGACTTACACCCAGCGCGATCCTGCGGTCCTCATCCTTAATGAGGTTATTAAAACACTACACATTTATTATTAACAAAATGAATAAAACCGTGTGGGTATACCTAAGTGAATGTGTAGGCAGACTGTAGAGTTACTACAAATTTAACTCAATATTTAAATTCTAAAATAAATGTTAAGTATGTATCAAATATTGTTCGTAATGAGCCACTTGCGTGACATATAACAGCAGGGTGGAATGTAAAAGGAATATCTACCGATTGCGCTACGAAGGGATTTCAGTTTCATTATGTTCGAATGGTAACAGGCACAGGGACAAGCCTCATTTGAAATTTCATACCTTACACCTTATTATGTGAAATGTATTCTGTATATAAAGATAATCTGGAAACCCATTTATGGAAATTGTATACCAATCGTTAAAAAGAGAACCGTTCTGTTAACAGATTTTAAATCATTGCCGTCACCGGCCGCCATTGTAATGTCAAGTTAGTTCAAAAGCGGTCGTTCCAGTCGAACAAAATGATCTTCGTCGGATCCGATCGCGAGTTCCACACCTCGCGGATCAATAGATCTCGCTCAAATAATAATAAGGAGTTATAGATCAGCGGCGGGAGAGGCGCGGCTGTCGGCGCGCGCGCTGACGCGGTGACGCGCTGCGCCCGCGCACCCCTTTGTGTTCACTCCCTGGACGCATTTGAGTATGGAAATGGATATTTATTTCATGTCTCGGTCGGGCGAGCCGTCCGCGGTGATCGCCGAAGATGATAACGCCTCGATTTATATATTTCTCTCGATGATCGGTAGCGCTGCTGCTTACCATACAACTGACAAAGCCGGCCGTTACTGCTCATACGATATACAGGACGTTAACCGTTCTCATATTTTGGCTAACAAATAAATTCGGACACAGGATATAAAAGTGGGCTTCAAAGTACCTACCTTTTTGCTTTAACTTAAAATCTTGCTAAAAGCTCGCTGGTTAGTAAACCACGCTGAAAAAAATTAAATCATTTTCTTAGGTATGTACTAGGCACAGATAGTGTTGGTACTAGGCGTTGATACCACCAATATCAAATATCTATTTATTTACGACAACTTCGCTAGATTATTATTATTATTAGTAATTTTGTTCGTAATGATGGTGAAAAATATGACAGTATGAAAATTGATCGTAACTTGCTCTATGGCCCACATCGTTACTTTGCGATCACGCTTCCGAAGTAGGACTACAAACAGCAGTAGACGGTTTACGCGAGGAATGCCCAATTCTCAAAATGCTCAAGTAGTCCGGGAACGAGTCCCAATTCTGACAATAGCTAATTCTAAGAATGCCTAATTCTAAAAATGGCAAAATAAAGTAACTAACGGTTACAACCTCCTAAGGGCGATTTTTTTATTTGTGTTTTGCACTCTACATACTTCGCGGCCTGTACCTTTTAACAATATTTCGACTTTTTTCCTAAGAAGACAATACTTATTATATATTTTAATCTACGTTACGTATAAGCACCGAGCAGTCCTGTCCACGCAAGCAGCAACCGTTCACGAGTAACGCCAAGTTTAGCACATTCAGAAGAAAAACTTTTACTATTGGACCAAACGAATCCAAATTCGCTAAAAAATTAGCAGTTATATGGAAAAATCCATTGATAAACCAACAAAATGTATGGAACAGACGATTTTTTTTCGCGGAATCTGGATTGGTTGGTCTCATAGTAAAAATTAATCACTTTGATGTACTAAACTTGCCTTTGAAAGGTTCGACGTTACTTCCCGGAGAACTTGTACTTGTATATTAAATGTATGATATTTAGGGTTCCGTAGTAAAACGAAGAACCCTTATAACTCCTGTCCGTCCGTCCGTCCGTCTGTCCTCGTGTTACAAAGTCTTATAACTTCCACATTTACGAACTAAATTGAATCAAATTTGACGACATACTATTTCTAGTAGAGATCTCAATTTTAAATAATTAAAAATATCAAAATAGTTTATTTAAGGGGTAGCTCCCATACATGTAAAGTGGGGATGAAACTTTCAACCCTGGTGGGGTTTCGTTGAATAGGGTTTCTAAAATAAATGTAAGGTTTCTTGAGCAATTTTTTTGTCACGTGTACCATAGCACTGTGGGATAATAGCTTAATGAGTTATAAAGAAAAAATGATTTATTTAAGCTTGCACATAGCACAGAGGTCATTGACCTCACAAATTTATTTTTAGCCAGTTATGATTTTCTGGCACTAAACCATCTTATGACATAACATCGATTATTATCATCATCATAATCATCGTCACCAACTGCGGAAGCCTATCATAAGCGTGTGTCGACACGCATTAACAACTTATTTTTAAATTATATTCGCAATTTAAATTAATTTTTCATTTTGAGAATTGGGCATTCTTAGGATTAGCCATTGCGAGAATTGGGCATTTATAGAACTATATGCCATCGCTAGAATTGGGCATTCTTCGCGTAAACCCAGTAGACTATTAAAAACACGGAACAACACAGTACCTACAGAGTTAGTGCCTAGATTACAAAAATTACAAAATCGGCCCGTTGATCGGTTGGTTACATGATTGTCTGTAAGAAATTGCTTTAGACGATAAGACCGCCAATTAAAAACCTATATACAATGTTTTGTCCATACAATTTTTTTTTTTTATATTTATTAATGACAATACTACACTACTACTACATAGGAAGCAATTGGATTATCCACTTACTTGATAATTTGTATTTTTCAATTTATAATTCGTACTTTTTTATGTTAGTATCTTAAAAACAGTTGTATATTTATTTTATTTATTTATTTTATAATATTACTATGATACCCGTAGTTCGAACTTTCTACCACCTCTCGACCATCCTGTATGGAATAACCTGATATCGCATGCAAACTCTACCTGCCATAAAGCCCGTCAATCCTTGCTATGGATGAGAGATCGGATGCATAAACAGAAGCAATGCGTCGTCACACTTTAAAAGGAACGCAATAATCGATTAACATCTAATGTTGGACTCGGCTTCATCAGTATTTGCATCAGATATGGAAGTTTGGTACCCGACGTGACCAAAACGATTTCATAAGTTCACTAGAAATGATTATAGACTGACAAGACTTCGTAGAGTTTCTATGATAGGATAATGTTTATATACTAACCAGTTTCAGGTGTTCGTAATGCCTGATATTGAGTATTAGAGAGCTTTTTTAATTTTTGATTAAATTATTACACTCCACATTATTACACACAGGGTCTGTGTTTTATAAGATATAGATTTTTTTTAAATAAGATTTGGAAAGAAGAAGAAGATTTAAGAAATAACAATATTGCTTATAACTAAAGGCTTTACAAGAGGACTCTACGCTAAAATAAATCTAAATGTAATAAAAAAAATACGATTTTAAACTACGATGATTTTAAAAAACAAATTACCTATGTTGCTTATTTACTAAGAGCAGTCTGATTCTCACCATCCTAGTATTAGAGAGCTTTAATATAAAACTTATCTACTTAGAAATGAGTAACATCTTGAAGACTATTTTACTCGTGAATTAATAAAATCACCTTCTCTGAATATATAAATATTTTTAGCAAAAAATCGCAACACTGACTTCCACCGTGTACGGAATTCGAACGAATCGATGTGACGTCCATGTACATTTTTGTTGAATTATCAAAAATGGCTCAGTCGATTTCGATAAAATTTAAATGGGACTAAAGTATATTCTTACTAACTAAAAAAGATTTTTTAGAATCAGTTCACAAATGGCGAAAATATCAATGAACATATACAAAAAATACATACAGACGAACATAGTACCTCCTTTTTTGAAGTCGGTAAAAAGTACCTAAGTAAGTTCGTATAGGCCTGGTAAATAGCCTGGGAGTCCTTAGGAGTTTTAGGAGTTTTTAAGCCGCCTGAAGGTACCTTACATGGCTAAACGGTTAAAACAACCAGGGACTTCAATTTAACGTGTCATCCGAGCCACGGTAGCGCTCAGTTGTAATGCCACCCGCGGTCACCCATCCGAAGACTGACCGTGCTGAACATTGCTTTTCATGATCGCTACTGAACATATATGTAGTCAAACTACGCTATGAGCGCTACGCTCTACAAATATTTAAAAAAGTTGTTAACAAAAAATTAAGAAGAGCATAATAATATTAAATATGCATAAGAAAATCATACCAATACCAAGCTCTAATAATATCACCTTATAGCAAAGCTAACGTCTTTCTGTGAGAATATAAACTTAGTTTTTTTAGTGCCTTTATTAACTACCACTAAAAACAAGACATAATCTAAAACTTGACAAGCAAAAATAACTAAACTTAACTTAGATTACATTTTGGAACTAAATATGTAAGTTATGATACAACAGCTTCGAGTTTATAGTATGTAATAAAATACAAAAAGAGCATAACTGCGATCTCGAAATTACTATATTTACAAACTCTCCTTAGTATTTTTAATTGGAGCCTTAAATAGTAGCAAGTTCTTTTAATTAACAAATACTGCGTTCCATTTTTGGATTTTAGTTCGATGAATACTTTGGAAGGTACTACTAATGCAGGTTTTTTTCTTAAACGTAGGCATTGAAAGACGACCAAAAGGTAGTAAAGGTAGGTCCTACTGTGAAAGATGCTATTGTAATGGATATCGGAGATATGTATTTATTGTATTATTCTATTCTAATATTTTTTTCCTAAAAATGGCATGACCGACTTCACCCGTGTACAGAATTAGTTCGCACTGATCGATGTAGCATTTTTCTGACTATTATTGATTTATCAAAAATCGTTCAGCCTATTTCAATAAAATTTAAATGGGACCAATTGCGAAGAAACTCTTTTCAATAAAAAAATAATTATCGAAATCAAACTACTATATACACGCGTCGAATTGAGTATCTCCTCCGTTTCGTCGGTTAAAAAGCTAGTTTGTACAGGGTGAGTTCGTATAGGAAGCGGTTATCGGAAGCTGTCAGAAGCTGTTACCGGAAGCTGTTTACTTAAAATGTAAAAACTCTTAATTGCTTCACAGCACTGAGATCATCATCCTGAAAAAAAGATTTATGTAATTTCCATTTGCCCTGAAATTCTATTGGAATAATGTCAATCTGGATCATAAAGATGTTTCTTATTAACCAAAATAAAAATAAATTAAGTAGGTACTTATTAAAACCATGCGATTACAAAAACAAGATATTAGACGATAATTATTTTATATAACTAGCTGACCCGGTGAATTGATCGCACCTACTCAGAAACCTTCTTAGGCTCAACACAACAACTTTGCAAAAGATTATGACATGATACAATGCATAGTTTACGATTCTATAAAGGACTTACAGACAAACATTCATATTTGTTTATCGTTTCTCCCACATCGTTAAGTAGATTTATTTTTCACATCTTAAGTTTCATTTACAAACAGGATAAGTATTAGCAATTATTTTTATCCTATTTCTTTAATTGGTATGCTATTGTCGGCGTGCTATAAAATGCTTCGGATAAATAAGGCGTCTTGATCGTTTTGTTCTCACTTGCAATATTTATTTTTGCTCGTGGCCGCGTAAGAGATTTAAAATTTATAATGCGGGGTCGTCACGTCTTGGGTTAATTAGGTGCTGGTTGGTCGGCCAGGCATTCGCCTCTATTATATTCACCTTTGCATACTCTGGAGCCATCCAACCATGAGAGGAATCGAGCTCTGCACAAACGGTACTAGCTGTTTGTATACACGAGTTAAAAGCTAGCTATTAGGCCAAATTTTGAAGGCTTTTAACAGCTGCTCTGAAGTGTCGCTCTCGTAGTCTCTAATCACAATCTAATAGATTGCAGTGCTATTATATTGGCGCAGTAATCCAAATTGTGTCTTGGCCTCCGGTACAAAAAAATCATAGAGCCAACTATGCTTTTGTAAGTTTCGATCTGTCATGTGAAGCATTGAACATTAAGATAATTGTGTGTGTAAGAAAAGGTACGTACCACATTTACAAGTTTTGTTGACAGTAGTTAATAATTGATACGCGTAATAACAAATATTGGTTGTGTCTAAAATATATATTATATCTATTGAATAAATAAATACGATGATAGAGTGTAATGTATCACACAAAAAATCATTTAATCGGACGCTTTTCTCGAAGTCGGTTAAGAAAAATCTATCTACCTATTATGTATAGGTATGCCAATAGGTACATTAAAAGTAATCGGGCCACAAATCCCTGAAAGTCTATTTATTTTCAATGCTCAAGATTTTTTGAGCTTTCAATGTAAGTCTAAGTACCATTCAGCAGCGTAACCTAAATAAATAAATAAAAAATAGGAATTGTTCAGACCTATGTAATTTTTTAACACTTTTTCTTATTACTTACAGCAATAGGTACATAAATATGTTATTACAAGTACTTACCTACCTAAAATTATTATGTGCAATTTGGATCAAAGCGTTTTATACATATGAAAACAGTTTCATGGTATGGTCACCTTGTGACCAACCCCCAAAAACATGTAAAAGTTGGTCTAAATCTGTGTAAGTATGTATGTATGTGTGGAATGAACGCATGTATTAACACATATACATAAGGCTACATATGGTGAATCATATTTGAATCACATTGGATCAAAATATGATTCACTAAAATACACGATAAAATGCATCACATTTTTCAATCCCAAATACAAATGTGCATTAAATTTTATTGAAGGACCTTATTCACTGCGGTCCAGAAACACTGAGACCGAGGTATAAAATTATGGAGCCTCTTTGCCGGCTTTACACACATTTTGCATACTTACTCCTCAGATAAAAGTAGATATTTTATTGAAATGTCTGTAATGCTCCGCGTTAAGATTTTTAATGAGAGTTTAGTGTTGCGTCCGGATTTAGATGCGATTGTTGAAACTTGGGTTATCAGATTTCTATACACTATTTGTGGGTTGCCTCATCGAATTTAGTCGTTAATGTCTTATGTGAAATAAATGTTAGACATTTTTAACATCAAGTTAGATAATGTTAAAGTATTTCACAAAAGTCAATCAATCAATAATATTTTAGTGTGTTATGTATCTAATTTTAAGATCAAAAGCTAAACTGTGAGTTGTACATATCGGAAAAATTCAACCACACTGATCGGCAAAGAATTGTTGAGAAATTTAAATAAATTGCTCTGGAAATTAAAATTGTAGAAAAAAAAACACTTTTCCTTCTAGGAGCGCCATTACTCGAGGATAGCATTGGCCCCGTTTTAAAAATAGTTAAATATGTTGAGCTCTATCTATAATAGTTGTTATTTACTCGTACCTACTTCTGGAGCTTTATAATAATAGGGAGATAATTAATTAGATAGATAAACTTTTTATTGTTTACACAGTGAAATACATCAACGTAATACAGTGGCTTAAAAGTAGCACGACAATTGGCGGTCTTACAAAATTAACAATACTTACATCATCATTCAAAATATTGTAGTAATATAGAAACATACATGCTATAGGTACATAGCATTCGGTACAGTAGTACATTACACAACTAACTACAATTAAGAAGTAGAGTATTCCTTAGGTAGCCAGATAAATACCAAAACGCTTCTGTCTGCAACACGACGATCGCAATGATCGCAACATGACTTAAAAGCTCCCTTATCTCGAACATATCCCAGCGATTAAAGCGAAACTTATAAAATATGCTTTACAACTGTTACACATTAAAGTTGATTTAACTCAGCTGATAAACGCCGCATTATGAAAGGTTAATAAAACACGGCGCTCACGCATATTTCCAACATTAATTGGAATATGGCGATAAGTGCTGCGGTGGTTCTTCATCATTAAGATAATATGTTAATGTATGGGGGAAGATGCAATAAATTGTAAGACGGAGGTGCTTGATTGATATTCTGACGATAGGTGGAGCAGACGTAGTTCTTGTTTAACTGTTAGTAGTCCTCTGAGAAGAGAACAAAGTTTTTTTAGAGAAAAAAGTGAAATGCAGTGAGATGGAGCTTTTGGCTTTGCAACGGAGCTTTTGGTCTTAGGGAAATGGACAAATAGGCTGGCTAGTAGTAAAGTGAAGAAAAATTATTTACAAAAGATGATGACATTTTTTGGGTAGGTACTTACTGTGTCATCGTGAGATGAGATGTATCTACCTATACTGGGTGACTGGTGAACACATAGCATCCTTTTAGGGGCTTAATCTGTACATCAAAATTAACAGTTAGTAAGTTTTGCTTAGTCTTTATAAAGCACAAGTCAGGTCTTGCAAGGAATACTGCTCTCACTTTTGGGTTGGCTCTGCTAAATATCAACTGGAGGCTCTGGAGTCGATTGAGAGGCGAGCCAAGAGGCTGATTGACAACGACACCTTGACTAAGTCACAGCTGCAAAGTCTTGAGCATCGTCGCAAGGTAGCGTGTTTGTCGGCCTTTTACCGGATACACTACGGAGAGTGTGCCCAGGAGTTGCACAATCTGGTCCCCCTTGCCCCTTTCTTCTATCGTACGTCTAGACAGACGCGACCAAAGCGCCACCCTTTTATGGTGGACATTCCGCGCGTTAGAACCAAGCGTTTCGAATCCTCATTCCTCATACGAACAGCCGGAATGTGGAACGCTTTGCTTGGGTCTGTCTTCCCGTTAAAGTACAACGTGGGTGTCTTCAAATCCCGAGTAAATAGGTATCTTCTAGGTAAGCGTGCTACACCCTATACCGTTCATCTGCTTAATTCGGCATTGTGTAGTCAAACGCGAACCTATTCGAAATAAAAAAAAATCAAAACTATCAACTTTTGTTCTACGACTTTTGTGAAAATTCAAAAAAAACCAGCTGTTTCATACAATTGGTCGCGGGTGAACGATATTTTTATATGGAGCACCATTTTTTTTTAGTTTTGACGACAGTCGCAAAACAAAACTTGTTAGTTTTGATGTACAGAATAAGCCACTAAAAGGATGCTAATTGTTTACCAGTCACCCTGTATAAGTTTGAGTTTTTGAAGGGAAAATGGAAATGCAGCCTGGAGTAGTCAAGTAAATAAATGTTAAACAAAAAAAAGACCACAAGTAGTGGCTTCATGGCTATACATTCTAATCTGTTTTACAATTATTACCTAGAAGAAATATAGCAGCAACTAAATAGACTAATTCACACACCATATCAAGCACAATATTATGTTTTGCCGGTATCACAGTGCGCCGTCATAATAAGTTATGCTAAATGCATGTCGATGAATAAACCATGAACCAAACTGTTTGGAACGGTCATGTGCTGCTCTACATGTAGGTACCTACCAACCTTTTGTTGAGCACGATTGCTGCCGAGGTTTTCGCTTTGATTCATTTTGAGAAAGTTTTGTTACTGAGATAAACAAACCGCTTAGAATTGGTACATATTTTATATTTCTGAAGTGCAATATTTAGTAATACTGCAAAATGTTGGTTTCATTTGGTTTTCCTGTCATTGATTTATAGGTTTAATCTTATTCGATGGTTTCATAATTTTAAATGTAGTACAGATTATAGGAGTTTAGCTAATAAAATATTCTTAGCACAAACAATGAGAAAGGTAAGGCTTAAACACCACCAAACAGTAAACGGTAAGTAAAATACAAGTTTATATTAACTTAAAAATAAGTAGGGTATGGGCAGCTTTATCACCTTGAGCGATTTCTGCCAGGCTAACCTTTGGATATACATACATAAATCAGAGTAGAATAATATGGTTGGTGGTGTATCATAATTATAAACAAATGAAAGAGAATTATTTATGTATAGTAGTGTACAGTTTGGGTCACAAAATCGACGAATACGGAACATACCAGCATATTACCATAATTTTCCGCAGCATTCGAACATTTCGCCGCGCAATGCGGCAGCTTCCACCGACCCCTGCTCTTGCGCATACTTACATCTCACTCGAGCCACAGATCACACCCCAGCTACCATGCACAGAGTAATCAGAAGTACAACGTGGTCGATCAGGATATCCTAAAAGATATGTGATGATTTACAACGGCACGAGTTAGAAAGAGACGTGTTAGTTAGTGCCTGTCATCTCGAAGCGTGTAGTCCTGATGTCAGGTGTTTTGATACGAAATGTCAAGGCACAGTTAATTTTGACCATATTTTGTTCGTCCGTACCAAAAAATTACCTCAGAACCCAAACAATTTTATGGCGAGAAGAGCTCTCAACTGATTTCACGCGTTGGGGTTTTACTGGTTTTTGTTCTGAGCTATCACGTACTCGTATATTACCACTAACAACTTTAACTAGCTATTTTGCGCCCAGGCCAATCTATTGTACGGAAATGTATCGCACGAAACAATTCTGCCTTACCTATTTACCGTAATATCTGCATACAAATGTTTGGTAGCACCGTACACTAACACCTATGTAGAATTGTAGATGGTATGTGGCAGTAAATACTGCTTCATAGTATATCTGGAACGCGGACTTATGTCGGTAAGCGAACTTTGTATTGTTCGCATCATTTGAATGTTATTTTACACTGTTCCATGTTGTTCCTTTACATTGTTAGACGTTATGTAGATTTCTGTCCTCTGGGGTTATAGTGTCATGATTTTGGTCAAATTTTACTAAGGTAATCAACCTTGATATCATACTTCATACTAATATTATAAATCCGAAAAGTTTGTTGGTTTGTTCCTCTTTCACGCAGCAACGGAGCAACGGATATACTTGATTTTTGACATGTATATAGTTTAAAGGCCGAAAAGTGAAATAGGCTACTTTTTATCCCGAAAAAAATAAAAGGTTCCTGTGGCATAGCACAAAAGTCAAATTCCACGCAGGCGGAGCCGCGGGCAAAATATAGTATTATAATATAAAAGAAAAGTTTGTTGGTTTGTTCCTCTTTTACGCAGCAACGGAACAACGGATTATTTTGATTTTTGGCATGGATATAGTTCAAGGGCCCGAAAGTGACATAGGCTACTTTTGCTAGCTGTTTTTTCTGTAGTCTTATTTTTTTTGTAATTAAGTTTTTATTAATTGGCACAAGCATTAGCCTATTTCAAAAAAAAAATGTTATATCTATCACGTTGTTTCATCATCGTAAAACAGCCAAAAATATAGGTATTAGGCACAGATTTTCCAACATGTCATTTTAGATTGATAACGATGTTACAACCAAATAAAATCAATGTTCACGCCAATCTTCGTTCATTTCGATGTCTGCAAATGATTAGAAAATAAAACAGAGGGTGTACAAAATTGTGCCTACACGTGAGGCGGCGTCGTTCACCTGACAGAAACAGACAGTAAAATTTGTCATTGGAAAGCACGTGACGTACATTCTATTATTACGGCCTTTTATTTTTCAATTACGGACCCCGTTACGGAGGCGCCTCGGGGCTAACTTTGGAAAACCCTGAGATATTTATTTTTCTGTACATTTTTTGTGTTTTTCTTTAATAATATGCTTTTTTATATTAAATCTTGCCTGGATTAGGTTTTTGCGTTTATTTAATCGCAATTTTTCTACTTAGGTACTTACTGGAACTATATTAACGTGTTTTAGGTTATAGTCAATAATTTGTGTATTTCAGAGTACCACATAGCATTTTCTTATTTTTCTTGCGCCCGAAACCATTACCTACCTAAAAATTCCATTCCAAAAACAGCCCAATAGGCTATTTGACAACATAGAAAATATACTATTGATTGTGGTAATCCTTAAATATAATAGCCTGAAAAAGACATATTTCACTTTATTTAAACTAAAATATGTCAAATTTTCGCTAATCGCACGAAATAAAATACGATATTATTTT
The DNA here is from genome assembly GCA_949316475.1 of Hypomecis punctinalis. Taxonomy (NCBI): domain Eukaryota; kingdom Metazoa; phylum Arthropoda; class Insecta; order Lepidoptera; family Geometridae; genus Hypomecis; species Hypomecis punctinalis. The sequence goes on from OX438799.1 coordinate 11,739,343, forward strand.
GATATTTTATCTGTGACGTAAACGCTCTAAGAAGGGCGGCAACTCTGGTGACGTCACATGATAGTAAACAAGAATTTCTCGATTGACTGTTGTTTGTGTTTTTTGATTTTGGAGTCATTTTACAGGATCTGTAAGTTACTTTTAAAGTATTTTTTGACAATTTTTAGATGTGAACTACCGTATTTACTAAACTTATTTACTAGTGTGTGACGTCAAAGACCAGCGCCATTATAAAATGTCGTTTTTGGTCTTGAATATCTATTCTTTAACACTGATTTTCATTGTTAATACAGTAGATCTCTCGGAAATATAAATGTAGTGTGCTTATTATGACTTACTAACGAATAATTTAAAATTATTTCCAAAAACTAGTCAAATACCGTATTGAGAACACCCTTTTTTGATGTCAGTTAAAAATATAGCGTAGTTTGTTTATCTACATTGTAATACTTTTATTCATGTAAATTGGATAACTGGAACTTTTCCCTCGCAAAACGAGATCTTATGATATAGCGTCGCTGTCTCTCTACTTATATGAATGACAAACAACTTTTTGCGCCACAGGAAATATCACATTACACTCTATACATGTGATACAAATTCAATACAAAACTATCTACTAATTAATCATTTTACAAAGCAGTCGGTATCTCCACAATGTGGTTCATATTGCCATGTGCAAAAATATGCTATTGATACATAATCGGAATTTCCTGATGCATAAATATAACGCCTTATCCATAAAGTTGATGGCCTAGTTTGTGTCATAAATTGGGTGTGATTGAAACAGTCGACAGTAAAATCATGTCTCTACATAATTTTGGTTTGCAAACAATTTTGCGGCTAGCAAATAAACTTCACAACTTCAGCATATTGATAAGAGTAGCTTCAGTTTTTCTGGTATGTAAATTGTGAATCGTCAAAAAAATATCAATAATTTACTATCTGATTCAGACTTTTTACCGAGTTATCATAGAAACCTGAACTTGCTCAGTTTAATCAATTCAATCGTAAATAGTTGGCTTAGCACTCACTAACAATCACTCACTCACTCACTCACGCACTCACAATACAGTTTTTGGTTACTAATTATTTCTTGTAGGTAAATGCTAAATTACTTTACTTATCGATAAATCTTTCAAAGCAATTGTTCTAACATTAAAATTGTGATTTTGCTGACCACAGTAAATTAACAGCGAACCATTTAAAATTCTGTAATAAATCATGTGTGCAATAACGAGCTGTGGTTGAAGTTTGTTCGGTAGCACTCCATTAAGTCAACAGGGGAGGTCACGCGATGCGGTGCGGTGACGAACGGTGGTGCGGTGCAGTGCCGGTAACGAAGCTACGCGTCGGTCGGCGGAAATGAGAAAAGAATAATCGGCCAAGTGCTAATCGGACTCACGCAAGAAGGGTTCCGTACCGTGTGGAAGCGCCCCTTAATAATATTTTATTTTAATTATTTATTTTTGAAGGGAATGTACAACTTAATAAGGTACTGTGAATATTTAAATCATCTACCTGTCACCGTTTTTAATATGGAGCGAAAAACGGCTTAAAATTCAGGTTTGTTGTCTTGTTGTTGGGAGCCCCCCTTAAGTATTTATTTTATTCTATTTTTAGTATTTGTTGTTATAGCGACAATAGAAATGCATCATCTGTGAATTTCAGCTTTCTAGCTATCATATGGTTTTTGACATACAGCCTGGTGACAGACAGACAGACAAACAGATGGACGGACAGCGGAATCTTAGTAATAGAGTCCCGTTTTTACCTTTTAGGTACGGAACCCTAAAAAAGGGGAACGGCCCCACTATTTTTTTATACAAGAAATATAATGTTTGAAACTTGGTCGCCTGTCGCTTTCTTAATAAATTGTTCTCAAGCAAAGACAAATTCTTTATTAAATTCACACTCATAGCCCCGCACATAAACTAGTGTTGGTCTATAGAACACAAAATATAACTTAGATCTAAAAGAGACCGTTAAATTATTCATCTAAGTGTCTCTCCAACCAGGAATCAAACAAAGCATATCGATACTTTTTAGGTTTACTATGTAATGGCCACCATATTGTAGAGCATTTGACCTACAATATGGTTGCCATGTACAGAAATAACTATTTATTTTAATTCGGTATTTTAAGTCATATCATAGCACACATTATGTCTATGGTCGATAGTGAGAGCTCCCTGTGGGCCACGAGTCAACGAAATTAAATCATTTCTATTTCGTCTGTGATTGTACACACGCGATACATCCGTAAGACTAACGTGGATAAGCTTGTTAGATTTGGCCATGGAACAATAATTTAGCAAATATCATGCCACATTCGAGTCTAAATAACAAGTATTTAACTTGCACGTAACACTTTGCTAAAAATCCTATTTCGACACGATACCTAATATTTTAAGTATGGGACTATAATTTCATATTAAAAGATAAACATACTAAACATGTCTCTAGCCTTTGAATGTAAATACTTATCTTCAAACGATACGATCTTCTAGATACAATATGTACCTGTTTAGAGTATGGGTCTAAGAAATACTCTTTATGCTCGAGATTTAAAGACACTAACTCTAAGTATATTGGACTACGAGTAGTTTGAGTATAAATAATGTGGCTTCAAATAAGCAAAAGCCAAAAGCAATGATTTACTGTCTTAATACGCAGTTAAGTTTATAAGTCATCAAGCAGCTGTTTTTAAACTAGTAGAGATGTTTATAGGCCCGGCTAGCGCCACGCGAGTCGTTTGCCTCGCGTTATTTCTGCTTGAGTTAGATGCATCTAACATTGATTTATCTTTTAATCATCAGCTTTTATTTATAGCTCCCAGCCCTAGGGCCATTAAGATTTATGACGTATGTTTCGTTTTTTGTCCAACATATATCCAATGGCAAAATGAGACGTATCCTCTATCAGCTCAACAGAAATGCCAATATTTTGATATCAAGCAATAGCGCCACATTTCACGAGCCGCGGAACTCATCAACTTGTCGTGTTTCATAGCAATAAAGTTATAAAAGGTGTTCCCACTCGGCGTAATAAACTACAACACCCCAGCTCATGTTTTGATTGCTATAACTTTAGTCATACGCCAGAGCTTCGGTTTTGTTTTGATTCCTTTACGTCAGTCGGTGCGCCGCTGGTAACGGCTGAGAGCCGCACTGCTAGATGCAGAGAAATAGATCAAGCGATACGTTGTGTATAGAGCATAAATCTAAACACAGCGAGAACATAAAATTTTATTCGAAACGACCACTTGTTAACCTATGTTATCCGTGTGTCGCACAATTTCACAACGAGTCGCCGCGACGGATCACGTACTCTGAAATCCACGATCAGAACATAAACTATTTACCAACTATTCAATATTCAATACGCGATTGCAAAATACGCCAAATTATTGCATTAGTAGCGAACAGGGATTCCCGATATTGTGGTTCAGCGATCGGCAGTCGGCGCACCGTGTTATGCGGCATAAATAATTTAATAATTCGCAATACGGAATTTACCATACGATGTGTCGTACCGTTCATCTGATTCGTATTCAATATGAGTGTTTGATTCTCATACTACTGTCGCATTGGGCAACCTGCGACGGCTGAGTTTTCACCGAGCGAATCGAGGGCTTGCGTCGGTCGCTCAAGGTTGCTTTTCTCGGGATGATTGTCTCTTGGCTGGGATCGTTTCAAACATGTGTTGATAAGTAGGTGAATAAAGCACGTCTGCACATTTAAATATCGGGAACATCCGTGTTATACGCGTGACCTTGCAAATCACAGCCTGCTTTCCAAACGACTTCACAGAACCGTCGATCGGCGTCTGTATTGCGCGACAATCAACATGTATATAGAATATTTTATTAGTACGTTATTTGTCCAGCTATTTGAGCAATGACATGTCGACCGCTATAGAATTATTAAAACATATTTTTATTCAGAAGACGTTTTTGTTTGCAATATGGGCTATTTATAACTTAAGGTCATGGGAAAACTATGCAATGTTACTGTGTTGTTGTACAGGTTGATTTGGTCTCATCTGGAATTTGGGCAACGCATATCCATAGAATAACAAAGATACAGCAGCAGCAAATATGGCCTGCAACACGCAGTGCAATATGCTTGGTAAGTATGGATAACTTCTGGAGTGAATTAGTTTCACTTAGAACTCGGAAGGTGTCCTTTATGTTCCGAGTTTTGTGAAAACTTAATGGCATGTCGATAATTTGATGTGAATACGCCTTTTGCGTATTATTAAACTATTTAGAAATCTATCAATAGATGCATCATTACTTGTCATATTATCAGTAGGTGAAAATAGTTGTCTATTTAAAAGATCAATTGAAATTCAGAAACTATAAAACGTGTTGACATAGTGGCCTATCCAACATTCCGCATAAGAGGTTCCCAGGGTCATAAAATAAATCGTGATAACAATATAGCATGTGTACTAGATTTGTCAACTGATCGGTGTCGATCATTTTCATCTTTTGCATATTGATTTGTTTTGATTTCATTTTGTTAGATATAACAGTGAAATAAAGTAGATTTATATAATCCACAAACATGTTTTTTTAAAAGCCCCTAAGAGCTTAATTATAAATTAAAAGTGAACTTATAGTAATAGGTACTCGTACTAATTGATAACTCTACACTCTACAGTAACTTTGATAAATAAATGTTATATGTAGGTACCTATATTAATCAAAGAAATAAATTGAACTTAACATTTTATTTATCTAATAAAACGAAACTTTTTATTGAGATGAAGAATTTTGAACACACTAAAATCATTTCCAAACTTATAAAGATAAAACTTCATAAGTCTGTATATTTAGCTATTTGTTATCCCGATAATGCAGGACTTCGTTAAAAGCTTTTATGTGAAATCATATCTTAATTACTGCAATAAAAATATACTTCCCTAAAACCTCATAACTTCTCCAATATAAAATAGGAAAACAAAAAAGATCATAAAGGGCAGGACTGGAGACAGCTCGACAAATTGACCACAGCTTATGTTGGCCCGAAGGTTACACAGCCAATAGAGACCGCACCATCAGACAGGTTTACATATAGATAGCGTAAACCTTTAATAAATTATGCACTTTAATACATTTTAAAGTTTCGTCCTTCGTTACTTAACTCAGGCCACAGTTTCGGAGATAAATCGAGAGCAGAAAAAATGTTTTAATGGTTCAAGAAGTGCATTCCTGTTCTAGGATTCTAACGAAGTTACGTGTCGTGCTAACCCTGCTAACCTTTAGTAAAAGAATGAATATAATTATTGCAGCGGCGGGAGCTCTGGCTCTAAGCAATTATGTGGATATATCCCGACAAATACATGTTATTGAGGACGCGACACGGTAGCAGGAGGCGTGCAGCTCGGGCGCAGTTCGCGGCGCGGCGCTGCCGTGTGCGGCTCTACCCTTGGACGCTCGACTTTACCTCTACTACTCTTCCTCTTGGTATAAAATTCACGTGAGTGAGGGTGACAAAAATGATTCCTAGCGATACAGAATAGCGCAGAGGTCGCGGTCGGCCCCTGTCGCCTAATGAGGCCGCTCGCTTCTTTTATTTATGTGACAAATGTAAATTGTCGGTGATTCTTTCGCGAATATTTAGCGCGAAAACGCTCCGCTACACGCCGCACATCTTCAATTAGCAGACTTTTCTAATCGCGGATACATTGGTTGCGTATGCGCAATAAACTTGTCATAGATACATTTGGCGAATACTTAAAATGTTTTATCTGTGCCATTACATCTTCTTTCGTGACCGTTTCATATAATTTGCGAATATCGGTGATAGTCACGTGTACTCAACTGTGGGATTATAAATTTATCTTTACGGGCCGCGTATACACTGGACGTGCATAGAGTTTACAAGTTTAGATCGTGTACACTGAAATTTATGTTTGAAAGATTTGTTCGCCACAAATAAGGTTGTCAGCGAGCGTTATCTAAGGGATCGTTAATTAATTAGAGAAATTGAACGAGCGCTGCGGCGCAGGGGACCAATAACTCCACCGGCTCGTATCATAGCTTCGCTTGCTTTTATTTATTTTTACCACTCACGTGAGCAAAATTGAATTTGAATTCGACGAGGACACGTTCATGCAAACTGCAGTGGTGCTCGTTCGGAGCAGTTACGGGAAAAAATTTAAAGTTGAAAGTACTTCGAACTTTACGTACCTAGTTGTACAAAGTATAATATAGCTTCAGCTTATAGTATAGCTTCAGGTAAATTAGATAAAAACCAGAATAAAAAGGCTGAATTTAAAATGTGTTTAAATCATAAACTAATCGTATCTTGATTTCTTGTCTTACTTTATGATCTAAATCCTAATGATATTTTAATCATTCCGACTTATAATTTTTTTCTAGTATGTAGCATTTATTTCATGGCTCCCTGTGACGGACCTTCGTCCTTGCCCCAATAGGGCTGGCACACACTGACGAGGCGTGACATTGTGGACATTCCCTTATCACCACAATCGGCTACAATTAAAATGCTAACTAACCTATGTTGTCCAAAGAAATTTATCGTGTCGTCACTTTACATGTACATTACGTGAGCTTTGACAAATAGCCCCAGTACGGGCGTAACTAAACACGTGATATAATAAAACAAAACGATAATTAAAGTATTATTAAAGCAACCGCTTAACAGATATGTCAGCAACAGTCTAGTGGTTTTTAAAATAATAAGATAAGATTTTTAATAATCCAAAACTTTACGAGATTAGAACTTGAATATTTTAAGGGTTCCGTACCCAAAGGGTAAAAACGGGACCTTTACTAAGACTCCGCTGTCCGTCTGTCTGTCTATCACCAGGCTGTATCTCATGAACCGTAATAGCTAGACAGTTGACAGTTGCTGCTATAACAACAAATACTAAAAAAAAAATATAGTTTCCCATACAACAAACCTGATTTTTTAGCAGTTTTTCGCTCGAAATTAATAACGGTAACACGTAGACGCTTGAAATATTCACAGAATATTTAATTGTATGTTTACTTCAATGTTAAATTAAAATACAATAAATATTTAAGGGGGCTCCAGTACAGTATGGGACCCTTCGTGCCCGAGTTCAACTCGCACTTGGCTGATTATTTTTATTTATATATGAAGCGTCAGAACATTTGATAAATTTTTTGCACTTTACTGCTTGACAATGGATAGAGTAATATTTAAAATATTGGACAGTCTATAGAGACAGACAAAACTCTTTATTTACAACCACAATTTAAAAATAAATACTGTTTACACATATACGACAAAAATATGTTTTTTTTATTTTTTTTATTTCTAATAGGTTTGCGTTGACTACACACTGCCTGATGTTAAGCAGATATGCGGTCTAGGATGTAGCACGCTTATCTAGAAGATACCTATTTACTCGAGATTTGAAGACACCTACATTGTACTTTAACGGAAAGACAGACTCAGTTCGTATGAGGAATGTGGAATCAAAACGCTTGGATCTAACGCGTGGGATGTCCACCATAAAAGGATGGCGCTTTGGTCGCGTCTGTCTAGCCGTACGATAGAAGAGAGGGGCAGGTGGGACCAGATTGTGCAACTCCTGGGCGCACTCACCGAAGTGTATCCTCCGATAGTAGGCTGACAGACACGCCATCCTACGTCGATGCTCGAGACTTTGCAGCTTCGACTCAGTCAAGGTTTCGTTGCCTATCAGCCTCCTGGCTCGCCTTTCAATGGACTCCAAAGCCTCTAACTGGTATTTGACAGAGCCATTCCAAAGGTGAGAGCAGTAATTCATCCTGACTTGCGATTTATAAAGACTAAGCAGTTGCTCAGGTGTGAAATACCGTCTCACCTTAGAGAGAACACTAAGTTTTTTTGAGGCTGATTGGGCTTTTGACTCTATATAAGAGCCAAAGTCGAGAGCCGATGATAGCGTAACGCCTAATAGTTCCAGACTGTTAGTTACACACCACGGAAAGCAGGTCTAGGTTGGTAGGTAGGTTATAAAGTGGCGGTCTTATCACCCATGGCGATTTCTTCCAGGCAACCTTGCACGAATTTGAACTGACAAGAACAAGAAATAGTGGCATTAACTAGAGCTTATATTATAATAATGATAGCTTAAGTTTGGCGTCTTTTTTGGTAAAAAATCTTATTTCAAATCGGGGAGTTTTAAGTTCAATTTCGGAGCAGATGTTCAAATGACCAGTATACGAGTAAACGTCTGATCTACCTAGATCTGAGAGGTATCTTTGTATGTGTTCCATTCCATGACGGCTCCAAAAGATAATGCTACTTAGCGTTATTTATTATTAATTAACTAAAAATATATTTCACTTTTTCATCCAATCAGTTACTGTAGATCTGTCAACTAAAGACTTTTATTGGTCGTAATTGCCTTGTAATTGAGCCACAAAAGCTGGGGCCGCTGCAAAATGCGCTGTATACACCTACTGAGCAATTCGCGGCACACTTCATGGAAAGTGGTCATCCCTTCTATGGCCACACCACATACACATTGGGACACTACCGAATACGCAGCCCGCCGGCACGTGCACCTTATCGGTATGTAATGATGAACTGGTTACTTTGACCTTCATCTTACCATTTTAAATGTTTCTGTAAGTTATCTATCTGTATTTATGTAGGATTCTAATTGAAGTTGATACCATTATAAACATTCTTTTCATTCTTAGGATTAGCCGCGGTTTAAAACTACCTCCTATAATCACTACATAGTATAAAACAAAGTCGCTTCCCTGTCTGTCTGTATGCTTATATCTTTAAAACGACGCAACGGATTTAGATGCAGTTTTTAATAAATAAAGATTAAGATGAAGGTTTATATGTATAATACACCTGTGCGAAGCCGGGGCGGGTCACTAGTTAATAAACAAAGCCGGAAAATTGACAATAGACAAAGAACTACGGCTAGATCCATCTAGAATTAGTCCTTTAAGAGCCATGTTCTTAATTCCTTAATAATCTCTCCAATCGGCAATCAAAGCGTCTCAGATGTAATTGCGATCCAACAATTGGCATACGCCGACTCTTATTTACGAAGACATAAGCAGAGATGTTTCTCGATCGAAGAGTCCGTCAGAGAGACAACAAAATGGCTCAATAAAATGGCGGAGCATAGACAAAACGCTACAATAACATCAGAACGGGAACGAATCGCACAGTTTACGACATGGGCACAACGACCGACTGCTCTACAAATGAATAAGCCATCTGTTCTAATGGGCACAATTAAACATGGTCGTCCGGCGACTGTGTGGACCTTGCTCAACATTCGGCTTTAAGATCAATAATCTAATCTGGCTATAACCGAGCTGCATTGTTCTGGGAGGCTCGATACTAATGTAGTCTTAAATGCTACGAGATTATTCAATGAGTGACTATCTGAACGATTGTTTCGATCCTCGAGTGATTTTATAGTTACCCATTTACTCAGCAGAGTAAAGACGTGACTTAATTATTTACGGTGCAAATAAATTAATCTAATGAGCTAATATATGCAATATCATAGGGACGCCATGTGACCGTCTTCACTGTTCTTTAAGGTTCTTCTTTATTAATTAGTTCAAGTTGATGTGATCATAATTTTGTACTTTCAGGTACAAAGCAAAGTTTCACAAAAATAAATTTAGTAGATAATCCTTGGCAAAATTTATAAAAAAAAGATGGATCAAACAATTAAAAATTAACATACAAAGTGAATCAAAATAAAACGATTACCTAATAAGACATATTACTTCGTTTTAGGTATCCTAAGTTACAATCATTTAATAGTGTCGTCATTAACACTATAATTAAAAATGAAGTCGCTAGTTTCAACATACCAACAGAACGCGAATAAAGTAAACATGTTATCTCATTAATTTATCAAAGTCGTTAACATCACTGTGTCTAAGATAATGTTCAATAAAGCTTTTTATACGCTGTGAAGTCGCTCCATATAAAAGGGCTCTACAAGACGAATGCTGGTTTTTTGAGTTCGATAACTGCGGACAACCAGAAACCATTCCTATATGGCAAACTGTCATAATTAAAGTCAATAATGAGCCATGTTTTTCTGATCCATGGAGCTGTTATAAGTTTGCTAAATTGAAGATTGGTGTTATTATCAGGTGTAACAGCTAACATTAAAGTTGCTATAACAATTAAAGGTTGTATTTTTGAACCAAAAATAATTGTGATTGATTTACTTGTTTGTGTTCCGAGAAGTAGCTACTTAGTTCAATGATAGCGAAAGAAATGGGGGAGTAATTAATGTCTAATGAAATTATTTAACTTTAATAAGTTTTTTAGTTTTACCACGTGTCCAAGAAAAGAAGGTAAGTATAGGTAGTTTTTCCGGAATCTGTAAGTACATATATTGTCTTGTTTTTGAGTTTTCATTGGAATATGGTCACTTACGATCAGTGTTTTCACTTATTTTGGTTGTATGAGTAAGTGTAAGATGATTTAAGATGTATATATGGATTACTACATTTGCTTAGTAGTCAAGTGTTTCTGGTTTCTGATAGTTAATATGATAAACTATCTAACAAAGACAATTAAGGATATGATTGCGTTAAAAGGTTTTTAAATTATAGTACTTTCATGTAAGTTTCATTAGGTAATTTGAAGAAAATTTCGCATAAATAACAACTTTTAAAGTTTTGTGAAAAACAGAGGCCTTAGCATGGGTCTATATACAAAACGACAACTATTTCGTTTTCGTGTAGCTCTATATTTTTTTGGCAGTTGTTCCTCGTGTCCATCAAGACTGTCACTATACAACAATATGGAGCTACACAGAAAGTAAAAGTATAATACCGTAGATTCAGATTACGAATCACTATTCTGAGTTTCATACTGACCCCTCAAGTTCTAAGTCTGAATCGCGTACCTTTAGAGAAATGTTACCCGCCTCAATTCAATCGGCCCCGCCATACCAGTATATCGTAATTGTCAAGTATTTTATTACACTATCTCAGAAGTTTTATGTCATTCAATCCGCAACTCTTAATTGAATAAGCGAGATGAAATTTACAATCGTCATACTTTAAGCCCGCCATAGTGGAACGTCACCGTGTCCTTCCATTGATCGACCGAAGCGAAGCGAAGTTATTTGTTTCTACTCGACGATTTTGCTTTCGTCTGTCTGGATATTGATGTTAATCTACAGGTCGTACTTTTCAACGAATGTCGACAAAATTTGATACACAGGTTTTATATTTTATTGTTTTTTGGGGGGGTACTGTACTGTACCAGCCATTTTAATAGTCCACTGCACGACGTAGGCCTACCCACGAAGGGGTGATTGGGCCATATCCACCACGCTGACCCAGTGCGGGTTGGTGGATGCACATTACCATCGAATTTCTTCTACGGACACATGCAGGTTGCCTCACGATGTTTTCTTCACCGAAAAGCCAGGTGTGAAATTCCGTACATAAATTCCAAAGAACTCATAGGTACGGGACCAGGATTTGAACCCACAAAAAGGGGGGAAATTTTGCTATAGCGCTATTTATCAGCCGATTTTGATAATATTTGGCAAGATCATTTAGTCTGTAAACCCTAAAAATATGTTTTTGCGAGTATGAACCAAATCGGTGAAGAACGAGACGGGATTAAATTATAGGCTTCATAATTGACAACCTAATTTATTCATAACTGTACCTGATGACTTGGTTGACACATGTTATTAAGAAAAAAAGTTCTAGAGTCCAGCAATTTGAACTTGAGCACGCGGAATTCCTGTTGGACAAATTAGTTAGACTATCAAGTTTGACTTCGAAAGATAGCCTTATGACGATTCTGTTAAGTAAATGTGAAAGTGAGTGTGCCGTGAAGTCTACTGTTTGGAGAACTACTAGAAGATACATTATAATTAATTGTTACGGGCTCTGAATTTGCAAGGACCAAAATTCCCTCCAAATTAGTAATCCACATTGCCTTATTTATGTTGTTTTTAAACTTTCACGATTTTAACACATTATTATTACGTTTCGACCGAGTTGCATCGACCGTGGTCACGAGTAGACTGGTCGATGCAACTCGATATACTACGGGACTAATCGCGCACTAAAATGAAGAGATAAATAAATACATCATCATCCCGACGTTTCGACCGAGTTGCATCGTTCGTGGTCACGGCGTAGTATTATTATATCTTCTTTGGTCACGGGTAGACTGGTCGATACAACTCGGTAGAAACGTCGGGATGATGAGGTATTTATTTATCTCGTAATTTTAGTGCGCGATTAGTCCCGTAGTATATAGTAAGAATATTTTTTTTTAGTACCCTGTATGTTTTCGTATCTTCTTCTTGGAAACGGCTCTAACAATTTTGATGAAATGTCATAAGGGTTTTCTTTGTATGTTTGATCCTCAGACCAAATAAAAAAATAAACACAGAATGTTGTGAACAAACAAGTGAGGCCGACCAAAACTACGCCTCGCCGTGTACAGACAATTACACACACATCAACGTACAAGGAAACTACGCCTTGGCTTGACAGTCGAACTATGACGGCGCAACAGCGACGCACTCACATATGTATAAAAAACCGGCTTCACTTGACTGTTCGACGACGTTCCCTCTTGATTTTTTTATTTGCTCTGAGGTTTGATCGTCTAAACAGTTTTTTCGATAAAACGCGGATTTTTTTGTTATTTTTTTGCGCACCATTCGTAGCTGTCGCTTTCTAGTACTTACAATAGGAATATAATGCGATACAACAACACTTTATTGACACTACAATAAGGAACATAGGTAACAGAAAATAAATACAAGAAAAGGGCACAATAGGCGATCTTATCGCTATGATTCGCTCGCACTCGATCTAACACCAGTTTGTATACTTAGTTCAGTCTTAGAATACGGAGCTGAATTTGGGGAGACGCTGCCGATAGACTGCGTGCATTCCGAATGCAAAAACGTGCGATAAGAACAATTGTTCAGGTGTCGCGCAGAACTTCAGCGAAATCATTCTTTGGCTCGCTCGGGATAATGACGTTACCTTCGCTCGTCATACTGCAGACTGCTGTGCACGTGAGGCAGAACCAGTCCTGGACCAGTCTCCGAGGAGAGGAGAGAGTCACTCGTTCAAACACAACCTCCGTAATGTGAACAATTTCGCATCGGTTCGTCTGAGTCTCACGCGATCCAAAAAACTGACTCACGTGTTGGGTCCAGCTGGGTATAACTGCTTGCCGGTAGACATCACTGACGCCCTTAGTGATAACATTTTCAAAAACAAACTTAAAAACTGGTTTGTTTCAAGAACTTTTTACTCAATTGACTAATTCTTTACGAATGAACGAAAATATAACATGGAAAGTTACGGAAATTAATGAGATTTATTGAATGTTATTTAATTTAATTGAGTGATATTTGTCTATTATACCTACTGATAAATACTTATAAGTACTTATTGTACCTAATACAATGTATTCGTGAACTGGTTATTACCATCTAAGTAAACTGACGTATAGTAGTTAAACCAAAATTATTAACAAAATGTTCATCTGTTTATCATTCATACTTGTATAGAATAGTTTACCTACTACTTATACTGAATGTGCCGATATTTTTAACATTAATATAATTTAATCTTATATGAAATGAAATTAATATAAGTAAATCCTACTATCCTACTAATATTATAAACGTGAAAGTTTGTGAGGATGGATGGACGGATGGATGGATGGATGGATGGATGTATGGATGTTTGTTACTCTTTCACGCAAAAACTACTGAACTGATTGAGATGAAACTTTGCAATAATATAGCTTATATATCAGAATAACACATAGACTATAAATTGTAATGATATATTGCGTATGCGGGCGAAGCCGCGGGTAAAAACTAGTATTCTATATTAAGTTAGGTAAAATTTAAAGGATCTTCAATATCAAAACATAAAACTCTTCCATAACATTCCTATCTGTTCTCATTACTTTTATTATTGCCTGCCTCGGTGGCTCAGTGGTTAGTGACCTTAACTTCTCTAGAAGCGTGGGTTTGATCCCCACCCATTTATGTAATGAACATAAGTGTTTGCTCTGTGTCTGGGTGCTATTTAGTTACTATCTATATAAGTATTTATTTAAAAATAAGTATATGTAGTATATCAGTCTCTGGCAGCCATATCACAAGCTTTGCTTAGTTTGGGGTCAGAGGCCGTGTGTAAGATGTCCCAAAATATGTAGGTATTATATTTATAAGGAAATCTTAAATCCCGTATTATAATGTAAGTAGTATTTTTTTAATATCTTATATAATTTTTCTTATTTTGTTGCAATAAGTAAATCTGTAACGCTATTTTATCCCACCTTGGTCTTAAAGCGTAAATTAGCGCGCTAATTAAGCCGTCACGTAGATGTGGACTTCTATGCTCTAAGACTGGCAGCTTTCAGTGTTACGTAACGGCCTAATTCGCGCGCTAATATACGCATTGAGGCGCAGGTGCAGCAGTAGCATTAATATAATAGTAAATTCACCGTACCTATCACAAATGCCATTATCAACTACTATAGCCATAAATCAATTGATAATAAGGGGCAAGGCAATATGTAAGTCTATTTTGTATGGAATCGAATTCCAGTATCATACCTAATAGTAAATGATGATTGACAGCAATGGATAGCCGATGTCTGCACGTCGACTTGAAAAATGGCCACCATATTTTATTTCTTTTAATAAACTCTCATCAATATTAATGTTAATTACGGTTCAAAATTACAGAGGCTACCGGCTGCAAAAATGGAAGCGAATTACAATGTTGTAGATCCACGGTAACATGTTTGAGATTTTGATCTCAAGTTGTGGTAAACAAAAAATTATCAGTGACAAATTTAAAGAAATATAAATACATACACGTTTGGAGTGGTTTGTAGATAGATATCAAATATCTTATTAAAACGATAATACAATATTTGCAGTTAATTAATCAAGTTTGTTTTGCTTTATGGCGTTTTAAGTCAATGTACCTACCTACCTACCTAGGTACAGTATATACCTATGTACCCACATTAAAATAATTCCGTAGAGATATTTAAGGTACAATTTTGGAATATCAAAGATGTATTACACCTACTGATCTATTCTACATATCAGTGACCTCTATTTCACCAACTCTACATTTTCCTTTAAAACATTTTTTTTTATTTAGAGAAGTCAATCTCAGAAACTGCGAAAACATCATGCAGTCTTTTAGGCTAGGAAATGAGAGTCTTTTGATGGCGAGACTGGAAGAGGCAGAAGCAGCCATATACAATAACGACACTTCCCAGATCATCAAGGGAACAATGAGAGGTCAATATATGGCTGCTTATAATGCAGTAAAAGGATTCGTGGCCCTAAATGAGGATGAGACGGATCGGACTGGAAAACTGAAGTACGTGACGCCACCAGAGGACCCTATTGTGGTGACCGCCAGGTGTACCAAAATAATGCTGGATGACAAAATTGCTAACATGGCAAAAACCATCGAGAGCAGTCAAGTCGAGGCACGGTGGGGCAACTGGAAGGTACCCAAGATCCAGTGGGTCAATGGTGTGCCTGGTTGCGGCAAAACAACTTGGGTGGTACGACACTTCGATGTGGATAGGGACGTTATCATCACCACAACAACTGAAGCAGCCAAAGATCTAAGAGAAAAGCTGGCGCACCGTATAGGTAACTTAGTAAGAACTAAGGTGCGCACCATGGCTTCCACTCTCGTAAATGGTTTTCGAGGTTCTGAGAGTTGCAACCGTCTAATGGTGGATGAGGCTCTCATGAATCATTTCGGAGCTATAGTGATGGCTTCGAGGCTGTCTGGTGCCAGTGAACTTATCCTCATCGGAGACGTTAATCAGCTACCTTATATTGATAGAGAAAACCTCTTCGAGATGAGGTACCATCGCCCTAACCTGGTCGCAAACATCAGCCAGGAGTTGTTATGTACGCATCGGAACCCCATGGATGTAGCGTATTCACTGAGGGAGATATACACGGGTGTATATTCCTCAGCAATCCAGGTCAGATCTCTAGAGCAGAAAAGATACACGGGTGCGCTAATACCCCATAACCTCCCCAACACCCTCTTTTTGGTCCACACTCAAGAAGAAAAAGAGACCCTTATCACCCAAGGGTATGGAGTGGGGTCGGGGTCGCGCATCCTTACCATCCACGAAGCTCAAGGTCTGACATACGACTCTGTCATCGCCATAAAAATCAGGGCTAAAATGAGGTTGCACGAAAGCGTTTCACACGCGGTCGTCGCAGTTTCACGGCACACCAGGTCCTTCACTTACTTCGCAGACAACGAGGAAGACGCTATCAGCCACTTTGTGCGGCGTGCGACGGCTGCGTCACCCAAGGTCATCGTAGACTATAATTTAAAGATGGCCATTAAAGACCGAAACGCGGCGGTGATGGAGGCTCTGCGCGGTATAAGCAGTAATTTGTAAAACGATGTTATGTAAAATCAACGTAGTTTAAAGTTTGTTTTTAATTTTATTAGATTTAAGGTCCTTTTGTTAAGCCTTTCCAAGCAATATTGTTCAATCTTTTTTTCTTAATGTATATCCTAAAAAGCACAGACCCTGGAGTCTGTGGAGTGTAACAATTAAAAAAAAAAAAAAAAAAAAAAAAAAACATTTTTTTAAAAATTAAAATCATCTAAAACTATAAAAATATCTGTTACCTATTTAGCTAATCTCAAATCTAACCGCAAACGTATATATGACAGTTCTGGCCAAGCTCTCCTAATAAAGGACCGCAGTCAAAAGGAGCTGCGGCCCGGCCGGTTCACCCAATTAAAGATGAATCTCCCGTGGATCATGTGACAACAAGTCTTGATGAAATATAACCAAGCTACAGAGACTACGCGAACGATTTTGATACTTGCAGAATTAAAAACTCAATAAGTACATACTAAATCATTGCTACATGATACTAGTTTTAACCACGACTTCACCTGCATAATATTTTTAAATATATCCGAGCAATTAAGTCGACCTGTTACATCGTGAAAAAGTAATAAACAAATTAAAATCACACTTTTGGATTTACATGTAATACCTAAAAGTAAAGATCTACATGCAGTTCGGCAAACAAATTGAAACTAATTCAGGTACTTCCACAGAATTTCTTTATTAGGTAGTTAGGTACTTCCATACTTTTTTGTACAGGAATTACCAACTTACCTTCTTAAAAAATCATGTTACTTAGATGTCAACATCTGAGGTGATATCGTTATTACCTCCGATAAAACAATTGGCAATTACCTTTTTTGAAAGAATTTTTGGGTTAGCTTAAGCCGGAAACATACTATCGGACACGGCTTACAGACGCAACTGACAGCCGCGACTTAGCAATGTGCACAGTCTTAAGACATCCGGTGTGCCAGATCGCTCTCGGACGTCCGAACGCTCAAGGTCTTCCGAAGGTGACATCCGCAACTTATGTCCGATAGTGTTCACGGCTCAGTGTACTTTCATAGTCTAGGTCGCGGCTGTCAGTCGCGTCTATAAGCCGTGTCCGATAGTATGTTTCCGGCTTTATGGTCTACGATTCTCTAATTTTTCTAATCGATTTTACATCAAGTATCAAGATTGCGCTATACTAAGCAGCAGTGCCAACATCGAAATGAGGCTGGCAGAATGAAGGCTACATGCCGAGACCTACGTAACTTTACAATGTATTTCAATATGAACTATCGTATTTTTATTATAATGAACATTTAGAGTGGCTGCTGTGCTCCAAAAAGGCTGCATATTTGATGGGTCGTCTCATATTTTACTCTGATCCGGGGCCGAAGACAGACATATAAATCAAAGGCATGTTTGCTAAGGAGGCGACCGCTCGGCACGTCTTCGTAATTGCAGCAAAAACACGCATTGTGTGATTTTCGAAGACGATGGCAAATTTTCGAATAATTTCCAAGCTAGCCGTTAATATTCCGCTGCATGCTAACGCAATAACAGTTATATCGGAGTAAAAATTTAATGCCTGCCATTTTGAAATAGCATTATTTTCCACGAACGGTACAATAAAGAAATGTCAGAGATAAGTTACCTTTGTTGGCCGGGAACTGATTAGCCAGGCCCGCGGATCTCTCAATGGTTCCGTAGCTCGTTCGTTCCTCGGGTGCGTCATAAATTTCCATTGATTGGATTAATCTGATTTGGATGTCAATTTTGCATGGAAAGTACAGGTTCTTTATAAGAAAATACAATCACGAACCGTCTCGAGTTTATTCCTTTCTTGGTGCATAATCTCAAACTTATTGTTACTTTGACTGAATGCAGATATATATCTATCTCCGGCCGTAAGTTACCTGATAATTTACATATTTAGTCTTATTTTTAGGACGCAATCATTAGTGGAGTATGAGTCATGTTTTTCATCTTGTTAAAATCCGGACTGCCTACGTGTAGGTATGGAATGTTCAGTTCAGTGGTAATGTTGAGAGTTTTTATTAATAATTTAATGATAAAGAGTACAGTTACGAGAACTTATAGCCAGTTAACCGTTCGTAATGCGTTGCCTATAAAAGTATGAAACATTTCCTTTACAAATTATATGCAATCATAATTATTCTAGACAAGTATTATGAGAGGCAAAGAAGTAAGAGAATGCGGCTCATGGAGTTTATAAAAAGCGGGTATTAAAACAGGAAGGCAGGGCCGTACGGTTCGCATCCCGTATGCGCACCCGGACACTGCATACTGAGAGTACCTGTTCGCTTTAGCTTTTCCACTTATTATGACACGTTCATTACCATTTAAGTAGCGGTTTTTACTGCCAACCCACCTTATGATATATCGCTCGAACTCCGGCGAGCTCGTATCCAAATAAAGTGAACGTCACTCAGCGCTCGGCATGCTTTGATTATGATTGAATTATGCATAGTCCTTCGCTAGAGCAGGCCTATAATTCATTGGAAAATTTATGGGCATCAGTCGCAGACCCCCATTCACAAACGAGCATATTTCCCACGTCAAGTTTGATTGCGATATCATAGTGAACGATGACATTTGAGTACGCACTAATTTAATCCTGCAAGAGCGCTCGCAAGGTGCGCTATCTGCTCAGAGATACAGGGATGATATCGCGCCGAGGAATTCCCCCTTATAATTCCATGCATCAGGGTTCATTTTTCAATCCGTGGGTACGAGGAGGTAATCACGCGATGCAGGCCTTTTAACGCTGAGTAAACAAATCTTCGACATTGTATCTTTGCCTTAACTCTCTTTATTCAAAGAAACATTGTCAAGAGAAATGTACGATTATTGTAGTGTTTTCTTATGGATTGTGTTACGAAAATACATAACTCGTCGTCTACGCTAAGGAGAGCCGCGCTATCTTTGATTTCGTGTACTTTATCAAAGCGAACACAGCAATAGACATATTTGCGCTGTATGTCTAATCTATGTCTACGTTTACTAGATTAACAATTATTGTGCTGTAAATACTATTGGTGCAGACAGAAGTAGATTTTGATCTAGGGTTGTACTTTAAACACTATCGAGATTATGTAAATTAAAATGACAAAATATATTAGTGTATTCCGATGCAAAGTTTCCCACAGACACTGGGTCCAGACGGCAATAAATCAGCACAATCATACAGTCAGTCATCTTTCTTTGTTATCATATTAAAGGGACGGCATTCCATCGATCGACGTAATTATGCAAAAAGCTGGACCGCGGCCGAGCGCGCGGCTGCCCTTTGACAACCGCATCATTATTGTTGACATAATATAAGATTTATACGATTAACTTATTAAGAAATATTAATGCTCCTTAGAATAAATCGTGTTCATAAAGAAGAGAGGCTAAAGCTTTAAGTACCAATAACTCGTATGTTTAAACTGGAATAAATACTTACTTACTCGTAGCAATATTCAACTTAAATATAAAATATAAGAGATAGACGAATGTACCGGCAAAAATCTCGCGAAAGCAAACGAATGCGTAATTTGGTGAACAGTGGTTAAATTAGCAGGCGATGCGGGCGTCTTTATAGTCTTTAAATTGGCAAAAAATCGAGACAAGTCTCGGCTGACACCGATCGTGGAGGCATCGACAAAACAGGTGTTATCATAAACATACATTTTGAGATAAAAACAAAATAATTTTCATGAGTGGCCGGTAGGCGCGAACTGCCGTCCGTGTCGCCGACACAATGGCGATTCCATTTTTTTTCATTTCGTTCGTCGTCGGCATAAAAGCCGGCGATATTAAATTTAGTAAGCGGAGAGGTGTCCGAAATCTCACGCAGACGTGCGATCCGCCACACATATTTCCGTCTGCACAAAAAGCGGAACTATAGCCATAAATATGTCCAAATAAACATTAGTTGAGGACGGCCGAATGAGGCTCCGTAGGGTTTCGTCCCATCCACAATTAAATAGCGAACATTATTTGTCATAAGTGTAATATGGTACGCGAATTATTGTTATCATCATATTAAATGTTGCAATATCCTTCATCAGGTTATCTCCGCCTCGGTTTTTTCGGCGTCAATATTCGCGTTATGCGGTGATAATTTTCCGTTCATGTCGTCGCTATAGGCGGAAAAGCAAGTGTAATATCATGTTGCACCTTATTGGTGTATGAAGTCGCTCATATTCTTTCTTTATTATTGCTACACGCGTTTAAACGTAAATGGAAGTATAAAAAGGTGTGAAGTGGTAAGGATAATGGTGAAGGGGTAAGAAGAGTTTGCATTGTGCGCGCTAACAACCCGCGTTGTCGCGCGGACGGGCTGACAGCCGCGCGCCGGACGCGATAATATGTGTACATATGTAACATTAAACTGCAAAAATAAAGGACACTTTCACACTACATGGGTTCAAGAACAAGTTTTTCCATAACACAAAAGACGGCACTGAATAGTTATAGCTGCTTCGCGGCCTCGTCGCATAATCCAATAAAACAATCCCGGGAATGTACCGTCAGGTTGCTGAGGGACTACGACTATTTTGATTTTTAACAATATTTGATAAATATGATTTCATCAAAAAATTATATTTACACACATATGTCATAACTAAACATTATTTCTTTGATTCAAATATATGACAGAAAGAAATTTTAAATAATAGTAAAAATTATGATATACCTACATAATCAAGACCGATGAACATGCTGGATCCAAGTAGCTTCCAAATGGTCTTATTGGAAATCCACCGGGAAGGCTATGTCTAGCTGTGGAGGCCTCCTACGGCTGAAGGATAAACAGTAATTTTGTTTTTAATATGAAGCCATTTGCTTTTAAATTAGTCTATGTGAGAACTACATATACTAATAAAATTGCTGTCAGTAAAGGAGTAAAAAAATAATACAGCCTGGACTATCGCAAATATTTATAAATGTCAGCAGTTTCAAAGCGCATATTGTTAAAATAATCAGTGAGCTTTTATTCGGAACTCAACTTACTGATCTATCTGAGCGTTGAAGAGAATCCAGTAAGTAATATGAGAAGAAACATATTTCTGATTCTGGATTTTTTCTTTTTTCAAGTATTACTTTTTAATAAGAACATATTAAAAAATATAAACAAGTTTAAAATAACCTTTAACATACTCATTTGCAATACTTGAGATCTATAAATCTATTTTGCTATCTGTACCCATGAAATTGGCGGCTGAATCTCAAAATATATGAATTTGATTCAATGGAAGGGCAAGCGGCTCCTTCTGTTCTCGTAAGGGCTACCACCAATAAATTTAATATTTCTTTTTCAATATTTTTAATGCATTTTATCATTAAGGAATTTAAAAAATAATCCAAGTCGATGATGCAAGTGCTTAATTAAGGTAGGTACATATAATATGGGGTGTTACTTTGCAAATTCACAGTGGTTAGTTCTATTAAGCCTTATTTCAACACAAAATAGATCAAAAACATGTATTGGTGCCGGAGACACCTCGCTAGCGTTGTTTATATTTTTTGGAATGTTATACCTCAGCTTACTCTTGTAATCTCTTCTCTCTGTCTTCTGTTTATGATAATTAAATCAGCTATGTTGTAATGTAGAGAGAAAAGTTAGATTTATTTCGGCACAAAAGAGTGCAATAAAACGTGTAGCCGCTGGCGACATTTCACTAAATTTGTCCAAAATTGTTCAAACATAATAACCACACACTCGCCATTAGCCGTTTATGACACTTATTTAATATAGACGGTAGTTGCCTCTACTTCAACACAAAAGAGAGCGATAACACGTGTCGTGTCACCACCGGGTGACATCTTGCCAGCTTTGCCCATCATTGTTCGACCATTAAAGCCTTATTGGAATATTATTATATGGAATATTACTGTCCTTATTGTAAAATAGTGATAGTAACTGGCACGCAACTCTGAGTGTGATATGACGCGGTGGCGAGGTAGCTCGCTAGCTTTGTTCATAATTATTTGAATATTATGACTACATTTACACTTGCTCTCATAAATGTGTATGATTCTTATTTCAGGTATTTTGGAATATAAAGATAGTATCTAGCCTTATTCAAACACATATGAGTGTAATAACACGTTTTGTACCCGATAACACTTCGCTAGTTTCGTTTATAATTGTTTGAACATTATAACTGCACTTACATTGGCTATCATAGGTCCATAATTATTATTTCAGCTATTTTATAATATAAAGACAGTAGCTAGCCCTATTTCAACACAAATGAGTGCTATAAACACGTGTTGTCGCAGGTGACAGCTCGCTAGGTTTGTCTATAAATTGTTCGAATATTATTCTTGCACTGACACTGGCCATCTGTTTTTGATATTTACATACTTATTAGCTATCTTGGAACATAGGGACAGTAGCTTCAACACAGATTATGATATAATCGATATTGGATAAAATAGTTCGAATGGTAGGACAAATAGCTAGGTAGCTAATATTTAACTGAAATAAAATGCGGACCGCATTTTATTTCAGTTAAATATTAGCTAGCCCTAACGCAACACAAAAGAGCTCGATAACACGTGTTGTCGCTAGCGACACCTCGCTAGCTTTGTCCATAATTGTTCGAATATTATACTTGCACCTACGCTTGCCATCATCAGTGTATGTGCTAATGTTTATTATGTTAGCTTCTGTTTTGTGGAAGACAGGACCAATGATTAAAAACTGTTGGAAATGGGACGGAACACTACGTTTCATAATTATAAAAAACTTAATAACCGTAATTTATTGTATTTCATCAGTTTATAACAAACTTTTGGTTACTTATTTTAATGTTGCCTGGAAATGATAAAAACTTGTAGACTTCTTATTTACATGATATTGATAATTATAGTCTCTGTATACCTAATAATACTAAATAGACTGAAGTGTATTAACGGATATTATATATATATTAATGGAACTTTTGATAAAGTTAGGTAGGTACCTATTGGTATAACAATAAAAGCCTTGAAATTAAATAATTTTACCAAATTACAGTTCATATGACTTTTGCCGTTGATAAAACAAAACCTACCTACCTACCGGGTAATTAAGGTTATTAAGTGAGTTTGTTTAGGCCGTGTGGCTAGCCCTGGTGTTAGAGTTTTACGGCTCACCACCGGGGCCTACAAGTTAACGTGTCATCTGAGCCATGGTAGCGCTCTGTTGTAAATGCCACCTGGGGTCACCAATCCGAAGACTGATCGTGCCAAACGTTGCTTAACTTTGGTGATCGCTGACATACACCTTGCCAAACTACGCTAAAAGCGTTATAGTTTATTCTTGATACGAATCCAATTCACTTTATATCAATTCATGATATAATCAACGATGCAGCTGCAAACTTCATAAATTGTTATACTCGTAAGTTTGATTTTGGTCTATCGCCACAGACATCAAATAAATTCTAAAATATTGTATTCCCACCTCGTAGCTACACAGCTTGCTGGGATTTGTCTCCTTGGTTCTCTTTTATTTTATTTCACACCGTTCGTCGACGTTTGCCCTTTCCTTTTGTCAAACATAAGTTTCCATTGTAAGGGCTGTCGTTGTTATGCCACCTCGACGCGACATCGCCAGATATTTCTTCAAAATCTTGTTTGCGAACTTTGTTTCTGTACGAAAAACGCGAAGAAAAATATACAAGCCATTTTAAATCTCATTCATAATAAGCAAGCAGATACTTTGAAACCAAATTGAAATGAGGAAAGAAACGTTTCAGAGTACCTCCTATCATCACCTTACAACTTCTCATTCACAAGATCGCGTGTTTCTTTAACAGCAAAAAAATGTCAGCGAGTACAATTCCCGTTCCTCTCTCAAGATGGCAATTAACGAGTTCAATTAACGATTTCTGTGTTAAGGCATTTTCACGGTTGTTCTCTGAATAAAGACGAGTCTCCTCAGAAGCGTTCGGCTGGCGGAGATTCCGGCTGGCAGCGAGTGAGATGACTGGTTAATTGGCCCGTACGCAGTGCACGTACCGCCTCTGACATGTCACAAGACGTCTGCCACCGGCAGCGGCGATCCCTCAACGAATTCCGATCGGGAAGAGCGAAAAAGACACGAGCTGAGCATGCGGTGGTAAAAAGTTGCGCAGCCGGAGCATCTCCGCGGGAGGCTATGCTGCGCCCGCGCCGCCCGCGCCCGCCCGCCCGCACCAGCGCGACTGATGTCCGCGCAACTGAATCGCGCGATTAAAACGTTCACTGCCCACTATGCAATACATCTCACGAGCTTTTATCAATCTTGCAAACGAACGTCATTCATGAGCCTCTCTTTATATGGTTATCGCTTCTATGATCTCTAAGTCGATCCGTCATACGCTTGTAGATCATGTTTAATCATCGGCTTATCTCCATCGGTTATCTGATTCAGTAGACATTAGTAGTTTACGTGAGTAGTCAACGGTTTTTGTAATCTGTTTTGTTTTATTTGCATGATGCGGTAGGTATGCGTAGCGGGCGAAATGCCCTAGTTCCCAGTATTGTGTTGGGTTTGGAGAATGATTGGAGAAGGGCCGTCGGCGCGCGACGCGACTCGCAAAAACAGCCGCCTGGTCGCGGTGGACCTGCGCACGCGTCGCTACCAAACGTATTGCCATTTATAAGTCAGCGATTACGCGCGTAATATCGCCAAATCTACGTGTTGGTAGTGTGACACCGTACGTGCCAAACATATTGTACTACAAACCCTATAAACATGAGTTATAAAACGGTAGCTTTCCAAATTTAGTATAATTTGTCAATCATGTAGATGCGTAATGTTGTACGAATAAGGTAAATGTCCCAGTAACAAAGTGGCAGCGGCGGCGCGGCATAGCAATGCGCGGCCGACCACAAACCGAGTAGGTACAGCGTCTTCAGACGCCCGCGTCATACGAATGATGCGATATAACGGATCGACCCGATTATTTCTGTCCATTTCACGACTGTTTAATAGCAATGTTAAACTCGGCGAAAGCAAACATACACGCCCTGTTTATCGAATATTTTACGATGTTCACGGATTCATTTTAAAACGCTAAGCCTTGTGGAAGCGGCCGAAAGAGTCTTCCATTCGACCCGCTAGTTTTACTATTTCTGATATTTATATTACAGTTACTCATTTACCATTCTGATTTACCTGCGTGTATGTTTATTCAGATTCGTATGTTTATGATGCTACGATACGTTGTATCAAATAAGATTTACTGTTTGTGAAATAACTTGGCGTTGAAACATCTGGATCTGCTTATTAGTTCTTTTTACATACTACATGCGCACATGTGAGATTATTCATTGGTTAGCTTTCTGGAAAACCATGACTATTAGGTACAGTCTTAAAAATACCAGAAGCTTTGTTGTTGATGTGTGCAATTATAAATATCTATGAGTAGGTAACCACAATGCTGTAGGTAATACACTTCAAGACAATGAAACATATGCAATCAAATGTATTACTCAAGTAAGTATACTAGTAGTTCTACGAACAGTCGACCTCGCGTCTGTTCAACTGAATTCATAAGCCTATATCTTGACCCGCTCTTGACTGACAACATTTGGGTTTAAATACTAAATGGATTTAAAATTGCCAAATATTATCAAAATCGGTTCATAAGTAGCTACAGATAATTTCCTTCCTTTTTGAGGAAAATAAACCGAATCAAAAATTGCTGACGACAAAAAAAAATACATCTAGAACCCATGAACCAAGTTTCGTTGAAAATGTGCTTTGTAGAGGAGAATTAACATCTCAGCAAAAAGGCAGACGAAAGCAAAAGTGTCGAGTCAAAAATGAGACTTCGCTTACTTCGTTTGCTCGGTCAATGAAAAGTGGTTGAATACCATCGACTTGGCATTTTTCTGTTTTAAATATTGATGTTAATTCCACAAACAGACCAATAGCAATCTAGAATAAATTCTAACTTTCGAGCCTACCAGTCAGAACAATGCTGGCAGCAACAGCATTGCCACACAAAAAAATGTATTTTTGTAATAATATACATGGTTATAGGGTAAGTAGACCTATTCCCGTTAAGGGTGTGTAGTTTACCTACTTTGTTTCTGACTGATTTGACTATTAAATACGAGTACACTAATAAAAAAACAGATATTTGAAATTGGTATTTATAAAATTCCCAATTTTCGGCTATCAGCTCAGATATTTTGAAACGTGTAAGTCGTACTATTATTTTTATTTGATTTTTACATGTAAAATAATGTTTTATGACCTCACTACCCAATATTGTCCGTAAAATTAACCTTTTATAAAAAGTATTTGAATTCAAATATCCCGAAAACTGTGAGATTTAGGATATGGTGTTTCATAGTCAAATCAGTCAGAAACGTAGTAAACTACACACGCTTAACGGAAATAGGTCGACTTAGCCTGTTACCCTGTATATCGGCAGCAACAAAACACTTCCACACCAGTTAAGTACCTCTATCTTTTCGAAAAGTGCCATTTATGGAATAAATTACATACACTTGTACTTACACGTACTTAAGTTAATTTATTTATCCGTATCCAGTGAGTACTTTGCTCCTGGAGTCCTCGTGGTAATTTGTTTGGGTCACATCTGAATAATTTTGATAACGTGTTCAACAGGAATATAATAATGGTGTACTAATGTGGTTTCTATGTCGACGCACCGCCCTTCCGTGCAGGTGTCGAGTATTTAGATCGTATCTCCCTAAGCACCATATTTTGACACTTTCTTTGTTGCTTACTGTAAAATTATGTTTACTGACAATGTTTCTTTTTTTTTATAAATATTTTGGGACATCTTACACACGGTCTCTGACCCCAAACTAAGCAAAGCTTGTGATATGGCTGCCAGAGACTGATATACTACATATACTTATTGTTAAATACATACTTATATAAATAGTAACTAAATAACACCGGACACAGAGCAAACACTTATGTTTATCACATAAATATTTGACCAGGGTGGGGATCGAACCCACGCCTCTTTGACCCAGAAGTTAGGGTCACTAACTACTGAGCCACCGAGGCAGTCAAATGACTTTAAATAATTTAAATGATTTACATGACAAACACGGTTTTGCGCTTAAACACAGTGGCTTGTCTTTATTTAAGACTAGCTTAAATTGCGTTTAGCTCAATTTGAATGTTTGGTTCAGTTTCAGCTTGACAAAAGATAACATAAACACATAAGTAGTATCGTTTGGTTATTTAGTTAATGAAACTAAAGGAAATCTTCAACAAATAAAATTGGGTAGGTACCTATATATTTGAATTTTAATTTATTTATAAAGAAAATGGCCCAGAAAAAGGTTTGTCGTGAAATGAAATTCTAGAGCAGGGCAACCGAATTTAGAGAAATTGCGGGTAACGTTTTTTTAATTCAAGTTATTCATAGTATGCGTATAAACTTATAGTTGTAAAAACAAACAGCTGTCACAAGGGCATTTATTTAAAAAAAGAATGGTGCTACAGATAGGACCGAAGGGCGTTAAAAATTCTACCTGCCATTTGTAGAATTAGCATAAAGTTACGGATATCGTTACAGAGTAAATAATTAATTTGTTTTATATTTTATCTTATCTGGGCAGTGAATATGAAATTAAGTTAAGCATATGGCTGCTTAAGTACGGTAAAAATTAACAAAACAGATAGCCCAACGATATAATGGCAATTGTAGTTAATCGAATTGTTATTTTATTTCAAAAATGTCTAAATGGTGCTATATGACATTTTTATGTAACTCTTCGTGTATTGCAACTTATTTAGTTCGATTTTATCATATCAGGTATATCACCGTAGATGTTTCAGTTTTTAAAAAGGGCAAAATTTCACAAGGTCGTGGTCTGGTTTCCATCCATCCATCCATCAGCCAGAGGACGTCCACTGCTGGGCATAGGCCTCCCCTATAGATCTCCAATAAGACCGGTTGGAAGCGGCTTGCATCCAGCGCGATCCTGCGGTATTAATGAGGTCATCCATCCACATTGTGGGTGAACGTCCTACGCTGCGCTTGCCAGTACGTGGTCTCCACTCGAGAACTTTTCGACTCCACCGGTCATCAGTCCTCCGCGCTATGTGTCCTGCCCATTGCCATTTCAACTTGCTAATCCGTTGGGCTATGTCGGTAACTTTGGTTATTCTACGGATCTCCTCATTCCTGATTCGATCCCGCAGCGAGACTCAGAGCATAGCCCCCATAGCTCGTTGGGCTATTTGGAGCTTACTAAGAAGGCCCATAGTGAGAGACCACGTTTCTGTGCCATAAATCATCATTGGCAACACACATTGTTCGAAAACTTTCGACTTGAGGCACTGAGGTATGTCGGACGAGAAGACGCTACGCAATTTTTTGTGGTTCGGTTTGGAGAGTTCAAAAACCACAACAAATCAAACAAACAACGTAGAAGTAATAAAATTCTACATCCAATACCTAACGGTCAAAATCTAGGTAGTAAAGCCAACATTTGGCACAGAAAAATGGACTAAGCCCTCTACTCTTTGCTCTACTTTCTTCTGAAACCGCTTCAATCCAACTAAAATTTCGTCTTCTTCGGATTAATTTGAATGAATGTGTGCTTCATCTCTCTATCTGTATCGTCAATGATGTATTGTATCATTTGTACTTAAGTTGTGTAAATTTGCAGTATCAAGATTAGACCTACTTAACTTAGGGTACTGCAAAAAGTATAAATAGCAAAAATAGCACACCAGAAGAAGGTATTTGCTAAGGTATTATCTACGAAGTGCTATAGGTCAAATCAAACTTAATAGCGTCTATTAAATTAACTACAAGCTGCCCAAATCTTCACTCCTCACCGTGTAGCTGACATGAATTTGCTACTGCGCAACGACTTGTCTCGTGTTCACAGACGCCATTTGAATTTGATTCGGACTTCATTCATCTCCAGAAACCTTATGTTTCATATCATTTCAACGAGTCTTGGCGATGTCGACTCTACAAATTTTCCTGGAGCTAAAATATTGTAATGTTTCATTTTCAAGTAAGTAGTTAGTAAAGTACCTACCTAATCTTTTCTGTATCATCGCATTTTTCATTGTTTTGACACACTATAAACAATCAACCTCATTCTAATACCTTACCAGCATTCCATTATTATGGAACATAACAGTCATTTGCACATCCTCAATTCAAGAGATTGTCATGTAAATTATCACCGATAGACATCCCGCTATTTATTCACTGCGTTTATAATATCCAGTAATTATCATCGAGTTCTGATTACGAGGACGATTTGATTAAATTTTATGAATAATTTAGTTTGCATCGGCCCCGGAAATCCTAACAATAGCGCGTCATCCGTTTCATAAACGAGCAGCTTTTGTTGTATTTCTGTTATTATAAAAAATATGCAAATCGATAGCGGGACAGGATGCCCGTTTTTGTAATAATGTAGTATTTGCATGTAAATTTTATAGTGATTGTATCCGCGGATGTTACAATTAGGTACCTACAATGTGTCATCGTAGGTTGTAAGCGAAGTGCATTTTGGATATTCAAGTGTAAAGATTATTTGGTTACGTACGTAGATATCCTATCCTACTAATATTATAAACGCGAAAGTTTGTGAGGGTGGATGGATGGATGGATGGATGGATGGATGGACGGATAGATGGATGTATGGATGTTTGTTACTCTTTCACGCAAAAACTACTGAACGGATTGAGATGAAACTTTGCAATAATATAGCTTATATATCAGAATAACAGATAGACTATAAATTATAATGACATATTGCGTATGCGGGCGAAGCCGCGGGTAAAAACTAGTTACCTATATAGGTACAATACCTACGGATTGATATGAAAATTGATTGGCTGTCACAATTTATTTTTGAATTTGAAATTATGAGTGAAAAAACAATGCTATTAAAATATTATATTAAATAGTTTAACATGCATGATAACTGGGTAAAAAATCGTTATTATAATTAGTCCGCTAGTTAGATTATCAAAAAATAATGGAACGTATTTTTTATTTTGACCAACCAATAAACAATAAATGACAAAGATAAACGATGCCGAAGTTCGAGAGTGTGGATGTGGGGATAGGGGGGTTCGTGGCGTCACTACGAGAAAATATTTTTTTACGTAGAAGTGACGTTACGCGGAACTTTAACGGGCCTTATCTGCATCATTTTTTGTTCAAGCGACAAAAGAAAAAATACGTGTCTATTATTTTATAATAAAAATCTGTCTGACGGATTAGTTAATTATATATGCTATAAAAATTTCTAGGCTATTATACGTGTAGAGTTGTTTTTAGTAAGTACGGTACATACTTAAATTAATATATTTTTGTATCCATAATTATATCATGCCTGTTCTACATAAACTTCTCAAAAACACATGGGTATTATCCATTGACTTGGCATTTTTTCTGCTTATCTAATATCTTGCACCTCTACATAAATCTATTGTGGAACAAAATTTAAAACAGAGTGCGATTCTTTTAAGATTGCATCACATACAGTTCAGCTACGCGCTCACAGATGGCGGTACCTGTCTGTCTTTGATCAACCTAACATGATAAACGCACTTGTGATTTTTCGTATGCCAATATTTTTCTGAAAAACTCTTTGAGTTACATCAAATCTTATATAATCGAGCAAGTCATTTTGCAACAATTTTAATTGAAATTTTGTAACAGTAAAATTGTTTTTTAAAAAGAAACAGCGATTAAACAAAGCCTGCAATACGCGATCTATGGCTAAGTTTCACGATTACCGTGTAATGTAGCAGTTAATATGAGGCTTAGGGGTCATAATCGGCTTGGAATGGTCCGGTTGCAGTTGCAAGGCGGGGGCGCGCGTGCAACTGCACGCCCTCGGCCCGCCTCACGCCCCTCGCCCCCCCGCCGCCTCCGGCCATCTCGCTTGCCGGCCAAGCCGTGGACGGACCAGATCAACACTACCACCAGCGAACTCGGGAACTGATTCACAGGTGCGAATGTCATATTAGAAAGTACGGTCAGAAAAATAATTAATACAGGGTGTAGAGCTCACGCCGACATTACATGAAATCATATAGGTACCTATTTGGACTACTGTTTTATAGCCTTCGACGTATTTTGAATACAATAAATGAAGCAATTTTAAGTGAATTGCTTTATTTGCGTTATAGCTGGATATAGCATGTTAATAAGTACCTACAGCACATACATCATTATGACTTTATTTATCAGTGAGAATTAAAATGATATCTTGTGCGTTTTTGTTCATTCTGATTGTACCAAAGCTTTTTATGGATATTATTACTGATTCGTACTGCCAGGGAATAGAACAGTCTTTCTGCTTTCGTGTTTCCTAAGAGACATAATCTAAAAATTTCAAAGTCAGAGTGAATAGGTATCTTCTAGGTCTGCGTGCTTCATCTTCGACCACAATGTCGCTTACCATCAGGCGAGTTGGTGGTCAAGTGCGGACTTATTTGCGATAAAAAAAGTCAGTAGATAACATTATGACGACTTTACATCGAAAAAAAAACGCACAAATTCTTACATTCTTACATATTAGTTTGTATCGGTGATTATCATCAACATAATTTTTTTGATGAAAAACATGAAAGTTGCTACAGTAAACTATTCTGTCAATTTACACTGTACACTTGTTTGTGACAAGTGTTTAAGTATATTTTTTTGAAAGTAAAATTTCAGAGGTGTAATAAATTTTACCATGGCATCAACCCCAAAATCGCAAAAAACAGCTGTTACATACATTTTCAGAGAGTCATTGGACTTTGGTATAGAGCTGGTAATTTTTTTCAATATGTCACAGATAGCAATCGCTTAGTAACATTAAAGTTGTTTTTAACGATGGTTAGACCTCTGAAAATCCTTGCACTTAGTAAAATAACACCTTGTATACAATACTACATTACATTACTTTTGACATACTTAATTAAATTACTTTGACATTACTAATTACCAATTGTGTGACATTATTTTAATACTTGACAATATATTTCAAATCTAGACATTATTTTGATACTTGACTTTATTTTAATTTTCGTTGACATCTTTTAATTCAGTTATACCTATTCTTGATTATTGTTATTTTTTAATTTGTGAACTTTCTATTCTCTTGTTAAATTTAAATTTTAATATCATATAATTATAACGACATTTGTACGCCACAATAGGCAAAAACATGCGCTCTCAACATCTACATGTATCAAGACCTGTATACGACTTTGTTGTTGTTACACTGTTACCATGTTTTTACAAATAAATGATCATGAATCTTGAATCTTGAATACTATGTTCATAATAGAGGCCCTAGTCTGGGATGTGGTCCGCACACGCAAGCGAGACGCCCTTACCTACTTGTGATGTAAGGTGTCCACTTTATGCAAAGGCCTTCGCACTTGGAAGACCGCGATAGTTGATGCTCATGTTTGATGTAAGTACAACCGAGCTGTGTTGGTTTGTGTTGTGTTCTGTGTTTTG
Organism: Hypomecis punctinalis; assembly: GCA_949316475.1. Taxonomy (NCBI): domain Eukaryota; kingdom Metazoa; phylum Arthropoda; class Insecta; order Lepidoptera; family Geometridae; genus Hypomecis; species Hypomecis punctinalis. Next base: position 11,772,218 of record OX438799.1, read on the forward strand.
CATTGTGCCGTGTAAGTAATAAGTAATAAAGTGATAATTTCAACATATATGAACTCTATCTCTTCTCATTACTTCTTATATGTACGGTAAGTAGATAAGTTCGTATAGACCGAGTAGCTATAGCTGTATGTCAGAGTCTTTAAGCCGCTTGAACCCTCTGACATGGTTAAAACAACCGGAGCCTACAATTTAACGTGCCATCCAAGCCGTGGTAGCGCTCTGTTGTAAATGCCACCCGCAGTAACCCATCTGAAGTCTGACCATGCTGTACGTTGCTTAACTTCGATGATCGCTAACGAACACCTAGTCGAACTACGCTATGAGCGCTAACTGTCTATTATGTACGGTAATCGTATAATTAAATTTACATATAAAGTAAAAAAAAAGTATAATTATCAAGTGTTTTAATCTTTAAGTATCAATAGGTACCCCTATCCTTTGTATTTAGATATAATTTATCTAGCTGATAGCATTTTGGCAACACTGATTTATACTCTAGATATCGGTGGTATTGGTACTTACGAGAAAATTTGTTTGGCTTCTCTACCGTCTAAGCATATGTTAAGTATCCTTCTATGTTAGATAAAACTTATTCATACTCAATTTAATTCTACGATTTTAAAGCATATTTGAGTCTAGTCAGTTATTTAGGACATTTTTATTTCTCGGTAGTATATGAAATCAAATACTACCACTTAGATCGTCTGATAGGTAACTTTAGGTAATTAAATTTCGGCTACTCTGTAGGTGAGCTTCAGTGCCATACAACTTATAGGTAGTTGAAACAGGAAAATTATACAAAAATAAATTTATTCCTATTTCCACCGAATATTTTTTTCAGTACCCATTTTGTAACTACCGACACTAAGCAGTTCTAGTTGCAAAAAATAAGAAAAGCAAACAAAAACCTTACGCACGTGATGCCCAAAGATGTTTAAACAGGCAGATCAGACGACCCAGCACGTATAGCTTTTTCTTACTAACGGTTTCCACGGTACAAATTTATGCATTTTTCTCGAAAATAACTGGATAACTTCGTGATTGTAGGCAAAAACTGTGGACTAATTTTTCAGGAACGATTGACTAATAATAAATTTATGGCGTGAAGAGTTTCTTCTCATTCGAAAAGGTCCGATAAGTACCTGCAGAGGATTACAACTTATGGAGGCAAAAATAGAAGCTTTTTCCAAGTAGTGTGACGGAAAAAAATTTAGAACTATAGTTGGGTCTGACCTCAAAACAATAAGGACACATTCTAGTGTTTAAAGACATTTAATTTTCTGAAATTTAATTTAAACATAAAACTATTTTTAGTTGCAGCACAGCTTAGGAGCCCTAGTCTTAGATGAAACTGAATGGCCAAAACTGAGTATTATCGTATGAGAATTTTCAATCTCATTGGAAAAACAAATATATTCTAATATTACGATTTCACACTTAAGTTAGAGTTGGGGGTAATTTTTAAGATACGTTATTTTTTTAAATATGTGGGTAAGTACTTGCTTGGTATATATGTCAAACAAGATTATTTTTTGCAAAAATTAGCATGACTGACCTCACCCGTGTACAGAATTTGCCCAGCCAATTTCGCTAAAATTTAAATGGGACCAATTTCGAAGTATACTCTTTTCAATAAAAAAAAATTATTGAAATCGAACTACTACAAAAAAAAGTTATGCGTGGTTATACATAAAAAAAAGAAAAAAATATACGCGTCGAATTGTATACCTCCTCCGGTGGTTCGTCGGTTAAAAAAGAAGACAGGAGAACTTTGGCAGAGCAAACATTTCCACGTCCTCAAAATATGAAAGTAATTCGATCATACAATTAGGTAAAACTTTAAACTGGTCGTAAACTTTAGAGCGAATCGGAAAGAAAACGCAAAACGTATTCAAGTATGCAGAAATGACAATGTAAAGCCATGTTTTTAAGGAATTAATTACCCATTTAAATGACGCGGTATTGCATTGTCTGATAGCCACGCGCTGGGCCCTGTCATGCTCGACTCGCAGTACATTGATTCGAACAGTAAGTTATCTATAATATGTACATTTTTGGAGAATGCAATAATTGAGGAGTAAGATGATTTTAGTAGTGAATATATTTTAAATTAATTAACTTTGACTATCAAACAGTTATCTTTGTGATAAGCATTTCAAAAATCCGAAGCGAACGCAGGATTCGAACCTGCCTCTTCGGATCACTAGCCCGACGCTCTAACCAACTTCAAAGATTTGACGCTTGTGTAGGAGGCGGGCTGACTCAGTTGGTTAGAGCATCGGGCTAGTGATCCGAAGGGGCAGGTTCGAATCCTGCGTTCGCTTCGGATTTTTGAAATGCTTATCACAAAGATAACACTTTGAGATAAAATCTAGTGTGGAAAGCACTTAAAATAAAATCATAACATTAACTTTGACTATGTTCAAACTAAGTACTACTACTACATACTTTCGGATGGGCCTCGTGGCTAGCCTCAATGTTGGATTTTTTAAGCTACGTGAATGATATCGTTAAAATACTTCTGACATTGCTAAACGGTTACAACAACCGGATCCTACAATTTAACGTGTCATCTGAGCCACATCACAGCTCAGTTGTAAATGCTGCCCACGGTCTCCCTTTTAAAGATTGTCCTTGCCGAACATGCTTGACGTCGGTGATCGCTGAGCCAAACTACGCAAGGAGCGTTACATATTAAAATTTGTGGTTGGGTTGCTTGTTTGTTTATGAGCCTGAATTATCCCATTGTTGGGCAAAGGCTCTTCTCGAGATATAGCTGCAAAAACATTGTGGATATCGGTGGGGTGCAATAAGCTGTACTGTACTGTACTGTACCAGCCTTTTTAATAGTCCACTGCAGGACATAGGCCTACCCACGAAGGGTGATTGGGCCATATCCACCACGCTGGCCCAGTGCGGGTTGGTGGATTCACATACGCCATCGAATTTCTTCTACGGACGTATGCAGGTTGCCTCACGATGTTTTCCTTCACCGAAAAGCCAGTGGTGTGAAATTCCGTACATTAATTCCAAAGAACTCATTGGTACGGGACCGAGGATTCGAACCCACGACCTCACGATTGTAAGGCGGGTGTCACTACCTCTTGACAGCTCACAGCTCTAATCTGCAATAAGCTATACAAGTAAAATCTACTTAGCGTATATATAAATAAGCACAAAACTTACCATATCCTAGATCTCTTAATAGTAGAGTTTTATGCTAATATAGTCAGACATATATTCTAGCGTTTCATAATTAGATATAATCAAAGATGAGTAACTGGTATCGTGGGACCTAACTGCGCCGAAATCCTGGAACGACCTTCTACAAAACCTGTCGGGTGCAAAAAATAGCTTAATTGATTTCGTTAGTTTTGTAGTCATACTAATTTGCTGATAAATATTAAACAACCTCCGTTTTTGAGCCTTTGTTGCAGATGGCACGGCATTGTACGTCCAAATCAAATTTTATGGTTCCGGTTTTAAACTGTAATTAGAAAAAGAAAAAATAAAATGTTACATTTATTTAATTCTGATACTGGTGTGAACGTCATTTGAAAGGAAAATACGTGCGAAAGAATATATACAATTAAATTACTAATTAAATTGAAAAAGGTTGTAAGTAGTGTTAACTTTACTGCTAGATAAGTATAAAAGGAAAAAGAATCTAAATTTCATATATATTTATGTTATATTAACTCGAGACCATATTGCGATTATAAAAATATATTCATCATCATCATCATCATTTCAGCCATAGCACGTCCACTGCTGGACATAGGCCTCCCCTAATGATTTCCAATAAGACCGGTTGATAGCGGTTTGCATCCAGCGCGATCCTGCGGTTCTAATAAGGTCATCCGTCCACCTTGTGGGTGGACGTCCTACGCTGCGCTTGCCGGTACGTGGTCTCCACTCGAGAACTTTTCGACCCCATCGGTCATCAGTTCTCCGCGCTATGTGCCCTGCCAATTGCCACTTCAACTTGCCAATCCGCTGAGCTATGTCGGTAACCTTGGTTCTTCTACGGATCTCCTCATTCCTGATTCGATCTCGCAGAGAAACTCCGAGCATAGCCCTCTCCATGGCTCGTTGGGCTACTTGGAGCTTACTAATAAGGCCCATAGTGAGAGACCACGTTTCTGAAAATATATTATCTCTTTAAAATAAAAATAAAAAGCAATTTACTAGTAAATTAATCATTTATTAATGATGCAATGAATGATCAGATCAACCCTATGCTATTCTTAATTGCCTCGTAGGCCAGCATCAATGCACACAAAACCAAAGCATTTACAATGTGGCTGTAGCGGACATTCCGTTACAGTACATGACTAATTTAATAAACGAGTAAATCCGGTGTAGAAATTAGTTTTTGCCGAAGCACAGTCGCGAGCGGCGAGCGCGGCGGGTGGCGCAAAGCGAAGGCGCGTCCATGTTTCATAATTAGCCTTCACTGTTATGAATTTTATAAATGTTTCATGCGAGCTACATGTCGCTACACGGGTAGCCGACAATTAATTAACTCCTGCACAACGCTTACATTAATTAACCTGAGACTTGTCATGTACAAACGTCATACATTAAACATACGCGCCCGCGTCCATTCGGAAAATTTATTAATATGACGTTACAATTCAATAATTCAAGCCAAGTAAACGTAAATTAGACCACCCTCGAGATGTTTTATTTCCAATAATTTGCGTGGCTTTTACCTAATTAATGCTTATGATTATTTTATACCGGCGTCTAGGCGCTTTGATGGAGGTATAAATTGGTCAGTCCAGAGAATTCATTATTGTCCAGTTATTATCTCGATTATTGCTTTAATGATGCTTAATTTGAGTTTGAGTCTAGTCGAAAATTATCTTTTATTTGAATAAAAGTTTATAATTTCAGAGTGTTTATGATCTAGGTCTAGTTAATGACATGCTACCGCCTTGTAAAGTAGCGGTATGTTCGAGTGAAACGTGGACTGGTCTAGGCACCTGATTAATTACCTACCCACTCAGACTCATGGATTGGACAGGTTTTTTTACACCTTCATTAAGCATCTGATGAAAATGGATTCAGATTCGATTTACAGCCACTATATTCATTTGATCGGATCTATGAATGGATTATTTTATCAAACATCCAATTAGTGAGATCGACTTCGGTTTGATCTCTGGTTATAAGCTTATTTTGTTCGTTTTCTTAAATAGGCTTTATTGTCATTATATTTACAACACATATAAATGAGATGCTTTTCCAGCCACAGTATGAGAATATAAATCAATGAAAGAATATTTAAAAAATCCAACAATAAATTTTCCGACGGTAATTTTTATATTGAGATGATTCAGAACAGTTTCTTTGTATGTAGCTATTTTAGGTCAATTTAATGAATGCATTATTATGATGAATACTCAAAAAAGTACCTTAGCGTTCAATTTACGGTCTTTAAAATTTATTTAAAATCATCTAGATACCATCTCTTGGCATAAACCTGGAGACAGATAAATAACGTAATATTTATTTTATGCTCATTATATTGCGGCCCAATAAATGGCAGACATTAATATATAATCAAAGTGGAATATTTCATTAAGACAGTAGAGAGGGACTAAGTTTTACGGCTTATTTTTTAAGTTTTACAGCTTAATTGCCATCGCAAACTATACCGTGATCTCCTTTTATGGTGCCTTCATGAAAGGGCCCAGAGATTTGATACTCATATTTTTTATTAGCGTCATAATTTCATGGGCTTGAGGAATGATTCACTGCATTTATGTTTTGCTTATCTAAGGTCAATTTACGGAGGGTAAGAAAAACAAAAGCCTGGATGTTGATGGTTCTGTATGCATCAAAGTATCAAATGCTGAATGAGAATCTTGCGAATCTTGAATCTCGTGACTCATTTCAGCGAGACTTTTTTTGGCAGTAGAGTATCGGTTGATGTCTAGATAAGAGTAGAGAATGTCCCTGTTTTACTTCAAAGCTCGGTCTCATTCTAACATATATTTAACACAATCATTAAAACAGGTGTACAGTGCAGAGGTCAACCGCCAAATATTATAAAAATATCAAAGGGTAAAAAAATACTAAGAATATATCACGAAGATATTGGTAGCAACTCTTGGTTACGTCCACTTACTCCACTACCAAGACCACCTAGACTCTAAACCACATCTTCGCTTATCAGACCGAATGTGGTCAAAACCTAGAGATGTAATTTTATTTTTAACTAGCTTTTGCCCGTGGCTTCACCCGCGCTATGTTTTAATTTTTGTGCAACCCATGAAAACCTTTTATTTTTCCGCGATAAAAATTGGCTATGTTACTTTCCGACTTTTTAACTATATCTCTGCAGAAATCAAATCGACCCGTTGCTTGATCTGTTGCAGTGTGAAAGCGTAACAAACTAACAAACACTTTTGGCTGGCGCTTTGGTCGCGTCTGTCGACCACTGAAAGGGGCAAGGGGGACCAGATTGTGCAACTCATGGGCGCACTCTCCGAAGTGTATCCGGTAAAAGGCCGACAAACACGCTACCTTGCGACGATGCTCAAGACTTTGCAGCTGCGACTTAGTCAACGTGTCGTTATCAATCATCCTCCTGGCTCGCCTCTCAATCGACTCCGGAGCCTCCAGTTGATATTTGGCAGAGCCATCCCAAAGGTGAGAGCAGTATTCCATGCAAGACCTGACTTATGCTTTATAAAGACTAAGCAGTTGCTCAGGGGTGAAATACCGTCTCACCTTAGAGAGAACACCAAGTTTTTTGGAGACTAATTGGGCTTTAGACTCTATGTAAGAGCCAAAGTTAAGAGAAGATGAAAGTGAAACGCCTAATAGTTCCAAGCTGTCAATAATAAAAACAAGCCCTAGCAAAATCTTAACGGAAAACTTCTTGAAAAGTAAGACTTTTTGCTATGGATGAGGAATGTCGAAACAAAACATTATTGAACATATTACAATACAGCCAATAAATTGTAAAATTCTTAGTAACTTATAATTCAATATGATGTCCAAGGCTTCATCTTAGAATGTTTGTGCCGTACTGCTAATCAGAGAGATCTACAGTCTATGAGCAATGAACATGCAATATTGTCGGGCGACTACACAATGGGTCTGTGATGATAACGTGACCCTGCGGAGAGAGCCTCGTTCATTCGCCCACCACTGGACTTACCATTATTTTTATACTTCAGGGACATCAAGTACAAAACAAACACGTAAGTAATTTTATTGGCGTAGATAGATATTTTCTCTAAGACGGAATCTTTTTATCCACCCCAGTAAAATAGAATGTACTAATTTCAAGGCTCTCAACCCCCCCCCCCCCCCCCCCCTCTATACCGCATACTTAAAATAACTTAATTGATATTAAAAAAATCTAATATTGCAAAAAATATTATATGGTATTTAGTCTAGTTTAATTAAAGAGTGGCAGGCTATCTTGGTATGGGCATTTTAAGCGACGAGAGTCATGTCACTAAAAGAACCCTAAACATGATAGTAAGCGGCAGAAATGGGAGGAGACGACCAAAAAAGTGTGGATGAATTGTGTGAAAGATGATATGCGAGAGAAAGGAGTTGATGATGAGATGACGTATGATAGAGTGATGTGGCGAAAAGAAACGTGGTGTGCCGACCCCACCTAGTGGGATAAGGGCTGGATGATGATGATGATTAATGTCCGGTATAAACATTTATTTTTGGTATATTATAGTTTAGTTCAATAGCTACCGTTGATACTAGTTTATTATGACGCAGAGAAGAAACTCTATTCTCGTTATCTTCAGGCCAAAATAAGGACTCTGACTTTATACTAAGTAGTATATCTGATAAACAGGTAGTACCTACTATGTAAATCGATAACGACGATTCCTTGGATGTTGCTGTCGATAATGATTGTGATATTTGTATTGATCGCACACTCGTACCCGCTATAAATTTATTTCAGTTTATTATTGACAATTAAGTGTCCTACTTTTACAAAAATAATATGCTCTGTATTCATCGGATACTTTCCCATGATCAGGAATGTCTCCATGTAAAATTACAATAAAGCATACTTTAAGTAAGAATGAGACAGGTGAAATACTAAGAACTAGTAAAACTGATGAAGTTCGCAATCAAACTAGCTACAGTCTCACTGAATTAGGTTTACGGATCTCTGAAAACAATTGAAGCGCCCGGTAAAGTTAGAATTCTACTTAGCAATTAAAAAGTGGAAAAAGCTGTTCCGTCGTCAGATAATAGAACTTCAAACAAAGTCATTAGGGTTCAAAATAGCGTTATAACGAAGCTGTTTGTTCGAAAGATATATTTGTTTTGTAAGTAAGAAAGGCTTCCACCTATTCACTGAAAATAAAATGAGAGAAAAAAGGCGGATGTTTTAAAGAAAATTAAAAACAAGGAAGTTTTGCCGATCGCGCCTGGTACCTAATCTACTCCGTGTAAAGAAGAAATTAAAACAACTTTCTTGGATATTTATTACGCTACTTTTATTACCTTCTTGCCTTTGTTTAACGGAGGCGAATTTAAAAATAAGAAACGCTCAACATTAATGAATTTACGCAAATAGGCTGGCGTTATAGCTTTAGAGTGTACAATGTACATTGTGTTAGTTACTGGGGACTTGAAAGAAATTGTTTATAAATTTAAATAAATTATGCAAAATTTACGAGTCGCTGATATACTCGTAGTTGAAATAGCGGGTTCATCATGGATTAGCATAGGGTCGGTCCTGAGACAGACAGAAATGACTGAGAGATACAGCTTATACCTAGGTACCCAGCAGTGGGATATAGAAGGCTGTGGATGATGATGTAAAAATTAAGAGTGTTTTTCCAGGGAATGAAAAGTGTGATTTCTCACACTCACACAAAGCTTAAGTATGACACTCTCAAAAACAACGACAACTAAAACCCAGACCCAGGCCAGATATTTAAATTCGCCATTCAAATGTTTGTAATACCTAGTGAAATATTTATTAACGCATTACCATTCTGATTTTATGTGCTTTTTACTATTATTTATATTACCTATATATTTAGGTATATAAAATATATGATAAAACAAAATATATAATTATATTTTTGATTTAGTTCAGATTTTTTTTTACTTTTGAATGTTTAGGTATATTACATAACTTAGTCACAAACAGTTAATTTACACAAAATGTAACTTCTAACTTAAACAATAAGTCCAACTTAAAATTAAAAACTAAAATCATGTACGTGATCATACCTGGTGCAAAGGAGCCCAAAATGCTGGCCGGATTGCCCCGCTGTATAGCGATGTCCATCCTTTGCACCAAATACGAGCCAGAGTATAGATTAGAATAAATTAAACGCTATTGATATTTATGTTTTATGTAAATAACTTATGAGGGACTTAGTAAGAAATATAATCATAATAGTGAAAAATGGCTATGTAAAGCAAAATAGTAAAACGATTTTTTAGATACGTATCAAAACACTGATTTGAAATTTAACGAATAGATAATCTTGTGTTTAAATTATGCTCAATTATTTTATAGGATTACTACATCGCTATTCAATAACAATACTTTTATTGAGTACTACATAAGTACTATTATTCCATATTAATGATAAGCAAAAAAGTACTAAGTACTATTATTTTGGACAAATAAGCTAGAATGAGTATTCAAAAGTGGTTGATACAAATACTTAATTTGAACTGTCATAGGGTTGATGTTAAACTGTTTATTTTGCGATGGAAACGTCTAGCTAATTTTAATCTTTCTTAATATATATAAATCTCGTGTCACAATGTTTGTCCTCAATGGACTCCTAAACCACTTAACCGATTATAATAAAATTCGCACACCATGTGCAGTTCGATCCAACTTGAGAGATAGGATAGTTTAAATCTACTACAATACTGTACAACAATTGTGTACCTACTTACTATTCAATAAGTTGATTTCAAAGCACAAACAAAAATTCCCTATAGGTACGTACGTCTACGTCAATACAAAGTTAATTAATTGTAATTAATACACCGGCTAATATGTTGCTGAATTGCAAATTAAACCATTAAATAATGTGTATAAATTGTTGTATGTGCGATGTTTCATTATTTTCGGTACGTACAAGTTAAAAATATTTATACTACGTAAAATAGACGACCAATTTTAGATTAGTCAGAAGGTCAATAATGGAATATCTTTAACACGGGATAGCCGTGAACATATCTAAAGTTTTTCAAGAAAATAATAGCGAAAAAGTGATCATTAGACATAATTTACGAGCAGAACATATAAGAAGGTGTTTTATGATTCACTAGCTTAAGCTCGCGTCTCCGCCCGCGTAATATTTTGATTTTTGTGCTACCCCAGGGGAACCTTTTATTTTTGCGGGATAAAAAGTAGCTTATGTCACTTTCCGTCTTTCAAACTATCTCCATGCCAAAAATCAAGTCTATTTGTTGCTCTGTTGCTGCGTGAAAGAAGAACAAACAAACAAACACACTTTCGGATTTGTAATAATATATTAGTAAGGATGATATTTCTCTACTCTACAACTCTACGCCACTTATGAAGTCGCTTTGTCTTTCTGGCTCGCACATTTTACTACAAACAGCTAAAATTATTAATCTGTCAAATTATGCTTAAACTATACTTTTACCTGAATGAAATGATCTTACGTGAAAGTTACGTTAAATCTAATTGTCTGATGTTCACTTATATGTCATAATAATTTACAAAAATAACACATTTTTCGGCAACACCAATTAAAGCGCAAAATCTAGTAAGACTATTTTGGCACAAGCGTCATTTCACGAACATTGTACTATGGCAACATCTTTTGAACAGTTGTTTTCCGTTGCATAACGCACAAACTGTGAGTGACGCCGCCGCCTCTGTAGGTATTGGTTCTGTGGCTACGACATAATTTGCATAATACCAGTAATTCCGTATTCTAAATATAAGTAGGTATGTATATTGTGGATGAAAGGCGTGTTGACATCTGTTGGTGAATGTAATTAATTTATTTGTAAACGAGGATCGCCGTCAGACCATTTTTGGTGTTATAAAGCAGATACAATTTATACCTCCCTGTCGAACCGTCGATTTTATGATTACAATCTTGAGATCGAAATGAAAGCTGTATAAGATCAATGAATACGCGGTTTGTTAATAAAATAGATTTTTCAAGACCGCCCACATTGATTTTGTCAGGCACACAGGTAGAGCATTTCTTTTTTATTTAATTGAGTGATGAGACGAGCAATGCGCTCGACTGATATTAAGCGTCACTGTGCAATATATAATTGTGTAAAATCGATTTAATTTAATATTTAGATTTGTTTAAGACACAAATTCGCTACAGGTAGCTAAGAATAAATTATAAGCCATTGATCTCTAATACAATATATCTCTGTATACGGTAGCTTCGCAAAGAGCAGGAATTTAAATAGGCAGGAATACTCATCACAAAATTAACGCAAGTTGTTTATACTATATGAACAAATATTACCATTTCGGAAATTGCGAAAAATTGCTAATTAGTAAGAAAATGAGTATGGTATTAGTAGTTAGTTTTATTAACTTAGTCCTTGTAATTAATCACAGACAAACTAAATTAGACGACGCCAAATATTGCCTACAATCATGAAATTCTGTAAGTAAATAATTAAATGAAATTAAAATCCCTGGCTACAAACCTATCCATTTATGCCAAATAAAATTTTATTGTAACAAGGCCGTCTGTAAAATGTTTAGCACGTTCCTTAAACGCTATTAAACTTTCAAAATATTTAGTTGCCATATTAGCATGTTAATTACGATTGATATCATGCCATAAAAGGTGTCGAGGCGACGTCGGTTTACTACTTACTTCCTGTCATGTTTATATTTTACTAGACTCGGTTACAGCACGAAATATACAAATTGTTTTCAAAACTCTTACTGGTTTTAGTAAGACAGATTACAGATCTGACGTGAAATATGAGTGTATCATTAAATACCCGAAAAAAGTATTTACCACACAGCAATAATTGAAAACTTTTTGAGAAAAAAACAACGTGTTGCTCTCCGGGAGTGCCGGCAGAAGTGAAAACCTGCTTCCTCCGTCTTACGAATTTTCTATCAGGTCACGTGTCCTGACGCGAATCTCAAAAAGTGCATAACGCCGCTAAAGAAGTTTCCACTTCAAAAATCGACTTTAAGATAAAATATAATCCTCACCCAGAGTTGTCCATAAGAAACGGTGAGTAAATTAACTGAAAGTCTTTCTAGTGGTAAGAAATAAGAAGGCTGATCACTCTATTCGTTATATTTTCATTTATTTTAGATAAAGGGATTATAGGGGATATCGTTTTTCTAGGTCACGGGTTGGGTCACGTTATCACGTAGGTATAGTCTCATTTTCGTACTACCTTATAATATAGTATACTATCAGACAAAGTACCGTTGAGTCTACCCGTGACCACGATCGATGCAACTCGGCCGAAACGTCGTGATGATGAGGTATTTATTTATCTCGTAATTTTAGTGCGCGATTAGTCCCGTAGTATATAATAATAATAAAGTATAATACTCGTAAAGTATAACATAGATTAGTTCCTGTTGATATTAAAACAAGGGCCTTCTGAATACCATACGGGGAGAGCTTTAGCATCGTTGTAGCGATAGGCTCTTTCCACGTTTTACTGTATATTCTGTGCTTCTATATTTCTAATCAGATATGATAATGATCTGTGACATATATGGCATCTATATGGAGATTATATCTGGCATCTAGTCTATAGCATGTTGTAACTTTTTCAAGACTGCAGCTCTATTACGATCTATCTGATACCTTATAATAGAACAACAGTTTTGAAGAAGATACGATATGATATAGTTAAACTAGAAAGTAGGTGAATAATTTAAGGCACTATCGAAAAAAGTATTACACTTAGGTAAGTATTACAGTACCTCTATGGTGTATGTTAACTGTAGAATTTAACAAGATGACTTAAATAAATTTATTACAGGATTTAAATGAGGATTCATGAGAGAGTTCCAAAATCACCTCCACATTCAAAATTGTGCTTTTAAAGCTTCTCTCCTCATCGACACTGATCGTATAGATTTATATCAGCAACGTTATTTCATTGAGGCACACATTTAAAACAGATTTTCGTTATGGGGCCGTGTCGACGTTTTTGATTATTTATCAAGTCGAGCAGTACCATAAAACTTAAGATGCCTTTAAAAATCAGATTATAAAACAAGTTCTTTGTTTCTATGTAAAAAATCGAGATGACGGTCCTTTCAAAAGCTTTAATGAGTATTGATTTAAATTATTTGGTTTAAAATCTGGGAAAAATTATAACTAGAAGATACCGCCGTGTGTTTGAATGAGACTGGCGTAACGTGGATAAGACACCATTCTAGGATTTTTTTCTGTTGATACAAATACGCAAACAAGATTTGATCGTAGGTGGTAAGGCGGTTAGTATTTAAATTTTCCTTAGCTAAGCCACTGCATTTTATTTAGTTGTAAATAGCTACAAAATTAAATTGCCGAATAATAAATATAGTTTTCAAGAACTCAATAAAGTCACTAAAAATGCAAGTAGGTATCTAAAAAAACCGCAAATGGTGGACAATAGTTAACGTTACCACTTAAATAGTTATTAGCCATGCTTAAAATACGAAGTTTAATTGAATACTTACATTAATTTTTAACATCTGGCAAGTTATTGCCATTTTTTCTTTCGTAAATATTTTCACCTAAATCAAAAATTCCCAGGGCCTATCTATACTATGACTCCCTCATTTTTTCAAAGAATAATGAAGCAGACATTTTTATAACAAAGGTCCTTGGCCGTGCATCTTGATCTTAATGTTATCTCTAATAGGCCAATAAATAAGGAGCAACGTGCGAGCTTCGGCGACACATACACGCCAGCCCTTATTAAAATAAAAAATAATGAATACGATCGCTGTTCCCCACACAACACTGTCTCTTATATTCATATTTTAATGGCTGCCCTGACTCATTAAATTCTTACTCTTATATGGACATAAAATATTACGCCGACGACATCGCCCTTTACGTAGGCGTAAATATGCAAAATATGTCCTCAATTCTTATCAATTTGCAGAAAATGTGAGATATTTTCGCGATCCGATCAAAATTGTTATTGCGGCACTGAATTTCTAAAGCTTAGAAAATAAACGTCGCGGCCGATAGCGAAGAATCGAAGGGAATTACAAAAGCAATATAAAGTTACGTTTTACGATAGGACAATCGAGCTTATGAATGAAATGTAAACAGCCGCAATGAAATGATATAAATGATAGTGGTCCCGGGTCCGGGGCGCAGCGGGCGCAATCTTCTCGCGGCATCTCGAACCTCGCCGAGCCCGGTTCGTCCGCTTTATGATGTTCCACTCTTTTATTTAGATATTTTGTACGGATCCCCTCATTTTTATTCACCCGAAAACATTATTATGCATAAATAAGTACTCTTTTATTTTATTCCCATCGTTATTTTAATACGGCGAGGCTCAGTTGGCTTCGTCACCTTTACCTCGCGCTTGAGATGTGGCGACAATATTTAACAGATATAGAGATAAGGTGTCTTTAAAGTGGTTTGATGTAACTCGATACTAGGCTAGGTAGTATTTACTATGTTTTATGGACAGGATGTTGAGGAAATATTTCTTTTAATACAAAGTATAGTTAAATTCTTAATTCTTTTCGGTGGTAGGTATTATAAAAATTTATTTTATGGTTAAAACACCATGATTGATTTTTTTTCAAACAGATAATTTTATTTTGTTCCTATGACGGCAAATACATTTTTCTGTTAAGTGCGCATATTTTCCATGTTACCTTTTGTTTTACACCTGGAATTTGGTATGCAACATTAGCTGGCATAAGGCATGGTAAAGCATTTTTCATAGCGTTGCAAGGTGTCAGCCACGACGGTGGGGTCGACCATAACAATTAGCCGGCACGACGCGCGCCGGTCCGACGGGCGGCGGCAGCCGGACGGTAGCGCTCGCCCGCTGTGCCCCCCGCCGAGACACGCGCCGCTCCGCCTCCAAAACGCAATATTTAATATCTTAATAACCGTTTAGAGTATTTATTACGCACTTTGAATAATTATCTACTTATTTTGTCTGTATAATTTCGAATAATTGATGCCTTTGGCTATGATTAAACAAACGACATCGTGTCACGGACACGTTCTGTAAGTTTCTTTGACACATCGATTTGTCTGTTTCCACTTGTTGCGTGATTTGTTCGTCAATGGCGCACCTACTATATTGCTCGAATAACGTATAAATCTAATTTAATGATATAATCTAAGCTGTAAAACGTAAATCTATTTTCCTCCTTTGTTCGACTAGTTATCTAAGTCTAAGTAAGCGGATTTTAACTACGTGCTTATCTAACTGTAACGAAGTAAGAATACCTACCCAAATTACTTACCGAAGATTTCACTCAGATTTAATGTCGTGACCCCGTAATGATAAATGTTTGTCGTAAGGGGTCGTTAATGGCTGAAAAGTTCTGCAATGTGCGACACGTCAGGAGGGTTGCCATAATATGTACATATACATAACTAATAGTTTTCAACGGATATTGTGATATTTTGGTCTATCTTGAGAATTTCCGATTTCAAAGTAATCAGGATCAGTACACATAACCTACGAGGGTATTTGATTGAATCAGGCGTTACTTTGCGGAAATTCTTCTTGCGAGCGACCTCGAAGAGTCAACACGTCCTGAAGATGAAGAAACACGTGTCGAACAGAGTGTAGTTCAGTGAGAATAAGGGTGTTATTTATTAGTGAAGTGTTTTCAATATTTTGTCATATTTGTTATTGTTAAAAGATTTTCATAATATTTATTTGTTGTTAACGGATTATTAATATATTATTTTAAAAATATATAATAGAGTGTAGTGAAAATAAGTGATATTTATTATTATTTTATCTATTTTGTAAAATTAAGTTTTTATATGTATAATTATTGTAATATTAGTAATTGTTTGTATATTTTTTTTTGTAAATGTCCTTAATGCACTTAATGCCCTTGAACTTATTTGCCTACAACAAGATAGCGGAAATACACTAAATATTTATTCAAAACATAGATATGAAGGTATTGCCTAAACTTTTGAAATTGAGACCAAGAGTCGGCATACGACTAATGTTCATTCACACATGTTAGATATCTATATATCTATCTTAGAGGCTATGAGCATTTTCACCGCTAATGGAAAATTCGGGAAATAGGTATCTTGTATCAACCCCAGAGCAAGTACAGGCGGAGCCGCGGGCGCGGGCTCTCCATGTCGTCGGTTATTGAGCGCGATTTGGGCAAGCGCTCTCAATGCGCCTGATTTACGAGACGAACGTGTGCCCTTTGTCCTCGCTGACTAATGGACAGACGCTCACGGACATTTATGTAGATTGATTGTATGAATTTTATTCACAATGTTAATACACTAACAGATTTAGATGTCATTTAGAAATGGCGCTCTAAAGTTGTGCAATTTAGGCCGTGAATAATGGATGACGAATGGACGGTTTCTATAGGCTCGTGCCGAGGTGGGGCCGATTGTACGCTCACACGACATGTTGGTCAATACGCTCCGGAATAGATATCGGCGGCTATAAATCAGGCACCATCCCAATGGCCATGATTCATTTAGACTTAATAGCTAACTACATCAAAACAGACTCGTTTGAAGCTACCGTTCCCAATCGACGGCAACTGTTTCTCATAACTACCTTATCTCTGATCATTTTTACCATGACAAGATGCATTTCTCCCGAATTCCTTATAACAAAAAACTTATTAGTTGTCGAGCCGTTGAAAGTAAAAGGAACTGCGGCCACATTCCTAATAATACTCAGGATAATATCTATACCTAATAACTACAGGGGGTGATAAAAAATACCTGCACAATACGTTTAGTAACGCCTCGAGGGAAAAGGACAATATAGAGCGGACTTGCAAGTCATCTTATCGACACGGATCAAACGTTGTTAATCAAAAATTTTAATGACCATAGTTCGGAAAATAATAACTTCTCTGCAGCTACCGATACACAAACTGCGATTGAGCCCAGTTGATACTTTGATTGCTGCGTCAGGTACATGTTGTCCAAGAATTAAAATAAAACATTGAATAAAAAATACTTTTGCGTAAAGATTAAAAGTAGCTTTGATTTTTTGATTCTCTATTTTGATTCTTTAATTTGATTCTCAGTTTGCAAATCGCAATATCAGGGTCTTCGCCAAAGCAATATAATTATTACCATTACCACAAAATATTTATTAGAATTCCGGAAGAAATCACATAAAATATTCTGACATATCTAATATCAATATTCTCTGCAGTGTTGGAAAATATTTTCAGAAAGATGGAATGGGACCAACTTGGTTTAAGCATAGATGGACGAAGACTAAATCACCTAAGATTCGCAGATGATATTGTTATGATCGAAGAAAATCCTGAAAAATTGAAGAAAATGATCCAAGACCTAAACAAAGAAAGCGAGAAAATAGGGCTATCCATGAACATCACCAAAACCAAGCTTCTGACAAACTCTGAAAACCGAGTAATAACAATAAACAACGAACCTCTCGAATACGTGGAAGAGTACATATACCTGGGACAGATCATCTCGTTTAAGGATCAGACGGACAAGGAAATCAAAAGGCGAATAGCAAACGGTTGGAAAAAATACTGGTCACTCAAAGAAATCATGAAGACCAACGACCTTAGCATCAGTACAAAACGGAAAGTCTACAACACTTGTATTCTACCTTGTATCACATACGGCTGTTAAACATGGTCTCTCTCAAAACACCACCGAGATAAGCTGCAATGCTGTCAAAGAGCAATGGAGAGAAGCATGTTAGGCATCAAGAAACAAGACAGGAAACGAAACACCTTTATAAGAGCCAAGACAAGAGTTATGGATGTACTTGCGAAAATAGACCAACTAAAATGGAGATGGACAGGCCACATGCTAAGAAGCACTCAGGAAAAGTGGAGTAAAATTGTGACAGACTGGTATCCTAGAGACGGAAAAAGGAAACGGGGAAGACAACATAAGAGATGGAAAGATGAATTAAAGCTTACAGCGGGCCCTTACTGGAGAAGGGTTGCCAGAGATAGAACACAATGGAAAATGTTAGAGGAGGCCTTTGCCAAAAGGCACACTGAACTAAGAGATATTCTCTAATAGAGGAAAAAAATATACGTCATAACAGACAGTAGTTCAGGATAGAGGGCTAATTGATTGATTGATTGATTGAATAATATCATATTTTCTGAGGAACCCAATATTAGTAATATTAACAAATACGATAATATACTTAAGGTTACCATATTCACATGATTTTGCCATCATCAGAATTTTATTTGCCGCAACCTCTAAGCATTGCCATTCAGTGAGGCAATGCTGCCAGCATGCTGGGCACAATGCTAGTAGACTCGAGTTTGAATAATATTCCAAGACCTTAATTGGTCTGTGGTTGGTCTAATTGCTGTTTGTGTGGTAAAGTTTTATTGTAAATTGTTGTAGTTAATAAGGCACTTGCTCGGAGTATTAAAAAAAGTTTTCATAGATAGAAAGTATCAAGTCTATTAGTGAGCGCTCCCGTGCCGGTCACGCATCGTGGCGACGCGAGACATTTCGGCATTCAGTCATTGTGATGATGTTATTGACTGGTTCTGATCATCGAGCCATCCTACGATACGTGCTTCTGTTTGACACCACCAATCTTCTCTGGAGAAATTCTGCTTCGTAATCGAATCAACGGAGTACTTACTTTGTGTAGGTACTTAGCACTAATTGGAAGGTGCTAACTTGCGCGCACTCGACTGTTTCACGTTTGCCAGCTGATGAATGATGTTTGCCCATTTTATAAAATCTGGAACAAATGAACAAAGCCACAATATAAAAAATGGCTATATGTTGAGCGCGTGAGGAAAGCTACTCGTACCTATCTAGCTAAAAGTCCTTCAATTTCTTCAAGTTTTAAAGATATATAAAGTATTACATCTAAAGTTAGTCACCCCACATTTGACTACCGTGTGGAATATATACTACTTACTTATTTACTGGCTACGTGGGATGACCCATGCTCAGCAATAGCATAAAAACATAAGCAGGGCCAATTTTAACAACAAACTCTCCCATAAATGTTTACATCTATGAAATCATATCTAGTACAATTCAAGTTTCTTGCGCTTAAAAAATAGTTCAGACCAAAATGCGGAGTAATCAGCATATCACTATGTGGGACATACTTGTCATACATGGCATACCTACAGATAAAAAAGTAGGTAACGAATTATTATGTACCGTCCATGATTAATAGATACAATCAAATTACTTTCCCACAAATATCATAGACAAATGATTATATTTATTTTCTAAATACGAGTATAGGCTAATATTAAAAATAGTAACTTGAAATTTTAAACACAATCATCACTGTATAACAAACAGATGATACAGGGATTTATCACACAACGTTGTGTGTGGCAAGATTTCCTGGGCTGCACCGAAAACACGAAATATTTTAGCAATATAAAATGACTTTTTGTGAGCTGTTATTTTAAAATATATTCCACAAATATTAATAAATCTTACAAAATACCGAGCAATAACTTTCGAAATCCGGGTGGGTGACCAATAAAACAAAACAAAATGACATGAAACGTGTCAGAAATATATTTTATTCATGGCCCACGCATCAAAATATACCTACTAAAATAATGTAGAAGATAGCAATGGTAATTTAATTATCTGCTTATAACAAAAGGGCTGTTAAGGCTGTAATCGAAAGATTCCAATGCGTCAGGTATGGCGATAAGTAATTGTTCGAGCCGATATTAAATTTTTAAGTATCGATTTGCTGATGAAAACTTCTGCTTGACCACTGCAAAAGTCGAAAAGTTGGCATGGCAATTTAAACCTTATACTGAACACGTTAAGTATCATTTTCTCGGTGTTATTGAAACGGCAGTGATGGAGAAGCTGGAAATGCACAGAAGCGAGGCGTAATCGATTAGGCACGGATTAATATCGACTTCATTTCGATTATGTGTGGACAGCAGAAACTCGATAAGTTAATTTAAAATTAAATGTATCATCTACGCGGTACTGAGTACAAATAATGTATTTTTAAGTATAACATACCAGCCTGGCGTGTATGCGTAAATATACAAAATGCAAATTAGTTTAAAATAAATTTAATATTCTCAAACTTCCTTACTAACCACTTACGATTTAATAATAACTTTTAACTTTACTCTAACTTTATAACTTAATCATTGGATACAAGTTTGAATAGCTATTCTCATGGTAGATACCTATATAACAATAGGTAATTAGCTACCACGAGAGGTTTATAAGTATATGTTACCCCGATAGCTTCAATCTCTTTCATCTGTAAATCGCTTTTGATAGAATATCGTCACGCCGACTGTAGAGTTCCTCGCACTTTCGTTCAAATTTTGAAAAAACAATGTCACGTACCCCACGAATTTATGGAGCAAGTCGATGGATCACTCAGAAAAATTGTAAAAAGTTGCTCATCTAGGGTAAAACGGACGGTTTAGTCGATCGTGAGACGGCTTTTTATTTTTGAAACTTACCCATCCAATAAATGAATGTAAAATTAAGCACGCTCTTCGTTTACGACAGTTGGTGAAATTCGAGAATGGTGACTGGCACGTTTTGTATTGTATTAAAATTAGATTGTAGGTGATTAGTGATGAGCCGTGGCGGTCTAGTGGTAGTAATGTTCGACTTACAATCATGAGGTAGTGAGTTCAAATGCCGGCCCCGAGCCAATTCTTTTAAACTTACATATAATTTAACACACCATACGTTTTTCGGTGAAGCGAAATGTCGTGAAGATACCTGCATAAGTCCGTAGGAGACACTCGATGGCGTTATGTAAAGCCACTACCATCCCGCACTAGGTCAGCGTAGTGATGTGGCCCAATTATCTATCTCTCGTTGACGGGTTTATATTCTGCTGTGGCATAATAATAAATCCATTACAGTAAAGTATACTTACAGCTATGAATAAGTGCGGATGCTTCTATGATTGGAATAGTCGATTAAGTTTTGATTTTGATGTAGTTATACTGGTCGCAGGCGCGGCCGCCGCGGTCCGCTGCCGCTCGTATTGTGTTCTACAATAAATGGCAACAACAGGTGAATAACTAATTTCACTCATAAAATTAGCTCTCCATGGGTGGAGTGCAATATTTATCTGTCGACAGCATCCGCTGGTTATTATGTAGGTATGGAGTATCGCCGTGACGGATCCATTCTAATTCTATTGTGGACATGACTCAATGCTTTGTTGAAGTACTAATGTTTGATTCATCGATATCGATAAAAATAGAGTAACCAGTAACAACACAATATTTATGTACGTATTACATGAGTTACGTTGTACAGGAAATTGATTTCCATATTTTTGTGAGTAATACGTCGAAAGTACCTACAGAATGGTGGAATAAACAAGTGTCGCGAATTGGCTGTATAAATTCACCTATCGTCATTAAAATAGTTATTCGTTATTTTCAAAAAAAAAATATTCTGCGGTAGACTACACTCAAAATAAACCGGAATAACCTGTAAAATATCCTGAAACATTATTTGTGTCGCTATTAAATATGCAAAACTCGGAATGAAATATTTGATGCGGTCGGTGCCATTATATAAATGGAATTATTCATGGAGCCAGACGGCGGAAAAAGCCAGTGAAATTCGACAATTCATTTGTTTATGCGACTGTTGTGGCTTGATCGCCATTTGATGCGGCTCGATATTAAATATTTCTGACCATTCTGGAGACGCGATAATTGAGTTGACGATATGTGTCAGGCTCTTTGCCCAACACGTTTTATTGCTTTGTTAGGGAAAATTTAGGACATATTGTACCCAGTAACTACTCTTTTGTAAAAATAGGACAAGCGCTTTTATTTACTACAACAAAAAATTATTAAAACATCTTCTACTAGAGAACTTATTAGATTGTACTTACACAGACCACAGAAGGTCTGAAGATAATCCGTGTGTTCAACCCCACAGCCATATGAAGACATGATAGTTTTTTGCAGGGTGCCCACTGCGCAGCATTCTGGCTATGGCAGCATAACCAGTGGTAGTTAGGAAAAACATATTTTTTATGAATTTGGTTCGTTTTATGTAAATCATCGTAATAACCTGAACGTTAGTGTGACCTTACAAATAAAATTGCCTCTCGATTAAATTCATGCTTAGAACATATCAAACATTGATACAGTGAAAATCGAATTGCTAAGACGCAAGAATTACTTACATGCTTATTACTAGCGAAGATTAATATAACTTTAATTGTAATAAAACGAGGAAAGTACTGTTATATTTACTACATACTCGTATAAGCACGGAAATTACTGCGTAATCTTACATAATGTAAGATAAATCATAAAATACTTCCTGATTCATAATGAGTTAATTAAGTAATGTTATTTATCTCATGTACAAGCTGTTGTTTTACAAAGCGCAGCGACATTCAAAGGATATTTAGGTTACCTGGAAGAAATCGCTGCAGACCGCCCATTATTCTACCGGACTGTTTATTATTTTCTAGTTTCAGCTTGTTTTTGTTACACTGGTGTAAAAATAAAGTTATTATGTATTGTAATGTATTGAATACATTGTACATGCACATTGTTGTATAGAATACATTACATTTAAATGGTACACCGTACCATTTAAATTTTATCGAAATCGGCTGAGTCATTTTTGATAAATCAACAAAAACGTACATGTAGGTCACATCGTTTCGTGCAAAATTATTCGAATTCTGTACACGGTGGAATCGGTATTGCGATTTTTTTGCGAAAAATAATTATATTCTCGCATTTTCGGAGTTATGCTCATAGAAAATGTATTCAATACATTACAATACATAATAACTTTATTTTTACACCAGTGTATTAAAAACAAGCTTAAACTAGAAAATAATAAACAGTCCGGTACCTTGGAAGTATACCTACTCTTTCGAACTAAAAAAGATTTTTTTAAATCGGTTCAAAATTGGCAAAAACATCAATGAACATACACAAAACTTTTTGGAAGTCTGTAATAATCAGCTGTTCCATACGGTTTCTTGTATACTTTTTATATGGAACAGGTGGTTATTTATTGTTGGGTCCTATTGTAAAATTTATTCAAAATAATGAGTGAAAGAGCACGAGAAAGCTCCTATACTTTGCAAAGTTACACCTTGTATTTTCAATACGATGACGATGCTAACTAACAGCGCGTGTCAATAACTTGATCAGAGGCGCTTATGAAATTAGCTACAAACGTATGCTAATATTTCGCCAGTGTCGATGTCAGTTCCTCGCATGCAGAGCGGGTGGCTCACCCCACAAGTGTTCAAAGCGGGCGGAACGACTAGTCAACCCTTTGCCGCGCACTCGCTCGTGAAATCACTCAAATACTGAATATTTTAATCTGAACAGATAACGAGCTCGCAATTCTATTAGATGAAACATAGCTGTGTGAGGTTAAACATGGGCGGAGGTCGGATCAGACCCTCTCCTTGCGACTCTCTCATATGAAACATGAACTTTATGCGTCGGATCGGTAATTCTGAATATTAATTTTTTAACATAACTAAATATTACGAGAAATCAATCTACTTCTGATGTAATTGGAATCGCAATAATACGCTTGTTTTTAGGGTTCCGTGCCTCAAACGAAAAAAAACGGAATCCTTATAGGATCACTTTGTTGTCCGTCTGTCCGTCTGTGTGTATGTCAAGACCCTTTATCTTGGGAACGCGTAAAGATATCGAGTTGAAATTTAAACTGTATACGTATATCTTGCAGTTGTGTAAAAGAAAAATTTCTCAGTTATCGTATAAAAAAGTTAGAGCCGTTTATGTCGTAAAAAACCGCATATTTCGACACTCACAAAAATCAAAACCTACAGGGTACTTCCCGTAAACGTACAACTATGAAATTTGGCGATAAGCATTGTCTTAGAGAACACACATATAGGAATAAATCTAAAAACTGTACATTTTTATTTACATTACAAAAAAAACATTACAAATGCCTCAAAATTCACAAAATATGGGTTTAAAATTCAAAGTGAGTATATGTATCATGTAAGGTATCATTTAAAAGAACTTCATTAGCACATGCTAAAACAGGTTTTTAATTATTTTAACAATGTGTGTGTACGGAACCCTCGATGTGCGAGCCTTACTCGCACTTGTCCGGTTTTTATTTATCTTTTGGAAGCTATAAATCTCAAAGGTTTCCATACAATACTAACAGTCTCCACTCCGCGACCGCGCCCGATCTTTAATACCGATTGATAACATTGTAAAGCGATTTCAAACCCCAAGTCTGACTTCCCAGTCACTTTATTTTAAAAGCAAGTATAAATATATCACGCTGAGCAATAAAGCTATCAAATATTTACTAATCTGAAACGGTGAGAGTCGCGTACCCCTTCTGTGAGGGGCTCATAAAATAAATTGAAATAGTCGCGCCTCCCCCCAAATTAAAATATTCAAATGGGACGCACGCGCAAGAAAATTGAAAATTGTCGTCTATAGCCCGCAAATGAAACCTATAACTCGTCACGTACATTGCTAGCCGTAAAAAGTGACACGCATTGGCGGGTTAATTTTGAATTATAATTCGACGTGTCGTTTTGATATTATCGATGTATCTACGTGATATGAATGTTTTAGACTGTGAAGTGCTAATTTGATACGGATGTGTGTGATACATGTACATTATTCTATTAATTTTATTTTTTAATGTCAAACTCAAATTCTTTTGGGGCTAGACTTTTTTGCCTTTATTAAGAACAATAAAGAAAACTAAATCTATTTAGATAGGTACTACTTTTAAATTATAATTAAAATTTATGAGCTTTTTACGCCACGATTACTTGCTTAGAAGTTTCTTTGTTTGTGTAGGTACAATTGCAGCGGTAAGATATTACTTACATTTCCCCATTTTATTGTTAGTAAGTAAGTAAGTATACTAAGCAAAATTTGCTAATTACTTACTTGCATAAAGTCAGTTATTAATAAAAATTGTTGCTGAAATCGAAGCATTATAGATAATAGACGCGACTTGTGTATTATCGTGCCCTTTATTCTTATCGGCACTATATTTCAATTCAGTTAGCTCAAACTTTGATATGCCTTCGAATAATGCCATAAATGGTCTTCATTTTTATGACTGCAATTTGGTGCTGATATTACAGAATTAGTGTTTGTTTTATGCAAGAGTGCATTTAATAGATGGACTGTAATAAAAGATTTATGATGAAATTATATTTTATTGTATGCAAAGCAGTTTATTTAAGTCATAAATGCTAGCTAGCGTTGAGTTATGAATATAAATTTTAACGTACTGTTACTTACATGAAGGTAGATGCACCGGTTGTGGTCATCTTAGTATAATTTGTGGTCACTATGAATTTTACGGGTTAATAAGACAATTTTATGCTAAAATGATATTTTACAAGATATTTTGAAACATTTAGATTCATACAAATAATATTTATGGTATAACATTGTTTATAATTATCATTTATGCAATAACGTTGACACCAATTGGCCACAACCGGGTCAGTGGCCACAACCGGTACACCTTCTGTATAAAATATATTTACATACGTGGAAATCTAAAAAATGCTTACTTTTACAACAACAACAATGTTTCTTGCAATGCCAATATACAATGGGACTATGTTTTTATGACTTCGGTTTCAACTTAAATTATAATACTACCTATGTATAATCTAGCACCAAAACGCTTAATTTTATAAGTAACTTATATAATTAGCTTATAAGGAAAGTGAGGCGCGCAATCAGTATTCCTATAGCAACGTTATTTTTTAAAATTTTAAATTAAATTATTTTTGTAACTCCTATAAATATTCGCGACGCTAGCAAATAGTTTATAAATAGATATAAATCATTAATGCAAAACCTTTAACCTGAACATATACATTAACACGTACCATAGGTTTTTAATTTATAATAGTAGAGGAGCCCAGGAGGTGATTTTTGTATTTCCTTGTGCGCTGCAAATTAACTTTCTTGCATCCCGTAGAGTACTTCTGTCGCATATGTTGGTATAGGTCTTGCACATAAGGCCGCGAGTCTAATGTTTTAAGTATATTAAATAATCTCTGGATAATAGTCAGATTAAGAGTTGGCACCTCAGGGGCACAAACTTGAACCTATGTTTATAAAAATCTAGCACGATCGAGTATTAGTCAAGTCGATATGAAGATTTTACGTTTTGCTACTAAGTCGCATCAGATCGAAATCATCAGTATTCAAAAGACCTAGATGCATCTTCAGAGTTCACTTTACGAGTAGGTACAACCTTCTCTAAATATCTGATTCGCTTGAAGAATTTTTTAACAGTTTGCCATTGGCCTCGTTAGATCTTAGTAAGTCTGTAGTCGCTCCCCCTACCGACTTACATATTTCATATTTCTACAGAATCTAAAGGATATCCACGACGCTCGAATGAATCCATATTTAGTATCATGGGCTCCCGTACCATAGCAATCATACCTCAATATAAATACATTTAAAGTGTAATTGGAAGTCAAGGCACTATGGTACCTATAATGTGGTTATGTGGATGTCACAGATAGTTCGTGAGAGCGCCGGGCCCTTCGCTTTGGCTTCCGTTGTTTTGCGGCCGCTGATTTTGTGGTTTCATTTCGCGTAACCTGATAGAGATATATGGTCTTGCACATCCTTGTATTGTGTTGTTAGTGATGTGACTAGATTTCAATGTATCGATCTTAACAATTATGTCGATATCATTATTACAAAGCTCGGTAGGAAATTGGCAATATTAAACACAGATGAAACATTCAGATTCATCTGCATTTCAACAAAACTATTTTTGGTCAAAATATTACTTATTGTCTTTCATTAGCATTAAATATTATAAGTCTCGGTAAACGAATGAAAAAAAATCACCAAGTATTAATGTAATGTCTTTAATAAGTTAAAATAAAAGTTTAGGTGCTTATAATTTTGTTCATAGTAGTAAGGTTATCCTCATATTTTTTTTTTTAAGAAATATGCAATTTTAATTTATATCCCTCGCACCAACTGTCCAGCGTTACTATTCGGATATTTTGACATTATTTTTGGTAAGTAAACGTGCCACAATGACCTTAAAGATAATTTGAATAAAGAGTTACGTTAGTAGAGACCGGTTTAGGCATCGATAAAAAGGCAACAACAACTCAAACATATCTTTAATCGATAAATGTTGTGATCGTGTGACTGTAAGGGTGGATCTGGATATCGCCGTTTTAGTAGTACAAACCAGCGTCCGGCGTCCGTGCAAGCGATACCCTGGGAACCCGGCGTCTTCCGCCGGCTGCCTCACTACGTTTACCCTTCCAGCGCCGCGCCACCTCCGACAACCTTGCCGCAGCCATAACTGCACACCACAACGTCATCCGATATCGCATCGCATCCCATTACGTTTTAGCACCTACGATTCGACCTCAATCGACCCCGACCGACAATACTTTTTATTCATTTCATCGGCTCCAACCGTTTGCTTCCATTCATAAAATTATTAATGTGATCGTAAAATTGGGCAAATTTTATTGTCTCGAAGGCATAATGGGAAACTAATGTAGCGTGTTATTATTCAGTTTGGTTGTAGCAGTAAAATGCGGGTATTTGTGCTGAGAGAGCGCGGCCGGCCGGCGGACGTTCCCAGCGCCCGCGCCGGAAGGACCCTCACCTATTTGAATATCAAATGGATTTCGGTCATATTTCATCGCAACAGTTATGATATTCTTCCTCCGCCGTCAAACGACGTGTCTTCAATACCAACAGAAATATGCTAATAACAGCGGTCAAAGTTTCTAAAATATAGGACTCCGACGCACTGACACTTAAAAGACGAATAAATTAACCACAACATTTTTATTTGAACTGTCTGTATTGAATTCATTCGCTAGAATTATTTATGGATTTTGTACATAGGTTATTTTATGAATAAAAAATATAGAAAACTATTGTGTGTTAATTCGTAGAGAATAGACAATAATGATTTTGTAATTTGACCTGTTTACTGCGTCGGTGAAGTAATATGGAATTGGTTATTTTATGAGTATATGACTTGGGCCTGTGTCGGTTCCAAGATGCTATCGGTAGGTTCACAGAAGCGCACAGAGAGCCACTTGTATCGATGTTACGGTCAGCGACCATATCTGCCCATGCGAATATGAAATATCATATGAACCATATGGCGTACACTTTACCAAGAAATTGAATTTCGTTCTTCAGAATATGCCGAAATAGGTACCAACTTAGATAGAACGAGTTTGTATAATACGTAAATATTCTTGAAGATATTTTACGGTTGTCGCAATCAAAAAGATTCAACCCGAAAATCATTGTGGTTTTGAGTAAAAATAGCTAACGCACTGCTTTCTTAGGTAGGTATAAGGAGAATATAGGTAGGGCAGACGCCCCGGTTGCGGCCACTTTAAGAAATTTCAGTTTTCAAAAATACAAATAAAATAGTGATTTAGGATTTTAAAGTTTCTTATGATAGAATAGACATTTTATCTATTCATTTTTACATATAAACACTATGAGAATAAAATATCTAATAATCTACAATACAAAGTGTGCAAAAACACTGGCTGTGGCCTCTTTTCACCGGTTGTGGCCACCTTGATTAGGTTTTTTTTTTAAATTTTTAATGTAGAAATCGCACAAATTTTATCTGTTATTAAATTATTTCAATTGGTAAATTTTATTTATTGAATAAAAATTCGATTTTTCGTTAGTACTAGAAAATAAATAATTATCCAAATTATCTTACAAATATTATTTTAGAACATTATTCAGTAGATTTGAATCATATTCGAAGCAAAATACTTGCATACAAATAATCAAAATAATTACAAATAGTTACAAAGGTAAGGATTTCCATAAGAGATAAGAAAATTTAACACTTTTCGTTTTTAAAAGATCATAAAAAAAATTATGCACATGCGGTGCTATGAATGTCATATGTCAAAAAGAGCCTGAAACAAAGGTTTTTTCCCTATTTATTCAAAACCATTATCTTTTCTGTTTGTTACTTGTAAGGTTTCAAACATAAAAATGGCCTCAGCCGGTGCGGCGGCCACAACCGAGGCTCTACCAATACTAACCATTTGACATATTTTTGTTTCCGAGTAGATCTAGTACTAATTGAGAAAAAAATTGAATCGGCTTCCAAACGACTTCATAAAAAGAGGGGGACTGTGAAAAGTTAAGACGAAAATCAGCAACAATTATACGACAATACTCATAAATAATTATGTTCGAAACAGACATAACGTTGCTTACCCTTTACATTCAAAAACGCAGTGACATCGAACATTTGGAATTTTCGCCAATACCTTGCCCATCTTTTATCAAGCAATTAACATAAAGTGTGCGAGATAAAGAACAAAACCGATATCTCCTCGCATAGGAAGCGAGTCACCGCGAACGAAAGCTTAATTTAGTGCTAAATATCGGCGGCATCCCAGCAGCTGAAGTATTTTGGATACTGCTAATAAATATTAATAAAACAACGCGATTGTCATTCTTTTCTCAAGGAGAGGGGAGAGAAAACAATATGCTTTTGTTTTTCTTTATTGTAATTGCCGTAAAACATTTAGCGAGCAACGTTCAGCAATAAAACACAATATTTTGTGTGACAAAACGTCGCGTTTCATGAGAAAATATCGACCCGCAGATAGTGGCATAAACGAGTTATTGGTGATACAGTGATACTCATCACGGAAAGGAACCAGCCGATTGGACTCGTTTTGTCCACATTATTTTCTTTTTTATTTTGACGAGTATTTTTCTGGGTCGCTCAATCACTAGACTGCTGATGTGCGTAAAAGTAATTAAAAAGGAATGGATTGATTGCGGTTTTGTTTTCAAATTACTCGTTTTTTTAATAAATATATAGTAAGAAGATAAGTATTTAGGAGGATAAGATTTTCCGTGAGTGTTTTACACTAGCAATGACTTGTGATTGTGAACACTAAAGCTGGAAACATACTATCAGACGCGGCTTACGGACGCGACTGACAGCCGCGACTGATAGGTATCTAGACTATGAAAGTACACTGAGCCGTGCACACTATCGGACATAAGTCGCGGACGTCACCTTCGGATGACCTTGAGCGTTCGGACGTCCGAGAGCGATCTGGCGCACCGAATGTTTTAAGACTGTGCACATTGCTAAGTCGCGGCTGTCAGTCGCGTCCGTCAGCCGCGTCCGATAGTAATAGTACATCAACTCAAGTAGGATACTAAGCAGTTTAGGATTACGGATTTATACATGGCCTAATAACATAATTTAGAGAAACATTCAGCTGCGTAAATATTTTCGTTCTTGACTCTCTGGTTCCCTTTGACATGAATCGTCCATATGTTAATGTGGCGAACGATGAATTGGTCGCTAATAAGATAATTGGTCGAGTTCTATACCCACGTAAATCAACAACCGAACAGCTGTACAGGGCATTGTCATTTCCATGCACATGTTTATTATTTCTAATAATTAATATGCTATTTGCTCTACTTTTACTTCGACACTAATACTCATACGTACAAGATGCAATATATTTTTTGTAAAAATAAAACATAACTATTGTCAGTTTATGATTTTAGTCGTATTTTTCAGTGGCAGCGTAGTCAGTACATAGAACTTTAAGTCTACAGGTTCTGTTACATTAGCGCGTTCACGTATAACGACGAACACAAAAAATTTACAAAGACCTAATTGATACAGTAACATTTACGTCTTATTACGTTTAATTCCGAAGTGGAATGCTGCGTACACAGTTGCAGACATATCCGTGGTGCTGGTGATTATGTTCACTGCGTGCGGGATTTGTTACTGTGACAATTTTGTCCATGCACTTTGTACGTACATATACCGTTAATATATTTCTGGTCCACTTTTGTCAATTATTTCGTAGTAACTATTTTCTAATCACTGGGCCATCATTGCGTTCAATTTTGTTCTTCATCTCAACTTTATTCTAAAGTATGCGTGTCAATTCTAAGATGATCCGTGGTGATTATATTTATCGCGTTGAGGATGTGTTTCTGTGACAATTTTGTCCATGCATTTAGTACGTACTATTAATTTAGGTCCCCCTTTGTCAATTATTACGTAGGTAGTAACTATTTTCTAACCTGTGTTAACGCAGAGGCATCATTGCCTTGAATTTTTTTCAGTAGGTAAGTATGTGTGTCACTTCTGAGATGTCTCGAACATAATCGATGCTTCTGAGTCATTCTAAAACTGTTCAATTTTATTTCGTAGTTTCACACAATTATCTGTAAAACAAAAACATTTTATTTAATGCATGTAGGTGATTAAATGAATGATGAAATACAAAGGTGACCTATGTAATTGCGGTTGCAACCAGACGTCGTGACGATTAATTTGTTTTATTTTTTGCGTTGCCAACTCTAATGTTTTCAGTAATTTATTCGCATTAGTTGGTCGACGTTTGGAAGCCGTATCACTCTAGCTGTTAATAAATAATTATGCATTGTTGTAAATGCAGTAGCACATACATTTTCAATTAGCGCCTAAGTGTCATCTTTAGTGAATCGATATATTTAATAGCTGGCGATGTTTTCGATTGTATTCGATAAGAATAACATTTTTTGCAAATAAAAACACCAACCACCAAAGTGTACAAATACCTTAAGGCTTAAGGGGTTAAGCATGAACAGGAAACGTTGAAAAGTTCTTTGACAACCGAGTATCATAAAACGCAATTGCACCTGATCTTTTAATAATGGGCTTTGGTACCTCAGGGTACGAACCCTAACATAGCCTGCACTTTGTAAGTAATCAATTTCGATAATCTGTCCTTTACAAATAGGGATGTTTACTAAAAAAATATAATTAGTCCGCCAAATAGATTGTCAAAAAATAAAAGACACGTATTTTTTCTTTTGTCAATTTAACACAAATTGATGAAGATATAGCCCGTTAAAGTTCCGCGTGACGTCACTAACCGCTATGAAATGTACCGGCTAGTGCCGTCACGAGCCCCCACTCTCAAACTTTGACAAGGTTTATCTTAGTCGCTAATTGTTTGATTTAAAAAAGAAAAAATACGTGTCTAATGTTTTTGAATAATCTAACTGACGGACTAATTATAATAATGATTTTCATACCCAGTAAACATCCCTATTATTTACCTTCATAGATTTCCCTTGCCAGGAATTATCCATCAGTTAACGATCACCCTGTATGCAGTGGAGTGTACATAGTATGATTCACATCATTGTTCTTAGTTTTGGTTCCATTCCGAGTAAAATGGAAGTAAACAATCAATTACACTCGAATTACGGCCGACCAATAATAGAGGTTATTTATAGTCATTGGAGCATTTTATAACCATTTTATTAATTTAATTGTTATTGATGAGCACTGCCGGGGACTGTGTGGGCTTGTAAATTCATTTTCCGTAGGAGGAGAGCCTTTGTTTTAGTGCGACAAGTAACCTCGATTTGATTTGATGAGAAAATTATTTGAAGACTTTGTTTTATGATTGGCTTAATTGGACAGATAGTTTTTAAAGTGTTATTCGTATTGGTGAATAGACGTCAGTAAGTACATATAATTGTGTTCCTTTTTTGTAAGCCGTTATACATTTTGAGGCTTTAACTTTTAGATTTATATAATAGCTTCAAGCATTGAAGCTTTTGTGGGATGAGAAGACGCAGAAATTCTAACAGTTTTAAGGTTTTCAAATATTTTTTTTCTACAATGCTGTGGCAATAGCTTAAACCGTATTTTTAGGGTTCCGTACTCAAAGGGTAAAAACGGGACCCTATTCCATCCGTCTGTCTGTCTGTCACCAGGCTGTGTTTCATGAACCGTGATAGTTAGGACGATGAAATTTTTACAGATTCGTATTTTTGCTGCGGCTATAACAACGAATACTAAAAATAGATTAAAAATGTATTTAAGGGGAGCTCCCATACTACAAATCTTATCTTTAGCCATTTTTCGCCATATAATAAGTATTCACAGAATATTATATTCCCTTCAAAGATTTTTTTTTTTAATTTTGATATCTTAATTATATTAAAATAAAAAAATATTAAGAGGGGCTTTTATACGGTACGAAACCATTCGTTCGCGAGTCCGACTCGCACAAGACCGATTACATTTAACGCAGTGGTATGCTTATCATGGCTATCGCCTCGTTTGTTATTTCTCTATGGTTTAAACATGGGAAAATCTTTAGTACGACTAAAAATAATTTTATTCTTGTAGGTACCTATTATTCTAGTAGCGCTGTGCGTGCTTCTATTCGCGATGCACCGATACCATCTACAATCAGCATTATTTGTAAACGCTCCACTGCGTCACTAACGCTTTTTAGGTCAACAGTTGATTGGGAAACGATCTATCCATGTAGTAAAATATAAATAATTTGTTTGAACAAAATGAGGGCTATTTAGAAACATGAGGGTAATAAAACTAGTGCGTGTCATGTAAAGTCGGTCGCAGACCTGTGGATACGACAGCCAGGCTACCTAGGACTCTCAAGTAGGAACAATCTGGTATGTCAGTGAGAGTGGAGACAGGTCTGGTCGTTTGGTTGTATTGGAGTAGGTTCGTCGATATGTCGGACGAAATATCATTAGAATTCTAGGCACAATTGGTCATACGTGAGCTGTGGGCCGCGGACCGTCAACAATAATATCCTTGTTTGCGTCATAACGTGATGTTATTACGATTCTTTGGAATTAATAAATATTTAAATCGAACTATTTGGGGTTCCCGTGGAGTTATAAGATTTACCTGGTTGGGTTTTGTATCATATTTAGTATGCTGCACTACGATGTCTGTGTATTTGGGAAATCAAGGGGGGAAACCATCGCATCGTTATCGTAATTTTGGTATTGTTAGAGACAAACTTACTTATCCTTGTGAATTATGATGTGTCATATAGAGTTTTAAAATCCATTAGAGTAATGGTGGCTGTTAGTAGGTCTTACGAGTACTTTTTCAACTTCAAACTCTTAGTTTTTGTTCATTTTCAGATCCAATACATTGTAAATTGCCGGCGAGCGTAACAACAGCGTGAATTCTTAATTAAAAAGCTATAGAACATCCGGAAAAGCGTAAATAATTTATAACCTGAAAATAGTCATGGAAAAATAGACTGATTCTGATTTAAATTAAAACTTTTAATAAACGTCGCGTGCTAATGTGAAGAGCTAGTTGATTCAATTACTTAGCCTTGTTAAAAATGAATGAAATTTAATTTACCATTAGTTTTAAAACAGAACGAAATAAAAAAAATTAAAGAATATATAAAAACCTGCACTGTTTTGTAAACTGGTAGTTATGAGCGGTATAAGTACTTGAAAAAACGTAAGTAATTCAAAGAGTTTGAAAGCATTTTGAGATTTTATTGTAAGAATCTAAGAATCATAATATTAGCTAGATAGTAGAATTAAGTACATTAGTAAAAAAAGTGTGGCTAAATAAACAAAACAATATACTTCATTGAATTATAATTCTTAGCAAAAAATCAACTAGTTTACCGATTTTGTCAGCTCTGACAAAAAAATAGCGTTTTATAGAAAAATATCACTAGCCCTTGACAAAATATCTGGGATCGTAATTTCTGGATTGGCCCCGCAGCACCTCACCCTACTTATTTAGTGCAATGTTATCCTAAAGTAAGTGAAGTGTACGAGTAGTCTTCTCTTACGATATAGCTGCTGAACTCTACCATGAACAACATGAGCAAGTCATAATATTTCCATAAAACAGTTGTCACGCCCTAATCTGTTAAAAACTGTTCTTATCAAAGCACAAACATACATCGACACAAATAAAATAAGTGTAGGTACAAATGTGAAATTATTTTAGACAACATAGTGTCATAATAATTTATAGGTAAGTACCTACCTTATAAGACTAACACATACATTATGCTTGTATTTACTTCAATAATAATATAACAAGGTTTAGAAGGATAAAAACATGTTTTCTTTTCACATCTACAGGATACTTAAAAATCACCAAGTAAACATTGACATATATTTTTACGTTCATGCATAGATCTTAATTTAGAATTAGAATTTGACCTTATTGCAGCATTTTCCCTTTCAAATATAGAACCCTGAAAATATGCAAATTTTGAGATACCGCTATTACGAGCCAAGCATAGTGTATGTAATAACCTTCGGTTTTATCTATTGAAAAGTAAAATAGGATTGATATGAATTTCTGACTAGCTCCACCACGTTCGGGCCACGTGAAACACATTACTCAATCAATCTACTTACACAATTTGACTTTATTTTGTCATATACAAATCAACATGAACTTTTTAGCAAAATCTTATGTAATGATAATGATGATGATGCTTTCCACGCCTATTTCGCTTACGGCGAATATTTTCTGCATCTGAATGGTTACTAATGAGTCCCCATACGGTCCATACAACTTTAGTCCTTAATTATTGTCCTAGAACAGTGGCAACCTGCACATGAAGACTCCATTTGTGTAGTTGTACATGATGTTTGAAGACAGTTTGCTTTTAAGGTGATCTCTTTTGAATCTCTCCGTTGACTCTCAAATGCATACACTTCAAATTATGCAATACGTTCATACTGCCTAGCAAAATCAGAATCAATAAAATTGATAAGAAAATAGTAAAAGTAAGTTTCTTCACAGAATAACATTACGGTAAATCAATTACTTAAATTAATACGCATCACTCACAAGTGAATATGTATTTTCGCCGCTTGGCGTTGAAACTTTTGGTCCGTGGGGTCCGTCCCTAAAAAAATTCTTCAAGACAATTTCGCAAAAGCTTGTTGACGCTGCTGGTGACAAGAGAGCTGGCTCATTCCTTGCACAGAGAATCTCTTTAACCATTTAGCGTGGGAATGCAGCCAGCGTTCTTGGCACCCTACCACACGGACACAGTATTTGTTTCGATTTTTGGCCTTTTTTATATACGTAGGATATAGTTATACCTATATAGGTATATAAGGGAGTTAAGAATTGAATTTCTATGTTTTTTAAGTTATGTAAATAAATATTTTCATTACTTAAAATAACTTTTAATTTACTGAATAAGCATAAATTGAAAACTAAAAAGGAATAGTACAAAAAAGATGACACGAAACCTATAAGTTGTTCAGAACTTATAACCACAAGCGGACATAAATCCACCGCCAGCCGTGTATCATTGTCCGTACATTCTGTCGCTAATTAATTTAACGCTTTCTTTTTCATAGGGGTGTGAATGAAATTCCAAAAAGCGTAATAGGACGTGTATGTAGTGTATAAGTTATTATACCCAGTGGCATTCCTGAACGTCAGTCACAACACGCTTAAACAGGGTGTTTACTACGTAGCGAATCGAATCGGCGTATTGCTTACGACATTTCATATTTTATTCATAAAAATATAAATTCCGAGGCCAGAAAACTGATAAAGTAAAAGAAATAACAAGATTGAATACGCAAACTAGCAATGAATAAAACCTCTAAAGATAAAACTGTGTTATTTGTCCACTGCTTCATCTGTATTATTATCATAATTGTTTTTTAAGAGCAACAGTAATGCAATTGACTTAAAATAGTCTTAGTCAGTTTATTAGATAAAATATAGACGTGACACAGTGACATTGGTCGACTTTTTAGAAATGCCGCCAAAATTACTTTCAGGTAAAAGCTTTTGAAATAACACTAGATAGTTAGAGTAAGTAAAAGTCAATTTTGAAGATGTGCTGATGACAATTTAGGAAATAACGAAATTATTTCAATGGTTCCAAGCATTGAAATAATCTTGTAGGTGGTTGAAACAATTTTAAACGAATTCCTTCCTTTGAAAACTGAGAAATGCGGAATACGGTTATTCATTCTCGGCCCAATTATAAGACTAATACGTTTACGTAAAGTTGTTCTATCCATTTCGAATTTCTGTCAAATGGAATTTCGGGGAAGTATTTCACGGCGTTTTAACAAAGAATGTTAGATTCAAACGTTCTTAGTTCATAATGTGAAAATACTAAGTACTCAGTGAGAAAATGAGTATCAGTTAATTAGAGTGCAAAAGCTGATTACCAGTAGAAATTAGAAGTTTAGTCGTCACATATCGAGTTCATTTTTACTTTTCTATCTAATATCTCTTGTGTTTACTCCGGTAATATTTTATTTATTTTTATTGTATAACAGGTTTTGCATTGTTGTTGTTTCGAGGTACATTACATTTTTACGTGCATTTTATATGTATTTTAAACTATCAAGGTTGAACATGGAACAATACTTTACTAAATCACCCAATAGGTATATTTTTGTCATTGTGCGAGAATAACGATTCACTGCATGACTACTATTACGATGCTGCTTCGCCTTACTGTATCAGCCTTTTCAACAGTCCACTGCAGGACGTAGGCCTACCCACGAAGGGTGATTAGGCCATATCCACCACGCTGGCCCAGTGCGGGTTGGTAGATTCACATAAGCCATCGAATTTCTTCTACTGACGTATGCAGGTTGCCTCACGATGTTTTCCTTCACCGAAAAGCCAGTGGTGTGAAATTCCGTACATAATTTCCAAATAACTCATTGGTACGGGACCGAGGATTTGAACCCACGACCTCACGATTGTAAGGCGGGTGTCACTACCTCTAGACCACCACGGCTACTACTACTCTAATCGTTAGCTGAAGCTAACGGCAATTAATGGCAAAAAAACTGTGAATTAAAGTTCTCATGATCATATTTAAAGTTTGCATTTCTACAATCTATTGCACCTACAGCGTAAGCCTTTTCGTAAGAGCTGTGTTCAGCTAAAAATTTCAAATTCAATTTCAGTTACTTTGCACTTACATACTTTGAAATATTGGAGAGCATCCTGTACGGAACAGCAAGTATGACGGGAGGTTAGTTCGCCGCTGTATGCGTCCTGTCATCTCATGATAAACCGCACCAGCACCACATTGTGTGGTAATTTCCCTGACATTTAATTGCCAAGCCACTGTGGTCCGACGGCCGACGGATTAATTTATAGAGACACCTTGGATACTTGAGTTTAAAATATAATTTATCATCATTAGAGACAAATATGTCATGAGAAAGATGTCCTATAAGATATTTGAGGCGGGATACTTATAAATAAGTCAAGGTTTATTCTCATCTAGTAGCTCTATGGCATATTTGAAATGTATTTGTTATCCTTAAATAAGAAAACATATCGGTCTTACTAAAACATTCAACCTGTTCGAGAAAGCGATTTCTGATGGATAAATATAACTTCGAGCCAAGAAAAACAATATCTTTGGATGAGTCGTAAATCCAAACTATTAATTATACAATAAAATTAAGTGGGAACGGACAACAAAAGTCGTCTCAAATATGAAATGAGTTAAATCGAAGCTAACAGCATAATGCGTGCTCATAGATTTTTTGTTGACACTACGCCGTTGCGGTATTTCCTGATACCGCAATAACGAAAAAATCAACTCAAAATTCAATTCAAGAACTGAGACATAGAGTTCAAATTAAAAAAGTGCTGATAAATAATACGCGGCTTTCAGCAGAGTGGTGATTAATTGTGTTATAAAGACTTTTATATTTCTGTTGTTTTGTCGCGTCATTCTGAAAACACGACAATAGCTTCCACAAGGTGGACATTTAGCATTTTAGAGGTTAATAAAAACCAATCAAACATAAAAGAAATTTAAAGAGAGAATTATGGAATGTACTTATGTACTCTACATACACTGGGTAGACGTGCTCCCCGAGGATTCTAAATACCTATAGGTGTATGCTTGCTTATCTACTCATAACTGCATCATTAAGCTGAATGTACTGTACTGTATCAGCCTTTTTAATAGTCCACTGCAGGACTTAGGCCTACCCACTAAGGGCGATGTACCCACGAAACTGAATGTAGTCTGTTCTTATTTAATTCAAAATTGGATAATTCTAGTTTTTTTATTCTCTTGGAATTGTATATTTTCACATGAATTAGATATATTTTCCGTTTTGATTTTTTTGACCGACGAACCACCGGAGGAGGTATACAATTCGACGCGTATATTTATATTTTTTTATGTATAACCACGCAGAACTTTTTTCATAGTAGTACAATTTCAATAATTCTTTTTTTATTGGAAAAAGTATACTTCAAAATTGGTCCCATTAAAATTTTATCGAAATTGGCTGAGCCATTTTTGATAAAACAACAATAATGTGCAAATATGTTACATCGATCCGTGCAATAATATTTGCGATCTAGCGATGCGACCCGGCTTCGCACAGGTGTATTATACATATAAACATTTCTCTTGAATTACTCTATCTATTAAAACACACTGCATCAAAATCTGTTGCGTAGTTTTAAAGATATAAGCATACATGGGGACAGACAGCGGAAAGCGACTTTGTTTTATACTATGTAATGATTCTGTACACGGGTGAAGTCGGTCATGCTATTTTTTGCAAAAAGTAATTATTCAGTTTTCATTTACTTTATAATTAAATGTTATATAACACGTTGAAAGACGTTAGCATCCGAGAATCAAAATTTCTTGTCCGGGTGCTAACACATCTTTGTATATTTCATGTATTTTGGTGTCAATTAAGATTTAATTGCAAACCTATAAAAAGAAGAATGAGTTAAATTCATAGAGATATTATCTGCTACAAAAAATAATAATATAAATTTGATTTTCAAAATAGCTATTCATGTTCGTTTATATGTGCTGAGGTAATCTCTTGAAAATTTGAGTAGTCTTTCAACATTATTTTAATTTTAAACATGTCTTAAAATTTAAGAAAATCGTAGAAACCAATACGTTTCAAACAACATACATAGATATGTTGTTAATTCAATTATTTCGCTTTTTAGTATTTTTCTAGACGGTTTTGATCAAACAGATTAATAATGGAAATCAAATTCGATATCTTCGAGTGCATAACAGTTCACTACTTTCGATACTCACAGCGTAGCAAATATATTTCTTCCTGTACGTGTACATATAATATCAAAGTTACAGACCATAGTACGGAAATGACCAATTAGCCATTGGCAACCTGGCATCGCAATGCGATAATACTTCTCATCGACGCTGTCGCCCGCTGTATCGGTGGATGTTGTCTGCTATCAGATCTACGCGCCGACGGTCCGACGACCACCACGTGAGAAAATGCTCTGCTATTCATTTTATATTCGTTTTATTAACATTTCTGAAGGCTCGATATTCACTACTGTTAGACAAATATGTAAGAACCCATTTCAAACAGTCTATTATCATCATTGCCCTTTTATGGGAAATGCTTACAAAATTTTTAGGTATCTATCTATAAGTAATGAGACCAGTTGATGAATTTGAAGATGCCAATATTTAATTCTATTAATGCACACACATGAAAATAGTTTTTAGAAGTTGACTAAGAATATTTCGACGGCGCGTACTAGGCAGCTACTACAGCTCAAAGTCATTTTTGTTGGCAGTAAATTTGGCCATTTACGGTATTTACAGAAGAAACATTAAAGTACCGTCTTTTGTTTTGAGTGGGCATTTAATACCTTCCTTAAAACAAAGTATCGTAAACAATCGCATTTAACTAACTAAACATTCAAATAATTTGTGTTTACAACGAGAAACATACAATTATGCTAATTTTTATCGCCATTTACGGAGAGTATCGACTTTTAAAGAGCCGAACGAGCGTAGCATTCTAGCTTCATATTTTACAACTATAAAAAGCGTATATGGAGCAATATGTGCATAAATGTCAATATTTATCCGATGAGTCCCTGCGCGCTCGATTTATGCGCGCGCTCAGTTAGTTCCTAAGCACAGCGGTGGCACAGCGAGAGGTTCGCCTCCAGTTATAACGTCCAGCATCGTAATTGTCGATTAATTATAACCATTTCAATAAAACATACACCATGCACACGAAATTGTATAATTTTAGACGATAAACCGACGCTAATAAGGCATAACTGCCTCTGGTATCGTCGAAAATTATTCTATAGCGTGCACGTAAAAACTATGCTCGGTATCAAATTTGTAGACTCGGAATTACATATTTGTTTTAAGTGAACAAGCTAAGAATCAATATCTGACTACATCACCTTTTACATACATTTAAATGTGTATAATCCGGTTAACGGATTTGTTTGTCTTCAATAGTCAGTCCGTAAAATAATCTGTCGTAATGAAAACCACTAATTTTGTTCAAGATCTAATCTTTTCGCGTATGTTGAATAACTGGACAGCAAACGGATCAGCGGCTTTATTGCCTAACTGTTATGGTAATGACATACATATTGCCTTAACCCAAGTTGTAAATACTTCACTAAGGTAAGATTACAAAAAAAAAATAGAAATATCCCAGGACTCATTTTACCATACTAAACTTCTAACGATTTTAGTTTACAAATCCCAAAATGGGCGTTTTTAATGAGTATTAGCAAATCCATGAACTTAACGAAACTTGAATTTTATGAAGACCGGTCTGAATCTAATGGACGCTAATGCCATTACCAGAAAAGTTAGGTAATAAAGCCACGGGTGCTTGGTGAGTGAATACTAAGTCACTGGCAGCTTCTTCTAGTATGTGAAAGTAGGTACAAATACTTATAATACTATGCCCGGTGTCAGTTATTTATGTGTTCATTAATGCATGCTTGTGTTATTAAAGACACATCACGTCGTCGGTTCACAAGCGACCAGGATCACGTCGCATTTGTATTCTGTTTGTGAGCTCATGGCGTTTAGATTTGGATTATATTTGGTCGTTGTCATTCTGATAACGGTCCCAAAAGTTTGTTTCATTTAAGAAAACAATAATACAACAATTTAAGTGTGATAGCAATTGATTGGGTGTTTCACCTTTATTGAAATAGCTTGTGTTTGTGCGTTGTTTTTT
Source organism: Hypomecis punctinalis (assembly GCA_949316475.1). Lineage (NCBI taxonomy): Eukaryota > Metazoa > Arthropoda > Insecta > Lepidoptera > Geometridae > Hypomecis > Hypomecis punctinalis. Next base: position 11,814,237 of record OX438799.1, read on the forward strand.
GAACGCTCCGGCTCAAGAAGGATATTTATAAATACAGAGATGGTAGTAGGGCAGTTAAGGTGATTATAGATATAGATAAAGCCTACAAAAAAGTGAACATTAAGTGGACAATGAATGTTTTCATTTAAAAGGGAACAAAAACGAGCAGCAAATTATTATAAGGATATTTATATACAGAATATTTATAAACAGAATATTTAATAGAATATAAATATTCTGTTTAGGTACTATCTATTTTAGTATGTATTTAATATTATGTATATGTAGTATATCAGTCTCTGGCAGCCATATTACAAGCTTTGCTTAGTTTGGGGTCAGAGACCGTGTGTAAGATGTCCCCCAATATTTATTATTGTCCCCCAATATAAATATTGGGGGACATCTTACACACGGTCTCTGACCCCAAACTAAGCAAAGCTTGTAATATGGCTGCCAGAGACTGATATACTACATATACATAATATTAAATACATACTAAAATAGATATTTTTTTTATTTATTTATTATTTATTCTGTTTTGTAGATTGTAGAGTATCTAAGAATTTGTAATTCGAAATTACTGAGGATTCCAAAGTGGCTCCAGATTACATAGACATAGATATACTTATATAGCTAGTGCTATATTACATACTCTCAATGGACAACTTACCCTTTCTTGGGCTGTTATAAAAACCCTTATCAAATTTTGCTATAAGGCAGCATTTTGTTACGTGACACTGAACACTTTTGTTTGTCAACAATAAGTAATATCTACACAAAAAACACCCTAGTCTTATAATAGGTACCATAACTAACCGGACACTTTCATTTAATCATGTTAAGGATAAGTACAAAAAGATCACTCCCAAAGCTTTTAAAGCTCTATATGGCGAACAAAATGACAACATTAAACAAGAATGAGAACAAATGACAAATTATAATAATAGAGCACACCTGCTATTCTTTTGATCCGACATTTCTCTCATTTATGATGTTAATCGAGCGGAATGCTCTCGTGTTAACATAGTTTTGTCCCCAACAAAGCGCCGCACACAGACAATGATCCACTTTAGTAATATTTTTTGTATCAAGCACAAAATTCTCTTTCATCTCTCTTAATTTTAGATCAAACTATAGTGCTTACATTTAGAACATGTCATTATTGTCTCTGCAGACAATAATAGTGGAACATAATAGTATCATAACGACGGGTCGACTCGGCCAAATGAAGACTTTAACGATACGACGATAGGAGAGAGATCGCTTTGTGGGAGAATGAGATATGCGTTTGATTAAGTTGGTATTGTGTGTTGATAAATAATAAGCGGCGATGCTTACAAGAGGGTATATGGATGTCGCGTGAACGCTTGCGCTGGTATCGCGGGTCGAATTAGTGAATTGTTGCGTTGGCGCAGGCGGTAGGTTTTGTCTAGCCGCACTCGTTCCCTCTCGCACATTAATCTCGAGCCCGAGATGAAGTGATATGCATTTGTCATCGTGTCCGCGATTAACTCCGAGAAACTCTTCCCATTGTGTTGAATCAATTCGATTATTATTAAAGCTTTGATATTAGGCAATGGGAACTATTCATGTGAAATAACTTGATAGAATTCGTTCAGTGCCAATTATGCGTGTGTTTTTGAAACGCTCGTAGAGTTGAGGTATACCTCTAGACTGTAGGGAATAAATTCGTCGTTAGTCGGTCGGCAAATATCTCAGAAAATATTACGTGCATGAATAGCGCTCCGTATGACGGACAGCAGAAAGGGCTGTCCTTATACTTACCTTGTATTATTTTGTCATTATTAAATTCCCTTGTCAAGGCCCGTTCTCATTTCTCCCTAAGAAAATATTGTATGCAAAATTATATGACATTTGAATGAGCATAAAAACGTCTTATCGTGATTTGTTTACAACAGCAGGCATCGTTTGCTGGATTGTTACTGAGAAATAGCTTACCGAAATATATAATACATCAAATACGTTCCCATAAGAAACTAAGAAAAATATTAAATTTAAATAGTGTAGTGAAATGAAACAAATGAAATAATAACACAGCAAACAAATGAAATAATAACACAGCCTTATCTCTATATTATCATAAAAGAAATTATCCGATTCCATGCAATCAATTGGTACTTAACCTAACTTCATCGCCCCATAGGTTTATTGAGTCAAGTAGGTACTTATCTAATCACATAATTTCAGCACAAAAACCACAATCCACAGAAAAATCATTCACCAGGCGTCGAACGATGCTTGAAATCCTCGATCGAATGGTTCAACGATAATAGAACAAAATGAGTGAAATGAAGTGAGACACGAGAGCAGCAACAGGCCCTCGAGAGGCAATCAGGGTTCTGCGCAGTGGCTGTCAGCGGAGGAGGCCTCAACAAGCCACAAAATGAAATTTCTCTATGCCGTCAATCATTTTCCCCTCGCTACGGCCCGTCACTAGTCATAGAGATAGGGTGCAAGTTAAAAGCTATTAAGACATTAGACTTCTTCCTTGGCTTGTTGTTACAAAGATACTTTTTCTTACATATTTTGTAGTAGACTCTTATGTCGTTGGACTTGGGAAGAGGGGTACCTTTATGTTTTTGAATGGATATGCTAAAAGCACACGCAACACCTTTTGATTTATAGTTAAGTACTGTATTGTACCAGCCTTTTTAATAGTCCACTGCAGGACGTAGGCCTACCCACGAAGGGTGTTTGGGCCATATCCACCATGCTGGCCCAGTGCGGATTGGTGGATACTGTATTAGTAGCCAAATTTTATCTCATAAGCACCAAAAAGCTGTTAGAGTTCAATATTAAAAGCCTTTGAATCAAAATTACATAACTTTTTAAGTAGGAGGCTACCAAAGAAATTTATATCTCTAGAGTAGAAAATCTAACAAAATTCGTATCGACTGAAATACACTGAGTAATAAATCATCCTATCTCGTGAGTTAGACCACACGCCGTCGCAGGCAGCAGGCAATCGAGACATTATTCCGGTGAGTAAGTCCCATCCACCCGTTTGGAAGACGCTACGTGGAAACTATTATGTCTCTTAACCCTTATGATTTACGATCCTGTTTGTCACCGGGTTGTCTCAATGTGTCATCTTATAAGTCGACCGTGATGAGATATTGTAGAGGATTATTTTAGATCGAAGATAAAACTGAATAATCGGCCAAGTGCAAGTCGGACTCGCGCACGAAGGGTTCCGTACCATATGGAAGCCCTCTAAGTACCTTTATTTTAATTATTTAATTATTATTTATTTTTGAAAGGAATATACAACTTAATATTCTATGATTATTACAAGCATCTGCCTGTCAGCGTTATTAATATCGAGCAATAAACAGCTAAAAATTCAGATTGGTTGTATACGATATTTATTTTTTCCTGTTTTTAGTTTTGTTGTTTTAGCGGTAACGAAAATACGTCATCTGTATGAAATTTCAACGTTCTAACTGTCACGGTTCATGAGATACAGCTTGGTGATAGACAGATATACAGGCGGACACCAGAGTCTTAGTAATAGGGTCCCGTTTTTACCCTTTGGGTACGAAACCCTAAAAAGTATCTTTTTAGAAACTAAACGGGCACTTCTATTTATTTGAAAGAAAATAGGCATTCTAAAAATTGTAAGCGGTAATGCTAAATCCATCCATCGTCCATCCAATAGCCATAGGACGTCCACTGCTGGACATAGGCCGACCAATAAGACCGGTTGAAAGCGGCTTGCAGTCAACGTGATCCTGCGGTCTTGGTGAAATCATCTGTCCACCTAGGTAGGTGGGTGGACGTCCTACGCTGCGCTTGCCGGTATATACGCTAATATGTACATACGGTAATGTTAAATAGGTACTAATTCAAAAAGACTTCATTATGCTCCTTATTGTGAAGAACTTTTACTGTTGTTGCAATCACTCTACCTGTACTAAAATCAGCCCTGAAATTGCTAGAGAAAATGCTACTGCTCTTCAAAATGGTATTTACAATTTTTACAAAAAGTATTGTGTCGGTGACAGTTGGGTCTTAATAAACTCTGTTTTAATGCAGTCATAGCATAATCTATAACAGGCTTACAAATTATAAATATATGTAGTATTGACTATCATTGTCATGGTATACCTAACCTACATTTATAGAATGAATAAGTCATCCATAGTTATTTATCTGTATTCTACTTAAGAATAATTGATTGCACAATAAATGAATATCGAATTCACTCAAGAGATACCATCGTTTTCCTGTCTATACTCACTGAATAGTCATAAATTACAAGTAACAGGTCAATTCCAAGCTATTTTGTAAAGCAGTGAGCAGCACCGTCGCAGCCGCAGACTGAAAAATATTTCGGAATTGAGATTGATGTCGCACGCATGTGCAGACGGCCGCGCACGCAAAACAACGCGACCAAATATAGAACTAATTTATGTTCATACACAGCGATTATGCTCACAAAAATAGCCACCGCTCCGTTTACTGCTCATAATTTATTCAATTCTTTGCGTGCTTAGCAAAATATAGCGTGCGAAGTTAAGATCTCGCTCTGATTTACTACTGATCATATCGGTGTCGTCTATCTTGCTGTTCTAGCTGATTAATTGATAATTTCTTCACTTTAAATAGTAACGGTTATAATAGTACCTACCCATAAAGGGTTGTTGTCTTGTTGTTTTTCTTTGTTGGCATTCTACCCGTGACCACGATCGATGCAACTCGGTCGAAACGACGAGATGATGAGGTAGGTATTTATTTATCTCGTAATTTCAGTGCGTGATTGGTCCCATAGTATGCAGGGTTATTCTTAAGCAATTAGCATTCTTTTAGGGGCTTATTCTGTACGTCAAAACTAATAACTTTTGTTCTGCGACTTTTGTCAAAAGTAAAAAACAGCTGTTCCAAACATTTTGTCGCGGGTGAACAATATTTATTTTTGAGTTTTGACATAAGTCGCAGAACCAAAATTGACAGCATAAGCATAAGTTTTGATGTACAGCATAAGCCCTTAAAAGGATTCTAAATGATTAGGAATAACCCTGTATATGTAACTATAAAGGGTTGTTACGTACTTACACTGAAATTGTCCTGACTCTAGAAATATACATGGTATGATTAGATTGACCAAAAATGTCTAATGTGACTCATAAGAAAGACTGAATAAGTCACCTGAAAAAAATGCGTAAATATTTATGCAGGGTATGAAAAAATGCGTAAATATTTATGCAGGGTCTGAAAAAATGCGTAAATATTTATGCAGGTTCATAAATCTTGTTTGGCAAGGTTATCGTGATAGATTATAAAATTAAATTGAAAATCCAAAATGTCCTAAAAACTGCTTAATTACTTACAAGTACTTAACATGAAAGTTGGTCAGATAGATCTGTATTTATAAATTGTACAAATTACGCGCGAGTACAAATCGACATGATTATATGTAGGTAGTTGTTTAATACATTTTCAACAACTGTGAACCTTCAGGTGTATTTGCCTTAATCTTTTTCACATATCAGAATATTTGGGATCATTAAATAATTTTAATTTTCAGCGCATATTACTAATAAATAATTAAAATAAGTCCCATTTAAGGGTAGGCTCCCACGCGATAAGCGCGTTATTTATACACCTTCATCTCACAAAGGCACCGCAGCCGAATATCAACACATAAATATTGGCCTGAGGTGTAATTTTTCACATACCACGTCCTCGAGCGTCGCACCTTTAAAATAAATGCAAACAAAATTTAATAGGGAGAGATGCGCAGAACCGCGGGCTTGAGGTAAAAATAAACGATAGCCAAACTCGTTCAATCGTTTGAGGATGTTTTATATCGCTGCGATGGACTCTACTTTACTGTTATTTTATTAGTTGGCGACTATAACTTTCACAATGTTATGATTCTCAGTAATGAAAACGGAGATAACTATCGCCACCCTGTTTTATCTCTACTCAGAAGTTCACTAAGTAAAATATACCTAGCTATTATAAATTTCGACTAAGTGTTTGTTCATCATACTTAACTAACTACTGCATGTTCAGGGCCCTGATTCTTGATCGACAAATTAGATGTCTAAGATTACTTATAAGTCTTATAACACATACTTAGGCACGAATCTTTACAAAATATATCAAAAATATTAAAGTTTTGTAAAATATTTTTATTTATTCGTAGCAAATAGCTATAACAGTAAATTATTCGACAAGCAAGACTAACAAAACAATGATAGAGCAATCCCCTCGCGTCCAAACGCGGCCTAAACCGGCGGAAAGTTCGCGATTTCGTTTATAATTTCGCTGAGTTATGTGAGTCCAGGCGCGGATCGGGCCCGTTTATTTACGGTTATTGGTTATGGACAGGCCCACGGAACAGAGAAAACAGGTGGAAGTACGAAGCGATCTTCACCCTGCCAAAATTAAACACAGCTACGCTTATTAATAATACACTGATTTAGTATAAATGTTAGACGCAACTTTATATTGAAAGCGAAAATATCATTGTTGCGCACCCTAAAAATAAAGCTATCCGTGAATTAGTTCAGGAATGTGGTTATCAATCTACGTAATTTATCAATTACAAAACATCGTAAACTCCTTTTAACTAAGTTATAATATTATAACTCCTATATTTAGACAATAAGCTTTTTTACTAAATGTATGACAGGATTTTGAGGCTCCTTTTGAGTAAAATAAAATTGGTAAAAAATGTATTTTACTTTTGTAAGTTCACTAATTAATAGTGAATTGCTTTAGTTGTATAACTACATATATAAAAATAATAATTTTTCCTTGTACCTAGTAGTATTTGTAAAATTGCATAAAATAAAATAAGGAAGAGCCTAGGTGCCACGACACAGGTCGCCCTAGTGTGGGATGACGATCTAGTGCACAACTTGTTTGTGAAAACTGTTTAAAACAATAAACGTTTAATTTATTTATTATTTATGTACTTATTAAAATAACTCAATAGTAAAAACGTAATGGAATCTCCCACGCAAAACAACGACTGACGTTTTTATTATCTTTAGTTGGTGTGATTTTGGCGACAGTAGTTCCTGCATAAACGATGAACACCGCATTTCCACCCGTTTTTTCTTATCCGTAGACAGGCCGATCGGGATAGTCCCGCGAGCCTCGTAACGCGGACTTGGGCCGGACTCGGCCCGCGACGCCGAGGCGAGGGCGCCTGACGGATATATCCGTCTTCGGGGATGAGATAGGAATAACAAAATAAATATGAATAGCTAAACATAATACCTTTCCAAATGTATGGACATAAACCTACGAATTTAAGACAGGAACAGAATAATACGTAGCTTTGAGAAATTAGTTCCAACATACGAATTTGGCACAGCACGCGATTGATATTGCATAATATTATATTTTTAGGTCAGATAATAAAATAGACATCGACAAATTAACAAATTTGTAACGTGTTAAGTTTACCAGTAGCGGTTTACAGTAGAAGTTCTCATTGTATCAACTGGGAAGCTCTGTCAGATAAATATTTAGTAATTATGACTCTAGGAAGATCAGTGATTAAGTTTTGTTTAGATTTTTTTTAATAACTCAAAAGATTTTAAAATCATAATTAAAACTTTACCCAATATTGTCTCGTAAGCCACTGGATTACTAAATAAAAAAGAACAGTAAACGTACCTGGATATAAAATAATAAAGCCAAACATTACACAAAGAAGCTCGTATCATTCACAAGAATTCAATATCCGCGACTTATCGGATACAGCAATAACAGAAAACAACCAATAAAATAGTCCTATCTGTATTTGTCACAAAATAAGAATTCCATCAAATAATTCGATGCCAATAAAAAACGGATAGAGACATCGCACGCATCCGTAATAAAAGTCTTCCCATAAATAACGTTCATGAAATATAATACACCTGCAATCTTGGGAAAATGGGAAAATCATTTTGTAAGGGCGGGCGCGGTCGCCGTAATATTGTTATAAATGTAGTTTTCTCGGGGGCATAAATAATAATGCTGGCCGCGCGGGCAGTGCTCGCGTACGGTGAAAATCTACGCATCTGACATATTCATATTTTACGAACATGTTTTTTATTATTTCTACCATATCACAAGTAATTGAATATTCACGATTAGTAATTGTTGTGATTGTTTATCTAGTATGTATTTTCAAAATTAATTTACCCTTGCTAATTATTAAATATTATTACAAACATTACATAATATATAGGTAGATAGAGTATTAACTCTAACTCTATATTTCTCTATCTTGTCTTAACTATGTTTGTACCTATTTGTAACTTTGTTTTAGGTGTTTCAATTTAGGTAACACCCAGAATAAATGTATAATCTAGGTGTTTCAGTTTAGGTATTTATAGTAAACAAGTAGGTACAAGTAGTACCTTCTATTTTTTTCTCAACAATATTGTATAATATATTTATAATATATTTGATCATTTGCTTTTTAACAATAAATATTTTTTGATTATTTTAGTACTGGAAATCTGTGTATACTACTTTAATACTGTGTATAATACTTTAATATCATCGAACTAAGTTAACGTTTTCTTCACAAAAATCTGCAATTTCCAGATACACCCCTAGTCTTGTACACCGCTACGGCGGCGAGTCGCGCGCGCCTCTGGGAGTCATTCCGCTCCGACAGCCTGTAAATTCTCCATTACGCGATATGAAATATGCCGCTACGCCCTTCGCCGTTTCGACCGCTATGAGCACGGACATCAGCTGGACTATCCACTATTTCGAGATTTTCTGAATCCGCTTTTTGAAGAGACACGAGTGTAAATTATTTTTTGTGCATGGACTTTCAGAGGTGTATATGCTTATCATAACTAACAACTATTGATTACATGATATGAAATATGCTGCTATGATCTTCGCCGTTTCGACCACTACGAGCACGGACGTCAGCTGGACTATCCACTACATATTTCGAAATTTTCTGAATCCGCATTTTGAATAGACGCGTGTTCAAGGTGTTTTGTAAAGTGCATATACTTTCAGAGTTATATCTACTCATAATTATAAACAACTTTTACTATGGAACCAGCTGCAAAGTCTGAAAATAAAATCGACTGCTCCATACGTTTTTTCGAGAGTCAATGAACTTTTTGTTTGGAAAACCTGATTTTTTTGTGATATAGCGGTTGGTCCCATAATAATAGTATATCATAATTATCGTACATGCCTGTGAGAGTCCCTGCCTTTTCTAAAGCAACACTGTAGGTGATAACGTATTTTTACATCATTTCTCTTTAATTATTGCTTTTACCTTTAGTTGCCGTGAGAAAACTTATGTAAAATGATAAAACTTTTGTTGTCTTGCACCTATATATGGCTATGGTCCATACCTACTGAACATTTCGGAAGATAAGAATGATTTTGCTCCCGGCAGCCGATAAAGTTCATAAATGAAAGCTCTCAGGTGAGCTTCTGTAATCAAAAGTTATTATTATAAATCCAGCGTCCCGTTTCGACCGAATGAGTCAACTAAATAATTATACCTTTATACGAGAACGATTCTCGCATTACAATATATCGCGGTTTCAACACAAAATTTGGCTTTTGTTCTCGCTCGACGTAATGTCTTTATGCGACCACTAAAAGCAATATTATTTCAATTAAGAGCTTGATTTAGATCCGAAGGAAAAACTCAAAACAATGAGGTGTCGGGAATTGAAGAGAAAATAATGTGCAATGAAACGTCTGATTTGTGTGAGTACGCACTTAAAGCTCTCTTGGAAATCGTAAGATAATGCAATAATGGTACCGCAGGTGCGTCATACATTTCGATTGTCTTTTTAATACGACTGTAAAATATTCTATTCATCATTACAACAAATTGCTTAAGTGTTATATTAGTTGAAGAATACTTTTCAGACCATACGGGCACTATAGTTGTAGGTAGTATGGTGTTGACACTCATGGAGTCTCCAGTAAATATCGATCTTTTTTACCGACTTTCAAAAACTATGTTCGTGTGTAGGTATATATTTTTGTTTTATTTATGATTATCGATATTTTTGCCAATTTGCCAACGAATTTAAAATAAATTTTATCGAAATCGGCTGAGCTGTTTTTGATAAATCAACAGTAATGTACATGGATGTCACATCAATTCGTGCAAACTATTCGAATTCTGTACACGGTGGAACTCGTGGGTTTAATTTTTTGCGAAAAATAACTATTATGTTCAAATAAAATGCGTCTTTCAGTAACATCCAACAGATTCATTTTGGTCACTGAATCACAAAATGTAAATATTCGTTCTAAATACAAAAAAGTTTTCTAAGTCATAAGGAAATCAAATTCACGTTAAAGCACAACCTAATAAAAATATACCTAAAATCTGTTTCAAAATATCCAAAAATTAATGACTGCATCATTAACAGATAACTTATTCGTTAACGCCGCCATAAAACTCCTGTGATAAATAATAATCATAAGAACTGCTGACTAAGAATAGGAGAGTATTAAGAGGCACGTCCCAACAATTAAACACGTCGTCGCTTGTCTTGTAAGACATCAAAATAAAATCACTACTATTTATGTATCAGAGAGCGTATTAACGGCACGCACGGGTTCTCGCTCTTATAATGTCATAAATCGTCTGGAAAATATAACCGTCAACGGTCTGTCATACGCTCATGCACTGATGGAAGACGCGACGCGCTGCGCACGCGACGCTTCCTAAACGTATTAGAACTCCAACTGTGACAAGTATTTTATATTATTAGTAGCTTTTGCTCGCAGCTTCGAGCGCGGTTCTTTTTTTATCCATAGGAACATTTTATTTACCCATGATAAAAAGTAGGTACTTTCCGACATTTTAACTATATTTATAATAAACAAGTAGTGACTCGGTTGTGGTCATTTAGTGTCAAAATTATAAATAACAAAGTAGCATCATAAACATTAAATTTCAAAGTGGTCACAAATGACACTAAGATGACCACAATCAGTGCATCTATGTACCATACCTATTAGTAAGGATCAGTGTCATTTGATTGTACTTAGGTGTAAATACCTAATTATGTTTTCGAAGAGGAAATTTACAAAGCTATCTCAGAGTAAGTCTGGCGTCTTGAAAACACCCTCTAAGTATAACTCATTACGTTGCCATTCGGAAGGTTCAGAATTAAGATACCAAGACAAGAACTTGTAACTTTTCGAAGTTATGTGCGTGATTTTGCTATCTTCGAACTGTAAGAAAAAAATCTCATGGAAACCTGCATACCTGGTAATTCATGTTTTCGAAGATATATGCAGTCTATCAACTAACATTGGCATTGCTATTTTGCCAGTTTAGTGGATTAAACTCTTCTCTTAATGAGAAAAGATCCATTTATATACTTTCAATTTAAAATAATTTTTATGCAATTTTCACCAACTTTACGTTACTCGCAGAATCTAACTTCGGGTACAAAATAATGCAAGCTAATCACAAAAAACATAATTCAGTTCTTACTAAAAAAAAAGCGATTACTCTTCTAAAACGTAAATAAACTAGTCATTCCATATTTTAAAACTTAATTTAATAGCCCGCTACTCAACGGGAGATTAGGGCGTGTTTATAGGACGCTCGTAATACAAACAAACCATCCTTTCATGAGTTTTTATAATCTTTCCATACTTACATCTGTAGACTTAAATTAATACCACCAGTAAACAGTATAGGCCGAATTATACAAGTCGACGGAAGTGAAGTTAGCTACAAGCTGCGCAATATCCAATCCTAACTAAAGCTCACATAAATCTGCGCGTTGATTTAATATTGCGCAGCTTATCTATAGCTAACTTTACATCAGCCGACTTGTATGATTTAGCCTTTACTTTTCGTTTGTTAAGTTATTCAAAACGCTGATCGTCGAATCACGACAGAATGCACCTACTTACTACATCCTACAAATCCAGAAAATTTCACAAAATTGGGAAGTATAAAGCCGAAAACATACTATCAGACGCAGCTGACGGACGCGACTGACAGCCGCGACTTAGCAATGTGCACAGTCTTCCGGTGTGCCAGATCGCTCTCGGACGTCCGAACGCTCAAGGTCGTCCGAAGGTGACGTCCGCGACTTATGTCCGATAGTGTGCACGACTCAGTGTACTTTCATAGTCTGCGGCTGTCAGTCGCGTCCGTAAGCCGCGTCCGATAGTATGTATCGAGCTTTAGTTGTTAAAATCTCTATACTATAACTATCGCCAAAAAAGTTTTTTTTTTACTTTTCTCGTCATACATCGAACATTACACATTGTTAAAATAATTAAAAATCTGTTTTACCATGTGCTAATGAAGTTCTTTTATATGATACCGTACATGATACGATTTACGACACTTTGAATTTTGAACCCTTATTTTGTGAATTTTGAGGCTCTATTTTTTGTGATTTAAATAAAAATGTACAGTTTTCAGATTTATTCCTATATGTGTACTCTCAGACAATGCTTCTCGCCAAATTTCATAGTTCTATGTCAACGGGAAGTACCCTGTAGGTTTTGATTTTTGTGAGTGTCGAAATATGAGGTTTTTACGACATTTTTAAACGAAAATGGAGAAGTTTTTGTTTTACACAACTGCAAGAGACCATAGATATACGCATACAATTTAAATTTCAACTCGATATCTTTACGCATTCCCGAGATAAAGAGTCTTGACATACCTACACACAGACGGACAGACGGACAACAAAGTGATCCGTTCAATCAAGTGATAAGGGTTCCGTTTTTTCCGTTGGACGTACGGAATCCTAAAAACAGGATATTACTCGTACTAACCTCACAGACCAACCTGATAAGTTCGAGATTTAGATTAAATCCTAATCTACTGACAAATCAATCAAATGACAGAATAATGACAACATTGAAAGTGACATAACTGTTAATTCTTTGTGACTTTAAAAACCCCATAACCTCCAAATCTGCGCTCCAAATGAAATAGCTTCGTTATGTTTTTTATTGTTTATTTAAACCAATGTTGCAAAAAGCAATATTCAGAACCGATACAAAACACAAATTCTATTATATATATATATATAATATATATATAATATCTATTATATATATATATATATTCTATTATAAGTAAATAGTCAACACAATAATTGAAGATGCCGTCAACAGATAGATACCGCAAGCCGTTGTCGATGCACGACATCTTACCAAAAGTATATTCGTTTCTGGCATTCATATCTCTGAAGAGAGGCACGATAATTATTGGTGCACTCAGTGTAGTAAGTATTTCCTACAATTTTCTGATGATTACCTACCTAAATCAACTTTTGGAAGTGGTGAAGTGTAGGTTACTTAGGGGCCGTTCAAGTATTACGTAAGCACTGTAGGGGGGTGGAGGGATTTATCATTTGCTTCTTTTTGATGATATGGGGGGTGAGGGCTCTAAGATGTGATTACGTCATCAATAGTTATTTATTTCTTTTCGCATAAGTGTGTTAAAGTCCTCTATGCTAAATCTAGTTTCTAGAGTTAAATTTGCTGCTCATGAATCCATAAAAAAAAATGAATCCAAGAAAAATGTACACAGGTGCCAATGTTTACGTAAGAATGGAAGGGAGGGGTAAGAACTTTGCTTACTTTTGCTGACAAGAGGGGAAGGGGGGTAATATAATTGTTATAAATCTGCTAACGTAATACTTGAACGGCCCCTTGTAAGTTCCTTTTGGTATGGTATAGCGGCTGTGACGTTAGCTGCGGATAACCCATGTTGACTGAAGCTCACTTCACAGCTGCGCGAGGATTGGCTTTCGCGCATCTTGGAGCTGACTTCACAGTCGCCAAGAAGTTTGATTCAGCCTATAGGTATTCTAGGTATACAATGAGATAAGTCTAAAAAATGTATCCTGTAAACTTCCCATTCGTGGTGGCTAAACGTTCCGCGATAAAACCTTATGTCTGTTCGTCTATTAGTTTGTCCATCCTCATGTCACAAAGCCTCATGTCTTCTACATTTATAAACCAAATTGCCTGATATCAAACTTAATGGCTCTGTTAGATATCTCAATTTTAAAAAGTACTTTAATCAAGCTTGTGTAGTGAAGGGGCTCCACATTACATATAAGGGAGCTCCTACATGTAATGTGGAGATGGACATTTTTTCCAGGGTTTTTATCACCATAACCATCGGCACCATTTAATTTTACGGAAGTGTAGATATCGACCTTGACAACTTATAAATATTTATTACTTACTTTCTACTGTTTCAGATCTATAGTATATGCCACATTATTTTGCTTAGCAATCGAGAGTATTACGACAGTGAATATGCTTCTTTCAATAAATCATTTTGGAAAACTTTAATTATATGCTCAGATGTCGCACTGGGTGTGCTTGGGACTGTCCTAGTTTTTGCAGTAATAAAGGTATTTTCAATGTATTTATCTACATTTTTTAAATATTATTTGTATTAAATAGCACTGTGTTCTAATTTCTGCGCTATGATGCCACAAACTAATAGACATTGCTCTTTTTTCATTGGGGCTTAAAAATGAGGCTGTTTGAGCAGAACTGCCTTTTTTCTTGGTTTTGATGGATATATGAGGCATTTCGCCCCTTGAGGGTAGGCCTATGTTTATAAGTAGACTATTAAAAGGCCAGTACAGTACAGTATACGAAGTACTTATACCTTTAATGTAATAAAGATTCCAAGTCCTCTTTGGTGTCCTTTCAAGTCGTAGTGGTCTAATCGGAGAACGCTCGTCTTACAATCCCGAAGCTTGGGTTCAAACGTGTTTTATACCTACTGATTTACAAACCACCGGTGAAGGAAAACATCATGGGGCAACGGGCCTACGCCCATAGAAGAAAATCGATGGCGTACCTAAATTCCAACCCGCAGCGGCACTGAGCCAGCGTGGTGGATCACCCTTCGTGGATAGGCTTGCGTCCTGCAGTTGACTATTAAGGCTTAAGGCTGATACAGTTACAGCAAAAAAAAAAAAATGATCGCGGTGGAAACCGAGGGCAAAAGCTAGTACTCATTATATTTTTTACATGTTTCAGAGCCAAATGAATCTAGCGAGACTATGGTTATTAGCGGCATTACAAAATGGAATTCTGCTGCTGATATTTGAATTTTTTGCGTGCCCTTTGCACTATAAAGATCCTATATCAAAATTAGCTTTTAGCGAATGGCCGTTCACTTTAATTTACTGCATAATTCCCTTTGGTTTGTACCTTTACTTACTATACTCGTTTGTGTATGTATTGTAGTATACAATCCAAAAAAAACCGTATCCGTACAATTTTTCGCGAAACGTTTTTTTTTGTCACGAATTCTTGAAAATTTTCATGAGGCCATCCAGCGTGGGATCATTATAAATAAATTATTATAAAAATATATAACTTTTTAAAAACAAGTTTTTGAGATCCTGGGTATCATGTAGCAGCAGAGTGCTAGCCAAGACAAGTAAAACGAGCTAAACACGACGGGTCTATTTTGTTTAGTACAGGAGTTCCTATGGCCACCATCCGATTTCATCATCAGATCAGCTCCATGGTACCATATTATCGAAAACCGGAAAGTTGGTCAAAGTTAACTTGCAAGATTCCACCCGAACTTACATTAATCCATTACAAGTTAGATAATAGCTTGTAAAAATAGGTACATACTTTACAATTTGTCGTAATATATTAGGTACGCACTATTTTATTTTAATAATTATTTTCAACTGTTGTTTCAGTTATGCTCTATTTTATGTACGTGGTCAATAGTTACATTGTATCACTTCCTATACCACCAAGGAGACCACGTAGTCCTACAACAGTAAGTGTTTTACTAGTATACATTTATGCTAGTGTTAGGGATGTGAAGACATTGGCGGAAGACCGCGAGACTGGAAGGTGCTCCACCGACAGGGGCCGCTCTCTTAAATCCTGAATAAGTGTTATTAAATTTAGCTGCGTAGGTATGTCACACAGTACTTTGCTTACATTTTTGATCAAGGCCAAAAAATAGAGCAGACAGCTGACTTTCTGGTTTCCAGAGAAATATGAAGCTTTTCAAAGTCATGGTGTAAGTATAGACTACATGTTATGTCTGCGTGCTTCATCTTCGACTGCAATACTGCATACCATCTAGCAACTTAGTGTCTGCGTGCTTCATCTTCGACTGCAATACTGCATACCATCTGGCAACTTAGAGGTAAAATGCAGATTATTTAGCGATAAAAAAAAAATTCAAAACATGGCTGCCAATACCTGCTACGCTTTCTGCTACGCTACGCGCGAGCAAAAAGATGTTTCTTCCATATCATTTCTTATAATTCCATCAAATGGTAATCCTGCCAGCACGCGGGGTATGATGGTTTATCAAATGATATATTTAGACTAACTAAACTACACTAAATATGGCAATTAATAATTATAGATTGCCGCACCCAAACTACAGTAAGCAAGTATAACGCAGGTCAATAACAAATCTACATATCACGATCTCATCCCTAAACAGGTTTTGGAAGTCTTGTAATCAAGGTTTTTGAGCTGTGGACGTCCTCAGTCTGATAGAAAGTTAATCATGCGATAAGTAAAAATAATAATATTATTATATTATTAATATGATGCTTGTTTTATTTTTCAGAGCGAGAGTATTCCATTGACAGAGTGGCGCTGACACGATTGAGATTGCAACACACGCAATATCTAGTCCAGAAATCATAAATATGTAATTATATTATTAGTGCATACGGTGAAAACAATTTCCATTTCACTCACGCAATTTATTCATGATATTAAATAATTGAATATGAGGTTCCAAAAAGAATCCATTCATATATTACCTAATAAAAAGAGATCAAAATTATGGTAGAATAAGATTTTTTAGATCAAAGAAAGTCAAAAATATTTTAATGCCACGGCTACTGAATGAAATTCCACTTTGCTCAATTATGAAATAGTCTTTATTAAGTTGAACTACTACACCAGACAATAAATTCAATACCAATTAATTTTAGAGTCAAGCATTGAAAGTCCACACATTGGTGTATTTACCCCGACATGACTCGGATTCGTTACATTGGTGCAAATATTATGGCCAATGTGCGCAAAATGTGCCCTAATGTGCGACATTACAATTAGAGAATAAAATGTTTATTCGAAATGAGAAATTGTTAGTCCGTGTTCCATGAATTATGTATAATAAATTCTACAAAAGAAGGAGTTCATATATATCTTTATGAAATGAATATCGTCAAAAGTAAGAAAATGTTCTAGTGAGATGGTATCGAACATAGCATAGATTAATTAAGTTGTCAACTAAGTAACAATAAATATTAGTAATAAGTCATACCAACAATAACCGCTATCTTTAAATGAACTTAGTGTAAGAATAATGTATCTTTAATGTAAAAGTAAATTAATTTCTTTTTATACTCCAATTTTAGTTTAATTTGCCCAGAGCCCAAAATTGTCCCCATTTTATGGTCTCTAGTTAGACCTCTTTTTGGCATTTCTTTTGGACTAAATTACAAATCTGTTCCGTGTACGTACTT
Organism: Hypomecis punctinalis; assembly: GCA_949316475.1. NCBI lineage: Eukaryota > Metazoa > Arthropoda > Insecta > Lepidoptera > Geometridae > Hypomecis > Hypomecis punctinalis. Next base: position 11,831,723 of record OX438799.1, read on the forward strand.
ACTACGTAGCGCTAGTAGCGTAGTAAAAAAAAAAAGGTGATTGTCAGCGATCACCTAAATTAAGCAACGTTTCGCACGATCGGTATTTGGACAGGTGACCGCGGGTGGCATTTTCCAACTGAGCGCTACCGTGGCTCGGATGACACATTGAGTCCCAGTTGTTTTAACTTTTTATGTTAGGGGCCTTCAGGCGGCCTAAAAACTCTGACACCAGGGCTAGCCACACGGCCTATACGAACTTTTACCTACTTTGAGCACTTAGTTTAGAGCTAGCCTGAATTCAATCGTATAGCATTGTCTCGCTTTATTTACATTTGTACAAATAAGGCTAAAGCCAAAGCGATACGCTATGAGCTTATGTTACGGCCCTTGAATTAAACTCCTTTAATTATTACCCAAAAATCATACAGAAACATACCCTGATTTAAATTTATTTTAGTGCTGTGTCAATAACCTAGTTGTCTAACTTATTGATGACTATTCTATTCTATTATTATTCTAATACAATTGCTGCAACAATTTAAGTAGATTCTGAATGTACCTACTTTATTTTCCCAGTAATTAAAATAGATCGCAGCTCATTTCCCAGAACATGTAAGCAACTGTCTAATTGCTAGCTGTAGCTATTTATTATTTTAATAGAGACCTGACTTCTATTCGATTTTTAACAGTCTAGAAAATATAGCAATAAAACTAAAATCGCGATATGTTAGCTGAAATTAGTCATTCTGGCAAAGAGTCAACGAAAAGCAAATTAAATTATTGCTTCGTCTTAAAATTTCGACTATTGTTTCAGAATAATTATCAAAAGCGCGAATGTGCGACCGACAATTTTGAAAGCAGCCGTGCGACATAGTCTTTTTTGAAAGCGCACGTCTAAAATTTTCATTTTAAACAATTTGTTGAGATTAAGATCGCGTTGAAAAATATTATGTTGTTAACATTCCGTCTGAGATGATGTTGATTTTTGGCACAGAAGAAAATTTTATGTGTGGCAATTTTATAGTCTTGAAGACACTAGAATCATATTTTGAGAAAGCGTAATTGATTGGTAGGACAGCTGTTGTGGGTACTCATTAACCACTTTACATTGTTCTACGAAAATAGGCACTCTGCATTTATCACATGAATGATGGCTGCCTAAACGTTTAACCGCATTTGAAGTATCAACACTAAATGTTCAGGATGTTTCGGAAGATTTGTTCTGTCTACATCACTTCTACTGCTACATTGAGGCCGTGGTGGCCTAGTGCGAGAATGCTCGCTTTACAATGATGGATATAAATCATTATTATACATATACAACGTGTAACGGAAAGACTGTATACATACTGAAAGTACCAAATCAGATAACGGTAAGAAACTAGATGAACAGACTAGATGTTTAGGCGTGTAAGTTCGTTTGCTGATTTTTAATCTTTTTTTGAAAAACTAGTCATTTTTATTACCTACTAATTCACATTTGCACAGCACTATCACACTAAACAGCTGTGAGGTCAATAACACGACCTTGCTCATCAAAATCAGACCCACACCTCCTTGAACTGCTGTCCTTTTTTTTTCGAGTCAGTCATAATTAATTTTTTTTTTAAAGTGAATGTTGTTATTTTGGCTCGGAATTTCGAATACAGCATCTATATAAGGTATAGTATCAACCCACTTGTATACAGCCTTTCCGTTACACGTTGTATATGAGTAGATATATAAGAGTTCATACGATTTTTTGATTTTATGTACGGATTTATAAAAGGGTTTGGATCCCAGAAATAAAATATTTAGTTAATCGGTTAAAAATATAAATCAATTATTAACCGATATTCGGTAGAATAGGTGCGAGTGCCGTCTAGCACAGCTCTATAAGAACAGTGGTGAGAAATTCATACTACTTTAAGTAGGCTAAGCATTAAAGCTGTAGAAGAAAGGGGTATTTTACTATAATGTAAACGTCGTGAAGGAAAGAGAAACATGTTAGAGTGAGATAGATTAGTTTTTGTATCATGTTCCAACATTTATTTATGTATATGTATTTTTCTCACTGACTTTTTGGTGAAAGAAAACATCGTGAGGCAACTATTGTGTACTTAATATGTAACTATTAAGTACCTATGTGAATCCACCAACTCGCACTGGGCGTGGTAAATATGGCCCAATCGCCTTTCTTGGGTAGGCCTATGTTTTCTTCTGTGACTTTAAATGATGTTCTTCATGTTCTCCGAGACAAATATGAAGTCTGTCAACCTGCATTTGGCTAACGTGGTTCGCCCCTCTTTCGCCCTGAACTCTCCTGTAACAAAGTCTCGTGGTTAGTAGTGGCCGATCTTAAGAGACTTCCTACAGTAGAATTTTCTAATTCTTAGAAAACAGAAAACAAGAAACGTAAGTTTAGAGCATGTGACTACGTACGTTTTATACCAATACACCTTGCTGACGGCATTCCCACATCGAGGAGACGAGTAATGTTCACGAAATTCCTCCGACGCGTAATAAAATTTCATAAAACCGCGGTTATCGTAAACAGAACAAATAGCAAAGTTTACGAGCCATTTCGCGCTTTTCCATTTGCATGATACGAGTATGACACAGGATCGAGCGCAGACGGAGTTATGGCCGCCCCTAGGTCATCACAAGATATTATCTGCACTTCCAAGCTTTACTACGGCCAACAAAACATCGGTCAAAAAGGTCGTGCTCACGAGATTGGAACCGATATCGATCGTGTAATTCATATTTATTCATTAAACAAACATTCTTCTTCCTCCATAAACAAAGTGTGAACAATCGTAAAAGTGAAAAAAATCAGAATAGACAATAAAACTGCTCGACGCGGCGTATTACAAAAATCCTTGACGGACACATTTAGAGCTGTTAGCGCTTCTTTATTATAAAAAGTTCCAACAAAGACCCATTAAAATCTGAAGTCATAACAGGAAACGTGATACGCTGGCCGGCCGGTCCCGAGTATATAACCTCTTTCATCATAAAGGCGCGGTGGGTAGCAGCTGGCGCTTCACTTTATGTGGTTTCCTAACGGCTCCTCTTTAATAATCGTGTTTATTTTCGAAAACGGAACACCCATAACTTTCCCGAGTGCTCCTTCAGATTCCTATGAAGATGTGTCATTGACTGCCGGTATCCATTACATTGTTCTCTCAGCATCTGCCACTGCTATTAATAAAGACTTAACAACGCGCGGAGCGTTGTCACAGACGGAACGAGTATACTCAAAGTAGAATTCATCAAGCTGATACGAGTATTGAAGCAATATTAGCCGAGCGGCATGAATATACAAGTGAGGAACAGTGTGCAATAAGCCTCGTCAGCTAATAACAACAGTGGCATCTCCGGCGATATCTCAATATCGTAGGTGCGAGCAGTAAGCAGTTAATTAACACATGACGGTTGTCGTGGAAATAGAATTCGTGTAAGCGAGTGCGGGGTGCGCTCGCGCCCCGGGCCACGCGCCGCCGCCGCGCTCTCCGCGCCCGCTGTTTGTTTACAAGCAACGAGACTTCATTACGCCGCTGGCTAATGTATTCAGCTTCAGCCTCCACGTTAACAGCGACACTTCTCGGAATCAATATGCTCCTTGTATGTTTTGATTGGCTGCTGACTTAACTCTCGATCCAAAACAACCCTAATTTCTCGCGCTTCTGAACATAGTTTCCTCTAGCACTTCATCGATACTTTAATGACGCCGAATACAACGAACGGATTTCAGTGTTAATACTTGCTGAGGATAAATTTCCAATAGCGGTAGCGACGATCAATGCAGAGGCATTGAACTTGTCCAATTTTAGGGTTAACGCGCATTAATTTGTTTTATTAACGTCTATAAACGTTTTACGTTTCCTGCACGCGTTGTTCTGTTACTCAGTAGTCTATAATTGTGGAATACCTAATTCAAAGAAAAATAAAATAATATTACCGAGTCAGCTATAAAGAAGCCAAACCACGTAGCTATCTTTTTGATAAAAGAAGATACGACGTTGCCAAATCCATCGCAGCAACTTCTGATCCTTCCGACCCCAAAAATAATAATGTTTCATCTTATAAAAATATTTCCCTTACGACTGTCGCTCGGTATATCACGGTATTTGTCACAGAGGATCACCCTTTATGTTCGTTTCCAGTCAAACCCCTTAGATAAGCGAGCCTTTTATATGCCAAATATAATATATTATGGTTTACAATTCTTGCTGGAGCATAATGTGGACATAGCTTCTGTTACGCGGAATATTCTAAAGTAAGCACTCGTGCTTGTTTCGCAATCGAATTTGTGTGGCGCTCGCTTTATATGGCAGGTGCAATGCGCGGGCTTTCGCTACCTGTACTTAGGTATTAATAGTTGTTCTCAAGCAAGATCGTCGTAAATCATTTAGATGAGCTTGATTATTTTACAAAATGTTTTCTTATACTGTTATAAATCAGATGACTGCCTTTAAAGATGATTCTAAGGATGCACATAAGAATGCTCAAACGGATCAGATATTTATAGTCAATAGTGTAATTTTTCATTATATTTTATTTTACATTAATTTTCCAGTATTACAAAAATGTATTGCTTATTTATTTATTTATTCCTCGAGAATATCCAGAACATTCTAGCGAGTACGAGCCATTACTTCCAACATATGAGCAACGCAAAAATATCAGCGTATTATGGGTTATCAGAGCAGAGTCGCGTCTCGGAGACTGCCATTCAGGCCGCTCTTTAATGGATTACTCGCTTTCATAATATTCCCGACCGAACAATGTTTGCGCTCCTATGATCTCGGATAGTGATTTAACTCTTTATACTTCCTATACTTTTATCATGCCAGATTGAAACTACTGCCACAGCGGCCTCGGAAAAATAAAATTTACATTTCATCGTAATAGCATTTCCCGATACAAAAGCTTTGAGAGCTCGCTTGTCACCCATCTGTTTGCACGTCTGTAGCTCCCCTTTCATATGAAAGACGAAAACAAACAGCGAATGTGGCAAATAGCAAACAATATTATACGGAATGCACAATAATATCAGTTCCGGCGTGGGGTAGCGGGGTGCGGGTGTTTGCCTTCGCGAATAAATATGAAATTGAAGAGTCTCGCCTCGGCCTCAGACGAGCAAATATTATCGGAGGTTTGCTTTGGTAAAATGATAACCGGCGAGATTGGAAAGTCGGGCTTAGCCGCGAGGCAGGGGCGCACTACTCAAACCACAAATCTTGATAGATATGACATGTTGTTTCGATCTAGCGAGGACTCATTTTCGTGCAAAACTTTGTTGAGAATAAAAACTACCAACGCGTAATGCAAGACAACCGAAGTCCAGGTCGGTTACTAACTAGCTAGACCGATTTAATTAAAAAAGCCACACAGTCTACCATGGTGCAGTGTGCTCGTGATGCGAATGTTCGGCACAGATCGAAAAACATTGCAACCGCGAGACGTGCTGCACCAGGAACCCCGTGAACTATCCACGCAGCCACTACCACTCTGACAAGAGTGTACAATTGAGAAGTAATTCCAATTATTACTCACAGAGCACAACTAATCAGTTATTCATATGGTTGTACAGTTGTGTGAGTGCACAACTACAGCATTGTGCAATTTAGGTATTTTTTGACCGACGAACCACCGGAGGAGGTATACAATTCGACGCGTATATATATTTTTTTATGTATAACTACGCATAACTTTTTTCGTAGTAGTCCGATTTCAATAATTCTTTTTTTATTGGAAAGGGTACTTCGAAACTGATCCCATTTAAATTTTATCGAAATCGGCTGATTTATGATGAACTAACAATAATGTGAAAAATGCTACATCGATCCGTGCGAAATATTCGCTAATTCTGTACACGAGTGAAGTCGGTCATGCTAATTTTTGCAAAAAATAATATTGTTGTATACACACGCTGTTACTTTGCAAAGTGTAAGGATTTTCAAAGGTAAATTCATATATGTTGATGATTATGAACAACTTGTAAGATCTACTCATGTTATATTCTGAAAGTTCAAATACTATGAATGTGAGTGTCTTGCGCGCCAGGTCTCTCTAGATCTCTATGACTCAAACGGATAGCAAATTCTTATCCACGCAAGAGGTTCTCATATTAAATTTCGTAGCAAACTATTTGTCTGCTTTATCAACTTCCTTTTCTGCACTAGCGGAAATATTGGTGTAGATATCACGTTACAGTCAATACTTACATGTTTTTAGCAATCTAGCGAAAGGAGAATTTTCTTACAGCTAAAGTAATCGAAAATAATGAATACCTAAGAGTTTTAGTGGGGCTATAACTTAAAGTGAAAGAAGGAATGGGATTTTGTTTTTCTTTTTACCGACTTCAAAAAAGGAGGAGATACTATGTTCGTCTTTATGTTTTTTTTGTGCATGTTCATCGATATTTTCACCAATTATGAACTGATTTAAAAAAATATTTTTTATTTCGAAATGGTACGTTCCGTTCGCCATAAATGGCACCACCAACTTCAACCGTGTCATCCATATACAATTGTACATTATTGCTGATTTATCAAAAACTGATTTCAATAAAACTGTGTGTGTGATTTCGATAAAAAGGACAATTCCTAAAGTATTATCTACCAAACAAAAAGAAAATTGTCATAATCGGTTAATAATTAGCGGATAGTCGCGTAACACACATACAAAAAAAAACAGAGGAATTGAGAACCTCCTTTTTGAAGTCGGTTAAAAATTGTTGGTTGCGAAGTCTCAGCTTAGAGGGGTTAGTGTGAGAGCTACACGAAAACGACTATAGTTTTTGTTTACTAGGTAAACAAAACTCATACTAAGGCCTCTGGACATCACATGCAAAGCGAAAGGTTGAACAGATATCGTGTGGAAAATAACGGACGTCACCTAGTAATGTAATAGATGCTAATGTAGTGTAACGTATGTATATGCTGTCACTATGTCATGCTAAAAACTAAACAGCATTTAAATAATACTTTATTTAAAATATTCAGTGAATAAAAGTTGATTGATGAATCATTGAGCAAAAGTTTGTATTAAAAGTAAGTTGGTAAGTTACTTTTCTTTAAATTGTACTTCCTCCTTCTCGAGTAAAATTCCTTATGTTTGAGGGTCGTGACTACCACGTCCCAAAAGTTTCTCTTTAATAATCTTGCGCCATCGTCCTCTATCCTCGGCGGCGTGGAGCGCCTCGTAAACTGACGTGTCCAGCATGGTGCTGATCTGATCGGACCAACGCATCGGGCTCCGACCTCGTGACCGTCTGCCATTGACTTTCCCCATAACCATGAGCTTTTCCAAGTTTTCTCCGTCCTTCCTAACTATGTGGCCAAAATACTCAAGGACGCGTCTAAGGCAGAGTCTATCCGTGAAATTGTGCTTCAGATAGGTACATAATTTCAGTAACTAAGTCGGTGTTAGTTAGATGTACAGATATAAGATGGGGTAATGAGAGTCAATTAAAGGAATAGTGAAATAAAAACGAAATAAGTAATACAATCTTTATTGCAACCGCTTTATATCAAAATCTACATTTTTAACTATCATTTAGGATAATAATCTTTATTACTTAGTAAATAATCACTTTGATAAAAATAAAAGTTTGAAAAAAACATAGATTTGACTCCCATTGCACCGAGATGAAGGTGATTGTGGTCACCCTGCTGAAAAATGCGGGACAAAGAAAATCTAGCAATAATTGCTGACTTAACCTTTGGATGGTTCCCACCCAGATGGACTCTGCGTGAGCTCATTAGCCACGTGATGTAAACCTTGACCATATTTAGTTTTTTCACCCAAATATGCCTCATTGTATCACCCGCTCATCATTATGTCATAAATCATCAGTTACTACAACAGAAATAGCTCTGTCTTATTTGATTATTTCTTGAAAATCCTGTCACTTTGCTCCTTATTTCTACGCTGTTTTCTTCTTTCCTCGGCCGTTCGTGTTTTTTTTTCTTTTCCTTTGCCTTTGTTTGGACAAGCTTTTATATTTATTTTTCTTACAGGTTTTCTTTTATAGGGGTCAATGTTAAAACTATCGCATGGTATCGTCGTCGGAGTCTAAACAAAAAAAAAAGTAGCTGAAGATATTTAAGTAAATAAATCTTGAAAAATATTACATTGTAGGTTAGTCATTGAAGTATAGACATTAAACATCATTGAGGTTAGTTGTCACTTGCGGACAATGGGGACCATCCGATTCACAACTACCATTTTGAGAAAAAATAAAATATCAAAAATATGTATAAATTATTTGGGAGATCTAAGTTTAGAATCGTATTTCATGATGTCTGGGTAAATGTATATAAAATTTACAAGTATAGATCAAGAAATGGCACACTCACCGTTTATTTTACTTCGTTGAAAAATTACATCGACGGCGCAAAAATAAAACACTCCTCTCATTGCCGATGTGGCAGTCGAACCAATGCGATTGACTTATAAAGGCTGCGATGGGTACCGCGCGAGGGCAGAAAAGCCGCATACGCATCTTTAGTATTTGTGGTTTTGTAGATATTTGGGTGACTCCCATTGCCAACTGACTCTCATAGCCCGATCTTCCCTTACACTCGTCACTTACGCAAAACTTTGTAAATATGATTGTAGTGCGTCAAAATAATGATTTTTTTTCTACGGGACCCACCCAAAAATCGCTTTAAAATCCACTGTTCCATAGTTATTTATTAATTATTATATATCTACTCATTATTAGTAAAAATGTTAAACCTGACGAGCATGTTAATGAATCAATAATATACAATATTTTTTGTAATTTTAGGTTCTATTAATATCAATAATTATCTTAATTATCGTATCTTATCTTATCTTATCATTGATTATTTACAAAGTCTATAGAACAACTGCATTTTCAAGATTTCTGTGTTAGTCCAATAGTAAAAATTGTTTATCTTAATGTATTAAAGTAGTCTTTAAGAGATTGTGCGTAATTTGCCAGTAACTGTGTATACAGGGTTATCCAGAACTGGTGTACTAAACCGAAATGAAGTGATTTGTTTATTACGAAGGTCTTAGTCACCCTCGTTGGGCTTAGCACAGAGTAACCAGATAACCCTGTATAAACATACACAATATAATGCCTGTGTATCAGACATTATCGCCATAGACACAACCAGGCAGGTACAGACACACGTCAATTAATAACACCCCCCTTTTTTTGTAGAGGTTGAAAACACGAATTGCATTTGGCCACTACTGTACAATAGGTACTCTAAGTCAGCGTTTTCCAAATAGTAGGTCGCAAATGACACAATCCAGCACCGGATCACGAAAATAAAATACCGGGTATTCCCGCCTCGTTTTAGAACTATAGGTAACTACTATAGAAGTTGTTATTTTTTAAGTGCAGGTATTTAAAGAGGTGTAGATATGTAGGTACTAATCGTAATAAAAAGCATTTTCTATGGGCTCAAACTCAAAATCGTCAAAAAATTGAGGATTCTCAATAATATTTATGGACAACAGATTTTTTCGCGATTTCGGGGTTGGTTATGTAGGTATTAAATATATACTGTTCACACCACTACAATTCCCAAAGAAAATAAATACACAGAAGACGAAAAAAATTAATCCTTAACAATTGGTGGCCTTATCGCTGAAAGCAATCTGTTCTAAGAAACTCTAGCATCGTAACCTTAGGCAAGAAATTAAAACTCCGTACGAAAATTATCGGGCCCTAGCAGACCAAAGTTGGGAAACACAGCTCTAAGCAAAGCTCAGTGCACAGCCGTTTGAATTCACGAGCAAACGACAAAAAGTTGCATCCATCCCAGGTCGGTCATCAACTGTCTGAGGACCCCAGTGAACTCGTAATCCCCACCTTATCATCCCGTGAGAATAACTCCTAGATTTATGTTTCACGTAAAACTTTATGTCGTGTTCTTCTACACTATTCGAATACTCTTATATTATGAACATTGAACATCTATCGGTTTATTATTCTACCTCGATGTTTCGATTTTACATTGTTCACCTTGTATGTACGAGTATATAGATACAGTTTATTCTAATTTAATTCTGTTCGATATTTGCAATTTAATCTTGTAGTGCGTCAGTACTTAATATACTAATGAAATACCCCATCGACCCCATCGGTCATCAGTCCTCCGCGCTATGTGCCCTGCCCATTGCCATTTCAACTTGCCAATCCGTTGGCCTATATCGGTAACTCTGGTTCTTCTACGGATCTCCTCATTCGATCTCGCAGAGAGACTCCGAGCATAGCCCTCTCCATAGCTTGTTGAGCTAATTGGAGCTAACTAATTAGGCTCATAGTGAGAGACCAAGCTGCTTCCAACCGGTCTTATTGGAGATCCATAGGGGAGGCCTTTGTTCAGTAGTGGACTTCTTGTGGCTGATGGATGGATTGAAAGTTATCTACCGAAAATCGACATAGCTCAGCAGATTAACAAGTTAAAATGGCAGTGGGCAGGACAAATAGTTCGAAAAACGTATGGTCTATGGGGCCGTAAAGTTCTCGAATGGAGACTAATTACCAGCAAGCACAGCGTAGGATATATATCCACCGATTAAGTGGACAGACGAAATAATTAAGGCCACAGGATCACGCTGAATGCAGGCCATCTCCAACCGACGGCCTTATTGGAAATCCATAGGGGAGGCCTATGTTCAGCAGTGGACTACTGATGGATGGATGGATGGGTCTTAAAATGAACGTAGATAAGACGAAGGTCATTTGTAAAAGGTAAAGGCCCATGTTGTACCCACCCCAATTTCTGTTGAGAACTTGGTTTTCGAAGTTGTTGACTCGTACTCCTACGTCTACCTAGGTAAGTCCAACTTGAAGAAAGAGGTCGATCGCCGAATCCAACTTGGTTGGCGGTTTTCGGATATCAGTGCCTCAAATCTCTATTTGAGGCACTGATATATTAACTGTTGAAACTCTCTAGTTTCAACAGTTGTCTGTTGCCAGTGATGACATGAAAATGAAACGTCTTTCACTGTTGGTCTCAAGATAACCCAACGTACAATGGAGAGGGCTATGCTCGGAGTCTCTCTGCGAGGTCGAATCAGGATCATGTATCAGTACTTGCTATAGATTCTAAGTGTCTCACGCGCTTGGTAAAGAGAATACTTCTCTCTAGATGTCTATGTGTAGGTACCAACTAAAAATAAAAAATCAAGTCTATAGTACCAACCTTTTGTTGAGCACGATTGTTACCGAGGTTTTCCCGTTGATTCATATTCAGAGTTTTATTACTGACGTGTACCTTTAGGCTTAACTTGAAACAGTTATTCTTTGTAATCACTTTTAATAAAGTAAAAGTAAAAAAAGCCTTTATTTCCAACTACATGCATTAATACATTACTATAAAATTATTTATACCTTTCTATTATTATGTACATTATTTCAAGATTATTATCATTACATTATTCTAATATTATTATTTACCATTATTTTATGTCCATTTATATTATATTTAGATTATAATCATTAATAATGTCCATTATCCTATACTAATTATGTGTCATTTTGATGTTTCCGTCAAGTTCGATGTAGATGTCCCCCTATTGGCGTAGGCCTCCCCCAGTTTCGACCATTGCTTTCTATCTCTTGCTGTCCTCGTCCACGTTTTCCCAAGTATTTGAGTGAATTCATCTTCCCATCGTCTGTTCGGTCTTCCTCTTTTTCTCTTCTGTTCTCTTTTAATAATTCGAATTAAATAATTAAAAGTCACCTTTGAAAATGACTCCAGTAGGACAATGTAAAAACAATGAAGTAAGCTACTTGCTTATACTAATTTCATAAACATGAAATGTCATGATTTATTCAATTTAAATTTAATGTAATATAGGACCTGTGGATCAAAAGATCTTGAACCCGAATACGCATTGGCATTAGGAATATTTAAATATTGTAGGAATAATGTAGATATTTAATTTAATTTCATGTATTTAATAGTAGATTTCAAACACAATAGGCACATTTTTGCATGCATTTGAAAAATTAAAGTAAACCCAGTAAATTGTTTCCAATTTAGGTAGATTGACAAGGTAGTCGTGCGACTATTGAATTTGATTTAATTTATTTTTCACGTATTTAAATATATTTTATATAATTAAATATGCACTCTTCAAATATTTATACTGGTATACGGACCCCATTTCCTGTATACTATGTTTCCTAGTTAGGTAGAAATACAAACTAAGTAGGTATTGTTTGGAATATGCATTAATTTTCCAGAGATAACTAACTTTTGTTCGCAGTTTCGCCCGCGTCATATTTCTATTTTTATGCTATCCATCATCATCGTCATCAGGCTTTGGTAACCCACTGCCTCCCTTTGTTTATGCGATTTACGTCTATCCCTTGCCAATTGACAACATTTCAAATTTTTTACATATTTATTTTTATTCTTAAAGAATATTGCAAATGAGATATACGTATTTTTATTTTTCCAATATGACTCATACTTCCAGCAAAATATTTTTTTTGAAAAGGAGCTTAGTCTAAAAGGACGTAACTGCATAATTACGGAATTATGAACAATTATTTGTAATGGCTTCAGTAAAGCCACATTCGAACCGCAATACCCAAAATAGGTGCTAGCGTTGCTGTCACTGTCAATGCCAATCTACCAATCACAACTCTCTTCTGTGATCACAACATTCACAATTCACAACAAATAGGCCGGGAGGTCAGGACAAAAAATGCAAGTACTTTCTAACAACTGTTTTTTTTTATTACGACGTAATTTGTTATCATGGTGGTGTACAAAGTCACATGGGTTCCTTAGCGTTTGGTGGGGATACCCGTTTTATTGAAAAACCGGACAAGTGCAAGTCAGGCTCGCACACCGAGGGGTCCGTTGATATCATCAACATCTGTGAAAATTTAAACTGTCTAGCTATCACGATTGATGAGATACAGGTAATAGACAGACATACAGAGAAACGGACAACAGAGTCTTAGTAATAGGGTACCCTTGGGTCCCTCTCTTTCGTTGGGTCGTTTCGTTGCTTTGGGTACGGAACCCCAAAAAGAGTGCCCCCCAAGGTCTTTACTAGTGCTTTAGTTTCAGACCTCATGCGAACATACTGACCGCATCGAGCATTCGACATCAATACAGAATGGGTACATGATTGGCGATTGGAAATTTTCAGTGTGTTATGGACGACCCTAAGGTAAGCCCTCGGAGCTCAGTAATATCAGCCTTTATCCACCTACTGCTGGGTATAGGCCTCCTCTCCCTTGTGCGGTGTGCTATTGTTCCTTATCTCGGGTTAATACCATCCACGCAGGACCCGCGATGGATCTGATGGCGTCGACCTATCAGACTGATGGCCTGCCCACGGGTACATGATTGGCGATTGGAAATATTCAGCGTGTTACAGACGACCCTAAGGTAAGCCCTCGGAGCTCGGTAATAGAGAACATCTTTACGAGAGAGACTTTATCATCAGCCTGTATGGAACCACAGCTGGGAATGGGCCTCTCCCTTGTACCATTTTTCCTATATCCAGCTAATCTCATCCACGCCTGACCCGCGATAGATTTAGTATTGTCGACCCATCGGGCTGGTGGTTTGCCCACGGAACGCTTGTCCACTATTGGAAGCCTAGAAGGGATATAATTCAGACCAACACTAAATCATCACTAAATTATCGTGTTTATTTAAAAAAAAAAAGAATCCTATATTTTCAGACCTGATGTGAACGTGCTGACCTCGACTCGACTCGACATTCGACGGAGAGGCAGAGTACATGATTGGCGATTGGAAATATTCAGCGTGTTACAGACGACCCTAAGGTAAGCCCTCGGAGCTCGGTAATAGAGAACGTCTTTACGAGAGAGACACCCGCTTGACACATCAACACTACATCGACTGTTTGGTTTTTGGATCGATATGGAGCTGGGTTTGGGTGTGACAATGATGATTTTACTGTGACACGCTATGATATTTCGAAAAGATTTATTGAGTTTTTTTTTTAATTTATATATAGGTATATGAATTATCCCGTAGTGTTTTTTGTGTACAAAAATAAAGAATAAAATGAACGAAAACCACAATCTCGGTGGCGCATGGCGCAGTATTGTGGTCCATGTGGTCGCTAACATCGGATTCTTGTGCCTATCTAATACTGCTACAGGTAAAAAGCACTACACAAAACATGTCACTTATTACCAGTGATTAGTTACTGGTAATAAGACATGTTTTGTGTAGTGCTCTTTACCTGTAGCAGTATTAGATAGCACATGAATCCGATGTTAGCGACCACATGGACCACAATACTTATTACCAGTGATTAGTTACTGGTAATAAGACATGTTTTGTGTAGTGCTCTTTACCTGTAGCAGTATTAGATAGCACATGAATCCGATGTTAGCGATATCGTGGATGTTTTAAAGAGAGACTATATTTAGATGCTAAAATTAAATAATATACCTACATGAGAATGTGAGTACAAATTCCTTAAAAAATATTGGCCTACCTATAAAATCTTTAAATGACCTTCGATTTTTGTTTAAATACGAATCAACAAATCTGATATCTTGAAATATAATATTCTAATTTATAGTAAATAAACTGAATAATTTTACATAATAATAACTTGCAAACATTAAGTCATAAAACGTTTATTACAAAGAACTAACGACTCTGTGTAATTCAAAGGTCGTCCGCCACTTTCTGCAATGTCATCGCTGCATATAAAAAGTTATGACCGCTGGCAATATTTTCGAGGCGGCCTCTCTCGTAGGAAACGATATGCAGTAAACGGTCGGGCGTGCGGTCTCCTGGGCCCTCGGACCCCACCGGGCCTCGCTGACCCGCGGACTTTATGCCAATTTTCATAAAAATAAATCTGAGCCCTGTTGATTGAACCAGTCGCCGGGCGTCCTCTGATCGACTTTCTATTTTATTGTTATTAGCTCACTCGCTAGGGTACGAATTATTGTTTTGCCATTTGTTCCCGAAAAATAGAAACGTCTATCGGTCGGACGCGGGTATAAGTTTATGTGACAAGTTTGATACACAGATACCGATGGGTTTTCTCCGTAGCGGAATATTGTTTTCTCGGAGCTCGGTCGATGTATCAAAGAGAAAGGTTGCGTTGTTTGATTGTTTCCCTTTGAGTATGGCTTGTCTATTTTGTTTGTGTATTTCCTTTGTGTATGACTAGTTTTTACCCGCGGCTTCGCCCGCATACGCAATATATCATTATAATTTATAGCCTATGTGTTATTCTGATATATAAGTTATATATTAACATATTATTGCAAAGTTTCATCTCAATCCGTTTAGTAGTTTTTGCGTGAAAGAGTAACAAACATCCATACCTACATCCATCCATCCATCCATGCATCCATCCATCCTCACAAACTTTCGCGTTTATAATCTTAGTAGGAAGTAGGATTTCTTTATGTACCTATGAGTACCTACGTAGTATGTACGAGTTACTGTGTATGATACATTTATATGAAAAACATCTACAGGCAGCGGTAATTTTTTTTGGAGAGTTTTAGTAGGATAAGTAAGTTCGTATAGGCAGGGTGGCTAGCCCTGGTGTCAGAGTTTTTAGGCCGCCTAAAGTCAACAATAGGTTAAAAAAAACAACGTTTAGTAGGATGAAAGTAAAATTGAACGCGGTAGTAGGCATATAAACAACACCTCAACAATAAACGTGATTCAAGCTTAAGTATAGTCAATATAAAGTCATCGTCATCTTTGTCAGACCAGAGCGAAACTAATTCACTAGATTAGATTAGAGATTATATATTTTATATTTATTTTTTATGTTTTTCAAAATTAATAATTATTTTTATATTACAATATTGTTTTAAATATTTAGTAAAAACACGATTTGCTTTGACATAATGTATAAAATTGTTACTATAGACAACCAGACGCCATTGGCTCCCGAACACTGCCTAGTTCAGAAGTCTATGGATCATTTGATACTGTACATTAACATAATTATGTGTTAAATAAATGAAAAAAAAAATCGCATAATACTCTATTCATGTTTTGTTTTTACGGTTCTAGGACAATGCGAATTTTTTATTTACTACTTTGTAGCCGATAACTAAACCAAACGTTATTAAATACACATTATACCAGTAGCAACACAAACTATATACTTATCGTTATGTCGACGGGTATGGATCGTGGATGATAATCTCCCCGCCAAAGAGCGCGATCGTCACGTGGTATCGCGGCGTACATCTGATGAAACAAGTGTTATGGCATCGCACGCTGCCTTTTACGACCGAAAACCACTCGCGGACGATAGCTGCGATGACTATCGGCCACACACGGCCGTCCACTACCTGCAGCATAACTAGCCCACAACCACCGCCAATTTGCGACACTTTTACGCTCATAACAGCATCAGATACCATTTACGTCTAGCTACTGCCATTTCAAACCTTGTTTACTTCAATTTCACTTTATTTATACACATTAAACGATCCTCATTTAGAATAAATGTGTCCACGTACCTCTACCTATACTTGCAATGAAATACAAGATTATAAGCGAAGTTGAAAAGACGGAGCACGGATGGCCACCGAGATTTATCTCCGGACGCTTTTGAATATTAAATAATGTTTAATGGGAGCGCATGATCGGCCCATTAGCTGACGTCGTTCCTTTCACGTTTAATAAAGAGTCATTTATAAGGCTGCGACGCTTTTCCCTTATCTTGCCGAAGTATGTCGAGCGACTGAGAGGTGCCGCCCTATCAGGATTAATTCATAATTTTATCCATGTACGTAGGTGTGTTCGATGATTTTGAAGTCAGAATGTACGCAATTAAATACCTCAATTTGATTACCATACGATCACGACTATCGCCTGCCGAGAATGCTTTAAGAAGCACCGTGCTGGCGATAAGTTGTGAAGCCTAAAAAATTGGTTAAATGGCCCAAAACCTCGAATGTAACAAGTGTCAATTCGATCCCCACGACGGGCGACTATCACCTCATTGAATCATTAGGAAATTAGCCCGTTTCCCTCGCGCCGACACCGCCCGATCACACCTAATGTCATTCCTTTAGTTAGACCTTTGAATTCCGACACCAAATTCACACAATTATTACCCATGTACATTTTAACGCACATCCTTGTTGTTATTTAACGTATTCTTTTTGCGTCCTCTCATTACATCTTATAGAATGTAATAATTTCTTAAAAAACAGCAATAACTTAGGGCATCGCGGCGATGAAACGATGGTAAAGCATGCTCTACAGAGCAGGTTGCGGAACGAAAAAGCGCACGTTAATACTAATGCGTTTTGTACATCTCTCGATGCGTAATTATGAAGATTAATCTCCTTCCTCGGGCCGGTTAACATAACTCGAAGGCGCACACGGCACCGGCCGCCGGTAGAGACTTCCTAATGACACTTCGATCGCAGCTCGGCTCATTATCGCGAACGACTCGATCGGCTCCCGGGAGTTATTCCTCTTAATATCTCGGCGGCGGGATGAGAGCCGGGATATCGTCACGTATGCACGCTCGCGGCCACCGCCGTAATTATATCGACGCAATTAAACCCAACTAATATATTATAATCGTCCGGTTAGCATCGGCAGTTTTTGCAAGAGACGCGGCAGCCGACAGCGAACGCTTTAACCGCGTTCACACACTCATCCCGTAGCACCCTATTACGGGCTCCCGTGATTGGTAATGTTCTGGGAATCTCGAAATCGAGACATTGTAATTGCCCTCTTTTAAGGAGTTGAACTCTTGGACGATTTGTCCCGAATGTTACAAAAACGGTCCCATCGGCAGCCGAAGAATGCAATGTAAATTACTGCAGCAAACGTATTTCAAAAACACAATGCCGGTACGATAAAGCTTAAGGAAATCTGCAGCGGAATTACATAATGGACCTGCCTATAATTTGCGTTGTAGACGTAACATAGGTCCGTATACATTAGGCAGTCACATTGACGTGACTGCCTAATAAACGGGTAGGGCAGTTTGATTTCCTCGCGAATCATGAGAAAATTATTCTGCGCGGCGAGGCGAGGGCGCTTTGAGAACATCCGACGGATAAGAATAATTACTTACATTGATTGAACCCTTATAATCCGTTTATTTAATAGTCGACAGATGTTAATCGGTGCTCCGACTATAATTACGCTTCGATTCCTGGCGAGAAAAAAGTTAAAGCGCGCTTCTAACGCACCTATTTATTGCAACTAACTTGAGAATGTTCGGCGGAGTAATGTGGGATATAAAACACATCAATGTACTAACACAATGTACCTAAATACTGACATCGAAACAAAATCATTGTATTCGTTAATTTCAACTGAGACTTCGAAACGCTTGGACGAGATTAACATGGGAAATAAAGTTCAAACGGTAACAGTTCACAGACAATAAATACAGCCGAAAATTAACACATCGTGAAGTAAGAAGTTACAAAACAGCACTCAAAGTGATATAGTTGTTTTAATTAGCGTTCATAGTCGTATCCGCTCGACAAGGTTTTTTAACTAAAAATTTCCATTGTATTGTATGCAAAGCAGAAGGTAGAGTTCATCCATCACTTCATATTTGCGGCTTGCTGACGTTTGGATTGCCCCGTGCTGCCCTACTGGCTATACGCTAATTGGGAGCAACAGTTCAAAACAACATTAATTATCATACGAAAACAGATTGTCATCTGTCTTCTCTTGTGATAATCTAGATCGTTGACGTTGAACACGCCTTATGTTCATTAAGATCGTATTCGCCATATGCCGGTTCTCCCGATATTGGAAAGCTTGACATAAAAGGGTGACATAATGTGGTGAAATTATTCTTATTAGCGTCCAGTAAAACGTAAAAGTAGGAAAACTGAGTAAAAGTAGAAATTGAAGCTCAACTCAAGAATGTGAAACAGGAAAATGTCACACCATATCCGATGCAGGCTCAACCTTTTACTATTCAAGCAGCCATTGAATAGTTGGCAAGATGGAGTGAGTTCAGTATTTAAATATCAAAGTCATAAATGCCATACGCGTGCTTGTTAACGCTGGCATGTAAATTCTAATCCTTGTTGCATTTAGAACGGGGCGGCCTAGTAATTATGTGCTTTCATTTGTCTGTTCCGAGGAACAAACGAGCTCGGCGGCGTGTAAGCTCGCTCCATGTAAAGCAGTTAGCAGTACTCTAATCTCGCGCACACATTAATTTAAAGAATACGTCTGCGTAGCCGACTTTACCAACAACGTCGAAACACAATTCTCCTTCACATTTTCTTATTTGCATATTAAAATAATTTCGAGTAAACGCAATACGTAAGTCGCCTTGTACCCGCGTGGGGCGCTTCTCAAACGGCGTACGTGGCTTTTGTTCGCGATCCCAAAATAAACTTTATGCTTAATATATTTTAATACAATATCCCCTAGAGCTTTCTTGTCGAGATGCCCGTATAGAACTCGGAAGGTAAAGAACGATGACAGATAAAAGCGGGTTGTGCGCCCAAATAGATAAACTAGTGTGGAAATTAATGTCTACATTTACTGGTGCATGAAGTTTGTACTTAATTATAGTTTTATAGCTGTTCGCTTTTTAAATGTGTATTAGTAACCACAAAGACCGAGCATTATCTTTACAAAGGAAGTGTATAAATTATCCATACTAACGTGGGCTTTATCACGAGACACACAAATATTTATCAAACGAAATAGAGTTTTCCGTGAAGCATGAAATTGTATTTTAGTAGATAACCGATGATATATTTTAATTTGTATCGTGGAGTGTAATTTACGATGAACTAGAGGTTCACATTAAATATTGAATTTATGCAAGGCAACATTGCAACGCTCAGCTTCTTGAAAATAAGGAGCTATCTAAGTTCGTAATAGGGTATTACAGTCATTTTTGAAAAGCATCTCAGTTAGATCCTGTTAGTCTAATAAACCACTAAAAAAATACAAAAAATAATTATTTAATCGTTAAGTGTTTTAAAAATGCATTTTAATTTCACAAATTCAAATATTCGCGCGTAATTTACGTAAAACGATGGATGTCATTATTTTACTCTGTGGTCATGAACACGTCAATATGCTATGTAAACAATGCACGTAAATATTTTTCACGATACTGTCTTTGTTTGTAAGTTTGAGATTTATGTTGAAAATGAGTTATTATAAATGGTTAATAATGAGTTACCGTTCGTGTGCTGTTCCTGGAATACTAGTGTACAAACACCGGACCAACTATTCAATGTTTACATAGCCGGATGACGTCATAACGTAGCGGCGACTATTTTATACACAGATTAAAAAGACGGAATATTTCGTATTGATTTTTTAAATTTATTTTGTTGGTTTATGATCTAAAAGGTACATTTTCCGATTGCTTTTTGCTTAAGCTATCTCAAAAATACATTTACAGATTTTTTCTTGTTCATAGTAAAATAGCCTATTCTACCGTAGTAAGTTAGATATTTCTGTTACCTGCAACTAAAGCAAACTGAGCATTTAGATGTTTAGAATGTGAGCATACCTAACCTAGATATTTAGAATGATTTATCTGATTTGATCTTAGCTCTAGGGCAAGTATTAATTCATTCATTAGGTTTTTCCATTTTACTTGTTTATAAATATACAAAGTGGTACTCTGTTAGTTTTATCTATCGATCTACATAATTACAAAACTAGACATATAACGTTAAGCACTTATTTATTTAAATCTGTATGTAGGTATGGTATTTTGTAACATTTAATCTTTACTATTCGGATAACATCTCTAACTTTCGCATTCTAATTCACGCTATACAAAAAGCACTAATTAATAAAAAGTAATTACTTAAACAGCGTAATGTATCCACCTACTACTTAGAATAAAACATGGGCACACATGCGTTAAGCGTTCCAAGCTTACAAGTTGCCAGCATTTAAGCAAATTAATAAATTACAGGGGCGTAAACCAACAGCGTTTCGTTTACTGATACACCATCTAAATACAACACTGTTATGAATAACTAATTTTATGATTATGACGCTCGTTTCACACCGTAATTATGTGTTATAATTTTTTATGACGCGTTTACTTAACAACTTAACACGTTCACCCGGCGACCGCAAGTGAGTGAAAGGCGTGAAGTCTACTAATTATATTTATTTTTTACTAAACTTTTTTTTATTTTCTACTTAACTTTTGCACGTCTATTTGAAGTATTTGTATCATTGTTTTAAAAATAAGACTTGACTTTACAATACTGATAGAAGTATTATTTTATGTATGTATGTACCAGTCTGTACCTACTTATAAGACCTCGTAAGTAAAATATTCACATTATTGCAAAAAATATGAATCGAAATTTATTTTATCATCAACATGTATCTTCAATTTGAGAACATGTATCATCTGTTAGTTTAAGAGCCTGTAATGTCCCGGTGTTGGGCAAAGGCCAGGAGATTATCGCCCTTGCTCTGATAAAAAAAATAGAATAATTAAAAAAAAATTAAGTTGTAACAGATATTGCAAAACTTGCACATCTTTGATCCAAATTGGCACGCATCAACACAAAACAACTGACCTACTCTTAGAAAAACCAATCCATCGCTCTCATAGACCATCATTATTAGCATAAACAATGTTCAATAATATATTACTTATCGAGAATATTCATAAGGTTTCCCATAACTAATCGAACGGGAATTCATAGGGCATGTAATTTGAAATATAGCCCTTCATTGCAACCCTTCGAGGACGCCGACACACTCCACGAGTTCGACGTTTGTAGCATCAATTAATTAAAGAATAACGGAATATTTAGGAATATTTAGTAGAAAACGTGATGATCTAGTGGTAATAACACGCGCCTTACTATCGATATGTCGTGGGTTCTAAGCTCAGTTCCGTACCAATGAGTTTTTTGAACTTATGTACGGATTTTCGCAATTGTGGTAATTGGATTCAACCTGCGTAGAAGAAATTTGATGCCCTATCTGAATCCACCAACCCGCACTGGGCGAGAGTAGTGGATGTGGCCCAATGGTGGTCCTTTGTGTAAGATTACAGACATAATTCATACTAAATATTGTTAAAACCTTGGTATGAAACCTAAAATATTCCTAATCTGATGTGACGAGCATCTGTCCATTTAGGAGATATTTTAAAATGCATCTGGTAAAACAGACAGATGCTCGTCACGACAGAAAAGATGGCGATTGAGTTGCGTGAAATATAATGTTTGTGAAATGGATTAAAGTGCAAGAATATCGCCCAAATCGTTGTTTAATTTCTGAATCCAGAGGCTAAGGTTTCCATTTGTGGGTAGGTGGGTAGGCCTATTTATTAGTGGTCTATCAAAAGGCTACAGTACCTACAGTACAGATAATATTTAGCCGCTGGAATATAAAAATGTGTTGTTACGATTTAAATGGTAGCTATCAATGAGGTGTTGAAAATATATCGAACTTTAAGGTTCAGTCGCCCGGGGGCTGAAACGGGAGTGTTTGAAGATGGTGGCCTAATGTAAAACGTCCTTTACTTATAAAGGATGTTTTACATCAGCACGTAGCTTGTCAGATGCACCTTCGAAACGTACCCGACGTTTCGAAGGCAGGACGGGTCAGAGTACCTTTCAATATATTAAAAATAAATTGCATGAATTAATTTTATTAATGTTACTGTGTGTTGTTAATGTGCCAACTGAGTGTCGCAACTATGTAGTACTCGTATAAATTAGATTATTTCATGCAAAAACATGCACGGTAAGTATGTTGGATTGTACTTGTGTGAACTGTGTTCCAACGCCCCGTATATAAGGGCTGGCCTCTTGTGAGTCATAATTAACGCTGAAATTTTCACAAAACACTTGGGAATGTCTTGTGAGTAATAAAATATAATATAACTGCCATAACTAACACTTACGACCATTGTTAATACATAAATTCTATATTTTATATTTATGGATAAGTTATTTTCCTGAAATGAAGTAATTTTGAATAAGATAACTTTTACACTGGAACCATGAGTGTACCAGTTGGATTCACATTTGGCAGTCTTCACACATTCCTCGAAAGCGGTTGCACATCGGGCCTCAGGCTCTCCGGCACCCGGCGAGAAGCGCTCGCGCGTGAAATTATTATCATATAATACCCCCCGTTCTTGAGAACAGCTCGATTATTCAAATGCTCATCGCACCGCGCCCCGTGCCGACTCCCAGCCTTTCGCGAACATTCCTGAATAGGCATTTCACACCGCTACTTCTGCTAAAACTTGTCAAATATATTCATGTTTAATGCACGAGACTTGTCATGTGAGCGATAAGCAAATGACACAAAATGTTATGTAAATTCAGCGGAGGTATAATCCTGGTAACACCTTATAATGCGAAAGTGTGGGGGATGGCGGCGTGAATTACGGGTATACGCGATAAGGCTGCGGTTTGTCTAAACAAAGAGTTTTTATGCTCGAAAAATGTCCGCGTAAAGTCACATAAATTGAAACTAATACTGGCTTGAATTATTTATGTGTCGATAATAGGCGTCATGCTGAGTCGATCGATATCGATTAGTGTAGGTGCTGCGCATACGAACAAATGTATACAGTCGTTTGCATTTTTATTAATACAAATACGCGGATATGCGTTTTTTTACTATCCATACATATTGTAATTAGGATATTTCCTTGTCTATCCATAAATCTATAAGGGAGGCCCATGTTCAGCAGTGGACGTCCTACGGTTGATGGATGGATAACCGGATACTTATTTACTTACGTTACCTATATTGACTGCCTCGGTGGCTCAGTGGTTAGTGACCCTGACTTCTGGATCAAAGAGGCGTGGGTTCGATCCCCACCAGGGCAAATATTTGTGTGATGTACATAAGTGTTTGCTCTGTGTCTGGGTGTTATTTAGTTACTATCTATTTAAGCATGTATTTAAAAATAAGTATATGTAGTATATCAGTCTCTGGCAGCCATATCACAAGCTTTGCTTAGTTTGGGGTCAAAGGCCGTGTGTAAGATGTCCCAAAATATTTATTATTATTTATATTCATTATTCGACTGCTATAAATTTTTTTATCACGAATAAGTCCGCGCCTGATTACTCGCTTAATGGTACCCGACGTTGTAGTCGAAGCTGAAGCACGCAGGCTTAGAAGACATATATTCATGGAGTCCTCACATGTAGCCACTGTCCTAGGACATTCACTGCTAAAATTGGGTACATCAGCCATGTGAAGACCTATCAGTAACCATACCCATATACGAAACATGGTCGCTGTAGCCGAAATCGGCGTGGAAGACATCGTCATCAGCACCATTCACTCTGAGTTTGAGAAGCTTCTGTTTAAGTATACAGATTACTATGTGCAATGCTTATATGTACTTACTAAGATATCTACCTGTACTGTACTGTATCTGCCTTTTAATAGTCCACTACAGGACATAGGTCTACCCACGAAGGGTGATTGGGCCATATCCACCACGCTGGCCCAGTGCGGGTTGGTGGATTCGCATACGCCATCGAATTTCTTCTACGGACGTATGCAGGTTGCCTTACGATGTTTTCCTTCACCGAAAAGCCAGTGGTGTGAAATTCCGTACATAAATTCCAAAGAACTCATTGGTACGGGACCGGGATTTGAACCCACGATTGCAAGGCGGGTCTCACCACCTCTAAGCCACCACAGCAAGAGATCTACCTAGTTGTATATTATTGATTACTAATAAAATTACCTATGAAAACTTGAGAGCCAAACCTTATATACGAATAACCTTATAGTCCTGAACATTAATGGCCATTATTTTTACTTATAATTCAAGCACTTGCCAACAAAAAGCTCATGCTATTCCAAGTAAAGTAGGTTAAATGTAAATAAATTACATTAAGAAGTCACTTGGTTAAGACAAGAAAACAAATGAGCAACTATTTAGGTAACATTCGTTGTTATTAGTGACAAAGAGGTCACAAAAATCTGATAAAGTATTTTTATAACCGTTTGTTGTTCGTATAAGGTCGGCGATTCCATCAATCTGTCAGAATGTGAATTAGACGCTGTTGTTCTCCATTGCTATGGGGATTATACTGTAATTTGCTATGCCTATAGTTATTATCTAGTGATGCTAAAATAGTCTAGGACTAAGTACAACTACACATAAGGTAGGCACTGTTGGTCTTTTGCAGTAATATTAAATTGTATTGGTGTCCCTGTAGCCAAAGCGACGCGACAACAGAAACTTTACACTTATTTTTAGGGTTTCGTACCTCAAACGGAAAAAACGGAACCCTTATAGGATCACTTTGTAGTCCGTCTGTCCGTCTGTGTGTATGTCAAGACTCTTTATCTCGGGAACGAGTAAAGATATCGAGTTGAAATTTAAACTATATACGTATATCTATGGTTTCTTGCAGTTGTGTAAAAGAAAAACTTCTGAGTTATCGTTTAAAAAAAGTTAGAGTCGTTTATGTCGTTAAAAACCGCATATTTCGACACTCACAAAAATCAAAACCTACAGGGTACTTCCCGTTGACATAGAACTATAAAATTTGGCGAGAAGTATTGCCCCAGAGTACACATATAATAATAAATCTTAAAACTGTACATTTTCATTTAAATCACAAAAATATAGAGCCTCAAAATTCATAAAATATGGGTTCAACATTCAAAGTGAGTAAATCGTATCATGTAAGGAATCATATAAAAGAACTTCACTAGCACATGCTAAAACAGGTTTTTAATTATTTAAAAAGTGTGTGATTTTCCATGTATGGCGAGAAAAGTGAAAAAAAAACTTTTTTGTCGATGGTTATAGTGTAGAGATTTTAACAACTTCCTTCTCAATTTTCTGGATTTGTACGGAACCCTCGGTGTGCGAGTCTGACTCGCACTTGTCCGTTTTTTTTTTTAATCTTAAGTTATTAAACAAGTGGGCTTACAATATTTTTGTTGGAAAATGCCACCCGAGGTCACCCATCCAAATACTGACCGTGCGGAACGTTGCTTAATTTCGGTGATCGCTGACAAACACCTAGTCAAACTACTCTACGAGCGCTACCGTGGCTCGGAATACACGTTAAATTGTAGGTCCCGGTTGCTTTAACCATTGAGCCATATCAGAGGCCTTCAGGCGGCCTAAAAACTCTGACACCAGGGCTATCCTGGCCTACACGAACTTACTTAATTTTATTGTCAGATTCGGCATACCGACCTACAACGAATGTTCTGTTGTAGTTAGGAATAATATCGTGAACTAAGAACGCATAAGAAAATCAAAAAAAGAAATATCAATTCACACATTTTCCAACAAGAATATTAACTTGATCATAGTAATTAATTTACCTAAAAACACTTGGAAACTCACACGTTCTTATAACTTTATCGCTGAGTCATAACATCACTCAAGACAAAATTAATTGAGTGAAGAGATTTCCCTCGAACCCCGTAAAGTACCCTAACACCCACTGACTCGATTATAAAGCGAAAATTTAATTACAAAATAGTAGTAAACTTAAATAAAGTTGCGAGTTTACCCTCCGGCCGATTCTAAAGTCGACAAGTGTGCCGTCATAAGTAAGGGCGAATCTATGTTAACTGAGTACACCTAAGCAACAGAAAAATAAATAACAGTAAAAAATACATTAAGCTATGAGGTATCATTTTAATGAAGTATTATCAAACTATTTTTATCGGTATATGGATACAATTCACATCAATTAAAATTTTATGATTGTAAACTAACAACTCCTAATACCTTGTTTTTCCTTCGATGGCTTAGTGTCATTTTAACTGACTTCCAAAAAGGCGGAGGTTATATGTTCGGCAATATGTATTTTTTTGTGTATGTCTATCGATAATTTTGTCAATTGTGAGCCGAATCAAAAAATAATTATGTTTTTCTTATTCATGGAAATGTTTATTTATACTATCCTTTTTATTATTAGAAATTTGTATTTACCTAGGGTAATGTCCGACTTGAAATTTGGCAATTTCGAATTTTTTAATCAGCATATTAAGTAAAATCTTACCTTTTGGTTATATTATCTGTAAATCATAATATCGGAAATGTTTCGCGGAGGTTGGCGGGATTTAGCTACAGAACGCGTTAAATGGAAAGAAGTAGGAGAGACCTTTGCCCAGAAGTGGAGTGTGCAAGTGCATAGGTAAAGAAAAAAACATTTTTAAAAATTTGTAAATTCTTAAAATTCGACGTAGGTATTTGACGCTTAAGACGGCAATAGTGGAAACGCGCCTTTACCTACGAAGCCAGCGTTATCTTCAAGTATATTTTGCTTCGGACTCTTTATGAGTTTCAAACGAGATCCGTCACGCGACGTTAACTCCGATATATAAAATAGATGTGATAAACTGGCCGCTAATCTGTCCTATTCGGGACACACTTAGTACACTTTATTAATCACAAAGCTTACAAATTACTGTATACTTCCTGCGGCGTGACGTCTCGCTTTCCACTATGTTAATTTTATTGTCGAGTCCATTGGACGACTTGGACACCGTGACACCTTTAGAGGGTCGAATGTCTGTTTAAGCTATTTATAAAATTCTCTTTGTTAAAATTTTACTACGCTACGTAGTCGTAGAGCTTGTGGATCAAGGCATTGCTATTTTAAGTCGTTTGTATTATTTTGTTTAATATAATAATGACTAGATATTCCAATCTTCAACAGACTTTTAAAAATGAAGAAGTTTTCAATTTGACTCTAATTTTTATGTGTTACTTAGAACTTTTTTAGCGCGGTCGATTTATCTCCCTGGTATCTCTGAGCCGATACTCATAAACTCATATAGAAATAAGAAGGCGTGCAAACCACTCCACCACAGTTATTAATAAAAATAGCTAAAACAGTCTCACTCTGATCACATAATATCGGTCCATTCCTTTGGGAATTACGATGCCACTGATGTACACATGCCACATCAGACACAGACACACACCTTAATGTTATAACATCTCTCTTTTCCGTCGGGGTAAACTGGATAGCCTCCTTCCCAAAAAATCATAAATAAATAATCTAGTAAGTATAGGCCGCGCCACCTAAGTTGGCGGATGTGAACTTAGCTGCGCAATATCCAATCCTAACTGAAGCTCACATAAAGCCGCATGTTGATTAGCTATTGCGCAGCATGTAGCTAACTTTACATCCGCCAACTTGTGTGGCGCGGCCTATAAATAGTACAAAAATCATGTGTCAATGATTTTTGTATTATTTATAATAACGGCTTGATCAATGTTTATGAAAGTGTTTGTGTATATTGTTATTTGGTAGATATGAGAATAACTCTTAAGATTTTTTTTAATATGACAAAACATTTTTGCCGGATCAAATAGTAATAAAATGATTTCCATTACACTTGGACAAAATAATTATGAATAAATCTATAAATAACCTACCTTCACATTCAGTATTGTTTCCTTCTACGCACTTGTATAGTAATGCTATAAAGAGTAGCTACGAATGTAATTTAACAGAAATAGGTTACTATGTAAACTCGGGAAAGAAACGTAAATAACGCATTAAATAGTTAGTGTCACGTCGCAAACCAGTTTAAATTTAAAGTATTATCAAAACAACTTTTGTATTTATACATTTACACGCCTAGGATTCCGAATATATTATGATGTATTATCCAATTGCTCGGACATACACATTCGATCCTTTATGATTTGTTGAACAAGGACATTATCACCCACATGTTTCTTAAACCCACTGCTGAGTATAAATAAATAAAACGTTTATTGTTCATAAAAGTTAAAACAAAACAAGTTGTATAGGTCACCCTAGTGTGGGGTATACCCTACACTAGGGTGACCTGTGTCGTGGGGAAATCTCTCTACCATCTATCTCGGTCTTATGTCAATCAAGCCTAGGTTCGACCCAATTACCTATATCCAGAAAGAAGAGCTGATAGAAAAGCCGTAGAAACTAGTTAGTTTGCATTACAATCGTGAAGTCGTAGTTTTAACCCGGTCCCGGAAATTGGATGGATACTTTGGAATGTATAATATACGGATTTCCAAAAGAAAAATTTCGTTAAGAAACCTTCATACTATATACCTACATCCGAAGAGAAAAGTCGATGGCGTATCTGAATACACCAACTCGCACTAGATCAGCGCGATAAAAATGTCCTTTCGACCAACCTTTCAATCCACCTTCGTGGATAGCCCTGTGCTCAGCAGTGGACTATTAAAAATTTGTACTATTTGCATAGTATACAAACTAACTGGTTGAAAATCTTCAATACGTACTCTACTTACATACTTGAATGTCACTGTAGTATACTAATGTTATACTGTTATTACGAGTCTAGCTTGAAATCATTTTGAGCCATTTAATAAACAGTTTTCCTAACATGTAGCATTATAAAACCTGTAAAATAAGATTTTAACAATTAGGTAAAATAATACAAGATTGTAACGTACTTATATAAATAGCAATCAGTGGTTTAGATCCAACAGTTATCGTCCTTTGTTTTTCTATCACTTTATAAATTCAACCAAGTACTTTAATTAATGTTGTTTTTAAACTTTCGCGATTTGAACACATTATTATTATATACTACGGGACTAATCGCGCACTGAGATGAGGGATGAGGAGGTATTTATTTACCTCGTAATTTAGTGCGCAATTAGTCCCGTAGTATATAATAATAATACTTTAATTAAATTATGAAAACAGAACTTTCGAAAATGTACAGTTTTTTCATAAATTTCGCGACCGACGTGAAATTTAAACATAGCTACTAGCTTTTCACGACATTAAAATTTAATTGTAAAGTGGTGAGTAACTATTAGCATGCTTATTTTTAATTCCAGTTTCGGGCTTTCCTATTTCCCTTCGTATATTTTAAGCTCGTGACAGTATGTACGTCACTATCGTGTAGCGCTATCATAAAATAGTAATATCAGGGTGGAAACTTATCGAAAAAAGTCAAAGTGCAAGTCACACTCGTGAGAGAGAGTTCCGTACCGTTGTTTTCTTTTATTCGTTTCTTATTGGTACTTAAATGTAGACCGAAATAAAAATTCAGAGCAAAAAGTTCAAGCCTATATACATTGTAGGACTAATTACACAATCTAATACCTATGACCTAAGTATACCTAGTATTTAAAAGATACAAGATTTTGATTAAAGGCTTGTGAAGAGATAGACGAAAGCTTACTTACTATCACTTTTTGTGCCTCTAAGAGGCTCATTATAAAAAGAGATAGTCTCAAACAAAATTACAATTAAATAACCGACTTTCAATACGAACACAGACTGTTTGAAACTTTTAATTATAATTATTTTTCGCAAAAAAACAGCATGACCGACTTCACTCGTGTACAGAATCATTACATAGTATAAAACAAAGTCGCTTTCCGCTGTCTGTCCCCATGTATGCTTATATCTTTAGAACTACGCAACGGCTTTTGATGCAGTTTGTTTTAATAGATAGAGTAATTCAAGAGAAATGTTTATATATATAATACACCTGTGCGAAGCTGGGGCCCATCGCTAGAACGCAAATATTATGCACGGATCGATGTAACATTTTTCACATTATTGTTGATTTATCAAAAATGGCTCAGCCAATTTCGATAAAATTTAAATGGGTCCAATTTCAAAGTACACTCTTTCCAATAAAGAATTATTGAAATCGGACTACTATAAAAAAAGTTATGCGTGGTTATACATAAAAAAAAAGTATATACGCGTCGAATTGTAGTATACCTCCTCCGGTGGTTCGTCGGTCATAAATTAGCTAGCCCTTTATCTTTCAGCTGACTATGAATCATTAGAAATCGCTGATTACTCATTTTTCTTTCCGCATGGAACCCTAAAAATGAAGTATCCGTGCTCGTGTACGTAGGTAGTACAAGTACTTATTAGTATTTGGAGATAAAATGAAGTTGGCCCGCTCAGGGCAATTTATTGGGGTAAGTTATGGGCGGCGCGCGGGCTGGAGCGACTAATTTATTCGCCGTGCACATAAATTACTTGATTATGAATTCAAGTTAGCTCCACTGAATTGTTTGTCTGTTGTTGTAAGCAGCGCTTTTGTGTAACAAACAAGGATATTAGAATTTGCCCGGTTTTGTGCTTAGCATTGCATAAATTTCCTACGCTATGTCACTGGAATGAATTAAGACAGAAGGTGATTTGCGAATTTATGTGCGAACAGGTTTATTGCTTCGTTATCTTATAGATGTCGAATTCTATTATATTTCTTGAACGATATGTTCTTAGTTCAGGCCAAGGTAGAGCTCCATGTTATTAATAGATTTAATTTTATAATATCCACCATCGCCATCATGCATTTAATTATACCTACATAATTAGACTAAAAATCTTACGCATAATGCGACATGACTTAATTGGTATCATAGCATCCGTTAGGTTACGCAGAAATTTTGAAAAAAGTACCAGCAAATTAATTTGCACAAATCTGATACCGAAAACAATCTTGCTTCAGAACGCGTCTTAGCTTAATGGGGCCAATCTCAACTCTTGCTATGAAAGAGTTTAATTCGACTAAAAGAGCGATTAAGGCGCGAATGTAGACGCAATACAATAAAAAGCAATAGTAGGGATTATGTAGAACACCGATGGTAATGCGAAGTTGTTTTCGAGGCAGCACTAACGCGCGGCAACCCGCTGCAGCGCGGAATAATCGCGGATACCCATAAAAGATGTAATTTCAGATAAGCTGAAACAGACGAGCCCCGCCCCTTCCTCCTGCCTCCCACCCCCTCCCACCTGGCCCCTCGCTGCCTACTTTCTAATGACTAATTATTATGCTGTGCGTTGCGAGCTTTAACGTCAGTGAGGCCTACCTGCTTATACTTGCGCCGAGTTCGTGGCAGCCCATCCATCTGCGATAGCTGCGGAGCTACTGTAGCGTGTTTTGTGACTTTGATTCTCTTGTTTTTACCTTAATAAAGTAGAGTTTTGCTGTTGAACGGATGAAGAAAATGACCAACAATGTTGTGGATAAAAATATGTGGGCCACCCTTTTATGGTGGACATTCCGCGCGTTAGAACCAAGCGTTTCGAATCCTCATTCCTCATACGAACAGCCGGAATGTGGAACGCTTTGCCTGGGTCTGTCTTCCCGTTAAAGTACAACGTGAGTGTCTTCAAATCCCGAGTAAATAGGTATCTTCTAGGTAGGCGTGCTACACCCTAGACCGCGCATCTGCTTAACATCAGGCAGTGTGTAGTCAAACGCGAACCAATTCGAAATAAATAAAAAAAAAAAAAAAAGAGTATTATGACACTACTTTTTATCTAAATATGCAGTTCGAAATTCATTCTTTACGCTAAATGTTTGCCACTTTTAGCCAAAAGTTCCCATAACTACATATACATAGATAAATACTGAAAGGCCTATTATAAAACTGCAAATCGTTTTTAAGTACGTTGTAACAAAGTATTGCTAAATTTTCCAAATTCAACGTATTGTTAAACTACACACAATATCAGTATTACAAAGTAAAATGCGGGTGCTTAGCATTCTAGTCATGCGTAAGCTATAGTAACATTAGTAACTTCATGAGCCTGAAAATAGGATAATGCCTAAAAAGAAAAAATAGTTCTCTGATAGTACCTTCTATTCAATCGTCTCTTGAAGAAATCGCCATGGGTGATAAGGCCGCCGCTTTATAATCATATTTT
This sequence comes from Hypomecis punctinalis, assembly GCA_949316475.1. Lineage (NCBI taxonomy): Eukaryota > Metazoa > Arthropoda > Insecta > Lepidoptera > Geometridae > Hypomecis > Hypomecis punctinalis. The sequence goes on from OX438799.1 coordinate 11,864,328, forward strand.
TTGTCGTATATGCGTAAATAGTGTTTTATTTTTGACCGACGAACCACCGGAGGAGGTATGCAATTCGAGGCGTATATTTTTTTTATTTTTTTATGTATAACCACGCATAACTTTTTTCATAGTGGTCCGATTTCAATAATTATTTTTTATTGGAAAGAACTTCGAAACTGGTCCCATTTAAATTGTATCGAAATCAGCTGAGCCATTTTTGATAAATCAACAATAATGTGAAAAATGCTACATCGATCCGTGCGAGATATTCGCGAATTCTGTACACGGGTAGGTCATGCTAATTTTTGCAAATAATTATCTTGTTCATATTGTGGTTGTAAATAAAGAGTTTTGTCTGTCTGTCTATCTGTTCTTTTGCACTCGACGTGGCTAGTTCTAAGACTATGAAAAGATTTGGACCAAATAATTTTTCAAGACAGTTTCCTTATTTAATTTTATTATAATAAGCTTTAGATAACTAGATCATCTAGACAGTCCTAAGTAAAGAAGCCAATTTTCGTACTGATTTTTACTATTATATACTGTCAAATAGATAAATAAACAAAAATGTCTCAGCAAAGTTTTCTTTTGCACAACAGACCAATCAACGTTCCTCCCTCATCAGGCTATAAGTGTGGCTGCTCACGTGCAGGGCCACATTAGCAGGTGTAATCGCAGAAGTCGCGGCGAGCGGTATGGTAATGCACTAGTATCACACATCGACATGTCGCGGCGGCGGCGCCTATATCACCCCATCAGGCGCCAGCCAGCACCCGCATTCTACTTATGATACTTACAAATAACTTACCTACTTTGACCCACGGCTTTGACGTGGTCTTTCTGTGGGCCTAATGAGTAAGCTCAAATTGCCCAACGTGCTATGGAGAGGCTAGACTCGGAGTTTCTTAGCAAGAGCGAATCAGGAATGAGGAGATCCGCAGACGAACCCACGTTAACGATATAGCCCAGCGGATTATCAAGTTGAAATGGCAGTGGGTAGGGCAAATAGTTTGAAAAATGGATGACCGATGGAGCTGTAAAGTTCTCGAATAGATACCGCCTAGGGCTGCGTAGGATGTACACCAGGTAAATAGACAATTCGTCCTATGGTTGATAATGATGAATATGATGACTCTGTGCTTTACCCACATGATATTATTGCCTGTGCCACTCTCCAACCTTTAAACGATATCAATGCAATATGAAAATGATGAAATAGATTCGTCTCTCCATGAATGAGTAACAAACGCTCTTTCAGATTTACAATACATATAAGTATTGATTCCTACATGTAGTCAGTTGCTTGGCATAGTTCAAGGGCTTTTAGAAATATGTAAATATATACCTACTCATCATTATGAGCAACTTTTACCATGGAGCCCCGAAATCTCGAAAAATATATTTTTTATAACATATTTTTTGTATTGTATTATTGTATTGTATTTAACCTGCTCTAAGGACTTTCAAAGTTTTGAGAGAATCAGCTGTTTTTTTCTGAAAGCTCTGAAAGTCCCTATACTTTGCAAAACAACACCTTTATAGGTACAGGTGTATTTGTTTTGTAAATCAAACCAAAACTACTTTGTGTACACGACTTCCTGTTAACTTCCTTACTATTTATAAAATAAGCTCTACTGATATCTTTATTGTTTTCTCTCGGACAGAAATAGGAACAAGCAATAGAACATTATGTTCTACCACCGCAGCCTACCCCCCCGCCCTCCCCACTCCAGTGATAGAATAGACGCCTCCGATGCAGCCGATAGCTACTCCAATTAATATGCAATGCCGTGGCACCCGTAAACTAGTCCAACATATGCCAATATACCAATGCAGTTAGACAACGGCTATTTGTACTGTTCGGACAATTTACTCGCGGCTCAGGGTTGCTATGAAAAGGTAGGCTAAGCCAATAATTATTTTTCGCAAGAAATCGCAACACCGACTTCCACCGTGTACAGAATTCGAATAATTTGCACGAATCCATGTGACATCAATGTACATTTTTGTTGATCAATCAGTACACAATTGGCGAAAATGTCGATGAATAAACACAAAAAAAAAAAACGGACAAGTGCAAGTCAGGCTCGCACATCGAGGTTTCCGTAGAAATCCAGAAAATTTCACAAAATTGGGAAGTATGTAGTTAAAATCTCTGTACAAAAGTAGACAAACTTTTTTTTTTTAACTTTTCTCGTCATTCATCGAAAATTGTTAAAATAATTAAAAACCTGTTTTAGCATGTGCTGGTAATGAAGGTCTTTAATATGATACGATTTACGCACTTTGAATTTTAAACCCATATTTTGTGAATTTTGAAGCCTTATTTTTTTATGATTTAAATAAAAATGTTCAGTTTTCAGATTTATTCCTATATGTGTACTCTGAGACAATTGGCTTTCCGCCAAATTTAATAGTTCTACGAGTATGTCAACGGGAAGTACCCTGTTGGTTTTGATTTTTGTGAGTGTCGAAAAATGCAGTTTTTTACGACATAAACGGCTCTAACTTCTTTATATGATAGCTGAGAAGTTTTTCCTTTACACAACTGTAAGAGATCATAGATATACGTAAACAGTTTAAATTTCAACTCGATATCTTTACGCGTTCCCGAGATAAAGAGTCTTGACATACACACAGACGGACAGACGGACAACAAAGTGATCCTATAAGGGTTCCGTTTTTTCCTTTTGAGGTACGGACTTTATTTACGGATTACCTACAGACAAACAAAGTTAGTTATAGTTATTTATTTATGCAAAACACATGTACATAGAAGCACAAATAGTACTTAAAGCCAAGGACTAATTATTTGTTCTGTACTGTACTGTACCAGCCTTTTTAATAGTCCACTGCAGAACGTAGGCCTACCCACGAAGGGTGATTGGGCCATATCCACCACGCTGGCTCAGTGCGGGTTGGTGGATTCACATACGCCATCGAATTTCTTCTACGGACGTATGCAGGTTGCCTCACGATGTTTTCCTTCACCGAAAAACCAGTGGTGTGAAATTCCGTACATAAATTCCAAAGAACTCATTGGTACGGGACCGAGGATTTGAACCCACGACCTCACGATTGGAAGGCGGGTGTCACTGCCTCTTGACCACCACGGCTTCTTTCGAACATTACAATATAATTATGATAAAATACATAGTTCATAACAAAATGCCAAGTACCTACTTAATACATATTGGGAATAGTTGCTGACAGCCTGCTTAGATCAATTCACTATGTTTTTACCTTAGACTTCTTAAAGAATACAAACCATAAACCAACAAACTCTACAAAACTAATTACTCATTCAAGCAACATTGCAAAGCAATCACAGACACGTACCTATAGGTACAAGTACCTATCCTCGGTGAACGACTTGCCCTTTACTCGTTTATCAAGCCTTCCCATTGCAAATCTAGCTTCACTTATTAATTGCGAAGGAACGAAAGGCTTACATGAGACAACATGACGGCCCATGCATCGTGGCTATCGGCCAGCTACTTATCGACTTGCCAACTAAACTCGTCACTCCACTGGAACCACTGCACTCGCCCAATCCGCACGTAGATAGAGTGAACGCAGTCTAATATGCAAATGTATTTAAATGCTAAGCCCTCTTCATTACGATGCTATCGATCTTAGATACACAATTTGTAACCCGATAGGTACGTCTTAACGAATCTGTTGCTAATACTGCTTAATTGGTGAAGGATATTGCCCTTAAAAGATGGATTTCGCATTCGGAATGCGTTGTTTAATGAAGAAGTAATATCAATGGAACTAATAAAGGTCAGTTAATCTTATTCGTATATAGTATGGTTTATTTGTTACACGAAAATAAGTATTTGGATTGCGCTGGATGCAAGCCTCTGCCGACCGGTCTTATTGAAGATCTTAAGGGGAGGCCTATGTCCAGCAATGGACGTCCTATGGCTGATGGATGGATGATGATAGGTATTTGACAGTAACTACGCGAATGTATCTCATAGTATAACATGGTATAACATAATGATAACGGACTAACTGGGAGACCATTTGTTTTTAATTTAGAGGTTTTAGGTTCTATTATATGGTAAGCATTTATAATGCTATTTAGCGTTAACTGTTAATTACTTATTTTGTACCCATGGTGTGCAATAAAATCCTACTAATATTATAAACGTGAAAGTTTGTGAGGATGGATGGATGGATGTATGGATGTTTGTTACTCTTTCACGCAAAAACTACTGAACAGATTGAGATCAAACTTTGCGTTGAAACGTTGCAATAATATAGCTTATATATAAGAATAACACATAGGCTATAAATTATAATGATATATTGCGTATACGGGCGAAGCCGCGGGTAAAAAGTAGTGTTAAATAAATATACATATTCTCCAAGACATGGTTTTTAATGTTGACTAAGCGTAATGTTAAAACTAAGCGAACCTAGCCCGGTTCGCTTAGTTTTAACTAAAGATTTATGGTGGATGATAGAAGCAGAAACAGGTTACAAGGGTATTCAAATGAAACAGTTTCAAGGGAAGCTTCCGGAAAAAGCAGTCAAAGTTTAGTGGTAAAGTACCTACAAATAGTACTTGAGAGTGAAATGTGATCAGCCGAGCAGTAGAAGCTGCTATTTCCAACGTGCTAAAGCCAGAATGATATTTTGATGTTGGTGAGTAATGAGCATTCATGGCAGGAGTATAGAGCTAACTTTACTGATAAATGCTTGATAAACTTTTGCTCACCTACTGTAAATCACGCCGTAAAAATGTCAAGGCACTTTATAACTATGTCAGCTCACAATATTCTACTGCTCTTTACGTATCACAAGACGCACTAGTGCTCTACAATGTAGCATTGCGTATCAACTACGCTTCATAAATTCATTAAGGCACAGCACTAACAAACTAAACTCTCTATCTATACAACTAGACAGTGTTTTACAAGCGTACAACATTTCTCGGCGATCGTTAGTATTCTAACGAGAGTCAGTCCCCAATCAGATTAATCTTAAATATTTATTGCACATAGTGTGCTGGCAACCGGAGCCATTGGTAAATTAGTATGACGATGGCCACACTGATGGTGGAGAAAATGTTAGGAGCTCGGAGACGTGGGTGGGCTTCTGGGGCCTGATTAAGACACGATGAATATTAATCCGACGACTTCTACTCTATGCCGATGACGCCGGGTTATTATTAACCGAGATTTGAATAAAGGGCTGCTCGGTCACACCAGTACATAGTGCGGTGACAGGGATGTGCCAGGACTATATTCTGCGTCGGTTCCGAAAACAACTATTAGACCAAACAAACAATTTATAGCGTTTATGAGTCAAATGTTGTATAGAAATGACTGAGCTTAGCTCCTGACGATTAATCAATTATTTTCTATAGAACAGCTGATGTTTTTTCTACTACAAAATTTGTGTCGTAGTAAATTGAAGTGAATGAATATTTAATTTTCATCTTATACTGTCATAGTTCCACAACGCCCCGTAAAAACTATCAGTTTATCATTAAATTAATGTCATCAAGTAAAACGCTTAGCCAATCTCACTTGAACTAAGGACATAGACTATGTATACACAACTACCACTACTTAGATGACTTTAAAAAGATGAGTAAAGTTGTATATAGTACGGAAGTGTAAATTCGATTGATACAGTACGATGTACATATTTCCAAGCGAGAATAAAACAGCCAAAAAAGTAGGTACTTCTAATCAGACCATTACTTCTATATTTTGACCAAAAAACAGTACGACTAATACCCACACATGACGGATTCTTTACCATCGCATGTAAATAATTAGTACTATGACAGTGTTTTTCGAGGTGGCGCCTAACACAGTTTAGCACGTACAGCCTTGCAAGTGATAGAGAGACAGAACGACATCGGAGGATTATGAGTGCTAAAGACTCGTTGTTCATCTTTTGGCTACGGATTACGGAACTCTAGAAAAGCATTTACTTTGGAAACGAATGCCACTCCAGATAATAGCAAAACATTATGAACACAATAAAACACTTCCCCTTCCGTATCGTGCATCGATTAGTTACCGGCTAATCCTTAACCTACAGCGAAGCCAAAATGAACAACAGAAACGGCTCCACCTGTCGAATCTGATAAAAGTGTTTTATTTAAATTTCTTTGGTTGGCGATTCAAAAACGAGCACAAAGTCGCATTTGTGTCTTATTAAATGAAATTTATAGTTGGGATATAGTCGCTGATTGACCTCGGTCAATGCAAGGATAACAGGTTCGCATGAATGATAAAAATGAGACGTTCTATGAGAACCCCGTCCTTTGAAACCTCGGCAGGGGGAGCTACCATAAAACCCATAAGACATTATTTTAACATTAAGTTCCCGAACTTTCTGACCAAATTTAGAATTTGATGATATTTCAACATAACAAGACGTGATGAGCTTTCAAACCAGAAAAACGCTTAAAATTCAATCTTCAAAAATATCAATTAAATAACTATGCAAAGTCCAGAGACTTTCAGAGGTTTTAACCTACCCATTATTATGAACAACTTGTTATAAGGCACCACCAGGGCCAACTCGGAAAAAAATCAGCTGTTCTATACAAAAAGCTCATTGACTCTTGACAATACGTATGGAACAGCTGTTTTTTCCGCTATTTCGGGGTTGAACGTCTAGTATGAACGATTTATGTTAATAATTATGAATACTTTTGCAAATCTCTGTATTTTGAAAAACAATGTCTTGTATAAACACAAAGGATGAGTTTATCTACTTAATCAATAGAAGCTTGTGGTGCTCCGAAGCTTGGAGATTCGTTAGTGACCTGGGACGGCGCCTCAGAGAAAAAGGCCGCGATCCTCGCTCTGGCTTGTATTATTTAGTCCAGCATATTTCACTGGCGATACAGCGCGGCTACGCGGCTAGCATTGTGGGCACTTTTGGCCAGGGCACTATCAGGGGTGGGCTGTTTGATTAAAATTTAGTATTATTTTGACTCTTTCTTACTTATTCATTGTTTTTCACATACAACATTTTGACTTATGTAATGTTTCTACCATTAAAATTTGGATTGTAATTGTAGTAATAATTTGTAATTGTATCAACAGAATGCCGTTAAATAAAATAGACAAAAAGGTTTTGACTCACTATATCACGTGAGTAAGATAAGAAGATGCAAATGAAACTAAATGAGTGTCTTCGGAATATGTGGTAGACCCCCTAATGTTGGTTTGGGTTTGCATATCGGCAGTTGGCGTGCTTCTTTTAGATTTTCAGGTAGGCTATTCATTTGCTCGTTAATATTTAACCACGACAAGGAAAAAAATACATAGGCCTCAAATAAAAAATTTGTTAAGTATGATCATAATTTACATTTTTATTACTTACTCAAAATACTTACTCTTTTAAAGCGATATTGAGGAATAAAACAGGTTGAATGTTCAAAAGTACAACATTAAAATAACCATAACGAAAAGTAAGATCACCTATAAGGCTTATAAATTACTCTTTATTATTCATATCACTTAAAACTATATCTGAAGTTAAATACATATTTACAACTTAATACGTGAGAGACACGGTGGTGAGCTGCATTAAGGAGACCTCATAAAAATTTAAGTGTTAGTCATTTGTTCCACAAAAATGTACTTGAGTCAGTAGTTATCGCCAATAAACAAGTGAAATAGGCCAATACAACAACTTATAAATAAAATACCACTTAATTTTACGTTTACAAACGGAGCGTTGTGCAAGGTGCGCGTACGCACGTGCCCGTCGCCCGCGGCTCTACAACAATATCTGTTCCGAATTCAAATTCGTGTCATACATCTTTATGCTTAGGTAACAATGTTACATTGTGTAAACTGGACTTTAGAGCTCTACGTTAAGGGTGATTTGAATAATAATTATAAAGGAAATGGATATTCAAAATAATATCACCTCGGGGTTAACGATTACCGGTGCGCGCGCATGCGCCCCAGATGGCGGGATAAGTCGACGTTTGTTTCCGCACTGATATCTGAATTAATGGCGATACGAAAAGCTCGAAAGGTGCTCATTACCATGATTTATGCAAGATAATATGTTTCTTGTGCCGTCCCTATTGTACTGATTAACGTCCCAAATTAACTAGCGCTCGGAATATTCATTATATTATTTTTTGGTGCTGGCAATATTTTCTTGTTTGTTACTGTGTTTTAATAAAAGCACCTGCTAAAGTGTTAATTTTAATCAGATTTGTTAGTTATAAAAACACTGCATGAATAAATTTGTGCACAATACTACGTATAATATATTATGACGCTTATTCTATACTTATTTTATGATCGAGTCGAGTCACATTAGCGCGCGTATGCTAAGAAATAATAGGGGCGTACCTTATTCTATGTGCAAATAAAGTTGCATTTCTTTATAAGTTTTAAGTTAATTGAGTTATATTTTATTTGAAGTACAGAAATGCAACTACAAAACACTACAAAAGGCTATGAATTTAATGTATTTGAAACTAACTAGTTTAACTTGGCAACACAGAACAGACTTTTATTAAAATAAACGTAACTCTTGTTATGAATGAAAGTAACTAATCTAATTTCAAGTTTAGACTTTGTTCAGCAACATCATTTGTTGAGATCCATTGTCACACATAACTTATCCCTTAGACTTATCCTAGATTGCACGTCAAGCCTCAGCAATCCTGATTATTTATCAAACCGGGTCGATGCTCGCCAGCCCTGCCGAGTTATCGGCGTATATCGTGGCGTTTTACTAAAACTAGCCCTTCGTACAACAAAGCGTGTCAGGAATAATTTTCGCCGCTCGTATTAGACGGCCAGCACACGGATCTGTACGGAGGAGCGGAGCGGGCGAAGTGCCGTCCATCTCGCGGCTCGTTCGCTCACTGAGTACATTCCCGTGTAAGTTTTTACACCTATTATTTTATGTGTCGGCAAGTAAAGTTCGGTACGTGAGTTATAAACTCGCTCGCGCCTCTCTCGCCCCTACTTTATAGGTATTAACGACTTGTCCGAGAGTTTTCTTATAAATAAATTTGAAGGGTAACAAGGCTCGCTTTTGTCGGATTAGTGGAGTGGATCTTGTTTCACTTTGTTGCGTGGCCTCTATGTTTTTTTAGATGGGAAATTCATGAGTTTGCGTGCGCCCTTTGTTTTGATTATTTTCACGAGGAATTCGCAATAAGTAACTACTTGTAATAAAGGAGAATGGGATATGTTTGTAGTTCCTTATGCAATGCTGTAAAAATAGCTAGTAACTTATTGTAACCGTAATTAGTGAGCTAATAAATACCTATTTTTTTTAATTTAAATGAATAATTCTCAGACTCCAGGGTCTGTGCCCTTTTTTAGTTACAATTGAACCTAGTTTACCCAGTTTGTTTTGAATTGAATTATATTTATTCAATTGTCGATTTTGTCAATAAAAACTAAAAAACAAAACTTACTTTACAAACCTTTTTAAACGTAAGGCTATGGTTTGTCAATGACGAAACGCTTAAAAAGTAAAATACAAAAAACTATACTACTTACATGAATATAAAATGTACTGTCTGATAGTAACCCGAACTCTACAGTAGAGTCCTACCAAAACTAAGACTGCCAAATCAGAGCATCACGTGACATTAGCCCATAACGCGTAGAGCGGACTATAAAAGCGGGACATATGGAAGTTAAGAGCACTACCTGTAAAATATCAGAGCTATAAAGTAAATGCAGTGCTAGAGCCACGAAGACGTGCCTTCGCTGTCTTTACTCTACCTCTGATGTCCAGAAAATACGCGAATGACTTTGTACTTTTGTTAAGGAACCATTAGTGAAATATATTGGACAAGATAAGTTTTTGCTGGCTGGTTGGTGAGCTTTTATTAGTGAGTAAAGGAAAATAAAATTCTGTAGTAGGATGCCTAATTACCATCAGTATTAGTTTCCATCCGTTTAAAGAATCGTTAGGAGCAAGAAAGCTAACACGCAACGGTAAATGAACTTGAGTGTCCCCATGTGTCACTTTATGAGTTTTGACTATCTCAACTAATATTTGAAACAATAGAATATCTATTCTAGGAGCACGTGCCGCATATTATTACCAACAAAAGTGAATTTATGAGTGCACTCTCAAGTTTCAAATATCCCTAATGGAGCAAGAGTGAGCCGTTTCACATCTTCCCCCACAAACTGCATTATAATGTGTCCGCCGAAAATAACCGCACATAAATAAAACAATGTGAAACCACTTAAAGCGAATAAAATACACGTCGACTTCAACTCAGTAAAATGAATTTATTAATAACGGAGACAATGAACGCCTGAAACAAACGTTTCACTTTTTGTATTTTTAATTGTCCTCCGGTCGACAGCGAAGACGCATTAGAAGACCGAAAATAAACTCGGATCATATTCGAGTCGCTACCGGCGTACGGGCACACCTCGCTTGCCTTTTCGAATTAATGCAACTTCCAGAAAAATACAGTCAATTCGTCGTGGATATCCGATAATGCCGTCTGTTGGTGAACTATCAATACCTACTTATAGACGAACGCAAACTGTAATAATTACTTTTCTACTGTAATAATTATATTTCACAAAAAATGGCAAGTCCGACTTCCGTTATGTACAAAATTCGATTTGATGTATACGAAATCTACATTATTGATGATTTCGATAAAATTTAAATGGCACCACCTCGAGAATATACCCTTTTGAACTAAAAAATATTTTTTTGATTTGGTTCACAATTGGCGTAAATATCGATGAACATACAAAAAAAAATACAGACGAACATAGAACCTCTTCCTTTTTGGAAGTCGGATAAAAATGTACAGGAGCTTTGTAGGTACCTTCTTATCGGATAATAAAATAATTAAAACTCATTATTTATCTTATGAAACTTTTAACAAACGTGATAAATCAATGTCGACTTTTTTTAACTACCTGCAACTTCCCAAGTTGTTCACACCAGCCCGGGAGAGCTGGCTAGTTAGCTCATCTTATACATCTACCTATATGGGTTTTTTTTAATTTTTATTAATATTACGCGAAATATCCCTGACGTGATCAGGGGTCTTAATTACAGTTATTATTTTTGTCTTATCACTAAAAATATACCTATGTTTTTGGCTGTTTGCAGTTATAATACACATTACAATGCACAGCCAAGTTATACACCTATATGGGTAGAACTGTATGAACTGTATCATAATATTCATTTACTTATAAAAAGTACCTACCCTTAAGCTTTTATGATCTGTCGACTTGTTTGCGACCTCTCACGTACTGCTGCACGACACTAACCACCGCTAAGTTCCATGTTAACCACCAGTTAAACTGTCATTAATTAAAAATATTCCTTTACCCTCCACCGAAGGAATAATTATTGAAATGTAATTTCGCGATGTGTCTTCTCCAACATCGGGTGCAGTTCGTAGATGATATCTCGGACGTAATTAAAAATCTTGTCGTGACATTCAAAACCCCGCCCGCCCCCGCGCTCCTCCGGCTCCCTCAATATTGTTGGCGATTGAATCGCAATTAAATGTAACGAATCAAACTACACTTTATTAAAAGGGACGATAGCTCAGAATGGTGGGAGTATCGCGCGCCGGAATCGAACGTGCTCCCGTCGAAATGCCAACCATTTTATTTATTCGCCTTAATTATGTATCTTGTCTTAATTTACGATTGGATCATATGATAATCTGAAACGTAATTTATAACAGATGCCTAGGTATTCCAGTCGTGTCCATAACGAGATTTAGGATTACGCCGGTGACGGCGGCCGGGATTAAAATATTATCGACATGTATTGGCATTTAGCAATTAAGTGAGCGCGCGCTATCCTGCGCGGGCGCAGTTGACGATGCGCGCGGTCGGATACCGTCATCGCATTCAATTTCGTTATGTGTCGATGGCATGACGGCCGGCCGACATCTCGATACGGCCCCGGCCGCAGATATCCCTTAATGAAAGTAATGGAGGTTTATTAAGGATACGGCGCCGACTGCTCCGGCTACACCGCGTTGAAGAAATAGATGCAAACCGATGGCAAAACGTGCGAGAGAGAACAAAGAAAGCCACATTTGCTAATTGCGGTTTTGCTCGTGTCGTGAGCACGGAGCGGAGGCTGGATCGTGAGCTCCAGAGATATGACGATAACACATTCATAAATAATTAGAGCGAAATTTTCTCATTTGTAAGACGACAGTCTTGATATTTGGTAGCGGAGTCTTCTTTTCTTGGAACGCCATGATCGAGATAAGTGCTGTAGCGACACGCCTGCTCTCCGGTTATTTTGCTACGACGCGACGTCTGTATTGGAAATGCCAATATAACTCTCGGTGCGGAACTAAGAATACCCGACACGTAAGCTGCAGTTCTAAACTTTTGCAAATGTTAGAAAAATTCCGTGGGACACATTATTTGTACTTACTTGGTTATAGTTGCAACAAAGTAACGGAATACGAACTAAGTAGGTAGATAAATCAAGTGTTGATATAAACGGGCCTTCTCAACGATACTTTCTATTCAATCTATTGAGACAATAGACAATATAAAAAGCAAACGTGAGGTAAAACATTTGTGGGTTCAGTCACGGTTGTCGAGCCATGGCGGGTTCAAATTTCCACTTCCGCCGCCCGCCCGTGGACAATCGATATTGTTGCCCCTGACTTTTCATTATAAATCAACAACTTAAAAAATATAAAACTTAACATTCGTCTACTATTTTAGCGTCATTTCTAAAAACTAACAGATATTTTACGAAGTCAAAGTAAAATTAATAAATCATGGTTTACAAGTCAAAATTAGCATTAAGCATATATTCATACATTTCAAATATTCAAACAACATAAGTGCATTAAGTAATTTCAATAAATTAATAATATCATAATTTTTCTTAGTAGTACTTTAATATGTAAAAAAATCCTCGAAGTTGATAAGCCAGTATAGAAATCGTTGCCATTATCATCAATAACTGTGTGGAAGCAATAAAGCAGATAAAATATAATTTTCACAGAAAAACCGACTGTGACAAACCCTGAAATAGAAAAAGAATCAGCCAAGTGCGAAGGGTTGCGTACCCTCTATATATTTTATTTATATTATTTATTTTTGAAGTAATTATAATTAAAATATATTCTGTGACTATTTTAAGCATCTATCTGTTACCGTTATTGATATTGAGTAAAAAAAATACGTTTCTTGTATGGAAGCCCCCTTTAATATTTATTTTACGAGTATACTATTTTTAGTATTTGTAATAGCGGCAACAGAAATACATCATCTGTGAAAATTTCAACTATCTAGCTTTCACGGTTCGTGATATATACATCCTGGTGACAGACAGATAGACGGACAGACAGACAGACGGACAGGCGGACAGCGGAGTCTTAGTAATAGGGTCCCGTTTTTACCCTTTGGGTACGGCACCCTAAAAACAACTGTTTCATAAAAGAATCTCATTCAGGGTCATTCATTCATCATAGTAATGATAGATAATAATAAATCGAGGAAACCATCATGCTGTACCAATTCCACCTATGTGAAAATAAAAATAATGTTATTTGCCTTAAAACACTTTTAACCATATTCACTTGTCCATTGACTCTAAACTAGTTAATAACTGTATCTCAGAGCCAATGGCTTCTCCCTTTATATTAACAAGCAACAAAAAGTTATACAAAACAAAAGTAAAATTAAATTTAGAAAAAAATGGAGTAGTAGATTGATGAGAATCCCACATGACATCTTAGAGCATTTAGAGTTTAATTTTTTTAAATATAATTCATGGTAAATAGCCAGTTATCGAATATTCTATTAACGACTAAAATATTAAGTAACTTATATGTTGTTAAGTGTCGTTTCTTTATAAAACGCCACCAATTTTTAAAATAACATTTGATGTAAATTGTGATTTCCAATCTCACGCCCTATCGGGTATCATTCGCTGGCTAAAATAAATTAATTGGAAGAAAAAACTCTGTTATTAAAACATCCGAGATTTGCTTCATCACTCGACAGATTAGATTTCAAAGCGAGACGAATGGCTGCAGTATGAAAATTAGCTACGGACATCAATTGAATTATAATTTCATGGATGTGCTAGTTATCAAAACGAGGCTGTCGCTCCCCAGTTGTTATTCAGTAAGTTAAACTGTCTGTACATTGAAATTTTGAAATAAAATATAGAGATATCCTTGTAGGGTTCATAAGTATCTAGTAACCTATACCTAATCATACTTACGTATTTTTTAGGGTTCCGTACCTAAAAAGAAAAAAAACGGAACCCTTAGATCACTTTGTTGTCCGTCTGTCCGTCTGTGTGTATGTCAAGACTCTTTATCTCGAGAACGCGTAAAGATATCGAGTTGAAATTTTTTTTTTTTTTTTTTTATAAATATTGAGGGACATCTTACACACAGTCTCTGACCCCAAACTAAGCAAAGCTTGTGATATGGGTGCCAGAGACTGATATACTACATATACATATACTTATTTAAACTGTATACGTATATATATGGTCTCTTGCAGTTGTGTAAAAGAAAAACTTCTCAGTCGTTTAAAGATGTTAGAGCCATTTATCATTTATGTCGTAAAAAACCGCATATTTCGACACTCACAAAAATCAAAACCTACAGGGTACTTCCCGTTGACATAGAACTATGAAATTTGGCGAGAAGCATTGCCTCAGAGTACACATATAGGAATAAATCTAAAAACTGTACATTTTTATTTAAATCACAAAAAATAGGGCCTCAATATTCACAAAATATGGGTTTAAAATTCAAAGTGAGTAAATCGTATCATGTAAGGTATCATATAAAAGAACTTCATTAGCACATGCTAAAACAGGTTAATTATTTTAACAATGTGTGATTTTTGATGTATGACGAGATAAGTGAAAAAAAAAACGTTTTGTCGATGGTTATAGTATAGAGATTTTAACAATTTACTTCCCAATGTTGTGAAATTTTCTGGATTTGTACGGAACCCTCAGTGTGCGAGCCAGACTCGCACTTGTCCGGTTTTTATTTTCTGACCAACATACCAACATTGCTGCCGAAGCAGACAGTCAATTTATTAATTGGTTACATATTATGAGCTTATTAACTAAGATTTTAACTACCCAGTGACTAATTATAATTATTTTAGATAATAAACAAGATGATTGATCAATAATTGTCAGAGGTAAGTAGATATCAGAGGTAGCATTGTACCTGCGAACCTCTAACACATTAACTGTAGGACATTCACTGCTGGGCATTGGCCTCCCCTAGAGATTTCCAATAAGACCTGTTGGAAGCAGCTTGCATCCAGCGCTTTCTTGCGGTCTTAATTTGTGGGATTTGTCCGCCTATTCCTTTGCCGTCCCTCGCTGCGCTCGCCGGTATTTAGTCCACATTCAAGAGCTTTGCGGCCCATCGGTCATCTTTTTCCACGCAATGTATTGAACCTCCTCCCAAATTGCACAAAAATGTTATCTAATAAACTTATCAAAACAGAGTCGCTTACTCAATGATTTTTGTTTCTGTTTCCATTGTCATATGAGCCGCAGAACATCTACTATGGGGCATAGACTTTCCAAATAGAATTCCAATAAGACAAGTTTCATGACATTGTTCTTCCAATATTAAGGCAGTATTTTGGCTCAAAACGTCACCAACAAATGATTTTCTTGGGATTTGTTATAAAGATCTTATTACAGCTAATAATACTTTGAGATTTATAGTTTTTCGACCTTGGAAAACAACATATCTTAATTATGGTCAACGTCACGATGCGGCTTTACTTTACATTCGCATAGTAACCTCCAAAACTTAACCTTTACAACTGAGCGTTATCGTGGCTGGAATGTCACGTTAAATTGTAGGTCCCGATTATTTTAGCGATTAAATCTTGTCAGAGAATCTTTCAGGCGGTTAAAAAACTCTTTGACCAGGGCTAAACACCCGACCTGTACGTACTTACTTTTATAGCACCCTAAGTCAGCTGATCAATCTCAAATGCATAATAAAGTTGTATAATCTATTCCGAAGTACTGTTTATCTGTCTACCTTTTTACTATTTCGCAAAAAAGTTCATTTTTCGTAACTTCCGCGACTCGAATGTTTTTGCTCAGAAAAAATAGCGAGAGCATAAAAACAAACAATCTCTGGCGCATAAATTAAAATTTCCGCTTGCCGATTGTAGTGACAAATGAAGCATAAACATTATACTGGGGGAGCCGAGTAATAATATTATTCGTTATTACTTACTGCGACTTATACAGGAATATTTACGATCTAATATCAAACTCTGTTTTAGTAGCATATTTACCCGACTAGGTATGTGAGGAGGGTAAAGTTTTTATTTTATGCATGTATGCATGGGTCCGGTCCATATTTATACTATAAAAAATAAATCTAGAACAAGTGATTTCATACTGAGTAATGTAATATAAAATATGTACCTACCATATATATAGGCTGTTCAAGTTTTTACTTACCTTTTATAAAATGCTATGAGAATGGTTGAAATATACAACTTTTTATTTTGTTTTTAGAATGTAAAAGAGTAATATAGGCAGATTTATTTAACTATAATGATCTCAAATGTTGGCTATGATAAATTGTAAATAAAATGTGTATTTATTGGTGATAGAATCTCTAACTATGCCAACTTAAATAGAAAATTTAACATTAAACTATGTTGAGTTGAGTTCTTAGACAGGTAAACTTTAAAATGTATGTTACCAAAAATTTCATGTCCGCTAGGATACTGTTGTTACTAAGGAAACTTGCACTACCATTTTACACAGTTTATGCAATAAATTTTTACTTTACTCTAGTTTACTTTTGAGATGTGTGTTTGAATATCAGTTTCTACGTTACTTGCTAGCTTGCTACCACAGAATAGGCCCTATTACATCGCTACTAGCTACATTACGTCAAGTTGTAATTATATAGGACAATAAAATAAGAAAGCAATTCTAGCAGGATATTATGTGAAATATGCATTTTCCTCACTGTTTCAATTTGCGTTTATCTAACGGTGCTACATAAACTGTTTTTTTTTAAAGATGGATACAAAAATGTAAGTACCATTAAAGGTTGAACCCGCAAAAGTAAGAGACCGACCAAAACAAGGAACTCAGATTAACTGGTTCTCAACAAGCAGTCAAGTCAAATTCTGGAATTTAATTACCAATACTAATTAGGCAACTGGTTATTTATAACTTATTGATAAACTAGATATGAATAGTAATTCTAATTTGTCTTGGTTTCCGGACGAAATCGTTTAGAGCGATAAGACCGCCAATTAGGAACTTATTGTTTTGTGTTGTTCTTATAATATTTTTTATGTAATTTGGTTGTCTAATAAAGAGTTATTGTTTACTTACAAACTTACTAAGCACTTCAATCCTACTAATATTATAAACGCGAAAGTTTGTGAGGATGGATGGATGGATGGATGTATGGATGTTTGTTACTCTTTCACGCAAAAACTACTGAACGGATTGAGATGAAACTTTGCAATAATATAGCTTATACATCAGAATAACACATAGGCTATAAATTATAATAATATTGCGTTAAAAATCAAAATATCATGCGGGCGAAGCCGCGGGTAAAAACTAGTACTTTAATAAAAGTTTTTATTACTTTCTACCCCTCTAACCATAAACCGTAGGACCGTAGGACGTCTACTGCTGGACATATGCCACCCCTATGGATTTCCAATAGGACCGATTGACAGCGCCTAGCATCCAACATGTTTCTGCGGTCTTGATAATTAATATCCAATCACAATAACTCAATAGAAAAAGATGCTTATCACCAAATATATACAATCTTGCTTCAAGCAAAGATACTGCCTATCAATTTTAGTACTCATCATATTCATTTGAAAGTGCACTTTCGTTGATTAGTGGAATGCTCTTTAAGCCGAAGTGCCATTAAAATAAATAAACCAGCATTCGAAACAATTCCAAGTGTTAAGTGACTGGTGGCTATCAAAAATTACCAGATAAGCCTTGACAATGGCCGGCTGTGACTTATGAAGAGGTTACACTTGGAACTGTACGGTCAGCAAACAAATAAAAGAAAATATTCGCCTTCTTGATAGCTAAATGGATAGAGTACCAAGATCGATATTGACAAATACTTTTAAATATTTCTTGTAATTTATGTACTTTTATTGTACAGAGTTATTTCTAATCAATTAGCATCCCCTTAGGGGCTTATTCTGGACATTAAAACTAACATCTATTGTTCTGCGACTTTTGTCAAAACTCAAAAAAAAATCATCTGTTCCATACATTTGGTCGATGGTGGACGATATTTTTCTTTGGAACAACAACTTTTTTTATTGAGATTTGACAAAAAAATTTAGTTTTGATGTACAGAATAAACCCCTAAAAGGACGTTAATTGATTAGTAGTTAATAACCCTGTATAAAAAATAAACTATACTGTAGGTATAGGTATCTTCGTCTTTAAGCTGAAATTAGTATGTTCTGTAAGTAAAGGTTTGTGATTCGGAAATGCTTTATTAAAGCTATAGATAAAAAACTAAGTAGGTACTTAATACCAGAGAGATCTATAAGTAATCCATTGTATAATAATTGATTTGATAGTCTATAAAAGCATTCTACATTGTCTTGTGGAAGGCCTAGCTAAGTTACGATCTAATGCATCAAAACATAAAACGAAAGTTCAATTATGAAAAGTTAACTTTATTTCGTACCGAAATTTCATTACAACAAATAAAAAATCCTTCAAAATCGTCTCTACTTCCCGGTCTAGAATCTTTCCGACTTTACGCTCCTATTCCAGTGTACCGATAGCTGCAATCAGGTAACAGTCACCATGACATCTTTATGACGTTCGTAACGCCATTACTAACGACACCTTTTTAGTTAGCGATAGTCGATCGCCCACAATGTGCTTCGACAAAACGACAAAACGAAGTCATCGGCACCTGTGCGGTCCTAACCACGCGCCTTCAATGCGACTCTCGATGTGTTTGTAATATGCCTGGATAAGATTTGGAATAAAATATTACCATCAGTACGTAGGTATTTATTTTCATCTGCTACATATTCTTAACAGATTTTCTTAAAAAATGCGAGAAAAAATAAAATTACTATCACACGTAATTACCTTGTCTGCTGTATGACATTTTCAAAATTATTCATATTCATTTATTGCTTAATATGGGTTTACATGGGTGCTACATACAGAATTATCGTATAAATAGTCCGCCATACTCAGCCTTTTGGCATGCAATATTTTATGTGATAAGTTGATGGGTTTTATCGCTAACTAATTTACCTAAATTTTACACATTTAATACACCTTAACCTTAATAAAAAACACTTTCAAGTTTATGAAAAACAAAACAAAACAATTTTTGGTCATGCACCTGTCAAATGAGAGAAATGTCAAAAAAAAATATTGAATGATTCCTATTGAGGCATCGCTTAAAAAAACTGGAAACTATATTTTTAAGGCATGCCTAATTATTATTTTATACTACGGGACTAATCGCGCACTAAAATTACGAGATAAATAAATACCTCCTCATCCCGACGTTTCGGCCGAGTTGCATCGACCGTGGTCAGTCTACCTGTGACCACGGTCGATGCAACTCGGCCGAAACGTCGGGATGTGGAGGTATTTATTTATCTCGTAATTTTAGTGCGCGATTAGTCTCGTAGTATAAAATAATAACATGCCTAATTACTCAAATATGCGAGGAAATCTTATCTTCTTTTTTATTAAACTTAATACCAGCAGTAAGAAGAAGAATATATGAATTACTGATGTTAATTTTGCAGTTGAAAGTTGTTAGAACAGCAATAAAAAAATACCTGTGTTACTACAGTAAAACTAAAATAACATAAGTCTACCTAGGTAATTTTTTTTTTCAGATGAAACACAAGTTTTAAGAAGTAACTTTACAAAAAAAATCTCTCACCAATAAGACCTAATAGTAGGTAGTCTAATATTACACTGGAGATTTTGAGGTTTTTTTTTAATGTAAGTAAATGATTTATTGACACAAATAAATTACAATTTTGCTAATAAACATAAAATATATAGAATTTATCACAATTAATAACTTAAATGAACTTATTTATTAGCTACTATATTCGTGAGCTATGGATTGCCGAGCTTTAAGCTTGTGTCTCGGAAATCCGTGCCCCCTTTATACATTTTTTTACTCTGCGCATATTAATAAAACTTAATTAGTTTATGTAAAGTACAGTTTGTTTATTTGTGAGCCAATATTTTATTCAAAACTAGGATAAATTATGCAGGCGATACTACTACTATCTAATATCAACATGTTTTAGAGACCTCGTATCATATAGAGCAATGTAGACTCAAACCAGTCGCAGGCTGGTAGTCGCATCTATAAAAATAAGACACTCAATAGATAAGAATCTAAATATATGCAAAACAAACACCAGGATATACAAATCATATTTTATAGAGCTCGAAGCGTTATCTGATCACAATATGGTATGCAGAGAAGAATAAATTTCAACGATGATTTTGACCATCGCATTAGCATAGAATGTTCTTCATTGTATAAAATTATGAGTTTGTCATAATTTTCCCACGTGGCATTGGCTTACATAGAATGATTTTGCAAACGCTCACCTTCATCTACGATAACGATCTAAAAATATTTTAGCCTAGCAATATAATGGACTAACTTGACATTTTCAGTAAACGATTCCTTCAGAAGAAAGCAATTGAATTGTTAATATCTATCCGAATGTCAAATATATCACTCTCTTAACCATGTTGTTTATCCATTCTGATCTTCTTTATTAATTTTCATAGGACCGGATGGAGACGATTACAATATGGACCATAATTAAAATGACAAAATACTTTCATACGAATGCAAAATTATCTACTGCATAAATACGTTTACCAACTAACACTAAATTTTTTGGCTTGCTGACGTTTCGGATACAAGTGTTTCGGACACTTCGGACAAGTGTCCGAACTTTGACGCTCCATCCACGATTTGATAATATTGTAGCAAACTTTATAGCGTAGGTTCAAAATATTTTGCTCTGCCAGAGAGCTTGCCAATATCGCTTCCACTAACATAAATTCGGCACAGAGGTGTCTTAAAAATGAACGTTGGAAATGAAATCGATACATTTGAGCGTTTTACCGACGAGGAAGCGCGTTATGGGAGCATAAATCTCTGACGTTAGTGGCCGACTAGTGGTGCCCCCTTGGCCCACTACTACCCCTTGCCACTATATTATTCTAGCGCAGTGACGAAGGTTCTTCTTTACATGGTTGACACAAATGGAAATTAAATAAAATCACGAATAGAAGGACATATGGCCATCTGAAATTAATTACAATAATGGTGATAAAGAAGTGATTACGGAGGAATAACTATACTCTGCATTCAAACAAAATTTTTGAGTAGTAACTTTTACACAAGAATTATATTTTTTAAACAAGTTTTTACTGAATAATTACTCGCCACGACGAATCAAACAAGCCAAAACTCGGTGGAATTTGCATTGTTTCATTACAGAGTTCCTATACCCACCTTCCAGCTCCATCATTACACCCTGGTTACCATTGAAAGACAAACTACTCGTCAAGATGATTCAAATGAGCCCAAAATCGATGAAGTTGTCTCGTTTCCTTGTGATGTTTCTTTGGCCACCTTCCAGCTCCAACATCAGCTCAGTATGCTATCATAATATTGCATTGTCACGCAATTAATATTATGATAGCATACTATGCCAAATTTCGACTCAATCGATAGTCAAGAGGTGGGTCAAATTATTTCCAATATTTTATGGCAGACATCGGACAAGTAAAACTAAATAAAAGATTGTAAAAATACCAAATATCGGTATTATTTAATAGACTATAGTCTATTACATGGCGTTTATATATATTGGCATTATTATACGGCGTTACTTGAATCTAAATAAAAGAGTTTTATTGCTACCAAGTTTCTGATTAGATTTTTCATCTACGTAGGTAAAATAATCGGATAGTCAAGTGATGGTCAGATAGATAGTCGATTAAGCGCAGATTGGCGACAATAATTGTAATCATACCACCATTTCTATAAAGTTTGTTTGTAGTATAGCAACATTAAACTAATATTTCCTCACCGAACTTAGTCACTGTTTATGAAGTGGCGTTGCAATATACGGGACCGCATCAGATGTTAGAGATACGGACGGGCATCGAGCCTTATTCATTACGCTATATCGATTGGTCATGTAGTGCACCGCGCTCGGGAAATACGCTCGCTTTTCCTTTGCTAAAAACTCGATACAGACTTTTTGCGGAGATGGGATTGTATGGTACACTGTATTTACATATAGTTCTACTGTGGTATATGACATATGGGTAAGTAAGAGAAAAAATAAATTAAAAAAAAGCTCTTATTTTCCGTGTAACAAATAACGCCACAACAACATCAAACATCTACTTATACGAGTACCTACTCTATAAAATTTAACTTGATCTCTGCGACAGCTGTCAGAAAAATCTCGCCTATGAAGTCCTGAATTTCTTAATAGTACAGACAGTACCTGTCAATGTCATACTTTTTGGGCATGCCGATTAGTGATGGGCGACAAATGATCGTGACCACAGAGTTTTAGATAGAGCTTTAATTAAAATATCGATAGTTTATAGTAACGATATTTTAAATAAAACTTAATTTATCATTAATTTCATTGTAAATTTTAATATCATAACATTTTTTACATGTGTAATTAAATTAAACCCAATTACATGTTACATTAGCATCGATAATAGTGAAGAACGTCGATAAATACTAACGTTACATTATTGTGAGTATTTAATTAATATCATAACATTATTTACATGTCTACATACTTGATCTTAAATAATAGTAAGTAAATAAAATCCAATTTCACACCTTTAACTACTCATTCGATTTCATTACAACATTGTTTGAAAATCGATTTTTTCCACCACTATCTCAACTCTAAAAATGTCAATCTTCTATGTCAGAGGCTTTCAGGCGGCTTCAAAACTCTGACACCAGGGCTAGCCACCCGGCCTATACGAATTTACTTACTTAATCTTCTATGTCAATGTCACTGTCGCAGAGATCAAGTAAAATTTTCTAGAGTATAGGATATCTGCAAAAATCTCTTTCAACTGTTTCTATTCTTTTTTTGGATCTGAGCTTTTAAGCACCTTTTATCGATAAATTATACTTATTTTTAATAATCTTCTTCATTATCATAACACGAAATACTGCGGACCATAGGCCTCCTTTCTTGTAGGTACGCCTTCACCATCAGTCCTGTGCCTGTTAAGTATAGCTACGATATACATATTCCGCCTTACCACAAAAGATTTAAGCACAAGTCACTGTTATCCGTACTAATTGAACTGTTAAAGATTGTCTAAAGTGTGTGTAAAACTTTTGTGGTAAGAGGGATTGAGTTTAATTCATTAAAAACTGACCGCTGGTTTGCCCCAGACAACTTTTATTGACACTAAGACCTATCAGCACGGGGTAGTCAACAATATGATTATAAGCATACCATGATCCAATGCTTTAACTATTTATTACAGGTACGTCTTACTTAGCTGGTAGATAGACGTTGAAAATGAAACCGAATTTTGAATGCTATTTTTGTTTTTTGCTGCAAGTTTTTTACAGCAGGTGATTTGTGTCAGTGCTTTAGTGGTCAATAGATTTTGTCATAAAACACTTATAAGTAAAGTCATTTAACTCGTTTGATACAAAAAATTGCTTAGAAAAACATGAAAACTCTACTCAAAATTCGACCCAATTTCTGGAACAATCTCTTGCACAATATATTTCATCATTAAGATAAGACAAAATATTAGCAAAGCATATTTATGATAATTTTGAATCATTTGAGAAGAGGTTAAAATTCATAAATATATTTTATTGCCATTAAACACAAATTTAGAAAACACATTAGTATAGTGCTTTAGATATCGTTAGAATACATATTAATAACAGTGACCTGATCATAAATTATAATTTTAATGCCTGATATTTCAACTGTTTTCTTTATATTCGACTACGTTTTGAATTTATGGTCAAAATGAATTTATTAACATTTACTTAATTTTATTTATGTGGATAATCATATCTGGCTCTATAAATATTTTATTGGACCGGGTATAAGTGGTATATGTAAGACTTCTACTTTACATACATAAAAATAAATAGTTATGTCATGTAGAAACACTAACCATTTTATTATTATCGTAACCAAATATATCGCGTATCGTTCCGACACCTAATTGGTTTCTATCTAGATATAGTTGTATTTATAGGTTTTCTAAATCTAATAGAGAACAGAGCTAACTAACTCTGAGACCATACAGCCAATAGATCTCCTAAATACGTTATATTGCTCTCAAAACATCACAAACTTGGCAATTAGATCCCCTGTTTGTGTTCTGCTGATAGAGTCCACTGAACCTGGACGCACATTTTGAACTAACACAATTTTTTAAAATTGGTTTTTGTTATTTTTACCTAGACACTCTTTTAAGGATTTTAAAACATTTGTGATTTTTTAAGTAGAGAAAACCATGTACTCTAGGGTTTAAACCAGTGGTCGTCAAACCACGGCCCGTGTGCCGCATCCGGCCGTGTTTGGTGTGGCCCGCGGTACAGGTGAAGATCATTACAAAATTGTTCATACTTGCTTTCAAATTAAATTTTCTAATTTTCTGTTATTGAAATCACTAAAAATAGCCAAAAAATTTGGTGCTCGCTTATAATAGTTACGATTCAGTTTTCAGAAAGTAGGTACTGAAATAACAATTTTCGCATAAATATTTACTTTTGCTTATTCTTTTGTCAACGCGGTAACCCTAAAACAACGCGGGCTAGTACCTATGTTAGTATCAAGTACATTAGAATGCGGCTCGCAGTGAAACATCGCACTGTCCTATGTGGCCCTTGACCAGAAAAGTATGACGACCACTGTTTCAAACTATCTTGTGTCTGGAGGTTTAGTACAGCCAGTACAGGTTTACACGTAAATTGAAACTACACCTGTTTCCGTATGGCTCTATACATTTTTGTACAGCGCCCCTGGCGGAAACGGGGAAGAACTAACCAAAATGTATGGAGCCACACGCGAACGGGAAAGTTTAAATGAACTACGGAAAACCTGGACTAAGGGCTCAGACTGCTTCATAAAAAACAATTGGATCATCTACAGACTTCATTAGCTTAAAATCTTAATATGGTAGGTACGCATTAAGGCGCCCTTCATTTTAATTTGTAGCGTTGTAGAAAGCATTCTTAACATTTTTCAGCACGCACGATCTGCTGATCTTATTATATTTTCCCCGAACCAACATAGAGGCAATGCGTCAAGGAATTATTGATGGTCCGTATAAGCAAAATGATGGGTACAGCTGAGCACGTGAGGTTACTCAGAAAATGCCAGTTCGACAGATATGAGCCGGCGAAGCGCTCATATTTTATCGGAAGTAACGGCTTCTAACATACGGCCAATTTCATAATGCCCCGCTCGCCGGCCGCGAATGGAGCCACTCATCAATTTGATATCTCTGCAAGGTAATATAGAGCGCCATGGATGGAACGATAGCTGGTTTACTGATCACCGGTAATTGTATGATTTTTGGGTCCTTTTTTGACTGCATAGTGGATAATTAAAGTTCTTATTGGCAACTTTTCGGATCTTTTTGATATTGTACATGTACTTAATATATTGGGTTATTTGCTTACCCTGTAATAAGCTTAACGGGGGTGATTTTGACCATCATTACGAACTTCTTTTACTATGGAGCCAAAAAAAAAATCGAGAAAAAAAACAGCTGTTTCATTAATGTTTTGTCGATTCCGACTTGCATTTTTTTATGAAACAGCTGATTCTTTTTTCTAGATTTTTTATGTTGACCCCATAGTAAAAGTTGTTCGTAATGATGGTTTGAATCGCCCCCTTTCAGCTTAGTACAGGGTAAGCAAATAACCCTGTATGATTGTGTGAACATTGGAATGGTTGAAGTTATGAGCCCTTTTTAGTATTTTAGTTTCTTAAAGCAATATAATTACGTATTTTATGCTTGACCCGACACTACAATTTGTTACTTTAATGATTCTTCTCTGATCACGGACAATTCGTTTATTTAGTCTGAAAATCTGAATATATGTCTTTGTTACAATACATAGAATAGATAAATAATCTAAGTACCAATTATTTTTGTTTTCTTTATCGAAATAGATAAGTACTCATAAATGCAGATTAGACAATATCTGAACAATGATCACGCAAAACATTCGCTATCTACACAGAATTAGCCAAGACCCAGCAATAAAACTAATTAACGTTCGCTTCAGAGACCAATGCCGTTTCTAATTAGCTTGACGTCTACATCGAGATATGTTTATATTAGTTTACACCTAATTAAAATCTCAGTTTAATAAACATGTCCAATTATAACAAACATTTCATCTAATCTCCCACAGATTATGATAAAACCTACCCTGTCGGAACAGACGACTCACTCTGTCAAATAAGTCATCACAGCGTCAGTTAACTCAATTTGAAGAGATCAACACACGGCTACTGTGCATGATTAACTCATGCCTCTGTCAAACGAAATAACACTCACCAATGATACAAATAACTTCCAAAGTTGTCTGACAAAACATACACCCCGTAATCCTTCTCCATAAATCATTTAATAACACAAAATGTACAGCCACACACTGAGCTATTCCTTCCGTTGTCGGTGTTATGATAGAGCTTCACAAGCCAATGTCGACTTTAGTGTTTGCACTAAGAGTTTCAATTTAGATAGAGATTTTGACAGTTAAACCTTTTTTAAGAGTGATTTCTAAACAATACATTGTTATAAAAGTAACATGTAGCACATGAGATATCACTGAAAATTATGCTGTATAACTTCACACATGCAGTTCGTTTTGATATGTGCTGATGGATGATCCACATTGTAACGGCTTATCCTCAGGTCGAGACGGATGCCACGAACTACCGTCAACCCTTGACATCTCGGATAACTTTGACTGATAGAGCATGAAAATGACTAACGACATGTGTGTAAGCTAATCATTCTGAAAGAAATATGTGTACGCGCATATGATTAGGATATAGATAATTTAATAATATTCTAAATACTTACCTGTCATAAAAAACTAAAATGGCTCGGTTTCGCTTATGAAATAATCGTAATTAACACTAAACTTACATTTGAATATGTCATGACATATCACATTACACATATATTACGAATATTAATATTAAAAATTATCATCTCTTCTGTTATCAGCATCATCACTACAGAAATATAATATGTGGGTACTCTGTAACATAATATTGTCGGACTAATAGGGCTATTTTATGTGACAACGCTGTTGACAAAACCGTTGACCTTTCAATCAGCGCTAAGTAAATATTGACATTAAAAATATTAAGTTTTATATTTGGGGCGGAAAGCGGTCGTTAAATTTGGACAGAGGCGGGCAATAAAAATAAAATATTAATAATTAGCCGCAGGAGTTTAATAGTCCATTAGCAGCGTGTTCGTTTACGCCGTGACGTCGCGGGCGCGCACCCATTACCATTCCACTGACACTTTGATGTTTATTATAATCGACGTCGTGATACATTGATACTAAAATTCATTATTCATTTATTATTCAATCAAAACCATAGCATATTTTAACGGTAATTATCACAGATATAGCCGCGGTCGTCCAACTATTTCCGTTTTCGAAACACTTTCACACCGATGACCCGGCATAAATCTGAATCTCAACATGCAACGCTCCGCTGCATACTCTTCAAAAACTATAACAAAAAGATTGTTCGTAATCATCGAGGTGATCTACTTCCCCAGTCGCAATATTAAATCGTGTAAAAACTATCGCTTAATAATTAAAGCCGGTGATTCTTTCACGGAGCGAGCAGGTGCGGCGGACGCCGGCCCCGGCGAGAGCCGATAAGGAAAAACTATACAATGTAAAAACAAATTATCAAACAAGAAATAAAAATCATCGAGGAAGCGGTCACAGTTGACTGTATCTTCAGATTATCCACAGCTCTATGAATCGTTCTCTTTGTGAATTTTTATTCGATGACGGAAACGAGTGGTCCTTGATTGTTTGATCAGTTTTCCAATAATTATTCCCTATAAAAACACCGGAAATGGAACGCTTTAATCGATTCCGGACCGCGCCTCGAAGTGACGTAGCGTTTGATTACTGAAATTATATGGCGAGACGAATCGCGTAAACTCTGTTTTGTGTATTGTTGAGCGTGGCCTTCGACTGTGGCGAAAAATAAAAACTAATACGAACTATTGTTTTAGTCACGTCATTATTATCGCCGGGAAGTTAATTTACGCTTTCAAGGTGAACGTGAACAATGTTTTAAAGTAAACGATTCTCAATTACCGTCTATCTATGCAATGCCGACTATTAAACAATGGAAAATTTATCGAAAATTTATGACCTGAAATACTGTACACATTGAAAAATATTGTAATTGTTCAATTTGAATATCCCACAAATACACTTTGAATATAATTATCGAATTGACGTGTGTAATCGAAATAGGTGCTAATTAATATAAAGTCAGCATTTATCCAATACTGCATATTTATCATAGCATTAAAATAAAATTGGCAAATTTTAAACCTATTAATCGTGGATAGCATTTTATTACTTCAAATAAGTTGAAAGCGTTGAAGTACAACCTGTCTGAAATGTTATATAGTATGTAGAATACATATACCTACGTTTGTAGTGTACGATACTTATATTATCTATTTTATTCTGCAAATAAACACTTTATACTTACAAGAAACACAGATACAATAATACAGTTGAAAAATGGGGTTGATGAAAAATGTACCTACATTCAATTTCATCGTAAGTAGGTACACTCTACATCTTAGAGCATAGGTATTGAAGATTATTCGTTCTAATAATGAATAAATCCCAATATCAGCTGAAAGCAAAACCCTCATACTTTGAACGCAAATGGCATTAGTCACGCCACATATGAAGTGTGCCCTGTGTTCGCATTAAACATTGATGTCAGACGAAAAGATGGAGCCACTCTGCAAAATTTATTTCACATCTCCACTCTACCAATGACAAGAAAACTGTTACGGTTTGCAACGGTCTGAGTGTAACATTAAAAATTCAAGTCGTCTTACCCACTTGTGTGAGGGATTGCCGCATATTCGCCTTTGGACAGCATTTATATTTCCTTTAGATGTGGTTATACTTATGTCTATGGAAAGGGATTTTCGACTGACCCTTTTTGTTTCGGTATTTTTGGTTCGGGGTGACGTACCTTAGTATTGCGTTAACTTCTGAAACAATACAAATTATGCGAAGTTTAGAAATATTTCGTTTTGATGTTTTAGATACAGGTACAATTCTGTAGACGACTAAACAAAGCAGCAGCAGACTACAGTGTAACCGCGATACTACAGATTTCAATGTATTTTTATGAAATACTTTCCGTAGCTAGTGATGCGTAGTATGCCGTAGAGTCAGTCTACAGGTCGGCTGACGACACTATAGTTTGTTGCTGCTGTGTGCAGCCTTCTACGGAATTGTACCTTATGACCTTTTTATAATCTCGTACTCTACTACTAGTCAGGAACTGGTATAAAAATGAACAGGTGGCTAACACAATTTAAGGCTACGAACC
The DNA here is from genome assembly GCA_949316475.1 of Hypomecis punctinalis. Lineage (NCBI taxonomy): Eukaryota > Metazoa > Arthropoda > Insecta > Lepidoptera > Geometridae > Hypomecis > Hypomecis punctinalis. Next base: position 11,894,024 of record OX438799.1, read on the forward strand.
CACTTCAGCAGGTCTGCGTTCTGCATTTTGAACGTCTGTAGTATTTGTAGACGTGTACTAGCTAGGTTATACACACGCTGGAGGTCTAAGACAATGCATGCGTTCGGAATGTTCGGAGCGCAGAATTCAGAACCACTCGTAGCAGCGGGTTCGAGGTCTAAGCAAAACAGTTCCCTCCTATCCTAACTACCTACTTACCTACGTAATTATCGTGGAAAATAGTGAATATCGTGGCAAATATCATTTTGCTTTAGAATCATTGATGTAGGTATATAAGAATTATTGTCGATAGCCTCCTAAACGAATTTCATTCAATGTTTTTCAGTGCTAGGCGAGACGAATTCGCGCTTTAATACTAGCCTTGAGAAAAAATACAGTTTGCATTCAAGACTAAGTATATCCGGCAGCTATTTCACATAAAACATTTCTTAAATAATTTAAACAAAGACTCTCCTTTGTCATTATGAATGAATGTTCCCTGTCTTACAAAAAGTAGGTAGGTAATAACTACATAGATATTTAAATATAATTAGTAACCTTCATGAAAACCAATGAAGGGCAAAATTATAATATCCATGTTAATGAAAGGTCAAATTGTTGTCGTCCACAACAGCATGACCTTTTTATGAATATAATAGCGTTTGGTTAAACCCGATATTTCCGTTTGATATCGTCCGATGGATAACTATAGAGGACAAAATACTTAATAAGCCATCGGCGATACCATACAATGGATGCGATCATATGTCGTGCGTGACCCAGACAACCTGTAAGCTTATTAAACACATTATGAGTAATTAACCCATATTATATGAGTTGGAAAATTTAGATGATGGTATTCGGTTTTCAAAGGAGCGGCGAGTAAGAGTTTGAGTATAAAACATGGGTCTGTTTGTCGGTGCCATTGTGAGTTTGTAGTTGTTTATTAAATAAACCAATGTTTAGCATACTTGTAAACTGATAAGATTTTTTAAGTTTGCAGTTGAACCCAAATCAAACTTAGCTTGGCTGGAGCTTGGATTTTTTCAAGTTTGTAGTTGAACCTAAATCAACTAAATAAGAGAAAAATTGATTTGGATTCAACTACAAACTTGAAAAAATCTAAGCTCTAGCCAAGCTAAGTTTCAATACTTTTAACCAAGTAAACAAAAACATATTTTTAAAACTTACAAATATGTGTACAGTACCAATTGTTATGCGAAATGATGTGAATATAAAAATATATCCTGTATACCTACTAGTCATAAAAAGGGCAAGCTTTAAAGCAGACCTATACCTAATATTTTAGTGAAGCTTTGAATGAGTTGGACATTCTCAGTAGGACTAAAATAATGATGAAGAATACAAAAAGTCTTGATTTGTGCTTATCGAGACTAGCCAAAGATTTTCAAATTAGCAACCACTGAAAACCATTAATTATGATCCAAATTAAAATTTAGGTTACAGACATAAACTGCCTAATGAAAAGATAAAACGTGGCAATAAAAAATATCATTGTATGACTAAACCACTTACCGACGTCAAAGAGGTAATTTACACCCATAACATGATCTTCACTTGTTCAGTTTTTATGTCCCGACTACACAATAGTGTTGAAGCGTCCACCGCAGCGTCCGGTAGCGTCGTCGTCACAGCCCACTGGACAGACGATCACAATATGCCAATTGGTCTCAGATGCTATTATAATTTTATTCATTTTGATAAAAAACTGACTCGTTCTAATTTAACATTTTGTGATTCAGTCACCGCTTAACGGCTTTTCAATCGGCCATAGCTGTCTCTCTCGCAAGTTTGAGTGTAAGAATTATATGAATTGAATTCCTTAAACTCTACTAAATGTTTATCAATCATATCATGTATATTAAAAAAAGTTGGTTATAATTTAACAGAATAACAACTTATTCTCACTTCTAAACAACTGTTGATTTTTTATTTTATTTATTCAGTCAAATTATTATATTTAAAAAAATACATATCGTGAGTCATTTTATGATAAACAAGTTTATTTATAGTTTTTGGAAATTCAGATTTGATATTTTATCTTTACAGAGTGATAGGATTGAACGATATGGAAATAGGCGTATAAAACCCCCTTAACAATATTTGATAGAGTCACCGTTTAACAGGAAATCGAATACCGATTGTGGAACCGGTACAAGAAAAAAGTACGAATTGTAACTTTCAGAAATTATATTTGATAATCGTCTGCTCTACTTGTCTCAATACATTTTGTATTTCTTGCGCTTAAAATAGTATCAATGCGATGGATATTCAAAACTATTACTTTATCATCAACATTACAGTGTTGATTTTAAGCATTCGCGATCTGAACACATTATTACATATTATATACCTATTACGGGACTAATTGCGCACTAAAATCACGAGATAAATAAATACCGACCTTTTGACCGAGTTGCATCGATCGTGATTTTATACCTTACATTACATTACAGTACTTAGTAAAACATTCACAGCTGGACCCGAGCCTCCTGTGTTGGATTTCCAAACGAACTGGTTAGCTGGCTGAATAAAACCTAGTAAGCACAGGAGGCTTGAAAGGAATTAGCATCCGATACTTATACCCTATAGCTGCATATACTTACTCCCTATAGCTGCATATACTTACTCGTGTCCAGCAAAACATCTTGTTAAAATTATACTCTACATTTTAGGTGTATGATTTTCATTCGAGAACCACTTCTATCAAGTTTTAATCCAGCCTATTAAAATTTATTGTTTTACTTGCTAAACCGCCTTCATCAAATCATTTAAAAATATTTTAGTGAATGCATTCTTTATAGCAAAATAAAAAAGATACTTTTCAAGACTTAATTGTGTGAAATTTTAATACCACTAAATAGCCTTATTTAGCAATATTAAATCTCCCCTATAAAAACCTTTTAATACATTTAATACATTATTTCTTTAATCAGTTCTATGCCAAGTACGTAAACAAGCGCAAAATTTTAAAGCATACCTACTTAGTAACTCCCAGCCATTGTGTATCACTCTCGTAGAAATTACCCGCCTTACCACAAAATTTTAATATTTTAAAATACCTTTATTAAATATAAAAATTACCCCTTAAAAACTATTTAACGGCACAATTTGTACTGCTAATCATTGCCTAAAGCGTGCATAAAACTTTTGTAGTTAGACGGTACGTATTCTACAGCAGATCAGCTGCTGTATTAACAAAACTCAATGTTTCAGAAGCAAATAACTGTAACACATTCTGTTTGTTTCTGTAGTATCTGTGTGTTACAAGTGATCAAGTAACTCTAAGCTATTCTGTTTGTTTTAGTACTGGCTGTGTGGTATTCTGTGTGTCGGATGCGCACGCGCCGATTACCGTATTGACAGCTCGCAGAGCGGGTGGCGCACATGCTGCCAGCTTCCGTTTCATAAACTTTACGGCTCGGTTGACCTAACTTTGTTTGCGTTACACCAGCCCTCGACCATTCACGCTCATTCTCGTGAACTATTAATTGCTTATCTCGGAATTTCTCCCCACAGAAGACAGATCAATCTTTGTTTGCGGGCATCTGTAGAAAACTAGTTACGCTCGGTGCTGCGTTCGTTTCAGATGAAGTGACAACACTTTCAATTTTTAATGAAAAAATGTTTTACAGTAAAATTGCAGCTCTAGCGAAATCTGCAGTTTCCTACAAAACAATTTATGTAAAGGAATGTAAAATAATTCATGGATCAAAAAGAAATATACACAACTATAATGAGCGGGAAATTAGTAAATTAACAATTACGGAGTGACGTCACATATGATATTTTACTCATAATGATAGGTATTGTAAAATTATTACATGAGGTTTCTTTACAGAAAACTGCAACCGGCTTCAAACAATCTTTGTGTATCCGGCGAGCAATAGATCTAATTCTCGTGTTTTCGCTGATAAAAAAAACTGAAACATATCCTATCCTATCCTACTTAATATTATAAACGCGAAAGTTTGTGAGGATGGATGGATGGATGGATGTATGGATGTTTGTTACTCTTTCACGCAAAAACTACTGAACGGATTGAGATGAAACTTTGCAATAATATAGCTTATATATCAGAATAACACATAGGCTATAAATTATAATGATATTGTGTCAAAAATCTAAATATCATGCGGGCGAAGCCGCGGGTAAAAACTGGTGTTTATATAATTATGATCAAAAACACACAACGACAATACATTGTTGGTGCAGATTAGTATTAACAAACTTTCAAAAAAAGAAATCAGTTGAATTAATTATCTACTTTAAGCCAGATCCTGTCAGACCTGGATATACCGCACTTCCTTATAATGCATTCTTACGTATAAAGAGCACAAAGCATCTGCATAGTACTACTACGAGGGGAGATTAAAATACTTTATACAAAGAATCACTTCATCGCTGCATCGTTTTGTTAATTAACAGAAAAGTTGAATGTTGGTCATAGACATATCACAGAGATTTTGTAAGGAACGGGTATATCAATAAGATGGTCTACCAACGATGAAAATGTATCTACATTTTGCTTAAATGGTTGAAAGCTTTAAAAGCTCAGTGTTAATTGACGCCATGTCACACACACAGATAAGCCAAGGTAGCCTAACAATCTCGATGAGATTCAAACCCCATTCCTAGGCTAATGAGTTTTTTGTAAGTTATGTCATTTAATTTCCACATCACGAGCTTTTTAGTAAAAAAAATATGATATGGAAATCTGAAAATAGATAGAAAATGTGAATCCATCAACCCGCTCAGTGTGGTGGATACAGCACAATACAATTCCTTTCAAGTGTGGCTATGTTCAGCAATAGCCTACCAAAAAACTGATACAGTACAGCATGACCACTCACCGAATAGATCTACGATGGAACAGTACAAAACAATGGAAACAATGTTTAGATCACCTCTATAAATACGAGTATAATTATCTCTATGGCGTAGCTTCAAACATAAGGGCGACTTAATCAGAGGATCACATCTCTTAATATACGGCGACGACTGAGATCTGACACGGAATTCCCTAAAAATAATATTTAAAATGGTAATGGGCCCTCGGCTTCATAAATTGCCTCGCCATATGTCCCGGCTTGCACCTACTGTGTACATAAATATGTCAAGTATTGGGAGGACTGCCGTGTTATTTCACTGACTATGTTTCTTGATCTTGACAAGACGGATTACAACGAGCGTGACGAATTTAAGAAGCTCAATTTTACAGGGAATATTTACTACAACATGAAATGACCTCGAAATATATCTGAATAATCTGATTGTAACATGTAGTCGGAATTTTGTACGTAATTGAAAAAGTAATCATGTTTTCAGAACTTCCTCTTTTCAGCTATAGGACGTTTAGTGCTGGGCATAGGCCTCTCTTACGGCTTCCTAATAAGACCGATTGGAAGCGACCTGTATACAACGCGATCTAACAGTCTTACTGCGGTTATCTGTCCACCTTGTGGGTAGAGCCGTACATCGTCTCGTCTCGAGGACTTTTCGATCTCATCGGTCATCAGTCTTCCGTGCCATATGTCTTAGATAAAGAATTATCTAAAATAAATCTACTTTACCTAGGTTTGAATTGTTTTGGTTGATTTGCTAGGCGTCTTGCCATTAAGAATAGTTACTATAGCTTTTTTATCCTACCAAAATCCAGCCTATACTTGTAGCATAAGCTAAATAGAGATGTAATCCGGAATGAAACACTTTAATTTAGAATATTCCTACATTTAGCCTTGGCATTTGGTAGAACGATATTCGGTATACATTGTCGCTAAATATTTTTGTACGAATAAATAATTTTGTTGATAATTAGGTGTTTATCTTTTTAATTTCACTTCTGATAGACCTATTTCCTTATGTATTCGCATAATATTTTTATTCTCATAATTCATACTGTGGAATCAAAGCGGCAAACATATTCAGAAAATGTAATCATGTATTATTCAACTAATTAAGTTTTGAGGTATTCTGAAATGCATAAACAAAATTTATGCCTGATTAAATAACGAACAAGCTTAATCCCGAACTTTCCGAACAAATAAATGAAGTGCTAAAGAAGCAAAGTCAAACAAATGTGTGAATTCTAAAACAAATTTTCTGTCAAATTGCCATAAACCAAAGGAAATATCACTGCAATGATGTGTCTCATAATATAAAACTGATTTCACACCTATTGGAGATAAAACGTGTTACCTAACATTTAGTGGGGTTCACCGACCCGAAGGTCGCCGATCGATCTGCGCACGCGTTCGTACAGATGGCGCTGCCACCTCACGACTTTGTTAATTGGTTATAAACATCCAGTGTTGCTAGGTGACGGGAAAATATTTACCCTTATTTATTTACCCTACAAATGTACCAATTTCCGTTTTGGTTTGAAACAGATTTTAATTTTTAGCAGAGGCGATTATGATCAATATCAACGCACTAATTGCGCTTATTGTTGTTGGTTATAAATATTTGTTTGTCTTTTTTTCATTTCAATAAAACTAAATAGTGTGCGGTAGGCTAGTTTATAACCGTAGTGCTCTACGCAGATAAAATCAGCGCGTACGGTGTCATACAACAAAAAGCTTCCTCATACTTGGCACTCATATGTATTTGCTTACCAGCCGGGCTATGATGCGATGTAATATTTCTTTCGCCGTGTCAGAAAGAAATAACGTTATGGCAAAGTATATATCTGTCACTTTTTCACATGTCAAAAAGAGTTATTTTCGTGGCTTTTCGTGGTCGCATGCTGGACTAGCAGGATTCCTTGTGTCGGAGATATCTTGGTTCAAATATGTAGATAAGAAGGAAAACTATTAACAAAACAAACTACAGTATAAATTCATCAAATATAATAAATTTTATTTTGATGATATGACTAGATACGATTGAACATTTCCTCAAAAAAAATTGAACTCAACTAACTCCCAGAGCACAGTCCCGATGGATTCTCTCCCTAAAACACATACTTAAATAAATGAATTATGGACAAATCCGCACCCTAAGTGAAGATGAAATAGTTGATCCCGAAAATAATCTCAAATCTCACAATCGAGGCCACGTGTGCGAACTTTAAAAATAGACAATACACTATTTACACAGCGGCCTTACAAAAATAAACTAATGTCTACGAAATTCTATGTTATGGTGCAAATGAAAATAAGAGTAGGTTAGTCATTTTTCTACAGTGCGTGCGGTTTTTTTTAATTTGATGCACTTTATTTTTATCTGAATAATGTTCCTGGTAGTATTATAAATAAGTAGGTTTTTTTTTTTTTTTTTTTTTATTTCAAATAGGTTTGCGTTTGACTACACACTGCCTGAAAAGGTAATAAGTAATAGGTAATTTTGATATGCACATTGCAAGTGATACTATGACGGCTTGACCAAAAGCTGGGTGCTATTGAATACCAAACAAAAACCAGGGTTAGATTATTTTAAAAAAAAGTCATTTTTATCATCACTACATAGTATAAAACAAAGTCGCTTCCCTGTCTGTCTGTCCCTGTGTATGCTTATAGCTTTGAAACTACGCAACGTCTTTTGATGCGGTTTTTTTAATGGATATAATATTTTTAATAGATAGAGTAATTCAAGAAGAAGGTTTATATGTATAATAAATCTGTGCCAAGCCGGGGCGGGTCGCTCGTGCAATTATAAACATAAAATCACTTAAAATGAAACTTCAATTTATAATAATATCAAGCTCAGTATTAGTTGTCAACTCCTTCATCATAAAATAACTATCAATAGTAAGAAGTATCGAATAAAAGCACTCATGGGGAGCGTTAGCTATATCTTGGTCAACAATGAGTAATCTCGGAATCCGGCTCAGCAGACGACGAGGACCCCAAACTATGGCCAAAGAAAACAATAAATCGTAATGACGGCGCGCCCCCAGGGCACCCTGCTCGCTATTTTCGACTATAAATAAATGTGTAGATGGATTGATAAATATAAATATTAGGGGCGAAACGAAGAAAAACAATGTTTATGAAACTGGTGTCGTTCGCATCATAACTGTGAGTTACAACTTCCGACGTCTGCCCGCATATGGGGTCTATGCGGAATTTTTTGTAGTGCGACTTAGCTAACGATAAAAATAGATTAATTAATGTCCCAGACCGCTGACCTTTTTTAACGATTAAAACGAATACGGCCGACCAAAAAGAGCGCTAATAGATGGCGATAGTGAAATGAATGTCGTCTGTCAAACAGTTACGATCATAAATAAATATCGTCGCCATAATAAGATCAACAGAGCTGCGCGTGCGTTTGGGAGGCGCGACGTCGCGGCCGTCGGGCGTTAGTCACCTGCGCTATACTTAGCCGATTGCATTGTCTTCTGAAATGTCTATTAAAGATTATTGACGAGGAATCGGCATGTGAATTCTGCTCGCCATAGGTGCGACGAACTGCTATAAATATATTGCGACGCAGCGCGACGCCCGCAGGTATGTGGACGCACCGCGGCACCCGAACCGCACCAGACCACATCTGAACTCGATACACGACTACGTTACTCATACAATTCTGTGAAGAATGGCCGAAATGATGATATCATTTCCGAAAATATTAATTGGGGAATCGATACACATATTTATCTACGTACCTACCTACTTGTTTGAAATTAAACAAGCGCCAACAGAACCAGTCCATGTTTATGTATTATTTCATGCCGCCTATTTATCCATTTAATTAGTCATGGCCTACCTATAAACAACGAAGCGGAACAAATGCGCAGAATATAGACAATACATTATATAGGTACGACAAAGTAACCTTCAGAGAACCTCTTGAAAGCGAGATATTTGCACAAAGCAATCATAACAGCTACAGCGAAGCATCAAAATTGTAAATTTCGAATGCAAATAGCTACAATTCAACAATTGATTACGATATGCACACAAGCCGCACAAACACAGGCGAGCAGTCAGTCGGCACACATCGATTCATATCCGACGCGGGCCGCTTTTCATTTTGTATGTTAAATTAAATTTCCATGAAACAAGATTGAATTTTTCGCAATCAACGCATGCAAAGCTCGCGTGGAGCGAGTTTTGAGTAAGCTGTACTATTATAGAGTTGTACGAATAATTTATGAATTAAATCAGTGTATTGTTTTTGTGAAATTTATTTCGGGATGAACAAGTTCTCGTTTTCAATTCCATTCCATTTCAATATTTATATTTCACGCGAAGAAATGCGGCAGATGACGGTAAGACTGTTCGATGTTCAACTAAATTAAATATAGGTAACATGTTATTGTATTTTAACTTAAATTAACATGCAATATAAATACAAATGTTGTGTTAGCCAGAATTTTGCAACATAACATAAGTACTAATTAACCACTGAGGCGTTGACCAACTGACCTAAACCTTAATATGACAAAATAAATAAGATATGATAAAGGTAGGTAAATATGACACTCAAAAAAAAAATTACAGATATGTGTAAATAAATGAATAAAAAAATAAATGACCTTATAATTTTATTAATTTAAAAACGTTCATATTTGAGTGAGCAAACAGAAAAGTCGACAATGTTATCAAAAGCAGGAACAAACAGCAAGTAAACCGCAGCGTGTGCGGCGGCGCTGGCGACCGCACGGCGCGGCGCTGCGAGGCGCGGCTGCGAGCTAGCATCGGCTTAGCTAATTTACAATTTAATTATCAGCCTGGATGATGCATCGTTAGCGCGCGCCAAACCGAGTTTATGCGACTAATCAATTGTTTGACGCGGCCGCTGCAATCACGCGCCGCCGCCCGCCCACCTCCCACCGCCGCCCTGCGCTACCGCCTAGCCGTCGATGCAATTTACTACATATTTCAACTATTTTTATTTCCCTTTACATTGTAAACGCGCGTCTTCTGTTCTCGATATAATGAATCTCAATCGCCACCTCGTAAAATAAGTTTCGATAGACGTTCGAGCGATCCGATCGGGAGAACAATGCGACGGCGTGTCGCGCCCGCGTTGATTAAATATAGCTCAGAATCCATCAAGCGAACGGCCGATCGAACCGTTGCTATGGATTTATGCGCTAAATATTCGACAGGTGCCAAGTGTGTCGTTCGCAGAGTTCGATCGCCGATGACTAACTACGCAGCTACGCCCCAAATTTTATTGCAAATGTCAAATATATCGAGCACCTTAACGCCTCTCAATCGCGCGTCAAATGTCGCGTATGTAACGATAGAAGTTTAATATAATTTATGTCATCAAATCGTATCATTTGTATGTCGGCGGAGCGCTCGCGAGCCATTTAATATTTCGCACAGGCAAATAGGTAATGTCATTGTAATTGCGTTGGCACAATACCCATTCAATTAGCTTATTTTATTTAATAACGGTATACGATCGCCTCCACACGTCATTAGAAAGTCACGCGGAGTTTTCATTAATTTATTAAGGACGGTTAAAATGAACCGCTCACGAATGAGAATCGTGCGACACAATAGTAATGTGAACGTTCACAATTCGCTAATCCCGCGTCGCTACCGTTACATAAGACGGCTGACTTGAATATAAATGTAAAACACAATAAATTTCATGGCCCGTAGGAAATGAATATTCATCACGAAATCGCCATGCATATTCTCCTTTGCTGGGGAATTTAGCGTTCCTACCGATGGGGTCGGCGGGGTGGAAATATGAACCTTGCTATCTACGCCCATCAGTTAGAATTCGCGTGTGACGGCCACAGCGATAGAGACGGAGTTGGCGCTCCGGCGAACGAGCTCTCGTAAATTTCAACATATAGTAAAGTGATTTACGAATAATTGTTGTGTTGGTGTATAACTAGAGAAATCTTTCCGCTGTTTGCCGCCGGTTAATTTATATATGAGGGTTAGGTAATTCGCGGTGCGCGAGTAATTGGTGTACAGAACAATAGCTTTTGTCATACCCTTATCTCGCACGCCACGTTTGTCTCTCTTCTCAGCGCCCTCCCAAGCTCAATAACATTCTCAGCTCTATTATCTTAACAATGGGATTATATTTTCTTTGAACCATAATATCATTATTTTGTATATATGTAGGTAATGTTATTTAAGTATATTAAAGCCCCTATTATGAAGGCGCCATCGCAGTTTATTAGCAATCTAGAATATTTCTGTTTCTTTTTCACTTTAGGCATTCGATAGAGAGAACACTTTTTACGTTGCTATTAAATTTACGATGGCGCCTTCATAATTGGGCCTTAAGTGACTCTTCATAGTAAGACCCAATAGTAAATAATGTTAAAGAATAGATAAGAATAATATAGGTAATAATAGAATTGGAGAAATTTCAAAATCAAAACAATAATGAATGTTCATTTCTACGTAGATGTATAGGTATGAAGTATTCAAGTCACGGGCAACAGAAATGTTCTTAGCACCAAGGTAAAGTAGTATTACAAAAATCCCATACAACCATATATTAAATCCGAACATTAGCCTTATTCGGCAGGGATTACCCATCGCATTAAGTTCCAATTTCTATTCTCATCGAGCTAATGGCAAGCAGCGACATAACGAAGCCTACCAATTCCATGTGTGTGCGACGGCATGAGTCGAGTGGCCAATAAGCACGGCTCGACATTAGCGTAACACTTAATCGAAACATGTGTTTATCGTAACATGCGAATCGGCCTAAGGCGAATTAGTTCTCGCACAATGCAATTTGAATGCACATTACACAACGGACGAGGTACGAGCGCTTTTTATTGCGGCATCGTGAGATCTTATCTCGGAACTGCCACTTCCAGCAGGCAAATTTCAGATTCAGGCGCGCCGTCGCTCGCTTTGCACCGTATGTCGAAGACGCAGAGCAACTATCCCCTTGACTCCGCCGCGCGCGGCTGGTGTGAGTATGGACACGGACGCCTCGCACTCACGCACCCTACCGTACATTTTTAAAGAATTCAACATAAAATCAGCAATAAAATTGAAAACATTTTGTTACCTTTTAAATAAGTTTAGTCCTTGCCACTCGGCGCGACGAGCGACTTTGATCTCTGTTCGCGCACGCAAATGTACAATTTCCTGCGTGGCTCCCGCTCCGAAATCATTTCTCGATCGATAAGAAGCGTTAATTTTACGAGCCAGTGATAATTTGCTAACTTCCGACAGAGCAATTCGCCCTAGTTGAATCGTTCCGAACACTTGCTACATTAAATTACAAGCTCAGAAAGGAAGACTCTAATTAGGTATGCGTCTATCTGTGACTTTCATACTGTGGATTAAAATAAGTTCTGAAGACACGGTCGTTGCTATCGCGAAGGAAAAATATGCGTTTCAATAGGCGAGGCGGTTTAATCTTATTGGGAAGTCGCACGCGACACATGTATCGTTTCGTTCACCTCAGCGAGTGTACCCGACAGACTCGCTAGTCTCGCTACAGGGCTCAATATTCTGTTTGATTGCCGAGCGTGGCCGTCCGAGCCTCCGCCACCATCGATGCGGTCGCTCGGCGCTTCTCAAAAGTAATTATCATCACTAATGTGTTCTCTTGTTTCATTTTAGCCCCTGTGGAGAAGTATCTCGGTTTTGCTGTCAAAAATGGCCTCCGTAGCGTGTAACTCCGCGGGTATCTGATCGACAATGGGTAATTATTTTCGCACAACGCTTTTTATTAATTACATAAGGCAGAACAAGCCTTTGTATTTTAATTATTATAAATTCTCAGCTTTCTGAGAAGAGAGATTCGGAGGGAACAGATCTCATCATGTGCTGAAACAAGCAGATTGCTTTATTATTACGCATTCTTTCGGTACTGTTACATATTAATGTGGTTACCAATTGTGAATACATAAAATCATTGTTTTTCTGTGGTAATGTTTATATTATTATTCTTATAAGATCTTGCAAGTAAAATGAATATTTTGTATCAGAGCGTTTTCAGTTTAACAAGTAAGTAGGTACTAATTGGAAATAACTCTAATAAAATATACTTATAATCCACAAGTTTTTACAAATTTCATTTTCCATGGTATTCTTAGACTTGACCTCCTAGGTCAGCCAAATAGAACACAATCTAATATTAAAATATATATTATAATGACGACGATATCTAAATAAAATCAAAAAATATTAATCATTAATTTCAAAAATGTTATTAATTTTTAAAAAGCTTGATAATTACTTTTATTAGATATGACTGTTTTTAATGACTAAATTACCAAAACTATTCAAGATAGACAGTTTAGGGGAAAAATCATTAGAAAATTAAAACGTTTGACATAAAACCAAAAAATAATTCAACACTTTTAAAACAAATTTGGAAACACATCAATATCAATCCGTTCAGAGGAATCTGGAACAGCGATGATAATGCAGATAGACATACTGACGTATACCTAATGCACATAGTATACACTTACTTATGGCAATTGTGAGGCACCAACTTGTAAACTACTACTTGCACCAAAAACAATAAGCTGTTTCCTGCCTCTAAATATTATCCAATTTGAGTGATTGTTTTCCATGTTATCAGCACTGCATTCGCTAGGGTCATACGTCTTAGTCATTACAATTTTTTATATGACCTTAAAATCATAAGCCTTTAAAAAGGCATATCTTTACGCAAAACTTTGGCTGAAAAGTATTCATAAACTAAATACTTTTCTGAAAAATATAAGATTTATGAGCGTATAATATTTCTTACTCAAGCGATTGACACCAAAATCATAACATTTAGTTACAATTTTAGGGGTGAAAAGAGTTTTCTTCCAGAACGAAAATTTAATCAAAAATGTACCTACTCGTATCTACCGCAAATTTTCTCCATTTTCTAAAGAAAACGCAAAAATTCTGGTCGATTCAGAATCCTCTAAGTCACACTTATGTCTAGACTTATGTGAATCGATCAGAGTGTTTGTCGATTCAGAATCCTCTAAGTCACACTTATGTCTAGACATAAGTGTGACTTAGAGGATTCTGAATCGATCAGAGTGTTTGCGTTTTCTTTAGAAAATGGAGAAAATTTGCGGTAGAGGGGTACATTTTTGATGAAATTTTCGGTCAGAATATGTAGTTTTTTTAAGAGTTTTCAAAATAAAAGTCAACATTGCATAGCATGGATTTGACCTAAAAGCTCGGGAATCATCGTAATTAACTTAGGCGTGACCAAAAATAGGGGTAAGTAATATAAATACACCACTATTTTTGGTCGTAGGTTAAAATACTGCGGACAAGTTGGTAAGTTTGTCGCCAATACGCGGTTTGCGCTGATCCCGCTACACAGGTACGAGCGATCGGCAAGCTTCCAAAAAATATTGTACGGAAATGTTCCGTTTGTACGTGGCCAGGAGGGGCTCATTTTTAATCGATTAAACGGAGGATGTACTCAAGTCGACGTATATATTTTTATGTAGGTACGAAAGATCATAATTTTAACAGGGTAATATATTGACAATTATTTTTTTATTGGAAAGGGTAGGTGTACCCCAAAGTTGGTCTCAAAAAAATTAATTCAAAATTGGTTATTTAGTTTTTGAAATATCAACAATTTAAAAATGGCACGCATTGATTGGAGCGAAATATTCGAATTTTGTGCGTAATTACCAGTTTGAAGTAGATTGCGCTATTTTTGACAAAAAAATAATTATGATTACCTGAGTAGATTGAAACTTAAAAATTGTTCTACAACTTTGTATGTATGCTGTTTAAAATTTGAATTAAATTGTAAATTGTTATAATTTTTAAATTGATTAGAAAATTGAAAACCTTACTATGTTTAGAGTTTAATTTGTTATATTTAACAAGAATAATTTAAATAAAAACCTTTTTTAGGGTTCCGTACCACAAAAGGAAAAAACGGAACCCTTATAGGATCACTTTGTTGTCCGTCTGTCCGTATGTCAAGACTTTTTATCTCGGGAACGCGTAAAGATATCAATTCGAAATTTAAACTATATACGTATATATATGGTCTCTTGCAGTTGTATAAAAGAAAAACTTCTCAGTTATCGTACAAAAAAGTTAGAGCCGTTTAGGTCGTAAACAACCGCATATTTCGACACTCACAAAAATCAAAACAGACAGGGTACTTCCCGTCGACATAGAACTATGAAAGTTGGCAAGAAGCATTATCTTAGCAACACATATAGGAATGATATGAATCATCAATAAATCTGAAAACTGTACATTTTTATTTAAATCACAAAAAAAATAGGGCCCTGATTCACAAAATATGGGTGATTCAAAGTGAGTAAATCGTATCATGTAAGGTATCATATAAAAGAGCTTCATTAGCATAAATCATAAATGATTTATTCTGGCGAATATGGGTACAACTGAGATCTTACAGAGAAAATAAAAAAGAACCACCATATCTGACCTTTCGGCATGCAAAGAAATCATTAGGTAAATAATAAATTTTCAAAAAGTACTAACAAATTGATTGAATATAAAGCGAGTTCACATAGTAGGTATCTGCACAAAATACAATTAAACAATTTGATTATAATCTTAGCCTGCCATGTCAAAGATAAAATTCTCATACATAAAGTAAGGAATAAAATAATATAATGTCAAGTTAGGATTTTTGTCAAAAATTAATAGGTCAATAATAAAAATTTAAAATTTGTCATCCAATTATTCGTCAACATCATAATAAGCTTTCTCTTGTAGAAAACATTTAAGTTTATATTTGAAGACATGAGTCGACTTTATCTCAATTAAAGTTTTGAGTAGATGATTATAAATTAGTTGAAGCATACATATAACACTATTGTTTAGTAATGCTGTTTGATTCGAGGGCATTGCCAATTTTTGTTCGTGACGTTGTGACTGTAAATTGCTATATAGATGTAAATTGTTCCGTACAAACATTATACATTCAAATATGTAAAAGCAATTATAATCTGTTTTAGCACATGCTAAAACAGGTAATAATTGTTTTAACAATGTGTAATTTTCGAAGTATGACGAGAAAAGTTAAAAAAAAAACTTTTTGTCGAGGATTATAGTATACCTAGAGATTTTAACTAGTTCCCAATTTTGTGAAATTTTCTGAATTTGTACAGAGCCCTCGGTGTGCGACTCGCACTTGTCCGGTTTTTTAAAAGAAGCTTTTACTGAACAAGTACTCGCCAAGACGAATCAAACGAGCCGAAACTCGATGCCACCTCGACCACCTTCCAGCACCATCATCATCACCTGGTTACTATTGAAAGACAAACTACTCGTCAAGACGATTCAAATGAGCCCAAATTCGATGAGGTTGTGTCGTTTCATTGCAATGTTCCTTTGGCCACCTTCCAGCTCCATCATCAGATCAGCACCATGTCATCATAATATTGCATTGTCATGTACCTAATTTACACATGTACCTATGCAAAATTTCAGCTCAATCGGAAACTGGGAAGTGGATCAAATTTAACTTGCAAGATTTGATTACAGACTGACAGACAGACAACGGGACAGGTGAATAAAAGCTAAATATAAGCTTGTAAAAAGTAAACTCAAAACCTAAATCTACAAATAAAAGTTTACTATGTTTATTTTTACGTCCATAAACTTTATATTTAAAAAATCGATTTTGAACGACATATTTTCTGTTCATGGAAAGACACAAAGTATTTCAAAATTTGAAATAAAAGACACATTTAAATTTGTATCAGAGGTTCAAAGTTTGCTCTACTTTACTCAACTTCCATAATTATCTTTCAATTTTGAATCGTCGTATTTCATTTGTTTTACTTTGATTAGTTTTCTACTAATTTCAGTATTTGAAAGAAAGCCTTTTTTGATCATTTAAATAAAATAATAAAATATTAAAAGTAACGTCCAGGTAATTGAAGTCTGTATTTGCTCAGATCTAGGTAGTTCGTCTTTGCATTAAACGAATTTATTAGGTACATAAGTAAATTCCCAACTCTAGATCCGATTTTATCGCCTACACGAATAATCAAATAATTCGTGTGCTATCTCGACCACCTCGAATCCCATATTTCGCTCTGAAATACTAACAGTACGAGTACTAACACGTGTAAAATGAAAACAACACCGATCGAGTTTAAGTTTCTTGTATTTGTACTATTTTAATACTATTGAACTACAAATTTTTGTGTATTGGAGTGTAGTGTGAGTTTGGTTGTGGAGACAAATGAATCAAGCTTCACCATACTCGCGTAGTTCGCTTTATCACTTCACCACACTTTACTACCATTATTCACCAATTTTCTCAGTTTAAGAATTCATAGAAAAGGGAAAGGAAAAGTAGAACGAAAGAGAGGGAGATGAAGACCACGGAGAACGTTTCTAGATCCGATCAAAGAGAAGGTAGAGGTCATGTCGTACAGGGAGGTGAAGACACTGGCGGAAGACCGCAAGACGTGGAAGTTGCTCCACCGACAAGAGCAGTGCTCTTAAATCCGAATGAATGAAGAATTCATAGAATAGTTACCAGTAAAATCTAATTCGTCCATCACGCATGGACGTCGCGCTAGACATTTGTTTGAAGACGTCACGCCTATTGCACGTTCTAAGCACGGTTTCTGACCAGTGATCGACCAAACCCGCGACTACATTCTAAAAGCTATAAAATTACTGTACTGTTCTTTACTGACATTTTAATAGTCTACAGCTAAACATAGGGTTACCCACGAAAGGCAATTAGTCCAACCCACCACGCTAGATCAGTGCGGGTTGGCTATTTAAATAACTGCACAAAATGGAGCAGGGTTTTTATATTTCAGTGTATCTCCGGATACGATTCCCAGCCGGGTTTTGTAGGTTTTGTACCCAAACGTACCCAAAGCGTACAAACGGAACTCTATTACTAAGACTCCGATGTCCGTCTGTCCGTTTGTCTGTCTGTCACCAGGTTGTATCTCATGAACCGTGATAGCTAGACAGCTGAAATTATAGACAGATGATGTAATTCTGTTGCCGTTACAATACCAAATATTAATAACAGAATAAAATAAATGGCTCCAACACGGTACGGGACCCTTCGTACGCGAGTCCAACACGCATTTGTCCGATTTTTATTTTCTTTGTGTTTGCTCAGTGCTATAGTATCCCCAACACAAGTAATTCTAGTAAGGAGCTATTAGTCTAAAGCAATAGGTCTTTAGTTATGGAGCTTTTGTAAATAGTATCATAGTGGCTAGATAACCGCACATTATGACGCGGGGTGGGTATATTTCCGCGTGTCGGGTAAAGTGGGTTGTTTGGCCCAGTGCGTGGCGAGCGTGGCATTCACCTTGTTGGCAGGGCTCCAGCACTCCGCGCCGTGTCACCGGCCCGACGATACGCAAAATCGAGGTAAATACGAGATATACTTATTGGAATGCGATCGAATTAGTGCTCCGTAACTTGTATCGGAAGTTGTTCGGAGTTTAATGGGAATAGTTCAAATATTGATACTCGCATGGTTGAAGAAACGAGTTGTGTTACACGGCTATTGTAGGTAATTAGATAAGTACATAAACATTTCATAGATCGTGATTTTGAATGCTATATCTACCTTATTAAATGTGTAAAGCGATTATTAT
This sequence comes from Hypomecis punctinalis, assembly GCA_949316475.1. NCBI lineage: Eukaryota > Metazoa > Arthropoda > Insecta > Lepidoptera > Geometridae > Hypomecis > Hypomecis punctinalis. The sequence goes on from OX438799.1 coordinate 11,912,508, forward strand.
TGTTTCCAGAAATAGATGATTTAGATTTTTATCGTTCGTTCGTTTGTTTCAGCCATAGGACGTCCACTGCTGGACATAGGCCTCCCCTAAATATCTCCAATAAGACTAGTTCGTAGCGGATTGCATCCAGCGCGATCCTGCGGTCTTAATGAGGTCATCCGCCCACCTTGTGGGTCGGGCGGGACGTCCTACGCTGCGCTTGCCGGTAGGTACGTGGTCTCCACTCGAGAACTTTTCGACCTCATCGGTCATCAGTCCTTCGTGCTATGTGCCCCGCTCATTGCCATTGCAACTTGCCGAACCGCTGGGCTATGTCGGTAACTTTGGTTCTTCTACGGATTATTATTTATTATTATTACTTATTCCTGATTCGATCCCGCAGAGAGACTCCGAGTATAGCCCTCTCCATAGCTCGTTGGGCTACTTGGAGCTTACTAATAAGGCCCATAGTGAGAGACCGCGTTTCTGTGCCATAAGTCATCACTGGCAACACACACTGGTCGAACATTTTTGACTTAAGGCACTGAGGTATGTATGAGGTATGTATATTTTTATGCCTGCTTAGAAATGTTTTAAGGTCTTACTCATAACAGAGTGTCGAGTACAATGCTAGAGCACTCATGGTTATGAACTGTTATTTTATATACTAAAGGACATTGAATAAGTAGGCGGCAGCATGGACGCATAGGTACCTAAACATTATGTTTACCGTCAGATACTTAGGTTGCAGCTCATCTGGCTACTCGGTTTTATCATAAAAGAAAGACGAAAAAGTGAAAAGTAATTTTGTTAAGTCTCTACTACTCTATAAATGGGTGGCGGTCATTAAATGCAGAGTAGATAAGCAAAAAAAGAGCTTTGAAAAATTACTTATGGGTAGGTACATAATTTCGAGAATAATAGTTTTTAAGCATTTCCTTATTTTTAAGTACATCCTAGTCACAATTTGTAAGGTTCTATCTATGTTTACTGCTAAATAATCAAGTCACTTATACACAACTGCATTCGCAGGACTTCCATTCAAAGTCTAATTAGAAAATGTGATTCTCGTGAGAATCCTATACAGGACCCGTTAGCGTCTTATTAGTAGTCAAGCTAGGCAACACACAGCAGTAACGAGGAATTAGTACATTATGTACATAAATAATCATGCAAATGTCATATCTACCCTGGTATTCGACGCGTAGGTATCCAGCTGAAATGCAAATTGATATAATGCAGGAAACGTCTGAGTGGGCCTCATAGTGGGGGCTCGTACCGCATGAGTAGCATAAGTTCGTTTACATACGACAGTCGCTCGTATTTGCATCCCAAATGTTCGGTTGGGCCGGTAGCTCGACTTATCTCTACCGGGCGAAATATTACAGTTTGTGCATCGCCACTCGCAATGTGCATAACTGAATGTCAATAAAGGAATAAAAAAGGCCACCGGAGGCGTTCCCGCTCCATCGAGGCGGATGTGCTGTAAGCCAATCGGCGGCCGGAGCTCGGCATATTCATAACGATATTACCGCCGTCGGAGCCGCGGCGTCGTCATAATTCATATATAATAACCCTTCCGACGACGGCGCGACGCCCTGCGTCTCGTTCCCGCCCGTGCCTCGCCTCGAGAGCAACAGAGAAACAAGCCACCAGCATCGCCTCGCTCCAACTATCATAATTCATAATTTCATTCTTTATGACCGCGTTAAATCTACATGAAAGATTTTCCGTTCCGTTCTCGCGATGCGGGCGGGGCGGGCGCGCGAAGGAGAGTTGTTTACACGATTATAATTATAAAATGTGAAATTGAGAGATATGAACGGCGGGAACATGAGAAACAGAGCATGTTGGGCATGTAAAGACGATGACAGCTATTTGTAATTGGAATATGACAAGACGCGTGCGCGCGCGCTCGGCGCGTCTCATTCGTCAGTTTATTAATAGAGCTCGGCGTCTGCGCCGTGACGACTCGCGCCATTAATTTATATGAAATAACTGTCGGCAGACGGAAAAATAAGTCCGATCGGGAACGGCCTTCTCCAAGATAATATTTATGTTTTACGAAGTGGCAGACGAGTTCGAATCGTGTTGATGTACGCATGTCAGAAACCTACCAAACTATAAAAAATGTATACGTTACAGTCATACACCTCCCACTTACGGCATCCATTAAATAAACGATCTATCCATTTCCTTTCATTTGTAGAAGACAGTGAGTAATTTTATTTATATTTCTATATTTATTGATGGCTTAATATTTTATTTTACACATTGACAGAACCGAAGTAAATGAACATTTGAGAAAGTATAGATTGTTATATTCAAAATATCGACAAAATAGTATATTAGGTAAGTATAGGTATAGTAGACAATGACAGGTGAAAATTGTATACTAAAAACAAAAAAAAGTTGTGGTACATAACTTTGTACATAGCGGACCTGTGTTTACGTAACATAAATACATAAGCCCACACCACTTACAAGTCTGAGCCAACCACAAGTTAACCGATGAGAAGCCACCGGCCATTTCGTTCTTCATTACACTTTATAACCATCGCCAAATCCACTTTCACAGATCTTTTCAAATTCAATAAACATCCTAAAATACTGATTTCAGACGAAATAATCTCTGCGAAGTACGCGAAGGCAACTGGGACATAAATTCGTTAGCACGTTTGTAATCGTCAAGAATATTCTGTACAATAATTTACGTCAGTAAATTTTAAAGTTGACATCAGAAAGAACATCTTATAAGCCATAATTCAGGGCGATTTTAATGAGTCATTACGGAGAAGTGCCGAGAATGAGCCTGAGTTATGGAGGTACTCACGGCCCGACATTACTTTTTATTTTATGCCTAATTTTATGATACGCCTCATATTTTCGCACTGGAATGCGTGTAGACAAACGATAGCGTTAGATAGTTTAGCCATAAATTTTCACAAAACTGTAGTAGAATAGATACACCATAATTAAACATACACTCGTATTTATAAAACTGTTTTCTTTGAATTCAACAACACAACACATGTAGAATCAAATGTGTATAGCCATCAATAGAAGGTAGATACAAGTATAATTGAAAATCATCTTTCCTACCTTGCTTCTCTTTCGCTCATTATGGTTAAACAAATAATAGTGATGTGTAGCTTTACAGTAATCATGAACGCAATTGGAGAGCTTTTTTGCACCACATTACACGGAAATAATCTAGACTAAGCAAAGAGAAGAGACACTTGCTCTGGGAAATAAATATCATAACTAACCATAACCACATAATTGCAAAAAAAAAACACTTAAGTTTTATAAATTATACATGTGCATTTTGCAATGTAGATATGGTAACTTCCAAATTAATTTGATTAAAAATCCATTTCGTTTTGCAAGATTGTTAGTAATAAAATAAACTTACAATTAATGAATCCAATGGTAGGTAGGTATTAGCACTCTACGCATAGCTGTTTGTATGTTTTAAAAGCAATTCAATTAACATACTCAAAAAGAAGAAATAATAACGATGGCCCCAGTATAACTGCCTACCCGCATAAAGCGAGTATTCCGACAGATTAATTTCTTTCAAAATAAATTCGAAGACTAATCAACAAAAGATAACCAATATTAACCTAATGGATTCCCGAGTAACTCGAAGTGAACTCGTATTTAAAATCTAAAGATATTTAAACACATCGCCCTCGCGCCGCGCCCGCCATAAATTAAATAAGTACAAATATTCTCACGTAAACGAAGTACCTCGAAAGCGTTCATTTACATTTGTGAATGTAATAAATGGAGCATCTCTAAATACAAAGGTAAACTCACCAAAATAATCTATTTTTGTGATAGAACCAACTCTATGATTAGAAACAGAGAGGAAACGCGGTGAATCAACATTCTACTGTGTTTATGTTTCGTGTAAAAACATTTCTATTAAGCTATAAACCAAATGTCTCGATATGACATCCCCGGCAAGGGGCTATATACAATTATACGCTTATAAAAAGTATTAGGTACGGTAAAGGGTTGGCGCACCTGCATTATTATATTCATTCTCATACCCGGCCACAGATTTACGACCAGGTATGAACCAACAAATAAGATCTTCCAAAAAATGCGGCCAAAAAATATAATAAGAGCACAAAAAGCTCAGCAAGAGACGTCAACGACGACGCACCAATGGTTGCTCGAACAAAGAAATATTACCGCACGTTTATTTGCGCTTTTTCTTAACATTCGAGTATATTGTTAAGAGTACATCCTCGTGGAGTGAACTAATCAATGAATAGAAGTTAAAATAAAAGACTAGAGTGCTATGGGAATGTAGGGAGAGACATCATAAAATTGTGTCAATAAAGAACCTTCGAAGAATGGAACTCTAGAGGACTTAATACAAATATCATGATACTAATTATAGGTTAGTTTATTTAGATTATACTTATCTAGTTTATAACATATTTTAGTGCACCATAAACAAACATAGCAAGATTTTACAGCGCTGCCGGTCCCGGGCACATTTGAGCATTGTGCCTCTTATAATTTTTATTAGGGGCAATCCGTCCGCCTTGATTTACTCCTTCCCGAACTGACGGATCTTTCGTTTAATTTACGATTCTACCCCAGTGTTCGTTGTGTAATAAAACCTAACAAAAACAAGCAAAAATTACATCGACACGTTTCACTTTTATTAGTTTATTTCATAGATAAAATTTAATTTATATCTGATAACCCAAAAGTAAGCTTAAGTCTCAAAATCTATGTAAGCTTGTGTGTGATGTAGAAATCAGACACATTTAAATTCTATTGTTTCTAAAATTCAAATGTAAGTAGGTAAGTATTTATGAATATGTTTTAACGTGATGTGTTTAATAAACCGGCACTTGACTTCTGTGTAAATAATTAGAATAGAGCGTAGAGTCAACGAACTGCAAATATTCAGGCAGGTATTTTATTTTGGGAATATCTGGCAGTGCGGAAGCGGCCCACGATTAAACATTGTATGATTTACTCGAAATACAATCGTTTTAATAATTTAGTGTTTATATTCTGAGTGCAAATATTCATGCGATCTGCCCACACTCGGTCCTGTCAGATGGGACAAGCATTTGGCATCGGTTCAGAGATTGTTATTATCATAATGACTATTCTACTCATAATACTATTGCCTGGGCAAATGTCTTCATAGTCTCATAAGCTATAACTCTCTCGTACATTACCGTCTGAAACATTTAATGAATTCTTTGATTTAGATTGTGAAAAACAGACAAGAATAACTCTTAAATTAATGCAAAGCTAAGATTACACCGCAAGCTGAATAAGGATCTGGAAAAAACGAAGACAATAGCTTCCCATGAGCTTCTTTTGAAATTGAATAAAAATAATGCAATAAGAAGTTTTAATTATTCGTACGTAGCAACATCATGAGCGAGCCAACACCAACATGTTCGGTGTGTGTCTCATTTGCAAGTAACAGGACGCATATTATAGACCCACGAAGGCAATGAGACAAAAAAACGCTCAATAAGGCGCGATCAGAGGCAAAAATGAAATAAATTGCCGGCGAATAAGAAGACTGTGTGCAATTGAGGCGAACACGCTGGCTCATTAGACGGGAGCACTACGGTACCGCCTCGGTCGCGCGGCAAATGAATTAAAAAATACCAATAAGTTAAATACCGATTCTAAATGTCCCTAAATACCGATTGTTACCCTTTTCAACAAAAACAAAAGTAAACAAAATTCCCGGAAAGTTTCAGAATATCTCGAACGTTCGCAACAATGAGGAGCAGATCGCAGCCTCTTTGCCGAAAAGTTGTAAAATAGATCTCCATTAGCATAACAAAGATGGTGATTTAGAATGACAGAGCGGCCGGTCCGCACACGACGTCACTTTCACTTATTCACAGCAAAAACATGTTGCTGGTATTATTTAAAATTATTTACCTGGCGCATATATGACGATATGGAAATTGTTTGAAACCACGGGCTGCGGGAACAATGAGAAAACGGCGGGAGCCACGGGAGCGTGTCGTGACGACACAAAAAATTATTCCTTTCGGATATGGAATCGAACGAGGAATAATGGAAAACATGCCAAGTTGCCATAATGCGGTAAATTAAACAAATTTTTGGCCCTGCTAAACGTCTAAACAAAAAAGCACGGGAGACGCGTTGAACTCTTTTAGTTAATAAAAATACTGCATAATATTTTTCTGTACAATAAACCAGAATGTTATCACAACTCATGTCTGGATTTCTACGAGTTGTACTTTAGTAAATTTTTAACTGACGCTCAAATCTCTATAAAGTAAATGAATAAAATCTTCGTAATATCCAAAATTCAAGTACCACTCTCTCATTCAATCACTTATAAAAAAATATAAAACTAAATTATAACTTGTCTACGCTGTAACGCTCTGCTATGCGTATTTATTTGATGTTTTTATTTGAAGCCATATATGTTATTTAAACGAACGTTTTTTAGAAAATTTAACCATACCATCTCTACGCATTTGTTGTTCGCGACCGCCATACAAGGACCGAGGGTGTACGCTGTACAGTCTACGTCACACATCTCTACGCATCATTTGCATGCGCCCGCGCGTATCCCAACGCGTAGCTGCACTACTACAGAAATAGTATCTATAATGTCATTGTATATTTTTGACAGTACCTTCACTTCTACTCACAGATATCTATTTTCTCGATCGACCACATAATCTTTCTAGTACCTATCTCATTTCTTCTACTACCAGGTAACGTTCCCTCTTTCTACCTAGCTTCCTAGCCTAACAAGTTTCAACAGTAGGTATCAAATATACGATTATGTGTGGTGAATAAATGTTTTCTAGTGTAATTTGTGTTTCTAAGATGTAAAGTAGATAAGCTATTGGCATTGAAACATGGCTATCGTGGAAGTAAATTTTCAGCGGCTAGTTATTAAAAAATACAAAATGGCATCACCAAGTGACGAAATGCTGTAATCTACCTCGTATCTCGAGATGCGGTGCAGATAATTTTGATACTAAGTACAGTTTAGAGCGGATGCCCTCTGTGACGCTGAACATGTAGCGACTGAGAAAGCATGTGCGGGACGTTTTAAAGAGAAATGGTTATGGGGTGAAAAAGCGAGACCTAGGTAGACGCAGGTATCGGAAGAACGGTTTTGACGCAGCCAGCTTTCATGCCTTATGTCAAAGGAGTGACGGATAAGGTGGGGACTTTGCTAAAGGATTACTCTATCAAGACAGTATATACTCTCTTATTCAAACTACTGGGCCAAGTTAGAACGCCGAAGGTTGTCATTCCGTTTCAGACTCCTGGTGTATATAAGGTGGATTGCAGCTGCGGTAGTTCCTACATATGTCAATTGCTGAACGGATCAAAGAACATATCGCGGCAGTCAAAAACCGCAGGATACAAAAGTCTGCTATAGCTGAGCATTTGCTTGACGGAGGTATTGGTCATTGGATCGAGCTCCACGACCCAAAAGTCCTCTCCACGGATCGACACTATTTTTCAAGAATAGTTCGTGAAGCGGTGGAAATCAAAAAACATAACAATTTCAACCGGGAGGATGGATTTAAGTTATCAGCGTCGTGGAATCCTGTTGTCAACAAATGTAAATCGCGTAGTGTAGGTAGAAGGACATTATTAGATACCGTCAGTGTTGTGTCGTGGTGACAATTTTCAAGTTCAAGTTGAATTGGCGGTACCAGCTGTTTCATATTCCAGTCTACCCGTGACAACGGTCGATGCAACTCAGCCGAAACGTCGGGATGATGAGGTATTTATTTATCTCGTAATTTTAGTGCGCGATTAGTCCAGTAGTATATAATAATAAAGTACAGTTTAATCGAAAAAAGTTATTGAAGTGAACACTTTTTTTGCGGCGTTGTGCTTTTTGGGATGGGTAAAAAATGTTAAACTCGTGTCAGAACACTTGACCTGATCGAAAATTCCTAAGACGAAGAGAGCAAGTTTTCACTTCTGCCGGCATTCCCGGAGTGCAACCCGTTGTTTTTTTTTCTAAAATATGCATAATGTGCTTCCGCTTTGTCTCTTTACTCTTCATGGATCTTCTTTTCACAGTCTACCTACTGTAATAACGTAGAGTATATCAAAAGACGTCACATCTGCCGACAAAAAGTTAGCGCCACTCAGAACTTAAAACTCTAGCTGCACTTGTCACCATGAAAATACAAGATTTTGAATGTGTAGATATGATTTTGCCTTCTGATTTCTCACGAGCTTTAGTACTGTAATACACTGTACACGTTGTTAATGTCATATCGCGTGCTGTAGCTATTAACTAGTCTGTATCAGTAGATGTGCGCCGATACATTGTCAGATGCCAATCGAGATGTAACGAACTGCGATCTCAGTCGCAATATCATGTTGCAACTAATACTATACCTATAGCCATTTTGCATGTTCAAGTAAATACAGGATGTTTTTTTCGACGTTTTGGTAGGTAGTTATAGTCTGGAGTGTAGGGTGCACGCAATATAATTTTCTTTGGAATAGTTTGACAAATAATTGATGAAAAAGTCGATCTTTTTATGATCGAAATATTTTCTATTAATAAAAAGGATAAAAAGGACATGTCCACAAAATGTATGGAGGCTGGTATAATAATAATCAAAAATTCTAACTACAACACTCGTAACATTTCAAGAAAGTTCATATTTTTCTGAGTCTTTTACAACAGTTTATAAAAAAAGAGCCCTCCGATTAATTTAAAATTAATTAAGATAAATAAATATATTTAGCTAAATAGGTAGTTTATCTCTATCAACGCTGGTTAAGTAACCTCCAAATTGTTAAATAAAAGCATTTTTACCAATTAAACACACTTTTTAAGTGTTTTTTGTCACATTGTACCTACTAACTGGTCACACTGGTAAGTTATAATTTTTAATTTTAGCAAATTAAGACATGAATGTAGAAGAATCAGCTACGAATGCAAGTAAAATAACGATAGAAGCACTTTATTATTGCTAAACTAGAAAAAATAATAAGCTGTATTGTAATTTTATATACAATTTATTTTTCGCATTTAAAAAAAATTGGAGTGGTAAAAAAATCTAAATTAAATATTTTTGGGAAGCCCATAAAACAAGCTTTCAAATCGTGTATATATCATCTTGGTTCGATTTTTCTCTGAATAATATACCACTTGTGGACGTCACCTTTGTGCACTAAATAAAAAGTCATGCTGTACATAAAATTTAGAACTGACTGGCTCAAACGAAATAAAATTGTGGTGCTGTTATGTAATATTTTAGTCATAACAGATTGCCAAGTCTAGTACATATATGTATTTTAATCTTTTTCCGTGATCTACATTTGTTTTATAGGAATACATTTCCATTTGCTTCAATAAGAGCAGGACTCATTTAACTATCACCTACACACCCACCACGGCGTTTTATGAGTGACTCAATACATTAAACGCTCTGGTGTTCGCCAATAAATAACCACAACAACAGATAAACCTATTTTAAAACCTTTTGTTTTCTATTCTTCATATTCTTTTACGTAATAAATTAGACAGGAATTCAAATTTGCGCAATGGCAGAGTTATTTGGCTACCTGCTTCATAAACAACATTACAACAGAAACGCAAGAGAGCAACTGATAATAAAATAGGTGTGTATTCCACAGAACAGTAATAAAGACCTTTCAAAGTGTTAAATTTTTATTAACATTTAGACAATGGCACAGAAATACTTATGAACACGGGTCTAGTCGTAAATTTCTTTAACGTGTCATTTTTTTGTTTCCGAATAAGATTTTTTCACTGTCATGACTAATTGGCGCTGCTACGAGGCAAAGCGACGGGGTGCTGGACATTTTTGTTTTCGACGTTTTGCAAATATAATAATAAAAGTTTATTACCCCATTTTGAAAGGGTTTGTCACTAACTGCCCTCAAAGGGTAGCTGTAAAACCCAGCCTTGCCCATCGTAAGTCAAAACGGATCGATTGTTCGGTTGCATATCGTCATAAATCAATTTTTAGAAAACTACGTGAATGGCGGTCGTTACTCAATACAGTGTCATTATACAAATATAGATTTTTGGCGTTTGTGCACGTACCTCTGTGGGAGGTTTGACAAATTTCTTTGCAAAGTTGCCATTGCAAAAATATTCTGAGAAAAGAAAGTTTAAAATAAATATAGTTATGGTACCATCTGCCCGTTATTGTTCCGCCACCTGCTTCTTTGTCATAGAAATTTAATGAAGAGATTTAGTAACATTTATTAGTTTTAAGAGTCAATGTTTTAGGACGACTGTGTGAAGTTGAAATGATATTTTATTTGAACCAGCCGTGAGACAGACTAACAGATTGAGATAAATCAAAAGCATTGCTGGACTTGACTCACTCATGATAGAGGTTCGTACCGTAGTCCATGATGATGAGTACTGTGATGAATTTGCGTCGAAAACTTTAAATATCACAAATAAAAAACGTTTGTCGAGGTTGTTGTATTTTTTTAGTTCAAAAGGTTTATACAGGGTTATCCAGAACTGGCGCACTAAACCGAAAGGAGGTGATTTAGATCATCATTGTGGACAACTTTTACTTTGGGGTCAACCCGGAATTCGAGAAAAAAATCTGTTTGTTTCATACATATATTTAGTCGTTTCTGAGTTTCAATTTAGTATGGAACAGCTGATTTTTTTTCTTTAATTTCCGGGTTGGTTACATAGTAAAAGTTTACATTGATGGCCTTAATCAACCTTTTTCAGCGTAGTATATGGCATGCAGATAACCCTGTTGGCAAAATCTTCATAGCATTATTCTTCGAGTTAAAATAACGTAACAAATCTTAAACTTTTTCTTTTAAAGTAACTATAAGTTATTTGAAGGGTATTTTAAAACCAAAGTTCATAGAGAATTTCAGTACAAAAGTTTGGGATTCCCTTGAAGTTTCAAGATGAGGTAATTGTGTCTGGTGATGGAAGAATGATGGAGCGGGTCGCCGGCGAGGTCAGCGCTGCCATGCGTCATCGCTAACGACGACAAATGACGCGACCTGGCTACACTGACAACCTGAAACTTGTCACAGCTTATAATATTCTTATTTTTCTACAAAAATATTCTTACAAATCTATAACATTGACGACCTGAAGTTGTCACGGATTTTTATGTTAGGTCCTTCTTACAGATCTATCAATCAGTTTGTTAGTTCACGTTGTGACTGTTGATGATAAATGGATGAATATTTGTTCATTAAGTAATTAATTATGTTTTTACTATAGGCATTTACTATTGAATGGATCACCTACATCACTGTTAGTTAAAATCATCTCGCGTGAATACTTCCTATTGCTTAAGACACAAATAAAATTATTGGGCCTTATCCACCACGCTGACCCAATGCGGGTTGGTGGATTCACATACGCCATCGAATTTCTTCTACAGAAGTATGCATGTTGCCACACGATGTTTTCTTTCACCGAAAAGCCAATGGTGTGAAATTCCGAACATAAAATCCGAAGAATTAATTGGTACAGGACCAGAATTTGAATTTTAAGTCGAGTAGGTATTATTACCACAAAACCACCACGGCTATGCATCTTCTTTATTCATTTATTTTTCGTTACATTATTTGTATATTCATTCATATTTTAGAGCATATATTTTTTCATTGCGGTCTTATAAGACAAAAGAAGCGTTATAATTATACTTAGGTACTTAACAATTAAGCTTGGATCAAACTATATCCCTTTTAATATCCCAAATTGTATCCAGCCCACAAGGTGACAATTGAAAAGAGACATGACAATAATTTCATCATATTCCTGTTTCTAAATGTGGTTACCAATTTATCGATGACAGAGTACGAGCTTATTTTTTAGTAGAAAAAGGCTCGTTTTTTCAGCCACAGAAGGAAGGTGTCATTCGTCGCCGGCGCCCGTCACATGACACATTTCCTGTTCTAGAGCAAATAAATTAACTTTTTAAATAGTGATGACTTCAACATTAACATTTAGATTACCTACCATAGAATGGAGTGACATTTTTTTCTACATAAATAAATTTGTGTAAAAAAGCGGATAGTGCCGCTGCCCTAACTTTGGGGCAAATACTTGTGAATTGATTGTAAAAAAAACGTCGTAAATAGTAATAGAAGTAAAATAGTTGTTAGATCGGTGAGATGTGATTCCCACAGAGCTTTAGCCGCGAGACCGCGCGCCGGCTGCACGCGACTCAAAAATAGCACACTGGTCGAAAAATAAAAATTTCCCCAAATAGACGGAAATATACAAAAATGTGAGGCAAAGAGCGAGGGGCGAACGTGATGGCGTGCCGTAATGTGCGCCCCTAATTAAAACGTTAAAAACCGACCGCTTCTGAAAAACGTCAATTTTGAAGAGAAATGTGCCGTCCAAAGGATCCCCTTTCATACCTTTGTTTCGTTTATTTTTATCATTTAAACGCTCTTTGGTTACAATTTGTCGGGAAATTGCGTATGTCATTGCTTATTTTGGTATAGTTCAAATGTTTGGTACCATTACAAAGGAATCATTACGAACTACTTACCTACATCGTTGATGCTAACTAGAACAATGGTTCAACAGTTGAACAAATGAAATTGTAGACAAATTATGACAAATATACTATTGAGTAAATTATGACTTGTTCTCACAACAGTTACAAAGGAAGCAGTAAAAGCCAGAGTAGATACAGTAACTAGTTGGTTTATGGCTAAAATCTAAAAGAGATCTCTGCCAGGAATTGATGTAAATAGGTGTTTTAGTGCAATGTAAAATGTTTGTCGATGTAGTTATCTAGTTTATTATTGTTACAAAACATGAAAAGCGTTCGAATCTGTCCAATCTACAATCAGATCAATAAACAATTTCAGAATAGAAACGTCGAACGGGAATCATCTATTTGCCAATCTATGCTTTGACAGAGCCGTAAATTGGGAATTTAGTCAGAGCTGAAACGCGGACAGGCAGCGAATGGATAAATCTAGCCGTTAAAGCGATATGCAGATCTGCATCGACATTCATTACCTAATTAAAATCGCAAGCCCCTTCCGCTCGCTACATTTCTCCAGCACGCTGCCAATAAATTTCATCCGCCAGTCGCCCCATAACGATAACCAGTTCCTCGGGAACTATCGTTCAATCTGGCGTCGATGCCGTATGCTGATCCGGTCGTGTACCCGCCGCTCTTCGCAGACGGCAACGTCGATACCTATGTATTATTTAGTGGCAGCTAGCACAGCCGCGCTCGCGGTGCGTCGTGCCGCCGTCGTCGTCTCTGCGTCGCCCGCGTGACGCACTCCAAACATCTCCACTTCGTCAGCCCACAAATAACGACCTCACATATTCATAAAGAATAAAGAATTATTCAACCTCCCCCCGCGCCCGTACCCCCCACCGATTGTAATGCTCTCATTCACACTCTCCATCCGATCGCGATCTATCTGTACCCTTCTAAGGACGCAATAAGAAGGATGTTACGACGACCCGCACAGAAATTGGATTATCGACTTTAATTTATTCCGGAGAAGAAATATTTCATTAAACGTGAGCACACGTTCATGAAACCCTTTCGACTTCTCGCGTCTTTTCTGAGCGGTTTCAAAACGATCATTCTAGTCTGGGATGTAACGACCGGTTTTAATTCTTACATCCATGATATGAGGGCCCATTTCATCGGCGACTCGGGTGGGAAGAATCGTTCGTTATGGAATTAACAGGTTCTGGGTCCAACCCTCGTCGCAGCATCTTTATGGGCGACATATTTGATTCGAAAACTTGTTATGGTTCGGCCTAAATAAATTATAACGAGAAATTGTAATCATTAAATGGATATATTTAATGTGTGTAGAGGAGACGCGGTCCGGTTCGATGGCGGCCGGAGCCCTATCTGCCTACACGAATGCGCGCCCGCGAGTGATAGCTCGCACAAATCTTCGCGACCTTCGTGCCTTCATTTTATACGTCATTCTCACTCTTAGTCAACTGGACGTGGTACGATTTATGTTTTTCGATTCTTGTTATTGTGCACATCTATGTATTTTGTTCGTACTTAATATAGGAATGATATTTTAATGATGGTATTCAAATTTTGATTATTATCATTCATTATTTATGCTCATTGGTATTCTGTCTATAAAGTCTAGTCAAAAAATTCGTTGAAGTATATGTACGACAATTTTCACATTAATTCTGAATCTAAGAATCATTCATCAAGTCTATTTTATGACATGACTAAACAGCGGGTCATATGGAGTAAGAATATCAATCTAAAAGCAAAAATTTATTTTGATTAAGTTTTTATTTTTTACTAGGTATTTAATTTAAATTGTAAAAATATTACCAGTATTTTTGAAAAATAAGATTAGACAAAGTAGACACATGGTGGTTTGTTTAAAGAGCGGCAGTTCTGTAAAAAAAGTTTTTTATTCGTAATAATAAGTTCAACTACCTCCATTCAATCATGTACCTCAGTTCCATGTAGCCCGTGTCGCCTTGATTTAATAAAACCTACCTCGAAATATAAAATCAAAACGTGGGAGTATAATAGGTATAATCATTCATTAAAATATCTATGCAGCCACTAAATAAAATATCTACATCTACATGAAACTATTTCATTAATTAAGATGGAAATTGTTTATTGGCGTAGGCGGGTATTCCAGTTCCGAACATTGAATTAACTACGAGCTATTTTAAAATATTTGTCTGCCCGTTTAAGATTAATCCAGGTTACATTCATTGTATATTTGACGGTAATTAAAGTGTTATTTTAAATAAATGTCGTGGTAGTCTAGTAGTAGTGATACCAATCAAGTTCAAATCTCGGCCCAGTGAGTTCCTTGGAATTTATGTACCTACAGATTTTCACGTCACTGCAAAAGCCAGTGCACTAGCTATTCGGTCAAGGAAAATATCCTGAGCCAACCTGCATACATCCGTTAAAGAAAATTCGATGGCGTATGTGAATCCACTAACGCGTACTGGGCCAGCATGGTGGATATCACAGATCAGGAACAAAACAACCTTGTTCCCTGATCATAGGTGGATATATCCTAATCAACTTTCGTGGGTAAGCTTACGTCCTGCAGTGGACTATCAAAAAGGCTGGTCCTGTACAGTAAACTGTTATTTATGGTGATGTAGATTTACAATTTTTTGTTTACGTTTATACTCTGCGGATAATGGGGTCCATGACCTTTTTCTATTTAGTAGTTTTTGTAACAATTTGCCGAAATACAGGAAAAGAAAGACAAATTTACAAGAAAAGTAAATATAACCAAAGCTCGTTAGATTCCATGTGTCGGTACAAATCAGATAGAATTATTTTCTTAGCCTAGTTATACAGGGTTATTTCTTATCAATTAGCATCCTTTTAGGGGCTTATTCTGTACATCAAACAACTTTTATTCTACGACTTTTTCAATATTAAAAAAAAGTTAACTGTTCCATACATTTTGTCGAGGGTGAACGATATTTTTCTATGGAACAACAACTTTTTTTTGAGAATTAATAAAAGTCGCAGAACAAAAGTTGTTAGTTATGATGTACAGAACAAGCCCCTAAAAGGATGCCAATTGATTAGAAATAACCCTGTATATAAGATCAATTTTATTGGGTACAAGTTACTATACTATGGACGGACCGTAAGATAGCAAATTAGCTTACTTCGAGAAGTTCGAGATTTCTTGAAGAGCCCACTCAGCATTTACCTTCTTGATAATTCATAATTATCTGAGTTACAGGTAGAGCTTTAAATATATATCAATATTTTTATTACGATTTTTACATAGATTTATTTCAGTTATGCACTCAAGAAACTATAACTACTATCATAATTTATTACCATGTACCTCAATAAATGAAACCAACGAATAAAAACTAATAATTCGCAAAACCTTTCTACACTGCAAGTAATTTAATCAAGTTATTATATTTACTTAGTAAGCGGCCATGATTAATAAAAAGTAAACCCAACGACGTGTTGAGCGCACAAAAAAGAATACAAGTCGTGTACAAATAAAATTTTATATAATGGCCGTTAACATGGCCCGGGGTCCGATATTAAATGGACATCGGTGAGGGAGTAAAAATTAAAGACGAGCATAAATATCTTGGGGAAAAAAGTTTGATTCAAGAAAAGCGAGAACTTTGACGACTGGGTTTGTAACTCGATATTTTCGACAGGTCCCTTTGTTGCCTACGTTAATATAGAGGAACATGTTATTCGGTAAATTTTATTAGCTATTTTATGAATGGATAGGAGTGTGTGTTACAAGGTGAGTTGTGGGGTTCAGGCAAGCCTTGAGCTCACCTGTCGACTCGTCTAATAGTTCCTAGGTAGGATTGTACCATCTGTAGGTAGGTACCTAAGTACCTCAAGAGTAAGTATATACATAGTTATCGGAAAAGTATACAATGAATAATTTAAAAAAATACTGAAAACTGTCTGACACCTTGCTGCCTGCTTATTTATTTATTTATTTCGAACCATAAAATAAATGAGTAGAATTTTAAAACTTCTATTTCTAAAACACACCCTAAATCTAGATTCGTAGCGCTTTTTAGTAAAATCTCGCCTAATGTAAGTTTAAAATGATACGAACAATAATGAACGCTTATTTTAAAACCACACGTCCCATTTGGTGATCAAGAATACTAAAAATTATTTAAGATCCCAGGCAATATCTAATTTAAGCGCTATATAGTAATGGAACTCTAACTTATCCTTTTAAGGTAAATTAACTAAAATGATAAATACCTCAGTAGAGCAGCAATTGCACAATTTAATTAATCGCACACTTTAACAACCGCTGCTTAAATTCGAATTCGTAAAGTTTATGTACGTTAATATTATTCAGATCCCTTTAAATTACCTGCCGGTCTCATGATATTTCATTCCCTCCAGAGACTGTCATCAGTATATATCTTTTTAAAGAAATAAAACGGAGAATTTTTACTAAATTACACATAATTAGATATTAAGAAGTGTTAAGACGAGAGCTCAGGGGAACTGGCTTTAGATGAATAAATTAGGAGTTAAGTTATGAGCGGTCTGTTCTAACAACATGAATGAACCGCCCCCCGCGCCGCCCGCCCCGCCGCCCGCCCGACCGCGTGTGGCCTCTGCCGCGGACACTAGGGGCACGGACTCAGGGCAAACCTCTAATGACTATAACTATTTTTATAAGATACACCTTATTGTACCACACGTACCTCTCCACTTAAACAAAGAACTCTCGTTTTTTTACATGGACCTACTTTTAAAATTTTTTTCGCTATCACAGATCACATCTCATACATAGCTAATTAGAACAGACCGTCCAAAGATGTGTTAAAAACATGGGCTGCTTTATCGTATTTCGTAAATTTATAAACTTAATAAATACGTCAATTTCATGATGTTTTTATAGGGCAAACAATTTCATCTCAAAAATAAAAAACAAAATATAAATGTGTAGGTCAAGTTTTACTATGCCGAATATATCTTAGCGATATCAACTAATGAGTTAATATGTCGTTTGTCTTTCATGAGATTTAATTTTACGTCGTCCTGAATACGGCACAGTCAAAAGGTGAGATGACATGTTATCAGCACCGGTAATCTGAACCCAAAATATTACGATTCAAAACTTGGTCAAGAGCTCGCGCCGACGCGTCGAGAGCACCATCTCGACCGCTGGCTACCATTAAAGAAAACCCGACCATTTATAACTCAGCCCGTCGAATACTTTACTTTTGTTCCTCCATAAGTAATAAAAAGATGTCAATTAAAACGAATCGAAATTAATGTACGGACCTTTTCTGTGTGGGCACGTAATAGCGACTATAATTTTAATTTTTTACCTTCAGTCATTGATGAGTGGCGGCAATAAGGGTGTGATAAGATCATTGTTCTAGAGTGCCATTTCTTTCGTAGACGTAGGCTGATTATTGTAATTTATTCTGCCATAGATATTGGCAACTGTCTGTCAACTTTATCGGGTATCTTCTTAATAGCGTACGATAATCTCTTTTACAAGTTATTGACGAGACGAACAAGTCATTCATCATAGTAAACATCTCAGGAGGCTCGTAATAGCATCATTTAGTATTTTGAAATAAGGACAGCTGTCCAACACTCTTAGAGCAAGCGACTGGTAGCAATGATTCTCTCAGATAACTTTAACTACCACTACAGGTGGCGAAGTCATACTCCAGTCTAACTCTACGTGTTTACCAATTCTGAATCTCAGAGCAAATAAAAAAGTTAAGAGGGAATGTCGTTGAACAGTCAAGTGAGGCCGGTTTTTTATACATGTGGTAAGTGCGTCAGTGAAACGCCGCCATAGTTCGACTGACTAGCCAAGGCGTAGTTTTGTTGTACCTGTATGTGTGTTTAATTGTATCTGTACACGGCAAGGCGTAGTTTTGCCATCTTCACTTGTTTGTTTCTCAACATTCTGTCTTGATTTTTGTATTTGGTTCTGAATAGTTTTAAGGCCTTTCGTAGTATAATAATTTTAACGTTACAAACGTAATGTTAAACGTTTATTTTGACAGCGCCTTCGCTCAGAGATAACGACACTCGATTAGAACAAGTAGTGGCTTTCACCGCATCGTCGTGTGATCATAAAAAAATAATAAACATTTTATTCTATTTAGTTTGGTCGCATGCGACAGCGACAAACGAGTTCTCAGATTGTGTGGATATTGGTTTATTCTGAGGCAGAACGCGGGCGATATATTAACCAGGGTGTAAAAATTCCTCTCCTCGTTATGTGTCGCGATTTAATTGAGATCTTATATTAATTAGGGTGGTGTGGGGCAGCGAATGTGCCCGCCGCACGCAGCCTCTGCACGCAACTACACGTCAACGGACAGATTTTTTGGTCATGTTTGTCATAGAAAGGAATGCTTATGAAGACATTAAGATAAGTCTAGTGTCTAGTTCATAGCATGCGTCATACTATACAGGCTACTAATCATTTTCGGTAGCCCTCAGCGTTATGATGGTCTGAATTGGATGACACGTTTATATGACAGACTCCTCTCATTGCTTGGATGGCACTTTTAACCCACGGGTATAGGCTTCAGTATCTACAACGCTATCTGGGCTGGTCTCACAAACACATTTATTTTATAGATAGTTAGATACTATCCGTCTTACCACAAAAGTTTTACGCACGAATGTTTACAGTACAAATTGCACGATAAAACTGTGTTTAAGCCGTGTTTAAATCTTTTGAAGTAGGGTGGTATATGTTGATGTTTGTTCTATCCAGCGAATAATATCGTCTTAGTTTTATCTCTTACCTTAGTATCTAGTTGGTAGAGTCACCAAATCACTGACTTTCCAATCCAAAGTAGGTACAACAAAGTACGTACAAAAGCGACATTATCCAAAAGTTCAAGCCTTGTTCTCAATAAACGAAACAGAAGCAAAACGTCCATAGTTTTGCGTGATTTACTAACAAATAAAGGAACATTCACGGCAAGTTTCGCATTTATAATTGCGCTGTAGGGATGAGGAGTGAATCCGTCGGGAGCGTGTTCGCGTGACGATGACGTGATAGGGCCGTCACGCGTGTTCTGCGTTATAACAACTTGTAAGAAGTCAAACTAACAAGCACCCAGTAAAGCGATTGATACACTAACGTAAGGGGATAATAATATCAACTTTTTAGTCTTGAGACGTTATTTTCCGTGTAAGTATTTTTAAGTTTTTACAGTATTTCAAGATATGCATTGTGCCAAATCTTTTGTCCATGAGTCTAGACCGCAGAAGCTTCTCGAAAAAAAAATTTGCGTCAAAAAACATTATTTTATGCTATGTATCTAAATACAGATTATTTCTTCAGCATACTCGTACATATACCACTAACTTTTATATTTTAATTAGTAATATAAATTCTAACTGATGTACAAATATCTATATAACTGTTGTAATAATATATAATGTCCTAAAGTATATTTTTCTAAAAAAAACCGGACAAGTGCGAGTCAGGCTCCCTCATCGAGGGTTCCGTACAAACACGTTATTAAAATAATTAAAAACCTGTTTTAGCATGTGCTAATGAAGTTCTTTTATATGATACCTTACATGATACGATTTACTCACTTTGAATTTTTAACCCATATTTTGTGAATTTTGAGGCCCTATTTTTTTGTGATTTAAATAGAAATGTACAATTTTCATATTCATTCCTATATGTGTACTCTGAGACAACGCTTCTCGCCAAATTTCATAGTTCTGTGTCAACGGGAAGTACCCTGTATGTTTTGATTTTTGTGAGTGCGAAATATGCGGTTTTTTACGACATAAACGGCTCTAACTTTTTTAAACGATAACTAAGAAGTTTTTCTTTTACACAACTGCAAGAAAGCATAGATATACGTGTACAGTTTAAATTTCAACTCAATATCTTTACGCGTTCTCGAGATAAAGAGTCTTGACCTACACACAGACGGACAGACGTACAACAATGTGATCCTTTAAGGGTTCCGTTTTTGCCGTTTGAGGTACCTAAAAAAGGACCCAAAAAATTTAAAAGTAAATGTTGTATATAACAAAGCATGAGTTTTGCAGCTACAGAAAATTAATATAAATTTCAAGTCCAATCTAGATGACACACATTTTTCAGCTGTGCACTTTGCACGTAAATAAATTTACGATGTGTTCCTTTTTCATCGGAGAATTGGTCCTGCAGGTGTGTCCAAGGATTTACATCTAGCCGAGCCGCCATCAACAGCGCCTCGAAACGCCTACCCTCTCATTACGCAGCCATTATCTACATTGTATTTAATATTGAACATTATTCTGTCACACGGTTGTACTGTCTTTAGCGTCATTTTACTTTATTAAGTCATTTTTGGCGGCACTTTTCTCGACAATGTATGGCTGGTACGCCTGGTATTATTTCCGCGAGAGCTTGCTTTACCTGATTCTTATTCTTAATTCGATCATGATCGGTAATACTACCCATTAGATCTATTTCAGAAATTCGTTTATTGCCATAATTACATTATACATCCCGAGTAAATAGGTATCTTCTAGGTAAGCGTGCTACACCCTAGACCGTATATCTGCTCAACATCAGACAGTATGTAGTCAAACGCAAACCTATACGGAATAAAAAAAAAACATTTTTAAAAGCCGTGGTGGCCTAGAGGTATTGACACCCGCCTCGCAATCGTGAGGTCGTGGATTCAAATCCCGGTCCCGTACCACTGAGTTTTTTGGAATTTAGGTACGGAATTTAACACCACTGGCATTTCGGTGAAGGAAAACATCGTGAGGCAACCTGCATGCGTCCCTAGAAGAAATTCGAAGGCGTAATATGAATCCACCAACCCGCACTGGGACAGCGTGGTGGATATGGCCCAACCACCCTTCGTGGGAAAGCCTACGTCCTGTAGTGGACTATTAAAAAGGCCGGTACAATACAATACTTTTTTTTAGGTCTCAACTTCTTTTTATGTCAAAAATCCAATTTTATGGGTATCATAGGAGTGTATCGCATAGTATTTCCCGGT
The DNA here is from genome assembly GCA_949316475.1 of Hypomecis punctinalis. Taxonomy (NCBI): domain Eukaryota; kingdom Metazoa; phylum Arthropoda; class Insecta; order Lepidoptera; family Geometridae; genus Hypomecis; species Hypomecis punctinalis. The sequence goes on from OX438799.1 coordinate 11,934,001, forward strand.
TTTTATACCGTTAATACGAAAATGCCTCCAAGTCAATGCTGGAGTGGAAGTCAAAAGGCAGAATGGACCGTGCTTTATGATCACATATGGATCCATATAAACCATTCAACTCAAATCAAACTGATTGACATTTTTAATAAATAAATTTCATACAAAAGGTAAACCAAATACCATATGATTAATTAAAATGGTCCCAACATAAAAGTGTACTATTGTGTTTCATAAGTTCGTTTTGTTTAAGAATCTTTATGTTGAAGGTCTACAAAAAATGTGTCACCATTGTCGAGGCTAATACCTTATAATAATTGTCGTTGAATTTCCTTCCCATTGAGCACAATCCTTAGCAATTACTCTTGGCTTGAGTACAAGTATAAAGCCCGGGTTTTTTCAATTGTCAGTTTTATTTCTATTACGTAAATCTAGAAAAAAGCTGTGTGACCTGCCTGAAAAGTATTTCATCAGGTATATGTAAATAAGTACTTACACTTTTGTTAAGTTTGTGAAAAGTAAAATTCTCAACTACTTATCAGGCTGTGAAAAGTAGTAAATACTTGTTTAACGATCAAGTACCGCTTAGTATGAGCAGTTATGTACACGAACATCCTTTTATGAATCTCGCACACCGGCAGACTCATTTAGCGACACAAAACCTACCGAGGAACCGCAAACAAAGGGAATAATGTCCCTTAAATAATATAATATTACGTGTCACGAAACCAAAGCTTTATGAAATCCGATATTTTTGTCATATCTCGTTTTATTGTGGATGAATGGAGCACACTCAGACTTCGGGATGCTATTCAATTCGGGAAATGTTTGCGGACGACTTTTTTGAACGATGATAATTTATGAAGAAAGTTGGCAAGTAGGTATGTACCTACTCGTAGTTCTAATAGCTAGTTTAAAATGCAGCGTAACTCTTTATCATTATTACCAAGTTTTATTATAGGCCCAACCCCAAATCGAATTCATGTTGCCAAGAGTCAGCGAACTTTTTGTATGCAACTGTTGTTTTTTTTTCGCGATTTCAGGGTTAGTCTCATAATTAAAATTGGCCACAAAGAAGTGTAAAATTTTGTTCTAAAATATTTCCGTCTTCTAAAAATCATCCATCTGCCTTCAAGTAGTTAAGTAGTCTAAAACATGTTTAAGCTTTCAAACTCAAGCACAATCATTCCCAGAAGTAATAATACCTTAAATTACATAAAGTCTTATTGGAGATCTATTGGGAAGACCTATATCCAGCAGTGGACGTCCTATGGCTGATGGATGGATGGACATAAATTAATAATCTAAGAATAAAACAAATGTATATGGTAAATAATCTTGTCGCTCCTATACTGTGTTACATTACGCTAGATTTCACTGTGAGCAAAATTAAATGTTGGGTGAAGTCGGATGACTTGGTTACACTCACCTCACTCAGAGATAATTCATTAATGGTGTTATAATAGTTGTGTTACGTTTTGTGGAATTCGTAAACGGTATTTTTATTCCAATGTCATATCTTGAAACCGGTTTACATTAATTATTAGAAAAAATAGCCTAAAAATACTTCGGTATTGTGATTAAGAATCCCAAATCTTTAGGACAATTTTGGTATTCTTGAACACCAAAATTGTCCTAAAAATTAACTAATTAAAATTTGACTAAAAATTAACAACATTTACGAAGCTCTATAATTTTGGAGTTATGTAATAAAAATTCTGAAAACTGAAAAGATTTCAGAATGTATGTGCAGCAAACATAAATTCTGAAATCTTTTCAGTAGAGCGTCTCAAAATCGATCCCGGTTCTGAACAACACAAAACAACATCAGATCATCCCTGTCCCCGAAATACGGCCATATTAATCCAATAGTCTCATACAAAATCAGTACGCGTAACAATTTCAAATTTTGCACAAATCTAGTCGCATTTAAAGTATTGTGTTACTCGATGTATTAAATAGCCGGTTGACAATGTCGTGCGGATATTAACCCACAAAAAATGTCCTCGAATGTCCCGAGGATTTTCCGCTTCACGCAGGCGTGCACTCTCTACGCACCGGAGTCGGCAGTTGACAAAATATTGCATTGTTCCTATTATCTACACGGTATTTATTTAAAAACGTTATTTAAATGGATGATTCTAAGCTCATACCGCTGATACACCCATTGTCCAACTTAATACAGCTCAATTTTAAACCCATGACGGAACGAACGTCTTTTGATGTAGCTTTACAAATAGCGATATTTACATCCGCCATTACGTTTAATGTTGACAAATATTGGGCACAGAAATACACGATAATAACACAGAGTTATCGTAGAAGACGTGAAAGCTATTTATTAGCTTTATTACTTTGTTCACTTTGTTATAGTCATCAAGCTATCCACCGATATCGGTGACCATAAATTTAAATTCACTCTGTGACTTCCAATAAAGGTAATGAAGGCAATCATCGGCGACCAAACCAATAAAATAATAGAAATAAATTTGATATGACCGACATATGGTGGCTCTAATGCGCGGCGAACCCTGTTATTGCTGTCAAACATGCGACAAATAGCTCAGGCCTGGATTCCATTTCATTTATCCGTCCGTTGATTACACAGTATTGGTCCGCTGGACGACAATGGCAACGGTCTACAGCGACCGATATGTTCACACCCCTTTCGCCGTGATGACCAAAAAGTAAATTCCAGTTTATTATTATTCCATTACCCGTCGCCCCATTTTAAAAAATATGTCAGCAGATGACGAGCGGGAAGATGGGGCGAGTAATCTGCGCGGCGCGGGGTCGCGACCCGGAATATTCAATGTGTTTATATAAAATAATTTTCATGTTCGACAAGTTGCAACACAATGCCGTATATTTTTTGCTCTGTCGATAAATTGGTAGGATTATCATTTAATGGAGGGCTCATGTTCTCTGGGCTTGTCCCGATCGGCTATGACTGCCATGATTTTATTAACGCCATATCGATGTTTCGCCGGGTTCGCAATTCACCGTCACGAGCGATCTCGTACATATTTTACGCGGTTTCATTGTGAAAGGTAATGTGCCAATTTAAGTTTAGATTGGTCGAGTTCGGTTATTAGTTAATGTTGGAGTTAGACAGAATTATAAAATATTCACGGCGTATGGAGGCTTTCTATTCCATGACGTGTGACTTGAATTTTAATTGACAATTAGTCTTTAATTATTCATTTGTTTTGAATCCTTATTTCTGGTAAAATGGAAGTTGAATTCTGTCCCGATACCCACGCTGATCATTTGTTCTCACGGCGTTAATGACAACGGACGATTTATTCTTTCCTACTGATTAAAATAACTTTGTGGTGAAATGAAAATGGGGAGTCTATAAAAACCGTCACTAGTTTTTACCACAAAAACGTATTTATGATAAAAGAAGCTAATCCCTTTTATATTATTGCGAATAAATCCCTTATTAGCTCGTTTTTTTTCTGATGTCATAAAAATTTGTATTCTAGTCGCATCGGAAGTAAGAGATGTTATCTGGCGGTCCCCCGTGTTTACACTAAATATTGTGTGGCACAATGAAATTACATGACATCTGTAGCACAAATAACGGGAATATCTTTATTCATACCGCGACGAGACGGCAAACATGCTCCCCTCGCGTTTGCATTGTCGGTGCCACCGTCTGCTGACTGTCATTCACTTACTACATTTCGCTATCTAACAATTTATTTTAAAAAATTACTATGGAATATTTAGCATCAAAAATAAATGCATAGAGTGGAAATAATGTAGAAAAATATAAACAAATGTGGAATAATTTATGTGGGGCCATCTCGTAAACTTCTTCTACAGATAGAAAAATGAGATGTCCCCGAATATTTAATTTAATTTAATTTATTTATTTAAAAAGGAAGTACGATAGACATCCCAGGAAAAGCGGGAAAATCATGCAACATTGAAACAAAAAAACATAACAAAGGAATAGAGAACCTCGAAAGTTTGAACCTCGGGTTGAAACGAGATTTAAAACAGGCAGTATAAGCCGGGTGGCTAACCCTGGTATCAGATGGGTTTGAAGGCCTCTAACACTGCTAAATTGTTAAAACAACATGTCCTCCAAGCCACAGCAGAGCTTAGTTGTAAATGCCACCCGTAGTCCCTCACCCAAAGACTGACCGTGCAGAACGTTGGTTAGCTTCGATGATCGCTAAGAAAGATCTATTCAAACTACGCTATGAGCGCTAAGAGAAAATGTATAACAAATAAATATTAGAGTAGAGTTCACATTTTTCTCAAAACCATAAAAAGCCAAATCAAAGTTATGTGACCCGTCATTCTTACCTCGAACAACAGTAGGGTCCCGTATGAAAACTAAGAAAAAGAGCAATGAAAAGTGATATTACTTTATTGCAGGGAGGGAAAGGAAGCGATTTACAATAAATAACTTTAATATTACAGTTGTTCCCCGCATTTGTATCAATAGAGCGGGCCCTACGCGCCTCTGGCGGTTTCAGAGGCCGCGCACCTTTTTATCTATTATTATGATTGTTAAATATTTTTAGTTTGTAACTTATTGAATAAAATTTGCAAAGATCATTTTAAAAGACTAGCTAGTCAATATGTACAGAAATTAATCATGGATTTTTGCTAAAACTCGAAAAAGGTTGAACCGATTTGGCTAATTTTGGTCTTGAAATATCTGTAGAAGTTAAGGAAAGGTTTAAACGGTGAAAATATAAAAACGTAGGGAATAAAATAGTAAAAACGTGAATTTAATTTTCCCGTTCAAAATATTCCTGCATGTAAAAGTTGACATAATACGGTGAGATAAAGTTCGCCGGGTCATCGAGTATCCTACTATCGTACTAAAATTATAAACGCGAAAGTTTGTGAGGATGGATGTATGGATGTTTGTTACTCTTTCACGCTAAATCTTCTGAACGGATTAAGATGAAACTTTGCAATAATATAGCTTACATATCAGAATAACACATAGGCTATAAATTATAATGACATTGCATCAAAAATCAAAATGTCATGCGGGCGAAGCCGCCGCGGGTAAAAACTAGTTTATTATAATTTGATGTACCTATACTTACGAATGTTGTTGATTACCTAATTAGACTAGACTGAAACGACAACGTACCTACTAGTTTTAAGATTTGTTAGGGTCAGTTTTTTTAAATAAATTAAATAAGAGTTTTTTTTTTATTAATGGAAAAATAAAATAGTACTCGTGAAAACCAAAAAACGAAAAAACAATCTATACTCTGTTCCATATCCACTGAGAACTAGGGTCGCGACGACCTATGACAAATATCTATACCTCATAGGTTTGCTTTAAATATATCACTAAATTATGGTAGTTTTTAAAAGATAATAAATGTGTGCAGAAAACGGGTAATGATTATGTATTATTTTTACAAATACAAATACAAATATTTTATTGGTACCACCATAGATACATGTCAAATTATTAATTACAAAAAACATACAGATTACAAAATTACAGCAAAACGATACAATGCAGTCAATCTCATTTTAAAATATAATATAAATTAGATATTATTATATCTATTAAAAAGTTATTCCGATACAATTTCTGGTAATTTCAGAAAATCTTTGACGTCGTAGAATAGTTCATTTTGGAGCCAATTACTTAATTTAGTTTTAAATGACGCGGCGGAAGGTGCATCACGCACTTGACCGGGTATTCTGTGACCGGGTGTTACCACTTGTGCAAAAGTTTTCAATAGATTTTCAACTGGTCCAGTCTCAGCGGTTATGGAACGGACTATAGGTACATAACGTTATTGTATAAACATCGATAAATTACTTAAATTTTCCTTACGAGTATTATAAAAGCAGCTTGCATCACTTTTTTTTTCTTGGGTTTATCAGTTCTTCTGGTATCTGGCTAGCTTGTTCAGTCAAAGAAATTAAAAAAAAAAACAATTCTAGGATTGGCAAGCCCTGGCAACAATCAAACGACTTGGATATGATAAATAGGTATCTATCGTATATATTTGCAAAGATGCCGACCACTATTTGATTCTTCTCTATTTTCAGTTCATGTTTGTTATGAAAGCGTTTTTAGGGTTCCGTACAAAAGGGGTAAAACGGGGGACCTTATTACTAAGACTCCAATGTCCGTCTGTCTGTCTATCTGTCACCATACTATAACTCATGAACCGTGAATAGCTACAGTTGAAATTTTTAAATTGATTTTTGCCGTTTTTTGCTCGTGATTCATATTCACAGAAAGTTCACTTCAACAAAAAATAAATAAAATAAAAGAAGGGGGCCCCATACGGTACGGAACCGCAAGTCTGATTCGCACTTGGCGGATTTTTAGAGTTCCTAATTGAAAAAATTAACAAGGAGAGCCGGAGAAGTGATATGTTCTACGTCAAATGTATGCCGAGTCGATGGGGTTGCGTCGTTTCAATATCTACTAAGTCCCTTTGACCACCTTCCAGTTCCATTACCAGATCAGCACCATGTCATCATAATATTGCATTTTCACGCAATTTACACATGTAGTGCAAAATTTCAGCACAATAGTGCAAAATTTCAGGTTTCAATTTCAAAGATTTGATGACAGACATCAGATAGGTGAAACTAAATAAAAGATTGTTTTATTACCAGACCCTCCGTTTTTGCAATAAAAAAATTAGGACACTAGAATATTACTGACTGAGTTAAAAAATACATATTTGACGAAAAAAACTAACGCAACGTGTAAGTCTGATTCAAAGGTACTATTTAAAAAACAAAATTTAAACTGTTTTTTATCAGTTGCTTATTCCCGACAATAGCCAATTACAATAGTAACACTTTCTAAAGATTGTGTGAATATGAAGCGCAACGAATGATCCAGGAAGAGTTATAATAAACCGAAAGAAAGGCATCTAACGTTACGAACAAACACCTTTTACGCTCTGTCTTCGATTCAATACAAAATTGAAGAAACTTTCAAAAATAGCTATAACTTATAAAGATACAATTGTCAAGGCTCCGAAAAAGAAAAAATGCAAGTATTTAAACTGTTCAATTTATTTTGAGGTTGGAACAAGTGTCTAGCAATAAATTAAAGAATAATGCTTGCTAGCTCTAAAATAGATTCCGCAAATGAAAATTGGTGAATTTATTAATTTTTCGAACAGTACTATACTACTATACCGGCCTTTTTAATAGTCCACTGCAGGACGTAGGCCTACCCACGAAGGGTGATTGGGCCATATCCACCACGCTGGCCCAGTGCGAGTTGGTGGATTCACATACGCCATCGATTTTCTTCTACGTACTTATGCAGGTTGCCTCACGATGTTTTCCTTCACCGAAAAGCCAATGATGTGAAATTCCGTACATAAGTTCCAAAGAAACTCATTGGTACGGGATCGGGATTTGAACCCACGACCTCACGAATGCAGGTCGGATGTTACTACCACTAGACCATCACGACTTCCACTAGACCACCACGGCTTTGACCTTCGAACGGCTTTCGATCAGTACTGTACTGTATCAGCCTTTTTAATAGTCCATTGCAGGACGTGGGCCTACCCACGAAGGGTGTTTGGGCCATATCCACCACGCTGGCGCAGTGCGGGTTGGTGAATTCACATACGCCATCGAATTTCTTCTACTGACATATGCAGGTTGCCTCACGATGTTTTCCTTCACCGAAAAGCTAGCGGTGTTAAATTCCGTACATAAATTCCAAAGAACTCATTGGTACGGGACCGTGATTTGAACCCATGACCTCACGATTGAAAGGCGGGTGTCACTACCACTAGACCACCACGGCTTCGAACAGTGCTTTATGCTAATTAATAAAGGACATGTCCACAAAATGTATGGAGGCTGGTATAATAATAATCAAAAATTCTAACCACAACACTCGTTATATTTCGATTCAGTTCATATTTTTCTGAGCCTATTTAGTTAAAACCAAAAAAAAGCCCCATGTTATTTTTTAAATTAATTTTGAATCTATTAGGATAAATAAATATATTTGGTTCATTATGTAGTTTATCTCTAGCAAACCTGATTAAGTAACCTCCAAATTGTTAAATAGAAGTATTTTTAACAATTAGACACAGTTTTTTAGTGTTTTTTGTCACATTGTACCTACTAACTGGTCACACTGGTAGGTTATAATTTTTAGTTTTAGCAAATTACGTGATGAATGGGGAAGAATCAGCTACGAATTCAAGTAAAATAACTAGAGAAGCACTTTATTATTGCTAAACTAGAAAATATACAAAGCTGTATTTTTATTTTTCATACAATTTAATTTACACATTTAAAAAAAATGGAGGGATAAAAAAATCTAAATTAAATAATTTTGGGAAGCCCATAAATCAAGCTTTCAAATGATGTATATATCATCTTGGTTCAATTTTTCTCTGAATAATATACCACTTGTGGACGTCTCCTTTACTTTCAATCGTCCATACTACAAGCATTTATTAGATACTGATTTTGTAGCACAACTTACCTACTAACCATACAATGTGTAACATTACATTGGGTTTTACCATGTTGTCACATCGAAAAAAAATTTTCATGCCATTGCCGTATTTAATAAATGACGCTAGACTATTATGGGACCTAGTGATGCGTATCATAACTCAAAATCTACAAATAAATAGCGAAGACTAAGAGTGTTTAGCAATTAGTGCCAAACATATACTTGTAAATGTTAATCGTACTGTAAGTACACACACAGTTTAGAATAACTTCATCTAAATCAAAGAAGCCGCGGTGGTCAAGAGGTAGTGACACCCGCCTTACAATCGTGAGGTCGTGGGTTCAAATCCCCGGTCCCGTACCAATGAGTTCTTTCGAATTTATGTACGGAATTTCACACCATTGGCTTTTCGGTGAAGAAAAACATCGTGAGGCAACCTGCATACGTCCGTAGAAGAAATTCGATGGCGTATGTGAATCCACCAACCCGCACTGGGCCAGCCAGCCAGCCATTCACCCTTCGTGGGTAGGCCTACGTCCTGCAGTGGACTATTAAAAAGGCTGGTACAGTACAGTACAAATCAAAGAAATACAAACTCTACACATTCCACCGTTACAAACTCCCCAAAAAACCCAAATCCAGGTGAAACAACCCTACCAAAGTGGAGCATTTCAAAGAAATATTACTATAATAACCTTCGACGGAATGTCCGAGCACAATTAAGAGATAAATCATCGAGAGTCGTATTGTGAGGCATTGTGTTTCGAGGACGTTATGACCGGGTTCGGTTCCGGGGTCGGCGGTCACAGTGGGAGCGTCACCAATTTATCATTAGAACAATTTTTGCAATAATTGTTTGCTTTTGACGATACGAATCGGGTTGGAAAATATGCTCTACATAAAATGCTAGTAAATGCAAGAAAAGGTTGACTGGAAGAAATTTTTTTTCGACTTTTGTGTCTGTCTGTTTCTTTTGTTATGTTTACTTGATGGTGTCAATAAAGTGTTGCTCTATTGTATTGTATTGAAAATATACATAAATGAGACAAAATTCAATCAAATTTAATAACAGTAATGTATGTATCAAAATTATTCTATATGTGATTGTGATTTAAACACTATGTTCAATTATGTTCATTCAGTTTCACACGTCTAAAAATGCTAATTTCAAAATTGATAGGTATGTTTAGACTGCGTACTTTTGCTTTTTATTTCTATATTTAGTAGTTTATGTCTAGATGCTTATATTTGTATACCGAAAGCCTCGGTGATATAAATAATATTCAAACAGTATAAAATAATCAAGGAATTATTAAAATTATTTTAACGGATACAGACAAGAAATACTCAATTCAAAAACAGTATTAATTTTTTTCAAATTCATATTTCCACCAAAATTGTAATTTGCTTGTCTCGGTACAACAACTCGTCATCAACAAAATCAAGTAGAGCATCCTACCCAACGCGCTGTCAATGGTCATCGGTCCACCCACGCACAAAAGACGCGTGGGTGCAAAGATTACTCTCATTCAATTGAACCGCATTGTGCGCACACGCATGCCACTTCCAGGCTTAATTACCGCGCAGCTGCCCGTCCATCTGGGCGTCAACACCTACTGGACACTCTACAGGGTGATCGGAAGAAAACGAATGCTTTAGCACCTCTGAAGACCTCTATAGGTCAGTTCCTGGATGGAGGTTTCTTTACGCGGAGCGCGAGGCACTTATGTATAGCAAAAATCATAAACAGCAAATGTAATCATAGTCGTATAGAGTATGATTACGAAACCTACATTTACATTGCCGAATGCAGTCTTGTTTGAACGCATATATACACCTACGTGTCTTATGCTCTGGGACCAATATTTTTCCAATAATTTAGTATTGGCATTGGATGAAGTAGAGCAGAGCCAAGCCTCAAAATTCATCGCGACATTACGGAGGGCATAATTTCATCATTACTTATTTTTACTGACTATTTCAATTAGAATATGATATCATCAGCCTTTAGTACTGTTAACTATGTACACTGTTAAACATAGCCCTACCCACGGGTATAGTTCATAGAAAATAAGTGGGCTTACTTATTTTCTTTGGGCTATATAGGTATTCAACCTGCACTTGCTCGGTACTGCAGTCCAGATCGTTTCACAGAATTTGATTTACAGACATAGGTAATTATGTAGGTTTCATGTTTCCTTACGATGTTTTATGTCACGAAAAGCTAATGAAAATGCGTAAACAATTTCAAAAGAACTCATTAGTATGGGGTCGGGATTTGATAAGAATACGTTGCTATATGAGTATATATTAAATGCTTATATATTAACTTCAGTCAAAGCAGAAAATTGGAATCGTCCGATTCCTTTCCAACCTTTAAAGCGCCTGCGGGGTGAATCTGGCTAGATCAACCTATATTGCTTGTCTCCGTCATTCTCGTGTCCATCTCATTGACTGACAGGTGACTGAAATGATATCTATTACCTGAGAATCACCTCTGCGCCCAAGTTTAACACAATTTTATTACAAACATTTTTATTCAAATAGCTGTATCATTAAACTCTACCTGCGTACATACATTAGAGATATTTTTAAATCTCAAAAAACGCTAAGGTACCGTCTACAACTCTACATACAAGAATCTACAATATAGATAGTATTGCTGCTTAACATGAATCATGAAGAGGTCATGTCATGGGTGGTGCAAGTTTATTTAGGAAAAAATATCGTGTAAAAGACCAATAAATTTTGTGTATTAACACAAACAACAAAAATACTCGTAGGAACAAATGGGCAAATTCCGGTTAAAAGCTATTTAAAAAGCGTTTTATCAAATGAAATGAGCATTTGATATTTTTTTTATTAATATCACTAAGTCAAACGTAGTTATTGTAGATACGTAAGTCATAAGCACAATTTTATTTTATTTGGTATGATCAAAAATAGAGGGCTGCATAAACACAAAACCATCACCATGTGTCGGTCAAAGCGCGTGCTATTTTTGTGTGATCTGTGTAATATAAGGTGAGAGTGTCATCGCACAATGGACATCGGTTTGAGTGGCCAGACGTCCGGCAAATCTCATTTGTGGATTTATCATTAACTGTATTTCATCCACCCTCGACCACCTTACCCCTATTACAGGGTATAAATTTTATTTCCGCGTACAATGGACATCGCATGTTTATTTTCTGTAATATTACTGGGACAGTATTATTACTTTTTGCAAAGTATAATGCAATTTATTTTAGTTCGTTTCTAATCTTACTTTTATTTTTTAAATCTTATTCATAAGCTCCAAGTAGCCCAACGAGCTATAGAGAGGGCTATGCACGGAATCTCTTAAGGAGATCGAATCAGAAATAAGGAAATCCGTAGAAGACCAAAAGTCAACAACATATTCCAACGGAAGCAAGTTAAAATGGCAGTGAGCAGGGCACATAGCGCGGAGGACTGATGACCGATGGGGTCAAAAATTTCTCGAATGGAGACCTTACTTACTTTGGCTCCAAAAATCCGGCAATTTGTTTTTTGTTTTTAAATACCTATCTAAAGACACTTAAGTTTTTGAGACAAACCTAACGACACCTTAATTGTCGAAATCCATCAGGCCCTTCGGAAGATACGAGGGAATATAGAAATTTACAAACAAACGTACGTACGTACGTAAGGTACGTGCTAAAACAATACTTTTCCTTAGCAGTCGGGTAAAAAGCAACTTACATAAGTACAACCTACGAGTACGAGCGTGTATCTAGTATCTACATACAAATTAATTGCCACATCAATCGCACGTACGTAGAGTCATATAAGCACAAACAAACACTAACAAAGCAAACCAATCTCGAAGTGAAGTCGTAAAAGTGGAAAAAATATCGGCTATATCAGTATTGCATTCATCAGAACAATGAGGCGTGCCCTAATCGCACGCCTTATCGACACTAGCTTTTGTCTTAATTCGATGACGTGTTATTTACGACAGTGTGGCCCGCACTTGCCATAAATAATGCTATTTTACTGTGAGCCGTCTGGGCCATGCTACTTCTGTCAAAATTCACATAAATAATGAAGATCCGTCTGCAGCCAACCGATCTTATCAGCGTCTCGACGAGTCTACGACGCGGTTATAAACAAAAGACGCTCTCTAATGACTGAATGAGCCGTCGTAAACCCATAATATTTACGCACGATTCTTTCAGCTCACCTTTTGAAAGGTTTTATAACTCGGCCGGGAGATCTCCCCGATCCCCAGGCGCCTACGCTGCGCCGGTCGCCTCGCTATATCTGATTTATTCATACCACCCGAAACACATGATCGGTTTTTCGGGTGTATTCAGTTATCTTTTTCCCTTCCAATGCTAGCCTTTTATTGCTTTTGCGCGGTTGAAATTTTTTATTTCCGTTTTATACCTATTCTCGTTTGAACGATCCGACAGCGAACACGGTCGACGGCGATAGACATTAAAGTTTTCCAAGTGCTTACAATGACATAAAAGTGCAGATATCGGGTTGCAATTAAAACTATCGAACGACGCTTGTTAACCGGAGCACAGCGTGGGAGGACGAAAACAGCGGCAGATGCGCGCGACCCTTGCTAACCTCTCACCCCACACTCACAATTAGCCACCTATTGCTGTCGTCCACCTATTATGTTTGCTACAATTCTATCTACACTTTTGTCGCTGATAGAAATGAGAAATCTCTAACAGGAAGTATAAGTTGTGACGCAATTTGGGGGGTCTATATTAGGACACGTCTGAGTCAAGCCCGGATAGGTAACCGATAACGTTTCAATATTTATTGTCACCCGACGTCCGTCATTAAGATAGTGTCAAAACTAAGCGGCACGCACGGGCATTACCGGGTCGAGGGAGCACTCATAATTATTACTAATGCCTTAAATATGTCAAAACAGGAATCCAGGTAAAAAGGCGTAATTTACGCGCGCCCGATAGAGATTTGGCAGTTGGCGCCGCACCGCTGCCGCCGGCTTGCTCGCATGCGAGGCGCCTGCTTTTTGTCAACCATTGTCTTATAATATAAATTTTAAATAGGAAATGTCCCTTTTTATACGGGATCTAGTTTACTGCCCTGACAATGAAGGCATAAATCTACCACTGCGTCGGTGGATACTGCGATGATCGATCGATAAACATTATTTATGTAATTCCGTCGGAGTATACCCTGATTGGGTGTCTTCGTGTTAAGAATCTGATTCTAAGAACATTCTACTAGATTTATTTATCTTATTGGTAATGCACAGAAAAAACAATTCCAATAAAACCAAAACAATATATTACACTGCACTATTAAACTATATACCTATTCATTAAATAATATAATGGCTTTTTAAAACTGATACTTAATTAATGTGTTATGCTTAAACAATTGAATCACCTGCTTAACTATTAACGTACTTATAACTTGTCGTAAAAAAAGTGTGTATGTAAAACTGTAAGCCAGACAATGCAAGTGACAAGTGCAACTATGTGCTCGGGATAATTAAGCACAATGTTAATAAAGAGAACAACGTCCTTGGCCGGCGGCAATCAACATACCTGCAGAAGGGCTGATTAACGACAATAACTCGAAGACAACACCATCTTGACCACGTTTATTTTTATTTTAGCCCCTTTTCAGTCGATCTCTAATGAATACAGTTTATCTTCAAGCTTATATAAAAAATAAATCGCTTTTAACTGAAGAATCACGCCTTAAAAAAGAAGCGCTTATTAAAATTTATTTCTTTCTCTGCTCGCGGCGCTGTCGTGTACTCCGCGATCGAATAAAATTAAAAAGTCAAGAATTCTTATTTATTTTAATACAATAAACCGCAATCGCTGAATAAAGATAAATAAAAAGCAATAAAAAATAAAATCGCATTAGCAATAAACAAAATACTTCAGCGGATGTGGGCAGAGCGAGAGTACGCACGGGGAAACGCGTAGAGCCGCGGCCTTACATGGCAACTACTATCGCCATTGATTTAGTTTCGCCTATCTCGCCCACTACATCTAACTCATTTGTTACACTCATTTTACAAACATATTAACCAAACGCAACGGGAAATTATACTATTTGTAAAAGTTGTTTCTGTTTTATTTATTTATTATTTTCTTTCAAAAAGATTCGGATTTTATAATGCAAAAAAATTTTAAGCATCATGATTGATATATCAGTTACTTATCGAGTCAAGTTACTTAATATGTACGTCAAATATGGACCATATCTTCTATAATTCCATTCTAAATCCCAAAATAATGGCTTATGATTTTGGGAATTTACCATGTTACTATTTTTTTTAATAATGTTTTGCATACACCAGTATGTACTGTACTGTACTGTACTGTACTGTACTGTACCAGCCTTTTTAATAGTCCACTGCAGGACGTAGGCCTAACCACGAAGGGTGACCACCCTTCGTGGGTATGCCTACTGGTACTGATATAGTCAAAATTATAAAGGGATACAAAACAATAGAACATAAAATATTGAGCATAATGTATCATAGAGTTAAAAAAGTTTGACTGCCTCGGTGGTGGTTAGTGAACCTAACTTCTGGATAAAAGAGGCGTGGGTTCGATCTCCACCCAGGGCAAATATTTATTTGATGAACATAAGTGTTTGTTCTGTGTCTGGGTGTTATTTAGTTACTATCTATAGTATTAAAGTATGTATTTAAAAATAAGTATATGTAGTATATGTATATTTTGCCAGCATGCTGGGCACGCTGCCAACTGGCAGTGGGCTTGAGCACTTGGACTACTTTAGACCTTCAAGGGTCTGTGGATGATCCAATTGCTTTCTATATAGTAGTAGTGTAGTATTGTAATTATTAAAAAAAAACACTGTCATTAAAAAAAAAGTATACGTAGTATATCAGACTCAGTCTCTGGCAGCCATATCACAAGCTTTGCTTAGTTTGGGGTCAGAGGCCGTGTGTAAGACGTCCCAAAATATTTATTATTATTTCTTTAATAAAACAAACTATACCTACGTACTTTGTAGATTCTACATAATGGACGACGGCAAGATAAAGCTAATACAATATTAAATAAATTTATCAAAAAAATATTTAGAAACAACTAATCCTTGTAGTCTCTACTGTTCTGTTAGCCGATTGTCACGAGCTACCCTCGTCGGCGCTTTCTTAATTGTGCCGAAATATTTATTTGATTGCGAGGCTGAGCCTGCACAGAGCCGTGCAACCGAAATGGTCATCGGCATGCCGTCGGCACAATGGCTACTAACTGTTATGCCTCCGTCTCATCACGACATCACCAAATTGCTATAGGAAAACCTATTCTAATGCAGATCTCATAAACTTGTACGAACTCGGCATCTAAACGCTGTGTGGACAGACGCGGTTTATTGAAATACACTGTTACTCTATGCATATACCTACTCAATAATTTATACCTACGCCTAGAGTACGAAAACAACTTTGAAAATGAAATATGTATCTATAGGTGCTTAACACTGAATCTTTTAACCGTATGTAATAAACTTCCCCAAAATCATGTTGCAATAAATGATTGAATAGTGGGTAAAAGGATGGAATAAAAAAATGACCCCATTCTGCTTGTAAACACTGCACTTATTAATTTAGCTCGTTGTGCTGAGACTCTTACAATGTCAACAAAGTTGTCGCTAAGGAATCCCGCGCTCTAAATTTGTCGACGCGTGACACACGTGAAAGACGCAATCAATTTAGGACAATCGACCGGCTGGCCCGTATTGCAGGCATTCCTTCCTTCAAATCGGACGTGGCAGTTGCCGGTCCAGTCCGTCAGCCAATTGCGGTATCGACAATCTAAATGGAACACAGAATCGATACTCTGTGCATTAGTAACAGAGCAAGCACGCATCGTGCCCGGATCATTCCCCGTGAACGGGATGAAATAAAGTATGAAACTGGTCGCGCGTTTGTATTGCCAACAGCCGTAAGGTCCCGGAGCCAACAATCGAGATCTGAAGCGGCGATAAAGTTGTCAACTAGCGCAGCCTGTCCTCGCAGTTCCCATGATTTGCGATGCCATTCTAATCGTTATAATTACGTCCTATCCATCAAATAGACGTATGATAAACTTGCGACTCCAGAAACTGACCGAGAATCGCTGGCTGGGTATAAATCACCGCGCGCCGGCGACCCGGGAATCGTGCATGTGAGATATAGCAGAGATCATTTTTTGCACAAGTGACGTGTTTATGAACGCTCCGTTATAAATCCTCTTTGATCTCATCTTACGTGTCACATTCGGGTTTCCTCGCAGTTTTCCTCGAGGCTGCAGATGCCGCTCGTATACATATTTTGATGGGCGTAATTTCAGTTCGTCGCGCTCGTACATAACATTCGTCAACGGTCCTAACAAAGCTGACTAATTATCGTGGCGCGGCATGTCGTAAAACAGTGCATATTGACGGAATATAGAGAGGCCGGCACACAGTGCTTAATGACATTAATCACATTGATTTATTGTGGTTCCGAGTTATTACAGGCCGGGCGTGGTGCGATGTGTGCGTCCGAGCTCGTGTCGCGACACGCGCGCTTGTGTTGGTGAGCGTGTGCTTCTTGTGTAAATGTAATACACAAGTCTACAGGGTGTTACGGACCGCAGCACACCTGACCTCTCCGTGATTTGTGCTCCAATTGTGGCTTAATCATGGAAATCTTATCTTGCGGTTAATCTAATTTGAATGCGAAGCGGGAGAGTTGCAGAATTCAAAAAAATGAAGTGCTACAATACAATGTAAATTATAAAGTGTCTTATCCAACCTTAACCATTTACGAAAACGTAACGATTCAAAGTGAGCGACATCAATCTACATCCAGTAGAAATCATAAGTCCTAAAAAAGAGCTAAATTTTATTATTATAAAGATAAGAGAGTCGATATTGAAAAGTTGTTCTCTCTGAAGACATGGTATGAACACCCTAGCTAGTGTAAGCACTAGTTCACCGACGAAATTGCCTTGCGAGTGTGCGTGCCTTGTATATATGTGTGCGTGTACGGCATTAGGCAACAATTTACGCTGTTTGCGGCGTGTTAATATTGATTGGCTCGCTTTATTTCGACTCGCGCGAATCTATCCACGAAACAGGGTACTTTCCAATGATGTATGTAGATAACTAGTCCACAATTTTCTCTAGGAAATTCACCACTGAAATATAGAGTTACACGAAACGGTGATAGGTACTTAATTGGAAGGATTAGAGGAGGTCGCTGTATTAAATCATCATAGATAAAAGGATCATCCAAAATTGAAGTACATACATACATACACAATTGTTTTATAATTTTAAAAATGTTGTGTTGGTAATTTAACTTACTTATCAAGGAATTAATTACATTCAAGTAATTAATGTTAAAACTAATTTGACAGGACCTGATGGTTTTTACAACTTATATTTACTAAAAAATGAAATCATTACTGAAACTTTTAAATGAAAATCATCTATTACAAATAAAAATCGTTTATCCAATACTGATATGTATGTACTGAACAGAATCCATACACTATACTATACGCTATTTTATAGCAGTTCATTAGATTATTATTTTTTTTATATAGAGGTTCGTTCTTTTTTTTTCCACAAAAAAATAGGGAATCCCACCTTCTTCGTCAATTTCCCTCCTCATCTTTTCCATCCAAAGCTTGCCTGGAAGATATTGCTTTTTGCGATAAGGCCGCGATTTGTGACAATGCTTTTAAGTTTTCATTTATACGTCTAGTTTTATTTTTTGTATGTCGAATACCAATGTCATCATCACGCAGAGAGACTCCGAGCATAGCCTTCTCCATAGGTCGTATCTATCTACATATCTATGGAAAAATATCTTCTATATCAATGTCATCATCACGAGCATAGCCCTCTCCATAGGTCATATCTATCTCCAATATCTATGTCATCATCTTCATCATTTCAGTCACACCGATAGACTGAGCATAGCCCTCTCCGTAGGTCATATCTATCTACATATCTATACGGAAAATATCTAGAGTTTCTGCAAAGATCTCTCTAGGTCGGGTTACTAGGCGAATAGTTAAGGCCCTATTGTAAAATGGTAATTCCCACACCATTGGAATACTTTCCTCAGCGGTCAGGACAAGTATCAGGTACAACGAGGTACCTATGTATAGAAGTCACACAGGGTTGTCAGTGGACAATAACTTTAATTAAAGTAAACCTATCCTACTTCCTACTAATATTATAAACGCGAAAGTTTGTAAGGATGGATGGATGGATGTTTGTTACTCTTTCACGCAAAAACTATTGAACGGATTGAGATGAAACTTTGCAATAATATAGCTTATATATCAGAATAACACATAGGCCATAAATTATAATGATATTGCGTCAAAAATCAAAATATCATGCGGGCGAAGCCGCGGGTAAGAACTAGTATAATAATATTTTTGGATTATATAAATAACCCCTGAGACTGTAGCTCTGAGAATAGACTTACCCTTTTTGTAGATTTTTTAGATCAATCGACAAGGTCCTGAAAAAAAAACAATATATGGAACTTATATGGTGTAACTTACGTAACCTTGTCAAGAATTGGTGAACTTTTTGTATGTACATATAACGATTGTATTTGTAATTTATGCACAACCTTTCAAAGGCGTATCACTCTAGAGTATCAGGATGAACAAATGTGATTTTTGCCGAGGTGTTCCATACGGTACGGAACCGTAATCCACCAATTATAAACCAATTTCGATTTAATTTTTTTTATTATTGATCGTACCTACTTCATAGGTGGTCCCATTTAATTTTTATCAAAATCGGCTGACCTGTTTTTGAAAAATCAACAATAAATGGTATACACCGATTTGAGCGAACTATTTGAATTTTGTACGATTGAAGTCGGTTGTACTTTTATCGGCGAAAAATAGTTATACAGAAAGCATTAGATCAGAAACTGCCAACCCTGGCCACCGCCAGCAGAGGACACGCCTGAGTGTCGCGAACGCGCGGCTTCTGCATTTCAATCGCACCATTATAATTTCATAACGCACGCTTGTCAAGCTAAATAATACGCAAAATTTATGTTACGAGGTTCTCACCGTTCGACTGTCCCGCAATGAATGTTTAATGAACCACTGTTAGACATTAAACACGGCGAATGCTCCACTCATATTCATTTGAAGACGTGGATATAAATTCAATTAAGTCTGCTGCTTGTTCGTATGAGTGTATTAGGATGTGAACTCAGGCATAGTAGTTTACTTTTCTTATAGGTATCGAATCTTTACTGTACAATATTAGTCTAAAAGTGTGTTTGTTATTCGTATCATGCAGCAATGAAGCAACGGATTGAAAAAATAATACTAAGACAAAGGTTTCTGCGCTTAAGCCAAAAAATATAATAAGCCCGATTACAGAGGCGCCATTGTAATTATAATAGCTAAATAGCATAGTTCTGATTATTTTTCACTTTAGGCATTCGATAGAGAGAACGCTTTTTACGTTGCTATTAAATTTACGCTGGCGCCTCTATAATCTAGCTTAATGAGTAGGTATATACCTAACCAAATAAGATTTCATTCCCATAGCAAACGACTCGATGAAAGCCGCAAGGATGCGATGCAAGTCAGTTACAATCGGACGAATCGAAAATGAAATATACGTTTGTACCTATAAGGGCAACTTTAAAGGAAGGTCTAGCAATGGACTTCTTATGACGACTAAGGGATGATTCGCATTATACCGTGACGTGAGCTGACGGGCCGGGTCGATCCGTATTTTTTGCCCGTCCCGTCCCGTCCGTACAGAATGTATTTATGGAACGGACTACACTACACAAAATGGATGGAACGTGCCCCGTCCGACCTGGCCAGTCACAGTCCGTCAGGGCCCGTCCTGGTCTAATATGAATCATCCCTTATAGCCTATACTAGGATTTTCTGTATTGGAAATGCCATGATAAAACCTATTCCCAAGACAAGGAACAACAGATATCAACTTAGTAGGCTAAAACAGACAAAACGACTTGTGCTGATGATAGCTCAGACCGGTGCACCAATAGACAGTCTGGTAAATAATCGAATTCCAAAAATAGTACCTTGAGTTCAAAAACCAAATTAACTTACTAAATTACTAATCCAACATTGTGCACAAGCCCTTATCACACGGAGTTGTAATCGTGTACACCAATAAATTAATTTTCTTATTTGCATAAATGTCTATTTGAAACTGTTTTACGGTTTGTTTGTTTATTATATTAGTTTGATTAAGTGCAGATGCATGTTTAGTTCAGCTTGCGAAGCGAAGACGAATATTTCCAGAAATAACTTACAATGTTATTATATTGGTAATGTATTCTGTGAGCATAGAGAGAAATAGGAATACAAAACGCAACTTAAAACAAATACCTTCTAAAATATATCTAATGATATCCTACTATAATATTATAAACGCGAACGTTCGTGAGTATGTATGAACCAATTAGGATGAAATTCGGTATGAAGGTAGCTTAGATCTTGGATTAACACATAGGCTACTTTTTATCGGACTAACGCGGGTAATGCCGCGGGGCGCAGCTAGTAATACCTATTTATATTTACGTGAAAAGTTACTAGAGCAAGATGCTTTTGGGACAGTGTCAAAACGTAGAAAAACGTGGTCAAGTTCTTCAATTTTATTATACCTACAGTTAATTCCAATCGATTTATAAAAAATTTCAATTTTATACAAAAATTAAATTCATAATTATTTTTCGCAAAAAATCGCAACACCGACTTTCATTGTGTACAGAATTCGAATAATTTACACGAATCGATGTGATGTCCATGTAGGTACATTATTGTTGGTTTATAAAAAATGGCTCAGCCAACTTCGAAAAAATTAAGTGGGTCCACCTGGGAAGTATACTCTTTCGAACTAAAAAAAAAATTCTTAAATCGGTTCACAATTGGCGAAAATATCGATGAACATACACAAAAAAAATACATACTGAGGAACATAGTACCTCCTCCTTTTTGGAAATCGGTAAAAAGTACCTAAGTCTCTTGAATAAATCAAATGCCTTCCTATATATGTGATATGCCAAGTTGAACAATTATAACTTGACATTTACCTCGGTTCCCATATTAGAAGGTATTATTAGCGCAAAAGGCTATAAATAGCACAACCCATGCCCATCCCCTTGTGGCGAATAAGCAGCGAATAGACGTGTCAATCATCATTAGTAGATATTGCGGCAACAATTAGATATCTGTGGTAATCATTCTTTTTGTTTCTGAACAGTAGGTGAATGTAGGAAACTATAGCTTTTTAACCGAATTCCAAAAAGGATGAGGTTCTATGTTCGTCTGTATGTTTTTTTTGTGTATGTTCATCGATAGTTTCGCCAATAGGGATGTTTACTAAAAAAATATAATTAGTCCGTCAAATATATTGTCAAAAAATATTAGACACGTATTTTTTATTTTGTCCATTTAACACAAATTGATGAAGATATAGCCTGTTAAAGTTCCGCGTGACGTCACTAACCGTCACTCTCAAACTTTGCCAAGGTTTATCTTAGTCACTGATTGTTTGATTGGCAAAAGAAAAAATACGTGTCCAATATTTTTCAACAATCTAACTGACGGACTAATTATAATAATGATTTTCATACCCAGTAAACATCCCTATTGTGAACCAAATCAAAAAAGTATTTATTAGTTCAAAAGGAAATACTCCCGTGGGATCTACATTTAAATTTTGTTGAAATCCGCTGAGCCGTTTTTGAAAAATCAACAATTATGGAAAAAATGTACACATCAATTCGAGAGAATTATTCCAATTTTGTACACGATGGAAGTCGGTTTTTCCATTTTTGCTCAAGTGTTATAAGACATGGAAAGTGAGATTGACATTCCAGGTAAAAAAAAAGGATTCTAGACAACTCTCATTCCAAAACCGGTGAAGGAGTTTAAATCAATTGATGACAAAAGTTAGTTGTGCAATTTGCATACTTTCACATAACGTTGTATAGACAGTAAGAATGATTATTTGTTATACCTACTTATGTTATAAAATCTGTCTAAATTTTTTTGAAGCCAACATTAGTCTAGCGTAGAAGTAGGGTAAAATGTATTATCCAAAACCTGCAAATGTGAAAACACCAAACATTAATCTTACTCCATGTCAACATTAGCCTGCATTTCCACGAAAATTCTAAACAAGTTGGCACGAGCAAATATTTTCTTGCATTGAAATTAATGTTGATAAATATACAAAAGCGGCGGCGGAAGTGCGGACGTCGCGGCCGGAAGTGGGGCCATCCATCATCCGCCCGCCCTGGATAAAAACGCTCGTTAGTGGAGCCGCCCGCCCTCGGCCGCTACCTGCCTCTCTATTAATGTTCCACTCAAGTGCCTCTATTACTGCTGTCATTTGTTATATCCATTTTGCCAAATTGGCAGATCTTGTATTGTTTGTAATTAGTGCTTTTTGTGTTCATGTTATAAGTACGTTTGTCCCTAGTTGGTGCAACAATGGAAAAATATAAGTATTTATCTCCGGCGACAGGAGTTGAATAAAATACCATGCCTAAATTATATTGCAAACATTTCTTCCTATTATTGGCGAAATTTAAGTAAGTTAAATAAACTCTTTATTGTAATTTTGACGTATTGTAAGTGACGCATGTATCATGTATTTAAATTAATAAATATATAAAATCACCCGGAACACAAAACTAATAAATCTAAAAACACAAATTTAAATTTAATTCATCCAAAAAAACATAAAACCCTAAGTTATAAAAAGAAAGTGAAATTTCACATGCATCGTCAAAACAAACAATATTCGTCAAGTCAGAGCTACGCTCCGTGGATTTGAAAAACTGAAAATCCCCAACGGAGCTTTCAGCAACAAATATTCCACATAGTGAACGTAAACACATGCACGCAGCGCGAGGGTGTCAACTCGGCGCGAATCCTCGGGGAGGCAAAACCGCTTATAAAAGTATGCGCCGGAAATCCGAGCTGAGCGCCCCCGAGTATTAAAATTATTATGAATCCGGCGCGCCGCGATAAGGCGGGATGATACCGACTTAACGCCCGCCCTGAGCCCGCACACCCCGACACTATCGCGATACGCCACTGCCTTCGCGGCCTACTACTAAAACTTTGTACGCGATTTAGATATGCGTAAATATACCCCTCGGAAACCCCCACACGCGCTTTAAATAATCCCACTCGGAAACTACAACACTACGAGTATTGCAGCGACCGATTCAATTACTCCGCCTAATCGATATCTTATTTATAATGCAAGCCATACTTACGGAATTACGCTACGGCCGTAACTAAACAACGGACTACGCAAACATTCATTAATCCAACTTAGATTTTCAAATAAGCCGAGCGGGAAACTTGAAACATTAACCAGATAGAGTTATTTCAACAATGTAAACGTCGTCGAGCAACTTTATGCAGAAGCTGCATGGTATGTCGAACGACAATTATAACTTTGGCCCCGGACGCGACACTCTCCGTCGCAACAAATAAAATATGTCCACGAAAACGCGCGAGGGGGACGGCGGCGGCGGCGCAGCGAAATTTCGTACACGAGACAAAGATAAGCTTAACCAGCACGAAATTATGAGCGTTTAACTGTTTCTAGCTGTAGAATCTGGCACGGGTGCTTCGCCGGCTCGCCAGCGCGCGTTATTTACGAGGGGGTGGCGGTGCGCCGCCTGCCGCCGCCCGCTGCACCCGAGATAGCGCCTTCCGGGGAAGGCGCCGCCGCAACCGCCGCTGCGATCCCGACCTTACGGGCCCGACTTAGGGCGCGCGCCGTCTCGTGCCTCCACAGCACCTCACTTACACCTCGCTTCTGCTTGTGCAGATTGCTGCCAACCCGCACGACGCGACGCTAAACACCACTGCGATTTGACCCCTATCCCCGCTGCACTAGGACCAAATCGTCTCGGGACCGATCGGTCGCTTTCAGTCTACGATTCGGGCCGTTGTTGCGCTACATTATACTGAAGATGTCTGTATTTCTTGTTTATGATAGCATAAAACTATGGTAAGTTAATTTATGCTATTGTATCATTGTAGTAGTCCACCGCGAGTGCTGCGACCTAACCGCATACTTATGCGCTTTGTACACAGTAAATCTTCATGGCATTGTTCGCTATGCGACTCGTAACCGAGTCTCATTATCATCTTTAAAATATCGTATGTCTGTATTTGTACTTAAGAGCTTTCTGCTATACTCTACATTTTGCCCCGCGGCAAAATGTAGTCCAGCCTCCAACACAAAATGACGTTGACCCACCGACCCGTAGTAAAACCCTAAAGTCGTTAACGCATTATAGCACATCAATATAAGCTAACAAAGAGGAGGTCACGTACCTATGTCATTTAAGTGAAAATATACGACACAGAGAAAAGAGAGAAATGCGTAAAAACCGTCTAGAGCATTATGTCGCGGGGCAGACCATTACTTTTAATATAAATAAAATAACAAAATATGAGCGTCCGGCCGCTGAGTGCCCCTGGACACTTTTATATTTCAAGCGAGACGCCCGCCGCCCCCTACCGCCACCCCCTATAATTTAAGTGAAGTTCTCATACTGTGGTATCTTTTTGTGGTTTTAATGTCAGTAAAGTAGTGCCTAGTTTTGCACTGTCGCAGTTGGAAGGTAACGAGGAAACGCTGTGCTGGACTGAATTTAATGCCGCATAATGTAGGGTCAAAATTGGTATCTGCTTTCGCAGTTATTAAATTGCTGCTCTATGGAAGGAATGTAGGTACATTGGCATTTGAAGTAGCAGTGGTAGGCAGATTGGCTAAATTCCTTTTCATTAAAATACTCAAACATGCCCTTTGAGTAGATCATTCACAAGATTTACTACAACAAAATTGTATTAAAGTCAGCGAGTCGTAATTAAGGTTCGCAACAAATATGTATGTCAAAAGACATTTTCGTATACATGTTCGCCTGTTACCACGTCATCGTTTTGACGAGGTAAGTGTGGGTTGTTAACGACCCGTGTCGACAATGCATTTCTGGATAATTTAATGCATTAAAATTTCATCTCTCACCGAGAGGGAAGACATAATAAACAGTGGACACGCGAGATCCACGGGATAACACCGTTTCGTAACTGTGCTGTGGAAATGAAGACGTTTTCAACTTGCACGCACTTATCTTCTTTTGTTTTAATTCTCATATGGTAGGTACGTTAAATGTTGTGCGTATCATAAATACTTTACTTAAATAAATAATTGAGTAAGTATACGTTACTTGTACAATATTTTACCAATAAATATGACTATGACTATCATACATAGTCATATTTAACCGAATAATTACAGAGCCTTGAGTAGAGTTAAAATAATTACAGTCACCGGAAAAATAAGGAAAACGTGTAATTTTCGATGTATGACGAGAAAAGTGAAAAAAAAACTTTTTTGTCGATGATTATAGTACTTATAGAGATTTTAACAACTTACTTCCCAATTTTGTAAAATTTTCTGGGTTTGTACGGAATCCTCGATGTGCGAGCCTGACTCGCACTTGTCCGTTTTTTTTAATTATTAATACCTAGTTAAAAAAACCCAAGCACCAAAAAGCTCAAAGATGAAGGTCTATACGAAAACCTCTAGTAATCGATTTCCACATAGGTACATATAAAATTTTACCTTTTATACTAGATGTAGATCAAAGTGTTATTCAAGAACTAAATAATTTTGTAGTAAATGAATAAGTCATATTAGAAATTAATCCCTTTTATCTCTTAAATGTCCTAAAAACTCGACACTACCAATTCCTGCAAACCTAATCTCAAGTGCTTATTATCGGGTACAGCAAGTTAAACAATTACAGTTGAAGGCTTTGAGGCAAGCAAACAGTAACAAGGCGCAAAGTCAACGTCGACGGAACTCTGCAAGCGACAGAGCGCCGCACAAGTTTCTTACAAGCAGGGTACTACGAACTCGCGATCTTGGTTTAGTGTTACAAGTAGGAAAGCTATTTATAAAAAAGGTAATTTTGTTCCTGTGCACAAAAGTTTGCCTAAAACAGGCATGTTCGATTTGCTCTGTGTTTATTGCCATGTCGGTAGTGATTGACTTGGGGAAAATCGGTACATCTATCTTTGCAAAAATTTCAATGTCGTGTCGTCTCCTAGTTCGATTTCCCATAGTAGTAGGTCGGTGAACGCGCGTGGATGGTTTCGTGCGTGCGCTTCCGCGATGCGTGCCCTTTGCTCAAGCTCCGATCAATCAACGTCCACTTTTAACGACTTAATTCTGACATACCGAGCCTCGGAAATTTCTTTGCAATACCCTTCATACACAAGAAAATTTACATGATTATCGGTGCTCGCTCATTATCGCTTCAATAACTACGGTTATCGTACTCGAGCTCTAATTACGGTCGACGCTCCCCCGAAGCCTTACGAAGCATCGACCAATATCGTCCATCGATTCGATCGTAAAGCGCCCTAACAAAACAAAGAACATAACGCCTATAGAGTTCGCAATAAAACCGCGTGAAAACGGCAATAGCTATTCAGAGGGAGATATTAAAATGCATGGAAATAAATTCGGCGTCGCATTCGGGCGTACGGCTGGGGGTGCAATAAAAATAAACAGCGACGCCATTAGAACTCACTTCCATATTCAAATTTATGATCGCGTCCGCGCCGCGTCGCTGCCGCCACTCGTCTGTCGCCGCCACCGCTGGTCATTCATTCGTCAGCTGAATTTTTGACGCGCGATTTGAAATTCTACCCTCACTTTCGCACGAATCACACAAAAAGCATAGATTATTATCAAAACACTGCATAGCACGTGAAGTAACATCCACGTCGAGCATTACGTTTACGCACTTCATATACAGATGCTTTCAGTAACAGATTTATCAAAAGCAACTTTCCCGAACCGATAACCGAACCAAAACAAACGTAAGGTGAGAGCTGCACGTCGGGCGTCCAAACGGGCATGCTTTAGCTTAAATAAACAGACGTTTTCAAAAATTTGTGTATTTAAATCGAATGTGACTTGTGTTACCGTTTCTATTTCTGTTTAACTTCGACGCGGGAAAAATAACACCTCGGATACATTCGGGGAGCTGGCATTAAATTCATAAGGGATTAGATGTCATCATAAACACGAATTATTTAGCCGGGTGAGGTTAAAAACAACATAGCCACCGACTAATTACCTACTGAAGATGGAAATTATGGCGTGCTTAGCACCGCTGGGACTGAAATAGTTGAACTTTTTCAATAAACAGACATACTTTGCTGTTGTAAGTGTTTTAGGTTAGGTTAGGTGTGTTAGGTTTTCATAGATACTTTATTAATTAATTTCTAAGATATTATATATTAAAAGTTTAATTGATTTGCAGTCTGTGCAGATATACTCGGCTAGTGCTAATATATTTTACGAAAAAAATCACATTTTCAACTTTAATTTTGTCAGCAGGCAATAAACTTTTTGTATGGATCAGATGATTTTTTGTGGGTAGGTTTCATAGTAGAAATTGGTCACATTGTTAAATAAAATGATGAACTAGAATATGTCTGTTGTTATATTCTTGTGTAGGTACTTTTAGTGGTTGATAATCTTTTGTAAAGAATCATCATCACAAAAAGGGCAGAATCACAGACAGAAAAACAGAATCATAGTGCTTGCTTTGTATAATACGTGACGAGCGATATATAAGTACCAACGTAGAGGCTTTACCTACCTCTAGGTAGAGTACACGGATGGGGTGCGAAGGGGTGAAATTTGAATTGTTGAATGAAATCCGCAACCCTCGCACCGCAAATCAATGGTCGAGTATTGCTAACTTTGAAACTCTTCATTTATAGAGTTTCGGCTTTATAACTTATCAGTACTTACTTCGCCAATAAATCGTTTACTTAATCATAATGGTGATTATTTAAGTTATAACATTTCGATACCTACATATTATAATGTATCACCCACACCTTTCTTGGGTAGGCCTACGTCCTGCAATAGACTATTAAAAAGGCTGGTGCAGGTACAGGTAGGTAGTTACCTACATAAATATGTATTACAATCTCACAAAATAAAAATTTGAAAACTCAGATCAAAAATAACAGAAATTGCAAACAAACAATATGAAACTCAATTTACTCTATTACTTCATAGGTACAACTGCGTTATAGTAAAGTGGTACCTAAGTTAAAAAGTATATAGGTATTTACACTGTAAGCGGTGATCAGAATCGTAAGCATAATATGTCCAGCAGTGGATCGATAAGATAAAAACGAAAATGCTTATTGAAATGAATATAAATTTTTACGCAATTTTGAAATAATATTAATGACTAGCAAACTTTTTATGACATGTTGGTGTCAGATGTATACTTACCTAGCAAAAAATTAAAAAAGACTTTTTTTCAGTTTCTCAACTTCAGCTTCAGCTTAAGTAGATGTTCCGTATAACCTTGTAAAAGTTTAGTGCAAGTACATAGAGCACCATGACATCAACACCTTGCAGTTTCCATTACACAATACACAAGTTGTGTTGAGGAAACCACCTGCTTCCTATCTCACTCGCAACAAAGGAACCAAAACGCCAATTTTGTAAATAAAGTCACTGTCAAGTGATTTATTATTTTTTTTAACATATAACCAAGACCAAGTTTTGACCACGAATACTTGAAAAAGGTTAATTTTAAAATCAGTACCATTAATAGAGCATTTAAATAGCTAACTCAAAATCGAACCGACTTTTATATAAATTAACTAAACATTAAAATGACACAATTTGAAATATATAGTGAATTTACGTTCCCTCATCAATATAGATACATTGTGTTTACTTACTCACATTAAAAACAGAAAAAAAATTACGGGTGAAAACAAAACGTGTTTAATTATCTACTATTGCCAAGGCCTAAAGAGAAAAATACATGTTTATAAACCAAAGTCTAAATAGATAATTAAAACCCTTTTCAACACTTAGAACACACATAGAAATCATAAAAAATACTCCGAAATTCACTAACATTCAACGGCATAAAAAAAGCATGAAAAGCTCACGCATCCCACGTAGAGTCTACCTATAGGTAGAGTTCGAGGCGGTGGGTCAAGGTCACCGAAATCTGAACTCTACAAAAAGAGGTACGACGCGACTCTATAGTTGGCATTTGCTTCACTCACGCTTTTACTCTAGATATTTCGTGAATAGTAAAATATGGGTTAAAATAAAATTGAAGCTTTTTCGATTTAGTGTATTTGATATTTTAAGACTAGATACCTATTAGGAAAAATATTATTTTTTCACTTTATAACTAATTCCAAGCAATAGGAAAGTTTTTAATTTTATATTACTTATTAATCATAATTTTTATTGTTTATTATCCATAAATGAAGGCGCCTGTTTATACGCTTAATACTTAGTCCCACATTTTGTTCGGGCATTGCAAAGGATTAATAACTAAAAACCTGGTAACAAACAAGATTATTATTAGCAAAAATTAGCATGACCGACTTCAACCGTGTACAGAATTTGCGAATATTTCGCACGGATCGATGTAGCATTTTTCACATTATTGTTGATTTATCAAAAATGACTCAGCCGATTTCGATAAAATTTAATTGAGACTAATTTCGAAGTATACTCTTTCCAATAAAAAAATAATTATTGAAATCGGACGACTTTGAAAAAAGTTATGCGTGGTTATACATAAAAAAAAAAAATAATAATATACGCGTCGAATTGTATACCTCCTCCGGTGATTCGACGGTCAAAAAGAAAAATATACGTGATTTCTCAAAGCGACTCATTCCTTTTAATTGATTCTACGCTTAAGTTGTACTTAAGTAGAACTCGAATTTAATTCACATCAATTGACTCCTAATATGTAAAAACTGCAAAAAACATTAATAAACAAACCAGACTCTTTGGTAGAGCAAATTTTTAAATTCAGAAAATATAAATAGGTACAAGATCGCCACCTAGATCTGAGTATGATAGGTGTCTAGACGATCTTGTCAAGAATTGGCACGGTTATAAAAATCTAACAAAGCTTTACGAGTAAAAGTTCAAAATCATAATATTAAATTGGAAAAGTGAGTACCTATTTACCTAAAAAGATAGCAAGACCAAAATATGTTGGGAACTAAACTTAGAAACGAAGGAATAAAAAACGAATATGATGCGAGCTGATTTCTTTAGAGAGTTAATATACTCTATCGAATAAACAGAGGCCTGTGTCCCGCAGAGGGAACCCTGCTGCTAAGATGATGATAACTAACATAACTAAGATGACTGTGCTTAATACAACTTATATTAGTTTCGATACCTACTTAAAACGTGTCGCAGATCGAAAACACTCACAAAAAGGTCAAATCAATTAGAGTTCGTATTAGGCATGAATACTTATAGCAGTTAATTATAAAAACAACCTACCCTCAGCGTTACAGAATGACATACCGGAAAACGCGGCATGTATCGAGTTTTGTCGATGGCCCGCCTGATGACTGGCAGAAAAGGTTAAATTGCTTCTATCGTATTAATAGACCGGGAGGCTGTGTATATTCTTTACAAGTTTTTGTTACTGTACTTTTTTCCATATTCGTCTTGCGAATATAAGTTTAAGAAGTAGGTATTTGTTAGATACTGAGACGTTCCTTTTCTCATAATCTAGTACCAAGTAGGCCTACCCACAACTGGACCGCCACGCTGGCCCAATGCGGGTTGGTAGATTTACATAAATATAGGTACGCTATGTATACCGACACACCCTACGACATACCATATTTTAGATAAAAAGGTATTTTTTTGTTTATAATAGTAAATAAATACCTAAGTTCGTATAGGCCGGGTGGCTAACTCTGGCGTCAGGGTTTCTTAGCCGCCTGAAGGCCTCTGGCATGGCGAAACGGTTAATAACTGGGGCCTACAAATTAACGAGTCATCCGAGCCACGGTAGCGCTCAATTGTAAATGCCACCCATCCGAAGACACCTTGCTAAACATTGCTTAACTTCGATGTCGCTAACGAACACCTAGTCAAACTACGGTATGAGAGCCACATTTGTTTATAATGATAATGATAGAGATCATTAGAACTCAGGTAAGTAGATATTGTATTGGTTTAAAATGACTAATTATAACCGCGGTTAAGTAACGGTAATATTAAATAAATATCGCTCAAATATCATATTGCCCCAATTTTGAGTGTCCACATTTAAATTTCTGTATTCGTCGTCCCAACGCAAAACATTTTTAAATTTTATGGTACCTAGGTACTAAGACCTACTTACTCCAAGTGATTTTAATTGAATTTGAAATTTGTTTTTACAAATATTTTCAATATTTATCTATTTGTCAAATCAAAGTTATTGAATAACTTTGATTTGACATATTGACTATATTAAACATTGAATAACTTTGATTTTTTGAAGCCCTTGAGTTCATGGTAAAACCAATTAATACACAAACTTCTACAGTTTTGTGTTTTTTGGTGATGTCATTTTTCACATCACCTTACCTTGCGCGACGATCAGCTCCCGCACTATAATATCGGCCCGGCCGGTAGCCGGCAGTCACATTACTCGTATAGGTTATATTTAATTTAAAGCACACAAAGCTCGCGGCTGCCGTTTTTCATAACGATTCCGATCGACGCCGATTCCAATTCAAATCGAAACCGATTGTGATAATAACCTAGTTACGGGTGTCAGTGGATTTGACGCGGATGTTCACAAGATTAATTGAACGTTTTGGAAATTAAACATTTTTGTGGCGATGGGTGTAGAGCCTAAATTGAGAACACTTTTTATAGGTGTAAACTACGCAGCTACTTGTCTATTGTTGTTTATTATATCATGGCTGATTTATAAAAGTTTTACTTTAATTAATGATAATAATACCTAATCAGTTTACATATCTTTTATAATTTTATAATATGGGAAAAGAGAAGAAAATCTTAAGAAATAAGAAAATATGTTTAGAATTGTGTCAATTTCTGTAGATACCTGTTCCAATATTTTCAATTGCTTCTCAGTATTTTGCAATAAAAAATGTATTGCTTATTAGTAGTTTTTTTATTCATAAATTCAAATCAAAGTTTGGTAGAGTTGAAATGTATTTTGGATTTAATACAAATCTAAATTTTTTCAAACTAAGTGCACTGTTGGTTCCTTTAGCAAGTAACTATCTTCTGTCAATGAGATTGCTCTACCTAAGTCATGCTCTTCATTATCTAAACATAAAAACCAGTTTTACAAACCCAAGCCACCCAAACCAGTCTGAGCAGACATAAAATTCATTTATTTATAGAATGCAAGCAGATCAAAGATAAATTAGCAAAAGCTTATCGACCGGCAATTAAATTTCAATAATTTATTGAATCCAAACAAAAAGTTATGACGTGAAGTTCAATGGATGTGAGTGGGAGGCTTCGCGGCGAGCGGCGGCGCCATCTAGCGGCCGCCGCCCACCGCCTCGCGGCACACATAGCTTATCAACGAATATGAGGCGTTATGATTATGAAAATATGCTCCGCCCCGAATATGGAATATGGAGGAGGGGGTGAGCGAAGCGCGTGCGAATGGGCGAAGTTTGATTTATGAGCCGGGCGCGGCCCCGCCTCCCTGTCATAACCGTATACCTGGTGCGCGCGCGCGCTCGCCGCCCGCCGCCCGCCGCCGCCTCGCGCTCAGTCCCGCTTCAGATGGCGAGTGGTGCGCCCGGCCGCACGCCGACTGCTCTCCTGTCCGTACGTCGAGCGAGCGAGGCTCCGCGCGAGTGACCGAGCGCCTGCCGCCTGCCATGCGCCGCCGCTGAGCGCAGCGCGACCGACATGCCGCGCGTCAAGCCAGCCTGCGTCCGCCGCGTCTCCATCGGTACTTAGTTTACCTCTTCAATCCGATCCTCGACAGCACACCACACACCATCACCGCCACCGCCACCGCCACACCACAGGAACAGTGAACTCCCGAGGATAAAGTTCCGTGCGCACCGACGCGTTGTTATTGTTATTTTCCGTTGAGTTTTCCGAAAAACGATGCCGTTAGCGACGATTAAATTCGGCATTCACCAAAAACAAGCGAGTAAAATACGCCACCGGCGCGGTGAGTAAGCAGTGCAGTGCTACGCTTAGTATTTTAGGAAACGTAGATACGTACTTAGTTCAGGAAGCTTTGAAGTGGGAGCTTTTGGTACGTACTGGGTGCAATGTTTTTGTTTCTATCAGTGAAATTTTCCGTTCAGTATCTTTCATGTATTTTCCGCGAAGTTTTACTTAACCTCATTATCATTATAACTTCAAAAAAAAATAACAAAGTATTATTACTTTTCTGATTCAGGGAAATATTTAAATCTGTAATGTTTTGGTAATTATTCATTTTCACATTTTTAACTGTAACAGCAACTGTGAAAATGAGGAAATTTTAAGAAGACGCTTGTAATTAAGCTGGTGTCTGCAGACTTTATAACGATTAATTTTCGTTTGAACATAAATCTATCTAGCACCAACGTTGAGAGATTTATAAAATAATGTTATATTTAACAACAACTAATTAAGTTAGTTTCATCGAACGTTTTATGCATACTTATCTATGTTTTAAAAAATCAAATATTAAGTATGTATTACAAAAGCTGGATTTTGGATTGGATTTCAAAGCTTTTTATTAGAACTTTATTCTTCGTCTTCACTTAATAGTTTTATTTATATTTTTCATGGATATCTAGTTTTTGCTTTACGGAAAAATGCGGGAAAATCAAAATTTGATACTTATTGTGTAGTTCAAAGTATAAAAATTAATCTAATTCTAAAGTCACCTGAAAGTGAATCACGTTTGCGTCACTTATACTTTGACTTTTCTTTAATAAACGCATAATTAAGAATGTAGATAGCTAAATTAAATTACTTACTTAATGTATAATATTACTATTGACAATGTATGTGACACTTCCGGTTTTACTTCCGGTATTTTCCGGCGTGACATATCATAAGCTCAGTTTAATTTGATTCCAATTTTAACCGGTATTTCTATAATGCTTATAGCATTATTTAAGCTCCCTTAGTAGTATAACCATTTAAATTAACCATAAATATAAATTTTAATAGAGCCTATAAATGCTTTATTTGAGGTGATATCATTTAAACAAGCGCTAAACCAATTATTTCTTATTAAATTACAGTAATAAAATCTCAATCTCGGTACTTTAATGTACCAGCTTTTCCAGAGCACATACATTTAGTAATTTAATTAATCAACAGGTATCTTTGACAGTTTTATACCAAAAATTGTATGTCTCTATTTTATTCGAATGACATTCTGTCAAATTTTATTACAGTGACCACTATACCCGGCTTATCTCATTGCTAGTTTTATGACTGCTCTATAAAATATTTATTATGGATATTTTATCTACTAACGATTGAAATAACCTGGCTATTCATATTCTTATGAAATACACATCCACTGTTTGTTTGCTCGGCTAATAAATTAAAAAAAAAACTCGTTAAATATAAAGTCCGGTTTTATTTTAGGCTAAAATGAAAGATTGGTATGCATATCACCGTTCGTTTACCTTGAATGATGAATAATAATTACTTTTGATGTATAAATTATAGACTTTCTGTTAGTAGATTAATTAGCTCCATTTCAAACTATTGATCTAAGTATTTTAATGGCAATAATATTCATATCGTTAATGGCTTGCAAGTAACTTATCTAATAATATTTCAAGTGATATCACCTACTTGAACTTGTTTGATTGCGGTTAATAAACTTTTTTAGTCCAAATCATTAACCGTTGATAAGACATTTTTTTCTAAACTCCATAACGTGTAAAGCGGAATTTAAATAAAATATAAGCAGGTAGAAGGGTTCCGGCATAATATTACGCTTTTATGTGAAGATTGGACAATATCGAGCTGAAACCTTTTGGCAGCGCTGCTTATAGCTATAATGGCACTTTTAGAGGGTTTTTTGTGAGTTCTGCGTAAGACGGCGGCGCGTGTGCGGGACGCCGCAACCGACCGCCTTTGACGCGCCGGCAGCCATCACAGTCCACTGCAAAACATCAACAAACAGACACCACTAATCCTTCTCCATACAAATAATCAAACTAAACCGGAATTTCGCTACAAGCTCGGTATTCAGTCCCGCCACGACATCCCAGATTATAACTATTATATTATAAGCCATACTTTGTTTGTGTCGCTCACTTCTATGCTTTCAATTCGAGGCCATAACCGAAAAAAATGTTATTCAATGAATATTATTCGAAAATTTTGTCATTTTACTTTCAAATGCGCCACCCAAAATGTCACAAAGTAGGTAATATCTATAAAGAGATACAGAGCCCTAATATTTTAAGCGGTGAAAGTCATATAAAAGTGATAAGGAAATTATATGCAACATATTTTAATAAAAACAGCTGATTTGAAGGTGTTTGAGTGTTTCAAGGTGTCTTAATCGTTGCTGGTATCTGTAAACGCAAGGGCACAATACCTACCTGCTTCATATAATATTGTTACCAATTCTTGTTATTTTTAGTTACAAAAATATACCCTATACCTAACTGTAAATGCAGACGGTTTATATTTACACATACGAAAAATATGAAAATATGTTAGGTTGTATTTTGTGTGGCCAATAGAGTTCAGTAATTTCAGATGATAATATTCAATGGAACTCTACAATCTTTTTAAAATAATTAACTGCTTAGTTATAATCTAACATAATTCATCACGTTATAAGCAAGCGTATAAAGCAAAGCAAATAACAGGTGTCTGTATCATATTCCAACTAAACGTTGCATACTATCTATTATCTATAAGTATTAGAAATAAAGATGAATAATTTCAAACATAGGTAGACTCAAATATAGCCTTGGGTACCGAACTGGAACAATGTTACAATACATATTTATTAGAGTTGTTCCTCTGACCATGTAGATTGTTTGGACATATAAACAAACAAAATCTTCTCTTTCTTTCTAACAGTACAGATAAATTGCATGTAAGTACTTCTATTGTTATTAGCTTGTATTCGTGACCGTTTAGTTTAGTTTTTGTGTTGATTGTTTTAATTTCGAACTAAAAGATACATCTCTATGCGACATACTAGAGAATAATGTTCATAGATTTATATCTGTCAGTTAGTTATGTCTTGCTTTTATTGTATATTTTTTGTACAAAGCATGGTTTGTCTTTAGCTATTGATCCTACTAATCCCTAGGAAATATACTTTAGGCAGTAATCCAGTTTGGTCACATAAAATGCCTTCTTACACAACTGAACCAGTAGTAACTAAGTAGGTAAGTAATACTATAAATCTTACCAGGCTAGCTTTTATTCATTTTTACTACTTACTAATTAATTTTGAATTCAATAGCTTTAAACATATGGTAGATAAGTAAATGGTTTTTTTTAAGTAACATAGGTAGAGCGTATCATACTTGCAGGTGCCTGTTAGCTTTTGCCGGCTTTTTCAAATTACTTATTAAATAAAAAATCTTGTTAAATGGATCTTACAGCCTAAATAATATTCTTCAAATAGGATCATTTGGAGCTTCGTTATTCTAAATTATCCAATGGATTTTGATGGGAATTGGACAGTTTTTAAAAAAAAAATTCCGAAAGATATAAAACATCTAAATCAATTCATCTACAAATCCTTTGGTTTCGAAAAATATATAGTTAAATTGAAATATGTCACTTTGCACTTAGAAGTAGATACCTACCTAATATGAGATCATAAAAACAAAGTGTACACAAAAATAAAACAATCCTTTCTTGGGCAAGTATAAAAATCGTATAGAAAAGCAGTATAACGATTGGTCTAGGTTAGGCAGTAATAGTAGTAGGTAGTAGTAATAGAAATAGGTGTAGTAATAGAAACGATTGGTCTGGGTTAGGCAGACCAGTAACAGCAATAGTAGTAATAGAAATAGGTGTCTTCATCCCCACTCCGAACAGGTGGTTAGGTGAGCGTGCTATATCCTAGACCGCATCTAAGTTAGTATATTTAACATGAGACAGTTTACGGTCAGGTGCAAAACCTAATTATATAGCTATAAAAACCCGGTTTACATAACTGACTGGACTAGACGGAACTTTAAAAGCTCTAGTATTCAAAGATCCTTCTGAAAAAATATACTTAATTTATTCAACTTTGTCCTTAGTATGGGACTCATTATCCTACATCTACCAACGTGTACTTACTACTTATGGTTTTAGTTAAGTTATTAATTCATAAATTTAATAGATTAAACAGTAAATATGAATACCGAGAACTCATTACATAGCTAATTATTTGTATGTTTATTTCATAATCATCATATCAGCGGTAGGACGTTTACAGATGGTGGTAGGCCTCCCTTATAGACTTCATATAAGATCAGTTGTGGAAGCGTCTCAGCTGTCTACTCGTTTCTGGAATCAGTTTGTCTGTCTACTTGTCGGTCGATGTTTATTTCACGACAATTTATTGTGTCTTTTATTTATGTAGTACCAACTTATTTCGATACTAGCCGTATGATATATATTTTTTTTATTATTTCATTTTAATACATAGGTACAATATTTATGTAGTACCTACCAACTTATTTCGATACTAGCCGTATGATATTTTAATTATATAATGACTAATGACTAACTAATAATATATGATGACTAAATAAAAAATAACGACTTATTTGGTATTCCATCCATCCATCAGATGCCTGGATGCAGCCCGCTTCCAATCGGCTTTTATGGAAATCTATCGAGGAGACTTATGTCCATCAATGGACGTCCTACCGCTGACGGATGAATGGAATACCGAATAAGTCGTTATTATATATTTAGGTACAATCATTTACATTACTGTACAACTCGGAATATTTATTAGTAACTAGAGTATCTACTAGACAATTGGTCAATATAAAATGTGTAAAATACATACCTAGAATTTTGTTCCAAGAATTTTCAAATTTGTTTTATCATTTTAACCCAATAATAAGTATTTTCTTTGATTTTCCTTAGTGGGTCTAAGCATAATTATGTATAATGCATTATAACTACCTTGTTTTATAACTATATAATAATGATTAAATTTATCTACAGACTAATTAACAAGTGCCTTCTGTGAGATAATAACGTAAAAACTGCCTGATTGCTTTGCTAGAGCAAATCAAGATTTTCAGGGTTCCTTAACAAGGGTAAAAACGAAATCTGATAAGCCAGCGTTCTTTACCTTAGGGACATTTGCATAGATGTTAATATAACATATAGGTAGCATGCTGTTTTTTTATACATTAAACACTAACACCAGGGTTAGCCCACCGGCCTACATGAACTTACTTAAATATACCTGTGCCGCTTAGTGCCCGCAAAAACTGAGTACTTAATTTGAAAGTCATAAACATAAACAAAGAGTTATTTTTGTAAATTTAGGTGTTGTTGGGCTGTAGTAAAAATTACTACTAAGTATAAGTTACACACATACACATCAAACTTGCCAAACAACTAATGATTAAAAAAAAATATAATACATATTTCAAAAATAACGACATTGAGTGTAACGTTCGTTTAGAAGAGTTAGAACATTAAACTGGAGGTGAAAAACATGAATCATTTGTATACAGAACCCTTGGCATAACGTAGGTATGTACTTGTCCCACTTGGTCGTTTATTATAAATAATCATAATTAAAAATATTCTCGTATAAAACTCGATATAGGTACTAGGTTTGTTTAATGATGCAATTTCTTTACTCTTGGTTCTCGAGCGAATTGTCGCAAAAGCAAAAACATAATCTCAAAGACGCAACCATTTCTGTTCATAATAAAAAAAAACAGTCTATGAAATAGGTTTAATGGAACCCGTTTTAAAATATTAGATTTAACACTCTAAAATGGATTTATTATGAAACAATTTAGGTATAATAAGTTATAACTTAGGTAGCATCAATTATTTGGTGAATAACTTATTGTAATATGTGTGTATTCATAATTTTATTTTATCCTAATCCACACGTTTTATTGTATGAAACATGTAGATTTATACAGTGCGTATCGATAAGAATAGGTATGCAGAAAATCTGGTTTTACCTATTAAGATTTATTTGGTTGCTAATATTTAATAATAAGCCCATAGGATTTGAATTTCATCGACCGTGGTCACGGGTAGACTGGTAGGTATTTATTTATCTCGTAATTTTAGTGCGCGATTAGTCCCGTAGTATAAAATAATAATAAGCCCATAGGAATACTTAGATACGTACATTTAACATTAAATGCGAACAAATTACTTATATTAAATTATGATACAGGAAATTAATTAATGTTTTTTCTGTAAGTAGGTATTTTTGACTTATTTGGGTGTCTTGTACTTGTCTATAAAAATCTTGACAAGCATCTCGGATCTATACAGGATTCTGAGTAAAAAAAATCATCCATTTTAAATAGAATCACTCAACCTGTACCTGTATATTTAAAAAAAATAGGCATTGTATTATACACAAGGATGTTATAATCTGTGATATCGAAACTTACAATCGGTTGAACTGATTTTTAGGGTTTCTTAAAATCCCTAAAACTGATTATTAGGGTTTCCTAAAAACCCTAAAAATCAGATCGAAGTTTCAGGTTTCAGGAAACTCAGGAAACCCTAAAAATCAGTTTAACCGATTGTAAGTTACGATATCACAGATTATAACATCCCTGTATGTAAATCAATGGCTATTTTTTTTAAATATACAGGTACGTTATGTATTTTATATGAAGGCTGTATAAAGTAGGTTTTTTTATAACCATTGCCACATCCAAAATTGTACAGCAGTTATTATTAAACAAAAATGTGAAAACCGGGCCAAACAAAAAGTATGCTATAGGTATAGCGGATCCGAGGAAAAACTATTGAATAGCAATACTAAGTGGAAGTATTTCTTATTTCTTGATGAAGAGATAAAATAGCTGAAGACTGAAGATAGCTGGGTGACCGCGAGTGGCATTTACTACTGAGCGCAAGCGTGACTCACGGATAACACGTTACATTGTAGTCCCCGATTGTATTAACCATTTAGCCATGTCAGAGACTTTCAAGCGGCTTTAAAACTCTAACGCTAAGGCTGGCTACCCGGTCTACACCAACTTAGGTACTTACTATGATAAAAAAATAAACACGGAAAATCTGTTCACCATCGGTGGAGATATCGCATAACATGCGGAAAAACAAACAACTGAGTTGAGGACCGCCTAGCTTTTTGGAAATCAGTTAAATACCTACATAACTAGTTCTATAATACTCTCAGTTATTCATCATCAGAAAGCCAATTTACAGTACTAAGTCCAATAAAATTTAATAAACCATAGGCAGTAAGCATTGCACATGTTTATAATCCTGCCCAATTAGTAATTAATTTGCTGGCCAGATAGTCAGAAAATAATTCTTGCCGAACTTGTATTTATAACTCCAATAAGTAGATTATGTTGAGGTGCAGCAAATATTAAAAATGTAATTAAGAGGTTTTTGCTAACAAGACGACATTTTGGTGATTTAAAATTCTTAATTGTTTTCAATCTAAATGGCGACGATTATTTATTATTATTGTTCGAATTACTTATTAATTTTAAGTATGTAGATTTTTGTTTAGTTTTTAAATTTGTTGACTACTTTTTGTAATTTAGTATAGTAGTAGTGATATGAAGATCAAGGTAAGTATGTTTGATCATTGGTAGAGTCACGCTTTCTCATGCCGAAAAATCTTTGTTCTATATTTTGAACTTTACATATCTTAATGCTAACAATACGTTTGGCTAATTTGAAATTTAAATTATTTTCAATATCAGCAGCTACGATAAAATATAATTATTTATTACCAATTATTAAAATCCTACTATCCAACTAATATTATAAACGCGAAAGTTTGTAAGGATGGATGGATGGATGGATGTACCTATGGATGTTTGTTACTCTTTCACGCAAAAACTACTGAACGAATTGAGATGAAACTTTGTAATAATATAGCTTATATATCAGAATAACACATAGGCTATAAATTATAATGATATTGCGTAATTTTTTCATAATATAACGATAAGTGTTAAGTAAGATCTGAGAACTCAGAGAAGCTATTCTAGAGTGCGCTTCAAGAAATGTCAAAAAAAATCAACTGTCGAATCGAACAACCGTCAAATCGTTTTTTGTTTAATTTTTTGGATCGGGTTTGAAAGACGGATCGTGACATAGTCTACTTTTTATCCCGGATAAATAAAGGGTTCCTATGGGATGGCACAAAAATCAAAATATCATGCGGGCGAAGCCGCGGTTAAAAACTAGTATACAATAATTCCAAATACATGTCAAAAAGAATTAAATACAATAAAAAATAATCGTCAAGTTGGTACTAGTCACGTACAAGAAAACATGTCAAAAAATCCCCTCGCGCGTAGACCCAAACGTTCCCAACACACTAGCGGCGTTTCCTCGCTGTATGGCCAATGAACCAATTATTATTTAGAAACTATTAGAACCATTGACACGACGAAGAAGAAGAATTATTATTTTACGCATTACTTATTTTGTTTTAGTTCGTCGATTTGTCGATTACTCTTTGTAACTTTATTTGTAATGGTAACTTGTGATAAGTCTATTAAGTTGCAAGCTTATTGATCCGTATAATTGTTTTGTGGTAATAAATTGTTTTCTTGTAACAAACAAATATTTACGAATTAGAAATTTAACAGTTTAAAACTATAACGAGTTCACTATGCCCTTTATAGTCGCAATAAATCCTCAGCCCTTGGCTCATGTACTTCCTAAAGTCCATAAGGTAAATACCCTTTGAATACTACTAGTGGACAGTTATATTACCGTATAACAGGTGAACTCTACAAAATAATTTGACTATTGCATTTTATCTTACACAAACTAACAGATAAAATCCAGCTATTTCTAGTGATGATTAAACAATTACTGATCAATCTACGAAAAATATTAACCCCAAATAGGAATATTTTTTATCAAAAAGATATGAAAACTTATAAACTGTTTTAACCCGTTTTTGTTTCTCGTTGGTAGGGTGCAAGGGTAGGCCTATGATCAAAAACTAACTACACAGTAAATGCAAATATATATCTAGAATAAATATTAAAAGACAAAGAATACACGACAGTAAAATGAATTTAAACAAAATAAATAATAAATAAATAAATATTAGGGGACATCTTACACACGGTCTCTGACCCCAAACTAAGCAAAGCTAGTAATATGGCTGCCAGAGACTGATATACTACATATACATATTTTTAAATATTTATATCTACTACTACCTACTATCGTACCTAAATAACACCCAGACACAGAGCAAACACCTATGTTCATCACATAAATGTTTGCCCTGAGTGGGGATCGAACCCACGCCTCTTTGATCCAGAAGTCAGGGTCACTAACCACTGAGCCACCGAGGCAGTCTAGTAGTCAGTCGAGAAAATGCAAACTACATTAAAATATTAGTAGGTATATGTCTGTCATTTCTGTTCAAGTATAGCTATACAGCTTTACGTAGCCCACTAATTAAACTGCCTTCAAAGACCACAGTATCTGTGCTTGAAACGACAAACTTATATAGGCCTAATAAATGTACGTATATTGAAATACGCAACTAGTATTTAGATTTGCTAGTAAGAAAGGGGGGTATAGATAAACTACTACTTATAATTTTTCTCCCACAACTATTAACAGATTTGATAGATGCAGTGCTGGATCCTTATCTAAAAATATATTGGAATAGCAATCAAACGGATATTAATAAAACCATTTTAAACATTTCATTCTGATTCCCATCATACGGGATATGAATAATAATAGTAGTTATCTACAAATTACACCACGCCCTAGGTAGAGATTTATTCTGCTAAAAAACCACTGGTCACAGACTAAAAACACAAAATTCATAATTCAATAAAAACTTGATAAAACTTAAGCGAGGATCATTAAAACTAATTTCAACTAATTGACACAATTTAAATGATATTTAAATAAGATGCTTAACTTTAACTTAATTATGCCAAAACTAAAATGACTTTTCGATAAGGAGACTGTAAAATGTATGATATAAAATTTATATAATGAATATGTCTTGAACGAAAATAAAACAAGCTGGTATAAAAACGAACTACCTACTTAAACAGGTAGGTACACCTATATTATTTATGCAAAAATACAAAATAAAGAAATGGTAATGTAGATAGACCCAATCTATGTAGTAATAGTAACATTTACTAATCCAGATAACTATTGATAAATAAAATGTAATAAAATACAATAAACCAGCACTGGGCCACAACAGGCTGAGAAAAATATTTTTCGCACAAAACAGCATGACCGACTTCACCCGTGAACAGAATTCGCGAATACTTCGCACGGATTGATGTAGCATTATATTATTGTTGATTTATCATAAACGGCTAAGCCGCTTTCAATAAAATTTAATTTGAACCAACTTCGAAGTATACTCTTTCCAACAAAAAAATAATTATCGAAATCGGACCACTGAGTAAAAAGTTATGCGTGGTTACTCATTAAAAAAATATATGCGTCGAATTGAGTACCTCCTTTCGTGGGTCAAAAAGTGTTCTATCTACTTGCTGTCTTCAAAATACATATGTCACTAGTAGACACTCATTGCAATTAGTCCGTAAAAGTAAAACTGTCCCCAAAATCTAAATATAATTTTAGCTTTAGCTAAATTTAGCTT
The DNA here is from genome assembly GCA_949316475.1 of Hypomecis punctinalis. Lineage (NCBI taxonomy): Eukaryota > Metazoa > Arthropoda > Insecta > Lepidoptera > Geometridae > Hypomecis > Hypomecis punctinalis. The sequence goes on from OX438799.1 coordinate 11,978,133, forward strand.
TTTGGAAATATTATACAATAATATGTGTGTATTGATTATAAATTTAGGTACATATAATAAATAATGCACGAATTTATATGCAACGCGGTTATCAATAATCTAAGTGGTTTATTTACATATATAGAGTTCTAATATTAGCAGATGGAAAAATGTTAAATAAATCAATGGTAGGCAATAAAGTAGACTTAAATACCAACCAAGCCTAAATTTAAAAACGGCAATTACTGTAAACATAATGTTAACTTATTTTTGGCATTTCTTTTTCATTTAAAAGCATTTTATTTTTAAACAACGTAATCAAAAAATAACACACTACATACTGTCTTAATTTTTAATTGTTGCCCCAAATTTTGATATGGTTTTTAAATATACGTCGAATGATATTTTTTAGTTCTGGTAATGTTAATGCTGCTCTGGTTTATGATTGGCTGATTTAATAACCGGCGGGCATTTTAACCAATAAGGACTGTTTCGGCAGTGGTTTCATAACAGCCAATCAGGAAACGAGAAAAGAAACTGAAAAGATGTAAAATAATAATCTTTAGATGGAGCATTCTCGATTTGCGCCTCGTGGCGAAAGCACGTATTCTTAGTCATTCCGAGTTGTGGAAACTAATGTAAAATAGTTGATAGTGGCCAGATACACATCGAAATGGACTTATTAATTTGATTTATAATACTACTCTCACAGTCACTACTTTTTGTGGTAGTTATTAAAAACATACTATTTTGTAACAACTTAGAATTAATTTGATGATAACGATCAGCTGTTATACGGATATATGGAAACCGATAGCAAATAAGAAAAAACAGATGTGCTTAGAGCTTTTTTGCGATTCACTAAATGTGTAGGTTTAAATTTTACAAGTTCAGTAAATAATAATGGTTGATTAAATAAAACAAGCGGTAGGTAGGATGCAAATGGATGCAGTTGACAATGTACAGAGACGCACGGCATAAACAAAAGAAGGCCTATGACCAGCAGTTTTTTATCACTGGCTGATGATGATGAATTGAGAAATAAGATAAACAACCCGTTATTTTTTTTTGCAAATATGCACTTTATAAGATGCAATATTATAAGTAGGTACCTAATTTAAATATAATAATTTGGCCTAAATGCTACAAACGTTTCCATAGTTTGAGACATTTGAAATGTGTGAAATATTGGATCAAATGATCAACGTTGGATATGTAGCTATATGATTTTTTTTAGAAAACCATTTAAACTCTCGTTTCTCTGATTTTAATTTCATTGGTCGCTTCATCAACATGCTTTTTTTCAGGCATTTTGTATTTATCGATACTTCCCTACATTGTATCGGTAACAAATCGGTAACCACCCAGCTATTTGAAATGGTTATCATCATTATCAGCAGTAGGATGTCCACTGCTGGACATAGGGACTAGGGATAGGGACATGCCCTCTCAATCTAAAGCAGGAAAAAAAATTGCACAAAACTCTCAATTTAAAATCACAACTAGGTACGCGTAACGCCAATTATTCACACAAATATTACTCACTAGCGACCCGCCCTGGCTTCGCACAGCTGTATTATACATATAAAACTTCCTCTTGAATCATACTATCTATTTAAAAAAACGCATCAAAATCTGTTGCGTGGTTTTAAAGATATTAAGGTAATTAGATTGTATAGACTAAGCAGCCATAAAAAATTAAGTAATCGTGCCACGGAAGTAAGAAATTTCGTTTGCCACTACTAGTTGAGCCAAGCAGTAGAGCCACAGGGGATAGACGTAAGCATACATAGGGACAGACAACGGGAAGGAACTTTGTTTTAAACTATGTAGTGATAGTGAAGTGACAAAGCACAACAAATGATCTATTCTTATGCGCTCACTCGACACTGCATTCAGCAATGTACAGGCCGTATCAAATTTCTTGGCCTCTGTGAAATTAGCTACAAGCTGCGCAATATCCAATCCTGACTGAAGCTCACATAAAGCCGCGCGCTGATTGGACATTCCGCAGCTTTCAGTTAACTTCACACCCGCCGACTTGTATACTGTACTGTACTGTACCAGCCTTTTTAATAGTCCACTGCAGGACGTAGGCCTACCCACGAAGGGTGATTGGGCCATATCCACCACGCTGGCCCAGTGCGGATTGGTGGATTCACATACGCCATCGAATTTCTTCTACGGACGTATGCAGGTTGCCTCACGATGTTTTCCTTCACCGAAAAGCCAATGATGTGAAATTTCGTACATAAGTTCCAAAGAAACTCATTGGTACGGGATCGGGATTTGAACCCACTTGTATGATTCGGCCTATATCTGTTTATTTTCGTAGTGATATAAACACCTAAAACGTTACATAGGTATCACATACTCGTAACATAAATTTAATATACCTAGCTAGATATAAATTACTTTTCAAATTTTACCAATTTATTGTTCATTTGAAATGTCTTAGTTACTAGGTATTAAGTATTGTACTTTGAATTGGAATAATAATTATATTTCTATGCATATTAAGTACCTACGCACGTATATAAAGGAACTATATAGGTAGGTACTACTTACATATTTTATATTCTAGAATTTGTATGAAAATCGTTTTACCCTAACCTTTCTAGTAAGTAATAGATACCTACATAATCGCGTACGAGCGATTAAAAATACGATTTGACTGCAATAATATCATTTATTTTTTAATTCTAATTTGACACTATGGCACCGAATTAATATAAAATGTCTGATGAGTCACGCTGTTTAACATAATAACATTATACAAAGGTTAATGAAGACACCACTTTAAACAAGGAATGGAAAAGGAAACAACATGAATATTACATACAGCTGAAACGAAATAGGTACATTAGTATATTTTTTTTATTATCGGCCTGTATTGTCCCACAGCTGGGCAAGTGTACCCTTCACTTCGTTCTCGTTGCGTACTTACTGCACTGGTACCGGCTTTTTAATAGTCCTTTACTGAACCTAGGCCTACTTACGGTAAGCGATGAGGCCCAGTTTGGATTGATGGATTCACATAAGTAGGTACGCCAAATACGGAAAACATGTTTAACAAAAATCATGTGTTTTGTACAGCTAGCGCCATCTAACGGCGAGTAGCAGACTTGAAGATGGACGTGTGGTGTGGACGTGTGGTGTGCTGTTTTATTGACATGCTATTTTCTAATTACCTAGTTTCTTTTTTATTTTATTCCTGTGGTTGAACTCCAATTTAATCAATGAGAATCAGTTCTTGTTACACTAACTACACTACACAAAGAAATTAAGATTTAAATTGGCTTGTTGGGCTTAGGTACAAATGTACAGTGTGTTGAGCTAAATTAATGTCTTTTGTTCCAGGTGAAAGTTCGGGTTCATGCTCTGAAGAAGACAATGCCGTGGATGAAGCGCGACACAGGCCCGAGGCACACATGTGCCCTCGATGCCAGGAACAGTTCGAGAATCTCCATGAATTCCTGTTCCACAAGCGACTGTGCGACGAGAAAGCGATGCAGATGGGCGAGGAACGCATGCATTCCGACCCGGAGGAGATGGTCGTCTCGGGAGATGAGGAAATGGACGGACCCAACAAACGATTAGAACAAGTCCGACGGCATCGACAAGACGCCGAAAACAACAATAGCCTCGAGGACGGCGAGGCAGAAGTGCCTGAGGCCGACGTGCCGCCCGTCGGACTACCCTTCCCCGTCGCCGGCCACGTTACGCTGGAAGCTCTACAAAACACTAAAGTTGCTGTAGCGCAATTCGCCGCGACCGCGATGGCCAATAATGCCGATAATGAAGCCGCCCTGCACGAACTTGCCGTGTTACAGAGCACGCTATTCACGTTACAACATCAACAAGTGTTTCAACTGCAATTAATACGTCAGCTCCAAAACCAACTATCGTTAACTCGGAGAAAAGAAGACTATCAGAGCCCGCCGCCGAGTGAGCCAGAGCCGAGCGTCCCGGCGCCTCCGACGCGGTCGCCGTCGCCGCCTCGTCCGCCACGGGAGCCCACTCCTGTCGCACCCGTTCCTCCCACTAGCCAAAGCTTGCCGTCTACTCATTCACATCTCATTCCCAAAGTGGAGCCGATATCCGTTCCCAAGCTCCCGACCTCATCTCCACCCAGCATGTCTCACCCGCCCTACAGCTCCATTTCGTCGTCATTAGCGTCCACGATCATCACGAATAATGATCCTCCGCCGTCCCTCAACGAACCCAACACTTTAGAAATGCTTCAGAAGAGAGCGCAAGAAGTATTAGACAACGCTTCTCAAGGCCTGCTAGCGAATAATCTTGCCGATGAATTAGCATTCCGAAAGTCAGGAAAAATGTCGCCTTACGATGGAAAATCCGGAGGACGAAACGAACCATTCTTTAAGCATCGATGCCGGTATTGCGGGAAAGTTTTCGGAAGCGATTCTGCACTCCAAATTCACATTCGTTCTCACACAGGAGAACGGCCGTTCAAATGCAACGTTTGTGGATCCCGATTTACTACCAAAGGAAACCTAAAAGTTCACTTCCAAAGACATACGTCTAAGTTCCCGCACGTGAAAATGAATCCGAACCCCATTCCGGAGCATTTGGACAAATATCACCCTCCATTATTGGCTCAACTGTCGCCAGGCCCGATTCCTGGAATGCCACCACACCCGCTGCAATTCAACCCGGGCGGGCCATCACCATTCCCGCCGACCTTGCCATTATACAGGCCACCACATCACGACTTGCTACCACCGAGACCACTCGGCGATAAACCACTGCCTCCACACCCATTGTTCGCCATGCGAACAGAAGTTCAAGACGCTCCGGCTGATCTCAGTAAACCCTCTGCGCCGAGCCCGACACGAACCGTACCTGACTTATTCAAATCTGAACCTCAAGATGAAGAAAGTCAACGGGACTCCAGTTTCGAAGACACAGACCGAGTAACGCCAAAAAGAGAGCCGGAAGAGCACGAACAACCTCAAGATCCCGAACCAGACCGATACCCGTCGACGTCGCCTTACGACGACTGCAGCATGGACTCTAAATACAGCAACGAAGAACAAATCGGCAGAGAAAGTCCACATGTGAAGCCCGATCCAGATCAACCGGAAAATCTCTCAAGTAAGAACTCATCGATATCTGGACCAATTTCAATAGCAACGGGACTACGTACTTTTCCCACATTTCCTCTGTTCCCTCACTCACCCAGTAGTATTTCCTCGGGTAGTATAACTCCGTTCCTTAACACCCCTCAAACTATCGTTGACGCGGACCTGGCGCGCGACCCTGTCTTTTTTAATTCTCTTTTACCTCGACCCGGGAGCAATGACAATTCCTGGGAAAGCTTAATAGAAATTACAAAAACATCTGAAACAGCCAAACTCCAACAGTTGGTCGATAACATTGATAATAAATTATCCGATCCTAACGAATGCATCGTATGTCATCGAGTTTTATCTTGTAAAAGCGCATTGCAAATGCATTATCGAATCCACACCGGTGAGAGGCCTTTTCGGTGCAAATTATGTGGCCGATCTTTTACGACTAAAGGCAATTTGAAAACGCATATGGGCGTCCATCGAATTAAGCCTCCCGTTCAAATGTTACACCAATGTCCAGTCTGTCATAAGAGATTCTCCGACCCGACTATATTGCATCAGCATATACGCCTCCACACCAGCGAACGCAACAACATCCCATACGATCAATTCGGCGCTATAGAATGCGACAGTTTTCCATCGTTATGCAACGGGTCCGAAGTCAACGATTACTCTCCTCGGCGTTCCATCCCGCCTCCGTCGTTTCCCACCCCGAGCACTCCCGGCGACCGACGGGCGGACTCCCGCGGGACCGACGATGAGAGCGGCCGGGACGAGCCCGCCATTCGGGAGTTCGACGACGACTCTGATATGAAGGATCGTCGAACTTCGCCGCTCTCCGTCTGCGCCTCGGCGTCCGAATGCGAAATAAAAACTATGACAACAACGGCTTCCCTCCCATCGGCGACAGGTTCGGAGAGCGGGCGAAGCGCGCGAGCCTCGCCGCCGTCGCCGTCGCTGTCGGCGCTGTCGACGCCGCCGCGGCTGCACCACCACTCGCCGCAGCCGTCGCCGCCCGCGCCACTCGTCGCGCTCGGCGCGCTCGGAGGATCGCCCTTCAGCCCGCTCGGACTCGCGTTCCCTCCCGCAGGTATGCGATAGCGGGATCTTGTATTTTTGTCCGCCCCGGTCGCCCGCATTTCCTTCTCCTTGCATTTATCCTTAATCCACAACTAATAACGAAATAGCGCTCGAATACGCGCCGAAAGTGATTGACCAAATTAACTTGGATGAAGTTAACCTTGCTTTATGGGTTTTAAACGTGCGTTCCGACTAAAGTTCCTAAAACTACGCAAAGTGAAAATGTGGATTCAGTAGTGACGGTGTGTTTGTCTGTGTGCAGTGCGCGGAAACACGACATGCAACATATGCTACAAGACGTTCGCCTGCAACTCCGCCCTCGAGATCCACTACCGCAGCCACACCAAGGAGCGCCCCTTCAAGTGCACCGTCTGCGATCGCGGCTTCTCTACAAAGGTTAGTTGAAGCTGTACCCTCATTTTACATCCTTCCGTCTGTTGTGACTATGATTGCTCTTTATATGCTCGTTTACTCTCCTCTCGCACGTAGGCATCACCAGCTGATTGATTAAAATGTTAAACGTCGCCATCCCACGGCACCGTAAAGCGGCTGTCACGTAGGCCATACTCCGTCACGGACCTACATACCCGAAGTTCAGATTGAGTGTCGTTGGCCGTTAGCCAGTTCATACTTTATTGTTACACAAATAGCATAGCACGCGTGTTTACGACATTTCCACTAATTTTCACTACATCTAAAGAAATCCATTGATAATAAAATCTTTTGAATATAAAATAAATTGTTTGATGTAGTTAAATTAGTTGTTAAATGCGTGTCTTGTAGTCGATACGGTCGATTCTAGTAGGACGCGAATAGGTCGTTGATAAATAACGGAAGGCGACATAAACTACACGTATAAGTACATAAGACGTCGAGTTTCAAGTTTAACCGGAGCACGTAGACTTGCCGATGTCTCGAGCCTGAAGGACTAAGTTCATGCGCCGGTTTCATTTCATGCAAGTTTCAGTGCATTAATTTTGCAGGCAGTAATTACAAGTCGCTAGTCGACGCCTCCAGTTCGCATTAGTTTAAGCTGTTGTCTTCCGCGGAGCATCCGAGACTCGCTCTCGACGGCGAAGTAATTGACGACCAACTTCGCGAACTTGTAGGCTCGTTAGATTCGATTTAATCATCGCCGTAATAAGATATTTATAGTTTGTTATTCCAGTTTCAGACTAAAGTTGCAATTTATTTTCCAATTGAACGTTAATTTCATTCCAGTTTAATTAAGCAGACGCTTATAATAGCGACATTACACTTTAAGCAATTTAGGATATACCTACCTAGACTTAAATTAAAATATAGAGTTGAACGAAAAATAATTAGAAATTTTCTTCATCACATTTTAGACCTTTCATAATACTAAAAATAGATATCTAGTGAGTATTTTTTTTTGTTAAGTTATTACGCTATCGTTTACTTACAACTGTTATTTAACAAAGAACAAAATAAGCCAAATGCAAAATACGCGTGATTATAAAAGTCTTTCAAAGAAAATGTTGGCTGCAGCTGCGCAACAAAACAAGACAAACCTTATCTGAACCTGACATTTTATTGGTCGATGCTAGTTAAATTAATTCAATATTTAAGACAATAAATAAAGCCTGTTAAAAGCATTTTTATGGCGATTAAAATTATTCAGAGATCGGCCAATATTTCAAGAGTATAAAACGCTGCGCTTGCGCCGGGTCGCGGGCCCGTCGCGTCGCGCCACAAAAATGATAAGTCATAAAAACGACGTCACAGAAAACGATCGGAATATTAATTCGTGTCGTAAAATATTTATTGCTTATAAATCCTTGAGCCTTTACCTACGCTTCTCGTCATAAAAAGATTATTTATGTCTGACAAAGTAACATTTTTCGTATGTTTCCCAAAGTGTCCAGGGGTCTCTTATCATTAAAATATAGGTTGTTTACGACGGGCGCCGCGATTAATAGTTTGAAACCTTTTAGGCTCAGCACGCTAACTCGTATGTTTTAATGAAGTTATTCTTACATATTCAAGTAGCCCAATTTTACTTAGGTTAACTTAAAGCTTTAGGCATCTAGCAGCAAGACGAATGAACATATGCCAGTTAAAACTTACACTTAATTCGATCACAGATCGTAAAACCGTAAATTAAAGACATCGCGATATTTACTCGCACGATAAGCCTGAAATCATTTGCTGTGGTCATAAGTATATTTGATCTTATTTGTAACTTTTCCACGGAGTTTAAAAAGTCATGTGACATAGACACAATCACGCAAATGCGCCAGCAATGATACTCACTAACATCAACATCATTATCAACAGCCTGTATCGACCTAACGCTGTGCCTGCCTAGGTCATACGAGTCATACAAGGGCTCCAAATACGAACAGTTAAATTGCCATACCCTTATAAGGTCATATGTAATACTATACAAAACATGTTAATTAAGAACCGCATGTAATTATTACATACTAGTTTTTACCCGCGGCTTCGCCCGCATAATATTTTGATTTTTTAACGCAATATCATTATAATTTATAGCCAATGTGTTATTCTGATATATAAGCTATGTTATTGCAAAGTTTCATCTCAATCCGTTCAGTAGTTTTTCCGTGAAAGAGTAACAAACATCCATCCATCCGTCCATCCTCACAAACTTTCGCGTTTATAATATTTGTTTGTTGTTTGTTTTTAAAAGATCTTTAATTAATTTCAAAATATTAACAAATGTACATCTCTAGTGTACATTAGATCTTAGAGGTGACAAGAAATAACAATAAATAAATACGTTTGCAAGTTAAAACAATTAACTTATATAAACTAATAGCAGGTAACTGAACAAAACTTATTTATATTGAAAAGTGGCGTGAAAAGTTATAATATTAGTAGGAAGTATGATGTTGCAATAATTTTTTTTGGGTTTGGGTTTCGTGCAGCTTGTAGCTAACTTCACATCCGCCGATTTGTATGATTCAGCCTATATCGGTCTATCCTTCTTCCCCCTGTGCCATTGTTCCGTTTCATCCACGCATAACCCGATAAATTTACACACATATCTACTTCAAAAAATTTAAAAATGATGGATCAGAAAATTGTACATTTAGATGTCTTTAGAAATTAGCCCTTAAATGAATGTTGTTGCCAAAAGTCTACATACCTATTGGTTTCTGATTATTATCTGTGGAATGAAACCAGTATCAGTAATAGTCAGTACTACTGTCAGTAGTACTGTATAGGTACATCAATACTGTAAAAAAATTTTTTTCGAAATATTTTAAAAATTTAGCTTTAAGGCTTGTACTCGAATCGTAGCATCTCTATCAAAAAATAAATTACAATAAAAGAGTTTAAATTTTAAATTGTACATTTAGATGTCTTTAGAAATTAGCCCTTAAATGAATGTTGTTGCCAAAAGTCTACATACCTATTGGTTTCTGATTATTATCTGTGGAATGAAACCAGTATCAGTAATAGTCAGTATTACTGTCAGTAGTACTGTATAGGTACATCAATACTGTAAAAAAAAAATTCCGAAATATTTTAAAAATTTAGCTTTAAGACTTAGGTACTCGAATCGTAGCAACTCTAGCAAAAATAATTACAATAAAAGAGTTTAATATTTGAAATGTTACCTGCCAATTGTATTATATAAGTTAGTACCCCATTATTATATATTATTAAAATTGAAGCCAATAAATACGTTTTGTTGGAGATAAAAATGCGATTTAAACTATATTTATGATACCAAATTAGCAAACCTTTATGATTCTGATAAGAACTCAACGCAAAACCTTTTTCAAAAAAATAGACTTGTTTGCTAAATCTTGCTTAACTGTTTAGATTGGAATTCTCTTGCATAAAAGATACTCGTGCCTATTTACTCATAAAATATCTTAGGCTAGGGCTAGTGATCCGAAGACGCAGTTTCGAGTCCTGCATTCGTGACGAATTTTTGAAATGTTTCACAAATATAACTCTTTGATAAAATATCTTATCCGTTCAGTTATGAAACTGTTAATGTTACTGTAAAATATACCTAAGCATATACCTTAGTGATGGGATTTAATAATTCAGTGTTGGATTTCAAATAAAATTGTTACTTTACTAATAACTACAAGATTATTTTTTGCAAAAAATAGCATGACCGACTTCACCCGTGTACAGAATTCGCGAATATTTCGTATGGATCGATGTAGCATTTTTCATATTATTGTTGATTTATCAAAAATGGCTCAGCCGATTTCGATAAAATTGAAATGGGACCAATTTCGAAGTATACTCTTTTCAATAAAAAAGAATGATTGAAATCGGACTACTACGAAAAAAGTTATGCGTGGTTATACATAATAAAAAAAATGTATATAATATATACGCGTCGAATTGTATACCTCCTCCGGTGGTTCGTCGGTCAACAAATATATGCGGGCTTTACGCGTTCACGTTTTTAAAAAAACACTTTTTTTGGCATAAATTGCGCCGATCATAGAACTCAGGGTCCATAGATCGTTAGGGTCAAATATAAGTATGAAATCGGCGTGAAATAGCCATTCGTAAAACTATAGGTACTGAATATTTAATCGGCTCTACATATTTTTCAAATTCAAATTACTTAATTATCAATTTCTTGAATCGCTGCATTACGTGTTGTTATTTAGATTACAGCTAAATAAGTAGTCGATTAATTGCAAAACAGGGCTCTTTGGTATTTCTCAGAATGGATTCTTTTTATTTTTATAAATAAATACAAAATATTAATGCAGACATTTACCTAGGTGTAAAATTAAGCCATAAAGACCAGGAACATAAAAATATTTAAATTAAAACTGCAGATAAATTGTATCTAATTAATTTTATGTACCTAGAGATATTAAATATCCAACGATATTTAATTGGCTAAGTAGTTAATGTCTACATTATGTTAGAAGGGAAGATACTTATGTTACTAACATGATTATCCTAGTCGTTGTGATAAGCCATAGAAAGACTGAAAAAAGTGAAAGGGTTGTGTGTAAAATTAAATGAGAATAGGTGTTGTAGAGTGCAGTGAAGAAAGGAATTGTGATGTAAATGATAAACCATTTTATCCACTTTTAATATCAGTTGTCAATCCATACTTAATCCATTTCGACTATAGACTGAATTTTTGGGAGTATTATGAATGTTGTGTTTTAATGTAATGTGTGAATTATAATGTAATTGGCATGTCCGTTTTAATGGCTCAATAAATACAATTAATATTTTTTTTAAATTTTTATTTACATCAAATTGGCATTTTTTTTTGTTTTATTGCTTTTTGAGGAGATAAATTGGTGGTAAGACAGTTTGTCTATTTGCCATGATAGGGGTGCTGGTGAGATGATGATTATAGTAATAATATAATATGTAGGTATTCTAAATAATTCCAAATTAACCTTTGAAAAATCTACTTACGGACCATAGACCTACCTTCGAAGGATAACCAAATACCTAGTAGGTATGCGGTTTAATTTCCTTTTTTTAATTAGCCTTCAAAAATCAGGCGCGATAAACCAGGAGAAAGGTTTTGCGTCTCTCCCACTTATCTGTATCTTAATTTAGATAAAATACAATTAAAATGTCACGCATATTTCATCATAAATAGCCTCATTGCAAATTATAAGGCCTCTTTTTGTTTGTCTGCTCTTCTCAACCTAGACTGGCCTCTCATAGGCAATGAACTCAGTGCTGATTCCTTTGTCTAGAATACGAGTATTTTAATCAGGATCAAAGGGGTGTTCAGTTTTAATCAATTTATTTGGTTAACGTGTGTTCCATATTTCGTTCATTTAGCAAGCGAATAAGCCAAAGACCAAAGCAAATAACAATTGATAAATATGAAGGATAAACTCATCTTCCCATGGGTTAGTAAACAAAAAAAAACAGGATTGTTAACAGTCTGATATCTACATATATAGTCGAGTCATCTAATCTCTGTGAAATATAATTATTATTTGCAAAAAAATAGCATGACCGACTTCGCCCGTGTACAGAATCATTACATAGTATAAAACAAAGTCGCTATCCGCTGTCTGTCCCCTTGTATGCTTATATCTTTAAAACTACGCAACGGATTTTGATGTAGTTTGTTTTAATAGATAGAGTAATTCAAGATAAATGTTTATATGTATAATACACCTGTGTGAAGCCGGGGCGCATCGCTAGAATGCAAATGTTATGCACGGATCGATGTAACAATTTTCACATTATTGTTGATTTATCAAAAATGTCTCATCCGATTTCGATAAAATTTAAATAGGACCAATTTCGAAGTATAGTCTTTCCATTAAAAAAAGAATTATTAAAATCGGACTTCTATGAAAAAAGTTATGCGTGGTTATACATAAAATAATATATATACGCGTCGAATTGTATACCTCCTCCGGTGGTTCGTCGGTCAAAAATCGAAAGGTCACAACTAATCTGAATCAAACAACGTTAATCGCAAAAGGTTCTTTATAGGCAAGAATCTAGGTAACAGATTTACATCATGAGTCATAATTCGAGATGGCTATGGTCTTCCCATAACACCAAATACACCGTTATTTAGGTAGATACGTACTCGAATATTCATCCGAACCTTTGTTGAACCAAACTGATTCAATTTAACAGGTTAACTGCCGCGTATCGGCTGGGCCCGTAAGAGCAGTGAACCACCATTCCGAGTATTTACATGCATTTACCCAGTATTGTAGAACAAGATCAGAATAAACGATAAATGGCGAGAACGCGCGAACTTTCGTCCGCAGCGATGTCGACGACACTTATTGTAATTTTAAATGCGCTTACCAACGTGGCCGAGGTGTGGATATCTAATACTAGTTTTCAGATATTTGTAGGTTTAATAAGTTGGATTCTTGGGTATGTATGTCTACTTCGCGATTTTTATAAAAAAAATATATTAACGAGTGAATAGACGAGCTATACCTACGCTCACCTGCTGTTAAGCGTTAATTAGTACGCATGCCCAGAGCAGGTCTCTACCACTGAGAATGTTGGACAATACTTTTGCAAAACCCTACGCAATACAGCACAGCGCTCGTCAGTCTGAAATATGAAGAGCTAATATATGTCATTTTATTCAGATATTTCCCTGGAAACGTTAATAGTCTTCGACTTTAATATTTTCAGTTCCCTCTAACAATTCAGAAATATAGGAATGATATAAGTATTGTATGAACTAAAAATACACAAAAAATAAAAAGCCCTTCTTGGCAGTTGGGTAGGTAATAAACAATAAGCAAAATTTAAAGTAGGTGTACAAGTAATTCAAACAGAATAAAATATATGACTATAGATTTGTCACTACATACATATAATTGTCTATTAAGTGTCTAATTAATAAATAGAATTAGGTAGGCACTTAATGGAAATTTAAGCCTCTCTACTGCACATTAGTTCCACCATTTTTATACAAACATCTACTCTACCTATGTACCTACGAGTAACTTATCAATGTATATCTTATTTAGTCTAAAATAACATTGATGTTCTATTTAACAAAACTTGTTAATTTTTTGCAACTGATGATTAATTAAGTGTTAATTTCCGTATTTTAGAAGTTTTAAGTCAAGTCAGGCGGCTTAAAACTCTAGCATCGATCAGCAATCTCAAGTAAAAATAGTTAATTATAACACTGATTTTATAAATGAGAAAATTTGTAAAACTTTTCGTTCTCACTCAACATCCAAGCGGACGACTGAATTAGAATTGCAATCTAGGTGCGAAAACCACGGAAAAAATAATAGCATAGGAAATCGAGTGAAATCGCAAAACGCGTCTAGTTATAAAACATTAATGCAAACGTACCTGTCTCATTATTCGCGAAACTCTATGTAAAAATCAACTAAATGATAGAACAAAGACAGCAGATAGTAGAAATCTAGTGAATAAAACATGCTTAACATGAAAATGTCTATTTTTTCTCACATTGCTTTTGAAATGCGTTATTTAAATTTCACGTCCCGATGAAGATTCGCTCACTCGTGCTTCACTTCAGCAGAAATGTACTATGTTTAAATAAATAAATAAACAATATATTTTGACACTAATGTTACGTACACAGTATCAATTAACCTATAGACTTCTGAACTAGTCTAAATAAGACTGTTTTATGGGCGAAGAGCTTCTCTACATAAGGTTAGGCGCGTATCGCCCTGAAATATTTATTTACATGGGTTTCTTTACGTTATTAAAGATTAATGTCGAAGAGTTTGGAATTTGATGTCCTATGCATCTACTTTATATAATTAATGGCTTCTGTACCGACACAAACTTGTAAGTAACCAATTGAGAGATAGGAAACAGTGGCACCAGTGTAACTTAGTGTAATACTATTGTAAAACATCACAAGCTAAAGTTTACCCTGAGCGTAGCAACCTGATTACAACTAAACTACATATTTTACCTGTTTTTTAATATTAAATGGTGAAACATCAAATTTTGTTGTTTTACTTGGTTTTCTTTGAAAAGGAGCTAAAAATGTTTTACTATAATGTCAGTGGATAAATTTGATTTACCACGACCTTACTAACCAGTGAACAACAGCGTAATATATCTTTACCTTAAAATATTTTCAACTATCGGAAAATCACTATCTACCTATATTTAGTCAAGCACGATCCTTTTAGAGTAGTGTAACCACGAGTAAAAAAGTTTACTCGTAGTCACACTGCTGTAACAAAGCGGTGTAACCACGAGTCCGGACCCAAAAATATATTCATAAATCAGTTATGTATAAAATAATACTTAGAATCATCACCGCATCTGAATAGCTTCATTACGTCTACCGAATCCACAGCAACCTCATTTCGGCCTCGTAGCATAACCTATCCGTACAATTTACTGTTATTTTATTAAAATATCTAATTAATACACTTAAGATTTAATGAGGACACGATCAGAATAAATAAATGAATACCATATCAAAAACTACAAGCGATAGTATAAAGTAAAACTAATATGTCGCGAGAGCAAAGAGCATGCCCATCTGAATATTCTGGATAAATCTAGATAGTACAAGATTATCTTATAAAATACCCATTCAAAATGTTTTGCATTACAAATTGAGTGTGACGGGCCAGCTATGGTTAAAACATCCACACGACGGAAGCTGCTATGCCACTAACTCAGTGACTAGACCAAATGAAAATATTGTAAAAACATTTAGGATTAATCTCTAGGTGTTGGCCACAGTGCCCACAGTGCATTTCCAAAAGCTTTCGTTTCTTGGGAGTTATCGTCGTAGAGTTCTATCATTCTGTGCCTCCAAAATAAACAGCCAAAAGTGGTCAAAGTAACGATAAATTACTTTATTATTTTTCAAATAATTTTTGTAGAATTAAAATCTACAAATACAGATTTATTTCTACAAATTAACTAGACAATTACGCGCACGCAACAATCACGCGCTATATATAAACGTATAGCGCGTGAATTTATAATTTTGATTAAGTACCTATTCAAAAAATTTGCAAGTCACTCGTGTTGGCTGCGTTTTGTAAATTATTCTTATTTCTTAAAATAGCGCAGTTTTGAATGGGGTTAAACATTCATGGGCAAAGTTAACGCAAATCACTAGCACAATGCATATCCACATCGTACAAAGAAGCATTGCTTGCCAAATCGTATGCGTTACAGCTCGTCTAAATTAGAGTTGCAAAAAAAGGCTCGCACTTACCTATTTAACTTTCTTTACTATGTGATTTTCAATGATAATACTTAGGCGGAAATAATATTTCTAAATATATCATAATCCTATAATGGTATAGTATAGAATGATTCTAGATTGGTAGAGTCGAAAAGTGGTCCTTTCGAGTATCAAGTAGATAGGTATCTATTTTTACAATTGCGTTACCATAAAATGGAACCCTATTTATTTATCTACGTCGTCTACTCAAAAACATTTATAGAACCATACTCAATAAACCTGTTGCCAAAATTATAGATATAATTATGAGAGAGACAGACCAAATTCGATAACATAATTATATCTCGCCACTTTTCGGCAGACGCGGCAGCCCAAAATTGGCACAAACGGTTGAATACATTGAAAACGGCCGGTCACATCAAAGGATACTAAAGTCATATTTGGATGACATTTTCAACATATGGAATTGTAAAAAGACAGCCATAGCTAATGGTGTGAATATTTTTCCTATTAACCTTACTAAAACAAATAATTAAAATAGAATACAAATCCAAATAGTTATGTAAAGAATACCTGTTTATAATGAGCCAGTCGGCATTCGTCGCTATAAGTACATACATTCGTCTTCCATTACACAGTAACAGCGTATCATCATCGTGGCGTGGTCATAAGTCATAACATTATTTTATAATATGTAAATTTTTATATTTATCAGTATTTACAAAAACAATTACAACTATATTTACCTACAGTTCATAACTATTAAACCTAGATATGGTAGGTATAACTTAATAACAATTACGAATTACTTAAGCGCGCCCAATAATTACCGTTAAGTATTTTATGATACATAAAATGATAAGGTCGTATTGCAAGATTAAAACAGAATTCGAGCTCGTTTCTTATCCAAAAACTTCAATAAAATTATCGAAAACACCTCGAAATGTTTAGGACAGTCATGGATTTGGCGATATTTCACTTCTTATCATAATATTCTGCGCTTATAACAACACGCCTTTTCCATTTTTATAAAACCAAGCCAAAAATGCCAAAACCAGCAATATCGTAAATGGATTTTATTCGCACGTTCATCTGCCCACATAAATAAATAAAGCTATTATGAATAAATAATGTATAATATAACCTGAAAACGTGTGATTCACAAAGGATGCTAAGAGCGTCCGATCTGCTTACACGGGGTTCCGTATAGCAACTATATTTAAAGTGAAAACTCTTTATAACGTCATTATATCACGATCACTCTTCCTATAGCAGTTAAATTTGGTTAGTTACTGTAAAGCTCAGTATTTTTATTTAATATCGCAAACTCTCTAAAACGATGAAAAATGCTAGGCCCTTTGAACTTTATTAATTTAGACTGTATTAGGATCTTACAATTATTCACCAACCCGTACTAGACCAGCATGCTTGAAGGCCTAGTCGCTTTTCCTGCCTTTTGTGGCTAGACCTAAGTTCAGCAGTGAACTATTAAGAGCCCAATACAATATAATGACTAGAATCATACCATACAATAAAAATAACTGGTGGCATAATTCGTTTTATGTTTTACTACGGATCCCTAACACGATTACCACATCTTTTTGTTTTTTTCTCTTCTTATTTTGTGTTATTGTGCGGAAGCTGCTAGTGTGTTGTGTGAACAAAAAGTAGCTGCTAGCGTGTTGTGTGAACAAAAAGTAGCGGTATCATGTGTGCTATTTAATAAATAGTCACATCAATAGATTGATGTAGAGAAACAGTACCTAAATGTTCTCGTCATTGCTATGAAACCCTAATGACAAGACAATATGTTTTCTGGACGAAAAAAACTGCCTAGAAAATGTCGCTTGACTAGACTGATTTTTATCTGCGACACGGTCAGTGTCCCTCCTAATACAAATTCTCGTAAGGTCAGCTTTTTGACCTTTTCTCTTAATTTTTTGCCAACACGTGACAATGGCATCCCACGCCAATATGGCGCCGCCTATAAGAAACAAGTATATATCCGAGCTTCAACATAATTAATCATTCGTCAACCAGATAGCGTTATTGCAGCTTATTTCAGTTGAAATGACGTCTTCTGTTTCACCGAGAAATGATCATTGAAACTCGGGAATACCACAACTTGTTTTTTAGGGTCCCCACTGACGATGCTTCCAAATGGACGATGTCCATCCACTGTTGTCAATTTAGCGACTATGTCGGTAGAAATGACGACTTTGTTTTTCCGAACATATAAACGCTTTGGTGACAAAAATAGTTCAGCAACTTACCTGATTAACTAGAAACTAAACAACTGTGGATTTATCTATAAGAAGCACTCTGTATTTCTGGTTACCTATATCTTCAAATGATGATTGTGTAAAATATGAAGCCAAAAACTTACACTACACTAAATTAGCAACATTGACCAATTCCATTCGGACGCATCGTCAGTGGGTTAAGTCCCCCACTGACTATCGCTCCGAATGGATGACATCCAAACCGCTGTGGTCAATGTTACCAATTTAGTGTAGTTCAGTTTTGACTTCATGTTTTACACAATCATTGTTTGAAGATATAAGTAACCAGAAATACAATGTATGTACTTGTATATAAATCCACAGATGTTTTAGTTTCCAGTTAATATAAAACAAGTTGCCAAACCTATTTTTGGCGTTTATTTGTTTACAAAGAAAAGTCACTATTTCTAACAACAATCGCTAAATTAGTAAAATTGAATGGATGTCATCCCTTCGGAGCGCTGGTCAGTGGGGGCCTTTAGCCGCCACCTGGTGTAATTTGCCTACTGTGTCGCAGCTACTGTTTACTGTTGTAGCGGTGCTGTGTGTAATGTGTGTGTATTTGTGGTTCCAGAGCAGTGGCGGCGGTTGCCGCTGCAGGCGCGCGCGCGCCCCCCGGCCCCCGCACGCCACTGCTTTGGACCTGTGGAACGCCTTCGTCTACCCGGTACGGACTGGGTCTATGTTTGGGTTTTATCACGAAGTTAGGACCTGGGGTGTTAGAGGATAGAGCACGCGCTAGCAAGAATAACGTTTAAAATCTCGTATAGGACGTCATAAGGCCTGAGTAGAATGTCAGTATAGATCCAGAGGAGATGTAGAGAGCAAAAGCTTAAATAAGTAGACTAGAAAATCTGTGTCTTGTAGTGTGAGGGGCTATTGTAAAAATAGACAGATATAGTTAGGTAGACAGAAAATGATGTCAACGAAATTTGTCTTCAAATATTAGGAATGCATAAAAAAATCACAGAACATTTTACAATTCAACTCAAGATTCACATGTTTTGTCTAAATCGCATTCATTTTAAAATGAAAAATCTTATTTGTAATCTAATTTATGAATGGTCACGTTGAACTGTTCGCAGGTGTTCATTGATTTATTTATTAGGTACACGATATTCAGTAAAGTAAAACTGTAAACTCGACGACGATGTTTAAACAATACATTTGAAATTAAAAGCACCTCATTTCTAATAACACCTGCATTAATTACAGTGCGCAAACAATTCGTGATGGAACCCGAATAAATTTTTATTTAGTCTGCTCGTTCTCGCTTTATTGTACAACGCTTCTAGAAACCGCTTACAATTTACATTTCAACTACAAACTGAGTAATTAGATGCTAAATATTTCTATTCATTACAGGCTAAATAACGATCTAATTAAATAAACAGAAACGTCTGAGACTTAAACTAGATACATGATGAAATACATACCTTTATGCCATACATACCTACATCTAACCTATGTAAATTAGTTCTTAAAAGTGCCGATATGTAAATCTAGAAAAAAGTATCAGCCTAGGAGTTATGGCAGGCTGTTTGAATAAAGTAGTGACATAGATTAGGTACCTAGGTGCTGGATACCTAAGTACAGTGATTCCAACCGCTCGCGCAATTAGAACTTATGTTCGTTCGTTCTACGTATGTAATAATTCAACTTGTCAATTATTTAACTCTTTAAATAGACAGTTACCGCGCCTTATTTGCATATATTCTTAAGAATTCGCAAACACCAGTGATACAGGTGTGGTCGGCACAGATTCTTTTTAATAAGGTACTTAAGTGTATACGCCAACACCATCGTATAAACAAAAAATAAACGCACATTATCGGAGTAAATGGTAATGGTAAAGTCGTGCCATCCCGTTTTATCGGACTGCAAACACGATGACCATCGCTATTACGTTTAGACAATAAGACTACTCATTAGTCAAAATTACTTTACAGACTAGCGTTTTATACAAAAGAGAATTTATTTGAACGTTTTTAAATTAGGCACATTATACATTCACTATTTTATTGTCTTGAATTGAAAACTTTTTTTATTTAGGACAAGCGTGTTTAAACAGTCGACACGGTCGACTTAAATTTTATATAAGTGTTCTATTTCTTACAGAATACCTCCCCAAAACCGACGTCAACGTCGCAATTTGATTTTAATAACAGTCTTTTGAAAATTTGAATAATTTATTGGGTCAAATTCCGTATTCAATTTCCGCACGCTAGACAGAAAAATAAACAGCTTTCTTTTGGATATATGAATAGTTGATACACCTCTCCGTTAAAATAGGTACATCTTTATGGAAGACCACACATCTGACAAGAAACAAAGAGATTTTAGGGTACCAAGAAAGTAGCTTGCTTTAGGTAGAGCACTGCTGGCAAACCTTCGATCTGGCTAAGAAATCAAAGATAATCCTTAATAATAATATTTATCTTCAACATTTTCCTTAAATATAACTAATATTTCAACTGAATCTGAACATTTAGTAGGTACTTATCTGTACTTTAAATGAATTGGTTCAATTGAAATATGGCTTCCAAGAAGTACTTCCGCAAACGCGATTCAATCAATTAGTTTTTATACCTTTCATGAAGATCAGTTGAATAAGTTGAAAAAATGCAATAAAAACTGAGTACAATTGCCTTTCAGCATTAACTATGACAATCATTTAGCGTAGCTAAAGATTTTTTCGAGAGGGAGCTATTGTCTTTTTTGTCCACCCCTTAAAAATAGAAAGTATTTTCTTTCAACTTTCCTAGGGTGGTCTTCACTACCAGAATAAAAGGTACTGTAAACACACCTTAAAAACCTTCTTGACCCACCCTAAAAAAATGGAAAGTTTTTACTTTTAATTTTTCTAGGTTTTTTTTAAATACTTTCTATTTTAGAACAAGAACACAAACGCAGGGCTATTCCGTCACCAGATTTCTAAATATAGCTATCCTGTTACCAGATTTCTAAATTCAGCTGTTCTGTTACCAGGGTAACATGAAGCAGCACATGCTGACCCATAAGATCCGCGACATGCCGCCGGGTTTCGACAAGAGCTCGGGGTCTGTGCAGTCTGAAGATAGCCACGGGAGGGAAAGCCCCGATAGGCGGTCGTCGCCTGATAAGATAGACTTGAAGCGGTCGCCGCCTGCGCATCCGCCGCCCATGACCCACGCACCGCCTATGGATATGCCTCCGCTACCAAAACGGCCTAGTGGTAAGTAAATTTGAAACAGTATAGATGTACTGTCACAAGATTTTACGTACATTGTGAACAAGGTGTCGCCAAAGACGCAAACGCCGCTACCAACTTTTTTCATGCATTTCATGAATACGCAGTGTCACACAATAGTAGCTAGTGGTTGCGTTTTCTCCTTCTATCGCTGGCGTTTATATTTGTAGCGATATGACGTTTGCGATCAGCTCTATTCATTATATTTTTATTTATATATACTTACTACAAAAGTAATTAGCATTATTTACTATATCGATATATACTATACCTTTTTTTCATCAATACTTTCACTGTTGTACTCAGTTTTAGCAAGTGTCTAGCTGTCAAGCGTACCATTACTTATGTGCCTAGCTACAGATATGCAAGGCAATATTTCTAGAGAATTTATAAGGCACGTGTTATTATGTAACATATGGATGCTACGTTGCCCTGAAATTTTCATAGACGTACTGCTTATTAATCAGACTACATAAATGCGCTGCTGCTTGGCGGTTGAATACCTACAATTACAAAACCTTTGACCGTTTATACTTCAAATCCTTGTTTTGAAAAAAGATTTAGTGTATTTCCGGTCTGTCGTCGTACATACTTACCATCATAAAACCCGTCACGATGCTTGCCACTTTATCATGAAAAATTAAAGACAAGGCAGAGCTTATACAGGGTTATCTTTTTGCCCTGTATTGAGCCGAAAAGGTTTGATTAAGACCATAATTTCAAATCGGATTTGAAAAAAAAAGTATGTTAAACTATATTTTTTTCGAATTCCGAATTGGCTTCATAGAAAAGTTGTTCATAATGATGGTCTGAATTACCTCCTTTCGGCTTAGTACTTCACTTTCGAATAACCCTGTATTTAGGTTACAGCACAGCACCTTACAGCAGTAGCAATAATGCCGTCTCATTTCTAACACGGTCCATGCACTTTAGAGTATCTACCAGACCTACGTTCAAGCAAAAACCTAACAGTAGTTTTATCCCCCCCAGTGCCCACAGGCCCGACGCACCCGCCCCCGCCCGCGTCTTCCAAGCACCTCTGCGGCGTGTGTCGGAAGAACTTCTCGTCGTCGTCGGCGCTGCAGATACACATGCGCACTCACACAGGAGACAAGCCCTTCCGTTGCGCGGTGTGCCAGAAGGCGTTCACCACCAAAGGAAACCTTAAGGTGCGCTTATGATAAATTATATTAATTTCATTTTATCGATCATGGGCGTACTTTGCGGGCACGGGTGGTCGTTGGTAACTTTTCTAACTTGACAATCAATTTTGTTTTCCTACTTAGTTTGACTCGTCTTCGTAGTTAGGGTCAGTTTATCTTTTTATAAGTCGTCTATTCTACTGTTTATCCCTCCTTACAACTGAATTAATAAAAACACCTAATCTAAATTTTGTTCCAATACATGTCTGACCGAACTACTAGGGCCATCTATCGGTGGGTGGCCGAACCAACAAACTAACATCTCCGTCAAAAAATTTAAGCATTTTAAAATGAGTTGTTTCAACAGGTGCATATGGGGACACATATGTGGAGCGGTGGAGCGTCGCGGCGCGGCCGGCGGATGTCGCTCGAGCTTCCCCCGCGGCCGCTGCACGAGCCCCACGATATCCTGCGGCGTCCTGACCTGTTCTACCCGTATCTACCCGCGCCTTTCCTCAACGGCATGCAGCAAAAGGTGACTACCTAGACCTTGTTATCATGAAATAGATCAGATCACAAGCAGTTGACTTCTCTATGGAAAATAACTATTGTCGGATGTCACATTTGGCAGACCTAAGATTAGACGTAGCTTTAAGTTAGTTACTCATAGATAAAAACCAAAACTATTAACTTAAATAAAAGACAACTAAGCGAGGTAAATTAAATGAAATTCGATATTCTGTTTGTTCAACAGCTGAATGAAATATCGGTGATCCAGCAAAACGCGGGTCAGAACGGAGTGGCGAAGTTCCCTGGACTACTTGGGTTCGGAGCGTTCGCAGGAGCGCGTCCCGGCGCCGCTTCACCGCTCGAGCGGCCTCCTTCACTCGAAGGCGGCGACGAGCGGCAGGCCGCCATGAGGGAGCTCGCGGAGCGGGGCCGGGAGCTCGCCGAACGGAATCGGCAGATGCGCGAAGAAGGAGACTACCGCTCCCCTCCCGCGCACGGCCCGCACCCGCCGCCGTCCGCGCAGCCCTCGCCCCCCGCGCCGCACCACCAGCTCCCCCACCCCCTCGGCTCCCTCCCGCCGCCGGCGCGCACGGAAGGCCTCACCGTCTAACCGACCGGACTTTTCAAACCCGATTACATTCCAATCTCCCGAATGTGGCACTAGAGGCGGACTGACTTCCCACACTGCGGACTCTAATCGCGAATCTAAGCGGCAGTGACGTGTTAATATTGTACAAAGACTTAGTCGATATAAATTAAGGGACTGATAAATTACGACGAAACGAGCGTCTATTGTAGATTAATTAAAGTTATGTGCAAAGTGTAGCGCTGTAACATTGTTATTCCACGTGTTATGAATGCCTAGTATTATTAAGTGAGTTGCACGAGTACGGGCCCGGGGCAATCGGAGCGTAGGCTCCAGTTTATGTCATTACTCTGTGATAGTGCACATGTTTAGAGGCTGTGTCTTGCATATGAAACCTGCGTCCTCGTTGCGTTACTTTTCTGACTTCACGAAACACAGTCTGACTTGTGATGGCGAAAACGATTTCCATAAAAGTTACGCAATAAGGGCGCCGTAGCGACCGCACGGCCGGTGACGCACTCCATGTGCTATGACATCTAAATAAATATAAATTATATCCCAAAAATTAAATAATTTCATATATCTTAATGTAAATAAACTGTATCATATAATTACTCTTATAAATTATAGATATAATCTTGAAATTTAACTATGTATTAGAGACTACACTATTATATCGTATCTTAAACTGGAGTTCGATATGCATGATTTCTATATATTGTGACCACATTCCAAACAGTGAAATTTCTACTCTATGCGATGAAACGAAGGACATGGAAATTATTCTAAATCAAGCATGTCTATTCCATTTAAATGTTTGGTACTATAGCGAGCACATTGAATCTATTGTCACTAAGTATTCAATATATTTAATTGTAACAGAGGTAAATGACATATTCATATCATGTAAATTTAAAAAGTATTTGCATTTGAGGTCTATAGATGTAAGTGTTTAGAGTCATAGCTATTATATTGCTTTAGAACTTCGACATATCTTTGTAAAATACGAGCGACTGGTGTTTCGGAAATAAAAAGTTAATAGGTACTTAAAATTGTAGCCTAAGTGAGTAGTTTCACCGGCACTTCAGACTGACGACTAATGTCTACACTTAGGGAATATTTCCACAAATGCATTTGTCTTGATGCTTGTTAGTAGGCACTTTAGTCCAGTTGCTGAGTCTAAATGTAGTTATGATAGCGTTTTCTAACAGAATGGATAGAAATACAGTAAGATATATAAAGTTTCTTTAAATGATGACATACTAATATATCATTGTACTTATTATTAACCATAGAGCCAATACTAAAATCTTGGAAAAAAACTATTATTCCATACACTTTATCCTAAGTATCTTTAGTCGAAAAGTATCTACATTGAGCTTTTAGTATGGATACAATAAAACTTGATCATAATGATGAGTGCAAATATGCTAGGATATTTTTATTACCGATGGACATAATTTAAGCCAGTGATGAATAAATCCAATACTAGTGACCTGACAGAGCGCGAAAAGGTAAAAAGATTAGAGATAAAATACAGAATAAAGAGATAGAAGAAAAATATAGTATCATTTAGACTTCGCCGCGATAAATCGTATGAAAAGTGAATCAGACGGAAAGTGTCAGTTCTGATGTATACCTAGTTAGTTATCATCACTACATAGTATAAAAAAAAGTCCCTTCCTGCTGTCTGTCCCTATGTATATCTTTAAAACTACGCAACGTAGTTTGATGCGGTTTTTTTAATACATAGAGTGATTCAAGAGGAAAGTTTATTATGTATAATACATCTGTGCGAAGCCGGGGCAGGTCGCTAGTGTTAAATAAGTTCATGTTTCAAATAGCAAGTGTTAGTAGTAAGTTGTCAAAATAGAGGGCAATGACTGATTTTTTATGTTGAAAACAAATCTTTGTTATTTCTGGACATCAATTTATTCATAACGATGTTTATACCTACAGTTATAATGAGCGACATCCATTCTCTTAGCCAAAGGTTATCATTACGCCATATAGACTTAATTATTCTATTAATTTATAAATTTTTATGTATTTTATATGTTCGCGACTATAGTTATCTGTGTATAAATGTCCTAATAAATTATTTATAAACTATAAATCATGCATACACTCTTAGTATTAAACGAATGCTTAAAGGCATTAGGCCTTGTACAATTTAGTTGTTTAGGATAAATTCTCATAGCACCTAATACCTATTAAAATATTATCAAAAGATAAAATATTAGATTGTAGTGTTTAGTCATGGATATGATGTGTCATGTCATATTGTCAGTATAAATAATCATTGTAAATTATTAAATGTTTATGTAAATGTCCAAAAAGTATTCAAATTTATTTAAAAAACAATTACACTAAATATCATCTTTTCTTTTTGGTTCACCTTCACCCTCGTTCCCTTTTTTGTTTAGACACCATTTATACATCTTAAAGCGCAGAAAGCGTAGAACGTCCACCGACAAGGTGGACTGACGATATAATAAAGATCGCAGACCGCTTCCAACCGGCCTTATTGGAAATCCACAGATTATGCCTATGTCCAGCAGTGGACGTTTTACGTCTGATGGATGGATGATTAGATTTTAACAATTCGAAAGAGAAAGAAAGAGACTTTGAAATAAAATTTTAAAGCAGCTCAATGTCCTTAATTTGACTTATCGTTTGACCACATTTATGACGCTGCCTAAGATTTAGGTGCTTAATTAATTAAGGTATCTGCATTATCCATCCTTATACACTACGTCAATGGGACCAACCGTGAAATAAATAAATAACTGCTGCCCGATTAATTGCTTTTACAATGACATGTTGCATTTCTACTGGCACCTACATTAAATTAATTTCTAATTTTATCGCTACACAATGAAACGAGACAGCAAAACATTATTTTGTTTATTGCCCAAGGCTGCATATGCACAGGAACAAACGCTTAAGCCAAACTGAAACAAGTCTTATTTTACGGCAACCAAGATACATATAAACTGCCGTCTATAACCTAAAAAGCCGTTACCCACAAATCCAAATTTTTGGGTATCAGCGAAAAACGCGGGACTAGACAGATAAAGCAAAAACGGCTTTAAAGGTAAGCTATTATTTGTAGAATAATTATGTTTTCAAATAATTATGGGATCATAGCGGTATTTAAGTTATGTTTTGTTGGATGACGACTTTATTGACTTGTAAAGTAGAAATAAGAATGTCAATAGCGGTGTTTTCACAATTTCTATCTTCTAAACTATAAACGATATAAAAATAATTCTTACAGTGACCAATGGATAATTTTAAACTCTATAAGAATGTGTTTAAAAGTGAAAAATGACCCCCTGTGGCTTAACGGTGTTATAGCTTGTGGACGGCAGTAAAGGTATAGGCCGAATTAAATTATTTGGAGGCTGTAATGTTAGCTTCAAGCTGCAGATAACCTCATGCTGGCGCAGCTGTTAAGCTAGCTTCAGACAGGATAGGGTTACCCGCAGTTTATAGCTAACATCACAGCTGCCAAGTATTATATAATTTTGCATAGAAAGAACGGTAGAAGCAAAGAGAGAAAGGGAAAGAGAACGGAGAATATATTTAGATTAAATCAAAGAGCAGGTAGGTGGTTCATGGTACAGAGAGGTGAAAACACTGGCAAAGGACCGCTAGATGTGGAAATTGCTCCACCAAAAAGCCTTGTTGTTAAATCTTTTTTTTTTTTATACAGGGTTATTTCTAATCAATTAGCATCCTTCTAGGGGCTTATTCTATACATCAAAACTAACAACTTTTGTTCCACGATTTTCGTCAAAACTCAAGAAAACATCAGCTGTTACATACATTTTGTCGCGGGTGAACTATATTTTTCTATGGAATAACAAATTTTTTTTTGAGTTTTGACGAAAGTCGTAGAACATAAGTTGTTAGTTTTGATGTACAGAATAAGCCCCTAAAAGGATGCTAATTGATTAGAAATAACCCTGTATATTTATGGGACATCTTACACACGGCCTCTGACCCCAAACTAAGCAAAGCTTGTGATATGGCTGCTAACCACCGAGCCACCGAGGCAGTCAAAACTTAATTAATATTACACAGAATACAGTCAAATTGAAATTTATATTACAGCTTTATTTTTCGCTTTGCCTGGAATGAAGACCATGTATAAGCAAGCGCAACAGGACGTCTTGATTAAGACCAAATTATCTGATTAAGACAGCAGGATCGCGCCAGATGCAATGCACTTACGTTCGGTTCTATGGGAAATCTATAGAGGAGGAATATATCCCTTACCATCAGGCTAGGTGGTGGTCAAGCGCAGACTTATTCGCGTTAAAAAAACCGGACAAGGGCGAGTCAGGCTCGCACATCGAGGGTTCCGTACAAACACGTTCTTAAAATAATTAAAAACCTGCTTTAGCAATTGCTAATGAAGTTCTTTTATATGATACCTTGCATGATACGATTTACTCACTTTGAATTTTGAACCCATATTTTGTGAATTTTGAGGCCCTATTTTATGTGTTTTAAATAAAAATGTAGTTTTCAGATACTACATGTGTACTCTGAGACAATGCTTCTCGCCAAATTTCATAGTTATATGTCAACGGGAAGTACCCTGTAGGTTTTGATTTTTATGAGTGTCGAAATATGCGGTTTTTTACGACATAAACGGATCTAACTTTTTTATACGATAACTGAGAAGTTTTTCTTTTACACAACTGCAAGAGACTATAGATATACGTATACAGTTTAAATTGACAAGTTTTCATATTTCACAAGGCTATGAAATTCCAAAACCATTTCGAGATATCGGGATGCTGATCATTATGTTTATTTTTCCAAAATTTTTAGTGCAGTAACTGCTAAGATATTAGATAAAAACTATCACCCAAGCCGTTTCGGGATTTATACTGAAAGTGCAGTTGCCAATGATAAAAAAATACTAGCAATATAAAATGACAGTTAACACTGACAGCGTTGACACATAAAATGTAATTTAAAAATAAAATGTCAGTGTCATTTTCAAATTACTTATTTTGCTTTAGCCCGAGAGGTAAAAGCAAAAAATGCAAATACTTTCCAAAAGCTGAATTATTGTTACATAGTTATCAAAATAATGTACATCAATACCCTGGAGTCAGTCAGCTGGGTTCCATAGCATTTGGTGGAAGAATCCGTTTGAATTTTAAAAGTATCTTGGAACTAGTACTATTTATTCTTCTTCTTTTAAGTGGTGCTAATTTAAAGCATGTATGGCAGACTCTGTTACATATTTCAGGTGATTGGCAGTTGTTAAACATTTTTTATATTTTTCTTCCCATGGTATACCGCGGTACATAGTGGACTTTTTGCGCTGACCTCCTGGCCTATTTGTTGTGAATTTTGACGGATTGTTTGGTATTGACAGTGACAGCAACGCTAGCACCTATTTTTTTCTAATGTGGCTTCAGTAAAATTGTTTATGAGTCCTAAATTTTGCAGTTACGTCCTTTTAGAATAAGCTACTTTTCAAAACTTAATTTTACAGAAAATATAAGTCAAATTGGAAAAATAAAAAATACGTATATGTTATTTTGCAATATTCTTTCAGATAATAAATAAATATAACTATGTTAAAAATTTGAAATGTTGTCAATTGCAACTCGAAATCTTTACGCGTTCCCGAGATAAAGAGTCTTGACATACACACAGACGGACAGACGGACAACAAAGTGATCCTATAAGGGTTCCGTTTTTTCCGTTTGAGGTACGGGACCCTAAAACAACGGGTTGCACTCCGGGAGTGCCGGCAAAAGTGAAAACTTGCTCCCTCAGTCTTACGAATTTCCGATCAGGTTACGTGTCCTGACGCGAGTTTAACACTTTTAACCAATCCCATAAAGGTTTCACTTCAAAAAAAAATCTATAGTGGACGTCCCACTGCTGATATAATGGTGATGACTACTGTTTTACGTAACGCCGTAATTTAGTTCTGCAGACAATTAAGAACAAATATCATGAATACTCAATTTATCATACACATGATTATCGAAAGATCATTCTCACGCTGGCAGACTTAATTAGAGCTAACAGCATCAATAAATATATAAGTTCACACAAACACAATCACAACAAAGAAGTCATCGACTGATTGATCATGAGAAAATAGGTATGTCATAAATATGTGCCATAATTAAAATGGCCATAATAATCAAACGTCTCAAACTGGACAGTTATAAAAATATTTGTTCAATAAATCTCGTGAAACTCGATTCTGTATTTAACGAATAACGTTAATTGGACTATAATTCATAATCTTAGAGCGTTTATGAGCCATAAACATCATACGTGGCATTAAGCCTCAGTGGTGCGGGTTGACAACTATTTTACGACAATTTTATTATGATACAAGTTGTTAAAGGTCACCGTTTAGTAAATGAAATATGTTGTAAAATATGCGAAACAGACGTATACGTACGAAGGGCGTTGTAGTGGTATATTGGACAAAATCAGCTTGATAACTATTGTCGCTTTTGTTCAGAGATGCGGAAAAGAGTATTATAGCAGGTTAGGTTCGTGTAAAGTGCCCGCAAATCTTGGGTTCGAAACTACGAACAAATTATATTTTATACAGAGATAACAAATGATAAACAAAATTCCAACCCCCTCTACCCCTTTTGTGCGGCTTTGGGGGCACTTTTCACAAAACTATCCTACTATACCCTTTATGACGGCTAAGTATGGATGCAGATATGACTCTGGCCATAAACAGAAATGAAACTAGATGCAGCCCGCTGGTTCTTCCCCATATATCGCAAACATATGCGGAATAATTAATGCGGATTTCATTAAGCGTGAGAATTATTAAGGAGTTTTTCATATTTGTGATGTACAGAAAACTGGGTTCGCCGATAAAAAAAGAAGAATAAGAAGCTTATTAGTGCCATAAACATGAAAATGATGTCATGCCTTTTCGAAGCCGGTGTAATCAGATTTCAACTTTTAAGACTGTCAGGTGCATCCGGCTAATTGCGATTTTGTTGATTAGGGCGTTTTCAGACTAGCATAAGATAAGTACGTATAAGCTCGTTATTGGAAGCGCATGTAGGCGCGCTTTTTGGCACGCGCGTAACTCGTAAGAGCGTTGAAGCGCTTCTAAGGTCGTATACTGACAAGACACCACCACGCTAATGATATCTAACAGTATTGCGACTCAGCCCTGTCTTTGAAATACATATATACCTACAGCGCCACGTGGCCGCGCGGAGCGTATCACGCGCTAGGGCTGCCCGCCTTCAGCATTTTAATTTCATTTACTTACTCTTTACCTACTTGAGTTTATTTCTAGTTTCTATCTATAATGATCTAAAATTATCATATTTTTATAACGAAAAAGAAATTCGTTGTGAATTAAAAAGAAAGCGTTCAGTAAAGATGGATATTGTGTTTTTTAGGATTTGGTAGTAAAACGAGAAACCCTAAAAACTTTAATCGCACGCTTACAAGTTACAAATCCACACGTTCGTTCGGTACTACAGCGCGCAGCGACTGACTAGCATACTGCGAGCATACCGCACTCCGAAGCGCGTAGGTATAGTTTGCGTACTAGTACGAGCGAACACGCCCAAATGAGCCCGTTAACGCG
Source organism: Hypomecis punctinalis (assembly GCA_949316475.1). NCBI lineage: Eukaryota > Metazoa > Arthropoda > Insecta > Lepidoptera > Geometridae > Hypomecis > Hypomecis punctinalis. The sequence continues at coordinate 12,009,295 of OX438799.1, forward strand.
TGTCCGATTTTTGAAACGCGTAATGTAGGGAGCGTCTAAGCGCGTATGTCGAAACGACCGTATACACTCAGAAAGATACGCTAGTCTGAAACCGTTCTACTTATTATAATACAGTATTTAAATGCTGTCAGGGGTTTCTAAATGATATCTTTTGACGAAGATATTTCCGGCAATGGGTTCAGTATAAGATCGTCTGGTATTTTGATTCATAAAGTGTAACCACCGTACCGTACAAAGTGTAACATTTAAACATTAGTATCATGAAAACGAGTATTTAAATTAATAAATTATGATGGCGACCAGTATGTTGGCGCGATTAAGCAATGCAACTCCTTTGCTGATGGCTTCCTAGAGATACGATGCGAACCATGTTACCTAGTTTCCGGTCAAAATATGCCAAAAGAGATATCATGCAGGAATTCTACTTCTAACTACTGCATTATTCTAAAATCAACACTACAATATCATTGTAAATACTTTAATTAATCGGTAAATTAGCAATACATATCGATTGACGACTTAACTATACTTTGTTGACAAGTTTCAACTACCAGGAATACATAAGTACCTAGGAAATACCTAGGAGTTGATGTCGGAGGCTAGTTTCTTTACACGATAAAGGAGATCGCCTTCGCGGATGGTCGCTAAACTGTAGATAAGTCATTGATAATTTCAACTACCAGGGATACATAAGTAGCAAAAGTACCTAGAAGTTGTTGACAACGGAGACTAGGTTTTTGACTCAGTTGAGGAGATCTCCTACGCGGATAGTCGCTAAACTAAAGTTATTACCAATTTCAACTACCAGGAATACATAAGTAGCAAGTACCTAGAAGTTGATGACGGAAGCTAGTTTCTTGACGCGATTGAGCAACAGATCTCCTTCGCGGATGGTCGCCTGGTACAGTTGGGAGCGGTCAGCGTCGGCGCCGCGACCTGCGCCCGTTACCACGCACCCGCCCACTGCGTCGATACGACATTGCAGGCGGCCGGCGGCTGTGAACCTGGAAAATAGGGAAGCTGGACGTAGTAAACAACAGTAGTTTAATTTAAGTAATTTTAACTCAGTACCCCATAGGCCTTACGTAACGATAGCAAAATGTGTGCTATTGTTGGTTATGTAGTTTTGAAGTTGCTTGTTATGTAGTTTTAGATTATGTAGGTCTTGTATTTATTGGTAGTTAATAAAAGCACTTGCCCTATTTAAAAATATTTAGAATAAAATCGGTGGAGTGCAAGTCGGGCTCGCGATTCATGGGACAGACACGACGGATGGACGGACGGATAGCAGAGTCTTAGTAATAAGGTCCTGTTTTTACCCTTTGGGTACGGAATCCTAAAAACTGGTGTCGAGGTTATAGAACAGGCAGAACAGTTCTTGTAGTTTCTATTGAAATGGGATCCAGGTTTAGCATAGGTGCTCTCTTGTGTTAATCCAAGGTAAAAGTGACAGGACCCAGTGACAAAAGTATCTGTTTTGAAAGCATTTCACTATGCAACATAATGGCAAATATCTATGATTGATTTATGAGCTATAAAACATACATTATATTTTACAAGACACACCTAGCTCAAAGTCCAGCAATACAGTGTTGATGATAAATAATACATTAATATAATCTATTAGCTGAAAAAGAAATTATTGATCGAAATAAAGTATACTCGTGGACGTAGTATTGGTAGAGAAGACGGTTTATTGTATCCACAAAGATAAATATCTAACTGACTTGTGGCGTAGTATTATTATATCTTCTTTGCTTGTGGGCAGATAAGGAACTTACTTAAAGATTTCATCGTATCAATGGAGGGGGAAACTCATCAGCAGGTGGATGCTTTTACTATTGTCGGTTTCCCCATAGATCAGTCAATAAGCTGAGCTGGTCATATAGACGCCCTGTGTGACAAACTGGGCCGTGCTTGTTTCGCTCTCGAACAGGTATCACGCGTGTTGTGGCAGCAAGCGGTACGCGATTGCTACTTTGCGACCATTCAGTCTCTGCTGACCTACGGCGTCGACTTGTGAGGTGGCGCCGAGGTCTGGCATCGAGTTTTTGTCCTCCAGAAGCAGGCGGTGGTTGCCAGAGTCAAACCGCTAACACCAGCGAACTTAAATTAATACTGTGCCGGCATTATACTTATTCCATACCAGTATATATGTATATCAAAACTTAGGTTCATTTTCGACAGGGCATCGAAAAGAGGGCAGGAGAGAAGGAAATTTAACAACTCACGCCATCCTAAAGCTAGCTAAATCCCATAAGAGCACCCGAATATTTGGGGTTAGAGTTTTCAATGCCTTATCAAATATTATAAAAAATGCAGCTTCTCTTGCAATATTACAAAAAAAAATGTAGCGTCGAGGAATTCATTCCAAAAATTGAATAGAAATGTAATTTTTTTACATTGCCGAGGCTGAAAGAGCTTTACGCGCGAGGTAGCTGCACATACGCCTTGAACCGCGCTTCGCGGACGTAGTGTTTATAGTGGGGGTGGAATACGGGGCCCACACGGACGTATCTAACATATGTACTCACTTGGAGATTTCATCCTTAATAAACTCGCGGGTGACGCCGAACGTGGCGGCGATATTGCCGAGGCTGAGAGAGCAATACGCGCGAGGTAGCTGCACATACGCCTTGAACCGCGCTTCGCGGACGTGGTGTTTATAGTGGGTTGGAATACGGGGTCCACACGGACATATCTAACATATGTACTTACTTGGAGATTTCATCCTTAACAAACTCGCGGGTGACGCCGAACGTGTCAGCGATGTTGTCGAGGCTTTGAAAGCGATACGCACGGAGTAGCTGCACATACGCCTTGATACGCGCCTCGCGGACGTAGTGTTGGTAGAGAAGACGGTTTAGTGGGTCCACAATGATAAATATCTAACAGTCTTGTAGGCAGGTGATTAACTTACTTATAGATTTCGTCCTTAACAAACTCGCTAGTGACGCCGAACGTGTCAGCGATGTTGTCGAGGCTTTAAGAGCGATACGCACGGAGTAGCTGCACATACGCCTTGATACGCGCCTCGCGGACGTAGTGTTGGTAGAGAAGACGGTTTAGTGGGTCCACAATGATAAATATCTAACAGTCTTGTAGGCAGGTGATTAACTTACTTATAGATTTCGTCCTTAACAAACTCGCTAGTGACGCCGAACGTGTCAGCGATGTTGTCGAGGCTTTAAGAGCGATACGCACGGAGTAGCTGCACATACGCCTTGATACGCGCCTCGCGGACGTAGTGTTGGTAGAGAAGACGGTTTAGTGGGTCCACAATGATAAATATCTAACAGTCTTGTAGGCAGGTGATTAACTTACTTATAGATTTCGTCCTTAACAAACTCGCTAGTGACGCCGAACGTGTCAGCGATGTTGTCGAGGCTTTAAGAGCGATACGCACGGAGTAGCTGCACATACGCCTTGATACGCGCCTCGCGGACGTAGTGTTGGTAGAGAAGACGGTTTAGTGGGTCCACAATGATAAATATCTAACAGTCTTGTAGGCAGGTGATTAACTTACTTATAGATTTCGTCCTTAACAAACTCGCTAGTGACGCCGAACGTGTCAGCGATGTTGTCGAGGCTTTAAGAGCGATACGCACGGAGTAGCTGCACATACGCCTTGATACGCGCCTCGCGGACGTAGTGTTGGTAGAGAAGACGGTTTAGTGGGTCCACAATGATAAATATCTAACAGTCTTGTAGGCAGGTGATTAACTTACTTATAGATTTCGTCCTTAACAAACTCGCTAGTGACGCCGAACGTGTCAGCGATGTTGTCGAGGCTTTAAGAGCGATACGCACGGAGTAGCTGCACATACGCCTTGATACGCGCCTCGCGGACGTAGTGTTGGTAGAGAAGACGGTTTAGTGGGTCCACAATGATAAATATCTAACAGTCTTGTAGGCAGGTGATTAACTTACTTATAGATTTCGTCCTTAACAAACTCGCTAGTGACGCCGAACGTGTCAGCGATGTTGTCGAGGCTTTAAGAGCGATACGCACGGAGTAGCTGCACATACGCCTTGATACGCGCCTCGCGGACGTAGTGTTGGTAGAGAAGACGGTTTAGTGGGTCCACAATGATAAATATCTAGCAGACTTGTAGGCACGTGATTAACTTACTTAGAGATTTCGTCCTCAACAAACTCGCGGGTGACGCCGAACGTGTCAGCGATGTTGTCGAGGCTGAGGGAGCGATACGCGCGGAGTAGCTGCACGTACGCCTTGATACGCGCCTCGCGGACGTAGTGCTGGTAGTGGGGACGGAATACGGGGTCTACGCAGATTTGAGTCTCCACCTGCAAATAGATTGGTTTAATTTAGACCTGCGTTAATGGGTGTTTTGTATTTACAACATTTAGAGAATCCAACATTTTATTATTTGTGTATTGACGCGCAGTGGAAATGCGTTCGATTGACTACCTCGGCGGCCCAGTGGTTAGTGATCCTGACTCCTGGACTAGAAGCGTGGGTTCGATTCTCACCTAGGGTAAATATTTATGTGGTGAACATATGTGTTTCTTCTGTGTCTGGATGTTATTATCTATACAAGTATGTATTTAAAAATATATAATTATATGTAGTATATCAGTATCTGGCAGCCATATCACAAGCTTTGCTTAGTTTGGGGTCAGAGACCGTGTGTAAAATGTCCCTAAATATTTATTTATATTTATTTAATTATAGCCTCATAGCGATTGTGTCCAAAGAACTAGTGGGCAACTAACATCCAGCGCGTTTCTGAATCAGTTCAGGACCTATCGCTCTGCACCGAATATAAATAAGGCATACCCAAGCGAGGCTCTTCATAAAATCAGCATATCGGCATTCATGCAGCGACTCCACCAGTTCCCTAAGTTCAGGGAAGCGCGAGCGCAGCGCCTGCACCGCGGCGCCTTGCCGACGCAGCGCCGACTGCAGCGCGTGCCGCTCCAGCGCCAGGGCACACGCTAGCACGCAGTATTGGATGATTGTGCCTGGAATCATGGGACCAAATTCAATGGAACTATCACCTGACTATATAGGGTTAAATAATCCACATGTGATCATATAGGCCCTATATTCTATTTGGCTTCTATTTGGCTCACACATACCTCATAAATTATAATTTATAGGGTGAGCCAAATAGAAGTTCTGACGTGATAACGTCTTATACATCGATGAAGGCCGGCTGCATGCACAAATTTTTTTTATCAATCGTTTTATTTTTCATTTAACATTGTCTTTATTAGAAATTACAAACATTTCCATTATTTATGGAACACAATTTCATTCATGGCTCCTTTGGATAGTTTCTGGTTTATGGACGATAATTTAACGTGATAACATTATAATTATGCGTCACAAGCCGAAAGCTTAGGCCGTTCGTGCCTCTCTATCGCTTGTTCAGCGCTCTCGCTTGCACACCCGGCTCAGGTCGTACGTAACAATGAGTCATGCTTTTTCGTGCGTGCAGCCGGGTTACGACTTAGCACTTCAAATAACAAGGTAAAAAGTTTCTTACCAAAATCAACCAGTTCGTAGGACTCGAAAGTGGATACACAGTCGATGAAGAGATCGGCCGCGCGGCTGTAGTCTCTGACGGCGAGGCAGTAGATAGCTTCGTAGGCCTTCAGCTTGTTACGGGAACGCCAATCACCGCCCTTATCTACAAGCTCGTGGGCCTGGAAAAAAAAGAGGACATGATACAAAAAAATCTGTCTTATTATTATTTTAAAACTATAGAAATAAACTTAAATTACAAAACAAATCAGCGGAGCTTCGATTAACACAACTAATTCATATTCGGTTAATCGAAAAACTTGATAATTGAATCCATTGAAAGTGGTTTGTCTTAGTATCCTAGGAAAATTACGACCAGTTTCTCCCTTTCTTAATGAACAAACAATAACTTTAAGCAATAATACCGCTAAAATTCCACTTGAAAAATAAATTTTATAGATAGTACAACTGAGAGCTGGATAATAGAGGTTCCATTGTAAAATCATTTACAGACTAAAGGAAAATCTTGAAGGAAAACATACACAACAGCAGACACCATAAATTCCTCCACAGCCTACACTGTGACCAACAGTTTACAACAGAGTTGTCTACAATTAGAACAGGTTGCCTGAGGATGTAAAATCAGCAAGGACTATAAACACATTTAAGAACAGAATGGACCTTTAGATAAAGGAAAAATATCCTTGACAGATATATACTAATTTTATTTGACTCTGCTGGCCATTCCCCCGGGGCAAAGGTCCCCAAAACAGTGGCCGCAAAACCGTGTTGAATGGCAATGGCCAACTTTTGCTCCAGGAAACAGCTAGAGTGGGGGTCACCACACTTTTCACAAATATGGTTGGATGTATCATGTGTTCAGTACATTATTATCATACATCTAAGCATGTATGCATGTGCCATCTGAGCAGTGATGAATGCAAGTTTAGATACATCAATTTTTAGGGTTCCGTATCTCAAAAGGAAAAAATGTGACCCTTATAAGATCACTTTGTTGTCTGTCTGTCTGTTGTATCTCAAGACAGCGTACAGATATTGAGTTGAAAATTAAACCATTTATCTATCATTTATGGTCTCTTGCAGTTGTGTAGAAGAAAAACTTTACAGCTATCGTATAAAAAAAGTTAGAGCAGTTTATATAAAAACCGCATATTTCGACACTCATAAAATCAAAACCTACAGGGTACATTCAGTTGACCTAGAACTAAGAAATTTGGCGAAAAGCATTGTCTCAGAGTACACATATAGGAATAAATCTGAAAACTGTACATTTTTATTTAAATCACAAAAAAATAGGGCTGAGATTCGCAAAATATAGATTCAAAATTCAATGTGAGTAAATCATATCATATAAAGAAGCTTCATTAGCACATGCTAAAACAGTTTTTTAATTATTTACTTCTCAATTTTCTGAAATTTTCTGGATTTGTACGGAACCCTCAGTATGCGAGCCTGACTCGCACTTGTCCGGTTCTTATTGATAACATTATTATTATAAAAAGATGTTTACCTTATTGATAGTCTTCCCCATTTCCTTGACATTGCAGCCGTGGAAATATGCAATTCTAAATAAGGTGAATATGGCATCAAGCCTTCTGTTAGTGGTCAGTGTTGTATCTTCATACTTTTGGGTTGCCAGCGCAGTAGCTGCTTCTTTGTCTCCAATAGAACACATATAATCCAATCTAAAAATTAAGGAGAATTTATATTATTATGCTTGAATAGACAGTGCTGGTCAGACTATAGGAAATAGGGCAATCTTTCAAATACCCCTTGACATGACTTAGCACTTAAGCAATCACAGTCTTCAACAGTTTCATTTTATTCAGCCATGGCAGCAGAAGATATTTCATACAATGCTTACCTATCTTGCCACACTGGTGTCTCTGAATCATCTTCTTGAAACTTGGATAACCTGTCTTGGTTCTCTTTTGTCATGTCATCAAAAAGCTTCTGGTTGAAGGGCCAGCCAAGGTCAGTACACACTTCTTTGTAGTACGGGGCCATGTTTCCATCTTTGATTCCCTGTAGAAGCGCTTCTTTCAGTTGAGGATTGTCTTTTAGTTCAGGGAGAGACAGTTTAAATTTAATAGCGGCGAGGGCCATGTACTCCGGAGTTTTTCCTTCTGCGGAGAGCTCCATTTTTTACAAAAACTGTGTAATTTAGTTTTTTAATCCTAATTTGTGGCTGACAATGGATTTTCAATTGAAAGAGATGAAAATTACGTGTATATAACTGTTTCAGAATCGATGCACAAACACTGCACGCAATGCAAGTTTCAATTTTGTTTTGTCATTGTCTTCATCGTGATATTATACTGTCACTGTCACTGTCTGTCTTAGCCCTCAGCTGATTGTTGCCTACTGCAAAAATATCTTTGCAATAATTATTGATACGTAACAATTTTTTTTATTTTTAGCTTTCACATAAGTGCATGCTAAAATACTTCATGCAATAGGGACTGCACGTAGGTATACTTAGCACCACACAAATCGGCGGATGAGATGTTAACCGCAGATGACACTTCGCCGCGATTCGCTAATTATTGCGCATGTGAGCACAATACCGACACAAGTGGCGAAGTGTTGAGCAAGGACGTAGGGAGTGCGCGGGAGGCATGAGGTTGGCGAGAGGGTGTGCCTCGGCGTCTCGTTTCTCTGGCTCCCGCGCATACCTATATTTTGGCTATTGCGCAGCGCTCTACGCATAACTTCCCATCCGCCGATTTGTATACCTAATTAATATCTCTATGTTTAAAGTAAAATGTAAGTATTATATTCCAAATGTTGTACTAAAATACGAACTTTGACATATTGTATGGAGAATGTTGTTTAAGGAAGTTGCGAATGCTCCATACAAGTTCAGTATACAACCAAGCCGTGCAAAGTTGAAAAAATCATGCCGCTGGGGCCACAGACCTATTACAACAAGAGAGATAGCGCTGTTGTCGCTTGAGGCAAATCTCAACCACAAAAATGTATGGACAATCACTATCACTAGTAGTCAACTATCAAATATATGTATTGGAATTTGACAAGAATTTGACACTATCGGGACAAAAACACGGCAACTAACCACTGAATCGAGATATTTTTCATGTCTCACTCATGCCATATTCAAACAATGCATCTCTTTCTTTCGTTTCTCGATTGACCACATTATTCCTCTGGTAACTCTGTGTCAGCGGCCTTAAGCTGGAAACACACTATCGGACGCGGCTTACGGATGCGACTGACAGCCGATAGTCTGATAGGTATCTAGATGATGAATGTACACTGAGCAGTGCACACTATCGGACATAAGGCGCGGACGTCACCTTGGGCTGACCTTGAGCGTTCGGATGTCCGAGAGCTATCTGGCGCGCCGGATGTTTTAAGACGTGCACGCTGCTAAGTCGCGGCTGTCAGTCGCGTCCGATAGTATGTTTCCAGCTTAAGACCAAACCGTGCGGAGTTCAAAAAACGCTCCCCACTCGCCAGTGTGTTTTTACACAAGTGAAAGAGTAAGCTCTGCAACATTTCTTTCCATTCCATTCCATTTTCGTACTAATTTGCGTTCATCGGTGCTGGCAGCACTGACCTGTTTTTGTGATTTCCTGATTTTGGAATTGTTTGCCGTGTTCGCAAGTGGATTTTGTTAATTTCGTGATTTTTACAGTTATTTCAACTTTAGAAGTGATGGCTATCTTAGCAAAGTAACAAATTATCTCAAACGTACCACCTGCAAGCTTGTAAACTTTATTCCTCAACAACAAAAATGAACGAATCTGATGTAAAGGAACTCGTTTCAAAATGCAAAGCAATCAAAATAACGCGCTCTCTCGAAGAAATTTTATATGAAATGGGCTTTGATATTACAATGGATGAGCAAGCAGAAATGTGGCTTCAGCAGTTAAAAACGACCTGGAAGACATGGAAGAAGAATGCGGTTGTGGAGAACCATGTCATCGGCTTCTTTCAAGCTAGGCCAGATCCATTCAAAATTGCTCTTATATTTGCAATAAAATGTGAAGAGTTCAAAGACTGCAAACCTAAAACCCTTCCATACTTCATAATGGAGACTTTACTGAAATTTTCTAGTGCAGCACAAGTATTTGCAGATGAACCACTTAAAAGACCAGCTTTCCAGACGGCTGTGTACCAAAGAAACCAACATTTCTTTTCTCTCATGGTAAGGACCTATGAACTTAGTTCCATAAAAGAATATGTTGTACCTATTGTTAAAGATATGATTAAAAACGATAATTGTAGACAAGCTTCACAAATAGTCATGGCCATGGATATGTTTGATGATATTCCTGTTCAGCAATTGCTCTTCCCTCTTATATTACAAGACAAATCAAACATGATTGATGAATATCTATCACAACGTCCGAGCCAAGTGAAACCCTTGCTGGCATTTTTAGATGACTTACTCAATAAAAATTTCAAAACCGTTGACTATGTTCAAAAATATGCAGAAGAAAATAACATCTGTCATGTGAGATATGACAAAATGCATCACAAACCACTTGGGAAGCTTGTAGCCAGATTGTGCAATAAATTTAATGTTCCTATTGAGACTTGTGCAAACCTTAGCAAGAACCGAACTACAGGTGGATTAAGGTACTTGATCTATCAAAAGTATATGGCAAATAATGTAAGCTCAACAGTATGGGATGACTTGGTAAAAGATTCTCTAAGGCAACATCCTGATTCAGCCCCAGCTTTCATTGATATGTTGGTAGATCACGACCCAAATGAAGCTTTAAAATGGGCACGTCATTTGAATATGCCAGAAAACGAGATGCCATTAGCTATACAAGGATTTTCAAAAGTGCAGCAAACCCCGACAAAATCTAATGAAGAAGAAAACTGGGATACCAATACCGGTGCACAAAATGAACTTTATTACAAATCACCTCTGACTAAAGACCAAATAATAATTGTAGATACAGGAGAAAAATTTTACAACATGATCAATTCAGGATTGGTGAACCAAGAAGTGGTAAGTATGGATTGCGAGTGGAAACCATCATTTGGCGCCAAGCAGTCCCAAGTTGCAATAATTCAAATTGGCACAAATGAAAAGGTATATTTAGTAGACAGTATTGTATTGAATAAGCAGCAATATGTAAATTTGTGGCATGCATTTTATAAATCTTTTTTGGATAATGCCGAAATCATTAAATTAGGATTTGGACTGGAACAAGATTTAAGAGAAATGAAAATGACTATCGCTGGTTTGAGTAATATAAAAGTGAAAGGTGAAGGATTTCTTGATTTGAGCATCCTTTGGAAGAGTTTGCTAAACCGCAAACTATGTATACCAGGCACTAGTGACAGTGGAGCGAGCCTGAGTTGTGTTGTGCAAGCATGTTTTGGAAGACCACTTGAAAAATCAGAGCAGTGTTCTAACTGGGAGTTGAGGCCGCTAAGAGAATCTCAAATCGAATATGCAGCTTTGGATGCTCATATTTTACTACAAATTTACTACTTTCTACAAAGAAAATGTCAGGAACAAGGTATAAACTTTGAAGACATATGCAATGATGTTATGATTGAAAGCAAAAAGAAAGCTACAAAAAAACCAAAAGTAGTTGATAGATTGCATAAATCATTTGTCCAAGTAAGTGAAATAAAGGTGGCAAGTGAAATGAAATTTTTGGTGGAGCCTATGTTGTCTTACCTAATGTCATATCTGAGGTATTGCGGGATCGATACAACAGTTGTGCCTTTACCCAACATGTTGTGGCACGATGTTATCAACTTGGCTATTTCTGAGGATCGTTTTGTTTTGATTGTCAAGCCTAAAAATTCACCCACTGAGAACTACCCTCAATCCTCAATACTTAGTGTAGGCAAAGTGACGGTTTTAGAACAGTTGCACAACATACTGAATACATACAGGATAATGATAGAACAATCACACATAATGACTATTTGTTTATATTGCAATAGTAAAGATCTGAGAAAAATTACTAGTGAAGAGGTTCAGCAGATTTGTACGCAATATATGGTAGCAAGTTCAATAAGTACAAATCACAGATATGTAGATGATGATGATGACAATGTGGAAGATTATTACAAAAATTTTATAAGTGACTCTGATGATGATGACATACCAAATATGCCAGTGGCATCTAATTATCAACCATCATTTAATAAAAGTTGCAAGACCTCCAAAGGGGCAACCATAGAGATATCTGACCCACAACAACTGAGACTGTCAGGGAAACCTGCACTTTTATGTGAATCTTGTGGAAAAATCTTTTACAAAAATGATGACTTGGTAGTATCCATCAGTCAAACTGTATTTCAAGTGATAAATATGACCCATCAATTAGAATAATTGATGTATGTACCATATTCATAACTTGAAACACTGGAATATTAGATTAGAATAATGAAATGCAAAGACTTTGTTAATAAACAACATTTAATAATTTACAAATAGGTATACTTACATTTATGTATAAAAATATTGTGATAGATAGTTTACCTTGCACAATTTTATCATAAAAATGTCTAAAGCAATAAATAGTTTTTAGTGCAAATGCTATAATTAGGTATAGCTTATTTTATGTGTTCAACCAAATTGTAAATACATATTAGATAAAAATAACAATCATACATCTATAAAATTCTTACACCATACTAGATTGATATCATGAGGTAGCAGGCAAATCAATAAGCTTTGATAGCGAATCTAAAAATTCAACAAGAGGAATTTACTGAGCTTCTTAGTTATGTAAACATATCCATAGAATGGAACTATTAGGGTCCCCACTGATGATACGTTCGAATGGATGGTGTCAACTTTGCGACTTTGTCGCTAGTGACGATATTTCTTTGCCTTAGCGTACAAATAAAGTTTTGGTGACAAAAGTAGCAACTTATCTGATTAACTTGCCACTGAAACATCTTGTGAATTTATCTATCATTAAGTACCTATACTGTAGTTTTAGCCAGATATAAATATAATGCAGCCAAAACTTGACTTCACTACAACACAAATCGGCAAAATCGACGACCACTCCGACACCGTCCATTGGGAAGCTTTGTCAGTGGGGGACCTTTAATGGGTGTCACTGATCAATATCTGTTATTTAGAATATGATGCCAATATGTTTTAATCCAGTTTAGTCACATTTTCAACAGTTACCATTCTCTGTATTGTAACTTACTTAAAAAATACAGGGTGGCGCAATAGAACGTGCATTTTTAAAATAATTATTAAAAAATAAATACAAAAGGTATAGTTAAAATAAAACTAAGCAATTATTAAGTGATAACTGAAGTTTATTTTTTAAAAATAACATCATCTAAATGATGACCCTCTCTACGTTGGCACTCCTCTAACCGCAAACGGAAATTACCGAAAACTTTCTTAAGTAGTGCTTTGGCAGATATTGCGGCCCAAACTGTCACTTTAGGGCTATGTAACGGTTTTTGATGTTTGAGTCTGGGATTTTCACTATTCCAATAACGACAATTTTGCTCACCATACTCAGAACAAAATAGTCGCCTGACAACTACGTACGAACGAGAGTTTTCGTAAAATGCGCGCACGCAAAATGCGCGACGCTTCCCGTCGAAGTGACTCATAGTGACTAAAACTTTATGAACCGCGCTACCCAACGATATCGGTCTCCCCCCGCCCACGCCCCTTCTACCCCGCAAAAAAAGATGATGCAATATGCACGTTCTATTGCGCCACCCTGTATATTAAATTATTATGTCATTACCTATACCCAAAGTAATTTAAAAAATAACATGATACTTCTGCTTTTCTTTGAATAATTCTATTTCATTTTCATGCAGCTCATTGCCTTCCAAGTTCAATTCATCCAAGTCCAGTGTAGGGAAATTTTTCAGTGTCGTCAGTTTATTGTTCTTCAGTGACAGTTTCTGTAAAATATGAAAAAAACGTCCGCGTCAGAATAAAGGCATCTGCACACTATAACGTACCATGCCATGACCGTGCTAGGGACGTATCACGCACTGGAAATAACACGATATAAGTACTCTACTATGCCCACTACAACGTACCATCAACGTACAACAATAGCCGAGAATATTTTGCCGGTGCAGAAACTCTCCGTGAATGGCACGCGACAGTGCTGGTGGGTGACGGAACGATCTAGTGGGTATAATCTCGACATATGTACTTAGCAATACAAAAAATACTATTTTTGCCTGACATGTTTCCAACACGGGTCAAGATATGGTACGTTGATATGAGCAAACATTTTAAATCAAAACATGGCCTTGTATAATATTGAGTGTAGGTCGAATCATAATGACTTGGTAGCTGTGATGTTAGGTACAAGTTGCAGATAGCCCAATACTTGACTGAAACTCACTTATAGGCCGAATTACACAAGTCGGTGGGTATAAAGTTAGATACAAACTGCGCAATATCCAATCAACGCGCAGCTTTGTGACCTTCAGTCGGGATTGGATATTGCGCAGTTTCGCGTGTCGTGTGTGTATTTATAGGCCGAATTGTATAAGTCGGCGGATGTGAAGTTAGCTACAAGCTGCGCAATATCCAATCCTGACTGAAGCTCACATAAAGCCGCGCGCTGATTGGGTTAAGGTGACGCATTGACAAACTATTGTTTCTCAAAAATCGAGAACCGCGCCCATTCAATCGGACAAATTTTACGCGGTCGCGCTCGACAGGATTGCGCCAGAGCGGCGGGCGACAGTGAGTTTTTAATTAATTACTCATAACGCACACATTAAAAAAATATCTTATCGATCTGTTAAATATAAAAGTATACATATATATCTGGCTATTTTATTCGTAAAAAATAATGGGGTGTTGTCGCTGATAATTCTGAGCATTCGAATTATTAAACTTTTTTTGGTGAGAAATTTGTAAGTTTTTTTTTTAATAAAGCCGGTCACTTTTCAAAATTTTGTCCGGTTCAATAAATATTTCAAGATTTTCCCTTAACTATAGTATTTTTTAAATTTGAATCAATATCATTCGTCCTCTCACATCGCGCATTCATAAGTACTCGTTTTCGTGTTTCTCGACCCGATGCCTCGTCTTAAGCTAACTTCACATCCGCCGATTCGGCCTGTGTAATCAATTTGTTATGTGACTAAAATTACTGAGTACAAATGTGCAAAAATAATAAATCATGGAAGGCATATTGTCTTAGTATTTAAGTTTTTAGAATAAGATTGGCTCTTCCACAGTATTGTTAAATATTTGTGAAACAGCTTAGGGTTAAGATTGGATGACAGGTGCCGCGCTAAGAAGGTCGCAAACATAAGATTTAAAATCGCCTCAAAACTTTGAACATAAAATGGAAATAGTTGCATACTTTAATGCTAAGAGAAGTCAAGCTTATGAGCGATATACTCTGATCTGTATAATGACTAAAGATTAACCCTCTTCGCATACGGCGTCGTATCGTAAGCGTATTGTAATACGCGCGGTAGAACGGGGGCTTTACGAGCGCGTACATCTTCAAATAAGTCCGCAAACGAAGTGGTGCTGCAGCGAATCGTAGATGTGTATTGTCATTACGATAGTCGTAACGTACTGGCGTAAAAAATAATTGTTCATTAATTTCTTTAAAAGATACTGAATTTTCGTTTTGTTATTTTTATGACTTAATGGCAATATGAATGAAAAAGTAATTGAATTCGCGAAACTGGTTGAAGAAATTCCTTTGTCTATATAATCACTCATTATGTAAATATTCAAGAAAAATCTATAGGGCAAAAAAATCGTTAAAAGATGATTTCATAAAACGCCATGATTTCGACGTAAGATCTTACAAAACGATACGCCTACTCGACGATTCGTTTGCGGAACACTGCAAATCTCGTACGCGTTGCGTCGTAACGATACGCTTACGATACGACTACGCTTACGACTGGTGTGCGAAGAGCTGATTGTTACAACTCTTTATAACAGTGAGAACACTTCCAAATCAACTGCAAACCATGACTGATTTCTGAATGGACATTAACGCAACACCTAGTAGTAGGTAGCTTTGTTGAAGCAAATAGTGAGCAAACTTTCACTGCCACCTATAATCTAAAATTTTAAATATTTAAAGTACGGAAAGAAAAGTAATTTATATTAGATTAGAATAAAATTATTGTAAGTTAGCGCGAGACATGTATAAAAGTAATTGAGTATGTACATAATAATGTTCACACGAGCCTTTTATTTAGTTTAAGAATTTTACTCGAATTTTATTGTTAATAAAACATACCTTACAATGCTGAAGAACCACTAAAGAAGGTAAAACCTTCGATGTAAGATTCTGGTCAGATAAATCAACGTTTCTACAATGACTGTAGTACTGCAAGTGAGGTAAACTTGTTATACTCTCAATAAACGATATTTTTAAATCCACGATATCGTTTGTCTTATAATCCTGGCACAGTTGTTCTTCGACGCTCCATTTTGTTATAAGGTCGTCGTAATATCCCGCCCGAAGTTTGTCTACGACTTTTAGGTTTTGTAAGAGACCTATGACCTCTTTATGGTAGGATTTAGCGTCAATACAATGTAGAAATACTGCTGTGGTCAGCATAGTCCCTGAAAAAGCAATTTATATTAGAAATATGACAGCACTTCAGTTGTTCAAACTAGAACTTACTAGAAAAACTTGCACTCCGGGTGTGGTGGCAGAAGTCAAAACTTGAACATCAATATCACACTCGCGCAAGCGCCCTGCGCCGCCTTACGAATTTTGCATCAGGTCACGTGTCCTGACATTTTATACCTATCCCAAAAGTGCAAAACGCCGCTAAGAAGTTTTCACTTCAAACAAGATTATTTTTTGCAAAAATTAGCATGACCGACTTCACCCGTGTACAGAATTCGAGAATATTTCGCACGGATCGATGTAGCATTTTTCACATTATTGTTGATTTATCAAAAATGGCTTAGCCGATTTCAATAAAATTTAAATGGGACCAATTTCGAAGTATATTCTTTCCAATAAAAAAATAATTATTGAAATCGGACTAATACGAAAAAAGTTATGCGTGGTTATACATAAAATATATATACGCGTCGAATTGTATACCTCCGGTGGTTCGTCAGTCAAAAATAAACAAAGCACGACCCGATAGTAGGTAAACAAAACCGCAGCTTATGTCATAATTACTGCGCGCGCTTACTTGTAAATAAATCTTCAGCTTGCGTATGCGCCTATAGCGAGACTTTAGTAAGGATTCACATCGTTGACTTACATTTGCTATCAGGTTCTAATGCAAGCAGTTGTCGACAAGAGTCCAGCTGCGTTTTCAGTTCTTCTATGACAGGATCAGCATAGTTTCTCTGAAAGCTGATTCCATTTTTTCCAACGTACGAATCGCCGTACTTTTTGCTCGGCAATATTTCCATTTCACCGTATTCACTTTTGAGTTTTAGCTGAAAAAAAATCATAACCGAAATATAGGTACCTACCTATTAGTGATAATAAAGAAAAATATATTTATGAAGTGCTAATATTAAATTGAACACTGGCTTAGGGTATAGGCTAATAAAGTATAAATTAATGGAACACAAATGTGTAAGGCACAACTACGCAGTGAAATAATCTAGGCCACTTCAATGGACTTTCGCGCAAATGTTACTTATATAGCGCAAGCTGTAACAACATAATATTCAGATAAGAATAGAATAAAAACCCTGTGATGTAAAGTTGTGGTAGTGACACCCGCTTTACAATCATGAGGTTGTGAGTTCAAATCCCGGTTCCGTACCAATGAGTTCTTTGAAATTTATGTACGGAATTTAGCACCACTAGCTGTGAAAGAAAATATCGTGAGGCAATCTGCATGCGTCCGTAGAAGAAATTCGATAGCGTATGTGAATCCACCAACCCGCATTCAACCCCCAGCGTGGTGGATTTGGCTCAATCACCCTTTGTGAGTAGGCCTACGTCCAGCAGTGCAATGGACTATTAAAAAGGTTGATATAGGCTGCGCCACACAAGTTGGCAGATGTGAAGTTAGCTACAAGCTGCGCAATATCCAATCCTGACTGAAGCTCGCATTTAGTCGCACGTTGATTGGCTATTGCGCAGTTTGTAGCTAACTTTACATCTGCTAACTTGTATGGCGCGGCCTATACAGTACAGTGCAGATGTAAAGTTACTAGCTTTTAACCGCGGCTCCGCCTGACTGATTTTTAGGGTTCCGTACCTCAAAAGGAAAAAACTGAACCCTTATAGGATCACTTTGTTGTCCGTCTGTGTGTATGTCAAGACTCTTTATCTCGGGAACGCGTAAAGATATCGAGTTGAAATTTGAACTGTATACGTATATCTAAGGTCTCTTGCAGTTGTCTAAAAGAAAAACTTCTTAGTTATCGTATAAAAAGTTTAAGCCGTTTATGTCGTAAAAAACCGCATTTTTCGACAATCACAAATATCAAAACCTACAGAGTACTTCCCGTTGACATAAAACTATGAAATTTGGCGAGAAGCATTGTCTTGGAGTACACATATAGGAATAAATCTGAAAACTGTACATTTTTATTTAAATCACAAAAAATAGGGCCTCACAATTCACAAAATATGGGTTCAAAATTCAAAGCGAGTAAATCGTATCATGTAAGGTATCATATAAAAGATATTCATTAGCATTTTTTAATGTATGACGAGAAAAGTGAGAAAAAAAAATTTTTTTTTCGATGATTATGAAATTTGAACAACTTTCTTCCTTGTTTTGTAGATATTTCTAAATTTGTACGGAACCCTCGGTGTGCGAGCCTGACTCGCACTTGTCCGGTTTTTATTTTTATGCCATCCTACAGAAACATTTTACTTTTTTGGATAAAAGTAGCTTAAGACATTTTCTGACGAAGTCTGTCTGTTGCTGCATAAAAGAGTGACCAACAAATACACTTTCGTACTTATAATATTAGCAAGGATTTTCTCATACCTTGACATCAGTAGCATCAGTAATTCCCACGCCATGCTTCAGTATCCACAACGTATCATATTGGTTTCCTGTGCAAGAAACCCATTCTCCCTCTACGACCTTATCATCTACTACCAAAGTTGCATTTGCATTGACAAATTCCTTATCAACAGTCGTGCTGAACGCAAAAGTTGTTTTAGACGGAGACACTGTATAGACAACCAGGCTTGTAGTTGTTTTTACTGCTCCTGTGGGAAAATCGTGACAATATTATATAACAGACGTAAAATAATTATTGTTAGACAATAACATAACAACCGACTTTATACTGAAATCAATAAAATTATGGATAATTCATAAACTACAAAATCAGATCATGATCGAAATACCTCTGAAGTATGATCAACCAAACAAAAAAGATTCAAAATTGTAAAAAAAAACAATAAAATTGAGAACCTATATTTATAAAATATAGATGTAATGGACTTTGCGCTATGGTTCGTGTTCGCATTATAAGCAATTCCGTATCCAAAAGAAAACCCCAAAAACATCATCCTTATTCTTAGGAAGTGGAGTTAATAGTTTAATTTAAAAAACCAGGAGATACGTTGTTCGCTGTTATCTTATTGCTATGTAAAAAAGGTTAAGGCCGGCGATAAAAAACGTAGACAATGAAATATTCATGATCTTGCATTATTCATTGTTTTTCATAAAATGATCAAATATATCCTTTTTTCTTTCTGTATTACTCAATTTAAAAACATTTGATATCTTTTTTTGTGTAGTTTAGAATAACTAAGCGGATGTTATACAGACAGACACACAAAGAAGGCGATCTTCACTTTATAAAAGTGTAGTTTATTTTAACTTTTGATCACCGTTATTTCAGCCATAAAACGTCCACTGCTAGACATAGGCCTTCCCAACAGATCTCCAATAAGACCGGTTGGAAGCTCGCACCCAGCGCGATCCTGCTGTCTTGATGAGTCATCCGTCCAGCTTGTGAGTTTTTTTTTTTTTTTTAATCTATTTCTTTTTGGGAGCTTTTGGACCGAAAGTCCGTGCCAGCCCCATCGTACCCTTATAAATACAAGCTTATTACATCTTATACCTACACACACATATTTTTACATACATTAAGATATAATAAGCCAGCGAGGCAGTCTCGTGGAGTTGGCCTGATTTAGAGACTGGAAGAAGGTCTCCACCATTCTGTAAATCACTCCAGCCTCCTCAGAGACGGGATTACATAACAAACTTTGTAATGCCAAAGAAGATATAATAATACTACGTATAGAACGGTCACTCGTTACCCCAATCCCCCCCACCCGTTTGAGTCTTCCTCACTTCCACCCCGCGTTTCACGTACCGATCGTGTACTCTGCGCGCGGGCTGCACTGGCCGGTAGATTTTGTAATAAAAAATACCTAGACTGTGACAATAGGGAAGAATTGTGCTGTGTATAGTTGAATATCCATAATACGTATATCAAAACAATACATTTTAATGTTTATCTAAGGATAAGTAAAAGGAACTTATTTTACATTATTTGGTAACTTTCTCTTCATATTTTCTTTCAAATAAAGTAGATCGGTTACTTATTGCTAAAATGCTTCCAAATTAAGTAATTGTTATACTTTTATAAGCACTAGATTTATATTCATTATTGCAAAACTGAATACGCAACTGTCTCACTCACGCGGCATGTCGTCACGTCGTGGTGATCGCTGACAGCCATAGACGTTCCGCACACAAATGCACGTGTAGCGTTCGTGCGTATGTGTGTTGTCTGTGAGTAAGTACTGTGTAGTGTGCGTAAGATAGCAGATTTTGTATGAAAAATTGCGGAGTGTCCGGGCTGTGGTAATGCCCCCACATTGGATTCGGTTACTTGAAGTTCGGCAAAGATTCGTTCTCTTTCGCGTTGATTCCGAATACATTCCATAAGTACATGGTAAACATCTTCCGGCTTGTTGCACTCCTCACAATTAGGTGACGATACTTTCCCCATTAGGAATCCGAATGCATTTAGTGGAATGTGTCCGGAAGCTTGTGAGTTGAGGTCCAACGCTGCACTTGCTAGTACGTGGTCTCCACTGGAGAACTTTTCGACCCCATCGGTCGCCATCATGTAGATCGTAAAAGACGATTGTGTCAAAGTCGAAAAGTATTTATTCGTAGAAATGGTGGTTACAAAGATCTTAATTTTATTTCTAAAGTACTACACAATAGGCACGATGACTGGGTAAAAAAAATCAATAATATAATTAGTCCGTCAGTTAGATTATCAAAAAATATTGGATACGTATTTTTTCTTTCGGCAATCAAACAACAAATGACAAAGATAAACCTTACCAAAGTTTGGGAGTGGGGGTCGTGACGTCACTTCTCTCACAGAAGTCTATACATTTGTATGGCACTTGTGACGTCACGCGGAACTTTGACGGGCTATATCTTCATAAATGTTTGTTTAATTGACAAACGAAAAAATAAATGTCTAATAATTTTTGATAGTCAAAATAGAACATCCCAATATATTCATCCGAATTTAATAAACAAATTACCATTAGAAATAAAAGATAACCTAACTCCAAAAAATATAAAACGTTGCATAAAAAATCTATTTAAATCATGCATAAAATGGAGCAACCTGTATCGGAGCGTTTCGTGCGCGCGGGCGCTGTAATAGCTGCGTTGGGCTTTGAAAGGAACTACCAGCTGTTTCTGAGTGGTCGTGCGTACTGAGCATTTTTGTGTAAATGTTGATTTGATAGGTAGTAATTATGTTATAATTTATGTAAATATTTAATCGAGAACAATTTTGTCTATACAAACCAATTTTAGGGTTTAAGACAATGTAATAAGTTGTAATATGTGTTATAGTTACGTATTTGAATAAACAAAGAAAAATACCAAATAGAAAAATATAATTAGTCCGTCAATACCTATTAGCCAATCCATCCATCCATCCATCCATCAGCCAAAGGACGTCCACTGCTGGACATAGGCCTCCCCTATGGATCTCCAATAAGACCGGTTGATAGCGGCTTGCATCCAGCGCGATCCTGCGGTCTTAATGAGGTCATCTGTCCACCTTGTGGGTGGACGTCCTACGCTGCGCTTGCCGGTACGTGGTCTCCACTCGAGAACTTTTCGACTCCATCGGTCATCAGTCCTCCGCGCTATGTGCCCTGCCCATTGCCATTTCAACTTGCTAATCCGTTGGGCTATGTCGGTAACTTTGGTTCTTCTACGGATCTCCTCATTCCTGATTCGATCCCGCAGAGAGACTCCGAGCATAGCCCTCTCCATAGCTCGTTGGGCTACTTGGAGCTTACTAATAAGGCCCATAGTGAGAGACCACGTTTCTGTGCCATAAGTCATCACTGGCAACACACACTGGTCTAAAACTTTCGACTTGAGGCACTGAGGTATGTCGGACGAAAAGACGCTACGCAATTTTCCGAACGCTGCCCATCCGAGTTGGATTCGGCGATTGGCCTCTTTGTTGAAGTCGGACCTACCTAACTGGACTACTTGTCCTAGGTAGACATACGAGTCAACGACTTCAAGAACCGAGTTTCCAACAGAAATCGGGGTGGGTAAAACATGGGAATTACACATGACTTTTGTCTTATCCATGTTCATCTTAAGACCCACCTGTTGAGAAACCCGATTGAGGCCTTCGAGCATCGTGCTGAGCTCTTCCATCGACTTCGCCATGACTACTATATCGTCGGCAAACCGAAGGTGAGTGAGGTATTCGCCATTGATATTGATGCCGAATCCTTTCCATTCCAGGAGCTTGAAGGCGTTCTCTAAAGTAGTCGTAAACAGTTTCGGAGAAATTACGTCTCCCTGTCTTACGCCTCTTTTTAAAGGGATCGCCTTGGAGCTCTCATCCTGTACTCGGACTGACATAGTGGCGTTATTATACAAGCACTTCAATACTTCGATGTACCGATAATCAATACGGCATCGTTGGAGAGACTCTAGCACAGCCCATGTCTCGACCGAATCAAAGGCTTTTTCATAGTCCACAAACGCTAAGCAAAGTGGCAGATTATACTCTTCGGTCTTCTGTATAACCTGCCGCAGCGTATGAATGTGGTCCATGGTGCTAAAGCCTTTTCGGAAACCGGCTTGTTCGCAAGGCTGAAAGTCATCAAGCCTGCGCTCGAGACGGTTCGTAATGACTCTTGAAAACAGCTTATAAACATGGCTCAGAAGTGAGATGGGTCTGTAGTTCTTCAATAAGGTGCTGTCACCTTTCTTGAAAAACAACACCACCACGCTTCTGTTCCATGCTTCTGGCGTGATGCCCTCGAGGACGACGGTGTTGAAAAGCTTCTGGAGGACTTTTAGTACCGGTGTTCCACCCGCTCTCAGCAGCTCTGATGTGATACCGTCGTCACCCGGCGCCCTGTTGTTCTTAAGCTGATTCAAGGCCATTCTAATCTCGTACAGGCTGATGTCCGGGATATCTTCGGTGAAGTGTCGGGTCAGCTTGGCTCTTGGATCTTTGGCCGCGCTGCTAACAGGCTTAGCAACCGAAGCGTATAGCTGTCCATAGAACCTTTCGATCTCCTCTAATACCTCTGCCTTGGTCGACGCTACACTGCCATCTTCTCTCTTCAGCTTTGTCAACTGGCTTTGCCCAATAGACGAATTCCTCGCGAACACTTTGGAGCCTTTGTTCTGCTCTATTGTCTCTTTAATATGTTTAGTATTAAAGAGACGAATGTCGCGCCGTACGGATTTTGAAATTTGTCTATTGAGCTGCCTATATGACTTTGCATCATCGGAAGACTGCAGTCTCTGTAAGCGTCGTTCGGCCATAAGATTTAGAGTTTGATCGGAAAATTTTTGAGGTCTATTTGTACGACGGGGTCTAAAGAATTTAGCACCCACCGTCTGGACAGTTTCTACGAGCCCGTTGTTAATCTCGTCCACCGACGCAAAGTTCTCCAGGCAAGCAAAGCGATTCGAGAGCTCGAGCTGAAAGCTCTCGGGGTTCTGGATATGGGCACGAGTAGGCCGGAGCGTAGACTTCATCAGGCGTGACCTTTCGAGTTTAACGTTAATATCCAATGTGCCTCTTACGATTCTGTGATCACTACCGGTTTTCACTCTGTGGATCACGGAGACATCATTAAATATCCGTTTCTCAGTGGTCATGATGAAGTCTATCTCATTTTTGGTGGAACCATCGGGGCTCATCCAGGTCCACTTCCTGTGAGGCGGCATCTGGAAGAAAGAGTTCATCATGAAGAGAAAGTCAGCCAGCCTCTGGCCCCTGGGGTTCCGTTGTCCATATCCAAATTGCCCCATTCTCAGCTCATCATCGCTTCTTTTGCCCAACTTTGCGTTGAAGTCCCCCATAACAAAAGTAAAGTGAGTCTTAGACGTATGTATGGCCTGACTTACGTCTTCATACATAGTCTCCACTTCGTCATCTGGGTGTGATGAGGTCGGTGCGTATACCTGAATGACCTTCAGTGAATACCTCTTGGATATTCTGAGTATTAGATAATATACAACCCTGCTCGACACACTTTCGATGGTGATAACGTTGTTAGCGAGAGACTTATGAACGAGAAAACCGACACTATCTTGGGACAGCTGGTCACCTTCCCGGTAGTAGAGCAGGTTGCCGGATTTCAGAGTTATCGTGTACTCCCCCTCTCTACGGACTTCAGACAACCCCACAATATCCCAACGCAACCTACTCAACTCTTCTTCCAGCTCAGCAATCCTCTCGTCAGTCCTCATTGTGCGCACGTTGTGTGTTACCAGGGCCAGTCGTCGTTTGCGGGAGTGGTAGCCGGGCGTCTGCCAGGGATTCTTAGCACCCCCTTCTCTACCGTTACCGGGGCCGCTACCGTAGCCCCGGGCTAGCGGAGCTGCTGGGGACTGGGGGCCTGGTCTATTTGTTCCTTCCATATATTGGGGGTATTTGCCCATAATCGCCGCGCTGGGCAAGCGTGGTGGCGATCGCAGAAAACGTAGCTTCGCGACAGAGATGCTGCTCCCCATCCCTGCCCTGTGCCATTTTAGCTACGTTTTCATTTGAATGGTTATACCGCCATTAGTCGGTTCCGCTGTACCTCAGTCGGCTCTTACGACACCTGGTACTAGAGGGGGGTGCTATTCTACTCTGCCGGCACTCCACGGCCTGATATTAGCCAATATGGCATACTATTTCGTTCAATATGGTTTCGTAGGAAAATACCTAATAGCCATCTCTGATAGAACCACGCGCTCGTGTCGTCAGGATCTGTAAATGCCGCGCTTTGGACCATCTTCAATTCGTGCTTGTGGTGGCTGTCTTCTATAGGTCTTCCCCCTGAAACGCACAATGATTAATTTTATTATGATTTGGTAACAGTAGCAGCTTTATCAATAATATTGATAAATCATATTATGCTAAACGAGCTCTGACGCAGCCGGAGCGCTATTCGCTATTCTATTTGGTTAGTCGCCTCAAGTGATCCGAAATATTTTATGTGTAGATAGTAAGATAAAAATAAGGAATAGGGTCGTGGTGGTCTAGTGGTAGTGAAACCCGCCTTACAATCGGTCGTGGTCAATAAGGTCGTTGGGTTCAAATCCCGGCCCGTGCCAATGACTTCTTGGAATTTATGTACGGAATTTCATACTACTGGCTTTTCGGTGAAGGAAAACATCGTGAGGCGACCTGCACACGCCTGTATAAGGAATTCGATGGCGTTTGTGAAATGTGAATCCAGCAACCCGAACTGGGCCAACGTGGTGGATATGGCCCAATCACCCTTGGTGGGTAGACCTGTGCCCTGCAGTGGACTATAAAAAGGCTGGTATAATATAGTACGGTAAGCTAGAATTAGTTAGAATATACAATAGGGCTGCTATTTTAAATGAAAGTCCCAAACAACAAATTAGAATAAAAAAATATGTGGTAGGTAAATGAACTGAGGCCCAGAGCGGCAGAAATTACTGGCTAAACTACAGACTTGATTGAATTAGACGTTGTCACGTTGCTTTGCGGAAGTTCATCTTAGTTTTAATTTTTTTGTGTATTTCCGCTTCAATGCGATTTAAGCACAATAAGTTTAAGGGTCAAATTCAACTTGTAACAAAATAGTATTATTCAATGTGAAACAATAAACTGAAATGTGAATGACGATAATTTGCTGGTGCCAGGCAGCAAAGTTGGGGAGACGAGAGTTACATGGAACTCAAGTTTCGTCTTTTTCAAAAGAAAAGAAAAACACATGGGGGGAGAGCTAACGCCGACATTAATTAAAATCACATATTTGGCCTTTCATTTCAAAGCTTATTTGATATTACATATTTTGAATTAGGTAATTAAATATAGCTATTCACTGATGGTAAATTTTCTAAAACATCATCTTGGAGCACCCTGTATCTAAACAGAGTAGGGACACTGGTGGTTACTAGTAGTAGACTAGTCTGACCATTAATCTGACCAGTGGGAAACACCCGTATAATCCGCGCCACACAAGTCGGCGAATGGGAAGTTATACTCCGTCCAACGAGACGAACTAATGGAGAAATCAAGCGCTAAACGTCATTGGTTGGAGATAAGGAACTTAGGGCGCGTACACGTTGCGACCAAATATCAGTCCGATTCTGTCTCTTGAGCAGTGCGGTCGTATTGTTCGGTGCTTAATTCAGTGTGTTCGGTTTAACTGCATACGACATGTGGTAGAAGTAGTAGAACCTAAAATGAACCTAATGGATAGAAATATGGAAACAATGCCAGAACGATTCGTTATAAACTTGGAGGATTACTCGAGTAATTCAGAAAGTGAATAAACGGTTAAGAAAATATTTTTTGTTTAATTTAATCATATCCTAGCATATTCGATTTGTACACAACAACTAAATATTTGTTACAGATTATGTTAAAGTAGACATTTGTAAAAATACCTATTATTTTTAGATGATAGAATTAGGAAGCGATTTAGATCGGCGATGTAAACGCAGCCTAACATTTTTAATAATTAGCCATGCCCATTGACCAATCCTGGCCATTTAAGTCGGAGCTGCGTCCTTATCACTTTCATACGATTGTGCAAGGGAGAGAGCGCCATATTAGTTCGTCTCGTTGGACGGAGTATAGGCGCAGAACGCTGCGCAACGCTGCTCTCTACGCCTGTGCTCACCACTACGCCTCGCGGCGTCGTCGGCACACGTGCGCAATAATGAGCGAATTACGGCGAAGTGTCATCTGCGGCTAACTTCTCATCCGCCGACTTGTGTGGCACAGATTATACTTGTAGGTCAAATTAATGTCAGCGTCAGCTCTCCATTGTGTATATGTCAAATATGTAACTTATAATATTCTCATTAGTCTCCTAGCCTATTTGAAATTAAACCTTGAGCAGTTTAATTCTATAAAGAATATTTTAGTAAATTACCTTTGAGATCAGGATAGAGAGCAACCAACATTTTGCTCCTATAATGCCAAGCAGAGTAGTTAGAGAAGTTATCATGTAGTTTCTCTGTGGTATAGTCAAATTCGTCTTTCAAGGGGGGCTTGCATTGACTAACAACAAATCTCCGGTAATCCCAAGTGTGAACTGAAAATGTAAAATAAACAATTATTATAAATAATCACATAACATTATAAGCACGAGCGCATGTAGGGAGGGTGGTGATCTTAAGATGTTCCTAAAACCTTTCACTAATGTATAAAATACAGGGCAGCCTCATCTATCCCTGTGCTCGGTATGTATAGGCCTCTCTTAGAATGCCATATAACGCGTAGATCTTGCGGCTCTTGCGTCAATCTTGTCCAAGTTCGACCTATGCCTTTATTCTCATATACTTCGGGACTATTCGCGCTCTGAAACCACGAGACTATGTAGGCTGAATACCCTAGACCATGATTGATGCAACACGGTTGGAACGAAGGGATAATAATGTATTTAACTTTCTCGTGTTTTCAGTGGGCGGTTAAGACCCGTAGTATATGAGAATAAGGTCATAGGTCGAACTTTGATAAGACTGGCGCAAGATCTAGGCATAAGAATAATGTGTTGTAAGTGTTCAAATCATGCAAGTTTAAAAATAACGATTATAACTTTGTTAACCCATCTTGCCTAGAAGAAATCGCCATGGGTGATAGGGCCGCTACTTTATAATCATATTTTTTGTCGTATATGTGTAAATAGTGTTTATTATTCATATTGTGGTTGTAAATAAAGAGTTTTGTCTGTCTATCTGTCTGTCTGTCTTGCTGCCTTTATGAGACGCATGCTATACTAACCACCACACAAATCGGCGGATGGGAAGTTATGCGCAGAACGCTGCGCAAAAGCCGAAATATAGGTATGCACGGGAGCCAGAGAGACGAGGCGCCGGGGCACACCTGCCTGCCAATCTCATGCATCCCGCGCGCTCCCTACGCCCGTGCTCGACACTACGATACGCGGCGTCAGAATTGTGCACACATGCGCAATAATTAGCGAATCACGGCGAAGTGTCATCTGCGGCTAACTTCTCATCCGTCGATTTGTGTGGCGCTTAGTATACATCATCCTCACCTCAGCCACAACTTACAAAACTTCAAGTTTGAAATATCAGTGATTATACTTACAGTTCCTCTCATCAAACTTCAAATAAGTATTACACAATGCAAGCTCCTTGTTCCAGTCAGGGTCCATCCTCGTAGTGAGAACCCATTCCCTCTGATGCCATGCACAATAAGATTTTGGGTTTATTTTCAAACAATATTCAGTCAAATGCAATTCTGCATCAAATATCTGAGAGAGTTCTTCAGGGGACTCAACTTTCCTACAATAGTAAAAATAATTATATTTTAAAAAACAATGTGTCGTAAGAATCCAGAAGACTAAAGAAGGCTTAGTTATACAAAACACCCTCATACCATCTATGAAGTACACATGAAAAAGGCTTCAGTCTTTTTAAACTTATTAAAAAACAAGGGATGCTACCACATCAGTAAGTGGCTATGCTGATATGGGCCATTATTATTTATTACTAGCGGACCCGGCGAACTTCGTTTCGCTTTCCGTAAGAACCTTGTACAGAGTATTAGAAGACTACAAAAAAAAATAAGCCAAATCGGTCAAGCTGTTTTCATGTTATGTCGTGACAACGGAAAACGGGTTTCATTTTTATAAATATAGAATAAGTTTAAAGTGAATCATTTTGAAGTCAGAGGTTTAGCATAAAAAATGACAATTTATTACTGTAGAACTAACATGGCACAACTTTTTTTGACAAAACAAACCTGAGTATATCAATGATTTCTCTCCTGATGTTCCAAAGAGTATAAATATCTGGATTAGATGACAGAACTTTTCCAGTGAGTTCCAGTAACTCTTTATCCAATTCTGCAACTTTCCTCTGTAATATAACTATGTATTATAGATTCGGTTTCCTGATAATTAATAAACTTACCAAAATAACCGTTTCATGTATGCAAAATGTGGGTGCAGGTTTACATATTTATTGCAATTGAGCTTTATCTCTATAAATATTTTTTTGGCAAAAAAGTTGTACATAAGTAGGTAATTATATTTTCTCAAAATTCATTAACTTCAGAGATACAGCATATTTATGTAGGTACATCAGATTAATATTGGTTGGATCAAACAAGCATTCAATCAAGAATAAAACAATGTTAAGTGAGTTGTAGCTAACAAGACAGATGTTAATTAATGTTATTGATGCAGGAAACTGGTACTGATTAGTTAATTTTTTTTTACTTGTAAGCATGATGAACTGGCTAGGACATTCTAAAGCCAATTCAGTAATGATGATTAAATTATATAACTTTACTCAACAACCATAGAATGTCCAGCTACTAGACAGGAATTAGTATCTGATGACAGGAGAAGCAGGGTGTATTAGTATTCTGACGATCTTTAAGAGGGAGGTCCTACACTGTGCTCAGTAGTCTCTTATTCATTCCAAAAACTTCCTTCACAGTTCCATCAGCCATTAGCTCTATTACCTATGTTATGAATCACATTCCGGATTAGTCAGCATGATAATTGTAATGAAATACCTTTTGAATAATTTTTTGCATAGCATATTTGAAAACTTTTAGTTTTTCTTGGCGTTCCTTCTCTTTCCTAGCCTTTTCTTCCTCAGTAGTCCTGACTTTAACTCTACCGTGCTGAAATAACAGAGAAATTAATCGTATAAACTTATCAAAAAAGGACGAGAATTATCACAAAATCCTTTGTAGAGACTCACCATCTCCAAGTGTACCTAAATCAAATTTAGAATTTACGAACGAGAATATTGACGATTATCTCCGTGTAACGGTATAGTTTCCGAAATTACATTAGTTTAATAACTTTATTAGAAATTACTGAATTACTTTGTTGATAAAATCAATTTCCTACAGGCATGGAACATAGAAATAAAATAAAGATGAGGCGCTACCCATACACACTTGGTCGCACGCTATGTTCTTCATATTTTGTTCCATAGCACTCTTCTTCTTCTTCTTAGTTTTGGCGTCGCATTATTGTGCATTTGCCAGTGTCAACTATTAAGTTTTAATAATATTTTATCAAAATAGTCACTGTGGTAGTCTCGTCATAGTCCAATAAAGTCGCGGTCAAGTCCAATCATAGTCCAAGTCATACCTCAGTATAGCAGTGGAGACTTTACTAGAGGGGTCTATGGAGTTTTGGTAACAACACAGAACAACATGATAGTCATGCACGTAAATCATCTCATAATCAACGAAATACCACCATTTTTCACTAATTATCACTGATAAAAACACAAGTTTAACAAAATAATACAATAAGGCGACATGATTTTTCCGCGTTCCCGCCAAAACTCTTCCATAGCACTCCGAGCGAGCCGGAGCAACGGCCCCAATTAAACTGGGGTGCGTTTAAGCATTCCAGTTATTATTCATTTATGCTGGTTAAAATATAGGTAATCTGAGCTAGATCAATCCTATCACTCAAATTATATCATATATTCATACTCATACTCAAATCATATGATTTTTTTGTTTGTTTTGTATTGTATACGGTCTTTTTTAAGTTGATGTATGTTTATTGATATGTCACTGAGCTATTAATTTTGTATGTTATTAATGTTGTAAAGTTAAACCTACCCTTGTTTACCCTTCTATCGACACTATTTGTATTTCGTTATTTTATAAGTTTCCTCGTACCTACCTATTTTGTATCTGTCGAATAAATAAATTTCATTTCAAATAAATTTTTGTACAGCGCCCCTGGCGAAGACGAGGTAGAACTAACAGAAATGTATGGAGCCACATCCCAACGTAGGTAACGCACATTTAAGTAAACTATGCAAAACCTGTTCTAAAGGCTCTGGCGAGCTCTTGAATTATGTGTCAAATACAATTTGATGACAACTATACCTTGTAAAAATAGTCGTGATCCACGAGCATGAAATTCACATTTTGATAATAAAATTATGGTACTTGATGTGCGTGAGTCATTACGCGTATGTCAATGTCTCGTATCAAGCTATTTTTACATGGTATAGTTAACCAATTAGAGAAAAGATAAAATGTATCTACAAAAAAAACTTCGCTAAAACTTAACCAAGCAAAAAAATACACTGGTGAGAGTACTTAAACGGAGCAGATTATTTTTAGCCGTTACGTTTTTTTTGTCTGATGGATACCCTACGGGTGATATAGACTGCGTAAACGTATCCCAGAGTGCGTTGACTTACCGTAGATAGGTGAAAATTACATATCCATCAGGCAAAATACAAGATATAGTGCAAGTCAATGCTTTTAGGGTTATTTTGTTTTTTTTCCTAATGGAATAGAACTATGTCGATCCTAGGTATGGTATGGTCGATTGCAGGGTCTACAATTATAACCTTTCATTATAACCATAATTTATTAATAACTTTAGTTACAAGTCTGTTAGTTAGTCATTAGAATGTACGGCAGTCACATTTCCATGATGTATAAGGGCATCGTGCTTGTCACTACCAATTCATGGGCGCTAAATGAGTTTTCGTAAACTTACAACCAGTTGTATTTTTGCAAATGCTAAAAAACTTAAAAATGAATTTCACGTGCAGACCTAGGATTCTACCTTAACTATCCAATGGCTGCCATATTGAGTGCTAAGAGCCGTGTGGTACATGACGCCGGAAGTTTTGAGGTGTTTTGAGTCTATAAAAACTTTTACATCTATGGTATACATAAATCCATATCAATCAATGTTGTCAACGTCAAATTAAGATATGTTGTCAAAATTGACAGTCGTTATAATCGTTAGCTGTCAATGTTAAACTAGCTGTTGCGCTCTTAGATTAGGGTTGCGCTTGTTTTCTTAATTTCAAAGAGGGTCGATCTTCTTAGATTATTGGTTGATCTTAGAGTATACAAAAAGGCTCCATCAAACACAGGCGGTACGAGCGGTAGAGCGGTACGAGCGGTAAA
Organism: Hypomecis punctinalis; assembly: GCA_949316475.1. Lineage (NCBI taxonomy): Eukaryota > Metazoa > Arthropoda > Insecta > Lepidoptera > Geometridae > Hypomecis > Hypomecis punctinalis. Next base: position 12,041,127 of record OX438799.1, read on the forward strand.
GGGCGGTACGGCAGTACCGCGACCGGACCTGTGTGAGCCCTTCTTATATAACCAGTACAATACAGATGCCCGCCCGTCTGCTATACCGCTCGTATCGTACCGCCTGTGTGTAAAGGAGCCTTAACTAAAGTACTTTAGTTTTGTGTACTTTAGTTATGTATACCTACTCTAAGGGGTTGATGCTATAGTGGTTTTAACAACGTGAATTTGGTTTTCTTCTTCCTTTTGCGCTTCAATTTTATCTCATCACTTATATTTTTAATTTTCTAACCCCTTTCGTTGCAGTCATTCATAGCAACAGCCGCATAACGCCCACACATTCTACCGATATCTACTACACTACATTCTAACAAGGAAGTTACATACAAGAACTGGAAAGCTTACGAAGCAAAATTTAAAAAATAAAAATGTACTTTATTTCTATGAGCAAAATGTTTACACTTGTTTCTTACTTATCGAAAGGGAAAAACGTTCCGAGCAGGACAGCAACAACTGTGGGGTGTTGTCCCTTTCTCGAAAGTTACTAGTGTTAATAAAACTATGGAAAACTATTGGATGGTAGATTATTTCATATATCTGGTAACCATTAAATAGCATATAATCGTACACGTTGATAAATAGATTAGCATAAAATGTATTGTAATTAACGTATTGAGTTCTAAAATATTTTGATTTTAATATTGATACGTAATTATTTTTGCAATACAAAACTGTTTTTTCGTATTAGTAGAATGAGTAGTAATTTAACAGCTACGCACGACTGCACATATGGGGCTTCAAACAACAATATGGCTGATAATTTATGGAAAAGTCGTCTTTCTGCTTGCTGCTTAATATTTTGATACGTTGAAAAATTGTTGCGTTAAGGGCTGTAATAGTGAAGCTTATACTGTTGTTTGATTTTATTTTTAAGAAACGCTGACGATCTTTTCTTAAAAAATTACTATCTAGCTATGGGCTAATAAGTAATTTAAATCTAACTTAAATTGCTAAGTATTATAAACTAAGAATGTGTTCATCAACACTTTTCTTATTGTCTCTATTAAGGTGAAGACACTACGTTATTGTGTTCTTTATACGCGGCACTAGCACTATAACACTATGATTACGAGTTAGCATTCAATTAACTTTAAAACTAATTCGAACGGTTTTGCTCGTTTAAGTCTTCTCACCGTGTCCGTTTGGTCGAGGAGCTGGATTGCCTCAACATTCACATGGTGGTGAAGTCTATAGTCGTGAGCTTCTGCGTATTTTTGTATTGTACTTTTTACAGATTCCACTTTAAGGTCTCGGTGGAGATCATCATTTCTTACGTATCAAGGTGCATTTGTGATGTCCCTTAGTACTTTATTTTGGAATCTCTGTATGATAAGGATGTTACTTTGGGCGGCACAGCCCCATAGCTGTATACCATAAGTCCACACTGGCATCAGGACTTGTTTGTACAGTAATAGTTTGTTCTGTATTGACAATGAGGATTGCCTCCCAAGCAGCCAATACATCTTGTTGTACCGAAGGTTTAGTTCTTCTCTCTTTTTCTTGACGTGTGCCTTCCAGCGAAGCTTTGCGTCGAGAGTCATTCTTAGGCATCTGGCTGTATTCTCATATGGAATTATTTTATTGTTGATAAAAATTGGAGAATACTGGTGTTGCTTGTAACTAAAGTCTGTGTGGATTGACTTTGCTTCATTCAATTTAATTTTCCATCTCTTGGTCCATTCGTAGACTTTGTTTACCGTCAATTGTACCTTTTCTGCAGCTTCTTGATGGGTACTGCCAATAGCCATTATAGCAGTGTCATCAGCAAAGGTGGCAATTGTGTTGTTTTTGAACTCTGGTATATCACAAGTGTATAATAAGTACAGGACCGGACCTAACACACTTCCTTGTGGTACGCCAGCTTTGATATTTTTCAGTTCTGAATAGGCATCTTCTTGTCGAACCCTGAATAGTCTATTGGTAATATATGATTCTAGGATATCTACATATGCTTTCGGTAACATGGCTCTTAAATATCAAGCCTTCATGCCAAACTTTGTCGAATGCTTGTGCTACACCTAAGAACACAGTAGAACATACCATTTTGTCTTCAAGGCATTTTTCAATAATATTTGTTATTCTATGTACTTGGCTTATACTGGTTCTGGAATTTAATTTTTTAGGTAAGTTTCTTAGGTTGTTTACAAATTTCTTGTGTAGGGTGACAATAACAACACAACATTTCGGGAATGTGATGTAATGGTCAAAAGCGAGTCGAGATTTTCAATTTTTTCAATTTGTTTATTTATAGAAAATGTAACTTACAGCACTTTACATTTTTTATCTTTAAAGACTACGAATTAAAAAATTACATTAAATAGAACAGAAAATACAAACATGAATTAAAAGTAATATCAAAGAAGATACGAGTATAATAATACTACGTATAGAACGGTCACTCGTCACCCCCCCTTTGAGTCTTCTCTTCCTCTCTTCCACCCCGCGTTTCACGTACCGATCGTGTACTCAGCGCGTGGGCTGCACTGGCCGGTAGGTTTTGTAATAAAAAATACCTAGACAGCGACAATAGGGACGAATTGTGCCCTGTAGGGTTGAATATCAATAATACGTAACAAAACAATACATTTTAATGTTTATCTAAGGATAAGTAACAGGAACTTATTTTACATTATTTGGTAACTTTCTCTTGATATCTTGATATTATCTTTCAAATAAAGTAGATCGGTTACTTATTGTTAAAATGCTTCCAAATTAAGTAATTGTTATACTTTTATATGCACTAGATTTATATCAATTTTTGCAAAATTGAATACGCCACTGTCTCACTCACGCGGCATGTCGTCACGTCGTGGTGATCGCTGACAGCCATAGACGTTCCGCATACAAATGCACGTGTAGCGTTCGTGCGTATGTGTGTTGTCTGTGAGAAAGTACTGTGTAGTGTGCGTAAGACAGCAGATTTTGTATGAAAAATCGCGGAGTGTCCGGGCCGTGGTAATATGAACAGCATCGTGTTATTTTTTTTTTCGCCTACTACCTGTACCTACCGTTATATTTTAGGAATATTTGAGATTACAATTTGACTTCTTTGCAATATGAAAGAATATTTTTAGCAATTGTTGTCCATTCGTCGGCAAACACGTCTACTAGCGGGTGGGAAGCGCTGAGGCCATTCAGATGATGGTGTAGAGATAACGTAATGAACTGATGTACTGAGCCAAAAGGAGGTTTACTATAAGGCCAACCAGCAATTTGAGGAAAAAATCAGCTGTTTCATACATTTTGTCAATACTGAGTTTCAGTTTTGTATGGAACAGCTTATTTTTCTCGTATTTCGGGTTGTTCTCATAGTAAACGTTCGTAATGATGGTCTTAATCAACCAATTATTTTGACACAGTACAGGGTAAGCAGATGGCCCTGTAATAATAATAATAATATTTAAATTTCAGGTTAATCCCACCTGAAATACAAATAATTTCCCTCATTCTTTTATTGACCTTCGACCGTATATACTTAGTATTTCGTAGTAGTTTGAGTGTCCTATTATATAAAGTTACATACAAGTTGGATACACTAGTAGAAAGAGATACATTCCAATGTCGGTTCTTACTCTTCGTAACGTTTTTGGGATGCACCTTCGAGCATATACCAATGGAGATGTTAATGATAAAATCCACGAACATAATTGTCTGCCAATGTTTACGGGGGACGGGGAACACACGCATTGCACACGCGCAAATAAAAATATTATTTGTGTAAACGCATACTAAAACAATCTCGCAAACCATCATATAATACGCACACAGTTATAAAATATAGCGTAGTTACGCAATACTTCGACGCACACTATGATAATATCTAATGATGGGCATTCTTAAGATGATTTTGTATTTTTTCCGAAAATTATGTTTCTCTTAGTTTTTATATGTAATTACGATGGTTTATTGAGTGTAAAGTGCTAGTGAACGTGCATGCGTGCGTGTGTAGGCAAATGGTACAACATTGATAAATGTTACTTTCGTTGCGGCAATCTCGTTGAAACTTGCAGTAAAGTTACCATCCACTTTACTGTGGGTATAACATACTAAGACTATGATTTTTACAAAGATTCCGACCAAAAGACGCTGTACCCAGGTCATGCATTAACTTATTAAAAAAATAATACAGAAATTCGCAATATATTAGGTTATTTTGCTATTTCCGAAAATAATTTTTCAAAAATTATTTATTTCCGAAGGTTGTGACTTTGAATATAATGTTATATTTATGGTATGATCTAGTTATGAAAAAAAATACATACTGCTAAAGCGATTGGTGATATTGTAAACGAGAGCCAAATAAAATAGTCCAATAGGTAGGTACTAACACATCGCATTTTGAAAGTTTAAAATTCATTCAATCAATTTCACTCACCTTTTTTCCCCGCACTACGCCTTCTACCAAGACGATGGCGTCGTAAAACTGTCGCTAATCTATCGCAACTGGCAGTTCTTTTAAATCACAATTATTGAAAACTACATACACGATTGACAAAAATAACACTTACTTGTGATAGGAAATACCGTGTTCCCGTAAGTTTGGAAGTCACTGATCGACTGTTACACAAAAATACTGCACAGTTCACCATTTTCACGGAGCACTACTTCGCGACACGAAACGACACCTAATGGCCGCGGTCGCGAATGAAATAGTTTTATATAACGTGTATGGCCGAGGAGCGGCAAATGGCCAGCAGAGGGGTACGCCTTACGTTAACATCTCCTTTGGTATATGCTCGAAGGGATGCACGTAAGCTTTCCAGTTCTCGTATGTAACTTCCTTGCATTCTACTCAATCTCCATCTTTATGACCGTTACTGTACTTCGACGCTTTATAAAATGGAAAAAAAAACATGTTTTGACGTTGAGTGTTAAATAAAAGTGACTTTGACGTTACACTGGGTGGATGAAAGGGACGAAAGAAAAGTTTACGAAATAACCTGGAATTGAAAGTAAACTTTATTTTATTTGGTAATTCTTGCTCCCAAGTGTGTACTAATTGTGAAATCATAACATATTTTGTCAAAGATTTCATTGTGAGAAGTAATATAATGAATAATGCACCGCAATATTCACTACGCTGGAATAATTATGTATCCCACGTAACAGAGGCTTTTAATGTCCTCCGTTTTGAGAATGACTTGGTGGACGTGACCCTGTGTTGCGACGGAGGCAAAATAAAAGCTCACAAAATGTTGCTCTCGGCCTGCAGCAACTACTTCAAGCAAATTTTCAAAGAAAACCCTTGCCAGCATCCTGTGATAATATTCAGAAACTTCAAGTATGAAGACCTCAATGCAATCATCAACTTCATGTATCATGGAGAAGTGAATATCTTTCAAGAACAGTTGGAGTCGTTCCTCAATACGGCTGAACTGTTGGAAGTGAAAGGTTTGACTGATAATGTGGAGGAAGAAGCGTCTCAAAAGTTAATGAGAATAAGTGACAATGCATCCCTAGATTTAAGTGCAAAATCGAATAGATTCCCTGAAGATATTGTGCCTGTTCTCTCTGATGAGCCAATAAACTTGGCGACAATGCAGACTGTAAGAGAAGAGTACATTCCACAAGTGAGCTCTGTGACGCTCATACCTGAACCAGAAAATGGTGCTATAGAAATACAGCAAGAAACTTCAAATGTTGAGGAAAGAGGGAGTCCGAGACCTAAAGTAGCGACTCCACCAAGTGAAGACATGCAAGTTGACATGCAATCAACTTCAGCAGAAGATTTAACAGAGAAAGGTATTTTTTGTAGTATAATCAATTTAATTTATAAAAATTATAAAGTATTTTTTTTTTGCATTGCATTTACAATTCTCATTCTAACTTGATTGAAAATTGCTGAAAGATAATAACAGTTTTAGTTATATTTTAGGGTTCCATACCCAAAGGGTAAAATCCTATTACTAAGACTCCGCTGTCCGTCTATCACCAAGCTGTATCTCATGAACCGTGATAGCTAGAATGTTGAAATTTTCACAGATAATGTATTTCTGTTGCCGCTATAACAACAAATACTAAAAACAGAAAAATATTTAAGGAGGGCTCCCATAAAACAAATCTGAATTTTTTGCAGTTTTTCTCACTATATTAATAATGTGACAGGTAGATATAATATACATACAGGTATACAGGTACTTGTATACAGGATATACAGGTTTGTACTTGTAATATCTACAAAATATTTAATTAAATATGAACTTTAAGAATAAATTATTTAAAAAAAAATATTTAAAGGGGGCTCCTATACAAGTAATGTGATTTTTTGCTCACTATTAATAATGGCAACAGGAAAATGCTTGAAATATTCACAGCATATTATTATATTGTATGTACCTTCAAAAGTAAATAATTAAATCAAAATAAAACATACTCGAATCAAGGGGGGCTTCCATACGGTACGGAACCCATGCTGCGCGAGCACGACTCGCACTTGGCCGATTTTTTTATCAATAGTCTTGTTAGCATGCAGCATAATAATGAAAAACATGTATTAAAGATAAAAAGAAAGTAAATATCATATAATCAATCACAAGGGGATATCCTTATCACGTGATTACTGTTACAGTAGTACATTATCTGAATTAGCCATTGATAAAAGTTTAAATCCAAATGTATTGCAAGATACCAATTTTTATCACTGGCTATGTGAGGTTCCTCACACATTGTAAATCATAAACAAGAAAATAGATAAAATGTGTACAAGATGTATCAATCTGTACTGTACCAGCCTTTATGCCCACTGCAGGATGTAGGCCTACCCTATGTATCAATCAGATATATTTATAAGATAGATATCCACATTGTTTTTGTAAAAAGGTGCTAGTTCAGTGTGTGGGGCTGATAGATAAGATAGAAAAAGATAGATCCTGCACTGACATCCTTCAAGGGGCGTTTTGTGCATTTCCTCTTCAAGTGTCTACCTGAGCCAGCCAAAGTCCTTAAAAGAATGGTTCTTGGCCGCTAGCACAACTGCTCCAGTGGTTGATCACCACGCAAGGTAGCCTATGGTCTGGTCTTCCTCCTTTGCACTGTTAGTATCATTGAATAGATTATTGATTTTTATCACTATACAAAACATGTGAACTTAGAACCGCATGTAAATTTCATATGAAATGATTTGACTTTGACTTTAAATGTTTACTACTGAAACATCGGTAGGTTCAAGAGCACGTAATTTTCCAATACTAATCAAGCCTGTCAAGGTGTTTAAGAACCATCACTATGGAAGACGTTGCAACCACAAACATTAAGTTAAGCAACATCCAGCACAAATAATGTATTTCTGTTGCCGCTATAACAACAAATACTAAATACAGAAAAAAATATTTAAGGAGGGCTCCCATGAAACAAATCTGATTTTTTTGCAGTTTTTCTCACTATATTAATAATGTGACAGGTAGATATAATATACATACAGGTATACATGTACTTGTATACAGGATATACAGGTTTGTACTTGTAATATTTACAAAACATTTAACACACAGTCACCCATCGAAAGACTGATTGTGCTGTGCTGTAGGTGGCATTTACAACTGAGTGCTTCTGTGGCTCTGATGACATGTTAAATTGTAGGTCCCGGTTTTAACCGTTTAGCCTTGTCAGAGGCCTTCAGGTGGTCTAAAACTCTGACACCAGGGCTAGCCACCCGGCCTATATGAACATGCTTACTTACCAAAAACATTTTACAGAAAAATATCTGAATAAATTGGATGTAGTTTAGCAGAAAGGACTCAACCCACATGGCTGTCCAAAATCAAAACGTAGTAAATGTCTGATAATGCAAGACATTTTTTAATACATTTTTATTTTGGACAGCCATGTGGGTTAAGTCTTTTCTGCTAAACTTTGATAAATGAGTACATTCATTTTTGCACATCCAACCTTCCTCTCATCTGAATATTCAAATTGACCTCAGTATTAATATCTAAAACACTTTTTTTCCTTTTCAGAATCAGATTTGGTGAAGTTCCGCTGCCAACTATGTCCAAAAGGCTTTAAGCACCCCACCTCTCTAACTCTGCACAAAGATTCCCACGCCGGCAAAACGCAGTGTCCAGTCTGCCACAGATCCTTTTCGCGATCCTATGATATGAGGAGCCATTTGCAACGGATACACCAAGGGAAGCAACTGACCATCAAAGAAATCAGATATAAGAACAGTAGCGACAGCACGGCCCCAAAACAATTCACTCATAACATATAGTTATTATTATTGGTAACATGTACGACCAACTAATCTGCAACAGTGGCTAAACAACGAAATTAAAATTTCTATAGCCAAGCTAGTTGAGTTCGCTTAGAAACTGTAACAGTGGCTCCCTTACAACTCAACAACAGATAAGTTGGTTGCGCAGCATGTTACCAAATTGCACACAGTGTAAAATATAGAATATTTTTGCATATAATAGATAGGCCTATCAATATGACAAATTGATATGTATTTTAATATTGGATTATATATTTTACTATATGTATGTTATACTGTCACAAAATAAAATTGCTCAGTGTTGTAGCTTATGCTATTTTTTATACTAGTCTACAATATTACTGTTTTAATATAATACTGTTTCTATTATTTAGTTGTTTTATTCAAAGTAGGATTCGACTTGCTCGGTGGCTCAGTGGTTAGTGAACCTGACTTCTGAATCAAACAGGCGTGGGTTTCGATCCCCACCCAGGCAAGCATTTATGTGATGAATATAGGTGTTTGCTCTGTGTCTGGGTGTTTTTAAGTACTATCTTGATAAGTATGTATTTAAAATATGTATATGTAGTACATATATGAGTTTCTGGTAGCCATATCACAAATAACAAGCTTTGCTGAGTTTGGGGTCAGAGACCGTGTGTAAGATGTCCTCAAATATATTTTAAAAAACTTACTCTAGTGTAATGGCTGATAGATACATCGTATATGTAAAAGTACAATGCAAGAGGGTGTATTTTCGGTTGTGCTTATAAAACAAATATTTCTAAGCATATAAAAAACTTCTGGAATGGAGACGAGACGTGCCAGCAAGCCCAGCGTAGGACGCCCATCGACTAGTCGGACGGAGGAGTGCGGAAGCGTGCCCGTAGCCCCAACACCAGGCGCAGTGTGGAGTACCCAGGGTTTTGAGTGGATATGCCGTCAAGTCTGCGGAAACTCCCACATAACCACCCACCTATAATGGTGGTGGACTGATGATATAATACCGCAGGTACGCGCTGTGGATGCATGCCGCTTCCAACCGTATTATTTTGACCTTAGACTTAACTTATTGAAAATTCATAGGGAAGGCCTATGTCCAGCAGTGGATGTACTAAGGCTGATGCATGGATGGTTAAACTCGCAGAACAGAAGAACTAGGTTTATTTCTCTCTTCTGTGATTAAACTTATCATTTTTCGATAACCGACTTCAACCGTATAATACGAATAGTTCGCACGGATCGATGTAGTAATTTCCACATTATTGTTTCATTTTATTTAAACTTAGCGGATTTCGATAAAAAATAAATAGGACTAGGTACCTCTGAAGTATGATCTAGGTACCAAACAAAAAAATAATCATCGTAACGCATGACCGAGTAATCGCGTAACATATAGAAATCAAAAGTGGATCTGATGGACATTGGACAAGAATGTCATGTGTAATTCCCTCATTATACCCACCCAAATTTCTGTTGAGAGCTCGGTTCTTGAAGTTGTTGACTCGTGCCTATAGATAGGGCAAATAGTCCCATTAATAGTCGGTTAGAAACGCGGCTGAAATGAAAGGGTCCAGTTAGGTAGGTCCGACTTCAAGAAAGAGGTCAATCGCCGAATCCAACTTGACTGGACAGCGTTCGGAAATGCGTGGGTATTGCGGCGTTTGGCCCCGCAAGCTGTTGGTCCCGCGGGGCGAATCGACCATGACTCTTTTTGAAGGCCCCCATTGGGCCCGCGGGGCGAAACGCCAATAACTAACAACTAACTAACTAACATTTCGGATGACAGCTGTCAAACTTAAAAGTAATTTATCTCGGTAATTATCGATTCTAGACTACTGCTGTCTTCACAAAAGTGACAAAGCTCAACAAGATCTACATTTAGGATGACAGCTGTCAAACTTAAAAGTGATTTATCTCGGTAATTATTGATTCTAGACTACTGCTCTCTTTACAAAAGTGATAGAGCTCATTGAGATCTACATTTCGGATGACAGCTGTCAAACTTCAACGTGATATATCTCGGTCATTTTTTATATGTCAGGTAGCCGATGTTTTTAACTGACAGCTGTCATTTTATAATTTTTACAGCTGTCAAAGCAAAGTTCATGCAAACGGATTACTTTTGCACACAGAGCTTTTGCAGATAATAAGTAAAAGTAAAAAAATATACTAAAAGGAACTGGAAAAAAGTATCCTCTACATCCTTTTCCTAGTTCTAAGCTATCTCTTTACCAATTTTCAGCCAAATCGGTTCAGCTGTTCTTAATTAGTTAGTTATAAATTGTGTAACTAATACGACTTTCTTTTATAAATATAGATAGAAGATATAAGATAAATGATTTTCTAAAAAATTTGTGAGATATAGTGTGACAGATTTACCATAAAAATCTTTTTCTATCATGGCATCTGTGGGACACGGTTGGTACTTAATCCCACAAACTTCTAAAGAGCCCCATGACAATTATATTTTTATTCTAGATAAAATTAAAAAGTATATTTTAGATAAAAAGACATGGAATGGTTCATTTGTTTGCTTCAAATGAAATATTTATGTTTACAAAACACGTGAAACCAATTTGGCACATTAGTTTCATGTGATGATCATTCAATCATCAATTGCATCATTCAAACAAATGCATTTTTGTTCATACACTCCCATAGGACTCATAGAATGACGCCCTCAAAATAATGCAATTGTTTATTTTTTCCATTGACTACTTTTCTACTTAAATGTACAGATAAAAAAGTGAATCGCGGGGCGAATCGCCCAAGACTCTTTTTGAAGGTCCCCATTCGCCCCGCATTGTTTGGAGCGGGCCGAATGGGGACCTTCAAAAAGAGTCTTGGTCGATTCGCCCCGCGGGTCCAACAGCTTGCGGGGTGAAACGACGCAGGACTCAAATGCGTACCGTCTTCTCGTCCGACGTATCTCAAGTCGAAAGTGTTCGACTGAAAGTATGTGTTACCACAGTTACCAGTGACGACCATTATGGTACTAAAATCTCTTACTTTATTAATAAGCTCCAAGTAGCCCAAAGAGCTATGGAGAGAGCTATACTTGGAGTCTCTCTGCAAGATCAAATCAGGAATGAGGAGATCCGTAGAAGAACCAGTTACCGACATAGCCCAGCAGATTGGCAAGTTGAAATGGCAGTGTGCAGGGCACATAGCACGGAGGACTGGTAACCGATGGGTTCGTAAAGTTCTTGAGTGGAGACCACGTACCGGCAAGCGCGGCGTAGGACGTCCACCAACAAGGTGAAATATTTTGTAACGAATGGTTTTCGATTCTTCGGCATCGTCATCATCATTTAGACACTTTATGGGTAAGAGTGCTACATCCTACATCACAACTAAATGCAAGCAACGCGTAGTGTGAATAAAAATAGCAATAGTAGGTAGAGTACCTATGTGCAAAAAGATAAACTATGACTGTTTTTTAGGGTTCCTTAGTAATACGAGAAACTTATCAGCTTACACTGTAGGTAGGTACTAATCAAGCCGAAAGAGGATAATTAACACCATCATTAAGAACAACTTTTACCATGAGGCCAACCCAAAATTCGAGAAAAATATCAGCTATCACCATTTAAAATTGCAACTCAGCAGTGCGAATACCGTTCTTATTTAAGATCGTTAATTTGACATTTAAATCGTTAAAATTCGCTAAAAATCGTTTATTTCTACGAATTTTAGCGATTTATATGTCAAATTTCCGTTTTTAGGGTTCCGTACCTCAAAAAGAAAAAACGGAACCCTTATAGGATCACTTTGTTGTCCGTCTGTCCGTCTGTCCGTCTGTCCGTCTGTCCGTCTGTGTGTATGTCAAGACTCTTTATCTCGAGAACGCGTAAAGATATCGAATTGAAATTTAAACTATACGTATATCGATGAACTCTTGCTGTTGTGTGAAAGAAAAGCTTCTCAGTTGTCGTTTAAAAAAGTTAGAATCGTTTATGTCGTAAAAAATCGCATATTTCGATACTCACAAAAATCAAAACCTACAGGGTACTTTCCGTTGACATAGAACTATGAAATTTGGCGAGAAGCATTGTCTTAGAGTACACATATAGGAATAAATCTGAAAACTGTACATTTTTATTTACATCATAAAAAAAGGGCCTCAAAATTCTCAAAATATGGGCTCAAAATTCAAAGTGAGTAAATCGTATCATGAAAGGTGTCATATAAAAAAACTTCATTAGCACATGCTAAAACAGGTTTTTAATTATTTTAACAATGTGTTTGTACGGAACCCTCGATGTGCGAGCCTGACTCGCACTTGTCCGGTTTTTTTTCCTTTTGAGGCACGGAACCCTAAAAACTTTAATTGAATGTTTTTAAAGTAATTCCCGAAAATTGATGGAAATTGCAGCGTCTACTGAAAACAAATTCACTCGTTGTTTTAGGGTTGAAGTTGGATTGCATGGCTTTTGTTTTGATAAAAATTGTGCCGTAGCCATATTTGGGCTACTGTTTATCTGTAGTAGGTAATATCTGTGCACTCCATAGAGTCACACTTCACTTAATAACTTATAATAAGTAGGTATAAATAAAAATCTATTTTACTAAGTATGTCCTAGGTAGGTATGTTGTGCTTGCTAGTCTTTTGCTTGTAGTGGTTTCTATTCGAGGCAGTTTCAGTTCAGTTCTACATGATATAGATATGTGTCCTGCTCACTGCCACTAGGCATGCTTTTCTTTGGGGCTCCATAAATCGTTCGGACACATTGCTCAACTTACATAGTAACTATTAACTAATGTTGTTTTTAAACTTTCGCGATTTGAACACATTATTATTATATACTACGGGACTAATCGCGCAATAAAATTACGAGATAAATAAATACCTCCTCATCCCGACGTTTCGGCCGAGTTGCATCGACCATGTCAACCCGTGACCACGGTCGATGCAACTCGGCCGAAACGTCGGGATGATGAGGTATTAATTTATCTCGTAATTTTGGTGCGCAATTAGTCCCGTAGTATAATAATAATAACTATTAACTAATCTGTGGTTCCGCCATTGATATCCGAAGGAATGTAGAGATAGGTACATAAATAATTTCTTCATGACTGCAAGTAATACCTAATTGTACGAATTATTCCATTCTGTCCCCCGGATACCGTAGCTAGGTATATTTTGATAACCTAGAAATTATGAATCAAAGCATATACCCTACTATGCTGGCATTGTAACGTCGCCTAACGACAGCATAAAGCAAATGCAGAGATTTTCAGAGGTGTGTAATACCTTTTACTATGGGACGAACTGAAAAATCGCGGAAACAAATCGGTTGATTCATACATTTTGTCGAGAGTCAATTATGGACTTATGTATTTTTGACTTTTGTATGGAGCAGCAGATTTTTTTCTGAATTTCTTAGTTGGACGGATTGGGCCCATAGTAGATCTCTTTCAGATTCAGATAACCTAAAGTTAGAAATTGGCTATAAGTAGACTCCTAGTTGTTTCGCTACACAACTAGTAGACTACCTAAGTATACGGTTCAATAGTTTTGAACCAGTTTCAAAAAACGAAGGAAATACCTACCTACCTACCTAGTGTGAGGAGACCGAAGACTTGAGCGAAATTATACACCAATATGACAATTGCGTTAACTTTATTCTTCATTCTTCAACTACAATATTTCTTCCATTTTCAGTATTCTACAGCTAGGCGCAGGTACAATTACTAGTTTTCAGCTTGAAGTCTAGTTCCAGAATGAATCCTCAAAATCCCTCGTGGAGCCGACCATGAGCTTATTTTTATATTTTTCCATATCCCCCCGCAATCGCCAACCACAGCTCGTATCCGGTAGCATTTATTCTTATAAAAGTATGTGGTTGACTACCGCTTTCGTTAACTTGTGAAACTATCGTATCCGTTCAAAAACGGCACATTTTTTAAAATATGCAGTTTTTGTCTCAAACCCAACATTCGTCCATCATGACAACGTGCGTGTCCTCACGTATGATCCCGGTGGGAACCCAACATTAGGCATCATGGTCGGTTACACAAAAGTTGCTAGATCACCTAAAATTACAAGTCTTATATAATTTACGTACCTAGTTACATCGAACTTATAAAGAATCTGCTAAATGTATGTTTTAGGTAGTTAATTCAATATAGAATCATCAAAAACAAACGTCGACTTTGGGAAAAAAAACGACACGATTATATCTGACATAAAATAAATCACATCGAAAGCAATTCATTGTGAGAATATTAAATACTTATCAGAGCATTTATAAAACGAATAAATTACTTCGAACTCGATTGTAGAACTATCTCTTTCTATTTGCCATTCTACAACACTTACACAAATACTTTTCTATGCTAACTATCAAAATAATGATAATTTATTCAAGACTAGTGATCGATCGACTAACTATCCTTACCGGAATCTAACCCCTCGGTTTAATACATGCTATTCATCAAATCAAATGTCTATGGGCAATTAGGGCGTTGTTCGAAGTTCTAAATTTACTTTTCAACCTTTTGGTAGGCATTGGTTTAAGGATAAAATTATTTTCGCCAAAAATATCACATCTGACTTCAACATTTCGACATTTGTACAAAATTTGAAAAGTTCGCTGGAATCTACTATGCAACTGCATTTTGACTATGGAATTAAGAAATACACTTTTTTCAATGTAAAAAGAAACATCAATATCGCGTAAGTACTCTAAAAGCTATGCGTATTCATAAGTAAATACGCGTCGACTTGAGTAGGTACTTTTTTTTTCAGTATCGTCGGCTAAAAATACGGAATTACAGGAAAACGTCACCTAACAAGAATACCCATTGTCATTTGAATTCTTCTTACAAGTTCGACATACTATTACGACCAAAACTGCGGGGGCACTCGATCAGGGATAGATTTTGTCGATTGGGTGCTACAATAATGGCCTGGCCAGTAGGGTCACGTCTTAGATATCAACTTAACTTATTTCTCAATCAATAATCTGTACATGCTGTCACATCGAATCGAGTTAAGATATCTACTAAATCTACTGATAACGGCCTACTGGTGGCAGGATCGTAACGAACGCATTATTGAGCTCGACTCTTCGCTTCAACGGCCTACGACGCGACAGCTGCGACACAGGATCAAATCGCGTTGTTCATGCTCCCAGGATTCTCTCTCTCGATCCTTTCATGGAGAGCTCGACTCTTCGCTTCGACCAACGGCCTACGACGGATGCGTCACAGGATCGAATCGCGTTGCTGATCTGAAATGACAACCAATAAAATTCTGTAATAACATGCCTGCTTAGTATAGCAGTAGATCTGTCGACAAAACTTTCGAATTTCGGGTGCTAAGATTGGTTGTTTTCTAACTTAGGTGGTTAAGTATAACAAGTGTAAAATTAAACTTACTATTACTACCAACTGCTTCTGCGATTGTGACGTTCTAATTCTTATAATAGCCCTTGTGCATATCAGTAACTCATTATATAAGGATATTACATTCTATCTCTAGCTATTGTCACTATTTGGGGCGTACAGAATAAAAATAAGCAACATCTAATCTGAAAAGCCAGGGAAATACGACAGTCGCGTAATATAAATCTCTGAATAACACACCCACACACAAAAGTGTTTTTCAGTAGTGCTCATTATTTCATTAACAAATCAATCGACAACTACTTAATTATTTAACTAAAAGTTCGATGCAATCGGCTAGTCTATTCTGTCGTATCTCCCTTGAATGTATTACTTACTTCGACATTGATGGTGTTGATCTATAGTCAAAATATAGTCTCATCAGTCTCGATCCAGTAACATGAATTTATAATTATGTTAATTTAGAATATTTTTCAGAATTAAAGAGCCGATTACAGAGCTTACTCGTTATGTTTACGTTTTTTCGCTACAATAAGCAAATGTGACGATGTGGTGCGAATTTTCAATAAACTACTATACAAAAACGACTTCACGAAAGAAATGAAAATACTTTTTTCGAAGCTTGCCCAATCACTAGAAAATACCTGAAATAACTTTAGTATTTTTTTTTTTCTTTGAGGGTATACCTACTATATTTTATTGCAAGTGCATCGTATCTGTGGCCGATGCTGAAATAACTATACCTGATGTTTTGTTACGTTTTTGACATAAATTTTATCATGCTACTTTTACATACTATTTCGATGGAAGTGATGATATCAGAGTCCGTCAACTTTAGCGTTTGGTGTCCGAAAATCTTGAACAATCAAGCGATCTGGTTCGAGTGATAGTGGCAATTAATTGCACGTAGATCTGAGATTTTTCTCAGCACTAGGATAGATTTGTTCGCGATGTCGCTATTCGAGTTTTCATTTACCCGCAGTTTCTTCATTAGATTACTTTTATTAAATAGAATATGATTGAGATAGGTAAATAACCGGAACTAATAATACTTGTAATTATTCAATACGATTGCAATCAACTCTAAAATACCAAAATTTACGCATCCTAGTGATTGCGTTCTCATATATTTACAAAATTATTGGGCTATTTATTGGATTGATCGGGTTGTTGTTGTATCCCTAAGAACTGAGTGCGGCAATTGGGTAATTGCGGTAGTTCGAATGAGATAAGAAGCGACTAGGCGAGGCTCTGAATGTGAACGGTATAGGCTTAACATGCTGTGGCTGTGGCTCGGCATTGTTATAATTATAATGGACGCCGATGAGTTTGGTAGGTGTGGTCAACGGCGTATACGACGGTTCTGGTGCGAACCTTCTGTATTATAGTAGGTAGCTGATTGGAATTTTCTGTTTTCCGATTCTCCACCTAAAGGAGAAGTCCATCAGGTGGTGACTATCCAGCAGCGACATTAGTATGCATGTAGCGACATCGTGTAATCTTCGTCAAGCAGGTCCTGGTGTCTGTGTCCTTTTGCTAAATTCAAACGATACTGTCATCTTTTTTTTGTTTCCAGTAAGTTTGCTTTAGTTTTATCGTGTTTAGTTTAATCTTTAATAATAATTCGAGGTAGCAGGCTATGTATCGAAACGTACCGTACTGGTTAGCAGAAAAGTAGAAGTACGTAATATAAAAGTATATTTCCTTAAATAATACAAGTTAACAACTTGTTATAGGTATATCAATTGTGGTTATATTAAGATACGATTTTGTAATACTCTTGAATGAACAAAATTCCTAAAGTTAACAACTTGTTACTTTTTTGCTGCGTTTCAGTAGCTAACTTTATACGTGCAAATAAATTTTCGAATCAGCCTTAAGAAAATCAAGTTACCTTTTTACAAAATTTTCTATTATTATTTTTTGATGCTTCTTTTGGTAAATTAATTAATCAATAAAGTAACAGTTACCCTCGACCACAGAACAGAGAATTTTCTCTCTTCTCACCTCGACCTCATCTCGACATTTTTAATTGGCATATTAAGCCGCGTTGACACCATACGAGTCGGCTCGGTCCGAGGCAACTCGTACGAGTAGCCTTCATACGAGTGTACTATGATAGCGGTTGACACTATGAGAGTTCACTCGGATCATTTTCTTCATTATTTCTTTTGTTGCTAAAAGCTAACATCGAAACATGTCGGATTTAGTGCTAGATAGTATCAGTATAATCGCGGACTCGTTGATAGAAGAGCTAAGACGGGAAAAAGAGAAGGAATCTCTTAAAAGGAAAAGAATTTGGACTCGCTCATGGATTCTACGTCGCAAAGTTCAGGGAGCATCCAACAATTTTCTTCGAGAAATTGAACAGGAAGATCCTGCTATGTACAAGAATCACCTAAGACTGAATAATGATCAATTTGATTACCTTCTGAGTAAAGTCAAGACAAAGATACAAAAAGAAGATACTCTTATGAGACCAGCATTAACTGCCCGCGTAAAGCTTCAAATAGTTTTGAGATATTTGGCAACTGGCGATAGTTACCCCACTCTGGAAAGTAATTTCCGGGTTCCTAGGAGCAGTATATCTAAATTTCTGTCATCAGTCTTAGATGCCATCTATGAAGCGTTAGAGGAGTATATTCAAGTAAGTAAATAAAATGACGGTATCATTTTTAACGTTTATTATAAAAGTATAACATGTAAGTAGAAGAACTGCTTAGAAAGCTTAAATCAACATATCTATAAATTATTCTTCACTTCCGTGATTAAAACCTCCAATGCTTTTTACAGCTTGGTCTAGAGCATTATCTCTTAGTTGTGGTGCCTGTGCCTGAGGTATCGAAATTGGTTGCGATTCTTCTATTGCTACGTATGTTTCATTACTTTGTGACCAAATACCGTGCAGTACATGCTCCGGTATTTCAATAGTGTAGCTTGAGTCACCGGAACTTGCTGAAGTAATCTCGCGTTCTAGAAAAGATTTTCTCTTTCGTTTCACTAGCTCCATAATTTCAGACTCCAAATCTAGAGCATCCATTATCGGAAGTTGCCTTAGTTGACTAGCGATATTTTTCCCAAAGTAAGAAAACTCATCCTCTGATTCCTTGTTACCCTCACTTTTGTTAGATAAGACTTGGTCTTTTATAGTCTGAAGTTGTTGAATTGACTTTTCAATACGATCTACATTGGCTCGTTTCTTCTTAATATTCTGGGGCTTTACAAAGAGACCTTGGGAAGATGAAGGTGAAGCTGAAGATCCTAAAGTATCAATTTCCTTTACTGCATGAAAAGGTAGTATGTCTGGAGATGGACTTGGTGGTATCTCTGGAGAGCTTATGTCATCTCGATCAGAGTCTGACGGAATCTGTAATAAAAAGACATGTTCCATTTACTTCATATTTTTAACCGACGAAATTAAAATCAAGGGAGTTCTCGAATCAAATCGTTTTTTATTTCAGGTACCGAAAACAACAGAAGAATGGAAGTCTATTGAAAACGGATATCATCATCGTTGGAATTTCCCTGGCTGTTGTGGTTCATTAGATGGTAAACACATCAATATTCAGCAACCAGAACACACTGGGAGTGATTTTTACAACTACAAAGGTTACTTCAGTACTGTGCTTCTAGCCCTTGTAGATAGTAATTACTGTTTTACCTATATTGACGTGGGAGCACAGGGAAGAATGAACGACAGTACAATTTTTAACAACTCTACATTGAAAAAGAAAATAGAAGATGGTAGTCTAAATTTCCCTAGTTGGGGTGTCCTATTAGGAGACGAAGCATTTGCTCTAAAAACATATTTAATGAAACCCTATTCACGTCGATTGCCATTGTCAACTGAACAAAAAGTATTTAACTACCGGCTTTCAAGAGCACGAAGGATTGTCGAAAATGCTTTTGGGTTGATGGTTATGAGATTTAGAATTTATCGCACTCCCATATATGTAAATCCCACAAAAGTTGACAAAATTGTGAAAGCAACATGTGCTCTACATAATTGGTTGATCAAAACAGCACCGCGTTCATATGCACCTATAGGAACAATGGATACTGAAGAAAGACCTGGGGCCTTATTTTGTAAGCGCTCTGGCGTTCGGCTTCGCTTTTCCTCCCGCTCGCTCTCGCGGCGTGAGTAACTGGCGCGAGCAGGAGAAAAAGCGAAGCCGAACGTCAGAGCGCTTACAAAATAAGGCCGCTGGCCAGTGGACGCTGGAACCCAGTTCTATATACATTAGAGATCTCGATAATCAAGGAAGCAACAATTATACCCATGAAGCAGAACAACGAAGAATTAATTATCAAAATTACTTCATGGCAGAAGGGGCAGTACCCTGGCAAAATAGCAGAATATTTTAGACATTACGTCATTTCAACATTTAAAATGTATGTGTATTATTTATGTATTAGTATGGAAGTAAATAAAAGTAGGCACATACAAAGAACATAACAATGCCTGAAAATACTTTTTCGTTTCATCATCAACCTAGATTCTAGAGTCCACTGATGGACAGCCTCACCTCTTCATGCTTCTTAAATTTATTACAATATAGCTTAAATAAATAATACATTCCTTCATAATTTAAAAATATTTTGATAGGTGACCGCTCTGCAAGGACAGAAAGTTCATTATTGCAGTCAATAAAATACACACATGGAATCTAAATTAATTTCTCGCTTTTTTGGCACTATAAAAATAAAGAATAGAAATCAGTACTGTCATCATGAGTAACTTTACACACACTTTTTCAAATTCAAATTCAAACAAGTAATATAGTAATAGGGATTCAAACAAGTTTTGTATAATTAAATCCGAAATCTTGGGCATACATTTTTCATATTTCTTGTGCTTAGAAAATGGTGGAAAACTTTTAAAACTTCTATCACATTTGTCAACTTTATGCATAAATTAACATTTATAATGTTTGGCGACTACAAATCACGCATTCATCAATCAATTTAATTACTCATCTTTAGGTAAAAAAATCAAGAATCTTTAAACCCGGCTATGTCCAAAGTTTAACGCAGAGACAAAGTTACCCACATTGACGGTAGCGAGATAATAAAATAAGATTGTCTCTACACGAAGACTTCCTTCCATCCTAATAAAACGAAAGTATTAACTATGTAGGCCTGAGAAATTAGGTAAATGCCCTAAAATATTAAAAAGAGACAATAAATATTACTTACATTTTTGAATGAATTTCTGCATTTTACAATATTAGCCAAAAATCGGTCTGCTATTTCATACCACGCCAATGTTGGTACATAAATTTCATCCGCACCTGATCCAGTGCGCATAGAATTTTTTATTTTTGTTTTCTCTTGGGTATACGTGCTCCGAATGTTGTTGATTTTCTTGTTTACATCATCGGCGCTGATCTCAAAATCAAAACTATGTATTAAGCGCTGCACGGCCGCGTTCCTGGCGTCTTTATTTCTATATTCATTTAACTTCACGTTCCAGAGAACCTCTTCTGCTTCGTACAATTCAACAAATCTAGTTGTGTCACGCTCAGACCACTTTTTTTTCGCACGAGACGCTTGTGAATTGCTGTTATCCGCCATTTTGTTTCGCTACTCTTATACGAGCTAGCTCGGAAAAGTAGAGCGCGGTCCGAGTCTACTTAGATGGGACACCGTCTTCCGAGTGCACTCGTATTATTGGTTGCCACAATACGAGTTGCGTCCGAGTAAGAATCCGAGTGCGATCGGACCGAGCAGACTCGGACGGTGTCAACGCGGCTTTATGTCCTAACTACTCAATTTATTGGAAAACGAATCGATAACTAGGTGGGTACAAATGGAAATGTGTCAACTTCA
The DNA here is from genome assembly GCA_949316475.1 of Hypomecis punctinalis. NCBI lineage: Eukaryota > Metazoa > Arthropoda > Insecta > Lepidoptera > Geometridae > Hypomecis > Hypomecis punctinalis. The sequence continues at coordinate 12,062,539 of OX438799.1, forward strand.
AATAGTAGATGTGCAGAAAGTGCGAAATGGCATTCGATTATATCATAGTGTAGTGATAGTGGATACCTATTTAAGAAAGTTTTAATGTATTTCGTGACAACTCTGCCTAAAAATTACTTTAATCCGATATTCTGCTAGTTTTTCTATTCGGAATGATTGGAAAATAGGTACCTTGTGCATTTTAATATTGTAAACATGTACAATTGCTGTAAGTTTATGAGATACAAACTTAACGAAAGCCACACTTTTAGAATCTGTCAAGAATTGATTTAAAAATTCAAACATTAATACTTATTCAACCAATACAATTTCACCAAAGACCTTTGATTTTCTAAACAGATATCACAAATAGAACGGCCCAAGTTTAGACTTTTAGCACCGACATTTTGTTTTTAAACTGTCAAAGTGAAGTATTTAGGGATACCACCCTGTATAAAATAACTACCTCATTATTCAACACAGGATCGTATCGAAATGATGCTTAACTTTGGTGAGCGCTAACATACACCTAGTCAAAGTGCGCTTCATTACGTATTTATAATTCTAATGGCTACTAAACTGATTAATTCTATGACCTCAACGAATATGTCTTTTTAGAAATAATTCGATGTCTAATATCGGTTAAACATGATAAAACATTCATGTATTACGCTTCTTCACCAGTTGTGCCTTGCACCACGAGCTAGTTCGTTAATCTGCGTTTTTTTTTTTACAGCTTAGGGTAGTCAGTCAACTTGTTAATTCTATTCCCGGCTATTCTGCTTTTTCTATCGAGTCACTATAATTATCTATAATTTGAATATCAAATATTCATTAAAATTTTATTGCCTGATCACGTAAATTTCGCGGTTCATGATTTTATATTTATGTGTTGATCTGTTCTTTACTTATATCTGTTCGAATCACTTATACTTAGCCAGTGGGTAGATATCCAAACACGAATATTATTATGGTGGATAAGTAACATCGGCGACACAGTTATCAACGCTAACCTCTTCGGCTATCCTCAATTAGACATGTATCGAAAACACTATGAGAAATATCTCAATAACTCTAAAATGATAGTTGTACGAACTCGCTTCGAGACAAGTAACCCGCCTTTAGAATAAAAACAATTTGCGGAAAGTGACTCAAAATTACACGTTTGCTCAGTGCATTAATAAGTAGGTACATCTCTAAAAAATCTTTTGAAAGCAAATCTAGAAGTCATTTTCGCTAGTATCAAAACAGCAAAAGTATGTTTCATCTATTGAGTCATACTCTGGTCGAATATTATGTTCTTCTTGTATCGTACGAATCTACTGGAACGTTATCAAACTTTAGCGTATTGAACATGAACTACTCGTAGGACTAAAACTTGTGCGTGATTCGTAACCGTCGAATGAAAAAGAATACTTTTAAGACGAACAAAATGGAAGATTACATGACCTTTCAGATTGTGATCCGTTGTCGTCCCTCGTGGCTCGATGCTTCTGATCTAGCTCAGCTCTGGCCTGCGCCCGTCGAACACGTGGTCAATCGTCCTGATCAGCTGGGCTCAGCTCAGCTCTGGTGGGAGTCCAGTTGAACACGTGGTCGACGTCCTGGTCAGTTGGGCTCGCTTCACCTCTGGTCGGCGTCCAAATGAGTGCGTGCTCCTCGTTCATGACATGTCAAAAAACAAGCATTGGGTTACATATTATCTGCTATCGACATTAATTTAATAATGATGCTTCTTTGCGAAAGTATCAAAGTAGGTAGAAGCTACTAAATTGGACTATATTACTGAATGTACCTGCATGTCTCGGCTATGAATGAATTATTATACCCAGTTAAAAACTTTCCGAAGAAATATTTTAAAATTGAAAACCACTTTGCAATCTGTTGTGTAGGTACTTTCAAAGATTTAATAGAATACACAGACAGACAACCAGGAAGGCTACCTTGCTTTGTAAATGTAAAAGGATAGCACAGTTCTGTTCACTGTTGGTATACATTACTGGTTAAAAATATCAAAACTGACATGGAATAAAACTCTGCAACTAAAAAAAAAACGATCACATCGAATGTTAGCTATAAAATTGGGCGTATACTTGCATTTTTGAAGTAGGTTCCGATGACACTTCTGAAGTTGTGAGGAGACCGAAGACTTGAGCGAAATTATACACCAATATGACAATTGCGTTAACTTTATTCTTCATTCTTCAACTACAATATTTCTTCCATTTTCAGTATTCTACAGCTAGGCGCAGGTACAATTACTAGTTTTCAGCTTGAAGTCTAGTTCCAGAATGAATCCTCAAAATCCCTCGTGGAGCCGACCATGAGCTTATTTTTATATTTTTCCATATCCCCCCGCAATCGCCAACCACAGCTCGTATCCGGTAGCATTTATTCTTATAAAAGTATGTGGTTGACTACCGCTTTCGTTAACTTGTGAAACTATCGTATCCGTTCAAAAACGGCACATTTTTTAAAATATGCAGTTTTTGTCTCAAACCCAACACTAGTCCTAGAACTTATACCGTTTGGAAGGAAGATCCTTTTTTAGAAGGCCATTTTTGTAGGTAGGTATGGGAGTTATACCTATCCTATCTAGCTACTTATATTGTCTGTTGTCAATTATCATGTTTTCGTGAATAAATACCTAATAATTTAAATATGCCGATTTATATGCCTTGGGCTTAGATACACCCTCAAACACCCCTAAAATTTACTAATATTAGGTACCTACCTAACTACCTAGGTAGGCGGGTAGGTAGATGGTTATGAATATACAATGTCTCAAGTTCTAGACTCCTAGACAGACAATAGTTACGATTCGTATCACAGACTGATATTGAAGAAATGAGGGCTATTTACGTGTCTGCGTCTAATATCAGAGGGTAAAGTAAGCTCCGAAAAGCTTCAGCAGCCGGGCGCAGGGGTTGATTCGCGGGGGTGGCGGCGGGCGGGGCGCGTTCGATACGCGCGCGCGCCATTCGCCGCGCCAGCCAGTCGCATCTCGACGCCGCTGCGCTCGGTTGTATGTCCCGCCGCACGCATCCGTCATCCGCTACGATATCGATAGAATCACTACATCTCATCAAGTACGTAAATCAAACATCAATCAATTAAAACCTCTTCGTGTCGACGTACAAGTGCAATATGTGAATAGCCAGTGAAGTTGTGCTGCCTCATTTTATAGTATTTTACGAAATTGTTTACATTTGGACCATATGTTTACTGCTGCGGTAAAATCATTTTATTTACACGTTTTCATCGAGAAATTGAGAGTAGCCGGCAGTGTATTTAGAGGATCAATCATTGTAGTAATTTTTGTGCCCGATATTTCGTGAGTACCCTAGTTTATGTCGGAAAATTTTGAAAATGGAACCGTTTTGGCGAACTGTCAATCGGCAACGGCGTGCAGTGTTTGAGTTTGAGTGCGAATCGTGTGTGCATTTGTCGTAGTGGAGCATGCTTTTATAAAGGGAAATGAGAGTGTGAATATTTGATGGATTCGTGAACGGGAGCGTGTTTAGAGGCTAGAATCGTTTGCGGAGCGGCGCGCGACGGCGCAACGGGGGTATTGATCGGCGACGGCGCGGCGGCGGCGGCGCGGGTCGCGAGACGCCGGCGTCCGCTGCCGCCTAAATAAAGCATCGCATGTGTGCGTTCTGCCGCCCTGCCACCGGCCGCCCGCCACCACGCCGGTGCCGTCGTACTAGAATCGCGCGCCATGCCGTCACATGATTCCATTTTGAAATTGTGCTTTATGAAAGCTGATAACTCGCTGAAAAGCTCGCTCTGAAGCGAGGAGGGGAAAGTCGAAAATTTAAAGGGGTTTTCCATGTTCTGGAATTGATAGCCTAGTTAGGTATCGCTTTAATTGGGTCTTCCCCAGGTTGTATCTATAAGTAAGTGGTACCTAGCTAGCTACCTGTACCTACATTAGACTGTCGAAGTAGGCTTTGTGGATAGGTAGGTTCACATTCTTACCCGTACCCAGTCATGTACCCATACCTGTCCGTACCTACATTACCTAGATAAACGAATTATGGTCCACATTATAATGATAATGTTAAAGTATCTAGGTACCTAGATAAGTACGTAGGCACGTACTAGTTTTGATTCCTATATTTGTATTAGGTATTTACCTGCCCTTTTCTGTACAGTCACTTAGGTACCTAATGATCAAAGGTTCTCTTGTTTAGTTTGAACACTAGGCAGGTAAGATATGTAAACAAACTCCTTAGACCTGAAAGAAATTTAAGTTTATGTAGGTACCAATCAAAGTCAATGAACGTAGGTAAATCTACATCTATAGGTAATTAGGTAGGTAATCTTAGAAATGTAGGCAAACCTACTTAATCATAATGTTAATAATTTGTTTTGAAAGCTAGGTCATTTCAGCAAGGTCCCTACTCATTGTACCTAGGTATTACGAGTAATTTAGGCACTTAATTCTATTTCATGGGTTAAATTGAAAACAGAGTAGGTAATAAGGTGGGTAGGTAGGTACCTAGCTTTTTCATTTGTATCTAGGTAAGTAGGTAGTAGCTTACCTACCTATTCTTATTGGAGTCCGATGGGGATAAGATGTAAGTACCTAGGTATTTGACTTCTCAAACATAACAAGAACTAAGTGAAGTTCAGTAAACAGCCAAGTTTCTTAAAAGTTCGAAGTTTTAGATTTTTTCCTTTTTATATGCGTAATAGTCTACCTTGATGCCAAATATCAAGTTTCTAGGTTATCTGGACGTGGGTTAGGTTTTGATCTATAAGTCAGTGAGTCAGTAAATCAGTCAATGAAACCTCGGTTTTTAAACGTTAATATGTCAATATCTGTTGAAGCAAAATTAACGAAATTTTCATAAATAGGCTAAATTTTATATATTTAGGTTAAGTCGTTTTCGAGTTATCAAGGGGTCAAAAGTGGCTCGAAATGGTTCATGTAATATTATATACGTCGCGTCGCCAGCTTTTTCTTTGTCTTGGCTGGACACGCTTCCGCGTGTCTAGATAAGTGAATTTGGTAAATTCTTTTGAGATTAATAAATATTCTTAAACAAGAATCCTGACCAAACTACTTGAATGGACTTAGGAGTCTAGGTCCTAGAAGATAAACCATTGAATCATTTATTTCCCTAGATTTACTTAGGTATCCAATAGGACAGGTAAACTTAGTGACTTCGCCTTACTGACAATATTTGTTTGTTTATTTTTAGGTGTGAAATGTTGGACTAATCGAGCATTGAGAGACTCAAGATGGCTCGCCCCGTGGTGGCCGGTGCAGCGCTGCTGTGCGCCCTCGGCGTGGCGCAGGCGCTGATGCTGGTGCCGCACGACGTGCGCCCCGGGCACGCCGTCCAACACTTCGTCGGCAACCACTCGCGCTACACCCTCGTCGACCCACACTTTAACTCATACTTCACGCTACTCGACAACGGTCTCCTCATGACCACCGCGGACCTCACGCCGCTCCTCAATCAACCGGTCGACCTCGCTATACTAGAACAAACACCTTACAGCAGCTCCGCTCACTCCATCCATCTCCTTGTCATGGATCGGCGGAAAATGCTGCATTTTGCAACCGCTAATGGATTACGTGGCGAGATACCAGAAAACGCGCCTCCGGGGACCGCCATCGATCTACCTCCGATAAGAGCTACGGCTATGGTCGAGGTCGGTCCTATTGCGTACAAAATCATAAGAGGCAACGAGGAATCGCTTTTTGCACTGCGCGAGAAAGGCGATACCGACACTTCTGCTTTAGTCAGATCCGTTATCACCGATGGAGATGTCGAGATAATAGCGACGCAACCTCTGGATACCGAAGCGAAGAACTCTTACGATCTCGTGATTCAGGCTACGGACGTTCACGGCGTAAACAAAGCCAGTCTCCCCATTCGGGTCGAAGTCACAAATGAAAACGATCACGAGCCACATTTCGATCAAAGCGTTTACTATTTCTCCGTCAATGGGACTCTTGATGACGGACCAAATGGTACAGTACATTGGCAGAGATTCTCGAATATCGGGAAAGTGCATGCATCGGACGCCGACGGAGATAGGATTTACTATTCACTAAAGTCGCCCAGTAATCTGGTTGTGATCGTCCCACAGACAGGTGAATTGATATTGGCCGGAGAGCCGGAAAGTAGCATTGCCGATTTGAAGGTGATCGCGCACGACACAGGTGTGCCACCGAGCAACAGTAAATCGGCTCGTGTTTTCTTGGAATTTGTCATTCGCGACCGCAAGAATCTTCCATTGCTTCATCGTGAAAAGCGTCGGGTAACGCGCGCGGTACGCCCGACGAAACGCATCGAGTTTACAGAAGCCGATGGTGAAGTAGAAGGACGTGCAGTTTTTACTCTCGAGAAAGAAACTGATCGTGAAACCTTTAAGATTCGGGACGATAATCCATGGGTTGCCGTGGAACCTAGTGGTGTTGTGAAAGTTAAAAAGAAGTGGGACTTTGAAGAGTTGGGGCCGGAGAAGACCATCGATTTCTGGGTTACGATCACCAACGCCGGAAATGGAGGTAAGCCATACTGATAATTTTCACAAATATTATGAAAGGCATTTTGCGTAATAAATCAATGAACACAATATTCTAACGTTACGTGACACAATCAGACATTTAAACTTTTTTTTTGTCGACTAACATAGGTACCGAACATAAATTCAAACTTTCCACACGCCCGTCATGAGACATTATAACTTAATATCCTGATGTCTCAATTGAGGGTGGAATGAATTGGGATAATGATAGGGAGAAAGCTAGTGTGAGACAGACAAGGGACGCGCATTGTTTCATCTTTGCTTCCTTTTTTACGGTTCACTAATAACATCTTCACACGAACTTGTGGCATCGATGACAACGCTTAGTCTATTTTGAGAATTATTTTTTATCGCATATAAACATAGGTACACATTTACAAGAAAAGGAATTGAATTCATCAAACGTATGATAAGCTTAGAGAGATAAGAACAGCGAAGACGTTTTTTGACCGCGACACGGAAACGTATGTTTCCGTGTCAAATTTGAACTATTTCAAACTCATTTTAGTAATACGTACCTACTCTTTGACTATTGAAACTAATATTTCATTTGTACTCATAGAGCTCATACTGCCACTAATGAGAAGAGCACCTGAGTGAGGACCTACATGAAAAATAAAATAAAATGTCTTCCATGCGCTTTCATTACGATAATGTGTTCACGGGCACCTGTCGAATCCATGGGTGCACTGAAGCATGACATGACGTCGACGACAGGTTGTATCGGTCACGAGCCATGGGGAGCAACCTCCAATACTATCACGAACGACGGTTGTCTCTGTCACACTCTGTCAATCTACAGATCGAATATTTTATTCCCTTTCCCTCTCAATTTTTCAAGCAGTTAATTTCAATCACGTTTAACTCTAAATACGATTACATCTTTGCTACAGAATTTTATTTGATCAGGGAAATAAGTGTAATTCATGTTCTACCTACTAACTTTAGCTGCGGCGATTATGGGAATTTTGCTAGATTTTTCTATTTAACATCTTATTGAATTTAACCTTTATTGCAAGTCTTAGCACGAAACAGTTTTTAAAAAAACCTACCTGTTAATGTCTTTGATTGTGTTAAACCATTACCGATACCGACAATTCCGACAAGCTTTCTTCAACAAGGATTCTTCGTATATACCAACATAAATTGAAAAATAATAAAGATGAGTTTCCTTAGAGTACCTACCATAAATACCTTACCAGGTAATATTGTGGTCATCAATCAAGAAGCGCGCGTCATACTCAACTTGTCAGCAGCACGGGCTGTATCATTGCAATCATAAGCCTGGTATTTCCATTAGCCACAAACTATGGCTCCAATTCCCCGAGTGTTAGAGCAGGTTGCTACCGTGCAGAATGCGTGGATAATCAGAGACCTGTCGCACGGCCCGGAGTTACCGTGACCATCACGACACGACTTTAATGTGGAATTGCGGCTAGCTATAGCTCTATTAGCTATTTCCTCCCTTTTGATATGGACCCACAACCGCGACGTAAATCGTTACAATTGGTAAACCAGATAAAATCAGGAACAACTGTTTGGCAATATCTGTGTAAAGGAAAATACGTGCTCCAAACAGCTACTAGAAATAGCTGTAAAAGAAAGTTCCTTATTTTATTTCACAGAAAATTGTAAAACAATCGAAACGTAACCGCCGTAAATCTTTTTAGAGCATCTGAACTCCGAATCGCAGTCCAGTTGGGTGTTATCTCCTTTATCAAAATAAATCAAGAGTTTTAATTACAACATTCTGTGTAGCGTACCTGGTGGGTGGCCGGCCCGAGGCGCGGAGAGCACCCCAATTCTCTACGAATATAATCATCATCATTATTGTCTGGATAGAGCATTTTTCGATTATTACGACCATGAGTGGACAGGTTGAGTTGAGTTATTTAACTGGGATAACTTTATAAATCAACTTGGAAGATTAACGTTTCAATAGAATTACGCTAATAATGTTTTGGTTTGAGATCACCAAATTTATTTTTCTCGATGTAGTAATAAAATTTGAAATAATAAAAACATTTCGTATAAGCCAATACGTATTATTCTCCTTACGCAAGTAATAACATCGTGAATGTTTATAGACGATATCACGACATATTCAATCATTTTGTTTAGGTGATTGAACAATTTCATATAAAGTCTGAAGTGACATCGAAGTACTCGAGGGAACCTCGTCAAAGCCCCTTTGTCTGAAAAGCTATTGGCAAATTAATTCTGTTCTGTGCTCCAACATCGATGCTTTGCTTTGAACCCGATCGACAAGCGCTATTAAGTGTTTTCAAAACCTTTGACTCTTCACCTGTGCTGTGAATTTGTTAAAAAATACCTCTTGGATATTATGTGATGATTTCGTTTTATAATTCTTCTTTTAAATTTCCATTTTCCAAGCGGTCTCCTATGATAAATGAGGTTTTTAGTTTTATAATATTTCTTAGCTTGTAATAAAGCGGTGCAGGTGCACAACGAGTCGGAACGTGGCATTTTAATCCTGCAAGAAGTATGAGGCATTGCAACTGAAGGAGGAGCGTCCATTCCAGTTATCAATTACTTGCAAGTAGAGTCCATGCCGCCGCGAGGTGCACAGATGATATCATTTTAATCCGTCTTATTTAATTAACTTCTTGCTGAAGTAGCAATAACTTCATGCACGGCTGAATATCCATTTCAATATTAAAGTATTGTGGTACTCGTATCGAAGAATATCAAGTCATAACTGTAAATTATAATCGACATCTTCAAAGCAAAGGTGAACGTTTCGTATTTTTTTCTATTTTACTTTTGTCTGCTTGTATGGCACCTTTCTTCACTTGAGTGTTAGATCAGCAAACAGTTTGATGATGGGTGTCGGTCAATAGCATCGAGTGTATTTTTGGTTGCAGGAGCGTAGTCGGAGGCGCATTCTTTGTGCGTAGTTCGTGGGCCTGTTAGTTTAGTACGTAATTGTTGGTTTCATTTTTCTGATAAAGATAAAATAAAATACCTTGTTATTATACAGTTCTACCTAATTTACATTATCTTTCTTAGGCTAGGTAGTTATGTTTGTGTTATTCTACTTAGTTAATCTCGTAGATATGTCTAGTTCGGTCCAACAAGACAAATAGAGTTTTACTAAGCTTGAGATAGATCAAGCTGTAGACGGACTCTTTAGGTTGAACAAATCTTTCATGATCTTCATTTGCTTGGTGTCTTGAGTCTTTGAGAGTTAACGCTATTTTGAAACTCAAAGCGCGTTATGCAGTAATTTTGAAGAAAGCTAGGAAATTTTCGTAGAAATGAGTAATTTGTGAAGATACAGGCGCTAGATATGAGGAAACGAACCAGGATGGTGAGCTGACCATTACCGCCGAGATATTGGGAATGTAATAGAGTGGCACTGCAGCGTGGCGGTGTGAACTCGGATCGATAATTGAATGTGATAGCTGGTCTAACGTTCGTCTGCGGCCAGAGCCGTCGCCGTCGGCGTCGGTTAGCTAGAAATTGGCACATCCGGACGAGGGTCCGAACTCGGGAGACAATTTTAGACTACTCTAGGAACTTGAACTTTCCGGTATTAGTTAATAACATCACGAGACCGCTCGTCTCAGCAATCGAAGTTTCTCATATCACATCGCTTAGTAAATAAACGAAATGGTTACATATTCAATTGTGTAATAGTGTAGTGACTTGGCAATGAATGAGTGGCAATATTGTTGAGCGTCGCGGAGCGGTCACGGGCCGTTTGCTCCATGTTGTTTGTTAAATTCACCCGGTCATTCAATCAATGGCGGTGGGTGCGGGCGTCGGTCGCACAACAATCGGCGCACTGGCCAATTCCCTTCATTGTGTCCATTCGACGCAATTACGTATGCGCACTTCCTATGGACGATGAGAGACTGACCCCGCGTGATAATCATAACGACACATATCCACATCTGCTGTGGCGAGTTTTTGCCTTTTTTGCCGCCTGGCATTATGAAGCAACGTCGTGAGGATGCGCCTTGTTTATTGTTGTCGAAAAGAAACGATTTCAATTAGACAGATACAAACGCACAACAGTTGCATGGGAGAAGTTTGTTCTTTATTTTCAGCTTAATATCCGTTGACGCACTTTATGAACGCTCTGCAGACAGAGCTTGTTCAATTCGATTCGAGTGATTAAAATGCTTGGCCATTTTGGTTTTCCTTAAGATTTCTAATCGGTTTTCTTCGAAGTAACAGAAATGTTCGGTAAATCGTTAATACAATTTAGTCACCCCTCTCATTAATTTTAATTTACGTCTCTGTGTATTGTGGTCGTCATGGTCAACCCTGATTGTTGCTGGGGTTCAATTCAGTATTACCATTGTGGCATTAGGGAATGAGCTTCGGCGGGGTTGGAACTTAACTATTGTAAGGGTTTCGTATAAACAATCCAGACTTTAGAAGTGCCAGCATTGAATTAGGTCAAAACAGCGATTCGTTAAGCTTCTCCGTATTTATTGATTTTCGTGATTTTTGTTTCCAAGTACCTAACGGCTATTAGATTTGTTACTGCGAGAATTGAGAATTCCTAAACTTAGTTTTAGAAGATTCTTCGTTAACTCTCATTTATATTTCTTTCTCTTGATTCTTGATAGTTTATATTGAATTCGACGGTTCTTAACTGTAACCTAATACGGCCATTCGGAGTTTTCTCACAGGCCTCTCTCATAAAATATGTAGGCATGTGATTGATTTGTAGCGAAGCCCAAACTAAGCCGAAAGGTTTCTTCTGCTTCACATTTACATACTATCTACAAGTATTTATTAGCTTGATGGCAGTTGATGGTTACTGATTGGGATCCGAACCGGATCGTAGTTTGGTAAAGCACTTAACACTATATCGGAACAGAGATCTCGCTCGTTTGGTCGTGATCGTGAGCGGTGTTCACATGTAAGCATGTCTTTGTCTACTATAATTACATCTAACGCATTGTAAACAGTGCGTTAGTGCAGGCGTCTACGTTCGCCGCCGGCGAAGTGGTTCGTGTTGGAAACTACTAGGGCTGCCTTAGTGCAGTAGTTAGTAGTAGCACGGACAGGCGTTAGGTTACCTACCACTACCATTCAACCTTAAATCAGAATCTATCGACAAAAACTTTACGATACCTAGCGGTTAAATTGAAACATTTTTGCAGCAAAAGTTCTATAGATTCTGTAGTAGTCATCCGATTGTATGCAAATATTACATAAACATTACGGCTTATATTTTATGTAGAGCTCTATATAGCCAACCAACAATAAATTATTTTATCATTAGCCTAAGTAATACATTAATAGAATTTTTAAATTATCCTGAAACGTCTGTCATTTCTTTCTTTTTACTAATTCTATCAAAGACAACCCTGATTACAAGAAGTACCCATTTTACCCACTATAGAGTAATGTAGCTGCCCATTTATAGGCTTTCACTCTGATTGTGATTTGATTGCGGTCATTTGCTCGTCTTCCTAAACGGCGTGGATTGACCACGATGCGTTTACATGCTGCTCTAATGCGATATTATCACGATTTATTTGCCGTGTAATAAATCGCCGCTCCGTGTTTCGGGTTGCGCATCTCTACGTTTGCGTAACACCTTTGAGTACATTGATCACCATATTTGATAACTGGCTTTGATTGTACGCACTTACAGGGTGTGGGAAATGCTATCGTCATTCCGATTTGAGTAGAAATTCAACCGTCATAAAGTCTCGAGCTATCTCACTAACAAGACGATCAGATTGGCTTCAAATCCGGTGAGTTATATTCCCGGTACGCGTCAGTGTGTGATAGTTCCGCACTAAGTAACGATTACGGTAGATTAATGAAGCAATAGATCACCGTCAATCGGAATGGTGTACGATGATGACGGCTATCAATACGGTGAGGCCACGTGAAGCAGAAGTATCTTGCCGTGTGTAAGGTACGTCTCACGTTAGGGAATTATGTAATGCCACGATAATAACCTGACCTCTGAATAGCGCGGGTCATCCGATAGCACTGCTTCATGTTTATTCACGAAGTACGGTATTATCCGACCTTTGGCTGTATTGTATCTCTATTATACGAATGCAATATCTTACGAATTATGGATATACAAACGCATAGGTATATTCCAGCAATTTACTGCAGGCTGGTTAACCTGTGTCTTGTTCCCACTGTAACTTAACATTCTTGAGAAACTTCGATATGGAAAATGAAACTCAAGTGCGAAGTTAATACGAGTAATGAAAAGTTTTCTAATTAGCATTTATTTCATACTTTGAGTTTGGAAAGGGGAAAGAACTTCAATTAGTCACAACTTTACGAATTTGGTGCGGAACTTCAGAACGTTGGCTGAGCTAGGTTACGTGCAGGGTAGGGTATACAAACAGGGGTGGGGTTGAAAAGCCGCGAATGCATGTTCTGCGGTCGAGCACTTCATTCCGCATTGTTCGCAGCTCTAGAGCACTCCAACCGCATCCATGATTGACATTCACAGTTGCCTACCAGACGGCTTAACTCCCCTAGACGTGCAAGACCGAGGGAGCTGACACTGCGTCAGAAATTAGATGAGAGCTTTACATTTCGAAATGTTTACGCGTGTAAATATATAATAGCGCTATTATGAGTAGGATGAGGCAACTAATCTACCTGTATGAACTTGTAATTATATCAAAAGCGGTTGCTTAAGCTTCAAATATTACTTCCCCAACAGTGCCTACGACGTATGTTTCTCTACAACTGTTTCTCGGAAGAGCTAATTAAACCGTCTCAAGAAATGGCGTATAAATATTATGATAGAGTAATTTCTTCAACTAAGTATGTGAACATTAAAGGCACTGTACCTAATAATTATAGTCCTACTTACAGTTATCATGAAGTCACTTTGATGTCTGAATATTTAGTCAAAACACTTGTTGGTTTTCGTGTATTTTTGATTCGGATTCAAATAGCATTAGCTATTTTGCACTAATTTACATTTTCAATCACGTCAAATCACGACTCACGGTGCATGCGATACATTGATATTTTCGTATTACGAAATGGACGCTATTATATCTTGCTATCTTACTTTTCTAGAGTAGCTACACTGTATGTCTTATATTTTTCGTTATTAGTTGCTCTTCTTACATTTCTTATCTCATGTTTCCCCTCACCTGCACTTCTAACGCGCGCCAATAATTCCCCAAGGTAATTTTCAAAGTGCTCATACTTCAAAGTTACTTTCCCTCATACTACGCAAGGGTCATAGGCGAAGTAATGGTAGTTCACCGTCTGGCCCGAGAATTACGGCTATAGATTCTAATTATAGACACCTTGCCCATACGTTACATCAATCGATACTCTGCGTATTTTGCTTAAAAATTAGCTCTAAATCAAAACCTTATGCTACAAAGACTTCAAACCTAGTGATTTTCTCGGAACAAAATGCATATAGACATTTTATCGTTCAGCGAAGTTAAACTTAATCGGTAACAGGGTTCTGAACTTAACGCAAGGTAAACGTGTTAAATTAAACAGACCATAAATTCAGTATACTAACAGAAGACGCCGTGCTATTCGTAATTTAGGTAGCTGTATGCTCAAACATGTGCCTAATTTATTAACGTTAGATGGTAGATTAGGGTACGTTCGTACCGTGCTGGTTTATTAGGATTTATGGCACCTCAGAGATCGTGCCACAATTATCAACATTCCTGATGCCCTGCGTATATGCGGAGGGACATAATGTGATTCTGACCCCTGCGGTAACCCCGACCGATCAACAATAAAGAAAATGGGCGTCCGATCGTATTTACAAAGCCAGAACACAGAATACACACTAGTACCAGCGACCAGAGAAACATAGAAAGTAGAAAATCTTGACATGTGCACGTCCAGTATCAAGTACCCGTGAGAAAGACGGAACCATTTTCCATTTTTCAAATGCTCAAACAACTTTAATACGAGTATTAGCTGGGAAAAAGTTATAAGTGTATCCTGTGTGGTCCTAAATTGTTCTTGTCATAATTGCCGCGTATTATCCTTTTATTACTCTAAAGGCGTTCGTTGCATTGCGTTGCATGGAAACTTAACTTTTTACTTAGAACTTTAGCTCTATCGGAGCAACATTAGAGCTTGTAGTTTTAATTTTAACTTTAAAATGGAAATAGGGGCTTTACTTGAGAGAAAAAGACTTTGCATAGTTAACTTTTTCAGTGCGTCAATTTAGAGGAAGATGAATAGGTACCTACTTATTAGATCATTTTGTATGAATTGTTCCGGAACTTGTATCATATCTACCATTCTTACTCGGTGAATCATAAAAGCAACTGACAGATAGAACAATTCATCACTTCGAATTATAGAGGTGGAGTTCATAATTCCTGGTTATATTTTTGCATGGAGCCGAGTGATTAATACTCACAAATTTTGTTTCTACACGCACAATTATTTCGGTATTTGGGACGTTTTAATTGTAGCAATAATTTTCAGAGTGCGATGATTATGGTTCACGGTTGAAATTGAGTGCTGTTGACGTTTTGTTAACGGTTATGCTGAATGTCGTGCGAAAGCTATTTGGTCGATTCGTCCCCGACGATAATGTGACGCTGGTCAACTGGATGTGGTTCGACACGGCCTGTGGTCGTCACGGCTAATCGTCTGCGTTCTAAATTCTAAAATTTGTTTTGGATGTTTACTTTTTCTGTCATTTCTAGGCGATGTACAAAGTTTTCTCGGATTCGGAAAACTTGCTTGCTAGTTGGAGTAGTTGGTGTCTATTTTTTTTGTGTACTTACGAAATTCTAAGTAGTCCAGCTGAATTGCATGAGTTACATAAGTATTAGTAGAGTAGGTGCTGAAATGTCTGTCGTATGACACTCAGAGTCTGTACATATCTACGAAAACCCGATACAATAGAGTGCCAACGTTTTGCTTTAGCAGAAAAAGTCCTGTACCAATGAGTTCTTTAGAATTATGTAAGTACGGAATTTCGTACCACTGGTTTTTCGGTGATGGAAAACATCGTGAGGCAACCTGCATATGTCAGTAGTAGAAATTTGATGGCGTGTGTGAATCTACCAACCAGCACTGACTTGACGTGAACTATAAAAAGACTAATACAGTAATGCGTAGCTTTGTTTATTCTATAATAATGCGTCTAAGACAAGATATTTTGAAAGGAGTCGGGCCTGTTCTTTTATTTACAAATCTATAGAAGAATAAAATGGTATTTTCTTTCATTCCCACTATCATCGCTATACAAGATTCGTAACGCGGCGGGGGTCACTCACGTGTCAAGCCACCTGCTGTTATCCAAATACCATTTAACTTGTACTAAGTAATGGTTTTTGTTTGTTTGAACGTTATTTATTTGATTCAATTCGATGTTTTATTAACGCACCGGTTGGTAAATAAATTGAGTTTTCAACTCGAACATGAGTACACAAAATATACTTTACCCTGATGATGGATAAACTGTGTTTCATATTGATTTTGAAACTATAATTAATATATTTCTTTATTTTTACTTAAAAAGTAGACAATTAATTAGGTATTCGAGTTACCAATTTATAAAATAAACATCCATATGCGTTAGATAACTAGCCTGTAGCATGCCTTTAGTACATAAATGCAACCCAAACTGTTAATATTTAAAATGTATATATCTAATGAAATGTACGGCAGTAAAAGGTTTCATTCGTACAGATATAGTACCGATAAAAATACAGGTTGAGGAACAAGTGTGGAACATAACGACCTTTTAACCCAACACGTGAGGGATTCTCGTGAGATGTCGGCTATCTTAGAGATAATGCATGCCGAAGATGGTTAATATCACTTTCTACTTCACATCTTAAATGCCGAGCTGAACTGGAAACCTTATTACATTTCAGAGCTGGAGCTTTAACAATTCCTTTTAGATAGACGATGCTGAGATTCGAGTTGAATAATCGCGCTCGTTAGTTGGATAAAGCCGTTTTGAGGTAAAGGCTTGCTTGGAAATGTAAAGATTTTTGTTACATTAGGCTACGATTGTAAAGAAGATTAAATATGTCAAGGTATACACGAATAGCACAACTCGCAGTCATCTGTATAACAGCAGCGACTTAAAATTGCCTGCAACAATGCAATTCGTGACTGCGCTACCCAGGAGGGCTGGGCCCACTCGTCCGCGAGTATCTTAGCCACAATCCCAGCCTCAGGCTAAATTGCACTTCATTTGCGTGCACGACCGACGCTCCCGAAGCCACCATACCGTTCTCACGCCCTCTCCAACCTAGCCTTTCGATCTATCGGAAACGCATCATCTCATTGGACCGTTATCGAATCGAAACCGTCGACACGTTCCTACGAGATATCGTTTATTAATCTATCTGCAGTTACTATGTAATTGAATCCTATCATTAAAATGGTAATCGAGGCTATTTTGCCGTATCATCCCGCTAATGTCTCACGCGGCTGTAGATAGCGCCGAGATGAGATAGAAATGGGTTCGCTCGATAGTAGTTCTCTGGAGGGTCCGACGGAATGGGCTGGCTCGTAACGAAAATACGAGACCGTGCATAGGAACGTGTTTAATCGCCGATGCAGGCGATGCAGTGTGGACGGGGCTCATCCTGCGCGAGACAGGGACGGAGATACCCCACGTGCGTGAGGCGAAATGAGCTGACGATGCAGCTTTTGATATCATAATTAAGCCTGGGACGACCGGGCCGACGGCAAATAAAAAATGTTTATCTTATGAGCCCAAATGAAGATGATATTTAATAACTCAACACACAGCCGTTAAATCAAGGTGTGATGGTGTTAAGGCTTTTAGACACGGACACGCTTTGTAGTGGTCGAACGTGGAATGCGTCGTGCTTTCATACGCGTAGCTGAGAAAGTACTCTTTAATTGTCAATCTGCGTGCTGGTGCTAGTTAATCGATGTAATTATGCTTTCTTTTGATGCCGTTAAACCTTTGACACGATTGAGCAGTACTGTTCTTTGCGGGTTTCGTTTCGTCACGCACGTCGTGTAATTTGATATCGATGCTGTGTTGTATATTTTAAGGGTATACATATTTTGTTCTTTTCTAGATGCCAACCTAATAAATGTAACTAGGTACAAAACTACACGATGTATCCAAGATTTTGTCAGAACTACGAACCTAATTCAAGAACATTTTCTTCATTACCATTCAGCTCCATTATAGACCTCTGTTATTATGCTTCTGCGTGCCAAAATAGAAAGGTGACGTCCACAAGTGGTATATTATTCAGAGAAAAATCGAACCAAGATTATATATACATCATTTGAAAGCTTGTTTTATGGGCTTCCCAAAAATATTTAATTTAGATTTTTTCACCCCTCCGATATTTTTTAAATGCGAAAAATAATTTGTATGAAAAATAACAATACAGCTTTTTATTTTTTCTAGTTTAGCAATGATATAGTGCTTCTATCGTTATTTTACTTGCATTTGTAGCTGATTCTTCCACATTCATCTCTTAATTTGCTAAAATTAAAAATTTTAACCTACTAGTGTTACCAGTCAGTAGGTACAATGTGACAAAAAACACTTAATAAGTGTGTCTAATTGGTAAAAATGCTTTTATTTAACAATTTGGAGGTTACTTAATCAGGGTTGCTAGAGATAAACTACCTATTGAGTCAAATATATTTATTTATCCTAATAAATTCAAAATTAATTTTTAAAAAATCGGAGGGTTCTTTTTTGTTTTTATATGTTGTAATAGATTCAGAAAAGTAAGAACTTTCTCGAAATGTAACGAGTGTTGTGGTTAAAATTTTTGATTAATATTATACCAGCCTCCATACATTTTGTGGACATGTCTTATAAGTAATTGTCTTACTACAAAGTATTAATTACATGAATGCATACCATAAATTTACAGATTCGAATTGCAACTGAAAAAATATTTATTTCTGTGAACATCACATTAAATACTCCTTCTTTCCTTGCAGTCAATAAAACCGCAATACAATGTCTACGTTAACAGTTAACACCCAAAGTACACGTTATGCTAATGTTAGTGATTGAAGGTCACCCAAGCTGTGCAAGTTTAAAATAGCTTAGCAAGCAGCGGGCGGATGCACGTGTGACGTTCCCTTCGCCGTTGCCGACTTTTTATTGGAGTAAACTTCTGCGCTTTTAGGGCTGTCGCTTCACCAAAAATGGAACGAACATAGTTTTTTTTTTTTTTTTAGTTGACTTCGATGCCGTCATGGTCATAATCAATATTGAGCATATCTCGTTGTAGCACGATGATAAGCATTGTAAATTGAGTGGCTTGGAACAAAATTAAATCTCATCGGAATATATTTTTTGATGACTTACCAAATTATTATTTTTTTTGACGAAAGTAATTTTGTCAAAAAGGTTTAATTCTAGATATCTTGCCGGGCCTAGGATTCTGTCGACGTGTCAGACCGAGATAGCGTTATGGCAATGTATATATTGGACACTTTTTCACACGTCGAAAAGAGTTATTTTCGTGGTCCGCATGCTAGACTAGCTGATCGCGAAAAGAATACGTAATTCATTAAAATAATAATAATAAGCCTCTTTTCCTGAACTTTTTTCTTCTTTCTATGTGTTGTGGTTGTCTCTTTAGTTACAAAATATCTCTGAGTTCAGTGTGCCTCTTGGCAAAGGCCTCCTCTAACAATTTCCATTGTACTCTGTCTCTAGCAACCCTTCTCCATTTTAGGCCTGCCGTCAGTTTTAGTTCATCCTCCCATCTCTTACTTTGTCTTCCTCTGTTCCTTCTCCCATCTCTAGGGTACCAGTCTGTTATGATGTTGCTCCACTTCTCTTGTGAACCACGCAGCATGTGCCCATCTCCACTTCAAACTATCTATTCTAGTAAGTACGTCTGTGACTTTTGTCTTACTTCTAATGACGGTGTTTCGTTAAAATTTTATTATAATTTATATTTATTTTATTAAAATTCATTAAAATAACCCTGAGTATATATTTGCTTAGCATCACAAGTCTATTGTAGTCTTTATAGAATAATTCAATTATACATTCTTGGCAACAATAGCAATAGGGTCTTTCGCGCTAATTAATCCGGGAATCAATTAAAATGTTTAATAACTTCGCCTTGTCTCAATTGCATATTCTGTGACTGTAAGCAGCCGCTTATCGGTTTGTTGTTTCCATTTAGATGTATGTTATTTTAAACTGATATTCTGGATATCGATAAAAATTGGTAAGTGTAACGCAATGTGCATACCTAAACTTGAAACAGCTAAAAACTTTAACGAAGATAAGATAAGAAAAGGAGTAATGAGCTCATAGCTAACTACGTAATAAATAAATTATTTTGATCGCAATAAGAAAATATTTAATACGTATGTACCTAATTAAAAATTAAAAAAAAACTGTATTTCGCCGTCCCCGGGTAAGGTATCCTAAAGGGTGGTAGCTGGTACAAATTAGCCTTTTTATTAGTCCACCGCAGGACATAGACCTACCCACGTAGTACAACGTTGGATTGCAATGTTAATCCTATTTCCGAAAGATATCTTCTCTTGAGTCGCTGGCTTACTTTCAGTCTCTATGAAATATGTTCCTTCAAAAGCCAGGTTTTAGGTCCCTACGAGCTAAAGTTGCAACACCAATAGCTAGAAATATGTATTGTAATATCCTCCATCGCCGAACGACTCATAATATTGTTATACAAATATAACTTTAAAAAATACAAGCTTTTGAGATCCTGGATTATCATGTAGTAGCAGAGTGCTAGTAAAACGAGCCCAAACACGACGGGTCTGTCTTGTTTAGTACAAGAGTTCCTATGGCCACCTTCCGACCCAATCATCAGATCATCTCCATGGTACCATATTATTGCATTGTCACGCGATATACATATGCGTGCAAAATTTCAGCTCAATCGGAAACCAGGAAGTTGGGAAAATTTAACTTGCAAGATTCCACCCGAACTTACATACATACATAGGTTCATCCATTGCAAGTTAAATAAAAGCTTGTAAAATTGCCGACTTCCAAAAACAAGAATATTATATTCGTCTGTATGTATTTTTTTTGTACATTTATCGATATTCTCGCCAATTGTGATTCGATTTAATATCAAAATCGGGAAAGCCGTTTTCGATAAATCAATAATAATGTACATGGATGTCACATCAATTCATGTAAACTATTCGAATTCTGTACGCCGTGGAAGTCAGTGGTTCCATATTTTAGGTAATTACTTAACGTGACATCCCTATCTCGCTTCCCGTTGCACCCGCAGATTTCGTCATCTTATGAACACAAAAACCCAACAATTTGGCTTTGTTTCTCCAATGCGTGAACAAGAATTCTGTCTGAATAGGCACTTGCATATTCTTTGCGATAAAAGCACTATCTTTGCGAGCATCAATTTTATGAAAGCTTCAATTGGAATCTCTTTATGAAGAGATCTTTTTAGCGTTTATAGTCTAACACATCTCTATAGATTTAGGTATACGAATAAGTACTCTAACTAAAGGGTTTATGTAAATAATAGGAAAATAAAAAAAATGCCAAGTTGATGATAATAAGTCTATGAATTAAAAAAATGTAAACCTTTTTTATGTCACTTATTAGTTACGTTATTATAGTGCAAACAGAAATCGGAGCAAAAACGAATGAACACAACATCACACTACACTTTATACCACACTACGAATGTTCGGTCAAAAGCTTTTCAATACGGAGTATTTATGAGTTTACTAATTTTATATCTATTCTAAAAATATAAAGCCCACGAACTATTGTAAACAAATCTTTTCTGCTCCCTTTTAGAGCTTTGTCGTAATATTTACCGTGTCGGTCCATATCGGACGTGAGATGGCGAACAATGCGGCCGCCACCGGAGGAGGCGCCCTGCGTACGCGCATGCTGCCACACACGTGCGCGACTGCGCCCCGTCATTGATTAGTCAGCGTCGATTTGAGCAGATTGACGACGCCGATTTTATTTCCCTGTTTAGTTGTTTTGTTTATCTTTTTAGGGTTCCGAACCACAAACGGAAAAAACGGAACCCTTATAGGATCAATTTGTTGTCCTGTCTGTATGTCCGTCTTTGTTTATGTCAAGACTCTTTATCTCGGGAATGCGTAAAGATATCGAGTTGAAATTTAAACTGTAAACGTATATTATCTATGGTCTCTTGCAGTTGTGTAAAACATCTCAGTTGTCGTTTAAAAAAGTTAGAGCCATTTATGTCGTAAAAAACCGCATATTTAGACACTCACAAAAATCAAAACCTACAGGGTACTTCCCGTTAACATAAAACTATGAAATTTTGCGAGAAGCATTGTCTCAGAGTACATTTTTATTTAAATCACAAAAAATAGGGCCTTCATTCACAAAATATGGGTTCAAAATTCAAAGTGAGTAAATCGTATCATGTAAGGTTTCATATAAAAGAACTTCATTAGCACATGCTAAACAGGTACAGGTTTTTAATTATTTTAACAATGCATAATTTTCGATACATGACGAGAAAAGTGAAAAAAAAAACTTTTTTGTCGATGGTTATAGTACAGAGATTTTAACAACTTCCCAATTTTGTGAAATTTCTGGACTTGCACGGAACCCTCGATGTGCGAGCCTGACTCGCACTTGTCCGGTTTATTTATTTCGATAAATAGAGAATAAATTTTTATCAACCTTCTTATAAAAATATTATTTATTTAACTATAGATTTTTTTTTTATATTTGGTATTGAAGTTAAGTCGTAAGTAATTATGTAGCATTTTTATTTATTGGGTATGAAAAACTCGATTCTTGCTAATATCGACAGTTGTTAGGTCAGGATCAAGTTTAAAAACTGCTGAGTTTTCAATTCAGAGATATATGCGTTCTTTTAAGATATGTGTTCTTCAATTTGGAGCGTCCGCTAGCTTGTTGGGTCGACGACACACGACATTGTATGAGTCGCGGGTCCAACCAGAATGAGATAAGCACAAAATCGAGGAGAATGGCGTACAAAAAGAGAGGCCTATGCTCAGCAGTGGGCGATTACAGGCTAAAAATGATGATGATGATGTGTACTTTGATCCTGGTGTCCTTTCCATAAAATATCGAACTATATACACTAAATAATAATTTTCACAAAATATACACATATTTTAGTATGAACTATTGTAACACTCGGTTTACTAACGTGATAAATGACGGCCCATCAATTCCTCCCACACAATAGCTGAAAAGTGATGATAAAATAAAATAAGGTTTCCTATTCAAACAACGAATCATTCATTTATTACGTGGACGTAACAAATAGATATTGGGTGTGCTATCTGTTCTAATATTGAACGAACAATACTGGGAGGATTTTAGAGTACTCTATATAGAAGATCAGAGCGTTGCTCTTGCTAGACTGACGCAGGGCTGCTATACGCACAGAAGTTTTTGAAGTGAAAATTTTTTTAGCTGCGTTGTCCACTTTTTGGTATGGGTAATAAATATTAAACTCGCGTCCGGACACATGACCTGATCGATAATTCGTAAGACGGAGGGAGAGAAGACCGCCCCGGCGCGGCGTAGGAGAGGCAGTAATCTCGGGCGCTTCCGCGAGTGCGCGGGTGTGATTTTCTATTTTACCACATAAATGATAGTATTTTATACTGATAAATAAAGCAATTCGTGCGAAAATGATCAAAAATGCACAATGTTTATGTTCAACTTTTCACTTCTGCCGGCACTTCCGGAGTGCGGAGGGTTTTTTTTTTTATTGTGGCTAAACGTTATATTGTATTTTACCACATAAATCATAGTATTTTATACTGATAAATAAAGCAATTCGTGCGAAAATGATCAAAAATGCACAATGTTTATGCTCAACTTTTCACTTCTTCCGGCACATCCGGAGTGCGAAGTGTTGTTTTTTTTTATTGTGGCTAAACGTTATATTGTATTTTACCACATAAATCATAGTATTTTATACTGATAAATAAAGCAATTCGTGCGAAAATGATCAAAAAACAGCTTGCGGGGCGAAACGACGCAGGACTCATGTTTATGTTCAACTTTTCACTTCTTCCGGCACTTCCGGAGTGCGGAGTGTTGTTTTTTTTATTGTGGCTAAACGTTATCATAGTTTTATAAGTATTTATCATGGTAAACAGCTTTAACTGAAAAAAAAAAAAAACTTTAGACAAAGTGCAAAAAAGTAACATTTTCGATTTATCTTTCTTAGGCTACAGTATAGCGTATATTTGTATAGTATTTGGTTTGCTGTATTGTACTGTATTATGAGTTTTAAAAAATTTTTGAAATTGAAATTGAATTGAAATTTTCGTGGTGGTCTAGTGGTAGTAACACCCGACCTGCAATCGTGAGGTCGTGGGTTCAAATCCCGATCCCGTACCAATGAGTTTCTTTGGAACTTATGTACGGAATTTCACACCATTGGCTTTTCGGTGAAGGAAAACATCGTGAGGCAACCTGCATACGTCCGTAGAAGAAATTCGATGGCGTGTGTGAATCTACCAACCCGCACTGGGCCAGCGTGGTGGATATGGCCCAATCAATCACCCTTCGTGGGTAGGCCTACGTCCTGCAGAGGACTATTAAAAAGGCTGGTACAGTACATGAGTTTTAATTCTATCAATAAATATGACTATAACCATACACTATCATAAATAGGTTTTCATCCGGTGTACAATTATTTTACTTTGTTTCCTACTGTCAGTCCAAATATTCATCAAATCAAATATTTTCCTTGACTATTTTTATTTACCCATAAGTATTGAAACGTTTTATGCCAACATGATAATATCATAAATATTATTTTTATCCGCAAAATTTGGCAACCCTACATCGTCGATATAGCTTTTGTTAGGTATTTCTATCTAGTACTAAATGAGTAGCTAGTCAGTGAATGCTTTGTTCTAGGATCACGTTGTTTCATTAAATTCTAGCTAGTATTTCCAAGTTATTTTGCATCGTTGTATTTTTCTGGTTTACCTACCTATATTTCTGTTGCTACTACTTGCTACAGAGAGTTTCTGGGCAACATTTTTAGCAAGTCGGTCAATATCTTATAGTAGGTTTATTAAATCCCACGAAAATATATGAAATGTTGCCAAGACGAGCTCAGACCAAATAAAAAAATAAAGACAGAATGTTGTGAGCAAACAAGTGAGGCCGACCAAAACTACGCCTCACCGTGTACAGATAATTACACACACATCAACGTACAAGGAAACTACGCCTTGGCTTGTCAGTCGAACTATGGCGGCGCAACAGCGACGCACTCACACATGTATAAAAAACCGGCTTCACTTGACTGTTCAACGACGTTGTCTTTTGATTTTTTAATTTGCTCTGAGAAGACGAGACGATAAAAAAATTTAAGAGCATAGGTTCTAACTCTACACGCCCTAACTCTCCGTACCCTAACTTCACTAAATCTAAACCTTAGTTAAAAATAAAATATGTCGCTTGGCCGTTTCACATAAATTCAAATGAAAATGTCTAGACTTCCAGTGGTCTGTTAGATGATCCAATTACTTTTATGTAATAAGTAGCTTAATTAGTTTTAATGTTGTTGGTCTCGTTTAAAAAAACCATTATGTATACCATTACCAACCGGCAGTCTTATCAACAAATAAACGACGTTTTTAACTCGTTCAAAAAATATGCAGGATCAAAAACTATACCAACTTTTGTTTCGAACAAAAGCTTCCTAAAATTCATCGATATATTTTCGACAAGCCTGTATCCTATTACGTATTCATGTAGTTACGAGTACGAGGTTTCGTTTATTTTGTGAAGAGTGTGCTTGGTGTGGATGGATGAGCGGCTGTTGGTGGGCGTGACTCGGATGTGGAACTTGAATAAATTGAATTGAAACTATGATTGCATCGGAATGGAAATGTGCATATTGTGCACGGTGCACAGGAACACTAATAGGAACATTGTTGTTAGGAATGAGTTCGGAATTAGAATGAGAAACGGGTCTCTGGTGCAGAGGCAGCTCAAACACAGTGTGATACGTTTTATACCGTTTTACACAGAACTGATGTACTACTAGGTATTAAGACCATAATTATGAACAACTTTATAATGGGGTCCATCCGGAATTCGAGAAAAAAATCAGCTGTTTCATACATTTTTTTGAAGCCACTGGCTCCTGAGACACAGTCTTAGACTAGTTCAGGAGCCTATGGATCATGTATAGCTGTAACACATTTATTATGTCAAAATAAATGATTTGTTTGTTTGTTTGATTTTGTCGATTTCGTGTTGCAATTTTGTATGGAACAGCTGTTTGTTTCCCTCGAATTCCGGGTTGGACCCATAGTAAAATATGTTCATAATTACGGTCTAAATCATCCCCTTTCGGCTTAGTATATGGCTACCAGATAACCCTGTAGTATTGCTAACCCTGTAGTATTTCTAACTACATATAATTTGTCTATATCCATCTATACTCTCATCTGCTTTTTGATTTGACGCGTTAATTAGCGCGCTAATATAATTAAGCCGTTACGTAACGCTCACCACTGCCAGTTTTAAGTTGAACGTTGGTGACATCGTTACATATACCTATCGGCTTAAGGGGGCGCCTAATGCCAAAATCGACTTTTTAAAGACATGGTGTAAAGATAACGAACATAAATATCCATATTAAAAAAAGACTATAGGAAAGGAAAGATCCTATAGTAGCAGAGTAATCGCGTAGAATTTTGGAAAATAATATGGTTACCTAAGAAAAAAATTAAAACTACGCATCATAAAAAAATCTTTCTTTTCTTTTTTTTCAATGCTCGAAATTCTCAGCGAACACCACATTATTTTTGACAAATTACGTAGCCAGACTAATGTTCTAATAGAGTAATCGATTAGTTTTTTTAATATATGCTTAAAATTTGAATAAATAAATAAAATGTCACCTAAATATGTAAGCTGGCGCCCGAAGCCAAAATCATCGTGAACTGTGTCATACGATTTTCAACTCTAAACAAAGTAGCATAGATGATAGCGGGCGATGCAAGAAGCGCGGGTGAAATCTGTTTTATTCAAGGCATTAGGCGCACTCTTAATTAGCGCGCTAATTTACGCGTTAAGATGCAAGTAGAGTAGTAGTTCAAGAGTTATGAGTGGCACTTAATGGTAACCAAAATTATTCAGTTTATCAATCAAATCTGATTTCTTCTTTTGGGACAAATATGAGGATCCTTATTCTAATAGAGCGACTGATTTGATAGGGGTTATGCAACCGCGTTAGGATATTTTTTATGAAATTTGGAATAGGGTGGTGTGCCTGTGCCAAAAAGAATGCGTTGTAATATTATAAGGCGAGGGCGACATTGCGGGGTCAGACATCGATCGACGCGGGGCGCGGCACATGTAGGCACGGGTAGGGAGAACAATTGCAAGAACTCTACACTAAAATCCAACTAGCATATTATTTCAAGAGCCACCATCGCATTCTCCGAACAAAACTCGTGGAAAACCTGTAGTACTCTCATCTGGTCAACTCTACTAATAAATTGGTTGCATTGCACTCTATGGGCCATGAAACCCCTAGCGAGACGTGTTCAATTGCTGGTGAGTCTGACGACATCCTTTGCCTCGTTCAGATCCATTTGTGAATAGAGGTTATGGATTGTTAACGAAGTAGTCGCCACAATAAATACATAGTCGCTAAAGTAGAAATTAAAAGTCATACATTATTTATTATCAAAGTGTAAATCTTTCTTTATCCGTACAGATATAAACTTCTTAGTATTCGACGTACCTCGCTGTAATCAATACAGATTTGACCTGCGATTTTAGCATCGATAAGAAGGGATTCTTGCTCCCGTAGCTCTACCAACACGTATAGGTCAAATTAAACTTCTTCTGTGAAGTTAGCTACAAGCTGCACAAAATCCAGTCCTGATTGAAGCTCACTTACCAGCTGCGCGACGATT
Organism: Hypomecis punctinalis; assembly: GCA_949316475.1. Lineage (NCBI taxonomy): Eukaryota > Metazoa > Arthropoda > Insecta > Lepidoptera > Geometridae > Hypomecis > Hypomecis punctinalis. The sequence goes on from OX438799.1 coordinate 12,089,944, forward strand.
GAGTTTTGCGCAGGTTATAGGCAACTAACTTCGCAGCCGCCAAGAAGTTTGATTCGACCTAAACCAACAATGCCGCTGTTGCTTTCCCTTGCTAAGAAATCTAAAATACCAACAGCATAAAGCATTGCCTTTTTGACCGACGAACCACCGGAGGAGGTATACCATTCGACACGTATTTTTTTTTATGTATAACCACGCATAACTTTTTTCATAGTAGTCCGATTTAAATATTTTTTTTTTTATTGGAAAGAGTATACTTCGAAATTGGTTCCATTTAAATTTTATCGAAATTGGCTGAGCCATTTTTGATAAATCAACAATAATGTGAAAAATGTTACATCGATCCGTGCATAATATTTGCGTTCTAGCGATGCGCCCCGGCTTCGCACAGGTGTATTATACATATAAACATTTCTCTTGAATTACTCTATCTATTAAAATGAACTGCATCAAAATCCGTTGCGCAGTTTCAAAGGTATAAGCATAAATGGGAACAGACAGCGGAAAGCGACTTTGTTTTATACTATGTAATGATTCTGTACACGGGTGAAGTCGGTCATGCTATTTATTGCAAACAATTATTATAATAATTCAATGTTAAACTTAGTTATTATTGTCCCATGCCGCTAATTTTAGTAACAGGGTTAAAATTAAGCAGCTGCAAACCCCAGTCGTTACATATATGAAGTTATGTGTCGCACAATAGCCCAGTAATTGGCTTAATAACTAGCTCGCCGCAACATGCCACAATTTAAACTGGTGCAGAAATATGCAACTTTAGCGAAAATGTGACGGTTATTGAAAGGGTCTGCGTTAATCACGAAGGTAAAATTACATGGCGTATTTGACCCTTTTGACTGATCTGATACTTCTGATAACTAGAGGTGATTTAGGAGTTTCAATTGAAGTAATAACAATAACACGACTCTGAGGTACATAACCTAACTTAATAGCCTAACTTGGAAGCGTTACTACATTTTCTGTTAAGAAACTGAGTTAAGAAATTGATTGATGAACATAGTTCTACTTTTATAACCTTAGACATCATGAAGTACCTACTTGAATATAGTACTTACTTACCCAGTTGATAAATAATCTACATAACTAGTCACAAATGAAAGTGTGTTTGTTGGTTTGTTCCTCTTTCACGCAGCAATGAAGCAACGAATAGACTTGTTTTTTGGCATGGACAAAGTCTCAAAGACGGAAAGTGACATGCTACTGCAAGGATACCATTTATCCCAGATAATTATTTTTCACAAAAAATGGCATGACCGACTTCAACCGTGTAAAGAATTTGCAAATATTTGCACGGATCGATGTAACATTTTTCACATTATTGTTAATTTACCAAGAATGGCTCATCTGATTTCTATAAAATTTAAATGGGACCAATTTCGAAGTACCTATACTCTTTATAGGTACTTCGAAATTATATTGTACCAATAAAAAAAAAATTATAGAAATCAGATGAGCCATTTTTGGTAAATCAACAATAATGTGAAAAATATTCGATTGTAACATCTTTCACATTATTGTTGATTTACCAAAAATGGCTCATCTGATTTCTATAAAATTTAAATGGGACCAATTTCGAAGTACCTATACTCTTTATAGGTCCTACTTTGAAATTATATTGTACCAATAAAAAAAAAATATAGAAATCTATCCAGGTCTAGTCCAGGTATAATCAGTTATGCGGGGTTACACATTAAAAAAAACAAATATACCCGTCGAATCGAGTACCTCCTCCGTTTCGTCGGTCAAAAAATAAAATGTTTCTATGGGATGGCACAGAAATTAAAATACCACACGGGCGAAGCCGAAAGCAAAAGCTAGTTGCCTATAAATGTGTTCGGCCAGCAAAACATACCTATCTACCTACAAAGAGCCCGTCATAATGTTACCTCACGAAAACATCCCAGCGAAAATAAAATAAGCATGATGGATTGACTAGGCAGTCCCTAAAATATTACTTAAACTCAGCTGGATTACACGGGTAAAATATTTTGTGAGTACAAGAGAATTAAAACATAATAACCACTAATAACTAAGTAAACAAACTCCATGTTCATAAAAATGTGCCAAAATATCCAAGCGAAAAAGTAATAAGCAAGAATAGTATGTCATTTTAATATGAAATTATGAGTCCGACATTACAGTACGTTGGAGCTGGTGTCCGCCGTGCTAATGTGAATAAAAACAAAGCTAATGTTTGTACAACACCGGCGTTTTCCTCTGTGAATGGACAACAGTGGACAGGTCCCCGGAAGGAAGCGGAGCTCGATTACCGCCGGTGTAACGGGCGGTCGCATGTAAACCCACAGATCGATATTAACTGTTTGTGTCCGAGATTCCAGACGCTGATTGTGAATTCAATCTTCTGGTTGGGTTTGTTTGTTCTTTAAACGGTCTTATCAATGACTGATGGAGTCGATTTAATGTCTAAACTTTTATTTTATCCGTGGTAAGTCAAATATTTTAACAAGTTGTTTAAAATTGTTTGATTTAGCACGTGGGGTTTGTTGGTGGGTTGGGTAACTTGACAGCCGTAGGGCGTTCACTGTGGCGCATAGGCGTCTCTTGATAGTACGTATCTAAAGGAATGTGGCGCTTGCTAGTGGATAGACTTCATTAATAACGCTACCAATAATTGTTAGCGAGAAATAGGAGAAGATCGTACTAAAACGTATTTTCTACTGACAGAACTATACTGTGTTTGAATATTTCTACACTTCGTTAGACGAAAGTAAAGTCCCGTATAACTGACCGATCAATACTGTTTGTGTTGAAGACTCCAGACGGGGATTGTGAATTCAATTTGCTTTGCACTGGTTGAGTAAGATGTCTTGTTTTGCTTTGTCTTTCTTTTTCGCACAAATAGCTGAGTCAGCCAAGACACTATCGTCTGAAGCACATTTGTCTAGCTATTCCCCGTTTATATGGATAGCATGTACGTGTACTCTTAGTTTGTCCATAATGTAACGTACTTTGTATTTTATTAAATAGGTATCTCAGTAGAGCTTACGTGTCGTGCCCCTTCAGTCAAGTCAAAGGCATTCCACTTGCGCGGTTATTTTAAGACATTCCTTTACATGTTTAGTAGTTCACGAAACAGGTACGTTTTCAACGTCGCGTTCAACCACAGTACAAGCTCAACTGTTCTCACAATAGAGAGATCGTGACCGTTCCGATGATCAGAAGCAATGATAACTCCTCACTCTGCACTCACTTCACAATATAGGGCTCATGTCGTGAGAGGATTTAATTGTAAATTGTGACTGAGATGATCTCCCAGATCGTCTGTCATGATACTGATGTAGATTTCAAACATCTCATCGTTCGTGCTCAAGTATTTGGAGTGCATTTCCATATCAATGTCGACATTATCAATGCGAGCTCCATAGGTGCGAAGCATCGAACGTATATATATACATTATATCAGTGTAAAGCCTATATGTATGCTCGGATACAAGTTAGGCGCTTCGTGTTAATCCGTTTATATCGAACTTGCAGGAATGTATTATCTGTTCATGTATAATGAATGAGAGAGTTATCTTCTGTAGCTTTGTCTGTAGAGCTTGATTATTCCGTTTGTTTAATGATTTGTTTACAATCGGCTACAGTAGCAATTAGACTTTCTAATGAAACGTATCCCACACCACACCCTATGTTTAAGTTTAAGCAACAGGAACAAAACGCAAGTTCGTGTGTTCTTGAATATTTAACCCGGCGTTTTCACGTTGCGATGTATTCCAAATGAAAAAGGAAAATATTTTTGTAGAGTGTAGCGGCGCGCTTCACATCTGCATGTAAATTACTTTACTAACGATTTCAAATGTGCTTTGTTTACTCTTTGAATCATTGCCCGCTTCGACTTCGAGTTTTAATTAATCTTTGACGAAAAGTTTATTTTAATTTTTAATTAAAGAATGTAGGAAAGTTTTGATTTGACGCCTCAGTACGGACGAATTCGCGTATCATCTAATAAGGACGAAGTTCAAAACAAGTATTGTATGGATGGAGAAGTTGGGGTAGTGAGTAAATATCTACGTACGAAGTTCTATGTAAAGTTGTAAACAGGGCACGAGATTACAGGCTGGTGTACGTCAAAAGCCTCATTGAATTATGAATTTGCGAACAGCTTCGTAATACAGAAATCCTTTCAAATTGAATATTTGGAGGCCGTTGAAATGAAGCGTCTACGTCCTCTATGAAATATATTGAAAAGCATTTTATCTTCAGCACAATTTTTCTTTTTCTTTGCAACAGCTTCTACGTTCAAGCATAAACTAACTACTCAAGTGAATAAATGAAGTTATAAACGAAGCTATTGAATGTAATGAGATTATAGATATTATGGGCTAATTAAAAGGCATTCAACTGGCGCCGTTGGGCACTACACCCATTCTGACTTTAATTGTTTAATTCGTGCTAATTGTGCCTGCAGCGGACCCTCCGCATCGCATTCTAATAGAGACTGTTCTCAATTATATAACAATCATTTAATAAAGTTAGAAGAATCTATCGTAAACGACTGTAGCGTGTGAATTTGAGACGGCAGTCCTGCATCATAGAAGAGGTGATAGTTTTAATGTTAGTGTATTCTGTTTTTCACTTTGACACATCTAGAGTCACCACCTCTTTTCTTTCGCAGATTTCTTTACCAACATAAACCCTTTGATGACCCTTGGTCCTTACCGTCTTTAGTTAAGGTCACAGAATGTTTATAATCTCTATTCACATTCATTTTAAGGCAATTCGCAGTCGTGTTCTTTAATGAAAATCTTAATTTGTAGATATGTTTACTTCTGTTTACTGTTTCTGTATTCTGTTTGGTTGTGACATAAAACTGACATATCTACCACTGATTAGTAGTAGTTAGTAAGTACTCGTAATCCTTCTAATATTATAAACGCAAAAGTTTGTATGTATGGATGTGTGTTCCTCTTTCACGTAAAAACTACTGACGGATTGAGATGAAACTTTGCAATAGTAATGTTTAATATCAGAATAACAGGCTATAATTTATACATTGCGTGATACTAAGTTCGCCGGGTCAGCTAGTTATCTATAATCGTTGGATTGTTCTTAGTAGTTTTTAGGGTTCCGTACCTCAAAAGGAAAAAACGGAACCCTTATAAGATCACTTTGTTGTCCGTCTGTCCGTCTGTGTGTATGTCAAGACTCTTTATCTCGGGAACGCGTAAAGATATCGAGTTGAAATTTAAACTGAATACGTATATCTATGATCTCTTACAGTTGTGTAAAGGGAAAACTTCTCAGTTATCATATAAAGAAGTTGGAGCCGTTTATGTCGTAAAAAACCGCATATTTCGACACACGAAAATCAAAACCTACAGGGGCTACAGGGTACTTCCCGTTGACATAGAACTATAAAATTTGGCGAGAAGCATAGTCTCAGAGTACACATATAGGAATAAATCTGAAAATTGTACATTTTTATTAAAATCACAAAAAAATAGGGCTTCAAAATTTGTGAATTTGAAAAATATGGGTTTAAAATTCAAAGTGCGTAAATTGTATCATGTAAGGTATTATATAAAAGAGCTTCATTAGCACATGCTTAAACAGGTTTTTAATTATTTTAACAATTTTCGATGAATGACGAGAAAAGTAACAAAAAAACTTTTGTCGATGATGATGATGATGAGTATAAAGATTTTAACAACGTACTTCCCAATTTTGTGAAATTTTCTGGATTTGTACGGAACCCTCGGTGTGCGAAACCGTGTTAAAAAACCGGACAAGTGCAAGTCTCCTGACTTGCACTTGTCCGGTTTTTTAACGTTGATATCGAAATATATAGGTATATCACAGATTATGTATAGAATTATTAAATGCTTGTCTTCTTCGGTTTGCCTGTAGCATTTCAAACCGATTCACACTCAAATTATCCAAGTTAAAATATCTTTGGGTGGCTCTCATAGGTAACGTAAACAGGCTATTCCGACGAATATTTTGATTTCCATTCACTTATCCGTTTCATTTTAAAACCGCATCCATACTCATGAATAACACATGGCACTTCGCTGTCACATAAGTTTTTAATCTCGGTCAAACAATAAATCATGCTGAATCACTATTCTCGGTAGTCTGACGCCATAGGCCACACATTGTTGAACATGTCTTTTGAACGACCTAATACTTCCTGTCACCTTAAAATGTAATTATAAAAGCTCCTGTAGTATTCGTCGTACCATATACTAACTTTATCTATGGTTGTACAAAACAAACGCAAAGCTCTAACGCTTGTACTTGAAATGATAAAGTACTTGTTGTGAATTTTGCAAGGAAATGGGCCGAAACGAATTTTTCCGTCTTTAGTCTAAAGTTCTAATGCCACAAAAGAAAACTGAAAACAGCTTGTAATGCACTGCTTTTGTCATATTGATGCCGACGGATAAAATTAGTTAAATGTTTATGCACCGTGAAATGGGCGAAAAATATTTTTTTAAATTTTTTTTATTATATAAATTACCTACACTACTACTACATAGAAAGCAATTGGATCATCCACAGACCCTTGAAGGTATAAAGATAATCCAAGTGCTCAAGCCCACTGCGAGTTGGCATTGCCACGCTGAATGGCAATGCTTATACGTTGAGCCAAACACCAGCATTTTGGTCAAAAAATAAAATTTGGAAAATATTACTTATCAATCTTGAGTTTTAAGTTATAAGTTTTATACCGCTGCTTCAAAGATTTTAAATAACCGCTAAAAGTGTGTACCTACTTACTGTCCCGAGCTTTAGCGAAAGAATCCTCCTGCTACAAAATTCAATTATTAGGCTTTTTGTCTAAAACGCTTCTCTGAACTCTGGCCAATATAAATTGAATAAAACAAATTCAAATGCCTCCTCACCTCGCACATTTAGCTTCTAATAAATTATGAATTTATCACGACAGTTGAGTTTTCGCAATATCGCGGAGCGGAGCAAAAATGTTGAGCATTTTATTAAGCTGACCCAATTGACAAACAAAATTGGAGTGTGATTCGATCTCATTTATTTCAATCTCGATTCAATAACCATAAAGCAATTAGCGTCTACGAACAGCTCATCTCTATTTTCATATTAATTATACTATCGGTATTAAAGTATTAAAAGTGGTATAAATACGTCTCGAATTAAATTTTATGATGGTTGATTGTGATGTAGTGAAGTTTGTTTATTGAGTTCTAAAAGTTTATATCAATCATCTCTTCTCAGTATTATTGCAGTGTTTATTTCAGTTTGTAAATAAAGAAGCCGCATACCTAAATGCTGCGTTGAAACTACCGGTTTAAAAATAAACTGGTGATGACGTAGTGTCTCCGAAATTACCGGCATATCACGAAATAGTTACGACTGCTGACGCTTCGAACGTAAAAGTGGAAAAGGGGCTAGGTCATTTTCCCGCATCGAGTGGGCTAGTTCCGTGGCGCCACCTCGTGGTTTGTGCTGCAATTTCATTTTGAAGCTACATAAAATCGATGTCATTTCAAAGAGTTTTTTTAAACATAGGTAGGTAGGAAATTCATCACTGGGTCGGAAACGACTTGCTTCTAGTATTCCTGCGATATCCCACTGCAGTTCGTCCCACTACCATCTCCATGAGGTAAGATCTCACCACTGCACTTTATTGATTGTGGTCTTAAAATACTGCGCATAAAAAGTGGCAATTCACTTGAAAAGCTCTGTCTATTCTGTATTCAAAAATTCAAATTCAAAATCTTTATTAGGACACAAAATATACATGCTATTGAATTGAATCCACCGGTTCCGAACTAGTTAAAAACTGTGTCTCGGAATCCGGTGGCTTCTCCCTATAGTTGCACTATATTAAAATAATTATAAATAAGGAACTTGAATCAATATTAACAATAAATTTTGAAATAATATTTAAAATAATAAAATTTAAACATTCATACATAAGCTAATTAAAACGTATTAAAACTATGATAATCATAGTTAGAATCGTTTTTTAACATTAATAATTAATAGAAAAAAATTTAATGAACAGAGATAAAGCTTTCAGTGTTTTGATAGTCCATATCTTTTAGGAAAGATAACAATTTTTTTTTAAATTTATGCGCGTTTAGCTTCTGAACAGCAGATTGTTTACTAAGTTTGTTGTATAATTTAGGACCCAAATAGTTGGAATAGTGCATTGCAAAAACTGTTTTTGTCAGTGGTACAGTGTAAATATTATATATGTTCCTATTGTTGCGTTTATTATGTAAGTTATTGTTTATTGCTGACTGAGGCTTAGTGTGTTGTTGAATAAACAATTGTAGAAGATAAAGTTGTCTAACAGTGAGAACATTACATTCCTTGTACAGGTCAGCAGTCGGGTAGAGGCGCGGCTTGAAATTTGCAACTTTTAGTATAGCTCTCTGTGCACATTCTAAAGATTTTAGGCTAGTCTTACATATTCCCCCCCAGCTTAGGATACAGTATGTAAGCAAGGACTGGCAGAGAGAATAATATATATTTCTTAGCAGATCTTGGTCTGCTATATGTCTCAGGGTTTTAAATATAGGGATCAGTTTCCTGATTCTACCTTTCAAATTTGTAATATGATGTTGAAATGATAAATTATTGTCTATATTTACTCCCAAATACTTAATTGTGTTAGTCCGATGTAATATCGGACAAGAACAGTACGTTTTTGGACAGTTTGAGTCGTGAACTCTGAGTTTATAATATTCTGATTCCGTCGGTTGAGAAACATTTGTTATCGTGAAGGTCATATATTTTGTCTTATCTTTATTGAGACTAAGCGCGCTGTTATATAGCCACTCATTTACTTTGTTGAATCCCGTTTGAGCAGCTATGTAAGTTCGCAGCCAGGATTTTTCTCTAAATAAGAGAACTGTATCATCTGCGAAAGTTAAAATTTTAGAGGTAGCTAGATTAAGGTTTAGATTGCACAATTCGTTGATAAAGCAGAGAAAGAGGGTAGGGCCAAGTATGCTACCCTGGGGCACACCATGGATAACAGGCAAGAATCTACTCACGTGTTCTCCCATTTTTACACACTGATATCTGTTAGAAAGATAATCTTTCAAAAGTTGAAGTGGAAGACCACGTATTCCTAGGCGTTCAAGTCTTCTTGTTAGAAGAGAAATCGGCACAGTATCGAACGCTTTTTTTATATCCAAGAATACGGCCAAGCACTTGTCTCCTTTATCCAATCCCTCAGCAACAAAATTGGTTAAATTAAGCACTGCATTTCCAGTGGACTTTCCACGTCTAAAACCATATTGATTTGTGCTCAGAAGGTTGAATTTCTCTAAAAATGTAACAAGCCTATTGTTTATAAGCCGCTCTAGTACCTTGGAGAGAGCAGGAAGAACAGAGATAGGCCTATAATTATTATACAAAGACTTGTCTCCACTCTTAAATATTGGATGAACTAAAGCCTTTTTGAGTGCATTTGGAAAAACTCCGGTATTGAAGCTCAAGTTACAAATGTGAGAGATTACTGGTGCAAGAATAGCAGCATTTTGCTTCAAGATAGAAGAAGGTATACTATCCCAACCAGGAGAGCTATCTTCTTTGAGTTTATTAAGTAAATGAAATACTTCCAATGGGTCTGTATCTATCAGTATCAATGAATTTGGAGAGGTGATATTGTTGTTGGCTAGATTAGATGTTTCGTCACTAGGTTCAGGTACTATTTGGTCAGCTATATTTTTGCCTATTTCAATAAAAAACTTATTAATGTCTTCGACAGTTTCTCTAGGAGATTTGTTGCAAACTGAAAGAAGGGTTTCATTGGATGCCTTAGTAGGTTTGTAATTCGTGACCTTGTGAATAACTTGCCAGGTTTTTTTAATATTGGATTTAGCTTTATTAAGCTCAGCTTTTTCAAACTCACCTCTTACTTTTTTGATTAAAGAGCAACAAAAGTTTCTATACCTCTTATAGGTGGTTTTTAAAATAATATTGTTAGGATGTTCCTTTAGATTAGCATGCATTTTATCTCGGTTTCTGACGCATCTTAGAAGACCTTGAGTCATCCAAGGCTTAATGTTAGTCAGTTTTCGTGACGGGGAGTATGTAACTGTATTATTTTTAATTATTTCTGAAATTGATGTTATAAACTGATCTGTAGCCAGATTACAATCTTCCAATGACAAAATAGATGAAAAGTCATGTTTCATTATTGACTCTGTAATATTAGAGTGATTTAATTTTGTAACATATTTTTTTGGGAGCTGTGTATTGGTGCATTCAATGAGAGAATAACAGGATAGTGATCAGTTACTGTACTTTTAACTACAAGGGTTGTTGCTGAGTAAGCAGTTTTAAGCATAACATGATCCAGACAGGTTTTGAGGCGAGTCGGGATCAAATGTGCCGGTAGTAAGCCATGGGAAGAAGCTAAAAGTAAGTAATCGTCAGCCATTTGATTTTTTGTAGATGGTAAAATGTCCAAATTAATGTCACCAATTAACGCGATATGTCTAAAAGAATCTAATGATTTTAACACCTCCTCTAAGGAGGACAAAAAGTTGTTGCGATTTCTAAAACAAGGAGGTCGGTAAATCGATATTATAACTGTGTCTTTACCTATTTTTGTGATCAAACAATTACCATCGATAAATCTAGGTTCATATGTAGTGGCTGGAAGACTCGTCCTAACATACACCACGATGCCGTCGTTTTGGTTGTATGTTTCTTTAGAGTAGTTGCATGTATAGTTAGGTAAGTTAGGGGGAGGATTACTATCAGAAATCCAACATTCCGATAAGATCAATAGGTCTGGTTGTATGTTCATAAGGTCCACTGATAATAGAAAATCATCGAGATTACACCAGATACTACGAATGTTTACAGATATAATTGAAAGTTTTTTGGATTTGTTTAAATAAAGAGGAACATCAGTCGGCTTACATAAATATGAGTCTGAGACAGATATATTATCTATATTATTAATATTTGTATTTATTATATCCATAATTTTATGTAATATTTACTTTGTTGTACATTTAATTGAAACGCATGAATCACATACCCGTTTAGTTTATTTGGGACATGTTGTACGAAAATTGAAATACCAAAAGTGAGCTGATTATTTAGATATTCATTGCTTAAGACTTTTTTACATGATATACCACAACAAACCAATTTCCACATTAACTGTATTATATTATGTATGTTAATGCAGGTAAAAATATATTCCTTCTTCAGTTTTTTACAAGATTCTCGCATATTATCATAGATATTTGTTATAAGTAGGCATAAATCGCAAGCGATGCACCGAGCCAGCCCTGACCATGTCATATATAAAATTATGTGTATAGTTACGATAGTATTGAAAAGGTCGTTCCCGGTTTGTAGGCATATTGAAATGGAGCAAAACATTAGTTTCAAAAGACTGCGATCAGCGCAGGACGTGTAGTTATGCAATTTTATTTTTTTGTACGAGTATTGTCCAATGTTCGTTACTTTACGTGTGATATGACCGAGTGGATTATTTAAGCGCTGTATCAAGTATATGGATGTAAAGTATATTACGTACGAATATTCTACAAGGCAGATGTAAATTTGACTAATTACTGCACCTGCACTAGGAAATAATGGAACAGTTAAAGGTAAACTATCATATGAACAATGCAAGCAATTGTTTGTCATTATAGTGTATCTGTCTAATATTGCATTACTGGAATTTTGCCGATACAATGCTAAGAATTTGTTATTGATGAGAGGTTGCTCATCATTAGTTTCGTAAGAGATTATTAAAATTTCGTCGCGATTATATCTTAAAATAATAAATGGCACTGAACATAATTTGAGCAATTGCACGTGTTTTATAAAAATAAATAAAATAATGTGAAATGAGGCAATTCTACATTTAAAATATGGACCATCACTCACCGCTACGACAATACAGAGTAAGATATCTATGTATACGCCATAGGTAACAAAAACTAGTCAATTATGTTGCGCTTTAGACTTGTTGTATAAACTTTTATCTTTGGCCGTTCCGAAACAGCTCCAACGAACCGCGTGTTTTTGATGTTGAAATACGGCAAAGGGCTTATTTATGCGTGTTCATTATAGACAAATATTAGTGTATCAGCCGACTCCTATCTCCTGATCGAATCTAAAAACAAAATGGACCATCCGCGAGCAGCCGTTCGCGCGTAAACGCGTAGGGAAAAAATCCAATGGGATACATAAACAGAGTGCGGGAGATTCGTGTCAACGGCCGCGGCTTTGTGCCCCCGCCCCCGCGCCCCTCGCCCTTCTAGCCCTCTACGCGACAGGGAAGCGATTTCAAGGGTGGCTTGGCCGTACAATATTTCCTCCGCACCGATAAGGTATTAAGCCGTTGAGACACATCGACGTTAATATCTTTTATCCACGCTCCTCGTGCCTTCCCTTCATTAATAAACTTGCTATGGCTTTATTTGGGTGATTGATTCTGACCGCCAGTGAGTGACCGATGTCTTTGGTACCTATTGCGGTAAATTACTCGCATTTGTTGATTGTTTGTTGGGTGAATTTTGTTTTTAGTCTGATGAGTCTCTTTGAACGGATTGCACCAGTCATATTTTTGCCGCAACGCAGAATCTTCCTTTAATGAGTGGCGATTGAGATATTTACCATTTGCTGTTATAACAGCAAAACCTTTCAAATTCCTTAGTATTTAAAAAGTCCCATTTCGTAAAAAAATGTAAAAAGAAATTCTAGGAAAACAATACGAATTTAATTTTTGTCGTGTCGCAAGGCTTGATTTTTGCTAAAGTTATTAAATAAACTGTCTTTTGACTAAAAGTCAGGGCTGTTTTCTCAATATTACAATTTACTACTTTGAAATATGATTATTTCAAGATTGTTTTAGTTTAATAGCCTCCCGTTGAAATAATTCGATCAACTTTTTTGACCGACGAACCACCGGAGGAGGTATACAATTCGACGCGTATATATATATACTAGTTTTTACCCGCGGCTTCGTCCGCATGATATTTTGATTTTTGACGCAATATCATTATAATTTATAGCCTATGTGTTATTCTGATATATAAGCTATATTATTGCAAAGTTTCATCTCAATCCGTTCTGTAGTTTTTGCGTGAAAGAGTAACAAACATCCATACATCCATACATCCATCCATCCATCCATCCATCCATCCATCCATCCTCACAAACTTTCGCGTTTATAATATTAGTAGGAAGGATAGGATAGTAGGATAGGATTTTATGTATAACCGCACGCATAACTTTTTTCGTAGTAGTCCGATTTCAATAATTCTTTTTTTATTGGAATGAGTATACTTCGAAATTGGTCCCATTTAAATTTTATCGAAATCGGCTGAGCCATTTTTGATAAATCAACAATAATGTGAAAAATACTACATCGATCCGTGCGAAATATTCGCGAATTCTGTACACGGGTAAAGTCGGCCATGCTAATTTTTGCAAAAAATAATCTTGTTGAGGTTGAAAATTAAATCTAAAACGCTTTACTAAGAGTTTTTAAATCTATTTGGTATTCTGTGGCATTATCGTAACTATATTTGTAGCAAATAGCTAATGCATTAGAATTAATTATCTAAAGTAACAAATATCACCTTTACATAAGTCAAAGTGCTAGTTCGTGACGAGAATAGGCGTATAGTTTCTTTTGACTTTGACTTGGCACTAAGCTAACTTGTAGGGCATTCATCTTTATCATCATAGATTAGTCTCTAAATCTCATGTACTACTCGTACTCTATCCATTCTGAAAGAAGTGTAGTCTTAATGTACCTAATTGTAATACTAAATTGGATATAACTTTCGTGTATGGCTGTTTTATTTTAAACGGTATCATTTAACAAGGTCGTTAATTTACTGCCTCGTAAGTTCTTACTTCAATTGTTTCATTAGTCATCTCGACTTCAGTATTAATTTTGATTTTGATGAATATTGTATTGTAATTCTTGTAGATAATTTTGTACTGTAATATATTTTCTGTTAAGCCCGTATCTACACAAAATTATTTTTGTTATTCGGTCTAAAGTACCTCCCAAATTACAATCTAAACATTGTTCTACAAGATTCGACATAAAATCTCTTCACGGCATTGGCAAATTGTTCGTAAATAGAGCCATCAAAATAAAGGGGAGGCTTTATTATAAGTTTTATCTGGCGTCGAGACCTGCCGTGACGGGAATACGATGGCCCGAGGCTGAGCCTCCGCGACTGGTATCGACCCGAGCCCTGCTTTATGATATCAGTAACTCGTACTTTAACTTGTTAGAAATACTGTAATAGCAATTTCGGCCTACGTAACATTAGCTAACATTGTGATCATAAATAGCTCCTCTATTGAAGAAGTCAAGACCTGTCGAGGTAGAGCGTTGAAGTAGGCTTAGTTCAAGTAACACAATACTGCTTGTATTGTGATATCTAGAATATATTAAATGCTATTTATTATCAATAATGTCCTCATCGTACTTTTGAAATCAATATGACATGGTATGCCGATACGTACTTGACTGTTTTGATTTGATAAAACTATGAAAGCGATAACTACATATTATTACTATATTATGACAACTAGAACTAATTAGATTATTAGTTTTTTGATTTAGTAGATATTTGAGAGAAGAAGCTCGCTTTCTACGGGATGATCGTCCCTATTGCTAGAAGAATTACTCTAGAACAGTTTATATAGCCTGACGCAAGTAGCTCATAAATTCCAAAATATTTGCAAAAATCTGCGAACCTATTACCGAGGAAATATCCGTAGCAACTTCCTTTAAAGCTTCACAAGTCTATCGTAGGAGATTCCGGGCTGTATATAAGTCAGACGGTGAGATAGGCACCCTACAGCAACCGGAAATACGGAAGCAAGTTATCGAGGGGCGGGCCGATGTGATATATCGAAGTATTCCTAAGAATTATTGCCGAACTCAAGACATGTATGTAAGCAGTAGATCTCCGAAGCAGGACAAGCGAGGGGTTTTAACCGAAAGCTTTCGAAAGGTCAACTGAATGTGAAACGTAAGGAGCAGATAAAAGAAAATGTACCCTTCTGACTACTGGACCGTCGAAAGGGTTGTTTCTACCTAATTTTTAATCAAAGGCCCTCGGATAATAAAATGCCGTAGAGAACGTATGCAAAGTTTGACTTTATTTTCGTACGCCTTTTTATGACAACGAGAGCTCCAGTTCAATTTTCGCGCAAAATATAAAAAGATTCTATTCTGAAGGGATTTTATGAAATGGTTGTGTAAACTAGCAGACGTTTGTAGACAACGAGCAAGGGCAAGTGACCAGGGTGAATGTCAAGAATGTCTTGAAGGTCGAGGGTTTTCAAAAAGGTTTCGTTCGTCAACCTACGAGGACGTACACGTGCGGCTTACCGTATGTATTGTGAATAAGATTGCTCTTTTACGAGATAACATACTCAACATCTGTTGATTAACTTACTGTGTACTGACCGAGAAACGAGTAGGTAATCTTAGCATTCTGTAAATAATCCATTTTATCCTAACACATCATCAATAATAATCATTGCCTTAGCCGTTACAATATATCCACTGTTGGGCGTACGCTTATCTCTGCAATTTTAGCAACTATACAGTTAAAATAGGATTTGTTAGAAATGTGTCACACTCGGTGTTTTCCTGTTGTGTGTGGTCTTATAGTAGAGGTGGTGTGCACCTAAAACGTCAAAAGCTGCACTTGCCATGATATTCGATATTCGAGAGCTTTACGGCCCACTGGTCATCAGTAAGTAGATATTTGAGAGTCTGTGCATCTTTAATTCACATTATCTCAAATGACCTTATGTCCCAACAAAACAAACAGATCTTATCTAAACCCAAACAATCGTTAACTTTACGTTAGTATGCGAATCCATATTCGATTATTCGCCTTTAATAGTTCAAAAACGAGTATTAAATTAAGCAACCCTCCCGTCTCGAAAGTTGAGCTTACAATTTATTAATTTAGAACTCGGGAGATACGACATCACGCTTCGTTAATCCTGCTATAAAGTTATTTAACAATAGGAGCGATTTAAAGCGACGGTTCCACGTCCTAAAAATGAAATATAGTTCTGGTTCCGCAATGCAGTCAGTGCATGGGGTAGCTCTACGGGTAGCGTAGGTCTACTTACTTACTACGTTACACTATACAATAGTGCAGTTACACCATAGTGCAGTTAAAAAGGATACGACGTGCGTGATACAGCCCGTGGCGTAACTATACTGCTATTTATGTTCTGTTTGTTTATTCAGTAGTGTTCGAGAAAGGGAATGTTTTACTTTATCCGGAGCCTCTGTACCACGAGTAACGCAAGCAATTACATCTAACATAGGCAATTACGTTGTAAAACGTTTGATCGTCAAATTAGATTCATGGCTTAGGGATTCAGCGGATGAAGTCAATTAAGTTGCCAGGACGACATTGTGGTCACAGATTGATTGTTCCCCGCAATCGATTCGAACGCTAACTAATCAGTTCAATCAGATTAATAGCTGTTCCAACGGTCGGAATGTTCTCATAATAATATAACCCTTCACAGCAGTCTGGTAAAATGAAATAGTAGCTTAGTTCTCGCAGCATAGTTTGTCACAGAAGTTGGGAGAAATCTTTCCGCCCAACTCCAATAACATTAGTGGTGAAACTATCTTACATTTTCCTTCCCCACTTTTCGTAAAGATACACGAGCCGTGTCATCAAAGAAATATTGTCCAAGAAATAAGTTTACATCTTCGCAGGGATAGATCTGAGAGCGGATATCGTCGATTTAGCTGACGACGGAGATGCGACCAAGCGATGGTTGTTACAACATAAAATCAATAGTAATGACTTTATTGTGCTGGTGGCACCCTCTTTTCGTCTGGTTTCAGGGGCACATCTTCATCGTCTGGATCATTCCGATATATTAAGTTACTGATACTTATCCGCGTTATAATTTGTTGTCATATTTTGAAGGCGCCATCGTAAATTTAATAGCAATGTAAGTTAGTGTCATCTCTATTAAATGCATATAGTGAAAAAGAAACAGGGCTACTCTAAATTGCTATTTTAATTACGATGTCGCCTCTAAAATTATGCTTAGAGTATCGGGGTTGTGTTTCACTATAATACTCTAAAATAGTAGTGGTAGATCTAAAATAGTGATGATAGCATTTTTCACATTATTGTTGATTTATCAAAAATAGCTCAGTCGATTTCGATAAAATTTAATTGGGATTAATTTCAAAGTATACAGACAGACAGACAGACAGACAAAACTCTTTATTTACAACCACAATTTGAAAAATAAACACTATTTACATTACGACCAAAAAATATGATTATAAAGTGGCGGCCTTATCACCCATGGCGATTTTTTATACTCTTTCCAATAAAAAATAATTATTAAAATCGGACCACTATGAAAAAAGTTATGCGTGGTTAAACATTAAAAAAAATATATACTTACTCGTCGGATTGTATACCTCCTCCGGTGGTTCGTCGCTCAAAAAGGATTGTGATAGGTATACTTGTAACCAAGTAGGTGTACAAACACAAAATAGTAGTTGGTAATTATGTAACATTTAGAATGATGGCAATCTACAAAGATTCAATTCCGTTATGTCAGAAACACCTAAAAGAAAATCTAACGCTTTTCTACGGCTTAGCTCATTTCTCCACAACGATATGATGAACAGATCAAACGAAAGCTTACAAAAGAAACTGGTACATCTAATCAAGTGAACGTAGGTATATATTGCTAAACGGGCATGATCGATGGAGTCGAGCGTCGACGGCTGGGATTGATTATTCCAACTCCGACTTCGCAGCTAAAATCAATAAGCAATTTTATTATTGGTAGAGTGGTGGCCGCGCGCGACCCTCGTCCTTTAATCCTCGCGCGGAACCGTGCTGTCAACTTGCATTCAGTGGGATAGTGAGGAAATAATAATGCTTTTGTTAGACTTACTGTTATGACAGGGAGAATAATATTTTATTCTTAGTACAGTTATGTATCAGTAATTCTTTTTTACTTAATAACACCCGAACTAAGCCGTGGTGGCCTAGTGGTAGTGACACCCGCCTTGCAATCGTTAGGTCGTGGGTTCAAATCCCGGTCCCGCACCAATGAGTTCTTTGGAATTTATGTACGGAATTTCACACTACTGGCTTTTCGGTGAAGGAAAACATCGTGAGGCAACCTGCATACGTCCGTAGAAAAAATTCGATGGTGTATGCGAATCCACCAACCCGCACTGGGCCAGCGTGGTGGATATGACCAAATCACCCTTCGTGGGTAGGCCTAAGTCCTGCAGTGGACTATTAAAAAGGCTGATACAGTACAGTACAGTACCCGAAATAAAATAAGAACTAAACTAGGTGCCATCACTTATTATTTACAACTGAGCGCTACCGTGGCTCGGACGACACGTCAAATTGTAGGTCCCAGTTTTAACTGTTCAGCCATGTCAGAGACATTCAGTCAGCACTCTGACAACAGGGTTTGCTACCCAGTCTATAGATACAATACCAACTTACTTATCACATATTATAGGTGTAGACAGGCTCTAATTGAGCTTTTGAATTATCTTTATATAGTCTAGTCTACTAGACTATTTAGATTGCTACTATTATATGTAATTATCACAGACCTTCAGTGCTTTATGGTTGATCTAATTGCTTTTCATGTACTTAATAGTATCCTAAGTAGATAGTTTTACTTTTATTTACTAAAGGCGCTTCGTTTAAAAATAAACTAACCACCTGATAGCTGCAAAAAGTTCTGTATAAAAATTCTATCTTACTTTGAACATGACAAGTTTCGAAACCACTAGAAAAACTACGTCTGTTATTGCGAGAATATCCCGTGACTATGATGTTGTTAAGTCACTCAGTGACTCGGATCTATTGGTGAAATTTCCATAAATGCGATTGAAAGTTGTGTGTGTATATTTGTTTCTCATTTAACCTAGTGAAATATCTTACGAATGTAGTATGTATTAAGCTGAAATAACAGTCACACTTATGCTGAAATAAATAAAGTTATAAAAAATAAATGTCAATCAGTGAAAAGATATTTGTATTTTTTTTTCTTATTATTTTTAAGTGCCTTTATTAACTACCACTAAATACAAGACCTACATAATTTAAAACTACATAAACTACTAGTCAAAGTCAAAATTTCTTTATTCCGTAGACACAATACAGGCACTTGGAATCGTCTTGTTACAACTTTTAAAAGTTCTACTTAATTACATTTTTACTATAAATAAATAAGCACACTTTTTAGATTTTACAAGATCAGTATCATTCGGTTCGGTACACAAAAAAAATTAGAATACAAATCAAAAATAAAATTGTATCAGTATCATGAAAATAAAATATAGCAAACCAAATACATAGATCATCCACAGACCCTAGAAGGTCTAAAGATAATTGCTCGATTTGGATTATTATCTATCCATTTGTATTTGCACGCATGATTACCACGTATAATTCTAGTACTTACTTACTATGTTGGCGCAGCGCCCAAATTGTGTCTTTGCCTCCGATACTACGTGTCGCCACTCTTCTCTGTCCTGGACATGAAAAGTAATGTAGTTCTAGTAGGTATTTTAATTATGTTTCACAATTTCATTACCATGCTGGAGATCTCTGTGAAAACAGCAACCAAGTTAACTTAGATTGCATTTGTCAGTTAGGCTTCTTTAAGTGTGATTTAAGCTAAGCTTTAGAATTAGTCGACTCTTTCCAAGCTTGGATTTCCAAGCTGGGTTCTCTTGTTTGCTTTCGGGAGTTTTCGCGTGTCAGGCTGGGCGTTATTTCATCGTGAATTTCATGTTTCACGAGCCAGGTCAGCGTATTAGAGCCTGTTTACACAAATGTGGAACATTTAAATTTGGCTCCACTAATAACCGAGTGGGATTATCATGGCTTGCCGCAGTCAGCGTCGCGGCGGGCTAAAAGCTTGTTTGCGGAACCACCCTCAAAGTGGAGGAGTTTTGATTACTCGGTTTATTCACCATTGTTATCTTGCTGATTCGCTTAATTTGTTCCGCTAATTTCGGCTCCGCAATTGCTGTGAATAGCCCAATCATTAAAGCAGAGCTCTTGTAACAATCTGCAAACAAAACACAACATTGTTACTTGTTGAAATTACTTGTTCCGTGCTCATATAAAAAGGTACATAAAACGCTGACATAATTGGAGCTATGAAATTGTATCAGAACATGCAACGGTAGAGAAATGGCCATTGAAAATAGATCTTTCACGATAAGGCTATCCTTATTAATACACTGCAGTGTTCGGAAGTATACTGTTACTTAGTAAATACTTTTAGTATTTTGCCGCAACATATGCGGTGACGATTCTCGCAAATATTACATCCAAAAATGTAATTTATATTCCGAAAAAGTATCTTCACAGTGTGGCGGTAATGTGAAGTGTTACTATATTTTCAGTCCGACTACATAGTAACAGGTGCCTAGGGAAAGGCTTACAGTACTTTATACGTATGAAGCTATTCCATACAATTTACATGTACCAAAATTTACTACATCTAGTAGAGACTTACTGACTTTCTTAAAAATAATCCTACTATATTGTTCACGATAGCTGCTCTTTATATTTTACGCAGCCATAAAAAGAAATGCAGAGAGATGCTTTATGTGCTACTGTCAGATAACTGTATCATAATGTTTTTACAGCGTTCCCTTATGAAAGTTTTATCATTGCTTTTATATGAGAAGTTATTAAAATAAAAGCATTTGTGGATAGTAATGTAACTACCTCATAAAAAGATACGCAGTGTTTGTCTGAGCATAGTTCTTTTTTGATTTCAGCCACTTCTGAATTCAACACTGCAAAGTTCATTAATCATTACAATATCCTTCCTACTAATATTATAAACGCGAAAGTTTGTGAGGACGGATGTATGGATGTTTGTTACTCTTTCACGCAAAAACTACTGAACGGAGTGAGATGAAACTTTGCAGTAATATAGCTTATATATCAGAATAACACAAAGGCTATTAATTATAATGATATATTGCGTATGCGGGCGAAGCCGCGGGTAAAAACTAGTCCTACTAATATTATAAACGCGAAAGTTTGTGAGGATGGATGTATGGATGTTTGTTACTCTTTCACGCAAAAGCTACTGAACGGATTGAGAAGAAACTTTGCAATAATATAGCTTATATATCAGAATAGCACATGGGCTATAAATTATAATTATATATTGCGTATGCGGGCGAAGCCGCGGGTAAAAACTAGTCAGTCATAAATAGAGATATACATAATCGTATCCAATGGTACTCTAGAGCAGTTATTAGTACGTTATGTGTTGAATCAGTCAGCCAGTAAACAAGTGATTTGATTTATCCGATAATTGTTTATTATAATATTATATATTTTAGGTGAGCAGTGGTCAGAGTTTTAAATCCTGATAGCTTTATATTATCCGTGCAAATGAGCCTTCAATGATGCGATTTAAAGTTCATAGACCCCATTGTGTCAGTAACACAAACTACAATAGTTGTTCGTAATTTCCGTGTAAAGTAATGCAATTCTCCCAATCGCTGCTATCCTCTAGATCTAGATAACTTTCTGCTCTACCCAATTCAAGTATTCAAGTAAACCTATGTTTACATTTTCCGTCGTTCTTTTGAGTGGGTTTATCACCTCCGCTTTGTCGTCGACTGTTCGCGCTCATGTAAAATCCTTTTCGCCTAAATTGCTCCACATCTCCGCGAAAGTGGGCGAGAACGCAGTCTTTATTTTGATGTCCTTATTTCCTTGATACTATAGTCTGAACAGATTGGGACGTTATGGAAAGTACGAAGCGTTCTTTGAGCCGGAATTCATTCTCGCTTGATGGGAAGTGTTTCGTTGAAAGGGTGAAGTGTATGAGAATGGGGAGTGATTTTAGAATGGGAGTTTAGATGTGTTGGGACGACGTCCCTCGATGTCTGTCTCAGTGCACGCATTCTCTTTAAAAACCTTTTGCGACGTCTGCACAAGAGGCGAACTCCGAACAAGTGCGGCGATGAATGACACTCGTAAAAAGTTCGCTTTTTCCTAGGGTTCATTGTTTGGAGTCTGATTTTTCTAGCTTTGTTGTTTCTTTATACTCATTTGTACAGGTTTTCCTTGTATTGTTTATTTTTAACGAAATACTTCTGTACAAAATATAAGTAGGTAGGTAGGTAAGTAGGTAGGGTAAATATAACACAATTTGGCCGCTGTAATGTTAGTTACAAACTGCGGATAACCTCCTGTATACAGCTCACTTGCGAGTACAGCTGCGCGAGGATTGGCTTATTCGCAGCTTGTGTGATTCGACTTATGAGAAGATAGTTTACAATAGTAACGGATACACTTCGGAAGTGCGCCCAGGAGTTGCACAATCTGGTCCCCCCTGTCCCTTTCTTCTATCGTACGGCTAGACAGACGCGACCAAAGCGCCACCCTTTTATGGTGGACATTCCGCGCGTTAGAACCAAGCGTTTCGAATCCTCATTCCTCATATGAACAGCCGGAATGTGGAACGCTTTGCCTGGGTCTTCCCGTTAAAGTACAACGTGGGTGTCTTCAAATCCCGAGTAAATAGGTATCTTCTAGGTAAGCGTGCTACACCCTAGACCGCACATCTGCTTAACATCACGCAGTGTGTAGTCAAACGCGAACCTATTCGAAATAAAAAAAAAGTCCTAGCTTTTCATACATTACCTCGTATATACAGTGTTCTTGGTAATCAATTAGAATCCTCTTAGGCACATGCCACACGGGCGTTGACGCCGCGTAATTGCACCGCCGCGACGACGCTCAGCACCGCCGCTGCACCGCGGCGGTGCTGAGCGTCGTCGCGGCGACACCGCGGCGCCCGGTGTTGCCTTAGACACTGATGACATCTAGACAGTTAGCGGAAAAAAAGGTTTTAGGGATAACCGTTCAACCTTAAGCTGAAGATAAGTAAAATCTCTCATTATACATTCTGATTTTGTGTGAGCCAACCGCGAAATTGGATCGTGTGTAGCGTCAGCGGTCCAACTTTGTCCTCGCTAACTCTTTCTAATATTATAAATCAGAAAGTGTATTTTTTGTTTTTCGTTTGATAACAGATATACTAGAGGAATAATTTGATTTTTCACGAGTGTCACAGTAACAGCTGTTCAAGTGACAGCTGTCAATTTTCAAAGTGATTTATCTTTATCATTATCGATTCTACACTACTGCTGTCTTCACAAAAGTGATAGAGCTCAATGAGATCTACATTTCAGATGACAGCTGTCAAACTTCAACGTGATTTATCTCGGTTATTATCGATTCTAGACTACTGCTGTCTTCACAAAAGTGATAGAGGTCAACGAAATCTACATTTCGGATGACAGCTGTCAAACTTCAACGTGATGTATCTCGGTTATTATCGATTTTAGACTACTGCTGTCTTCACAAAAGTGATAGACCTCAATGAGATCTACATTTCAGATGACAGCTGTCAAACTTCAACGTGATTTATCTCGGTTATTATCGATTCTAGACTACTGCTGTCTTCACAAAAGTGATAGAGGTCAACGAAATCTACATTACGGATGACAGCTGTCAAACTTCAAAGTGATCCGAAATGTAGATCTCGTCGAGCTTTATTACTTTTATGAAGAGAGTAGTAGTCTAGAATCAATAATTACCGAGATAAATCACTTTTAAGTTTGACAGCTGTCATCCAAAATATAGATCTCGTCGAGCTCTATTACTTTTGTGAAGAGAGCAGTAGTCTAGAATCAATAATTACCGAGATAAATCACTTTTAAGTTTGACAGCTGTCATCCGAAATATAGATCTCGTCGAGCCCTATTACTTTTGTGAAGAGAACAGTAGTCTAGAATTGATAATAACCGAGATAAATCACTTTTACGTTTGACAGCTGTCATCTGAAATGTAGATCTCGTTAAGCTCTATCACTTTCGTGAAGTCATCAATGGTCTAAAATCAATAATAACCGAGATAAATCACTTTTAAGTTTGACACCTCTCATCCAGAATGTAGATGTCGTCAAATTCTATCACTTTTGTGAATACAGCCGTGGTCTATAATCGATAATTACCGAGATAAATCACTTTTAAGTTTGACAGCTGTCATCCGAAATGTAAATTTCGTCGAGCTCTATTACTTTTGTGATAAGAGCAATAGTCTAGAATCGATAATAACCGAGACAAATCACTTTTAAGTTTGACAGCTGTCATCCGAAATGTAGATCTTGTCGAGTTCTATCACTTTTATGAAAACAACAGTAGTCTAGAATTGATATCGACCGAGATAAATCACTTTGAAGTTTAACAGCTGTCACTTGGAAAGCTGTGACATTCGTCGTGACAAATTACACGATCTGATTTCTAACGCGTACGAGGGATTTTTCTCATCTTCAGTTTAAGATTGTCTACGATTGATTACGGTTGTCGTCAAAACCTTTTTTCCCGCTAAAAATTCATAGAATACTCGAATACTCTAGATTTAATGTCTAAATCGCTACCGGCAACACTGGTCGCCGCGGTGACGCCGCGACGACGCTCAGCACCGCCGCTGCACCGCGGCGGTGCAGCGGCGGTGACGCCGCGGTGCAATTACGCGGCGTCAACGCCCGTGTGGCATGTCTGTTAGGGGCCTATTATGTACATCAAAACTAACAACTTTTGTTGTACGACTTTAGTCAAATTTCAAAAAAATAATGTTATTCTTTAGAAAAATGTTGTTCACTTTTGACAAGCAAACAAACAAACAAATAACTCTTTATTGTACACACAAAATAAAAATAACAATAAATACAACAGTGAAATTCTAAAAGGTAGTGCGACACTAGGCGGCCTTAACGCTGGAAGCGATCTTTTCCGGGCAACCCATAACAACTTGATGAACTTGACAAGATGAATGGAACAGCAAATTTTTTTGGTTTTCACAAAAGTCGCATAACAAAAGTTGTTAGTTTTGATATACAGAATAAGCCCCTAAAAGGATGCTAATTGATTACCAATAACTCTATATATATTTACATCTGGAATCTGCATCGGGATGACAAACACTGCGATAAGGAATGCGGATGCCTAGGATTATCGTTGAGTCCACCCTTCTGGATTAACGCCTCTAGATATGCTGAGATGTTTGCTTAATTAATCCAACTCCAATGATTTAGTTTCAACACGGATATAAGTATTGTAAGGAAGAGCGTAAGTCGACAGGGGTTGATTCAGACTGAATTTAGTGGAACCCTTAATATTTTCCTTTTCTGATCTTACTTTCAGACTGCTCGTGGTAGGTATAGGTACGTAAATAAAAGCACGCCCAAGGTTGCTTATGTTTTTCTATTAATCAAAAACGAATGCAGTCTTACCTACGAGTATATGACTTTTCAGTAGCGAGTTTAGCTTATTATCATAGCATCTCTTGCTGATTAGTGCTCACCTAACTAAATGATTGAAACTTGACCGAAATACCTAGCTTAAATAGGTCATGTCAAGCTGTCAAGTGTATCAAAGCTTAATTCTCTTTAAAGCTTGATCAAATATTTCGTATGAATATTTTAGAGCAAACGTCTGCATGGATGAGTCTGAAAAAAGAAAATTGCAAACCTCAACTAACCATCTAGAAAATAAAGCTATTCTATCAATGGATAGTTTATAATAATAACAATAATTAATAATCGCAGGGGCGGCTTTGTGGCGAGCCGTCGGTGAGTGGCGACACCGCGAACCCTGATTCCCTGGGGCTAAATGAGACCCCTGACTCCTCTCTTGCCTTAACTGGCCGGCTTGGAGTGGAAACCGCAAGAGCTAAGAACCTAAGCTCCAGGGTGGAAGTGTTAAAGGGCATAACGCCGCTAGTAGCTCTTAGTGAACGCGCAGCACACCTCTCGACACCCTAAGCCGTCCACACCAATGTTGCCCCTCCGGCGCCAACTTACGGTAGCCTTTATGGGGGGCCCATTTAGTGGATGGCAAGTCACCACCCGCCTTAATATTTTGAAATGAGGCATCACTTGGCGGGTGCCGCACCTCATTCCATAGACCGGTTTTGTATAACACCCATAAGTTCACCACAATAACCCATTATTTTTTGAATTCATTACTCACAATAGGCTCCTTGTACCTCCACCCCTACGACATAGCTAAATGATGTTTAAAAAGGGCCTCTCAGTGTTGGCTTCGGCTCCACTGATGCCCATCAAAAATCCGGGTCTGGCCCGAGAGATGCATATCGAATAAAGTGAAATAATAATTAAATAAAATGTTTATTGTTCTAAACAGTTTTCAGTTTACGTTTAAAATGATGAAGATTCCTTTTTTCCTTGTTCCTTTGCCCCTTTCCTTTTTATTTCAGTGGATTCAGAGGTGGGACGCAACTTAAACCACATCACTTAAGGCTATGATATAAGTCGTAGCAAGTTGGGTAGTCTGAGCAATATAAGAAAGTTGGTCGCAATAGCGAAGGAGCCCAAGGCTCTTTTTAAATACAATAAGTTTGAGTTTGACCATAAATCTTGCCGATGTTAAGCAGTGATCCAATTTAGGGTGCACTCACCTAAAAGGTAATGATTTGTTCAGGATTTGAAGACACCTACTTACGTTGTGCTTTACTGGAAATACAGACTCGAGTAAAGCGTTTCGTTCCATATTCTGGCTATAGGTATGTCTAAAAAATTCGCTGCGAACGCGAGAAATGAATTGTTAGACACTCAAGCTATACTCGAAACTCAAGTATACACAAGAAGACGATGAAAATATTTAGTATCTCTATACTAAATATTTTCATCGTCTTCTTGTTGTCATGTTACAATAATTTAACACAACAGACTTAATTAAACTATTTAAACTGGTTAAGGGCATACATAGTATACCCTTTCGGTCCATAATTTGACCGTTATTGAGAGATGGTCTCTTACAGCTTTTACCAGACTACAAAAGGGATGTTTTCGGGATAAATGTTGTGTCGTTGCAAAAACGGTTGCGTTGGAACTTCAGAAGTAGATCATAAATCATTCTGCACATCATGCTCACCAATAAAAGGTAGGACAAATAATACGTCCCAAAATAGATTTTTTCTGTGTCATCTAATCTTCAAAATCTCATTCCACGGTCCTCGATAATGCGCGGTTTTCTTGCGTGGGCTCCCCTACTACAAGTAAGCTACCGGGCGTGGTCGCAGGCCAACTGATGAGTTTTGCTAAGTTTCTCGTGTGTTTTGCGCAACTTGCGGGCCGTGTTCTGAACACTAATGGTACGTGTGACCTGTGCCAACTTAGAGCCTAAATATTTTTTTTGTCTGTGGCAATGCGGGAAGTAAATCATGCTGATTGGGCGCGTATGTACGCTGATATAGAGTAATAGTAGATTGTATCATATGGGAGCAAAATAATATTTTTACAGCGAGGGCGCTTTTTTGAATCCAGAGCGAAGTGAGGGATTCTTAAGTAGAATCTTGAACGTAGCGAGGGATTCAAAGTACGTCGGCCGAGCCAAAAATATGTTTTGCTCCCGAGTGATACACTCTACTTTTCATCACCTCTATGAAAAAACAAAAGGCGCCTTATATTTTACTATAATATTATTATTTAATAAAACGTAGAGTAACAACTAAATTGAAATTTAATTGGTACCTAATAATAAAACAAATGAAAACTTAAATTTACATTCTTTTCATTCAGTTTCTTGGCGCTGAACACTAACATTACAAAATACAAATACTTCCAAATTCAAAAAGTGCGCGGCATAGATCATTCCGTCGCACTTATTTGTTCCAAATTCAAAAAGTGAGCGGGAAAGATCATTCCGTCGCACTTATTTGTTCCAAATTCAAAAAGTGCGCGGCAAAGATAATTTCCTTATAAAACTTAAAGGCGAACCAAGTAGTCCTTTTTGAATAGATGTGATGAAAAATCTTTAAAAAATTATTCCTAATCCAAAAAGTACAATGTGCCGTCATGCGTCGTGTTATAAGTTGTGTCCTCACTTGAGTATTTTTTTCTCGCTTTGACACATCGATGCTGTTAAGAGCTAATAGGTAGTGGATCAGAAATCGCGTAATTTTTCTATCGCTATTGGAAGTTGCTAATTTTGACTTATGTGCTACGAACACAAACCACGAACTACATCTACTCGATTTGTTGTTTTAAACTTTCGCGATTTGAACACATTATTATTATATACTACGGGTCTAATCGCGCACTAAAATTTCGAGATAAATAAACACCTCATTATCCTGACGTTTCAACCGAGTTGCATCGACCGTGGTCTCGGGTGTCTACCCGTGAAACGAAACGTTGGGATGATGTGGTATTTACTGATCTGAGTATTTATTTATTTAGTGCGCGATTAATTCCGTAGTATATAGTAATAATAAATGTATTCGAATTGCTTATCTAATATTGAGTAGAATAAAGAAGCCATTACTCAGAGCTACTCAACTTACGCAGCAAAATAGTACCGCAGCTTCAACTAAAAATTATTTGTATAAAACCGACTAGAGACGTATCCAAATCCTTTTTATTAAACGACTTCTAGGTTTTGCATAATGATAACAATTAGACACTAATGTTTTCTTTTCCATGTTCTTGAAAGGAACGTGTAGAAAAATGTAGAGTCTAACAAAAGAAAAATAACTGTCTAGTTACTATGAGATATAATGAATCTATAGATATATATTTTATTTCTTCTGTACAGTAGTTGAACACGCGAATAATTCGCAAACTTTGCAAAGGTTACACATAAATGCTAATGAAATTCTGGACTTAGAAATTAAATACGGCACTCGCGATGGTTAGCGCAATCCCAGCTTTCTAGCGTTTAATTTTGCTCATACACTTCGTGACTTTACGAGTGCAAAAAACAGAAATAGTGAGATTACGAGCATTTATTTATAAGTCCCTATTGGCGTCTGCTGTTAGTCATAGGGCATGAACTTTGTATTGAGTGACCTAGGTCAGGCTACAGATAGCACGCGACGTGAGAATTATTTGTTAATGTTAATCTTGTATTGTTGACTTAAAATGAGAATTGGGAGTACGATTTTGGCGACGCGTTTCTTGAAGTGCATTTTACTAAAAGTGAGAGAGTAAAATATATTTGTAGACTTTAGAGAGAAATAAAATAGATGGTACATAGTAGGTACTTATAATTATTTTTTCGCAAAAAATCGCATCACCGACTTCCAACGTCTACAGAATTTGAATAATTTGCACGAATCGATGTGACATCCTTTACATTATCGTTGTTTGTTCGTTGTTTCATCAAAAACGGTCCAGCCGATTTCGAGTTTAATTGGACCACCTCGGGAGTATACACTTTCGACCTAAAAAGGTTTTTTATTGGATTCGTTTCACGATTGGCGAAAATATCAATGAACACAACATAAAATACATAAGGACGAACATACCTCCTCCTTTTTGGAAGCCGATAAAAAGTTCCTTTTCTATTACGTTCGGTGTTGTACGAAACGACATTTTTTATGAGATATGAAAATACTCTTAATTTACTTGTTTTCTATAAGATCAAATCAAAGTTCAAGAACTATGCAGATCGTGAATAAGTTATTGTGATTAAACGAGTAGAACTATAAACTTCAACCCCAACGTTTATATTTTTACGGCAAATTGTTTGCACTTTGCACAAATCAGTTGTATGTCATGTCCTGTTGTCCACGTAAAAAGCTCCCGTCAATCCTGCGCTTTACAGCCGCGGAATAAATGTAGGTACAAACACAATGTCGTATTTATGTCAGTGGAATCTATCTAGTCTAATCAAACATTTCTTCAGCAGCGCTCGGCGATTTCAACTGTGACACTCCTTTAGGCATTTAACTTTTTTGGAATAAAATATTGCTTAATAAATGTTGATTTCCGGTAGGTACTCTAAGTATTTAGGAAAAGTTACACAAATCTGTTGATGTTGATTTGTTGTTGATCAAAAGAAGTACAAACAAGATTAAAAATACTTTCGAACTCGTACTACTAATATAAGACTACTACTAGATAGGTATCTTCTAGGTCTGCATATTCCATCTTCGGCTACAACTTCGCGTTCCAGTAGGCGAGTTGGTGGCCAAATGTAGCCCTATTCTACCCAGACAAATGCGAGTCAGGCTCGCACATCGAGGGTTCCGTTCAAACTTATTGTTAAAATAATTAAAAACCTGTTTTAGCATGTGCTAATGAAGTTCTTTTATATGACACCTTACATGATACGATTTACTCACTTTGAATTTTGAACCCATATTTTGTGAATTTTGAGGCCTTATTTTTTTGTGATTTAAAAAAAAAATGTACAGTTTTCAGATTTATTCCTGTATGTCTACTCTAAGACAATGCTTCTCGCCAAATTTCATAGTTCTATGTCAACCGGAAGTACCCTGTAGGTTTTGATTTTTGTGAGTGTCAAATATGCGGTTTTTTACGACATAAACGGCTCTAACTTTTTTAAACGACAACTGAGAAGTTTTTCTTTTACACAACAGCAAGAGTTCATCGATATACGTATACAGTTTAAATTTCAACTCGATATCTTTACGCGTTCCCGAGTTACAGAGTCTTGATATACACACAGACGGACAGACGGACAACAAAGTGATCCTATAAGGGTTCCGTTTTTTCCTTTTGAGGTACGGAACCCTAAAAAATAAAAAAAAAATAGTGCGTTGAGTCCCACCGCATGGAAGAAGTAAAACTTCGTAATGTGGAAATGAAAATAGGAAGGGGTAGAAATTGATTTTTAGTGTAATCATATTGTCTTTAAGACAAACTTTATTAACATTGCTTACAATTCACAATTTATCGCGTCAGTGCTTTCATGCCCCCTCCATATTAACGCACGTTGGAAGTCGCATAAGAAGTTTCACTTCAAAAAATAAAATAATAGATAGTTATTTAGACATAGTTATATCCATAGATATTCAAGGTTCAATGCATTTTTTCCACGTTGAAAAGTAGTCCTATCTCATTAACCTGTACTCTAACTTTATCCATGGAATGATCAATGTCAACCCTTGTGCTGCGTAAAAGAGGAGAAAAGAAACAAACCAAGAAACACACTTTCGCATTTATAATATACAAGGATTTCGCCGATAGGCATCAACTGTTAACATGATAAAAATAAAGATGTCAGAATGGAACTCAGCGGGGGCGAGCTCAAGTCGCGGTCGAGGCGAAATTATTGATTTCAGTTTCAGCGCAGCGAAAACTTTTGCATCCGCTTCTTTGGTCGGACAAATTGCTTTATCTCTACTATTATTTACGGGCTTTTTATGTGCACCAATAAAATCTGCAATGAGGGTTATTACGAACTTTTATTTCACCTCATTTGGCATTTTATATGATTTGAGTTGTTCTGCCGATGAATTCGAGTTTTTGAGCCCATTCGAATTTTTTAGAACTTAAGTATGTTTCGAGAGTTTCTCTTGGAAGTAAATGCTCGGATCATTTTACTAAACTACTAAAGAAGTCATTAAGTAGGTATGTTTTTTATAAGTATCGTATTAGTTTCACAGCGAATTTTGCCTAGGACTGACAGACGTGATTTACATGGAAAAAAACTAAACATTTTTCTGCATGCGTCTTCTATGATAAGCTAAAATATAAGGATCAACAACGATGTTTCAAATGTGCTTACCTTTGAACTACTAGACTATCAGGTGGAAACCACATGGAATCTAATAAAATCTTGGATTTGGTTCCCTTTGATAAGTGTCGAGATAAAGAGCGAATTAGCAGTATTCCTAACTATCACGTAAGGGCGAACAACCACACTCCGAGCTTACATTAAGCGGTATACAGCTATACAGTTGCCGCAAATGGCTTGAATGGCTTCATCGCAAAAGTTACTTCGATACGTGACTGCAAATGGTAATTAGGGGTTAATTTCTCTACTAATTCCAAAGAGATACTCCGAGCCGATCTTATTTATTTACTCGAATTTTCTATGTCAGAAAAGGTTAAAGTTTAACAAATTTCGGGAGTTACGTCAGATTTTAGACAGGTCTTGGCTAAATTTATTTAAATTCTATCTACTTTTAGCGTGGATCCCGAAAATGCGGAAAGCAAAGAGCGTGGGTGCAACATTTATGGGCTGATATGGATTATTGTTTTGGTTGATTAAATTTTCTGCGGAAAATTTTTGGATAGGTCAAAGTTCATAGATGAGGTATTTCAGGAAGTCGATTACGGACGGTATTGGCGCATTGTTCGCTTTCACGTGCACTGTACGAGTATACTGCGGCGTCCAGTGTTAAAAATAGAGAGGACCGGACATTGAACCGTTCTGGACGGACATTTCAGTAATGAAAGTGTCCCATCGCGCACGGACCGCGCTTTCGCGACTCAACCAATTTCCTCTTCTGTAAATTTCTGGCAACTCAGTAAGCCATTTATGATTTACGTCTCCAGCAGTTCCAGTTGGTGATTAATTGAATTGTCTTGAAAGGGTTCATGTCGTCCTTGTTTAGAGCAACCTATCTAGCTGTACGAGTACTAACGCTAACAAAGGAAAATTAAGTATAGAGCCTTGCTCCTTGCTCTTCGGTGTTGTTTCAAGTATTTTTCCAAGTGTCTTGAGGAAAAATATGATCACACATTTATCTCTTTTTAGAGTTCCGTACCGAAAGGGTAATAACGAGACCCTATTACTAAGACTCCGCTGTCTGTCTGTCTGTCCGTCACCAGGCTGTATATCATGAACCGTCATAGCTAGAAAGTTGAAATTTTCACACATGATGTATTTCTGTGGCCACTCTAACAACAAATACTAAAAACAGAAAAAAATATTTAAGGGGGGATCCCATACAACAAACCTGTTTTTTTTTCCGTTTTCCGCTCTATAGTAATAATAGTAACAGATGTCTATCTGTTACTATAACTTGAAATATTCACAGAATATTTAGCTCTATATTCACTTGAAAAATAAGTAGTAAAATAAAAATAAAAATTTAAGAGTAACCTACAACAACAAGAAACGTGATCCTATACAAGAAACGTGAATTTTGCTCGAGATTACGAGTAATAACGTCAATAAATAGATGCTTGAAATATTCACAGATTATTTAGTTGTACATTTACTTCAAAAATCAATTGGTTATTAAAATCAAATATATTAAAGGGGGCTCCCTTACGGAACGGGACACTTCGTGCGCGAATCCGACTCGTACTTGGCAGATTATTTCATTGTACCTCTACTGTAGCTATTGTTTAACTATAATTTTAAAATCCTAAATAGTTAAAATCTCTTACTAGCACGTGGTTTCTATTTTTGCTTTGAAATTACTCTAAAACTGAAACAATTCTTCATAAAAATATTTGCTCAGTGCTCACTGCTATTTACTTAAGTAAATACTAAAATTTTTCGAAGTAGAAAATGCAAGGAAGTTTAACACCTCTAAAATGTACACTACAGAAATATTCACTGCGAAAATGTTACACTAAGGCAATATGTGTAAAATACTCGTCAAATTTAACGGTAGACAACAGCACCGCGGTAATGGAGGTAGAGGGTAGTATGAGGTATGTCACGGTTTATTGCTCCAGAAATAGCGGAATATTCCCAGTACAGCCTGCACCTAGTTATTTGCCATAAAGTAGCATTTATAGCCAACGATAGCGCTATAATATATCATTAGTCGTCGGCACGTGCGGTGAGACAGGTGCTTCACATCGGGCTGGCGAGTCCATCCGCAGTGAAACTGCCCATTAAAAGTTGCTACTTCATACGCATAATACAAATTACTTATTAAATGTCGACATAAGGTTGGTTTTGCATCAAACTTTTTTAATATGTAGTGACTTATACAGGGGATAATGAGACGAAAATAGATGCGCCATTAGATCAATTATAGCTTACTTGGTATGTCTCTACAATTTCGTGTCGCATAGGGCATTAGACCAGCCTATTTATTTTTTGCCTTTTTCTGCGTGACATCGTATAGGTTGGGTGGGCTATGCTTGGTGTCAGAGTTTTAGTTCTTTTTTTGGGTTCCGTACCTCAAACGGAAAAAACGGAACCCTTATAGGATCACTTTGTTGTCCGTCTGTCCGTCTGTGTGTATGTCAAGACTCTTTATCTCGGGAACGCGTAATAATATCGAGTTTAAATTTAAACTGTATACGTATATCTATAGTCTCTTGCAGTTGTGTAAAAGAAAAACTTCTCAATTATCGTTTAAAAAAGTTAGAGCCGTTTATGTCGTAAAAACAGCATATTTCGACACTCACAAAAATCAAAACCTACAGAGTACTTCCCGTTGACATAGGACTATGAAATTTGGCGAGATGCATTGTCTTAGAGAACACATAAATGAGTAGGAATAAATCTGAAAACTGTACATTTTTATTTAAGTCGAAAAAAATTGGGCCTCAAAATTCACAAAATATGGGTTCAAAATTCAAAGTGAGTAATCGTGTCTTGTAAGGTATCAATCATATTAAAGAGCTTCATTAGCACATGCTAAAACAGATTTTTAATTATGTTAACAATGTGTAATTCATAATGTATGACGAGAAAAGGTTTTTTTTTGTTGATGTACATAGTATAGAGATTTTAACAACTTACTTTCCAATTTTGTGAAATTTTCTAGATTTGTACGGAACCTTCGATGTGCGAGCGTGCGAGCCTGACTCGCACTTGTCCGGTTTTTTTAGTTGGTGATCGAGCATTATATCATACAACATTAAAATTTGATACATCCCAGTTTAGTAAAAAAATCTAATCTATGTTAAACGTTAAAAGTAACTATTAAATTAAAACTAAATTCGTATGTTCATCGAGCTTACTACATAGTAGAGGAGGCACTGGAATGTACCGTATTATTAACGCCGCTACAGAATACCACAATCACATTTTATTTCACGCTCTTTACAAGAGTGATATACATTAAATAAATCCGATCCCATTGAGGTTCTGTTACATCATTTATACAACTCCACAGGTTTTTACGATACCTCATCTCGAACTAATGTGGCCTTTGTTGCATCGTCCCGCAACCCGTCATGTGTAGCACTCCAATAAACATCCTCAACGGGAACTCATTGTCTGATTGTATTGTACTCCACTAACTATCATGTAACCTGTGATGAAGCGTGCGTGGGCTTGACCATACAACCGATTGTTGTTCAAGCCCTTTGATAACAGCGTGAGATGAGAGTAACGTTCACCGCTCAAATATTTACAGACTCCGTCTAATTTGCCTTTCAAAGCGTCCTCTCAGGATTGTCTGCGGATCGATCTCCCGCGGGACAAATTATGACGAGACGAATTATCCAGAAAATAGAGCGGTTTTAGGAGCTAAAACTATTTAACTGCAAATGTAGCGCTGTTATTGAACCCGAGTTGCTACAGTTAATTTCAGCGCAATCACACAGTGCCCACAAAACTGTCAAACACACGCTCCGTCATGTGTTTAGAGCCAAACGAGTTTTCATTGTGGGCAGAATCGATCTAGTTCAGCTTTATCCGCTTCCGATACCTAATACTCTTGTAAGAACCTATAACAATATGAGGTAAAATACCTATGCTAGCTAACCATCGTAGCTTCTTTAGCTCGATTCATTCCAGCTAAATTGGGCGCAGCAAAGCTCTCGGTTCCCGCGATGCCTGCGGCGCCAATCTCGGCTATTTCCTCCTTCACTTTCAATAAACGTCTAATTTTATACAGGAGCTATAAGAGAAAAAGTTACGACTTTATCATGGTTACATTTGCCGAGGAAATTGAATCATTTTACGAACAATACCATCACCTCTCAGTAGATAAAACAGCCGGCAAACAATC
This sequence comes from Hypomecis punctinalis, assembly GCA_949316475.1. Taxonomy (NCBI): domain Eukaryota; kingdom Metazoa; phylum Arthropoda; class Insecta; order Lepidoptera; family Geometridae; genus Hypomecis; species Hypomecis punctinalis. The sequence goes on from OX438799.1 coordinate 12,125,709, forward strand.
AGCCATTTGTTTACTTTGAATGTAGACCGTAAACAAAGCGAATAAAGGATTCGCGAGCGTCAAAGTTCAGATTATAGGGCAGTAAGCAGTAAGGATTGGACTTTATTGCGACCGCGCGGTACCGAGTCGGAATTTAATTTTGAATACATCGGAAACAGTTTTTAGCTCAAAGCTTTGTGAAACTAAACATAGCGAGCTTATTATTCCGACTGCGAACCCCTTCGAAAGGGCTTCGAATCACGCAAACGTTTGATGTTTTTTTAAAATCTGAATCTGAATTTTAATGGGCTATTTTTTGTTTCGAAATTATTCTAAGCGATTGCTTTTATTAACTTTGGAAACTTTGGAGAGTTCGGCAACGGAGTTCTTGGGATTCCGATGTAAATGAAACAATATCTGAGCCACGGGTACGTTTACGTCGAAAACGTGGCGAATGAAGCCCTACAGAGGTTTAATTGCCCTCGTGGCAGGGCCCGTATTGCACTACAAACGCCCCAAATGACCCAACAAATTGACCGGCTCACGCGATGGTTCACTTAGTTTATGAAATACTTTAGTGTTTCCTCGTAGGGTTGCTTAGGAAATGTCCATTAGTTATTGAATACTGAAAGTCAATTTAAATTCAATCAAATGAAGTTCGAGAAGGCAACATTATGTTATACGATAATGATTGTAATCAATAAAAAATCTGGTTAGTAGGCCCAATTATGAAGGCGCCATCGTAAATTTAATAGCAACATAAAAAGTGTTAAAGTATCGAATGCCTAAAGTGTAAAATAAACAGAAATATTATAATTAGCTATTGTAATTACGATGACGCTTTCATAATAGGGCCTAGTGTGTACTTAAAATTTAGCCTACTCTATAACGTTTATGAATACAACACATCTAACATTAAAAACGTTCTGTGGACGATTTCATCCCTTGCACCACTTTGTCACTCACAAATGATATGTGTCATAGATAGAATATTAAGTATGCATGTATGTCTATACAATACATGTATTTATCGTGCTGTATGTCGTTGTGTAATGATACCTTGTGTGGTATTTGGTTCAGTGGTCGAGCACTGTGCAATTTTACAGTGGATGCGACGCGATGGGCAATTTTAACCGTTTCATTTTGAGGTCAGTTTCAACGACATGTTTTCTACCGTTTTATTGTTTTTTGCAAAAAATACCTATTATTACAGAATAGAGAAAAGTATAAATAGTTTTCACGCAGTTTAAAAATAATTATAAAATTTGTATTCGTACCCTTGCTCAAGTCAATTTTAACATATAGCCGAACGTTTTAATCTAATTTTGCAAATTATTTTCACTTAAAGCTTATCTGATACAATACCGACACTAATAATGCCACAAATTCACCAAAGCGTTTTCAAAAGCCTGAAATAATATTTATTGTTCAACGAAATTAAAAGTCGGTAAGGTGGCCACAGCTACGCTTGTCACGGAAAACGTTGATTTGAATTATGTTAATTTCTTGATTTATTACGCAAATGCTAAGAAATTGTTACTTTTTCATAAAACTTAACGATGATTCTTTTGTAAAATACCTATATATTTTTGCTAGTGCTTCATTTAAATATTGTTTTCTTTTTGCAGGTAAGTGTCCTGACCTTTCCTGTTCGGTAGCGTTTTGCTGCTTGTTGGTAACTAGAGATGAAAACAGGTTGCCTAGACTGAAATTGCCATGTACTGAACCTTTCCATCCTCAGTACAAAGTTCTGAAACATTCTACAGTATATATTTTTTATTGCGAGTAAATCCACGACATAAGTAAGCGACAATGTGATCAACCGTACCGAATTTTAGTAATTCTAGAGAACTACGTTTTATTTTGATATGATCGATATACTTATTCTTATCTTAGATTTCTCAAGTAAGCGATTTAAGGGAACTACATGTAGTAGCAGTAGGCTACGGATACTGCCGCTAGTGTTTTCCTTACGGATTCTTTCGATTTTCTATGGATAAACTCTTTATTGTTAACACTAACAATCAAAATGTACAGAAAAATAAGTATTAAACTCAATAGTATAACAAACAGCGACGATGTAATATTACACTGATGCTGATACTGTTGCTTGCTGATTTCGTCTTTACTTCTTATTGAGTTTGTTGACATTTCCCTAATTGAAAATGAATGAATTGCTCCTAAGTTCATTACAATAATGTTTATAAGAAATTACAATTTAACGTGCGTTCCGTCTTGAGTTCTCAAAGATGATTTAATATGCTTAGAATGGAAGATGGAATTAAGCGAAGCATACAATTATAATTATAAAATTATGCCAGATCTTGAAAGTTTGTCTGACTTCTGTAAACATACGTAGAACGTATTAGGGGATTTATCTCATTTCCGTTGGCTATGAAGTTTTTCCTTTAAATTTCCAAGTGCGCAGGGAATGGATTGGTTCGTAAATTATACTTTCAAATCTCGGAAGATTTATCGGATTTGGAATTGCAGACCGAGCAAGTTACAAGTTTGGGTTTTCGCTAGTCTGTTTGTTTCTGTAACATTTATAGTCTGTGTATTTAGAGTACGGTTCAACTCGAGTGGGAAAGGCCGAAGTGAGGTGACTTTGTGAGGTGGGTTTGTTTATGATTTCGAAATAACCTTTGTTGCTGCTGTAATCAATTGGGGGTTGTTTCTGAAGGCGTGTCAACATCTAACTCCCTGAGCATGTCTTGAAATGCTTATACAGGTTGATTAAGATAGGATGTACTAATCTGAAAGGGGGTGAAGTATAACTTAAGTACCATCATTATGAACGACTTTACTAGGCCAATTCAAAATTAAATTAAATAAATCAGCTGTCCCGTACAAACTTTCAACTTGTAATGGACGAAATGTACGAAACAGCTGATTTTTTTCGAATTCCGAGGCAAAAGTTGTTTGTAATAATGGTCTAAATTGACCCTTTTTAGCTTAATATTCTGTTTCTGACTAACTTTGTATTACATTCTTTCTATTTCGTTTGCGAAAGTTATTTCTTGCTATTTTGTTTTGCGCTGAGCGATACCGAAACAGTAAAATACGTATTCTATCTTGGTTGTGGGAAAAAATACGTATCCTATCGCTCGTTTCGTCGTCGAATGCTGGAATGAGAAATGAGTCTCCTGAGGAATACCTTGGGTAAGGCAAAATCTCTTATTAGTCCGGCACGTACTCATATTTGCGGCGGATACAAGTAATTTGATTTCAAACCCGAATTCTTTTAGCTAGGTTTCTAGGAATCTAGGACTTAAACTAAATGAGAATATAATATCTCTTGGGATTTACCTACCTATCTCTGGTATGGATCAATACATTCATTCCTATGAATGTAAAAATATCGATAGAAGTTTGAGATTGGTATGTATATTGATGTAAGTTGAAAGTGAGAAAAAGTGACAGAAAAAACATATACTTCACCATAACTCTGTCTCGTTCTGACACGTCGATCAAATTATTTCGTGGTCCGTGTGCTAGCACGGCTGATGTCAGAGTTTTAAAGCCGCCTACGCGCCTGGAGGCTCCTGACATTCATCAACCGGTACCTACAAGTTGACGTGTCATCTGAGTCATGGTAGCGCTCAGTTTTAAAAGCCCAGCTGGTGTCAGAGTTTTTAAGCCTCCTGGAGGCCTCTGATATGGATCAACCGGAATCTACTCTGAGCCAAGGTATACCCTCAGTTTTAGTGCCACCCATCATAAGACTCACCGTTCCGAACGTGACAGACATAGTCAAACTACACACACTATGAGCGCTTCTATACGCTACGAGCGCTTTCTCTGTGCTTGAGCTATATCAGTATAAAAGTAAAGATCAAAGAGACATCCTCTCAACCTACTGTTTTTAGGGTTCCGTACCTCAAAAGGAAAAAAACGGAACCCTTATAGGATCACTTTGTTGTCCATCTGTCCGTCTGTGTGTATGTCAAGTCTCTTTATCTCGGGAACGCATAAAGATATCGAGTTGAAATTTAAACTGTATACGTATATCTATAGTTTCTAGCAGTTGTGTAAATGAAAAACTTCTCCGTTATCGTTTAAAAAAGTTAGAGCCGTTTATGTCGTAAAAAACAGCATATTCTACACTCACAATAATCAAAACCTACAGGGCAATTCCCGTTGACATAGAACTATGAAATTTGGCGAAAAGAATTGTCTCAGAGTACACATATAGGAATAAATCTGAAAACTGTACATTTTTATTTAAATCACAAAAAAATAGGGCATCAAAATTCACAAAATATGGGTTCAAAATTCAATGTGAGTAAATCGTATCATGTAAGATATCATATAAAAGAACTTCATTAGCACATGCTGAAACAGGTTTTTAATTATATTAAAAATGTGTAATTTTCGATTATGACGAGAAAAGTGAAAAAAAAAAACTTTTTTGTCGATGGTTATAGTATAGATTTTAACAACTTACTTCCCAATTTTGTGAAATTTTCTGGATTTTTACGGAACCCTGATGCCAAGTGCCAACCCAAAAGCCAAGCCAACCCAAGTGCGAGTCAGGCTCGCGCCTGACTCGCACTTGGGTTGGCTTTTGGAAAATGCAGTCATGTTTTTTTGGAAAATGCACGGTACTGAAAAATGGACTATAACCAAGTAACGTAGACCATAGACGTTACCGCTCCCGATGCACCAGTAACAGTGCAATGTAATAGATACAAATTGCTGGTTGCAGTCAGGGGAACGGCACTGCCCGGACAGTTTTAGACATGAGAACATTATTTCTGGTCGTTGTTGGTCGGTTACTTTGGCTCTGCACTGCCATATCTGGTTCAAAGCTTTTAACAAAGCACTTGTTATTTGTAGCAGTGTTAGTTTCAGAATGCAGCGAAAATTTTTCACTCTATCACTTGAAGCGTCAAAAATGACGGTTTTATTTGCAGACCTAGTTCAGGGTACTCGATTTTTAATGAAACCGGATCATTTTTGACCACGAGGAATATATTGTTAGATATAATTTTAACACTTATATGTCAGATACCTCAAATTTTGCCTACGCTTATCTGTTGCCTAAGAGAATGCTTTTCGAATAGTAAAAAAATATTTCTACAAAATTAGTAAGTTCCTATAGAGCGGGTGGCTAGCCTTAATGTCAGAGTTTTTAAGCCAGCTGAAGTCCTCTGACATGGATAAACCGGGACCTAACATGACTTGAATATTCCTATTTTAAAACTTCACTCGCTAGCACAATGAGTGATCATAACCACTTCTATTACAGAGTGATGGAGAAATATGTAAGATATCATTTGATAGTGAGTATTTTCGTAGGTACTAGACAATAGATTCAGATATTGAGCCCCTATTGGCGGTATTCTATCAAAGACGGGGTGGCGGGAGGTGTAAAGGACCGCTACGACTTTTAGTAACCTTCGGTACGCGCCGGTCACGAGTAACGCTTTTTGAAGTACATCTGATACAACGTGTTACTATGCCAATTTATTATATGCTTATAGTGTAGCTTGACTAGGTGTTTTTAGCGATCACCGAATTTAATCAAAGTTCGCCACGGTTAGTCTTCGGATGGGTGATCGTGGGTGGCATTTACAATTGAGCGCTGCTGTGGCTCCCAATGACACGTGAATTTGTGGGCCCCGGTTGTTTTGTTGGAAAAAATCCGACCCGGCCTTTACGAACTTACTTTCATACAAAATTGGCATTAGGTAAGTTCGTATAGGCCGGGTGGCTAGCCCTGGTGTTAGAGTTTTTAGGCCGCCTGAAGGCCTCTGACATCAACGGTTAAAACAACCAGAACCTACAATGTAATGTGTCATTCGACCCACGGTAGCGCTCAGTTGGAAATGCCACCCGCAAAAATGTTGTATTGTAGCGTAGCTACACCATTATTAGAATCTTATTAGTCTAGGATTCACACACAAGTTGTTTATTTAGTACTTTTCAGAGGTGTTTATCATCATCATTATTAATAACTTTTACTAAGGGGCCAATTGCGAAATCGCGAAAACAAAACCAGTATTTCCTTACAATTAATAGGTAAGTATGTAGTTTATTGACTGTCGACAAATTGTATAGAGGAACTGTTTTTTTGAGATTTCGCAATTGGTCTTGTAGTAAAAGTTGTTCATAATGATATCTAAGCTTATACAGTATACACATGTCAATCAATAATCAATAGTTCGATCAACTATAAACACTTGTGAAAATCCCTACACTTTGCAAAACGACAGTTTAACACTTTTTTATAACGCCTGGTAACAAAATCATAGCAGTAAAACAATTACATTGTGATCTTTTTTAGCGCTAAAGCGTGATGCATACGACTCTATCATTATTACTACTCACATATGTTTTGTTATTCTAGTAAGATAATGTTTCAAATGTTTTTTTGGCTGCAAAAGGAAAAGTAAATGATCAGATGTATGTCAGTAACTTCTGTGCATTGCTATGTGATTTCCTGTCGTATTTAATGGTTTGACTATCTTTGGATTCTAAGATGTCGTTAGGTTGAACAGAGTCGAAATTATTACTGGCGAGTTTTTTTGTTTGTTTTAATTACTGCTTGTAACTGTCCCGTAATAATAAATGTGATTGTGATGTGCTCTTCTTCTATTTGTTCGTGGAAGTTGCATAAATCCTGGAATAGAGCTTGCCCTCTACAAAGCCTAAAGAAGGGTATTGTCGGTTTTGTACCCTTTATCTCGATCTAGCGGGAGCAAAAGAAATTGTCTTTACTAAAACAAAAAAAAAAATCAATTCGATGGCCTATACATATGCACTCCCACACCTGCATACTGAAATCTATATATCATGCATTTTGCGGTGCATAAGTATCTCGCGCATATAAATAAGTTTACCGCGCGCCGAGAAGACCCGTCAATGGATTTCTAATACAATGGTTCCCAAATTGTCTAGGCTACGACCCATCCAATACAAGTTTGCAAACTCTTGACCCACTTTTAGAAAATTTTACCATTACCTAGACTTTTTTCGACTAACTTCAAAAAGTTATTTTAATGAGAAGAATGAAATATAATACATAGTTTTGTGTGTTATCCGATCACAGTTTTGACATCAACTTCAACTAGAGTTACTTTTAATCACAGGATTCGCAGTGAAAAGTCTAAAAATTTATTACCGATTTCCTAAAAAGGAGGAGGTCCTCTGTTCGTCTGTATGTATTTTTTTGTGTGTGTTCATCGATATTTTCGCCAACTGGCAAAATTTAAAAAAAATCTTTTTTATACTTCCGGGATGGTCCTATTTAAATTTTATCGAAATTGGCATAGCCGTTTTTGATAAATAAACAAAAGTGTACATGATGTCACATCGATTTGTGCAGATTATTAGAATTCTGTACATGGTGGATGGACATTTTTCGCGAAAAATAATTATAATCGCAGTATTCGCAGTGGGTTTGATAAGTCTTAATTTATTGCGATTTTTAGTTATCCTACTAATATTATAAACGCGAAAGTTTGTGAGGATGGATGGATGGATGGATGGATGGATGGATGGATGTATGGATGTTTGTTACTCATTCACGCAAATACTACTGAACGGACTGAGATGAAACTTTGCAATAATATAGCTTATATATCAGAATAACACATAGGCTATAAAGTATAATGATATTGAGTAAATTGCTCATAATATAACGATAAGTGTTAAGTAAGATCTGAGAAGCTATTCTAGAGTGCGCTTCAAGAAATGTCAAAAAAAATCAACTGTCGAATCGAACAACCGTCAAATCGTTTTTTGTTTAATTTTTTGGATCGGGTTTGAAAGACGGATCGTGACATAGTCTTAATCCCGGATAAATAAAGGGTTCCTATGGGATGGCACAAAAATCAAAATATCATGCGGGCGAAGCCGCGGGTAAGAACTAGTAATTTATAATCTTGTGGCCCATAAATGTTGTGGCTCATAGTTTTCTCTAATAGTTATCCAAAACTGGCTAAGCGAATCGGTTAGCCCAAGCTAACTGCGACTGGCAGGGGTGGACGACTATTACTGTCGCGCTACAGACAGTCTACTTATTAAAGTTTCACCGTGGCCGTTGTCTGGCTCCCAGGCGCCTCAACTATGCCATATCGAGCGCTTCGCCGGTAATATCCACTTTGCATGCGCGTTCAGGTCCTCGACACCTCGCTGAATACATTTGACGCATACTAACTTTACGGTTATTTGTACTTGTTATCAAAATTTCAGGGCTTGTCACGTGTTTAAGTAGAATGTTGTAGTGAAAGTATGATAATTCGCAACACCGACTCCCACCGTGTACAGAATTCGAGTAATTTGCACGAATCAATATCAATTGGCGAAAATATTTATGAACATCATCATCATCATCACCTTTAATAACCCACTGCTGGGCATAGGCCAGCAAATAAACATACATGATGAACATACACCAAAAAAAATACATACATACGAACATAGTACCTTCTTTTTGGAAGTCGGTAAAAATAGGTGTAGGTTTTGAAATTATAACTTTTCATTTTGTCGTTTATGAAATTCTCTACCACGTGTTATAAAGATTATGTTTTACTTATCGTAATTTTGTATGTGGTTCTAGTAGGTAGGTACATTATATTGAACATAGTATTACTTGGTTCTTTATAGATCTATGGTTAGCGGTTTTAACTGGAATCGTAGCAGCGACGACGAAGTGTTGCATCGCCGTCACGAGGAAAACACGCGGTCGTATAGTACGCATGCGCATTACGTGACAGCCGTACTGAACCGGGGGTGGGGTGCCACCTGACTCTACCTCACACTTGCAAGCGGTGTTAAACCTGCCATATTTCACGGTTGCGACGAGTGTCATTTACTCGTATGCTTCTGTTCTCTCGCAATCAAGAACAGAAAATTCAATATTCGATATTGGTTCAATCAAGCGATTCAATTTCAATTTAAAAAGTAATACCTGCTTCGTCTTGCAGTTCCGAAATTGGGATTTCATTTCGCAGTTCGAGTAAATTGTTCCTGAGTTGATACAGCCGTCTTTTAAGTGAGCGCTTTTTGTCTTGGCAGGGGCTGATATTGTCAGAGACTGGCGAGGGGCCAACTGCCGAGGTTAGGGGTAGAGTCGGCTGAAGTTGTGGAATCTTACAGCTCGTCAAGATTGGGTTGTATTCTTGAGTAATTAATGGAAACGTTAGATAAATCTATGTTATTGTCTGGTGACGTGCCAGAGGCTATTACGATACGATATTTGTTTCCGGCGTTTTCAATTTGATAAAACTTAACCAAATTTTCAAACTGTCGTGCTATCGCGATGTCAGTGGATTTTGATAAAGACTTGCGCTGTTATTGAGTTGTCTGGTTTCAAAGACCAAAGCGAAGGGGCAAACAAAGAGTGAAAAGATTTGTGGTCCCGAAGGGCAAAAACAAATACTGCCTACTAAACATACAAATATGTAAACACCGTCGCGTTCGGATTGTGTACATATGTCGAGATTTTTGGCGTCCGTCCAGAGTTTTGGTAGCTTACCACATACTACCCCGGGCGGCCATTCGCCTTTGTTGTTGTCAGAGTACCTTGAGTTATGGGATACGTTTTTGCCACGTTGCTTATCATCCAAAATTGAGATAAATGGTTCTGCTCCCTTATTTCAATGAATGAATAGCGCAAAAATCAACTACTTCTGTATCTTATTCATGTCCTCATTTATTTTTGATGGCTGAATTAGCACAATTTTGTTGGATCTAGAGTTCGTAAAATCTTATCTGATTTCGATACTGAGAGCTATTCAAAGAATCTGCTTTCCATTAGCAATGACCATTCTAGTCATTAAACAGATAACGCTGTGGTTTCGATCAGATCGTTGGAATAAAATCCTAATAAGATGAGGTTTTAGGGGTCAATGTATTGTTATGTTCAGCTGTGTGTGAAACTATACCCGAAACTGTATCCGGGTGGAAATAGGATTACACCAAACGGCGGATTTATACTGCGGATTTGGTGGGATCCCGACGGACAAAAAGGATACCGGCTGGATACAAAAGTATTAGAGGCTATGTTTGATAATATGCGTTGTTTGTACAGCTTATGTCGCGGAAAATTACTGTTTCGTTTGTGGAACTACTGCGTAAGCGTATCGGTGGAAATATGGCGATTTCTTTCTTTGCAATCCTTATTTATTGCAGAGGATGTATTAACATAATCTACATTTTTTTATGCTATGATATCTATGTACACAACATTATTGGGAGTGTTTATCTGCTCAAGGATACTAACATGGCTTTTGTTTTATTTTTCACGCTAACCAAAAACAGTGGCGCTAAAATGTAAGTATTTATTAATAGTACTAAGTGTTTTTTTATAGATCTAAGTAAATGTACTTTCTAGATTTACTTCTCTTCAAAGATTTATTTTAAACAACATGTAAGTAGGTGAAGGTGAAAGAAAACATTATGAAGAAAATGTAGCTTATGATCGTAACTTTTAATGATCGACTTGGTAGCAAGAAGATACCTCTAGACAACATGTCAATACATTATCGAGTCAGTGTCCATTAGGGATCAGTATGCTATGGTATAACAGGTGCGTTTAGGACCTAATATCACACAACTTTACTGATCTTTGAAGCTTTCGTATTAAGTTTAAAAACCGTCTCTCTACCTAGTCTATGTTGTCACACTTTCTTGACCCACTCTCCCGTTTGTATGCAGGGGCGTAGCTACCGCCGTATCTGCCGTATCAATTATACGGGGCCCCTGGGCCACGGGGGCATCCGACGTGCGTAAGCAAACATTAGTAAAAACTTTTTTATTTCAGAAATGACAAAAGTTAATCTTTACCCTTCATAAAGGCCCCTAACAAATTTTTATACGGGGCCCCGTCAAGTCACGCTACGCCACTGGATCCACACCGACCCCATCATCACATAATATCAGGCTATATAGACAGGCCATGGACAAACCCCAAAACTGTAATAAATATAATTCATATAGCTAAATCTCGATTTCCGGAAATAAATTAACGTGATTTCCATAAATATCTTACATGGCTTTGTCTCGGAGTGAGCGAGGAATCTCGGCGACTGCAAACTAGCGAATTGGGCACTGACAAAACGACAAAGGAGGATACCATTTACATAGTGTCTTTTTGGCCTCGGCCCTCTCTCGTTCTAATATTTCCTGCAGCCATTTGCTGCACAAAGCAAGCGTCGAGAGCTGAAACCGCGAATAGAAATGTTGGTGCAGTATAATGAATAGCTACTTTTAAAATATGCATTGCAAATGATAATGCAAAAGAGGCTTCTGCACTTTTATGGCGTTCTGGGAGATAAATTAACTTTAAATCTTACTAGTGGAGATGATAATAAGCTGTGGCGTACTGTAGTGTACTGTATCTAGATAAAAACCCCATCTTTGATCACGTTAGTTTGTATACCACGTGCGCTGGGTACAAGCCTATACGTATCAGCTATAGAACAACCACTGTTATACATAAGCCTCAAGTTTAAAGCACTAATTTATTTAGGAAAAAAAATAATGTTTCTCTAAAGTTGCTTCGTCTAGCTATAGATTCAACTGTCGATGTCTTTAAAGTTGGATCTGACTGGTTCGTAGTCTATAGAAGTTTATGTCTACACTCTGCAGTTGACGTGTTACGGCTGCTATGCTTCGATAATGATAAACATGTCGTCGCGAATCGAAAACTCGGTATTTCTTCTCGGTACAGGTACATAACGTAAACGTTTTCGTGCAACACAAAGAATAGTCACGCAACTTGTGAATCAATATCAATCTACTGTTTATCCCTTATGTTCCCCTCTCATCGCAGTACGCTCGAAAAACTTCTATGTAGCAATATGTTAGCAATACTGTTGGGAGATGCCCGAAATGAATCCACATTGTCATATTATACAAACTAGGTGGTGACTCTTTGCTCTATAGCATGTAGTGTAGGTATGCTTATTGCGTAGCTTGATTGAACCTATCGTGTATTATTTGTACAGTAGAGTACAGAATGACGATGTAAATGGTACCTAAAGAGGCCTGTATGCTGAGTTCTGAGTTTTGTCGTAAACATGACGCGCTCTTCGGCGAGCGCGTAAGCATGTAATTTGTATGAAGAGATGTACAGCCCACTAGCGGCGCGTTTTTGAAACACAACAAGTTCATACAAATTACATGCTCACGCGCTCGCCGAAGAGCGCGTCATGTTTACGACAAAACTCAGAACTCAGCATACTGTGCCCCGAAATGCTGTCATTGATGATGATGATGTGAATGGCAACACATAGAGTAGATAGTATTTGCTGATCTACGACGGAATATCTTTTAGTTTAGCCATAAGGCTTCTTAGAATTTTAAGCAGGAATTACTCTGAACTCCGATATGTGTAGGTGTATTATGTTTTGAAATCCTACTATTGAAATTTAATAAGACTCTTAGCATACATAAAATGTGAGTTTAGAATTTTTATTCCACTAAAACTAGAGTTTCCATTTCATCAAAATATTGATTTTATTTTCTTCCCACACTTTCAGATACGGATAACCAGCGCGTGATAATCCACGTGAAGGATGTGAACGACGAGCCTCCATACTTCATTAACCGACCGCTGCCGATGCAGACCGTCGTCCAGCTGAATGCTGCTCCGAACACACCCGTCTTCACGCTCCAGGCTCGAGACCCGGACACTGACCACAATATCCACTACTTCATAGTGAGGGATAGGACTGGAGGAAGGTTCGAAGTTGACGAACGGTCAGGCGTGGTACGGACGAGAGGAACTGATCCCTTCCAACTGGATATGGAGTACGTGCTGTACGTGAAAGCAGAAGACCAGGTAATTCAAACTTTAATCTCAATTTTTGTCATAATTGACAATCTCACGGTACTTTAACTCATGTTATCTGAATATTATTTAGATTCAATAGTCAAAGAATAATTGGTAAAGCTGCGCTACTTTTCCAAGAAGAATTTGCAAAGACCCGTGCCACCACAAAAATCATATCTACGATCTAGAGTATAGAGATGTTTTCGTAGTTACAAATTATGTTATTGTATTTGTTTACGGAAAGTGGGGTGTCTTTTCATCAATAATATTTGCCCTTTAGTGGAATCGTTTATGTAAGCGTCAAAGCATTTTGATCTGTCGCCCCTACCACATGAATGCTGGGATTACACTGCACCTTTGATAAATAATATCCCTGAAAACTAAGAAGCAACCCCAGCTTCACTGTAGTCAAAGCTGGGACAGGAAAAAGGTTTGAAAAGATCCCTTCGAGCAAGATATGAATTACCCACCTACATTATTTATGTGATAGCGCACGGTCAGGGATTATTGAGTGTTACTTTTCAGAATTTCCAGCCATCTTTCGGCTCAGCATTACTCACGTGAAGGTTCCTTTTGTTATGAAAGAAATTGAATAGACCTGGAATATAAAAACGGCGCTTTCAGTTACAGTTTAGCTTTTGGAATTCGCGGAGCCTTTACTGAAATCATATCTGAATTTATCGGACAGTTGAATAGACTTAGGTCTCTCCCTTGTCGTTAAAATGATACCCAGTAAGTCTTCCCCGAGGAAAGTTATTTTGTCAGATTTTTTCCTAAAGTCGCGTAAAAAGGATCACGTTTTATGTTTTTATTTACGCTGCTCTGTTTTATCATGGTGATTCATGAATATGGGATGAGTTTTGTAGACCCGTGCGCTCCAATTGATTGTTTGCTGTTGGCCGAAGCAATTACGCGAATCATAATCTGTTGGTGTATTCTTAATATGAAAATCATTAAGGAAATGTTTCAAGTTTGTATCGTATTGAGTATGTTCTTAACTTATGTTGAGTGATGAGTAAGCTATACATTTTATGGTAGCACTATGCCAGCTTAGTAGGTTTGACATTTAATATTTGTAGGTACTCAGTACTGCACTAAGCCGTGGTGGTCTAGTGGTAATGACACCCGCCTTACAATCGTGAGGTCGTGGGTTCAAATCCCGGTCCCATACCAATGAATTCCTTGGAATTTATGTACGGAATTTCACACCACGGGCTTTTCGGTGAAGGAAAACATCGTGAGGCAACCTGCATACGTCCGTAGAAGAAATTCGATGGCGTATGTGAATCCACCAACCCGCACTGGGCCAGCGTGGTGGATATGGCCCAACCGCCCTTTATGGGGAGGCCTACGTCCTGCAGTGGACTATTAAAAAGGCTGGTACAGTACTGCACTATGCTTATAATCTCGTTTTGGTAATGTAGAAAATATTCATTTTTTACTGTAAATACAGTTGTTTTAACCGTTTAGCCATGTCAGAGGCCTTCAGGCGGTTTAAAAATTCTGAAACCAGCGCTAGCCACCCGGCCTGTACGAACTTAGGTAGGTACATATTTAGATTTACTGTAAATACTCACTCCCAGTGCTAGAGCCGAGGTGGTCTGGTGGTAGTGACACTCGCCTTACAATCGTGAGGTCGTGGGTTCAAATCCCAGTCCCGTACCAAAGAGTTATTTGGAATTTATGTACGGAATTTATCACCACTGGCTTTTCGGTGAAGGAAAACATCGTGAAGCAACCTGCATATCTCAGTAGAAAAATTCTATGGCGTATGTGAATCCACCAACCCGCACTAGGCCAGCGTGCTAAATATGACCCAACCACCCTTCGTTCTACGTTCTGCAGTGGACTATTAAAAAGGCTGACACGGTACAGTACAGTACTCACTCCCTGAAATTTCTACACGAAATATATAAAAGACTAGTTTTTACCCGCGGCTTCGCCCGCATACGCAATATATCATTATAATTTATAGCCTATGTGTTATTCTGATATATAAGCTATATTATTGCAAAGTTTCATCTCAATCCGTTCAGTAGTTTTTGCGTGAAAGAGTAACAAACATCCATCCATCCATCCATCCATCCATCCTCACAAAGTAGGTATTAAGATTAAACAAGTTCTTTCTAAGTTATTCCTATAGATTCGTCAGTCAAAAGGGAATCCTAATCGAAGTAAGTGTAAAGTGTTTTATTTATTAATTGAAGTGAATTCAATTCGCATTTTACTTGAACTGGCAGAATGTGGCACGCTTTGCCTGAGTCTGTCTTTTCGCTAAAGTACAATGTAGGTGTCTTTAAATCTCGAGTAAATAGGTATCTTCTAGGTAAGCGTGCTGTAGCACGCTTAAGATACGTGCTGTAGCACGCGAAGATACCTATTTCTTAGACCGCATATCTGCTTAACATCAGGCAGTGTGTAGTGAAACGCAAACCTATTTGAAATAAAAAATAAAAACTTAATACTATTTTATACTGCACTAGCTTAAAACCCACGGCTTCGCCCGCGTTGTCTTAGTACATAGGTACTTGCTTAAAATGAAAACAGTTCGCGGTTTCATCTACGTTGTCTTTGTACTCGCTTATAAATAAAATCTAATAGTCCGCGGTTTCGCCCGTGTTGTCTTAATACTTGGTTAAAATTATAATAGCCTGCCATTTGGCCCGCGTTGTTTTAGTACTTACTTGCTTAAAATAATAGCCTGCGATTCAACCCGTATTATTTTGACACTTGCTTTTAATAATATCTAATAGTTCGCGGTCTGGCCCGCGTTGTCTTAATACTTCCTTAAAATTATGATTGCCTGCTATTAGTCTGCGTTGTTGTATTACTTGCAATGATAATAGCCCACGGTCTGGCCTGCGTTGTTGCGTTGCCTTGGCACTTACTTAAAATAATAATAGCTCGTGGTTAAGGTTCAATAGAGAGTACACTTTTTACGGCCTGCATTGTCTCCATCCACCCATCAGCCATAAGAAGTCCACTGCTGGACATAGGCCTCCCCAAAGGATCTCCGATAAGACCGGTTGGAAAAGGCTTGCATCCAGCGTGATCTTACGGTCCTAATGAGGTAATCCGTCCACCTTGTGGGTGGGCGTCCTACGCTGCGCTTGCCGGTACGTGATTTCCATTCGAAAATTTTCGACCCCATCGGTCATCAGCCCTCCGCGCTATGTTTCCTGTCCATTGCCATTTCAACTTGCCAATCCGTTGGGCTATGTCGGTAACTTTGGTAATAGATCTCCTCATTTCTGATTCGATCTCGCAGAGAGACTCTGTGCATAGCCCTCTCCATAGCTTGTTGGTGGGCTACTTGGAGCTTACTAATAAGGCCCATAGTAAGAGACCACGTTTCTGTGCCATCAGTCATCAATGGTAACACACACTGGTCGTAAACAGCATTGTCTTAGTATTTGCGTATTTCATTTACTCGTACTTGTATCTAAAGCTTATCACGGAGTACGTGAATTTTTGAATGATAAATTGCTGAATTTTTGTAATTAATTCAATACTAATAATAATTGTATGAGTGTCAATGTTAGAAATTTCACACAATTGGCTTTTTATTGATGAAAAACATTGAGGCAACATGTATAGGTACATCCGTAGAGAAAAATCAATGTCGTATATAGATTCCGCAACCCGCGCTCGGCCGGCGTGATGGATATGGCCGATGGCCTAATCACCCTTCGCGGGTAGGCCTACGTTCAGAAGTGCATTATTAGTTAAGGCCGGTATATGTATTCGACATGTTTCATTCAGTCATCAGAAGTTTAATTTATATTATTCTGAACTCATTTTTCCCCAGAGATATTGTGACAATCTCGCCCAAAACCGTTCACCCAGTTAAAAGTGATCGAGACACTTGTAGGACTTTCAGACGTTGTCTGACCCCAGGCAGATGAAAAAATATATTTTATTATTGTTGAGAAACACATAATGTATATCAAGACAGTCAGTCAGTTCAAGGATGCTATTATACTCATCATTTGACGAACTTTTACTATGGTACCAACCCCGAAATCACGTAAATAAAATCAACTGTTCAACACAAAAAGTTCATCGACCCGCGACAACATCTATGGAATAGGTAGGTAATCTTCGCTTTTTAGGGTTGATCCCATAGTAAAGTACATATATTGACCCGTATGTACCCTAAGCTTAAGATTATTGGCTCATAAAATAGAAAAAAATCGTCAACTATTAGGGACCCATTTTGACCCATATAAGGATAAATCATTATCTTAATTCTATTCTAGATATTTCACTATATTATAAAAAAAAATTGTGATTATTTTTAACGCTTATTCAGGGTAACGATTAGTCTAGCGCACAAAGAATACGTGACTTTTCCCAGAAGGTCAATAATTAGTAATTTATTAGTTAAAAATGGTGGCTATTTTAACATAAAAAAGAATTTATTGAGATTTTCAAACCGGTTTTAATGATTTTTTTAAGAAATCGACATCCCGAAGGACCCACTCAAATTTTCCGGGATAGCAGTACCCTAAGTGGTAATATGTGTTATTGTCTAGCTTCGTTCTAAATTTCGTTAGAATTCATTTAACCATTTTAACTTAGCTTTACATTATAATTATAACTGATTAATTTTGGCTATCCCTAAGAAACCTGAAGATTTTCCGGGATAGTAATAGTTCCAGTAATAAGACATGTCGTGTGCTTTCTACATACCAGTTTCCATTCGTAACCTTTCAGCTCCTTGGCTGTAATCGATGCTTTTTCACCAACTTTATTATTCCTTTATCTGACCCCTAAGTAAGTTTTTTATGGAAAATTAATAATAACAGGAAGAACTATATTTTTTATTTAGTATCAAAAGCATCTTTACACAGTTTCATGTCAATCGGTACAGGAAATAAAAAGTTACATGCAAACGAAAAGGGCCCGTTTTACCCCGTAAGAGGTCGATTTTTCAAAATTTTCATCCTTTGTGCTTCATGATGTTGTACGCGATGTACGTATATTCTAAATTTCAAGTTTATATCATCGACGGTTTGGGCTGTAGCCTAAACTGGTTAATATTGGCTATACCTCAGGAACCCTACAGATTTTCCTGGATATTATTAGTTCCTGTATTGAAACCTGCTGTGTGCTTTCTTCATACCAGATTTCAACCATAACCGTTCAGCTGGTTGGATGTAATAGATGCTTTTTTCGCCAACTTTGGGACCTTATTTGACCCCTTAGATAAGGAAAATTCGGAAAAATAGGTAAAAACGTAACTTTTATTTTGTTTGAAAAGCATGTATACGAAGTTTCAAATGAATCGGAACAGGGAATAAAAAGTTACATACAAACGAAAAGGGCCCGTTTTACCCCCTTAGAGGTCGAAAGTTCAAAATTTTCGTCCTTAGTGCTCCATTACGTAGTACAATGTACCTATATTCCAAATTTCAACGTTATATCTTTAGCGGTTTGAGCTGTAGGCTGTCTGTCAGTCAGTCACTCAGGGAAGCCTTTTATATAATAGATTATTTAAGTATCAATATGATAAAAAAAGAGGATCCTGGTATATTATGTGCCTAGTCAATAATAGTCATGCATCACAAAGTCTTTCCTCGAAATACTAGGTTCTACATATCATACTAACCTTAGAGCTCAGATACAGTCTGTCTATGGAAGTTTCTAGAGGCGTAATTCTACGTAATACAACAGGTACTTACATACGTGTGCATTGTTATTGTTTCATGGAATAGAACTAAAAGCACTTCTAGGCACTTCGCTGGAAAACTTGTAGCAAGCTCTTGGAACAAAACACCTTATTGAAAGCCTTACTGGGGTTTCTATTCTACGAAGAGAAGTTACTCTGACCCAATTAGGAACCATATTATGTTACCTGAAGTGTATGACTCATGGAAAATGCAGGTTTCTGTATTCTGTGAATATGTAACCCCTGTTTTTAATTACTTCCACGATTCCTTTATCGGTAACGGTGATACGATGAAACTCTTTGGTAAATTTTACTGAGGAAGCATATCGAGTATTTAGTTAGTAGTGTCACGTTGTGGTGTCTTTGCTTATTAATTATCTATATTAATAATTTCGTCAAGGGGTACGGTAGACTCGATTGAAACTTTATCTAAATGATAAAACATAAAAAAATAATGATTTCGAGTCGACAACATATATCCGGAAAATTCGGATTATCGAGTATTTTAATAAATTATAACGGTGCTGACAAACAAAAACACGGTGTCCATATTGACACCGGATGACGGTTGACATAACTTGAGAAGTGTTGCCAACACCACAAATAAAGAATCTGCTAAAGTGGTGTTAAAATTGTGACAAAATAATGCTATATAAACATGCTAAAAATTGTGATAACATTTTTCAATATGAAATGAAACGTAACATAATTATAAAATTATTATTAATTAACAAAATATGTGTTTTAATCGACTATGGCCTATTATTATGTTACAAATAAAATTCAAGTATCATGGTCTTCATCGACCACTAATGAGCTTGAAGACGAGGTTGAGTCATTGCTCAGACTGTATAACTCCCCTTGGTACTTACAGACCGTAGCGCGTTCTCTGGAACTGCGTAAGACTAGCAGAATTTCGTCATTTGAAAGTGGTAGCGTTAAAAACTATATTGCTGACATAAATCTGCAATTCTCCATGTAATTTTAATGGTAAAAAACTTATTGTACAATTATTTTGCTAAAAATATGACGTATGCTAAATTGCAAATAAATATGCTAAACAAGATGAAAATATGCTAAATTTAGCATAAAAATGCTAAATTGGCATCACTGATCTTGAGCAGTCAAATCTTTATGTTTTGGCGTCGCATTGTGGTGCATTTGCCAGTGTCAAGTATTAAGTTTTAATAATTTTTGTTAATATTGTATCAAAATAGTCACTGTCGTAGTCACGTTAAGGTCCAACCTTTGGTTAGTACCACAGATATCTAATATACTAGGTTAGTACCTAACCGAAGGTTAGGCACCTACTTAATGTTTTCAATGATCCGAAACATAAAATAGGACAGGAGTGTAGGCTATTAATTTTGTGTATGTAGTAATCAGACTCCACTGGAGAAGCAAAGGATACAGGCTACATAAAGTACCTACATCATAATATATCACCAACCGGCCTTATTGGAAATCTATGAGCCTTATGTCCAGCTGTGGACGGCCTACGGCTGATAGATAGATAGATAATCATAGAAAATATAATATACTTGCCATACCTAATCTTTAAAGTTGACGTTGCCTTTCTTTTCGTTTTACCAGTATGTATAGATACATTTTCAGTACTTATTCATTTAGTTTTGAGCAATTACTTTGGGATATTGTTTACACCCATCATTCCGAAATTACCTATTTTTTTAAATGTATGTCTTTCATAATTGTTTTGCTTGACCTTCATCATTTTGATATCAGCCTAATCTCCTTGCCATGGATGAAGGATAAGTTTTCGCTCAGAGCGAAGCGATCCTTCCTTCATCTATGCTCCTTCCATTTGGTAATCATTGTCATGATTGTAAAAAATTGATGCAGCGAAGAGCTCTTTGTAAAGATGGTGATCAAGTATAATTATGATGAGTGTGTGTGTATTATAAGTCATATTTCACCCGAGCGAAGCCGGGTTGTCATCTAGTTTATTATTATTGTACAACCGCCAAGCAGAGTGGAAATATAAGCAGTGGTCAATTTTTCACCGATTTGGTGCCTGACCTACTAAAATCTGAATTGAAGCAACTTTTCATCGGTTTCTGAGATTTATAGGTTTTCCGACTTTCTACTGAATTTCAATCTTGCGGCATCTCTGTGCTTGCAACGAAGAAAGGTTGTCAATTGAGCCAAACACTCCCGATTAGAAAATCTCAACTGAACTTAGAAAGATTTAGAAAGAAAAAACTTTAAATACTAAAAAATATTAATGTAATAATATTTTTTGCAATGTCAAATTCTGCTAAAAATGTCTAAATTTTCTTTTTAAAAATGAATTGACTTAAACTAATGAGCTACATTAAACATCTGATTCTACAAGGTGTTTTAAAAATTCATAAACTTCAGAAGGAGCAATGCGAAATCGTGAATTAAAATCTGATGTTCCATACAAAAAACCGTTGACTCTCCACAAAATGTATAGAACACCTGATTTTTATTGCGATACCCATAGCAAAACTTATTCTCAATGATGAATATACCTACATTTCTGAAAGTTCCTGCACTTTACACTGCAACATCGTATATCTAGTTGGTATTAAAAGCAGGCGTTTGAGATTTAGAATAGACGATCAAGTTTCTAAGCTACTTTTGAAACTACATGGCAAGCATTGTACCCAAGTTGTGCCAAACCTGAATAGGAACGAATAAGGGAAGCATTTCTACGCTATCGCTGCTTACAAATACTTTTACCACAGCTTTCAACTGACTTCTACGAGTAAAACGAGGGCTGCATGCATTTCTTACGTTGTATGTTATGCGACATTTTCGTCGGTCGTGAACAGTGTTTGTTTGATATGTAGAGCAACTATCCCTTGATTGAATATTACCTATGTAAAACCCACCAACAATGGCGGGCTTATACATTTGCCTCCAGTAGGCTATTCCAGCCGCTAATATTTTGCCGACCTAATCGACTGCTAGATTCAAAAATCCTAGTTACAATTTCTAATTACGGTTTTTGACATTAGAATTACATTATGATTTGTTCACTATCGGCAAAGGGTCTAGCCCATTGGTCAAGTCAGTATGTTAGGCACTAATTTGCCGCTCTCCTAAATTATGCCGCTTTCTTTAGCGCACTCATCCTATTGGTGAATATGTGGCTGCTTAATGCTTACTGATCAAAATCTCTGATTAATTTAGGTTTGCGAATTTTTAAACCAGCTACAAACTATGAAATAAATTGTTCGGGCGCATACATCTATAGCTCAATGGGTGCATACAATTCTAAGATTGTTTGCAGTCGGTTGTCAGCTTTGGTGAAACATAAAATCTTTTTCAATGCAACTTAAACTATATTTTGAATACTTTGTATGTCCATTCTATAAGTTATGATCTTCTACCCTTTTTTGAGTGCTTTTTTATGAATTATACATTAATAATAATAAATATTTTGGAACATCTAACACACGGCCTCTGACCTAAACTAAGCAAAGCTTGTGATATGGCTGCCAGAGACTGATATACTACATATACTTATTTTTAAATAGGTACATACTTATATAGATAGTAACTAAATAACACCCAGACACAGAGCAAACACTTATGTTCATCACATAAATATTTGCCCTGGGTGGGGATCGAACCCACGCCGCTTTGATCTAGAAGTTAGGGTCACTATCTATTGAGCCACCGAGGTGGTCAAATTAAAATCTGTGCATTTAACATATTGCAATTTTTTGTTTTGGGTACAAATGTGGTCATGTAAAGTACTGTAAAATTGGTAAAATAAAATAAGGATGTGTAATGTTAGTTAAACCTTGTATATTTAAATCCCTTTTTTAAAAAACATGATAATTAAATAATACTTAGTACCTAACTATAGAATTAGATTTTTATGTGTATTGTAATTGTTTATGATAATATTTAGACTAGTATTTAACTCAAAATTAAATTAGTCCTATCATAGTATATATAAAAATTTAGATAAGGAACAGTAGAAACTATAAGTAAATTGACATAATTTGTCGTTATTATAGGAAAAGACGCTGGTTCCCGTAGTACAGTCCCTGGCTAGTTCGGGAATCAGAGGCTTCAATAATTTTCATGTATTTTTTTATGTCAATAAAACTTTTTGATTGCTTGATATTTTGCTGTTTTTCAGAGTGGCCGAGTGGACGAGAGGCGATTCCAGTCCACGCCTGAAGAGCGCCTCAGCATTGTGGGAGGAAAGCGAGCACCGCAGTTCTACCTGCCCAGCTACGAAGCAGAGATCGCTGAAAACCAGAAGAAAGATTCTGAGTAAGTGACGATTTACTTACTTTGTTTTGTTTGCTATTTAGTATTTATGTCGTCATTCAGCAACATATATTTATGATATGATCTAGCCCGGATTCTCCTTGCGTGTTCTTCTGACTAACTTTTGGCTTCCCTATTCGCATATACCTATATGGGTTAGATATTTTACAATGCGTCGGCTCCGGAAGGGACTGACATCACAGAACTTGTACCCTGTATGCTTGTGACACGCAGCAAAACCAATCCCCGTCCCATCCGGGGGCCCTATGTAAAAGCTGAAAATTACGTACGATAAACTAAGTATGTTATTTTACTGTGACATGGATTAAACATTTCATATCCTGAACTTGTGACTACTGTGTGTGTGATTCTAATTTGAACAACATTAAACTGGTGTTGTATTTAAACTTTCGCGATTTGAACACATTATTATTATATACTACGGCACTAATCGCGCACTAAAATTACGAGATAAATAAATACCTCCTCATCCCGACGTTTCGACCGAGATGCATCGCCCGTGGTCACCGGTCTGTCTACCGGTGACCACGGTCGATGCAACTCGGCCGAAACGTCGGGATGATGAGGTATTTAGTTGCATCGACCGTGGTTACTATGGTAGACTGTCTACAGGTGACCACGATCGATGCAACTCGGCCGAAACGTCGGGATGAGGAGGTATTTATTTATCTCGTAATTTTAGTGCGCGATTAGTCCCGTAGTATATAATAATAACATTAAACTTGGACAAAGCCATACTAGCACACTGAAAAGTAAAAAATCTAATACATAGTTACTTGCAAACCGCTAATAAATAAGTTATCATGTAGCGCATATAGTGCAGTTTAACTATGTTTTTCTTGGCAATCACCGAAGTTAGGCAACGCTCGGTACGGTCAATCTTCTGAGGGATGACCGCGGGTAGCATTTACAACTGAGCGCTACTGTCACTCGAACAATATCAGAGATCTTCAGACTGCTTAAAAACTCTAACACCTAGGACTAGCGATCCATCCTATACGAAGTAACACGAACTTCCGAACGATTACAAAATTGGCTAATACTAAAACCAAAACTTAGCAAGCAGCCGTCTATCAAATACCTACGATTCTTGAGACTTTCAGCCAGTCCACTTTAAGTTTCAAGTCGGCTTGTAGACGCGGATGTAAGTAAATGTGGAGAAGTGACAGCGAGATGGACACATACTGCGGCCTCGTAAATCGATTCTAAGAATACGTGCTCGTGTTTGAATTGGTCTGGATTTGACAGTTATGTCCTTCTGTTTATTTATGAAATACGCCATGAATGATTGGTTGAATACTACTTTAGAACGATGTCATTGTACCTACTACATCATTACTTTTATTATGAGATCAACCCTGTGACAAAAAAGTAAGCTGTTCCTTTCCCTGCGCCAATGCAGTGTTTAGGAGGGTTTTAGAAATGAGATGGCATTATTGCTATTTGCCATTTATAAGTTCTTCTTTGAACGACTTCGAAGTTTCTAAGCGTTTCCGACATCTTCTTGCTGTGATCCATGTCTTTCATTATTCTAAGGTTGTGCACTATAAAAGTATCACTCTCTATAGATCCAGTCGATAGATCCACGGTAGATCTAGTGAGACATTTTTTTCTCATTAGATCCAATTTCGGGGCGATGTATCTAATGATACATTTTTTTACCAGTAGATCCATTTAGAATAATAAACGGATCTAGTAAGAAAAACCAATCTCACAAGATCCATTTTTGGAGTGATGTATCCATCTGGAATATTTTTTCTTACTTGATCTAATTACAATAAAAGTTCAGATCCAATTTCGTATCGAGAACAAAATTATCCAGAAGACATGACATTATGTACAGTTATGTACATATATTTACCTGTATAATATCAAAAGCATGATCCCAATTAAAATTATCCATTCTGAAGTTCGAATTCATAATTTACCACTGGAGACAAAATTAATATGTCAAATCATGAATGACAATTATCTATTGGACATGTCACTCTTACCTAGTCGCGAAAATATAAAAAAAAATATTAAATTAATTTAGGTTCTCCGTAGATCCATAAAATATTTATGTTTGGCAAGATCGATCTAATAGGATAATACATTCCCTGTAGATCTACTTTTAACACAGTCAAATACACCATAGATCTAATGAGATAAATCTTTCCCTCTAGATCCATTTCTAACTGCCAATATAAAAATAGATCCGATGAGAAAATAATGTCTCACTGGATCTACCGTGGATCGATCGACTGGATCTATAGAGAGTGATCCCTATAAAAGGTCGAATCACACAACTTGGCTGCGATGTTAGCTACAAGCTGCGGATAACCCAATCCTGACTAAAGCTCACTTTACAGCTGCGCGAGGATTCGGCTATCCGCAGCTTGTGGCTAACAGCACAACCGCCAACTTGTGTGATTCGACCTATATTCTACTTCCCTGGCTAACACAGTAAAAACGCCCGATCAATACGGTCCTATGTCTAGTATAGTACCTATAGTAGAGTCTGTGTTATTATTCATAAATAATAATTTGTCATCACTGGCCGATTCCTTAGCATCGACATTATTTATTAGTTGTTTTTCCGGAAAAATATTTGGCTCTTCAGTCGGTTACATCTCGATAACGATTTGGCTTTAGCTTTTGGTATTTATTATCTGTGACTCCAGTGAGTCGAATTGTGATATTTACTTTATCGCTATCGCTTTTGACCGATTCATCAAAAAATCCATAATATATCGAACCTGTGTACCAAGATTCGTCGAGATTCGTTGAATAATGCGATATGTAGAGAAAAATCAACATCCCGACCGACGATAACAAAATCGACGAGTTAAAACGGTCTCTATCATTTCGTTTACTCAGTCAATCACTTCTTTTGTTTTCAGTTACATTTTAGTTTTTATTTTCCTGAGAGTCAGAGTTCGGTCCATGTTACACAAAGTAATAAACTGTGTATTCGCAACCAATATTTATTTATTTGTAGCAGAGTCGAATAAAATTAGTATTTATTTGTCTAGGAAATGTTTCCTTTCTTTATCCAAAGATCCAAAAAATTGTCTTTGTCTGTAAATAAGACTTATATTTATTTTTAACTAAAGCCAAACAAAATTAGTAAGCCGAACAAGTGCCGGCAAATCCTTACTATACTTATCTCCTAAAGAATCCGAAGGAATTCCAGAAGTCTTTCCTTCGCGACTTAAAGTTCCTAGGTTTCGGAAAGTTAGAAAAGTTTCCGATTCCCAAGCGTTTACTTTTTAACTATTTACATATTAGGAAGACCGAAGATACTAGTTTTCTCGTCTTGTTTATTCTACTATATAACTTTTCAGTTGGACAATACAATGAATGGACACCAGGTTGTCTTGAGTTTTGATATAATTATATGCGGTTCTTATTACTGCTTTGTTACGAGTATAATTTCACCCCCGAACTAAAATAAGTAATGTGATAAGTCTGACGTGTATGTGTGTTTTTAAGTCTGTCTGTGTCATAAATCAAGTATCATAAAACAAACAAAATTAAAGCTACCATAGAGAAAGAACAATCTATACCTACCATCTATAAATTACCCCTTAAGTTAGGCCACAAGTTGCTCCATATGCATTACATGCATCAGTTTCTTCACATCATAGATCGATTACTGTTTCTCAAACTTTTGTTTCTCTCATTTCAGTATAATATCAGTGAAAGCGAAGTCGTTCGCCGACCGCGAGATCCGGTATACGCTAAAGGCGCAGGGGCAAGGGGCCGGCACCTTCAACATTGGACCCACCTCGGGCATCGTGAAGCTGGCCAAGGAACTCGACTTCGAAGACCTGAGGCAGCCGCATGTGTATTCGCTGGTGGTCACTGCTACGGAAGATTCTGGAGGCTTTTCTACTTCTGTTGAGGTATGTATTGAGGATATTCAGCTAGTGTTCTAATAAGGTTGATATCTAGACAATAGAGCATATTCTAGGAACATTGTACTAGTTTTATACAAACTTTTACTATTTGACCAACCCTGAAATCGCGGATAAAAATCGACTGTTCGATACATTATAAGCACGATTACAGAGGCGCCATCGTAATTATAATAGCTTAATAGCATAGTTCTGTTTCTTTTTCACTTTAGGCATTCGATAGAGAGAACGCTTTTTACATTGCTATTAAATTTACGCTGGCGCCTCTGTAATCGGGCTTATTGTCGATAACCGATATAAACATTTGGTATGGAACAGCTATCAATTTAAGATTAATGGTTGCTTCCATATTAAAAATTAGTCATGAATCTACAACATCATTGTGTATCGAAATTCAAACCATAATGTAATAATCTTAAGACTAGATAAGTAGAAACACAAATTATTTGCAAATGTTATTTTAAGAATTAACATTCTCCCTGATTTTGTTAAGGAAAAACTTGCGGGTTCGGCCGTTACGCCGGGACAATAAAAAAAAAGAAAAGATTCTAGATTCCGAATATGTTGTTCTTCTAAATGTATAGTGTACACCTGTATCAGTTTTATTATTTAATTTTTTTTCACTTGATTTTCACTGACAGAACTTCTTTAGTTAAATTAATTGGATATAAAGGTCATGTTTGATATTAATATCTAAAAGGTAAAATTAATCTAAAATAAAACCTTAAAGCCTACATTAAGTACATTTTCACAGAAATCCACCACATTCCCAGTCCTCCATTTATCATGCCTTCTAACTTAATTTTCCACTTGACATGGCGTCAATTTACCGACCCTTTCTCACCTTCCCGACTTCTATAATAAGTTAGGCACTTACATACTTACTTAGTTAAGCATTTCTTGTAGCTATTGTAGTTGAGCTTTCAAGAGTAATCTATTTCTGAAATATAAAGTGCCTGAATAATACATAAAGTACGGATACCTAGATTTAAGGTCATGGTACGGTCGTCTGGACTCTAGTGTTTGAAGGTGTAATGGTTTGAAAAAAGAAATGGACAAAACTCATTCAAATCAGTACAAAGGTCTAAGTATAGGTTTTTAAAATTATTCAGCTCACCGCGCAGCGCTCTCTTTGAGAGTTCTTATTCTGGAGTCTTCAAATTATTTTCCCTTACAATCAATCATTATTCTGAAATAGGTGGGTGTAGTACATGTGTAGGATATTTTTTTGTTATTTTGTTTAGCCTATGTTTTACAATGTGGCCAAGGTATCTTAAAATTTACAAAAATAGCTCCCATACATGTAAACTGGGAACGAAAAATTTTTGTAACCCGGGTGGGGTTACAAAAATTTTTCATCCTCATGTGGGGTATCGTTGAATAGAAAACTGTCGAGTTTCTTAAACCATATTTCAGTCACGTGTTCCATTTGTGTGATATAGATCGTCAAAGTTAAAAAATGTGTAAAAGTATAAAAGATAGAATATTCAAACTATCAAAAGTTTTTGTCTTTAATAAGTTTAAAGACCACATTAAAAACTTTCTCTGAAAATTATTTTGAGCTCTGTAGAATTATAACTTTTTGAGTTATAGAAAAATTTAAATTTTTAAACTTGCAAATAGCTCAGAGGTCGTTGACGTCATAAACATATTTCTTAGCCAATCATAATGTTTTTCTAGCACTCAACTATCTAATGACATCATAAAAATTGGTTTTTATCATCATCATAATCAACGTCACCGTCTACGGAAACCTATCATCATACGCGTGTCTTGACAAGCACTTGACAACTTGTTATTGTTGTCAATTATTATGTTTGCCAAAATTCTGTGAGAATGTTAGTATCAATGAATCTTTAATATAACTTTGAAAACTTGCGTAGGTACTAAACGCAATAGCTCTGTTGTAAAAAAGGACGAAATTTCTTTTTTGAAATTCATTTTGGCATCGCACTAATTTATCATTTCCCATACTTCCAGCTGACGATCCGAGTGACGGACGTAAATGACAACGCGCCCAAGTTCGAGCTGCCCGACTACCAGGCGCACAATGTCGACGAAGACATCCCGCTCGGCACCAGCATACTGAAGGTCAAAGCTATGGATGCTGATTCCGGGAAGAACGCTGAGATTGAATATTTAGTTTCAGGTCAGACATGATTTACCTACTTTTAATTATTTATTTTTATTCACCTATTAGATTACTAACTACGTTTTTAGTAGTAATCTTCACCTACGTTTTTAGGGTTCTATACCTCACTTTGTTGTCCGTCTGTCCGTACGTATCTCAAGAACACGTTAAGTTAACGAGTTGAAATTTAATCCATAATTATACATATATACGAGTATCTATGGTCTCTTACAGTCGTGAAAAAATCAAACTTCTCAATTACGTTTAGAAAAAAAACAGTATATTTTGACACTCACTGTACACATTTACGACGATATAAAATTACCTTAATTTTTAGATAATCTAAAATAAAAAAGCGAGCTTAATA
Source organism: Hypomecis punctinalis (assembly GCA_949316475.1). Lineage (NCBI taxonomy): Eukaryota > Metazoa > Arthropoda > Insecta > Lepidoptera > Geometridae > Hypomecis > Hypomecis punctinalis. The sequence continues at coordinate 12,154,833 of OX438799.1, forward strand.
AATTCTGGTATAAGTAATTATTATTTGTTGTAGAATACAGCTTATTCCTTACAACTTGGTAAAATAAATCATAGATTTGGTGATTTGGAGACTACTAGCGCCATCTGTAGGTTAGTAGTGAAAGTTCAACATTTCTAGATGGCGCTGGTAAAATGCATGTAGTTGACAGGTACAATGGATTTACCTTAGAATATGGACTAGGGATTTACCGCCCAATGTAGCAAGAGGGTGACTTACACAGTTCAGATCACAGATCAGAGGCTAGTCATTTTATGGACTTGAAATATGTTTCTTCAGAATCATATTACTTCAAGAATAATAGAATTTAACTTTGCACTAAATTTCCGATCCAATGTTTTGTTTTATAAGGTTTAGGATCACTAACTGAGCATAAAGTCACAAAATGCTGATAGGTCCAGGTGGAGCTTCAAGCGTCATCTTGAAAAAACGTTTTTGGCCAATATCTCGCAAACTATGCACTCACCTTGGACTAGTAGTAATGGCGAGTAGTACCTACAGCCATAAATTGCTAAAAACAAAAAAAAGAATTTTGCGCGCTGCGCTGCCCTTAGCGCTTCACCAAGACTGTACAAAGTGTTTCTCTACAAAATGTAGCTACTTTCATAAATACTTACCTATTTAATTATTAGGTAATTTAATTATTAGACCAACAGCAAAAAAGTGAAAATATCAATCAATCAATGAATCTTTATTGCAACATAATTATGTGGTATTACACGTAGATCTTAAATAACATGTTTTAAAAGCTATACACATATGACCCTATGAGGGTGTGGCAACGTTAATTTATATAATACATTCTTCTATTTTTATTTCATCAATGTCATAATAATTATATTATATTATCATATTTGTTATAGGTACATTTAATAATAATTTTACGTCATTAGATAGGTAATGTCATTTTTACATTAAAATAAAAAAATTAAAATTATAACAATAAAATACTAAAAAAACAAAAATTAATAAGTCCATTTATAGACATGCATGCGGCACGACGCTTTCCTCAAGAATTCGTCAACCTCATAAAAATCATATCAGCTATTTTCATGTTATACTAAATCAATATGTGTGAGACAGCTCTGATTTTTATTGGCTAGTTATATGGAACAGCTGATTGTTTTTCATATGTATTTTATTAGATGGTCTTTTAATTTAGTAAACTTTTATCATAATGATGAGTTAAAAGAGCACTTTGAATCCTTATACTTTTCAAAGCAACGCCTAGTGTTAGTACTTGGTCGATGTACGAATTGATGTTGTGTTTACATCTCCTCAAGTTCAGTTAATTCATAAATAACAACAACCCAATCAACAGTCCAATATTTTTCAATAATCTAACTGACAGACTAATTATATCATAATATTAATCCTTGTTTTGAATAAGTATTTAGTGTATTTCCGCTCTGTCGTAGGCATATAAGTTAAGGGTACCATTCAACAAACCAAATTAAATCACAAACAAAATTAGTCATTAATCATCAAACTGTATCATGCTTCGGCTATGGTTAGGTTGTTTTTTGTTTTTGTAAACTATAAAATTTGGCTTTTCCTGACCTAAATATAAATATTTGATTCACTAAATATTTATTCAAAACAAGGATTCGATGATGTACTTCCGAAAAGTAACGCCTGTTTCAATAAACTGGACTAAATAATGATTTTCATACCCAGTAAACATCTCTATTCCAGATGACCACTTCAGCGTCGACTCCAACGGCATCATCACCAACAACAAGCAACTCGACGCCGACAACAATAATGCGTATTACGAATTTTCCGTCACCGCTAAAGACAAAGGTGAACCCGCCAAAACCGGCACCGCTACAGTCAGAATATACACTAAAAACAAGAACGACGAAGAGCCGAAATTCTCCCAGCAAGTGTACACGCCTAATGTAGATGAAAACGCTGGCCCAAACACGCTCGTTACTACTGTAGTAGCTTCAGACAAAGACGGAGACAATGTTCGTTTCGGCTTCGTCGGAGGCGGCACCAGCTCCGGACAATTCGTCATAGAAGAAATAACTGGTGTCATCCGACTTCACAACAAAGCTATATCCCTCGACAGAGACAAATACGAACTGAACGTAACCGCCATGGACGACGGAGCTTGCTGCGTCAACGGAGATGCCACCATACACACGTCCACGGCAGTCGTAGTCGTATTCATAACGGACGTAAACGATAACAAACCCATTTTCAAAGACTGTCCGACCTACTTTCCCAAAGTAGAAGAAGGTGCCCCAAATGGCAGTCCGGTTATAAAAGTCCACGCGACGGACGAAGATAAAGGTGTCAACGGCCAAGTGAAATATTCCATAGTGCAGCAACCGAATCAGAAAGGAACAAAGTTTACAGTGGACGAAGAAACAGGTGAAGTGTCGACTAACAAAGTATTCGATAGGGAAGGAGACGACGGGAAATTCGTGTCGGTTACGGTTAAAGCGACCGATCAAGGCGAGCCCTCGCTGGAAGGCGTGTGTTCGTTTACCGTCGAAATCACTGACGTCAACGACAATCCACCACTATTCGACAGACAAGTAAGCCAGCACACAGTATTTAGTTGCGTAGTCGCATGTTACAAAGTAATTTGAATTGCATGAATTTCAGCCAATCGTAAATGACATGACAATGTATCTTGCAGAAATATGTGGAGAACGTAAAACAGGACGCCAGTATAGGCACGAATATATTGCGAGTGTCCGCGTCCGACGAGGACGCCGACAATAATGGCGCGATCGTATACACGCTAAGCGCGCCGTATAACCCGGCCGATATCGAATATTTCGAGATCCAGCCCGAGTCGGGCTGGATCGTGTTAAAGAAGCCTCTCGACGTAAGTACGCCCTCACATCCTTACCGACCTCGATAAATAAGCATTATGATAAGAGAGACGAATGAAAGGGTTCAACTTTACGACGAAGTTTGGTGGATGATGGCTACCTACAAGCCTTAGGATTCAATTGGCACACTTTAGTTGATTTACATGTAAATAGTTCTAAATTGAGCGCTGCTGTACATAGCTGTGGGGCGGAGATCCTGGCTGGAGGAGTAGTCGTCCATTGAACGGGGCGGGGCCGCCGGGCGCCGGCGCTTGTTCTGTTCTTGCAGCACCGTTAGTTTGAGTTGCGGCCGCCGCGCGCGCCACTCCGCACTGACTCTTCGTTAACGTTTATTTCCGCAGCACCATCTTGCATTGACTATCTTACAGATACGACTTGTGTACAAATACTTTAACCCTACTATAACAGAGTCTCATACTGCTGTAAATATTTTCACAGTTGAAACCTATGTTTAGTTCTAAAACATGTACAGTTTCCGTAACAGCACTTCTGTATATTCCGCACTGACTAGTTTTCGAGTTTATTTTATTGTAATTAACAGGTTAAATTGATTTGAGGAGCTTACGCTTGTAATATACCTTTCAGTATTGTAAGTACATGTTTTGTTACTAACCTGCCACCCCGCGGCGCGGCCGGTTCGAGCCCGGCCGGATCGAGCCCGGCCGGTTCGAGCCCGGCCGGTTCGAGCCCGGCCGCCGGCGCCGCGCGCGACCACTCATGTAATATAACTCCATCATAACAACGTTATCATGATAATTGTTTGAAATTTTTTACAGGGCGCCACTATTTCCTATAGATATGAACTTGTATGATATTGTTAGTTGTAAATTGCGATGGTCAGATTGCCCCCGAGGCAGTTTGGCCATCGGGCCAGTTGTGACATATTCCTTCTGTGAAAGGGGCATCGATCTCAAATCCAAATTTGTACAGTTAAACCGTAACGTCCATCGTTTGTAATATATTCATTTAAATGAGTGTCGTTTCGTTGTAGTGTAACTGCGAGGTCACGAACCCTTGTTGCGACAACCTGACCTTTCCGCCATGTCTTGTATGCAGAGCCGCATGTGTTTGCCTGCTTATGTTCAGTTCTTTGATTTGTTTATTATAATTAGTTTAGTTATTACTGTAAAAAGTACCTAATACTACCTAATGTACAGTTTGTCTTTTCCTCATTGTACAGATGAAACCTGTAAAATACGATATCTAAACATTTTAGTTTCCGATTATTTTCTTGCACCATCTAATGTTGGCTACATGGAATGTCCTGAGAGCGAACGGCGCGCCTGGCCGAGCAGACGACGAGAGTGCGTGTAACGTATCGTAGATACTTGCTACTTGTACTATTGACGTTTCCTTCTTTTATTTTTGCTTACCGAATGCCAGGAGACGAGTGCCAGTTGTATATACCTTTTATTCGTACTTATTATCGTACACCGATTCGAGAGAAACATTGTGGAAGTGAACGATACCGTTTTATGTTAAGTTATTTGAGTTGTTATTAGCGATGTGTTACGTTGAGTTATTATGTTTTGTTCCCCCGCTGACCTCTGACCCGTGTATCTGTAGCGGGACAGGTACCGGCTGCGCGTGCGCGCGTCCGACCGCGGCGCGCCGCCCTCCTCCGCAGACGTGGACGTTGAATTAGACGTGGTAGACAGGAACAATAAACCCCCCATCTGGGACATGACCACCTATGGCCCCGTTCACATCAAAGAGAATGTCACAGTGGGTACCGTAGTGACCAGTGTGAAAGCAAGGTTGGTATAAGGCGCAGCGGGCCCGCGGGCCCGCCGCTCCTCCGCTCCCTAACACTACTAACGACGTGGTTTTGTCTGTTTCCATCGATTCTTTCCCCGCTAGCGAGAAACGTACAAGTTGGAGGCTATGGCTCAAGACAAGGGCTTCCCGCCCTTGTCCAGAACCGTGGAGGTCCAGATAGACGTAGTGGATCGCGCGAACAATCCCCCCGTGTGGGACCACGTGGTGTACGGCCCGATCTACATTCGAGAGAACTTGCCCGTCGGTGCCAAAGTGGTGTCCGTGAAAGCAAGGTGCGTTGGGAACTGTTCGGCACGGGCACCGCACGCAGCCCCGTCACCTGCACGCAGCGTGCGCCGCCGCGGCGCGCGACATCCCTCCTCACCGAATCTGCACTCTTTTCTTTGTTCGCTTCCACGACGATTACTGTAAATCCTCGACCGCACACAGCCGATTGTTTTACATTCTTGCCGCAGAAGCGAGCTATAAGGAAAGTCTGCATTTTCTTTTGTGCTTAGAAAGTGCCATTTGTTCACGCTTTATGTTGAAAAGATCTCCAAAATGCGTTTTGGCGATTGGATTCGGGATGAAGTGGTTACGACTGTCACTTTTTATTGCACCCTATCTTTATTCGCATCGGATCGAAATAAACTTTCAGTTTATTACTACTGTTGAGTTATTTTCTTGCGATGCGGAGAAGATGGGCTTGAAATGAGGGTAGTCTTGCGCCGCGCGCGTGTTCAATCGTTTGACTCTCACTGGTGATCTGAATAAAACTTTCATTGTCCGTGCATAAATGTGCCTTGCCACGAACACTTGGGAACGTGAACACCAGCGTGCATTAGAAGGGATCACTGCTTTCGTGGAACGGGATCACAAAATTTTAAGTTCGTTCAAAAATATCTATTCACAGTCATTTGCTTAAAATTATACAGGCTGTTCAGTTGCTTGACGCCTCGGAAATAAACGAGAAGTACCTGCTCGATTAATTCCATTTTCGTATAGAATTCATAATATATCAATACATAAGCGTTAATAGCTCTTTTATGAGAAGGCATTTATTGCTTGTATCCGAAATGTGGCAGCTAAAAGCAATGTATTGTATTTCATGTACGGGATAGATATTTTTGTATCGATGTGGGTAAATCAATTTAGTACTTATAACGTCTGTGTCTATTTTTTATGCATGTAGACTGAATCATCAGTGCATTTCGAGCCGAAACGACTTTAAATTGGATTAATAAATTGTTATTTTAGGTTAAAAGCATGTATAAATGTTTAGCCATTAGAATTTTTGAGGATTATTTATTTAAACTGAAACATTATTTATGCGGATACGTATTAGTTTATGCTTCTCATCTTTTTTTTAAATTTTGGATCTTATCGAATCTTTCAAAGTTCGAATCTGTATTTTTAATTACAAATGGCTCGACTTTCTTTAGTATTTTTTTTTCTAGTTAGGTTTGAAACGTGGATTGTTAGACTATTTCTCGGTTTCTAAGACGAATGATCAAAGTATGCATATTTGTACTTACTTAAATATCGATAGGTATTTTATAACCAAAAAAGGCACGCGGGATGTGCACACCCCGGAGGGTTTCGTACGATAATTGTATTTATTCATACATTCGATCTGTTAACCCAAGTACGATTCGTACCTACTTAGATTTGATAATTTGATTTACTATACCTACTGTATAATTTAAACGTACCTACATAATTATATTGTAACCGCGCTACAAATACTATATCCTTCATAATCATAATCATTTATTTCATAAATACTATTGACACGTCAGGTTAATTCATACTTAAATCAAAATAATACAATATAACATTTACAATGTCAAATAAAAATAAAAATATTCTTCTCTATTCGCATTGTACTTCAGAATGCGCAATCTTGTATAGTATGTCTTTGATCATAAAATCTTTGATTACTCCGATAAACCTTAGGATTTGTATAAAATCGCGAGAATATGTGTGTGACTTACAAAGTGATAAATATAGGCACAGTAACAAAATTGATAAAAAATAGAGGCGTAAGATGGAAATATTTATTCTCCTTCTTGTTAAGTCTATTCCTTAGTTTTATAATTATGAATTGATTCTCCTTTCGCAAATGTTTACAAGTTTTGACAAACTCAATTTACAAAATTATTTATCAAGTGCAAAATGGCAAATTCAACTGTCGTAGCAGGCTCTAATTTCGAGACTTAGGAGATGTTGTTTTTAAACTTTCGCGATTTGAACATATTATTATTATATACTACGGGACTATCGGCACTAAAATTACGAGATAAATAAATAGTTAGGAGATGATTTTGTAGTTTATGTTATAATACATAACATTATTCCATTTATTTAATCTTAAACTCCATATTCTCGCGATAGGTACATTTTAGAATTCAGAAAAAAGAAATTAAATCGGTCGATATGAGTAAGTATCCATTTAAAAGTAGATCCTTACCGTGAATGTTGTCTGTATCACTTACTGTCATGGGCTAAACATCAAATATAGTTCTAGTGCATTTGGAATAAGAATCATTTTGCATCGAGTACACAGAGTGCGTCCATTGGATATTTGGTTCACATCTGTCTGTCTATCTGTTCATCTACCACACATTTCGGAACTCACCATGGCATAGAACGTGGAGACGAAACCATTACTAATTCACTTTACTAATTTTTTTATTTGTTTTAATGTTATGCTTCGTTTACACCAACCAAATTAACTGATGCAAAACATATAAACATAAAAATTGAGTGAAAAGCCTCCAAACTCAGACGTATTTGCCTTCTTAGTAAATTCTAAACATTTTCAGTTAGATCAATCTATGTAGGTATGTAAAAAGCTCCAGGCTGCCACTGTTTACAAACGCTTTGCTACAGCTAAAAAACTCCACCAACGTATTTCATAAAATTTCACACAAATATGTGTCAGAAACAGGGGCGTAGCTACCGCCGTATCAGCCGTATCAATGATACGAGGCCTCCGAGCTACAGGGACCATTAAACGTGCGTGAGCAAAAATTATATAGCAAAATTATATCCACAACGTTTCTTAATTTCCTGCTTCCCGGGAAAAAAAAAACAAAACTTGTATTAAAGAACCGTAATATTGTAAATGCCTATTTGCAATTCATATATTTTTTTTAATTTAATTTAAGCATTTTTGTTTCTTTTGTGCGAAATCTTTGTTAAGAATAAAGAGTTAATTTGGGCCCCCCAACTAATTTTAATACAGGGCCCCTAGGCCTCCTAGGCTTGCTACGCCACTAATCAGGAACCGGCGCGCCGGTTCCATGAGTCACGAAACGCCAAAGTAAAGCTTCATATACTAGTTACCAACACTAGTTACCAAATATGAAAATTGGTAAAATGTGCTAAAGCATCATGAAATTCAGGTAAACAGATAAGTTGTGCTCCCATATCACCAGATGGCTGAAAATTTAACTAAGCTGCTCGTTTCTTGTTTTATACAGCGCCATCTAGGAGTAGGTATACTGCGAGTTGCTTTTGCTCAAAGGGTTTGTAATTCTCAGGAAATCAGCCGGTCTAGCGTCCACATTTTCTTGTACCAATGATAAGATAATGTTTTGTAGTTTGGTTGGTGTAAGCATAGATGATAGCTTTAAGAATTTTAGAGCGTTGGTTACAGTTCGGTTGATGGGTGGAAAGTTGGGAGGGACACTAATGGCACTTTCACAGAATCAATTTCTATGAGCTAATTACCTACGTAGGAATTTATATTTAGGATTTATACCAGGCTAAAACACGCATAGGGGGGGTTGACCACATTTTAAATGCGTAGCTTTGGGTGACTGTAAAATAAAAAATCTCTCAATTTTATGTCTTTAAATCAGGCTTTAACATGTTGTAAAAATATAAGGTACTTATCTATCAAATTACAAACGCAGCCGGATAAACAACCTCTTGTACCACGGGCCATAAAAGGTCGAAACAATCAACGTAACCAACAGAAAACAAAAATGTTGATCAATTTCATTACTTTCAGCAAAACAAACCTTTCCGCGCACCTGGAAAATGTTTTCCCGAACAGTCACTCTCTTTCGGGTATAAAATTTTAAAAGCGCACAATTAGGTTAAACAAATAAACAAGGAAGGTCTCACAATCATAATTTCATAAGCTTTTTTACCGCACCCCACTCACCCGGATGTTTGAAATATAAATTGTGAGATGACGCGGAAAACTGTTGGGCCGGAAAAGAAATGGACTCGCCTACCTGCCGCTTCCTAACCCATTAGAACATTTTAAATGATGATCCTTCAAAATGTAGGAAACGTTACGGAAACTTTGACCGCGCTGAATCCAATCCCACTAATTGAGTTCGTAGAGTTTCTAGAATGTTAATTCTAATTGTAATGATAGAGGTTGATTATCGTACAATATAATATACAGACTGTTGCTATGCAAAGTGCAGACTTTCAGGAATATTTATACTAATGATTATGAACATCAAAACACGCTCATGACCATGAGTTTAAAACCCATCTGCGAAATCGCGAAAATTTTCTACATTTTGTCGCGAACAGCTGATTTTTCTCGACGATCTTTTTGTATAAAAGAACTGATTTGTTTTGTAATTTCGATGTTAGTCTCTGTAAAAATTATTCATGTTGATATAAATACCTCTGAAAGCCCTGGCACTATACAAAGCACTTCGTAATATAAAAGGACAAAATAAATAATCTATAAATACATCCTAATAACGTTGATAAAATAGATGCTATTAAACGTTGATATAATTAACGTTCTGAATAAAATATTAGAAAAATAGTTCGAAAGGTTTATGTTATAGAGATGATAATACGTAATCCCGGCTTAAAATTACCATTAATTACCTACTCGTGATACCTACTAGATATAATTATCTCAGTAATTTATCTTTAGATCATGTTGGGACATAGACATTTTAGGCATACTACGAGTATCGTTCAGTCATTCTTAATTTAGTGAACAATCCGATTTTCATATTACAGTATCTAATAGTCTGTCTACTCGATATAACTGTCCTTCCACATCGTAAAAACAGTATTTTTTAACACGCTATGAAATATTAATGAAACAGTGTACCTAGTGCAGCCCAAAAAGCGTGACTTTTATCGTTTGAAAATTTAATGACGAAAGCCTGAATTTCCGACATAAATGGATTTTTTATGCGATATATCTACGCTGTAAAATGATCAAAAACCAAACCAGCCGAACTGTGACTGACGCTCCCATTATCGAAATAATTTCATTTTCTCATTTTATTGTCAACAAGTAGGTCGAATCCTTTGTTGACTTCAGATAAAATATTCCTGCCTATTTTCAAACAATGGAACTCGCTACATTTGATGTCGTCATGTGCCGCTAATGTCTGTGTTTTTTTAGAATCCCGTAGCAAATCGTGCAACCCTTCTAATTTTTGCCGCGGCGGTCCGTATGTCACGCTCATTTCATTCCGAGATATTTCTATTTTCCTGAAATTTGTATTATCCCTACAGTATACATAAACACAAATATAAATAGAGATCACAGATATTTGTAAGGATAACCAATAAAGTTAGTTACTTAGCGCGTCAATTTCTTATTGTATACCAAAAAGAAATCCCTCAACTATACCTTGTAAAATATAGCTTGATACGCGAGACATTGACATTGACATACGCGTATTGACTCGGGCACATCAAGTATCATATTTTTTATAGTCAAAATGTTAGGTACACAATACTGTACTTCATGGTCGAGATGCACAAACATGAAGTACAACATTGTGAACCGAACATTTTGACTATAAAAATATAGTACTTGATGTGCGTGAGTGATGTGCGTGAAGTACTTGAGATGCGTATGTCAACGTCAATGTCTCGCGTATCAAGCTATATTTTACAAGGTATAGTTCTTTACATCAATCAGTCTCCTTTTCACTCTCAAAATATGAATGTAAGAATGTTTAATTATAGGTGCTATTCAAATAAAAATCTTCATAAAATCTGTAGACCGCGCGTTGATTTCTGTTCGATGAACCGAAACGTATTTTCAGACAAATTGCCGCGCTTTGTGTATTCTAATAAAATATCTGTGATACAATAAAAATATCTGACATGACGGAACCCCGCTACGAGCGTCACGACATTATGCTAACAGCTTGAATCTTGCGATGTTTTGCTACAATGTATTGTTGTGTTTTCAGCTCGGGCATTGAGAACAACCCGACCGTGTTCTACCGGCTCATGCCCGGCTCTACAGCCCAGACGAACAAGTTCCATACATTTTATTTACAACAAAGAGCTGATAATGGATTCACTTGGGCGGACATAAAGGTTAATCATCCTCTGGACTATGAGAGCATAAAGGAGTACAACTTGACGATTCGAGTTGAGGTGAGTAATCTATCTACATTCCTCTTTAATACGTGTATTAATATTCATTAAAATTATAGTTGTAGGAGACTGAATACATAAGCTTTCTTTAAAAATCTATTGCGGAGAACTTTTTTCTCACAGCTATGTGTGTTTTAATAACCTGCACTGGGCTACGGTATATTGCCCAATCACACTTCGTAGATAGGCGTATGTTAAGCACTGAACTATATAATTATTTTTTGTAAAAAATAGCATGACCGACTTCATCCGTGTACAGAATCATTACATAGTTATAAAACAAAGTCGCTTTCCGCTATCTGTCCCCATGTATGCTTATATCTTTTAAACTACTCAACGGATTTTGATGCAGTTTGTTTTAATAGATAGAGTAATTCAAGAGAATTTTTTATATGTATAATACATCTGTGCGAAGCCTCGGGCGCATCGCTAGAACTCAAATATTATGCACGGATCGATGTAGCATTTTTGACATTATTGTTGATTTATCAAAAATGGCTCAGCCGATTTCGATAAAATTTAAATGCTACCAATTTCAAAGTATATTCTTTCAAATAAAAAAGAATTATTGAAATCAGACTGCTATAAAAAAAGTTATGCGTGGTTATAAAAAAAAAAATACGCGTCGAACTGTATACCTTCTCCAGTGGTTCGTCGGTCAAAAAAGGCCATTACAATGTGTAAAAGTTATTTATTTAAAGGTATTTTCCCAGGCAAATTTAACAGACCTGCCCCACAACTATAAAAAAATACCTACATTTGAGCATAGACGAATTTTATTTTACCTACATGCCCACGAATGAAGTTTGCTTATACAATTTAATGAATTAAGTGCCACAGGTTTATTACACCTTAAAAGTACTTAGCTGCCTATAAAAAAGGTCTCTACTCCAGTCTCCGGCTCGCCAAATATTTATCCAAAGGTATTTTAAATACCCAGAACATTTTACAGGCCAACGGAAAATATGCAAATTCGAACATTCTACAGCGAACTTTGTAACAACTTTGTATTGATATTCAATGAAATTCATAAAACTTTTGCTCTACGTTAATTTCGCAACGAAGTGTTAACTAGCTAATCGCGTAGTCTAGACTTTGGAGTAATTACACGGGAATTATGTTTGAGAATGCTAATGCCTTGCTTTTAACTTCAAAATTGTTGTTTAAAATGCTGCTAATCAGGTACTTGTTCGTTTTTGAGTAAAAGTTGCTAGTAAAGTACAAAATAAGTTTAAAGATTCAGTGCGCGTATTTTAATAAAGGTTGTATTGGAACTCTTAGTCAGCCGTGTAATTTTAGTTACAGGAGACGCAGACATACTCGTATATTAGGTATGATGACAAAACAGTCCGTGAGTTAGATTATCAAAAAATATTGGACGCATATTTTTTCTTTTGTCAATCAAAAAACAAATGACAATCATAAACTTTGTCAAAGTTTGGGAGTGGGGGTCGTGACGTCGCCTCACTTACAGAAGTCTATACATTTGTCTGACACTTATGACGTCACGCGGAACTTTGACGGACTATATCTTCATCAATTTTTATTTCATTGACAAAAGAAAAAATACGTGTCAAATATTTTTTAATAGTCTACCTATCTGACGGACTAATTCTATCTGAAGGTATATATTTTTAGTCATCAGGCTTATTTTTATAACAATTGCAAAAAGGCTTAGAATAAGAGAGCTTCAATATTCTTAAGAAAATAATGTAATAATAGTAGATTGTGTCAAATGGGAGCAAAATAATATTTTTACGGCGAGGGCGCTTTTTTGAATCCAGAGCGAAGTGAGGGATTCTAGAGTAGAATCCTGAACGTAGCGAGGGATTCAAAGTACGTTGCCCGAGCTAAAAATATATTTTGCGCCCGAGTGGTACACTCTACTTTTCATCACCTCTATGAGAAAACAAAAGGCGCCTCATATTTTACTATAAAATTATTATTTAATAAAACGTAGAGCAACAACTAAATTGAAATTAAATGGTATCTAATAATAAAACAAATGAAAAGTTGTATTTACATTCTTTTCATTCATTTTCTTGGCGCTGAACACTACCATTACAAATTCAAAAAGTGCGCGGCAAAGATCATTCCGTCGCACTTATTTGTTCCAAATTCAAAAAGTGCGCGGCAAAGATAATTCCGTCGCACTTATAAAGTTCCTTATAGAAAACACCTCCTTTGGGCGCATTTAAAGGCGAACCAAGTAGTCCTTTTCGAATAGATGTGATGAAAAATTATATTCTTTATCACATATTGGGCATTATCTCGTGACACCACATCTCGAGATAATTGTAAATAATAATAAAATAACCAAAAAAAAACATAGCAAATGCTCCTCATCTGCTGTAGAGCCTTATAGAGAACTTATCAATGAGGAAAGTGGTACTCACTGCTCAGTAAGTAGTGCTGGGACACGACAATCTAATAACAATAAAATACTCGTAATGTTGATTCGATGGCTCGATTCGTAATTATGTCTGAATCTGAATACAAATGGTTTCGAAAATATTTTTTCAAGTTGACGGTTAAAAAAAAAACGATTCGAATAAAGTCTGATTCTTCCAGATCAATATAACTTGTTAATTGGCCTTCATAGGCATTATTCATGTAAACCAATTTCGGATAACATGAAATCGAATCCGCACCTGAACTCCGTTGTTTGATTAATTTTATATCGAGTTGTATAAATACTGCGCAGATAAAAAATTGTATGTGAAATTGATGTTGATTTTTCAAGTGAATTCAATGTATGCGCGTCAGGTTTTGATATAGGTCGTTTAATTCCCTTGGTAATAGCTAGGGATGACCTCTGGGCTGAAATCGGGAAAAGATCGATGTCAAACTGACTTTTGATTCAATCAGGGATAGGTAGGTACGTTTGGTAGAACATTTTTATGAGAAGTTTTGTCAGTTCAGATCGAATAAGTTGTGGACATACGCCAAGCCACATAATAAGCTTTTGTCTTCTTGTAACAGCTAACCATTAACAGAACCGATTAAAGAAAATGAAAATAAAATCAACTTAGAAATAAAAAAGTTACAAGCATTTTATTTTCTTGCTAGACAAAGATATGACAGAATATGACGTCACGGTCCGTAAGTGTCATACATTTGCCATACTATGTTATGCTTTGTGGGAAAGGGACAAAGCATCTCCTCTTTATCCCTACCAAAATCTTTACAAGCTTATATCTCCGAACGGTAATTCGAAAATTCAGTAATTTTAATACTTTTAATTAATTCAATACTAGCCAACTACCCAATTAAGCGCAATCAATGGTCTATCTACGTAATCTTTCCAAAAGTATTTGTTTTTTTTGTGCGTCCTTTTCCTTTACTTTTCATTCGGTGTTATTCTTTGTTTAACTTCGTTTCTTGAGTGACGCTGAATTCTAATGGACAATCCCGACCTATTACGATTTGCATGTACCTACAAGTGTAAATTCTCAAAGATTATATACTTACCGTTGTTCCTAAAGTTTGACCAAAAACTGTGGTTTGTTTAGAACAACGGCGCTCAGCAACTGGCTTCCGAAGCGACAGTGTACATCATGCTCGAGGACGTCAACGACGAGATCCCGCTCTTTACGGAGCGAGAACAGGAGACCGTGCTGGAAGGAGAGCCCATCGGGACCAAGGTGACGCAGGTCAACGCGATAGACAAGGATGGCACGTTCCCGAACAATCAGGTGAGAACTATTTTGTATAACCCAATGTTTTTTTAATAGGAATGAACAGTTTTTTGAAGACGTCGAAATCGAGATCACACCGTCCACCGTTCTGAGCGCTACCATGGCTCTGATGACACATTAAATTGTAGGTCCTGGTTGTTTTAACCGTTTAGCCATGTCAGGCGGCCTATACGAACATACGGATCGAGAACAAAAGACCGTGCTAGAATAAAAGGCAAATGAGGCGAAAGTGACGTCAGCGACATCGGCTGGGGGTATATGACTGTTCGTCAACGATGAGATATCTAAACAATCAGGTTTTAACTATTATTGTGTTAAAGATGAGGCATTGAGATCAAACGATGGTCTTCGAGAGCAGGGCGCATGGGTAAAATAAGTAGAGAAAAAAATGTGCAGGACTATCTTGTCAATGATAAATGATATCAAAATATGAATTAGGTACACTTAAAATAAAAGATTTAGTGTCTGATAACAACGTAGTGATTTTAGAAAAACCTAGCATGTTTTGATTGACTTATTGACATCGATTTTCGGAAGCTGCGGGCGCAGGCTTGTTACCAGAGTTGAAGGGTGAATAAAGGGAACTAGGTCGAGGCATCGAAACTAGGCAATGATGTGCCATTGACAGCAATAAAGCTTCATTAACGTTGCTGGAAGATCCCGGCCCACTGGGAATACAAACAAGCAACGAGTATCATCCTCAGCAACAGGAAAAATAAGAAACCAGTAATTCGTTTCAACTTTCGACGTTCACGTCAAAGAACTTACAAAACCTGTGACCGTAAAAATTTCACCTGCAACAAACAACATTATTCATCGGGAATTATCAATATTTTTTGTTGTTTGTGAATATTTATGGGAATATCGACGAGGAAGATGAAAATTAAAAGGAAAACTGGGGAAAAAATACAGGTAGAGCACTTAATCTTTCCGTGGAACGTGCTAAGGTTTTTTGAGTGTCTCCGTCAGCTGTGAGATTCACGGTTAGGGTAGCGTTTTTAAGCAAAGTACTTCATAAATAAATTGAAAATACCATCAGGATCGCCAAATTTTCGTCAAAATATTTGATAGAACAATGAAACCAGTGCAACATAGACTCAATAAGTTGTCACGTGCGTGGCGAGACACGCGTATGATAGGTTTCCGTAGATGGTGACGATGATTATGATGACGATAAAAACCTTTTTTATGATGTCTTGAAATGGTTGAGTGCTAGAAAAAAACATCTGAGCTATAAATAATATGCAAGTTTAAAATTTCAATTTTTCTTTGTAACTCAAAAAGCTATCTCGACAGTGCTCAAAATAATTTTCAGATAGTTTTTAATGTGGTTTATAAACTCATACGTTCTAGCTTGTACGCTTTAGAAATTAAGGACACACAAACATACACACACTCTTTTTTTAACTTGGCAACCACAAATGGAACACGTGTCTAAAATATGGTTTGAAAAACCCTATTCACCGACACCCCACATGAGAGGCTGGGGTTGAAAAATATGTTTCACCCCCACTTTACATGTATGGGGTAACTACCCTTTGAATACACTATTTGAAAATTTTATGATTTTGAAATTGAGATCTATACTCAAACTAATGTAATGTTTAATTTCATCCAATTTGGTTTATAAATGTGGAATTTATAAGACTTTGTAACACGAGGACGGACGGACGAACGGACACAACGAAGTTATAAGGGTTCCTCATTTTACTACGAAACCCTAAAAAGTAGAAAAAGTGTTTCAAACGAAAACAAGTAAATACTGAACTATGGAAAACTTGCCCTGCATTCGCGTAAATTACTAATTCAAGTCAATATTTATTAATAAGGAATTCAGTAATGATGTAACTAACATTTGCAGTTATCATTACGCTACAAATTGAAGGAGATTAAATCTACGTTTACTTAACACCTAGTGTTAAGCTACATTAGTTACGTCAATACATAAATTATTAGCTTACTCGTGAGAGAGCAGAGTACGTTGTTTAAGTTATTACTCTGTAAATCCTTACCTTGATTAATGTCTTAACGAAAATCACTTACCATGAGAGGATGCTTTGGTAAAACTAATATAATTAGGTGGTCGGATGCGAAAACCAAGGCTATGGTACAGTGCCGGATCCAGACATTACATCACGGGGCAAATTACATGTTGGACGAAAGCCACAAACCAGAATGTTGTGATTATGAGATAATTTTACGCGATGCGTATCTCGCTAAAATTTCATGGAAGATATCCAGATAATAATTAAAATATTCAAGCTTGCATTCAAGTTGCAGTTTTTTTTGGTTCTCAAGACGAAGCGACAAAAAATACAATAAATAAGTAAGCATTATTATTATGTACTACGGGACTAATCGCGCACTCAAATTACGAGATAAATAATGTGTTTAAATCGCGAAAGTTTAAAAACAACAGAAATAAGTAAGCACATTTAAAAAAACATAATTGGAACAAATGGACGAGGAATTTTAAACGTTATTGAAAAAATAAATAAATATCAAGGGACATCTTACATACGGTCTCTGACCCCAAAAATGAAGTTTCAGGTTTGTTCATCGATTTACAGTTCTATTTGATAAATAATCTAAATATTTAATGGTTTGCAAATGTCCCAAGTGAATAAAATTCTGAACAATTTACTCGTAGTTACACTGTATCGTACTATATTCGATGGGCCGCGACTTCATAGTTAGTGTCTTAGACACGCCGTGCCTTCTCCTTCCCCCTCCCTAGCTCCAGCCCTGTCACGATGCGTACAAGGATAAATAAGATAAATTGGCTAAGTTGATAGAGTTTCCGACAATATTTAGGCAAGAAAATAACAACCTCGCGTAATATTTGAACTGTGTTTCTACTTGCTTGTCACTACATCTATACCTATATAATACACATAAAACATAGTCGGGTTAGTTACATAATTCATAATCATTTATTCATTATCATTATTAATGAATTATACATCACTTATAACTCGAAAATGGCTGCACCGATTATGGTGTTCTTTGATTTTTTGGATACGTCTGCTCCAAGAATAGCAGAATAACTAATTAAAATTCAGGTTATTTACATAATTCATAATCATTTATTCATTATGATTATGAATTAATTATACACCATTTATAACTCAAAAATGGCTGCACCGATTATGATGTTCTTTGATGTTTTGGATTCGTCTGCTCCGTGAATAGCCGAATAACTAATTAAAATTAACTTTAAAATTAATTTTATTAAAACCAAAAAACTTTAAAAATGTATGTATAGAAATTTGAGCATCATATGAAATAATTTTGCGCGATAGATTTAATTTAATAATTCACTTTTATTGTTATTACGAATTCCAAATGTACGGACCAAACTTTATTATTAGAGCAAAGAGCAATTAAAGCATCAAATATAATTTATTTTACTATCAAATCAAATGTAATTCACTGGATTAAGCTCAGCTTACCACAATTTATTTTTCCGAGTAGAAACACGATTTAGTTACTATGAAAATTTAATAAAGCTCTTGTGAATGTTATTATAGTGTAAAACGGTATTAAATTTGAATTAATAAATTTGGCAATGCAATTATTAAATTAACATGTAAATACATTTTATGAAATAAATGGTTATTATTATAATAGGCACGTTTACTGGGTATAAAAATCATTATTTTAAATTCGTCCTTTAGGCAGATTATTCAAAAATATTGGACACGTATATTTTCTTTTGTCAATCAAACAAATTAAAATCAAACAATAAATGCAAAGATAAACCTTGTCAAAGTTTGAGAGTGGGGACTCGCGACGTCACTAGTGCGGTATTTTTTGTAGTAGACTAGTGACGTCACGCGGAACTTTAACGGGCATAATCTTTATCAAGTTTTGTTAAAATGATAAAAGAAAAAAAACGTGTCTCATATTTTTTGATAATCTAATTGACGGACTAATTATATTCTTTTGGTAAACAAGCCTCTAATTAAGTTAAGTAGAAGAAAAAGTAGCGGCCAAGAGTTAAAACGTCATAGAACAATACCTATCGAATTTTATGCGCCTTAAAAGTTACTGAACAATCTATTATTAATTTTTCATCACATCTATTCGTAAAAGGACTACTTGGTTCGCCTTTAAGTGCGCCCAAAGGTGGTGTTTTATATAAGAAACTTTATAAGTGCGCCGGAATCATCTTTGCCGCGCACTTTTTATATTTGGAACAAATAAGTACGCCGGAATTATCTTTGCCGCGCAATTTTTGAATTTGGAAGTATTTGTAATGTTAGTGTTCAGCGCCAAGATAACGAATGAAAATAATGTAAATATAAGTTTTCATTTGTTTTATTATTAGATTTCAATTTAGTTGTTACTCTACGTTTTATTAAATAATAATATTAGGTATAATAAAATATGAGGCGCCTTTTATTTTCTCATATAGGTGATGAAAAGTAGAGTGTACCACTCGGGCGCAAAATATATTTTTGCTCGGGCGACGAACTTTGAATCCCTCGCTACTAATCCCTCGTTCAGGATTCTACTAAAGAATGTCTCGCTAGGCTCGGGATTCTACTCTAGAATCCCTCACTTCGCTCTGGATTCAAAAAAGCGCCCTCGCCGTAAAAATATTATTTTGCTCCCTTATGATACAATCTACTATTCCTAACTAAAGAGACTCGCATTAACATGCATGCACTATAAGTTTAACTCAAATGCATTATTTCCATGGGTATGCCATTGGTCATGCCATTGTCCTATATCATTAAAAGTAGCGTAAACAATATTGAAAAATTGGAATCAACAAATTGATTTAAATATTTACCCGCACCAGAGTTGGTAGATAAATATGGTAAATCTACCTTTGCAGGCGCACAACGGGTTCTGCGTATAAAATGTATATTTTAGTGCAAATATGCAGTTCACAATTTACCGTGCCTATAATTTCGGCGAGCAACGGGAAATAAAAATGCAATTTTCGCCAACGGTGATTGCGCTTTGGGATTGCGCGCAATTTGTGAATAATTAAATGTATTGCCTTCGTTTAGTGCGGTAACGTATGTCTAATTGTCTACCATGGATGCACTGAACAGGGAGTATCTAGACGACAGACATATTCTAGGATGTCATTGTAATCGTCATTACGTAGGCATATTAGTACAATCGACTTGTGACTAATTCCATCGCGGAAAATCATCACCAGTCAACATCCGTTTTATTCAAAAGTTGAGTCTCCACAAAATGTAAGGAACAGCTGATTTTATTCCATAGTAATCGTTGGTTATAAGAATGAGTACATTGTGGGCGGAGCTGATGCCATTTTTGGGGCAAACATGGCTCCAGGAACTCCCTAACTCTCCTTCCTTTAAAACAGAAAAAATGTCATGTTCCTATTTGTTTCTTATATCCAATCTATGTACTCGTTTCTTTGCCGACTTGTATGTCAGCTCACCGAATCGACCTGTCCACATCTTTTGTAAATTTTTTGTGCTTTACAAAGCCGCCAACGTCCGCCGCTTGTGCCGCGGCGGGGTTGGTGAGCTGACAATTTGTATTGTAACGCTTCGTGTCCACTTGATATGAGAAATGACCGATGTAGGAGGAAAAATCTACCGATAGAATCATTCCACGACGAAACATCACATCAGTGTGGCATTTTCACAGCTTTACTATGTGATGCTCTGGTGTAAAAGCAACCTTATATCAGCGAGTCAGCGGCTTCAGTCTGTAGACTCCAAGGATGTTGTATCATCCTTGGTAGACCCCTTTACGAATGCAAATGTGAATCGCTCAGAGCAAATAAAAAAATCAAGTGAAAAGGTCATTGAACAGTCAAGTGAGGCTGGTTTTTTATACATGTGTGAGTGCGCTGTTGCGCCGCCATAGTTCGACTGATAAGCCAAGGCGTAGTTTCCTTGTACGTGGATGTGTGTGTATTGTCTGTACACGGCGAGGCGTAGTTTTGGTCGGCCTCACTTGTTTTTTCACAGCATTCTGTCTTTATTTTTTTATTTGGTCTGAGGTGAATCGATGTATTTTTTTAGTGCAAACTACCACTACGCGTACCGACAGCAAGCTTTTGAAGATTTTTTTCTGGCTCTCGCTGTGCGGCGCTCGTGTGATCGTATGCATGCCATTGTAGATACACGTTCTGTAAACTGTGTAAACAACGTTTTTACCGCTAATCCGGTTGCGCATCCGGCTTTGTCGCTAGTTTTTCGGATTTAAAACCTGTGGTAATATTTCCCGAGTAAGTTAAGCATACGTCCCAACTATGCTAATGAGCTCCCAAATTAACAACTTTTAACACATGTGTTTTCGTTAAACTTTCCAACCATTTGTTATTACTGAAACATCTGAAAACATATCTCGTAATAACAACCTAAATTTAAATTTATTTATGTTATTTAATATCCACATGCTTACGTACCTAAGTTTATTTTGTATTACCTATCTATCCAGAACAGTTTAAGCGTAGACACTGAAACAGGCTATTTACGAGTATGTTTGCACTATTTTATTAATTGGTGTTTTATTCTATTAAAAACTTAGAGCTAAGGTAAGCTTTCTTAAATTATGTATAACAACAATAAACTTTGGTTTTGTTTATCGGTTTTAAATATTCTCAAAAAGATGTTGTAACGACTTTGTACATTTTGCCTTGATAACGCGAAAAACTTGAGTTTTTCACAAATTCGCATAAATAAGGTACTTAGTCGAACAAACACAAAATTTTTACAAAAGTTGTACAAAAAAAACCTGTAAAAGTATAGAATGTGATAGCTTACAGTCGTCTACAATTTTCTCTAGCGGAATATAGCTGTGACGTGTTATATTGTGGATTTTATAAGCTATATTTTGCAGATTTAAACTGTATATTTTAGGAAACAAGATGCAAAAACGTCTTGACAAAAGTAGGTACCGACTAAAGTTGCAGTATCTTAGTAATTAGCAAAGCTAATTGGTTCTCAGCCATTATACCAAGTTTGGAGCAAGTGAGTCGTATCTTTACCTACTATGATATATTTCGGGGTAGACTACGTGCTTGCCCACTGCAGTCATTAAAAAGTTTACTTTAGTTCTCTATTAATTGTAGACCACGCCTTGAAACGACACATTTTTTCTCACAAAATCTTTAAAAATAAAGATCATATTTTCTATCTACTTGGTACGACGGAATTAGGAAGAAAAAGAGAATGAAAGAGCATGTCAGCTTTCTAAAGATCGTGCTAAGAGCTATAGATTTTGTTAGTCAAAAAAGGAGACTACCAAAATTTCTAAGCGTACATAACTGGTAAGGTTACGAGGTCCATTCTCATCAGTTCAATTTAGTAGAAACACTTATTTTTAAAATAAAACCTCGATGTTGCCGAAAGATAAACAACAGTTTATTACATAAAGTTGGCTGGGCTTGTATTTTTTCTTTAACCATTTCAGGTTGATGCCAAACCCGACTTCATATCTGTAGAACCCGGCCGGCAATATACACAACCGTCGTTAAACTATAAGATCCAATGGAACAGTCGCAAAACTCGGGTATTGTGTATCCAATTAAACTGTTTGAGTACCAAACTAATAAACTGGATTGTTGATACGCACCGCTAAATTCAACTAACAAGATTCAATTGATTGCTTTACTTTTGATATTGAAATTGAATTTTTAATGGCAGTTCGGGATTTTATATTCGGTGATTTGGAGGGTTTATAGCTTTATAGCGTTATCATTCTTATAAGAAGCATTTTCTATCGTACTATTAAGAGGTCTATCTACAGTATTAGTGCTGAGTCATCTAACGTGATCAGATCAAAGATGTATACAACTGATACACATCAATCGTGTATAGTTTTTTTGATAAAGTATTTTATTATTATTATTATTATTTTTAAATAAAAAAACAATTTTTACTGAACAAATACTCGCCAAGACGAATCAAACGAGCCGATAGGGTTGCGTCGTTGCATTACAGAATTCCTATGACCACCTTTCAGCTGGTGTAGTATTGTCATTATATTTTAAATAAAAAAACCTTTCAGCTTCATCATCAGACCCTGGTTACTATTGAAAGACAAACTACTCGCCAAGACCATTCAAATGAACCCAAACTCGATGAGGTTGGGTCGTTTCATTGCTAAGTTCCTTTGGCCACCTTCCAGCTCCATCAACAAATCAGTACCATGTCATCATAATATTGCATTGTTACCTACGCGACTTACACATGTATGCAACATTTCAGCTCAATCGGTGACCAGGAAATAGATCCAATGTAACTTGCAAGATTTGATTACAGAACGACAGACAACGGAACAGGTGAAAGTAAATAAAAGCTTGTAAAAATCATATCAATTTTTATATTTTCCTTTGATCAATAAAATATTTGTCATATTTTAGAGTTTACTAATGATGAGTCTCATTGATTCTATACTTTACCATACATTACCATTTTTCTTAAATAAAATCAAAGACTTCGACAGTAGGTATTTGCAATTTAATGGTCTCGTTCCAATAATCCAATAAAACTTAGAAAATGTGTCTAAACCAGCCAGTATCTCTCTTAATAAAAGTCTGCCGTAATCGTAAATTGAAATATTGGGAGTACCTCTAACGTAGTGAATTCCCTGCTAGTAACATGATGAATAGCTTTGAACTTATCTCCCTGTCATGTCAGAATATAGAGTAATACTTAGATATTGCGGAGGTATTCGTATTTCGTACGCATCCTGTTCCTGTTTGACTTCCGCCCTTCCAAACACATTCCATAGTTCCAGGGAATATTCGGAACTTGTACGTCTACCGTCTACGGTTTGTTATATCACATCCGTGGTTTACGAGTCGTCGTAAAACAGTCGTATAAAAGCTTTTTCCTAAAATCACAAATTGTCACCTTCGCTTCTCAAATTACCGCAATTTTTTACCGTTTGACATCGTTTTCATCTCAATTTTCCGTGCAGAAAGATACGAATCTAATTGGACATGTGTCAGATATGACAACGTCAGGCGCACGCCCTGAATGAGTTCTGTATGACGAGTGTCGTGTTACGCCGGCGTTTATACCACTTCCGTGATGTATGGGATACTGTGTTCTTTGTTACGATAAACGACGACGAATTACAAATTTTTAACAGGAAACTTCTTAAGCGGCGAATTGATGATTTAATTGATACGTGGACAAGAATTCAAGAAGGACACGCTACGCTGTGGCACGCTTTTTTACACCAGAGAAATTATAAAAATGAAAGAAAAGAGCTAGGTACATTTTTGTAACGTCTCATATTTGGGCAATAATAGTCTATTTAATACGCTTGAATGTTTTTGTGTAAACCATTAATCGATAATTTAATCGACTATTAAATCTATCATTATTACAATCCAATTGTATCACTTAATGTTAATAATTATGACAGGTACATAAACTATGAGAAAATGTTACATTTTTCTTATAAAGAAAGAAAATCTTTAAACTGCAATATAACTTGGCTACAAAGTAATGCGACACCTAATAACTACATGCCTCATCGCAGACATTGTTTATCGAATTGGATTCCGATGGTTTCCGCCACACATCATGTAATATCCGGTGGATTTAGATAACTCGAAACAGTATAAACCGGGATTTTCCATGATGCTAGTGTTAACCTATTTTTCTGAACAAATTGTGTGTCTCGGAAATACGTAACGTATCGTAGCAATTGTACCTATAATAAAGCAAACAAAAGGGACCGGAATTCCCAAGGCGCTGATCGTATTTTGTACGTCCCTTATGAATAAATCAAGCATTTGTTTTGATCGTAGGTGTACTACTACATCGTGGACTCGCCGAGGAATGAGGGGAAGGACTTCTTCGAGATCAGCATGCAGACCGGGGAGATCTTCACGAAGGTGGTGTTCGACAGGGAGAAGCAGGGAGCTTACGCGCTGGAGGTGGAGGCCAGGGATGGTGCCCCGTCGGCGCGGCCCAACTCC
This sequence comes from Hypomecis punctinalis, assembly GCA_949316475.1. Classification (NCBI taxonomy): domain Eukaryota; kingdom Metazoa; phylum Arthropoda; class Insecta; order Lepidoptera; family Geometridae; genus Hypomecis; species Hypomecis punctinalis. The sequence goes on from OX438799.1 coordinate 12,179,480, forward strand.
GATAACCAACCGAATTCAGGTATGTGACTTAATCATTCATTATTTAAGAACCAGGTTCTTGTCGGTGGAGCAACTTTCATGTTTCGCGCTGCTCTGCCAGCGTTCTAACCTCCATGTACGACGTGATACCTATTTTCTTTGTAATTTTATTTAGATACCCTATACTGCCCTGCTTTTATAGATAAGTGATATCTAGGCATAATCTGATATCCTATTCTAGCTGTCTGTGGCTCTTTCAAAAACAAATCTTTTAGTAAAATTACTGATGTTATTTACAAGGCTATCTGAACAAGATTGTAGGAAGCTGTAATGGTAGTCTCCAGTTACCTACTTCACTTTAAGATAATAAAGAAGCACTTTAATTTTCCAAATTATTTTTTATTCATTAGATTTTAAAAGTATTTTTATGATATTTTTAACATTAGGTATGAGTTTTATACAACCGGAGACTATATATAATCGAGATATATCTATTTGCAAGTGGGATGAAAAAGTCTAGAAAAATCGTAGGTATTTAACGGAACACAATTTATATAACAATGTAAACTTTAAAGCAGTCACTTACTTCCCCACATACTTAGATTTTTTGTTTTAGCAATGCCAATAGGTTTTTCATTAGAAAAGTGATAAAATCCAGTGTCCACTGGCGGCAGTAGACAGAAATAAACTCAAGTAACTACGTTATAAAGTCTGGAGCTTTATCCCCAATCTTTGTAATGAACTATTGACTACAGTTCGACAGTTTTTGTGTACAAGATCAAAATATTTACAGATTTTGCAAATAAGAGCCCTGAACTTTAAAGGTCGGGCCTAATTTGAGATTTAGTAACTTCCATGCCTTCTTCGTCCTAAATAAATAATGAATTTTACCTGACAAAAGGATTTAAGCGGATAATCGTATCCTGCTTAGATCAGGTCAGTAAAAATAATATTAGAAAATAGGCATATAATTCTTGTTTAATATTTTCATTGCCTTCCCCGTCAGAGCGACAGAGTTACCTACGCTATGTACCTATTAAAAAACCTGACATAACTTTATATAAAAAAAAACTTGATAAACGTCAGGCTAAAATTAGTATGTATCTCAAAGGTCCAAAATTACCCAACTCGCTAATTATATGAAAAATTACTCTCACTAAATTAAGCAGGTTATTCTTCCAAATGGTCCCAAAAAAGGTATTCCAGATAATGTCTTTGCTAGGTATCGTTTCAGTCCACGTGCACGTAGGTAGGGTCGGACGAAAGGCGGCCGGTCCTTTGGCTAATCACTGCGACGGCCCGCATTTAAATGTCTTTTTCTCTCTTGTAAATATACGTAACGTGGAAACTTTGTTGACCTCCATTCTAAGGAGCGCACCCTCGTCTCGCGAGCGTGTGTCGACACGGCCTCTCATATTTCACGCTGTTTTCCCTTTGCGGTAAGTGATCCTATCGGCATGTGCGACACTATAAATTGTCCATTTTCGTGTAGTTCTCTATTAGGTAAGCAGGTCGGCGGTATCGCGTCATCGTAAATCAAGCGGCGTATAATCAGCCGCCGCCCGAGGCCCTGATCCGGTTAAGCCACTCATCCCTACATCTGCCTCCCGTATACAATGCACAGCTTTAGATCTTACGCCACTGAATCTCCTTAATGTAATTTGAATATAACTTGTAGATGTGGAACGTTCGACCGGAATCGTTTCGGTATTTCTCGCGTCTTTCCCCTAACCCCTTGGATTGTAACTTTGCTGTTTTGTCAGAATTGTCGAGAAATACTTACATCGTTCGTGACCGGAATGAGGAGTGGTTGTGGTGCGAATTTTTTCAGCGATAGCAGGTTTCGTTAAATATATACGTATGTAGACATTACTGTGGAGTAAATGGTGTATTCAATGTGAATATTGTGTCTCCTGGCCACGTACCAATTTCAGCATATTGCAGGCGGTGCGGGCGCGGCGCGCTGTGGCGGGGCGCGACTGGCATACTGATGGCCGCGTCACGTGGTCACGTCCACACACCCGCCGGTTTTCGATTCCTCGCAAGATTGGCGACAATTAATTACTTGATTACACAGACGTGTTTTTGCTCGTTATTCTACGTCGTCTCGCGTTTGCATTTTACTGATACATTTGCTTGTGAGAATACAGAGAAAAGATTTTTTTATTTTGATGTTGTCGCGAACGGTAGAGTTCGCGAGCGCAAACTTATTGCGGCAATTGTGCATATGAAATTATCGATACCTAATATTTGAAAAGGAAACAGTAATTTCAAATATCGACTACATCACCCGATAAATAAACTCATAAAAACCCCCCCTCTAATTGAGACTTCATAACTCTTTTATCTCTACACGCTTTTGAACATCTGTACTGTACTGTACTGTACTGTACCAGCCTTTTTAATGGTCCACTGCAGGACATAGGCCTACCCACGAAGGGTGAACATCTTGAACATCAGCTATTTAAAATCCCAACGACACTAATGTGATATCGATTTATCTTACAATCTTAACTAACCTATTGAAAAATATTTCCAACAAAACAAACATGTTTTTTTTTACAAAGTTATTCAAAACACGAACACAACAGTTTCGAGTCTGAATCTAATTGTCTGAAAAACTCCAACAAACACCATGATTTCTCTATTCTATTGCTATTGAATTTCAGAGGCAAATTTATTTGAACTGAACTAACAATCAGTTGGAGTCCACGCCGCACGTTGTGAAATAAAAGCCTCAATTCCGGGTATAAAATACTAGCGGACGTACAAGCTTCGCTGAAATGGCTGAACCTCCACGTACGCGTATCATAGTTTTAACGGCTTCACCTTTTTTTAGCGAAAATCTAAAAAACTGGGGACACGTGAGACGGCACTCGCAAGCGCACTGTTCCGTACTTCAGCAAAAAGTATAGAGTTGACCAAAAAATTAAGATTAAAAGTAATATCATAAAACATCTTAATCGTCATGTGTAGATTTTTATATAGACTAAAATACAAAAAATAGTATCTTAAACTATTTATTTATCCTCATATTAAAGTTATGTAAAATTATGTAATCATTTTATCCTACTAATTTTATAAACGCAAAAGTTTGTGAGGATGGATGGATCGATGGATGGATGTATGGATGTTTGTTACTCCTTCACGCAAAAACTACTGAAAGGATTGAGATGAAACTTTGCGATAATATAGCTTATATATCAGAATAACACATAGGCTATAAATTATAATGATATATTGCGTATACGGGCGAAGCCACGGGTAAAAACTAGTTTTCAATATAAATAATAAATTTATTTGACTTTTCTTAAGGCTATGTACAGAAATAGGTATAGTTGTATAGTATACATACAAGGTGTCCAGAAAGGGTATCGGGTATTTGTTTTCGCGCCATATTCGAAACGGGGCGTCTAAATGGTGCGGGGAGGGGTTCGTGGCGTCCGCCATTTTATGGTGTTTTAGTCACGATGGAACAGTACTCGGGGACGCATCGCGCATTTTGCGTACGAGCGTATTATTGTAATGGTGATTCAATAGTGACTGCTCAACCTCTCTATCGTGCGGAATATCGTACACGCCACGCGCCAAGTGACGATAGCATTAGAAAATGGATCAGGATAATGCATTAGAAAATGGATCAGGAATGGAGAATACAGGTGCGGCAGTTAAAATTCAAAACTCTGGTCGTCCTCGTTCAGTTCGCGATGAAGAAACGATTGAAGAAGTTGAGGCGTCGGTTCGTCAAAATCCGTCTTTATCCATCCGAAAGCGAAGCCAAGCGTTGAACATCAAAAAATCGTCTTTACTTACGATTTTAAAGAAAGCCTTACATCTAAAAGCCTATAAAATTCAATTGGTTCAAGAATTGAAGGCTACGGACTATGCTAATCGACTGAATTTTGCGAACGAAATGCTGCAGCGATTTAACAACTTTAACAACATACTGTTCAGTGACGAAGCAAATTTTCACCTGAATGGTCATGTTAATAAGCAGAATTGTCGGTACTGGGCAGTGGAGAATCCGAGACGAAAGCATGAACGACCCCTGCATAGCCCAAAGGTCGTTGTTTGGGCCGCTATGTCTGCTGGCGTGTACGATATTCCGCACGATAGAGACGTTGAGCAGTCACTATTGAATCACCATTACGATAATACGCTCGTACGCAAAATGCGCGATGCGTCCCCGAGTACTGTTCCATCGTGACTAAAACTCCACAAAATGGCGGACGCCACGAACCCCTCCCCGCACCCTTTAGACGCCCCGTTTCGAATATGGCGCGAAAACAAATACCCGATACCCTTTCTGGACACCTTGTATAACTAATAGTTAAAATTATTATGCAACATACATTGAGTCCGTGGACTGTACACACTTATAGGTGAACCCTAAATTCCACACTAAGAGAATTCCTGTGTCGTGGGATTTCGTGCCTTCCGTATTAATATTGATTGAAATTATTAGTTACGAGTACGTGTAGTCTAAATTAACAGTAGGTATAAGTTTCGTAAATTAGTTAATGTTAGTGAAGAAAACAGCAAAAAAGAAAATATTAATATCAAATAATATCAGTAATCAAAATTTGTAAAACTTTTGAATTTTTGAGGATATATTTAGTAGAATAACCAATATGCAATCATTCTCTAGTTTGGGATAATTTCATTTATGAGCCCCGCACATGAACAGGTTATAGACAAAGAGACAGTAACATCATCTAACTTTGCTTCTCAAGCATGAACCCTAAATGATGAATGCAACTTTTCTGTTCGCGAATTATGAATACCTACTCAACTCCCGTGCGAAATGCCTGACTTGATGTGATTTCAGATTTTATTGACTCGAGTAAAGACTAGCAATAACCTTGTCAGGCATTTGGGTTATACTCGTAACTTTCGATGTAAATCCAGCCTCTGTTATTGTTACGTAATTGACTAAATACGTGAGAGGAATGCGTCCAATGTAGTACGTAACATATCCCGAGTGCAGGGTCTCCGTTTCGTTGGGGAATCTCAGATATTTGTGCTGAAAATCTGAACAATTTGTTGCAGAAACATCGTTTCCTGCAATGAACAGTGTAGCTAGGTGTTCTTAATAGTTTTTAATATAAGATTATGTAATCTACGACGCGATCACGCTTTAGATGGGTGACCCTGATCATGGCTGATTTTAACAGCTGAGCGTTACTGTACTGATAGGTACTACTTATAGTTTTTTTGGCTTGTCATTCTTTACAAAAACACGTTTACCAATTTCTCAAGAAATAACGAAAGTCAACTAACTATAGATTTTTCAATGAAGTAACTCATTTTCAAGGATTTTTTTTTTTGCTAAATTGGATGAAATTAGCGCCGTCGCGTCGACGCGACGTTTCGCTTTTTACGCAAGTAAAGCGAGAGAAAAATATTCTTGAAATATCCCCGTATTCCTCGTCTTAGCTTCTAAGCTATATTAGAAGCTTTCAGATGGCTTAAAACTGACTTTGGGCTAAGCACTCGGGCTGTAGTACTTACTTTTCATCGTCTACTTGCTTAAAATTACTCTAGAATATCCTTCAATTGAATTTAATCTAATTTGTAACGTCTTTACCTGGGACATAATTTTTAAGAGTAGTAAGGTCAAAGGTTTCAAGTTACTCATCTTAAATTAACAACAAAATTAAATCAAGGTCGTTCGACTCCCCGAAGGACCTGATTTTGGTATCAGATGAGCCTTTATAGAACTATAAGTCACAAAGCTTCGTAATTTGGTACGCAAATTACGCTTACTTTAAATTCTGCGTTCTGAAATCCTCGATACTTTAATCCGGAATAATAAGTAGTAATCGTAAAAAATCTTGAAACACGAGTAAGACTCGAACAAAGTAATGTTGTGCTTTTAGTTTTTTTTTTTCGGAATAAATTTATTGTTTATAATGACAATACTACACTACTACTACATAGAAAGCAATTGGATCATCCACAGACCCTTGAAGGTCTAAAGATAATCCAAGTGCTCAAGCCCACTGCCAGTTGGCAACGTGCCCAGCATGCTGGCAGCATTGCCACGCTGAATGGCAATTGTTGTGGATTAAAAGACATTATTTATACTGAAGCTTAGGTAATGAAACAAAAGCTCCTGAGCAATATTTGTTTTAATTTTTAATGAACACAGTTTCATGACAACAACAACAATTCACAACGTAACTATAATTTAGATTATATGTTACGTTATTATATACCACGTATACCTACCATACCATCTTCAAATCTATGTTTTTGAATAAATATTTAGTGTATTTCCGCTGTCTTGTTGTAGGCAAATAAGTTTAAGGGCATTAAGTGCATTAAGGACATTTATAAAAAAATAATAATAATAAAAAAAAAACAAACATTTACTAATATTACAATAATTATACATTTAAAAACTTAATTTTACAAAATAGATAAAATAATAATAAATATCACTTATTTTCACTACACTCTATTATATATTTTTAAAAATACTACAATAATAATACGTTAACAACAAATAAATATTATAAAAATCTTTTAAAATTAATGTGACAAAATATTGAAACACTTCACTAAAAAATAACACTATACAATACTATTAGACAATACTATACTATTAGACAATTCAGGCAATCCTATTTCTTAAATGCAAATGTTATGGAGTAGCCAAACGAGAGTCGCTTTGAAAGTTCAACATTCAGTGAAAAAACATAAGAAACCAGCGTCTAGATGTTGTAACGTTTCACATGTGGTTCAGTTAAACAGAGGTTTTCTGCAAAAGAGCTTTACACTTTAGCCTCTACATTTCGCCGGTAAAAAGCCCCCTTACCTACCGAAATGTTTCCTTTGTCCTAAATACTAGACAAACTAGAACACTGTCCGAGGAAACAAAAAGCGGTTTGGACAAACGATGACTGTTTGCTATAATCCTGAGGTTGCTGAATACATAGCGGTTGAGAACGTGCGACTGGCGTGTTTATCCGAGCAGAATTACCTACTACTGTTTCCATTTGTCTAATGATATGAAGATTAATATATGGTTGTGCTTGTTTCGCTCCATTATCATTGTTTCCTTAAAATCGTTGCTAAGACATAAATAAGCTTAGTCAATTGTGCTACCTAATAAGATGATGTAGGTGTAGAACTTTTTGCATTCGTGGAAGTACCACTTTTGTTTGTTATTTAATCATCATTATTATTTCAGTCATAGGAAGTGCACTTCTAGACATATTATGTTTGCTTTTTTGTTTGTTATTTAATCATCATTATTATTTCAGTTATAGGAAGTGCACTTCTAGACATATTATGTATGCTTTCTCTCTTCTATAAACCTAGTGTGTGAAGCACGATAAAATCATTTCATGTTTGTAATAGTTCGAATTCAGAAAGCATTTTTTTATTTTAATAAGTTTTCACTTATGCTGGATAAAATACGAGTTGGCTCAATCTAATCTCTAATAAATCTGAGGCTAGTGACTAACGTAGAGTTTGTAATTTGGTGTTTATAGTTATAGTCAATAACAAATATTATATACAAAAGAAACACTGTATTACATTTTATGAACTAGAGGTAGACCTACAGCAGGCATTGATCTCGCTGACGAAATTGTAGTCAATAGTATAATTATTTTTTGCAAAAATAGCATGACCCACTTCACCCGTGTACAGAATTCGCGAATATTTCGCACGGATCGATGTAGCATTTTTAATATTATTGTTGCTTTATCAGAAATGGCTCTGCCGATTTCAATAAAATTTAAATGGGACCAATTTCAAAGTATACTCTTTCCAATAGAAAAATAATTATTGAAAACGGACTACTACGAGAAAAGTTATGCGTTATACATAAAAAATATGTACGCGTCGAATTGAGTACCTACCGGTGATTCGTCGGTCAAAAAAAACAATTTTTCAATCTTCCGAAAACAAAAACGTCACATTTTCGGCAAACGCAATAAGCAAGATACTCGTAAAAGTTATGTAAAAAAATCTAATCTGATCCCGCCGCGTCGTGATTGAGTCCTGTTCATTATGTTTAGTCGTGCCGAAATGAGTTTAGACGTGGATTCTGCCGTACTTTGTCTACCGCATTTGCATTGTAATGGCAAATTAGATTCAGCACCTAACACTGTTGTCTCGCAAATATTTTTTTTATGTTTTACAAGCTAGCTATAGGTATCTTGCCTGGAACTTACTTAATGTCGTGCTTTAAATGTTTCGGATTTTTTTAAATTCCCAGTACAAAAGCGTACAACGTTTAAGAAAGTTAAAGAAGTGGCTATAAGGTTAAGATCTGAAGTCTTTGTATCCGTTTGAAATATTTAGTTATTGATATCTGTTTAATATTGTAACTGTATGACAGTATGAGATAGACGAAACATCTAATCTAATTTAAGGATCAGGTTAAAAATCATTATCTATAGAAACTGTCGCTTTATTAAATTTCAAACTGTTGTTGTTGTTTTTCTGTTGTTTTTATGTATAAAAAATCTATAAAAATTATATGTATTAGTTTATTATTTAGTTATAGGTTTATTTTATTTTTATATATTTATTTATTGTATGTAGGTTTATGGCGTATAATTTAATTTATATGTTTTTTATTTAATGCGCACTCCGTCCATTATTTATACGCTATCTATTCTCTCCATTCTAAGGTTGCCTGGCAGAAATCGCAATTAGCAATAAGGCCTCCCTTTGTTACACTGTTTTTGTATCTTTATTTCTTCTTATTATGGTTATTTCTTGGTGTGCAATAAAGCGTTTATCTATCTATCTATCTAATTACCCGTATTAAAACATTTCTGATTTCTCAGAATTCCGGGTGTTGATACAAGTGACGATGTATGAAATGATGTCAAATACTTGAGGTGGCCTAAAATGAACCAAGTAAGACCTTTAAAAACACAGTCTAGTACAGACATGCGAAGAGCTTAGAAAAATAAAGACGAGAAAGTTTTGATGTTGCTCCTTTTTTCTACGATATGTGAATTCATCGGTCTCAAAAACTCAAATTTAACCACGCCCTATGCTTTGTACTACGTCGCCACCCAGTCATGGCTTCCAAATATTTCAACAAAGGTTACGACTTCACAACGCAATTTTTTTCATCAAAATATTTAATGAACTTCCCTACTTCGGTCGCACTTCGCGTCAATTTTGTCACTGTTCTACCTTAAATTTATTAATTAAAAGGATAACTTTTAAATAGCTTCAAAGTTTTCTCTCTGAACAATATTTAAGGCAATTTTCTGCTTGTTAACGATAATTAGTACTGTTTGGGAAACAGGGAAATGATGAAATTTTATTGTCACGTACTTACACACGCAAGGCCGTGGTACCAACTTACCGGAATTCTGTGAAACTACCACGATAAGAAATCTGATATAGACTACTTGGAATTGTAATTTAGGCTAATTGATAATGATAATTGACCTAATAGTAGTTTTTATGTAATTATTATTTGTGAAACGTTTGGTTTACGAACTGTCGACAGCTAATTATATACCACGGAAACTTGTAGCTGCTTCTTACTTTAAATAATTATTTTTTGCAAAAAATAGCATGACCGACTTCATCCGTGTACAGAATCATTACATAGTATAAAACAAAGTCGCTTTCCGCTGTTTGTCCCCATGTATGCTTATATCTTTAAAACTACGCAACGGAATTTGATGTAGTTTGTTTTAATGGATAGGGTAATTCAAGAGAAATGTTTATATGTATAATACACCTGTGCGAAGCCGGGGCGCATCGCTAGAACGCAAATATTATGCACGGATCGATGTAGCATCTTTCACATTATTGTTGATTTATCAAAAATGGCTCAGCCGATTTCGATAAAATTTAAATGGAACCAATTTCGAAATATACTTTTTCCAATAAAAAAAGAATTATTGAAATCGGACGACTACAAAAAAAGTTATGCGTGGTTATACAAAAAAAAATTATATATATACGCGTCGAATTGTATACCTCCTCCGGTGGTTCGTGGGTCAAAAAATCCTGTCTATATAATTTCTTACTACGATAATTCTAATTTTAAATGTCTTCCACTCCTAAACTAAACTAATTTTATTACATTAGGAGAAAAATCGTCATCGTTACATGGAAATCATTTAGAAATGTTATTGTCACGTGCGGAGTAAGGCTGTATTACCACAGCGGGAAATCTGATACAGTCTATTGTAAATTGTAAGTTACGATTATGACACGACCCCTAATATTTATCCAGTGTAACGGTCTGTACTATTTATCTCTATAAGTGGCCGGATTTATTGAAGCCTTCCAAGAAAAATACAGAATGATTCAACAAAAAGGCGAATTCCCAATGAAAAATGTCCCAAAACTTTTTAAATTTCCTCCCTTTTTAAGGATGGTGAATTATTCAAAAAATGTTATAACGGAGGAGATGGCATCACTCGAAAATCAATGAGTTTAATAACGAAGTCGTTCGTTAGTGTCTACGCCGTTCGTAGAGTGGCTACGAGTGTTGTCTACGAATTTAAGTAATGTCAAACTCATATCACACAATGTTATATAATAATAACAACTATGCTATGTATCTGTGTAACATTATACTAATAATGTAAAGAAAATTTAAAAAAAGCTTTATCCATTACATCACTTACCTATATTTATTTACTAACTGCGCTCCGCGGTGTTACCCGCGTTAGCCCGAGATAAAAAGTAGCCTATGTGTTAAATCCACGGTCTAAGATACTTTCATAAGTGCGTGAAAGAGTAACAAACATCCATACATACTCACAAACTTTCGCGTTTATAATAACAGTAGGATATTGTTTACATTGAAATGCTAACATGCCTTTGTGATTCTGTGGGTGTCCTTATTACCTAATGCTTAAATCTACTGCAATGTAGTGCATTGTTATTCCGATACATAAGTCTTAAATTACTTTTTCTCGCTTCATATTGATATAGGTAGTACTTTATCGAATAGACAACATTAGAATAGATAAGTGCTCTTTAAAAGTACCCACGCGTTTCTAAGGAATTCCTGACGTTTTTATAGCGACCGTTTTCCGTCTTTGTGTTTGCGGTAATTTCATTCGAGCCCTATAGGGCCCCAGACGGCAGTTATCGTTTATTTATTCCTCTGTTTTAATTCGGTGAGTATTCTGTATTGTTTTTTAATTTTCCTTCAAGAATAAGTAATACGATTCGATTTACGCAAACGTCTTTGGTACATTAGGAAATTGATTACAACGAAAATTGTAGGGACACGGTAGTGGAAATTCTTTTGTTATGATCAAAGTTCCACTATGTTTTGATTAACGGTTATTGTAGTCCTCATACTCCAACTCTCTCGCATATCTTCACACTAATGGAGTTAGAAAGTTACTGATCGAGATTTTCCAAACTGTGTTAGAGACTGTCTTATTACAAACTAGTTTTTACCCGCGGCTTCGCCCGCATACGCAATATATCATTATAATTTATACCCTATGTGTTATTCTGATCTATAAGCTATATTATTGCAAAGTTTCATCACAATCCGTTCAGTAGTTTTTGCGTGAAAGAGTAACAAACATCCATACATCCATCCATCCATCCATCCATCCATCCATCCTCACAAATTTTCGCGTTTATAATATTAGTAGGATGTTTTTGAAAAGTATTGCGATTTTATTTGTACTAATTGCTGTTCAGAAATGTCAAACAAAAACTTCGACAAAAAATTAATAAAGCTATAATCTATAAGATACTCTTTTGCTCGCGGCTCCGCCCGTATAATATTTTGATTGTTGTGCTATCCCATGAGAACTTTATTTTTCCGAGATAAAAATTAGCCTATGTCACTTTCTGTCTTTCAAGCTATGTCCATGCCAAAAATCAATCCGTTGCTGTGTGATAGAGGAACAAACACACTTTTGGATGTGTAATATTAGTAAGGATCTGGATACTCACGGTTTTTGGAAATTCACAGCCTAGGTACATACATACACAATCTTGCGATTGTGCAAACGAAATAGCTCCGATGCCTCTTATCTGATAATGTTTCTGTTTGGACTCTACGATACTCTATTGTTCAAGCGGCGTCGTCAGTCCAATGGAGAGGCCAGGCGGGCAGCCAAGAGCAGCGGTCGACAGACCGGAGCGAAGCAATGTTGCTTTAAGTCGTCTATTTCAACTATTTCCAATTACTTGGGCTTAGGGAAACTGTGCGACGTCGGCAAGTGACAAAGCAATATTCCACGAGGTCGGCTGGAACTTGCTGGCCTACATTTAACGTTGCGCCTCCGGGAATTCGTGATGAGGAGTTGCCTCAATGCACTCTCTGCCGAGGATTACTATCCGCCGTTTGAAACTGGACTTAATTAAACTGTAACAACGGCTACCTGGGCTGGAGTTGAATGGTCTTTATTTAGAGTTTGATGTTTGTAGCGATGATATTTCAATGGTCGGTGCCTTTGACTTTCATTGAACAGGGCGAGAGCTTAAACCGCTGTAATGATATTGTGCTATCGCTAATCCTTACTAATATTATAAGAGTAAATCCGAAAGTGCCTTCTATGGCACTAGAAGGCAAGGACGTCCAATCCGAAGATGGGACGACGATATCAGGCTTACCTTGGGACCGTACTGGACTAGAGTCGCTGAAGAAAGACCACAGTGGAGACAGTTGGAGGAGGCCTATGCCAAAAGGCACACTGAGCTGAGGGACATTTTATAGAAATAATAACCAAAATAAATTTAACCAAAACTGAAATAAATATTTATGACTGATAAGCGGATAATTTCTAGTCCTTGGTTTAGCTTGTGCTATTATGGAAATATCTCAAAATACATATTATTCTAATTTCTCACTTGCAAGGTCCATTGAATGATCTATATGCTTCACAAAATATTTATAAATGGTGATGGGCCGGATGATACACACTTGAAATCTCTAATATTGTACTCGTATAATATTTCAGCTCATTATCGAGAAATTATTATAATAATTGAATAACCACACAATTTTAAGGGACAATACGACAGGTTACAGCGCTATTTCGAAAGCACTATTGTGGTTTAGTTGAATAATTTTATTTGTGACGTCGGGACGTTTTGCCTGATTTCCACTGTCATGATTACGGTAGCTATTCAGTCATGTATAGGGTTACCAGATGAAAAAAAATAAAAGTACGGAGAAAAAACGCCGGCTCCCTTAATTGTGCTCGGATGATATGATGTAAAAGTAGGTTCTACGCGGGAGCGACTAAGCTCTATATTGCACGAATTTCACTGGTGGAGTCTGAATGATGTAAAAGTAATCTAAACTTCGACCCGTCGCCAATTCTACAAAATCCAGAAATTTCAAAACTCCAGTCCGAATCCTTAGAAGAGCCTACAATTCCTGAGATCTGACGACAAATTCTGACATTACTATGGCAACCCTAGTCTCGAATCTGAGTTATTTGAAAGATTCCAGTAGTTTGACGGCACGTGGTAGGAGTCGTAGAACAGAATTACAGAATTTTGCCAAATCGTCACCTCGACACGAGCGGGTTTATGGACGCCATAAGTCCCAGGAATCACTCGGTCCCGCTCGTCGTAAAAATCACTTTACACCGTGCGCGTACAGTATATTACCCGCGTATGGGTACTGCGTTGCAATTTTTCAATTTCTAACGAGAAACGTGTGAATGTATTTATTTACAGCTGCCCAGTTTTATTTGGTTTAGCGTAGATAGGTTTCTAGCGTTTATGTAAAATTTCTCAGTTCCACCAATTCCCTTGTGTGTGTTGTGTGGTCTTTCCCGAAACAATGGGGTGATTGACAATTTTACAAGCTTTTATTTACTAGTTTTACCTGTCCCTTTGTCTGTAATCAAATCTTGCAAGTTAAATTTGATCCACTTCCCGGTTTCCCATTGAGCTGAAATTTTGCATACATGTGTAAATTACGTGACAATGCAATATTATGATGACATGGTGCTGATCTGATGAGTTATGTTATGGTTGCCTGAGGAACTTTGCAATGAAACGAGACAATCACATCGTGTTTGGGCTAATTTGAATTGTCTTGACAAGTAGTTTGTCTTTCAATGGTAACCAGGATCTGATGATGGAGCTGGAAGGTGGTCCTATGAAACTCTGTAACGAAACGACGCAAATCCATCGAGTTTCGGCTCGTTTGATTCGTCTTGGCGAGTACTTGTTCAGTAAAAGCTTGTTTAAAAAAAAGGGTTTTTTAATTATTCTTGTTGACTTTGTGTCTGTGTGTTTATGTATATACCTAGATAATGCAGGATAATGCCTAATAATCCGTGGTGGTCTAGTGGTAAAGAAACCCGCCTTACAATATTGAGGTCGTGGTTTCAAATCCCGATCCCGTACTAACGAATTGCTTGGAATTTATGTACGGAATTTCACACCACTGGCTTTTCGGTGAATAAAAAACATCGTGAGGCAACCTGAATACGTCCGTAGAAGAAATTCGATGGCGTATGTGAATCCACCTACCCGCACTGGGCCAGCGTGGTGGATATGGCCCAATCGCCCTTCGTGGGTAGGCCTACATCCTGCAGTGGACTATTAAAAAGTCTAGTACAGATAATGCTGGTGTATATCATCTGTCTGTAAAATTACATCTCCCTAAGAAATTGAATGATTTTAATGTATTTTCTTTATGCAATCGACCTGGTTCTTATCGGTCGAATCATACAAGTCGCCGGTTGTGAAGTTAGATACAAGCTGCGCAATATCCAGTCCTGACTGAAGCTCACGTAAAGCTGCGCGTCGATTGGGTTTCGTGCAGGTTGTAGCTAACTTCACATCCATCGACTTGTATGATTCGGCCTATTTATTTATTTAAGCCTTAATTGCCAAACTAAACATAATATGAAACTTAACCTAATACTAATCTAGCACATCGGAATTTCGGGTTTAGTGGTCGGCGTGTCTTGTGACACATAGGCCTCTTCCAGCTGTTTCCAGGCTGTTCTGTTGTTGGCTTTTCTAAGCCAAGATGCCCCTCCAGTATTTTTGATGTCATCCATCCATCTTTTTATTTGTCTTCCCCTTCTTCTTTTACCATCGCGTGGATGCCATTCCGTAATAATCTTTGTCCATTTAATCTTGCTATCCCTTGTCATGTGTCCTGTCCATCGCCATTTCAATTTCCGTATTTTCCTCAATACATCTTCGACCCTTGTTGACGCCCTAATATCTTCTGCTCTTTTACGGTCTTTTAGCGAGATTCCTAACATACTTCTTTCGATTCCTCTTTGACATGTTCTCAACTTTAGAAGATTTTTCTGATTCAATGCCCAAGTTTGACATCCATATGTAAGACAAGGTAAGATACATACGTTAAACACTTTTTTCTTGATGATTCGGCCTATAGCTATATTTAAATGAAATCGAGGGAAGAAGTTATGTATCAAAGTTTTTGATTTTACGCATGTTCATTTGAATAATACAAAAAAACTGAATAGATTTATTCTGTACTGTATTGTACCAGCCTTTTTAATAGTCCACTGTAGGACGTAAGCCTACCCACGAAGGATGGCCATATCCACCACGCTTGCCCAGTGCGGGCTGACGAATTCACATACGCCATCGAATTTCTTCTACGGACGTATCCAGGTTGCGTCACGATGTTTTCCTTCATTGAAAAGCCAGTGGTGTGAAATTCCGTACATACATTCCGAAGAACTCATTGGGACCGGGATTCGAACCCACGACCTCACGATTATAAGGCCGGTGTCATTACCTCTAGACTACCACAGTTGCTTTTATTTCTTGGTTTTATTCTGTAGTCTTAATTAATTCATACCATAGAACAGTGTAATTTAATTCGTAAAATGTTACTAGTGTAATATTGTTGTCGTACCTACAGTTATGACTGTAGCAAGATATTAACCTAGAGAGCCATCTCAAAACGGACAGTAGGTAAGTTTAATTAAAACAGAACATCGTACAAGGCAGCGCTTACCGAGCGCTTTGCAGCGACGATCTATACTCGATTTTAATTAAAAACACTAATAGCAATAATTAAATCTTAACTTCGACGCTAAAGATAAAATCGCTTTGAACCCACTATGATCTTTATAGGCCACTAAGCCTTTTAAACACCGACAAAATTAGAATTCCATTTCATCCGTTTTCCTCTAATAGCTGGTAGCATAGCTGTCATTACTTGAACTGGTGCCAGCTAAACTTACCTATACGGGTGTTTCCAATTCGGTGCAAATCCTTTAACTTGAAAGCTTTAACTTGAAAGCTATAACTTTTCCGCAGCTATCTAAACGCAGAAACATTGTTCCGAACCGAACTTAGAGAACAGTTCGTTTTACACCGAGTAATAACAGACACATAACGGAGTTTAAATACGAGTGAGAAACGTTACAACTCTTTTGTTGTTAGAGTACAATAGATGAGCAAAGAGATGGGCGAAACAATCGAGAGATCGATAGTTATTTTTCATATAGCTTATGAAATCGACGAGTCGATTCGTGATGTACGAGACCCACTTCATATTATTGCTACGATCAGATATTATGTCCTCGTGTCTATTGACGCTCTTTTGTCTAGTTCGCATAATGGATACCAGTAGGTTACGCTTACGAGTATAGTTATAGTGGATGTGGTAGAGAGCGTATCAGCACTGGGCGGGGCCTCGTGAGTAATGGAACTTTGAGCTCGCATGAGGAGGGTCCACTTATGTCGCCCGAAATGGTATGATTGATAATGCCACCTACAAAAAGTACTGCCATTTTCTATATAAACTAAGCCAATAATATACACACATAAATAGCCGGCGATCACTTTTCTCGTAGGCATTTTCTCCCCTGTCATAAAATATCCATCCGCCGCAGTTAGCGGGACAATAAATATCTCAGGTCTTTTATTAAGCGAAATTCTTGCCAAATGATTCACTTTTGCGGGACGCCCGGCCAATATAGGTCGGAAATAAAATTACTATGCCAGTATCTGCACTATAAGTCTGTGTATTTATGGGTTTTAAATTGAAATTGTAGCCCGGGCAACCTCGACATAGGATTTTTGCTCATTTCGAGACTAAGCAAGATTTTGAATATACTTAGAACGATGATTGTTATGGTAAACTGCCTGTTGTCTGATGTACAAAGAACCTGCGTATCGTATTTCGTCGTATATGACGCAATCGCGGTCTCAGTTAATGAGCTAATGTTTAAAGTTTTCAAGGTTCTGTTAATTACCGGGTTTGTACACGAGGCAAAGTTGGCGCGATGAATGGGCTGTAGGTAATGGCTTGTGAAGAAGGGAGTGGAAGAAGGAGCCTGCAAGTTACCCTTACAACTCGCGAACTAATGCACTGTTTCGACAAGTTGAAAGGTGAGCGTTATTGTTGTACTGCGAACTCCGCAGTTTGACGCTCTAATAAACTTTACTGAGTACGGTTCACAGAACCAAGCCATTGTCTCAGAATTTAGTTAGCCCGTAGAGCATTCAATTCTGAGGAAATTACGCTCTTGAGATAAGCTCCTCGTGAATGCTAATTATTTTCAATAAGCGTGATTAGTATTAGGGTCTTGTAATGCCATTTTATAATCGAAAATCCTTGTACATATATTTAATTTATGTACATTTAGGGAAATACGGGCTGTTGTAAAGTTTGTTAATTTAAAATAAAGTGTCTTACGTTTTCGACTGACTAACAAAGCGGAATCTCTCAATTCTGACCATATGACCCTATAGCCCGGAAGGTAAGAGCAAAAAATTGCAACTACTTTCTAAAAGCTGAATATTCAATTCTAAGGAAATTACGCTCTTGAGATAAGCTCCTCGTGAATGCTAATTATTTTCAATAAGCGTGATTAGTATTAGGGTCTTAGTAATGCCATTTTATAATCGAAAATCCTCGTACATATATTTAATTTATGTACATTTAGGGAAATACGGGCTGTTGTAAAGTTTGTTAAATTTAGAATAAAGTGTCTTACGTTTTCGACTGACTAACAAAGAGGAATCTCTCAATTCTGACCATATGATCCTATAGCCCGGGAGGTAAGCGCAAATAATTGCAACTACTTTCTAAAAGCTGAATTTTTGGTATTACGTTGTCATCGTGGTGTACAATACCCCGGATTGAGTCAGCTGGGATGCTTAGCGTTTAGTGGGATTACCAGTTTTTTTTTTTAAATAAATGAGTATCTTGCAACTACTTTTATGAGCTGAAAAATAGTGTACGGATAGAAAAATAACTGAAAAAAAGTTTAACCATAGCTAATCACCCAAAACATGTAACAGAGCCTGTTAGTCAGACTTTAAAGCGGCGCTACTTTAGAGCCTGGCTGATAGGCCTTGTGACTTGTTTCAGGTTATTTTCTGTGGTTCAACTTTTTTCAGTTATTTTTATACCCGTACACCAATTTTCAGTTCTTAAAAGTAGTTGCAAGGCATTTTTTTTGCGCTTACCTCCCGGGCTACTAAAACTGACTGAGACAATTCAAGCTTAAACAGTAAGTAGATCATTAGGTTCTATTTCTCGTACCTGATAAATCGGCACTCATGAAAATATATCTAACTTTTCCATTTAATTTTATGCTTTCTTGTGGTGATATCACTGTGCCGTGAAGACGTAATCTTGGAAGTAGACTAATCTATTCTTACATTTTCAAATTATCTAGAACTCGTCTCTACGCAAAAATGTTACATATTTCATCTCAAAGTTCACTCCTAATTTATTTTATGTCAAAATTCCATTCAACCCCAATGCTAAAACACCAATGAATTCGTATAATTAAAGATGACAGACGATCTTCCCTTAACTTGGTTTGTAAGATTGTTGGAAGTGAAATTAAGGGAATGTTCGAATTCTTCATCGTAAAAGTAAATTGAGGGTGGGCAAAGTTTCCTTAATTAATGAAGTAGTGGAACTCAACTTGAATACCAATCACTCCAATTATTGTTGAACAATTGTAATTACAGCGGCCGGTATAACTGTATATATGGCGGACGATAGTTAAATCAGCGTAGAGCCCGCTCAGTAATCTAACCCGGATTTAAACTAAATTAAACCTCTTTGATGCAGTGTGTAAAGCCACACCTTAATTAAAACATACGATCGTTTGAGAAATGACTTGAATGATATTGTATTTACGTCTACAAGGACTTGGCTCAAATAATATAATTTGAGCAGAAACATCACACATAGATATTGATTTTAAGGTTCAAGTACTAGTTAGGTTTAGGTATTATCTGTACCGCGAGGTTTGCATGTACGAGTAATTGCATGTGTTTGTGAAAACGCTAACATATTGGAATACCTTTCTAATGTTGTTTGCCGGTCATATTTGTATACTTACTAGCCTTTCTGGCTTTATTTAGTTGCCAAAAAGATAAACTCACACAGATACTCAGGGCAAAAAAAAAATCAAGAGGGAACGTCGTTGAACAGTCAAGTGAAGCCGGTTTTTTATACATGAATGAGTGAGTCACTGCTGCGCCGCCATAGTTCGACTGACAAGCCAAGGCGTAGTTTCCTTGTACGTTGATGTGTGTGAAATTGTCTTTACACGGCGAGGCGTAGTTTTGATCGGCCTCACTTGTTTGTTCACAACATTCTCTCTTGATATTTTTATTTGGTCTGAGCACAGATATTGATTATTTAATTTATCTCCAGTCCATCCAAGGGTTGCCTGGTAGAAATCGCCAAAGGCGATAAGCCCGCCCTTGTACAACATTTCTAAATATCTACTCTAATGTATTTATATTATTTTTGTACAATAAAGATTTTGAAATATGCAGATACTAGAAATGTTTGCATTTCGCAACCAATTTCAGGGAAGTAATATGTACTTATGGAATGTTTCCTAGAAATTGGGTAAAGCATTTTGGATTGGAGAATATAGCTTTTACACGGGCACTACCCGCACTCAAACATGCAAGATTCTAAGGATCGGTGAGATCACACATGCATCACTATGAGCTACGTGCGAATATTAAGACTGAATTGACCTGGCAGGCTTCGTTGAATTTGTAATGGTATGTTTAATATGATCTATTTCCTTAAAATCAATGCGTACTTATTACTCAGGAGGTGAATACCCTTTCTAAGTCTGCGGTATCGGCTTGAAGACGGCCAATCTGTGGGCAGAAACGGTTAAATCGAGGTCGGTTATTGCGCGTCCAATGGTCACCCCTGCGGCCGTCACCGCAAACCACCTCTGACCGGCAAAAGCTTAAATCGTCAGCAATAATTAATACTTCTATAAAATTTGAACTAAAATAAATCTGAATACTCTATGAAACGGTAAAGCATATAAATACGCGATATTTTTTTCGAGATAAATATAACTAGTTGATAGAATAATACTCAGTACCCTGAAAGCCATTTCCATTCCAAATTACGCTCGAAGGAAATAAAATATACAGAAATACTCTCACTGTTCACTCACAAAATCGCATTTATAATATTAGCGTGATTCAACAAGTGGGCGTGGCAACGTATCGGTCGAATGTTAGTCTATTTGCAATAAATAAGATGAAGACATTCGGGATGCTATAGAACGCTGACCCCGAAAACCCCAAGGAAAAGGACAAACAAAAAACCGACGTAAAGGTTCCTCTTATTACTTTGTCTAAATATATTTGAGGTAGCGCTGATAGCAATTCACAAGGGGCAAATCTTAGATTTTATCACTACCCGGGCCACTCTCCGAAATAAGATATTTTCGCAGTAATTTTTCAAAAGAACTACAAATAATCCTTAGAGGTGTCCTAGTTAAATTTGAAGTATTTACTTAATTTTATGAATATTTCGTGTTTGTTGGTTTGTTTTAACGTAGTAATAATGGAACGGATCGAATAGAAGTAATTTTTTTATTGGCATATAAATTTATAGTATCACGGTGTGACATGGGCTCATTTTAATACTGAAAATTGCGGTACACGAGAGAATGGACTGAAACGCTGCGCTGCGCGGGTGAAGCGGCAGGGCGCGGCTAGGATTCCGTTAATTTTATTTGTAAATGCACCCTCCTGAAGATTTTACCTAAATTTGTTTAGAACTCCCGTTTCTACCGCATCGTTCGCAGCAGGTGTTAAAATATAGCACACAACTCGGTTATCTTGAATTTTCAAACTTTCCAGAAGTTTACAGCTTTCGCCATATGCATTTGTTATGTACAACACCACTCTCAAAATGTCACTCACTCACTCTACATATCACATCTACACACTTTTTGTAAAGCCTTAGATATTTTTATTTTAAACCGTTATTAAAAGTTTTTAATACTATTTCCATAAAGGAGTTACGGGCAGACACCATATTTCTAAGTTGACACAGCAAATAGGGCTTTAGTTTGCACTGAGTAACTGAGCTACAGCGTAGTCTGTCTAAACCGGCTTAGCCTTGCTGAGCGTGACCCGACGGCACCGCCTCTGATATCACCTAATCCCCTCGAGAAGTCAAAGCACTTACAGACATAAAATGTAAACAGTTTGTGCACAGATTGCACAATATTATGGCGGGTTTTGACTGAAAGTTCCAAGGAATCGGTCTTAGTATATATTTCGTAACTCTCAACCGCAAGATAGAATTTAGCGAGACAATTCCGGTAGTTAAGAAAGATGATGGAGTTGACTCCAAAGCGATTTTTGATCGTTTCGAAATAAGCCGGTTATGGATATTGTATAATCTGAACAAATAACAGCTTATATCAGCTGTTTTGTTTACCGACTACCAACCTCCGACACTTACTGGGAGCGTGAGGGATAGCTCTTCTTTATCTTCCGAACAGTTTTATTCAGAAAGAAATATTTGTGAAATGTGAATAGAAAGAGTCACGGAATTGCTCTCACAGCCTGCCACTTGACCGTATTTTAAAGTGTCATGTCATAACCAAGTAGGGGAATCTGTTTCGTCGTCAACTATGCGCTAGAAATAAAAAGTTTAAGAAACTTGAGCGCACTTTTACACGTTCGCAGCAGACCCGGGTTTCATAAAATAAAAATTCTGTAAAATCGGCTTGAACGTTCATGTATATTGCGATTTTGGGCATGAAAATAGACTGCAGAGTTGTGAAAAGTGTACTAAAAATAATCACCCATGACTTTATCTTTCTGCGAATAGCTAGCGATCGGACTTGGCGCATTTGACAACTTTTTTAGCTCAATTTTCAATTTCAATTTTTTTAGTACAAATTTTGGCCTCAGGTGGATGTTAGAATGATAAATTGTAAATATTTAATCTAAGCAATCGTGTAAGTTTTCTTTATTTTATCTTCTAGTGCAATTAGATGTTTCAGGAATGAAATATTTTACGTCTGCCAAAGAGCCAAGTATCAAACATCGCATCTCCCTAGCTAATGAACCAGTTTCATTTTGCTTTAGTTTTAAATTATAACAGTGCACGTTTTTTGCAAATATTCTAGCAAAACCGTCGAGGATTTTTCAAGTTTTCAATTTCCTATTATTGCATTTCCGTCTCTGAGAAATCCTAGTGTAGAGAATTGTATAAAAACACAATTTATAGACCGCAGTGTAGCTACGCAAAGCTGTATTTCTACAGAACCTCATCACTACCGCGAAGCAGTGGTATAATTAATGCGTTTGTAAATATGACAAACACAATTTACCTAAGTAATTTATATCGATGCTATAAATCAGAGTGTGGCTCTGGGGCCCGGTTTAGTACCGGCTCGGAGGTGGACGAATCAATCATAATAAATTATACCGTGTGCTGAACCGGCGATGGCCATGTACTCACCTGCTCGTAAATCGAATGTTATTGTTACTGACTGCAGGAGATAGAGCTCGCCTGTTGACCCGCTGTGTACAATTTTGAGAGCTGTTATTGTTTCTATTTTAAAGTAGCAGTTATCCCCGTCAAAGTCTTACACACCCGGCGCGCGATGCGACGAAATTTTGTCTACTATTAAAATTACGGAATGTTTCTTGCATCTGTTATGTCGATATAGACTCGTGAGTTCTGGAATAGACAGAAAAACTTATTCGCTAGTAAGTAAGCTAGCCTTTTATTTACTGCTCAAAATGCGAATAGCTCAGAAACCGTCTACAAAAATATGTATAATGTAATGTTAAGCATTATTATTAAATACTACGGGACTAATCGCGCACTTAGTTCCGTATTACGAGTACATAATAATAATGTGTTCAAATCGCGAAAGTTTAAAAAAAACAAAGTAATGTTAACCAATCATATCCTATAGTATATTAAGTGGTCAGCCTACCTATATTAATTTTAAGATAAATTGAAAAATCTAATTCAGCGGATTATTTAGGCCAGATGTTCTTAACAGTAAATCGTTTTCGGATATCTGTTTCATATCGACATTTCAGTTATATTTTGTGATTAGAAAAAGTTTCAACGAAAAAGGAGAGTAATTATAGGATTATCATATCCCCGAATATTCTATAAAAAGAAATAAGTGATGTGCATGTTGCACATCACTTATTTGTTCTAGTTATTTTATCAAGTCTGTGCTCTATTTTATCAGACTTGTGTTTGCAAATTATCTTTGAACGTGATAGAATATGAAGCTCCGACGGAAATTACGCTGGCTTCATAGTGTTTATTAATGGTTTCCCTGAAAAGGAATTCGAGGAAAATCAGGCTAAGTGTATATTTTCCGCTCTATTTTCTATAAGAGCTGTGTTTTAAGTTATGTATTTCTAAAATAGGTAAATAGGCTTTGATAAATTGTCAAAAGTGTATCGAGACGAGCATTTAATAGGCTTCCGTAACAAAATAAAACTTTATGACCGTACTTGTTCCTCAGAGCAAATAAAAAAAAATCAAGAGGGAACATCGTTGAACAGTCAACTGAGGCCGGTTTTTTATATATGTGTGAGTGCGTCGGTGTTGCGCCGCTATAGTTCGACTGACAAGCCAAGGCGTAGTTTCGTTGTACGTGTATGTGTGTGTAATTGGCAGGCGTAGTTTTGGTTGGCTTCACTTGTTTGGACGCAACATTGTCTCTTGATGTTTTTATTTGCTCTGAGACTTGTTCTTGAAAAAATTTTTTTTTTGTATTATAGTATGCAGGAGAACTAGTACAGTAGAAGTTGCAAGACTGCAGAAGCTGTTGTCAGTAACGTTTGAGGTATTATTGAACTATCAAAATTCTAATAATAGGAATATTTACAAAAATAGAAAAAATAATTCTTAGAAATAAGCGCGCGTCAAAATAACTCAGCTTCTTCGGCTAGATTTGTGTTAAATCTCAACACGTGTGTAATAAATAAGGTCGCGAATTTCTACTTTCTACATAAAGTGCGGTGCTAAATTTGTAGCATGTAAATATATTAAGCATACTGCAGAAAATTAACACAAGAAAACTTAGTTTAAAGTCCAGCAGTCTTGAAGTAACCTGCTTAATAATGTTCTTTCTGTAGTTTACACAATTTTATGATGTGTTCTCTATATTTTATCAAAATTAGTTATTAGTTACACGCCGTGGTAGTCTAGTGGTAATGAGACTCACAATCGTGAGGTCGTGGGTTCAAACCCCGGTCCCGTACCAATGATTTCCTTGGAATTATGTACGGAATTTCACACCACTGGCTTTTCGGTGATGGAAAACATCGTGAGGCAACCTGCATATGTCCGTAGAAGAAATTCGATGGCGTATGTGAATCCCCCAACCCGCACTGGGCCAGCGTGGGGGATATGGCCCAATCACCCTTCGTGGGTAGGCCTACGTCCTGTAGTGGACTAATAAAAAGCCTGGTACAGTACAGTACAGTTATTACTAGCTTTTGCCCGCGGCTTCGCCCGCGTGGTTTTTTAATTTTTGTGTTTGTGATGATAAATGTTTTTTGTGATATCCCACGGGAACATTTTATTTTTCTGGGATAAAAAGTATCCTACGTCACTTAAACTATGTCCATGCCAAAAATCAAGTCAATCCGCTGCTCCGTTGTTGCGTGAAAGGGGAACAAACCAACAAACACACTTACGGATTTATAATATTAGTAAGGATTATCAACGAAATTCTAACTTTGTCTCGGGTATGCTCTTATAAATTATCATGCTATTCTAGCCACAGTTTGAAAACTTGGTAAAAGTTTGCTATAAACCTAGACTTTAAGAAATTCCTGTTTATGTCTTGGTTTTCTTATTCTCGAGGATAGATCACCACAGCAGAAACTTGCTTTGTTTACGACAAGAAAACTTCTTTTCTCGTTTTTCGCTTCGTAACTTTAAGGTTTAAATGCTTCTAACTTTCATTAACGAGTTGAAACTTGATTAGTAATTTAAGTTTGGTCCAAACCCGTCTGAACTAAATTTGTTAATTCAAATAGACCATGTACCTATTTAGATTGGAATAGGAATCATAGCAGGAATAAGAACGAATGAATGGATATCGCCTGCGGCTAATCTGAATGGATGGATGAAATCGTATACCTTTAGTAAATAGTACCCAAATTAAGCTCAACTCTATGATTTTAAACAATGGAGCCAGTTTAATTTAAATTAGTACGTATTTCACTGGTTAAGGATAAAATGAGGTTTTATTCTAAACTGAGTTAGTACTAAACGAATAAAGGTTTTCCAAACAATTTAGCGGGTTTTTAAAGTAACGTTAATTACCGCTTTATTTTGGTAATGAAAGTTTTATGTTGAGGTCTATTTTTTCGTGACTGGAACGATTTTTTAAAACTATATTATACTTATTCTTCATTTAGGAATATCTGTGTTGGGAATATAAGTACGTAACCGTTTAGGTTGAAGCACTATTCTCCAAACTATGTACTCATATGCACTTAAGTATCTTTGTAGGGCTCTAGGACCCGGGACTAGGACTTCCTGTAACTGACACTTTTCTCAAGTTGATGATACTTGTATTTATGGTACTACTAGTTTTTACCCGCGGCTTCGCCCGCATGATATTTTTGACGCAATATCATTATAATTTATAGCCTATGTGTTATTCTGATATATAAGCTACATTATGGCAAAGTTTCATCTCAATCCGTTCTGTAGTTTTTGCGGGAAAGAGTAACAAACATCCATCCATCCATCCTCACAAAGTTTCGCGTTTATAATATTAGTGGGATGTGTTATTCTGATATATAAGCTAAATTATTGCAAAGTTTCATCTCAATCCGTTCAGTAGTTTTTGCGTGAAAGAGTAACAAACATCCATCCATCCATCCTCACAAACTTTCGCGTTTATAATATTAGTGGGATAGGATAAAAAAGGAAAGCTGAAGTAGATTTATACATTTTATACAATATATTCAGTTGTCTTTGTCCCACTGTTGAAAATGAACCTAAACCTATCCATGAAGCATTTAGGCCATTTTCACCACGATAACCCGGTACGCTTTCAGGATAAGTTAAATTGTATGTTAGTGATATCAATAACATTCTGTAGATAATATTGTGTGCAATAGATAACAATTTGTATCCTCGTTTCAAACTCCTCGTTCCCAACACGTTTTTCTCTTACGTCATCACAAATGACTTAGTGGTTTTGTTCTGCCGCCACGAAGGGGGAAAATGGTGGGAGGACAATACAATAGTTAGGCGAGTGGTCCCTTGTGAACTCCCGGAGAATGTGCTAGACAGTGCGATCCCTGCGCGGGACTCCGCAAAACAATGATGGAGAAAATATGAACAGCTATTGTTTGTATTCTATGGTATCCTGTGTTTCATCGGCAACGTACCTACTTCAGTACTTTCGGCGTATTCATCTGTAACTGTGTGTAATCTACATACTGTAATTTAATTGGAATGATTGTGAATTAAATTGTAGAATTTGTAGAGTCAATCAACAACAAACAATATAATAGTCCTAGCACAATTTCTGTCGAAAAAATATCGCCACGTTCTTGAAAATATAATTATTTTTTGCAAAAAATAGCATGACCGACTTCACCCGTGTACAGAATCATTACATAGTATAAAACAAAGTCGCTTTCCGCTGTCTGTCCCCATGTATGCTTATATCTTTAAAACTACGCAACCGATTTTGATGCAGTTTGTTTTAATAGATAGAGTAATTCAAGAGAAATGTTTATATGCATAATACACATGTGCGAAGCCGGGGCGCATCGCTAGAACGCAAATATTATGCACGGATCGATGTAGCATTTTTCACATTATTGTTGATTTATCAAAAACAGCTCAGTCGATTTCGATTAAATTTAAATGGGACCAATTTCGAAGTATACTCTTTCCAATAAAAAAGAATTATTGAAATCTGACTACTATAAAAAAGTTATGCGTGGTTATACATAAAAATAAAATATACGCGTCGAATTGTATACCTCCTCCGGTGGTTCGTCGGTCAAAAATGAAAGGTGATTGGTTAAAATTTCAAATCAACGAGTCACTATTTATTTAACTATCGAGTAAGTGGCGACAATTTTTCTACAGAGATTTTATTCAGATTCATACAGTGAAGATGTAGCAAATGCTTGGTGATATAAAATTTTAATTAATCACCTTTATTTTTGGTATAGGTAAGTACGTGACGCTTATGGAGTACGTAAGATTTTATGCTAGGCATACTAAAGTGCTCATGGTAGCATATAGATGTAAATAAATATAATAATAAATATTTTTTTGGGACATCTTACACATGGCCTCTGACCCCAAACTAAGCAAAGCTTGTGATATGGCTGCCAGAGACTGATATACTACATATACATATTTTTAAATACATACTTATATAGATAGTAACTAAATTACACCCAGACACAGAGCAAACACCTATATTCATCACATAAATATTTGCCCTGGGTGGGGATCGAACCCACGCCTCTTGGACCCAGAAGTTAGGGTCACTAATCACTGAGCCACTGAGGCAGTCAAGTTATTATTTGTAGGTTATTCAATTGCCACGCAGCGACGTGTAAATGTTACTGTGATGCAATTTTAACATGTCTTGGGAAATTTTAAGATTTAATTAGATTAGGTACATCATTATAGAACCGTGGTGGTCTAGAGGTAGTGACACCCGCCTTACAATCGTGAGGTCGTGGGTTCAAATCCCCGGTCCCGTACCAATGAGTTCTTTGGAATTTATGTACGGAATTTCACACCACTGGCTTTTCGGTGAAGGAAAACATCGTGAGGCAACCTGCATACGTCCGTGGAAGAAATTCGATGGCGTATGTGAATCCACCAACCCGCACTGGGCCAGCGTGGTGGATTTGGCCCAAACACCCTTCGTGGGTAGGCCTACGTCCTGCAGTGGACTATTAATAAGGCTGGTACAGTACAGTACATTATTATAAATCAAGTTAAAAACTAAGTAATATTATTGCAATCGCTTTCAATCCTATTGTCAATAAGATACTTAAATTATAATTAAATAATTACGATATCAAAATAATTTATATTCTGCAAATTAGTTGTGTACAAGTACAATATAGATTCGCTTTTTGATAGATCTTCTCTGAATCAAACGTATCCATTTTCATTTCATGTAATTAGGCCTTGTAGGCACGCCAGCTGTTTCGATCACGTGCTAGGTTGATCAGGTGATAATTGGGAGAGTCGCCCGTCTTGTTTTACTACATTCAATTACATACCAAGTTGTTAAACGACGGAATGCCAGACTGGACGTGTTTCTTGTTCTCCAAAGCCATAGTTATTATAGTTTCCGATGTACCGATAAACGGATTTATTTATTTATATTTTTTGGTAAACAAACAGCTTTTGTAACACTTATAGTACGATAGCAAACACAAAGAAGCCTTGTAGTTCCCACTAATAGCTAAACATTCCAATTATAAAGCATGATATAAGTTGTATAGTATTTAGGTATGTATTTTGCAACATAAGTGCAATTACAGGAGACGCACTAAAATTACGAGACAAATGAATACCTCATCATCCCGACGTTTGCATCGACCGTGGTCACGGGTAGACTGAACTCGGCCGAAACGTCGGGATGATGAGGTATTCATTTGTCTCGTAATTTTAGTGCGTCTCCTGTAATTGCACTTATGTTGCAATAATAATAAATAAATAAATCCGTTTATCGGTACAT
Organism: Hypomecis punctinalis; assembly: GCA_949316475.1. Classification (NCBI taxonomy): domain Eukaryota; kingdom Metazoa; phylum Arthropoda; class Insecta; order Lepidoptera; family Geometridae; genus Hypomecis; species Hypomecis punctinalis. The sequence goes on from OX438799.1 coordinate 12,208,411, forward strand.
CGGAAACTATAATAACTATGGCTTTGGAGAACAAGAAACACGTCCAGTCTGGCATTCCGTCGTTTAACAACTTGGTATGTAATTGAATGTAGTAAAACAAGACGGGCGACTCTCCCAATTATCACCTGATCAACCTAGCACGTGATCGAAACAGCTGGCGTGCCTACAAGGCCTAATTACATGAAATGAAAATGGATACGTTTGATTCAGAGAAGATCTATCAAAAAGCGAATCTATATTGTACTTGTACACAACTAATTTGCAGAATATAAATTATTTTGATATCGTAATTATTTAATTATAATTTAAGTATCTTATTGACAATAGGATTGAAAGCGATTGCAATAATATTACTTAGTTTTTAACTTGATTTATAATAATGTACTGTACTGTACCAGCCTTATTAATAGTCCACTGCAGGACGTAGGCCTACCCACGAAGGGTGTTTGGGCCAAATCCACCACGCTGGCCCAGTGCGGGTTGGTGGATTCACATACGCCATCGAATTTCTTCCACGGACGTATGCAGGTTGCCTCACGATGTTTTCCTTCACCGAAAAGCCAGTGGTGTGAAATTCCGTACATAAATTCCAAAGAACTCATTGGTACGGGACCGGGGATTTGAACCCACGACCTCACGATTGTAAGGCGGGTGTCACTACCTCTAGACCACCACGGTTCTATAATGATGTACCTAATCTAATTAAATCTTAAAATTTCCCAAGACATGTTAAAATTGCATCACAGTAACATTTACACGTCGCTGCGTGGCAATTGAATAACCTACAAATAATAACTTGACTGCCTCAGTGGCTCAGTGATTAGTGACCCTAACTTCTGGGTCCAAGAGGCGTGGGTTCGATCCCCACCCAGGGCAAATATTTATGTGATGAATATAGGTGTTTGCTCTGTGTCTGGGTGTAATTTAGTTACTATCTATATAAGTATGTATTTAAAAATATGTATATGTAGTATATCAGTCTCTGGCAGCCATATCACAAGCTTTGCTTAGTTTGGGGTCAGAGGCCATGTGTAAGATGTCCCAAAAAAATATTTATTATTATATTTATTTACATCTATATGCTACCATGAGCACTTTAGTATGCCTAGCATAAAATCTTACGTACTCCATAAGCGTCACGTACTTACCTATACCAAAAATAAAGGTGATTAATTAAAATTTTATATCACCAAGCATTTGCTACATCTTCACTGTATGAATCTGAATAAAATCTCTGTAGAAAAATTGTCGCCACTTACTCGATAGTTAAATAAATAGTGACTCGTTGATTTGAAATTTTAACCAATCACCTTTCATTTTTGACCGACGAACCACCGGAGGAGGTATACAATTCGACGCGTATATTTTATTTTTATGTATAACCACGCATAACTTTTTTATAGTAGTCAGATTTCAATAATTCTTTTTTATTGGAAAGAGTATACTTCGAAATTGGTCCCATTTAAATTTAATCGAAATCGACTGAGCTGTTTTTGATAAATCAACAATAATGTGAAAAATGCTACATCGATCCGTGCATAATATTTGCGTTCTAGCGATGCGCCCCGGCTTCGCACATGTGTATTATGCATATAAACATTTCTCTTGAATTACTCTATCTATTAAAACAAACTGCATCAAAATCGGTTGCGTAGTTTTAAAGATATAAGCATACATGGGGACAGACAGCGGAAAGCGACTTTGTTTTATACTATGTAATGATTCTGTACACGGGTGAAGTCGGTCATGCTATTTTTTGCAAAAAATAATTATATTTTCAAGAACGTGGCGATATTTTTTCGACAGAAATTGTGCTAGGACTATTATATTGTTTGTTGTTGATTGACTCTACAAATTCTACAATTTAATTCACAATCATTCCAATTAAATTACAGTATGTAGATTACACACAGTTACAGATGAATACGCCGAAAGTACTGAAGTAGGTACGTTGCCGATGAAACACAGGATACCATAGAATACAAACAATAGCTGTTCATATTTTCTCCATCATTGTTTTGCGGAGTCCCGCGCAGGGATCGCACTGTCTAGCACATTCTCCGGGAGTTCACAAGGGACCACTCGCCTAACTATTGTATTGTCCTCCCACCATTTTCCCCCTTCGTGGCGGCAGAACAAAACCACTAAGTCATTTGTGATGACGTAAGAGAAAAACGTGTTGGGAACGAGGAGTTTGAAACGAGGATACAAATTGTTATCTATTGCACACAATATTATCTACAGAATGTTATTGATATCACTAACATACAATTTAACTTATCCTGAAAGCGTACCGGGTTATCGTGGTGAAAATGGCCTAAATGCTTCATGGATAGGTTTAGGTTCATTTTCAACAGTGGGACAAAGACAACTGAATATATTGTATAAAATGTATAAATCTACTTCAGCTTTCCTTTTTTATCCTATCCCACTAATATTATAAACGCGAAAGTTTGTGAGGATGGATGGATGGATGTTTGTTACTCTTTCACGCAAAAACTACTGAACGGATTGAGATGAAACTTTGCAATAATTTAGCTTATATATCAGAATAACACATCCCACTAATATTATAAACGCGAAACTTTGTGAGGATGGATGGATGGATGTTTGTTACTCTTTCCCGCAAAAACTACAGAACGGATTGAGATGAAACTTTGCCATAATGTAGCTTATATATCAGAATAACACATAGGCTATAAATTATAATGATATTGCGTCAAAAATATCATGCGGGCGAAGCCGCGGGTAAAAACTAGTAGTACCATAAATACAAGTATCATCAACTTGAGAAAAGTGTCAGTTACAGGAAGTCCTAGTCCCGGGTCCTAGAGCCCTACAAAGATACTTAAGTGCATATGAGTACATAGTTTGGAGAATAGTGCTTCAACTTAAACGGTTACGTACTTATATTCCCAACACAGATATTCCTAAATGAAGAATAAGTATAATATAGTTTTAAAAAATCGTTCCAGTCACGAAAAAATAGACCTCAACATAAAACTTTCATTACCAAAATAAAGTCGGGATGATGAGGTATTTATTTATCTCGTAATTTTAGTGCGCGATTAGTCCCGTAGTATATAATAATAATGTATTCAAATCGCAAAAGTTTAAAAACAACATCTTTTAAATTTCGATGTACAGTTTTTAGAGATTGGATTTGTCGGTCCGAACACGAATACGTAATCGATTGGAACCGTTTTACCCGGACTAAAGGAGCTGACGTACGAAACTATATCACGTACGGGCGCTACATTCAATCCGTCTTCTGTTGGTTGGATCGATTTTGTCATAGGTGACGCCAATGTAGCGACGAACAATGACTCTTTCAGACTACGAAACCTGTGCTATGTAGGCCAGCGTCAACGTAAACCTTTTTAAAGTAGGAGTTCTCTAGTAGTTTTTACTAAGGTAGGAGTAGAGTAGATCTTGCGACTGTAAATTTGACCGAGTTTACTTAAAAGTGTGCAATTTGCACATAGTACCTACCCAAAAATGTGTACTAAGTTTCGTAAAGATTCGTAGAAAAATGCACCTGTGCCGTACGCCCGCGCCGTACGCGCAATGCAACATCCAAACTAACATCAGGACAGATGAATAAAGGAAAATATTTCCAACCCAAAGCATAGAAATAGAAAGAATCAATAGAAATCAATTGAAAAGTAAACATTTAGTGAACAACGTATGGATCTAACGACTCATAGGTATGTTCATACGTAGAAAAGACAATACTTTGATAATTTGAAAACATAAGGCTACCTAAATCATAACATCACAGTTTCATAGAAATAGAAAGAATCAGTAGAAATCAATAGAAAAGTAAACATTTAGTGAACAACGTATGGATCTAATGACTCATAAGTATGTTCATACGTAGAAAAGATAATACTATGATTATTTGAAAACATAAGACTACCTAAATCATAACTTCACATTTTTTCGGAACTTAGATTTAACTGAACATGTAAAACAACTCCCTAATCAAGTCGGGGGAAAAACAGAAATAAAAAAAACCCAAACCATAGAAGCTACCATAGCTACCTATAGATAAAACTAATATTAACGTACGATACCACGGTCTTGGTCTAAGCTCCATACATTTGCTATCTCTTTTATATTTCCCGCAAAATCTATTTATGATACGTATCAAAGATTCGATGACGTGACGCATAATTGAAATTTCAGGTTTACAATAAAATTTATTCAGAAAATGTGAAGAACTCCAGTAATGAACTGATTACTTGTTTAAATTCAGTTTCTTTTGGAGTTTCATTATCTCTGTCTACAGAACACTGAATATAAATAGTGCTATTTACTAACTCACTTGAGTAACGAGATATAAAATGCTCTATATTTTTTCACGCTACCATTCTACGTACACTACTTAGCATTTTAAAACGATGCTTGTTTTTCTTAACGAAGTTACAGGCGACGCGTGGTGCTGTATAAAGGGTCGAGCACACGGCTGCCCATGCGGAGCGGGACGCATCGCATCATTGAGATCTGCTTGGGTCGCTTTCACGTTTTCATATCAAGTGGATTATTTATTGTTGCGCGATTAATTTTTCGGAATTTGGACTGCCTCGGTGGCTCAGTGGTTAGTGACCCTAACTTCTGGATCAAAGAGGCATGGGTTCGATCCTCACCCAGGGCAAATATTTATATGATGGACATAAGTGTTTGCTCTATGTCTGGGTGTTATTTAGTTACTATCTATATAAGTATGTATTTAAAAATAAGTATATGTAGTATATCAGTCTCTGGCAGCCATATATGTAAGATGTCCCAAGAATATTTATTTTATTTATATTTAATTGTGCGAAAGATTTTTGTGTAGAGTTTTATGCAGTGGAGAGCAATGTGAATCTGCCCTGCCCCGTTGTATCCGTCAATGTGCTACGACAATCGCAATCAGATAAATATACATCCATACATAGTCCACGTACCACCTGCTCGTACTAAGCGATTCTCTTCTTCCTTTATAATGCGGACCGCCAGGGATTGGAATCCCCTGCCGTAATTGTTTCCTGACAAATACAATTTGGAGATCTTCAAGAGTGAATAGGTATCTTTTAGGTCTACATACTTCATCTTAGGCTACAACTTCGCTTTCCATCAGGCGAGTTGGTGACAAAATGTAGCTCTATTCTACATAAAAAATGAATTTCATTGATGTATTCAAAAATGGATGAAAAATTCAATTCCTCCCGTATCCTTCGGCCCGTCGCCAATAAACTACGCATTATGCGATGCTATGCGGCCCGCCCCGCCCCACTACAGCAGCAATGTGCTGGGTCCTTAAAATGATAAAATCGAGGTGACTAGACGTGCTAGTCATTCGCGTGACCTAAGCCATTTTGACCTTTAGGTCAACACAAATGTGCTACGTTAATTGAATAGATGCCAGTACGTGTTATTCGACTCTGAACTGTACTATCTATTGACAAAATTGTGTTAGTATTGACTTTGTCTTTCAAAGAACCCTGTACGCGTAACAAACGTGTATTAATGTTTGAATGTTTAACCGTGGTTCCAGCTAACAGTTTGATTGAGTTTGTTTATGTACAAAGTATGTTTGAATAGCCTTGACAATTCAAGGTAAAATTGCACCTAAAATGTTTTTGATTCTCTATTCATTGATAAAAATCGGAAATATCTTTTTTAAATACATATTCATACGTTTTTGGTGATATGATTTAAAACCAATTAAAATATAACATCAGATTTTGGAAAAATATTAACTACTCTTATTTATGCACATTTTCAGTTTGATCTTTAAATTGGTTAGATTGTTCAAGTCAAAAAAAACTTGTATTGTATCGTTATTCCGTAATCTCATATTTTTTATGATTTTAAAACAATGCACCTATTTTTTTTATCGGTTAGTCACGTATAGTGACAAACACAATCCTTTTCTTAAAAAAAAAATTACGTCGTACAAATTTTGTGTTATTACAATTTTAAAACTGGTTATCGACGTGTAAAGCAGCTTAGCTGTCAGTACAAATTCCCAACATAAATAGTCTAAAGGCAAAACGCGTTCTTTACCTAAATACCTAACCCAAGATGCCATTAGGTTCAACCCACGCTGTTCCCCAGAGCGAGACAATTCAACACAGTAGGCTGTAAGGCCACGTAACCAGTCTTGCCGTTGCAAGGAAAATTATGTTGAAAATAGATTTTACCTTTTAATAAGTACTGACTAGTTACTATTGTACCGGCCTTTTATTAGTCCGTTGCTAAACATAATTATACTTACTCAAAAAGGGCGATTTTTAGGGTTCCGTACCTCAAACGAAAAAAACGGAACCCTTATAAGATCACTTTGTTGTCCGTCTGTCCGTCTGTGTGTATGTCAAGACTCTTTATCTCGTAAACGCTTAAAGATATCGAGTTGAAATTTAAACTGTTGTACATATATCTATGGTATCTTGCAGTTGTGTAAAAAAATTTCTTAGTTATCGTTTAAAAAAGTTAGAGACGTTTATGTCGTAAAAAACCGCATATTTCGACACTCACAAAAATCAAAACCTACATGGTACTTCCCGTTGACATAGAACTATGAAATTTGGCGAGAAGCATTGTATGAGAGTACAAATATAGGAATAAATCTGAAAACTGTACATTTTTATTTAAATCACAAAAAAATAGGGCCTTGAAATTCACAAAATATGGGTTCAAAATTCAAAGTGAGTAAATCGTATCATGTAAGGTCTCATATAAAAGAACTTCATTAGCACATGCTAAAACAGATTTTTACAATTAACAATGTGTAATTTCCGATGTATGACGAGAAAAGTGAAAAAAAAATTGTCGATGGTTATAGTATAGAGATTTTAACAACTTACTTCCCAATTTTGTGAAATTTTCTGGATTTGTACGGAACCCTCGATGTGCGAGCCTGACTCGCAGTTGTCCAGTTTTTGTAACTGTATTCTAGATAAAAGAGACATTTCAAAAATGTATTGAGCTTCGGCCATTGCCTAGGCTTGTATTGTGCCGTGTTTTACCTATTATATTCTTTGATACGACCTACAGATCAGGACGGAAAATATTTTCTGATCTTATTATTGTGACATTGCTCAATAAGGATCGTGGCCATTCAAAAAAAACAATTTACAAAATATTTATGTACCTACTGACAACATTTTTGTTGTAATTGTTTTTTTTCAAATCCCGATTTTTTTGCAGTCCATTTGTTCGCCATATTTTTATGCTTATTTTAAAGCATGGTACAAGGTCTCAGCCTGCGGCGAAACATCTTAAAAATTATTTTATCTACCAATTTATTAATCACAATCAAAAGAGCACCGCTCATTGTCTTTCTTTTTCTTTTCTTTCTAGAGTCTATAGCTGTGGTGACACGCTCATTTGCGATCAGTCTTACTTGATATACTGCAGCAACTAATTTTAGGCTAAGTAATGAAATGAAAAAGAAAAATATGTTTACTTGAAATAATGAACTGCTGTTGGTGACGTGTTTAATATAAAGGAGCAGTCCACACCAGAGCTCTAATTTCACAACAATGAAAACATGAAAACATCTGTCCGAGACAATTAAAGATTGAAAGGCTGCTTTATCTGGCTGGTGGATTATAAAATGTAGATTATATTTTTCAAACATTTTTAAATGTAATTCTTGTTTGTAACCAAGTTTTTTGATAACATTGTATTCAATGGATTCATGAATCAGGTAACATAATATTATTCAGAAAACATAATTATGAACTGATTTTAACCGATTACCTTTGTGAGTGATCTTTGGCGTGGATGTTATACTTACTCATAACATGGTAGCATTACTACTTTTTTCAGTTATGGGTCATCCATAAAATACGTAAGTCACACTAATTTCGTGGTGGTTTTTCTTTTTCAATTGTGTAAGACCTCAATGTTTCCTTTTCATATTTCAAGTTTTTAGTTCAAAATGCACATCTTGTACCTCCCCAATATCTGTTGAAAACTCGGTTCTTGAAGTTGTTAACTCGTACGTCTACCTAAGACAAGTAGACCAGTTAGGTAGGTCCGACTTCAAGAAGGATGTCAATCGCCGAATCCAACTCGGCTGGGCAGCGTTCGGAAAATTGCGTAACGTCTTCTCGTCCGACATACCGCAGTGTCTCAAGTCGAAAGTGTTCGACCAGTGTGTGTTACCAGTGATGACTTATGGCCCTGAAACGTGATCTCTTACTATGGGCCTTATTAATAAGCTGCAAGTAGCCCAACGAGCTATGGGGGTTATGCTTATTATTATTATTATGGGGAGTCTCCAAGCATAGCGAGGAGATATGAGGAGATCCGTAGAATAACCAAAGTTACTGATATAGCCCAACAGATTGGCAAGTTGAAATGGAAGTGGGCAGGGCACATAGAGCGGAGGACAGATGATCGATTGGGTCGAAAAGTTCTCGAGTGGAGACCACGTACTGTCAAGCGCTGTGTAGGACCATCCACCTATACGGACGGATGACCTCATTAAGACCGCAGGATCGCGCTGAATACAAGCCGCTTTTAACCGGTCTTATTGGAGATTCATAGGAGAAGCCTATGTCAATCAGTGGACGTCCTATGGCTGATGGATGGATGGAAGTTAAAACTAGATGTAGCCAAAGCCAAACCTACAAAAATATAAAATTGAAGAAGTGAGAAAATTATAACCATACACTAAAATACAACAAGTAACTGGCGTAGGAAAATCAATTGTCTCAGAGCAAAATCCGCCAAGATTGGCCCGTAATGCCGCGGAGAGGGTTATTTTCTTAGCCGATTTCGATTATCTGTGCAGCGAGTCATTAGGTACCAGCTGCTACGTTCCTGCTGGATTATACTCCCATTTGGTTGCTGGTCTCGGATCTTTAGATATTGCGGATAGTGGCAACATTAATTTTGCTGAAAAAGTACTAATAGTTAAATAAGCGCGTCTTCTTGAACAAAAGATGCCATCAAGCGCCTCAGTCTATATGATATTGAGATTCAAAGACTTTGTAAAACGATGTATGCGTATATTGGGTTTATCTTTTCCCATCCGGCAGTAGATCAGAAACTGTTAAGGAAATCTTCGCAGACGGTTATGCAAGGCATAGCTAAGGCGATAGATAAAATCGTCTGGATAAATGTAATTATTTACTCAAATTTCCACGAAGATCTTGATTGTTAGCTGTCTGTAGATGCAATGACCTACAAAGTAACAAAAGTCCTACGAAGTCCCTATTAACAAACTTGCCATTTTTTAACGTGAACATTAAGCGATGTGTTCAAATCCGAATAATTTTAACTATAAAAGAAGCTTATTATAATCTCTATTATTTTGCGTTTTCTATCATTTAAAAGAAAGCTGGATAAAAACGAGTAGCCATCAATAAACAATCCAAGAAATGCTAGTGTCGATGGAAAAATTAATGAGCGGATTTTCGTCATGTGTGATGCTTTAGCCGCAGCTTCATTTGCCATAAGCTGTTGTAAAAGCGGCTAAGTACCGTTTGCTTATTTGGAACAAAAATAGTGTCGCTGCGAGTCATTAAGCAGCTCTGGCGCTCAGTCGTAGAGGATTACACCCGTACCTACTGCCATTCGGTTGCCAGGTTTTAGCTCTCTTTGGATAGATTTACGAACGTTATTGAGTATCAACTCTGGGCCACTGTTGATGCTCTAACAATAATAGTGTTCAAGAATACGATAGCACAATTCTTAACTTTTAAACGATTTTATTTAACTTCACTTGCCCGTTTTTTGGGTCAAATCTAGTAATTTAAATTGTACCCCCTTCCCGTGGACAGATTGATATGACATTTGATACCTACACAGCTTTAGTTTTGATAACAATACATTTTTTGTATTCAGTATTGACGTAAATACAAGATGGCCACTGCCACAAGATGGCGGATAACATTTTTTTACACAGTCCCCTCAATATGGGTATCGAATGAAAATTTTCATGTAGAACACAGTTTTTAGCAACAAAATAAAAACTAAAAACACAAAACTAAAATACGTAAAAATATTTTTTGAATTAAACAGTTTTATTATTTTATATACTACGGGACTAATCGCGCACTAAAATTACGAGATAAATAAATACCTCCTCATCCCGACGTTTCGGCCGAGTTGCATCGACCGTGGTCACGGGTAGACTGTAGACGGGTAGACGGGTAGACGGGTAGGTCAGTCTACCCGTGACCACGGTCGATGCAACTCGGCCGAAACGTCGGGATGAGGAGGTATTTATTTATCTCGTAATTTTAGTGCGCGATTAGTCCCGTAGTATATAAAATAATAATGTGTTCAAATCGCGAAAGTTTAAAAACAACATAAACAGTTTTATTTACTAAAAGCTAAAAAATAATAACTCAAAAATATAATCGTGGGGCGCAACGTACATAATGAAATCTTCCAGGCAAAGGCTGGAATCTTCTTAACCTATAGTTATTGTATTCCACATTGTGACTTAAACATCATAGAAATAAATAATGCCTCTACAGCTGTTACACTTTCTCAACTGATGAAAAAATTGGTAGTCAGTAAAGTCGGTTTACGTACGATCATTTTACTTGATAACGTCATATGCGTCACTAGCCGAACGCATACGCCGATCGTGCGTCTCTTTCACTTGTTCCTCGCTCTTGCTTGCACGCTGGGCCGGGCGGAACGTAACAATGAGTCATGCATTTCTGTGCGTGCAGCCGGCGTTCATTGATTTTTAAGACGTTATCACGTCGAAAAACGCGAGAAAAGCCAAAGCGATCCAATCCAGAGCTTTAAGATGGTAACAGTTCTGCACTGCTTAGTAATTAATTAATGTATAATTTATTCACTAGCTGTCCTTGTGATGACTTATTTTCGATAAAATGACAAGATGCGAAACCTTAGTCTTATTAAAATATATTATTATGACACAAGTGTCTGCGAAAAGTATAACCCATACGAATACACAATTTTTAGTATGGCATAATATCCGAGTGTAGTGGAGTAATTAAAATAATTTTAAATGCAAAATATTTTCCTCTGCCTCGTATGAAATTTATGTTTTTAATATTCGAAAAATTATTCGCTGTGAATACTGCTGGTAGACAATTTCAAATCGGATAACTGCAATGCAGTATGGCTCGTACAGAACAATAAAATTGCTAGAATGTACACATTTGGAATATTTGTGTATTAGATGCAAATAATGAGTACAATTAAATAGACATTAGAAATATTTAAAACCGTTACATATGATTTATTGATAAATTATCCATTTTAAACTGATCCGTTCAGTTATAAATCTTCTGTTTCAAAGTTTGTTCGCAATCTTTAAGCTAACCTGCGTTGTAGTGTGTTTCAATATGAATTTTGAGGATTAGAAACCTAAACCCTGAGTTCACTAACGCTTGGTAAAGTTAAACGTGTGATTACTGTATTTTAAAAACGGTTTTTGCTGGGTGAACAGCAAAATTTCCTTAGCAAAACGTTTAAGAATTAACCAACGGTTAATAAATTAAAGATGTTTTTGTGAACTCTTTTCTAAGCTCCGAGTTTAACCGTTGTTTAAATACAGTAATCACACGTTTAAATTAAAGAAGCGTTGGTGAACTCGGGTCTTAGTTTAAAATGACCGTGCTAAGGTAACGTGTCAAGCATTTATAGATTACATTTAATTATACCTTTGGTCGGACATCAGGAAGAAGACATCAGGATCAAGGTACACATTTCCTGGCGACAATGAAGCTCTCCCTGCCCTAATTTATTGTCATTTTTTGCTCGGACTAGAGCCATAAATAAAATAGTAACTTAAAAGCTCAAGGAGCTTTCGAAAAATACAATCCGATGTAAGATATCGAATATGAAATCAAAACTTTTGTGGTTAAAGCGTATCTCCATTTTGAGTTAAAGTATTCTAAAATTAGTTCAGCACAACAGTTACTTTTTATTGAATAGTTGTTGTTCCTAGTTTAGGTGGTCGTTCGCATCTCGTAAGAATACTTAGTTTTTTCTATAAATTTTGTTTAAGAATACCAAGCAATGCTTAAAGTCAAAGAAGGATAATATTCATATATTTTTCATAAAAGATCTCTACTTACAGAATGAGTATAATTTGTTTATAAAACTTAAGTACTAACCCGAAATAAGTGAATTAGTCATCGTTATGATCAACGTTTTTATTAGTACTCTCCGAAACTGCACAGAAGAAGAATCTGGTTGAAATTGTTGAGCTTAGTATCGTTACGCGTTGCTTCGTTAAGAGTCTAGAAATGTTTGTGTATTTAGTCAATTTTAAGATTAATCTCGTAGTGAAGATTGAACGCTACACTAATTACCTAAAACATCTATTGTTCTACTATTTTTTTTGCCATGTTCTACCGAATTCGTTTACTATTAGTGTATTCTGATGTTTAAATAAAAAAACAGTTCCATCCAAAATTATCATTGATATTCAAGAATATGTACTCGTATGTTCGACCAAATGGTAAAAGTGTTCAGCTAGAGCGCGCCAATATAGGACTTTTTTATATTTTAGTAGTTGCTATGTCGATTTATTGCCGTTATTAAAGTAGATAGACATCACTATAACCAATTCGGTCGAAAGTTTGTTGACGTCGTATTTATTGTGTCAATCTTCACTACCTTTAGCCTCCAGGTTCATTTAATATTCCCGGTGTCACGCTTCCCTTTCCGAAACCAATCCATTTGTCCCAACTTCGACTATTGCCCATTTCTCTTCCCTTAACTGTAGTGGAATATTCCGAATAGTTAACCCCTTTTTAAATTAAGTTTAAATAGGAAAACTGGCCTACCCGATGAAATGACTGAGGACCCCAGAGGGATATCGAGGTTGGCATGTCAATTTAAAAGGGTTTTCAGGGATGTTTTCTATTTTATTAGAAGTGTAGAGGTTGGTTATTTACTTTGAGTTTTGTTTAGTTTATTTATAGAATGTGTGTGTGACTACCATGTATTTTTTATTTCGGTCCTTGTGAATGGTAGGCTGATGAAAATATTTTGTTTTTTGTTACAGGTAAGTTAGAGATTTTGCTCCAAATATTTTATGTAAGTAAATTTGCACTTACGTCTTTGCCATCAGCACATTTATTGCTATAAAAAATTGAAATTATTTGAACATCTTAAGAAATACATACCATGCTTAAGTATGTACCTATGATAAAATTCACTTCGCTTAATTTACTATGTGTTCGGGAAAGTACCTACTCCTGTTTCCACATAATTACTATCTTAGCGTTCCCAAGTCAAGGTCCGGTAAGTACTCGTATCTGATCGCATCGCCGATTCACCCTCCGAGCTAGAGGTCAACCGTATATCTAATAAAAAAACGCTTGTTAGGACATTGCTTTATTACGTAGTCGTTTCGGTATCTGCAGGTTTTATTTCAACTCGAATTATACAAATAAGGCCGACCTTGGCTTAGCCCGGGGTTGTTCGGATTTCTATCAGTAGCCGCGGCGGGCGACCGCAACTCTAGACGCTCTTATCTCGCGCCCGGAGACACTGAATGGCTTTCAAGTCCGAAATTGCAAACTTTACAGTTCTACGTGACTATAATCTCAAATTTAACATTACGGGCTCAAAATTACTATAACAGCCCTAAAAAGCCGCAAAAGTCTTACAATTCATTTCAGACAAAACACTTATAAATCGTTTTGGACACATGTCAATTTTAGTGGGGACATTTTATCCGAAAACCGTTAGGAGAGGCAATGAAGATAAATATTTTCGCCAGGTTTTGTACGAGAACCCTAGTTTTGTCGGTGTAGTGGTGAAGATCGATTACCAGACTTTTGGCTTACGTTTCGTCGTCAAGATCTGAAATTCGCTCGCTAGGCAGTAAAAATAAATGACGGCAAACAGGGTGAAACGGGTGAGTAGGTGGTGCGACGAAATGTTAACAGGTCGATTATGCGAAGCCATCCAGCGCGCACTCCGGCCCGGCCCGGCCGCCTTGCCTAATGACGGGTTACGCATTTAAATAGCCTGCTTCCGTACCGATCGGTTATTCGAATACAATATTCGCATGGAAATCCTTTCCGAACATTCCGTCAATTACAACTGTAAACGGTATACCAATTACACCATTCATTCGGTCTCCACTTATGTGGCAGGCTTCGAATTTAATTAAAACAGCGTTGACATCTCAGTACGGTAACTAGGCTGCGAAAAAGTGGGTTGCGTACGGGAAGCGATAAATCATTCAATATTATCATCTCGTGAGTTGCAGCTGTCGATATCTCTGTGTCGGATGAAAATGCAGCTTTATTTAGCCGTCTTTGGTAGTAAGATATCGGGCAATAGGATAGGCACCGTAGTTCTCTAGACGTGAGTTACTTACCCACTAGCCACAGAGCAGCCGTTTCCTCTTCGAAGTAAGTGTTTTATGTCGATCTTACTTATTCCCGTTCCCAATTGTAGCTGAGGTGAATAACTAAGTCCTTACTCTTATAAATTCTGCAGCGTCGACACTTCAAGTCTGCATTTACGTAATGAAAGAAATTATGTTGTTCTCGTAATGTCATTTGTTAACGTCAAGTGTAGATGTTTAATATGTTTGGTGTAATGGTAGAGGGCGGTTTGCCAAAATGTTAATAGAATGCGATACTTATTTTAACAGCTTTGTCGTAAATTTTACTCAAATAAGTGCATTGGATTTGGTCAAAACGTTTTAAATAAATTCTCAAAAAAATATCTCAGTTCCAATTCAAATGATTGTTTTAAATCTACTACAATAAAATTGAGAGGTCTATCTACTTAGCTCTACTTCTTTCAGATTTTAATATGATATTTCAACAAAGATCTTGAGTAAATTTCATCCAGTTTGCTCGGAGCTTATCTAAATCAAATAAATGAAATAAGTGCCCTGATTAATCGTTGTTTTATAAAAATTAGCATAAAAAATGATGTTGTAGAAAATGCCTCCTCACTCCAAGAGCTTCGACTTCGGCAACTCATTGTCCGTTGAAAATAATTAACTAGCTGACTCGACTAAACTGAGGCCAAGTTAAAAGTTTAACGGCCATGCCGCGGAACAACTTTATACAACATTCTGTTATTGTTTTGACTTAAGATTCTGCGCATACTTTAACCGAAATTGTTGGAAAAATAAATCCAAGTCGGTTTTGCTCGTGTTAACTCACCGGCTCAAAGTTGCGCTCTATATAGCTTAAAAAATCGGACGTTCCGTGAAATCGCTTTTGTAGGTACGGATTTTTAGGAGAGTAAATTGTGTGATACACAGAAAATGCTTGCGTCTGCTTTTATAGTTTTGCCGTAATTTGCTCAAAGCAAAGAATCCTTTTAGCGGGGTAGTTCTCGTTATAATTTGGCTCGCGTTGGAGTTTCAGCGCTGGCCTCATTGTTTCGGGCGGTAATTTATATTGTGTTTTGGGGAAATTAGCGCGGCGGGCACCTCGGCTCAGGTGCTCGCACCATTACCACTCAGATTTACTCAACAGATCTCTAACACCGTTAATTTGCTCACCAATTACGACACCTCATTAAAAATGTATTAACTTACACCGCTTTCATTAAAACGAACAGGCGGTTTGCGTAGCGCCCTCTGATTCCCCGAGTTTACTTTACTCTCGAAATGAGACCATCAAAATGCCTGGAGTTTGTTTAAAATTATCCACTTCTATGAGCTACGGCTAATTAATTAATCCGAGTTTTACGTTAATTATTTGATATTAATTTACATCGTCGGATCGGTTCGCGAAAATTCGATGAATACAAGAGAGGGTTTTAATCGATAAAAATGTCTGCTGAACGATGTTCGCGAACATTATTCATCGTTAATCAAACAAAAAGACAATTTTTCAATCACTGTAAGTGCTATATTGTAACCTATGTCGCAACCTCATTGTCCCCGATAGAGTAATATCGGTTATATTATTATTTGTTGGTATAGGTGAATTATGGTACTATACTTTTATAGCATATATTGGTGGTTTAAGTTTTAAAAGTTTACTTATTTGGTATCTACCTAATGTAATATCACAAAATTGGCTAAAAGTAAAATAAATATTTCTGAACGAAAATAAAATTACGATATTTCAATAACTGCAATCATCTATAGTTCATTTCTTGAAATAATCTTTTAATAACCACTATGTAATAATACTATGTTCTAATAGTAAGCCGTGGTGGTCTTGAGGTAGTGACACCCGCCTTACAATCGTGAGGTCGTGGGTTCAAATCCCCGGTCTCGTACCAATGAGTTCTTTGGAATGTATGTACGGAATTTCACACCACTGGCTTTTCGGTGAAGGAAAACACCGTGAGGCAACCTGCTTACGTCCGTAGAAGAAATTCGATGGCGTATGTGAATCCACCAACCCGCACTGGGCCAGCGCAGCGTGGTGGATATGGCCCAAACACCCTTCGTGGGTAGGCCGACGTCCTGCAGTGGACTATTAAAAAGGCTGGTACATTACAACCACTATGATCACGTTCCTTACAATATAACATCGTCGTTAAACATCACCACGTGCACGAGAAGCATCCACGCCCCATAAGCTTTAATTTAAACATCCCTTATTACAACAAAGACTTGTGGTTTGTCACGGGGCATGAAACTTGTAAAATAATACCTATGTCCACGCGGGCGCCGTACAGCTCCGCCGTCTCCCGTTCCGGAAAATTTCAGAGCGTTTTAATGTGGATCCCTTTTTCCTCTTTTTGCGGTGACGGTGACAGTCTCCGAGCTCTCCCCTTGGCGACCATTTATAACGAGTTTTAATCGCGACACGGAAATTAGTTATATTACGCATCTATCCGCCTCGTTGACTATATTATATGGTTATTAACTCTGACAAGACCCCTAGGTCTGTTCGAGACGCGAGTGAATTTAAAGACACTCGCATCACAATTATTGCAAAAGATGCGGTAATTTCGCACGTTTCCAATTAATAAAAGGTGCAGTGCCACTTTGAAGTTCGAGGGTGAGATTCGGATAAATTTACAGCGGCATTTCGGTCAAGTAACGCTTCCAACAAATCACGTTTCGGATTCCAATCGGATTTTTTATCGAATTTCTAGCTCTTTCCCCCCACAAGCCAACTTGTGTGCAACAAGGTTAATCTTCTTTATTTAATGTAATACAGTTCTTGTTATATCGTGTATGTCAGGGCACTCAGGACAAAGCTGTTACGAGTATGTGGAAGTAGGGCATATTCAAATGACAAGATTCATAATATTTTGAGTAACCATAAACCTAACGTATACGAAGGTCGAAGTGCTTTTAGTAAAGTTAATATCAAGCAACAAAAGTTACTTACTTTATTGAGAAGTTTTATGTCAGTATTTGATTTCTTTGTTAATGCCCCTGCTAAAGTCAATAATATACTTACGTGCTTTTGCGTCTAGTTTTTATGCCTATAAGCATTGCTGTTATACTTTACTACGGCTTTACTTATAAATCTATTTCGGCAGTCTTGGGAGCATAAATGAATAAATGATTTACAAATACATATTTCAATAAAATTACTTTGTATTAAAGAATAAACATAGCAAATAGTACAAGTTTGCAAACAATAAAGCGGCTTGCCAAAAGAAAAATGCTCAACGGTCTGCAACGGAGAAAATTTAATTTTGAATCCAATTTCAAGTCAAAATTTTTTTGATGTCTATCACGCTTAGCACACAGAAAAAGTTGTTCGCCTTGTTGAAGGCCATCACCTTGAACGAATAAGAACCATAAAAGAAGTTATCTCCGAGGAACATCGTGGACTTCTCTAAAAAGTTTAGGTGAATGTTATAGTTTCCCTGAAAAGAAATAAATACGAGTTTGAAAGGCTATTTAGAATAACTGGTCGACCTTTGTTTTTTGGATGGTTGGATCAATCGTAAATTTTGTAAAACATTAGATAAGTAGTGTAAGTACTCATATTGTGTCGCTAAATCAGTATTACTTGTTTTATATGCCTTGATGGTAATAATATTAGAAAACGAACTATAGATGTTCTATTGGTATAATACCTTAGGGAAGAGTATTTGTTTTTTAATCATGGTTCAGTTAATATTATATTAGTATCAGTGTGATAGGAAAATAATAACGGTTAGTTAATTACCCGTAGCATGGGCAGAAGTTATTACACCTTTGCTTTTCACTACTCTTTACAAGACTTTCCATTAAACTGTGTTACCGGACTTGGATTACATTTGTTCTTGTGAGAAAAGGTCCCTCCAATAGGGATGTTAACACTAATCACAAACTAACGTTTAGTGTTAATTTTGTGATAATTTCTAATATTAGAATATCAAAAATCACATTTCTATAATTTAATATAAATTAATTTTATTAAAAATGGTTTTAAATGCTATATTTGCAATCTGTTGTCACGTGAGTTCAAACACCGATATTGGCTTATTACGTCACTAACCACAAAACAATCTTATGTTTTGCGGTTAGTGACGTCATTTCAGTCACGTGACAGTTGTTAGTGTTTTAGCGGGAAAATTCATACTAACTCTATTTTTGTATATTTTTTCATCGAAAATACTAACATTTTTTAAATCCAATTTTTTTTATGGTAAAGTAGAATCAATCTTTAAAATGACAGCAATTCCTAAAATTTGTTAACATCCCTATTCAGGGACTAAATCGCATCGTATAATGTTTATTTATTGCAGTTATTCACAAATGATTTTTAATGCTGATTCATGATCACGCTGTTCTAGTGTCTAAACAATGACGCAGTGCTAAATATGAAGCTTTTATCTAGCGGTCGATCGACAAGGCTCGAAAGGGCCTTGAAATAATGACGGTGAAATTGTAACATACAATACAATACAATACAACAACACTTTATTGACACCAACAAGAAAACATAACAAAAGAAACAAAGACAGAAAAGGCACAAAAGGCGGTCTTATCGCTAAAAGCGATTTCTTCCAGACAACCTCTCTTGGACATAACATTTTTTAAAGCATTAACGATGGGAAACTAGTTTTTAAATGAGCCACCTCATTTAAAAACTAGTGTTGGAGAAGTAATGTATAAGGATACGTAGGAAGTACTATAAATAATGTCTATTCTAAAAGTGAATACGACTTGAATAATATCAAATTCAAATTCATTTATATCGACCATTCATTAGTTCCTGGCACAATGCGATAGAATTAAATTGATACACAAATCACATAGTCTTACTTACAGCTTACTTAATTGTGATAAAACATAAATGAGTAAATACGATGGGTAAGTATCACTGGTAAAACGCATTCTCACTGGTATCGCTTTTAGCGATAAGATCGCCTTTTGTGCCTTTTCTGTCTTTGTTTCTTTTGTTGTGTTTTCTTATTTGTTGGTGTCAATAAAGTGTTATTGTATTGTAAAACTTGGACGGTTACAAAACAGATAGAGAAGGCTGAAGATTGTGATGAAATTTGTACTTATTCGTACCTTATCGACTTTACAGTTGTTGCTAGTAAGGTTAAAGGACTCTGCCAAAACAGGGCCCAGAACAAAATGCTGGCAGGGCTTGCTTAGCACGTAGTTCCATAACTTCTTCATAACATTGTTTTGTTGCCTCGAACTTATTACAACTTTTGCCTGGAATTAGATCAACATAAGAATACAATTCTTTGCTTCAACAATGCCTATTTCCCGATTTACGGTTTCGTGTTTTATGGAATGGACTTGAATTTTTTTACAACGATGTTTTATGTGGCTCTATTTTCACGCAGTAACCAAAATGGTTACTGCGATAAAATGAGTATGGCTTTTTTAAGTCTGTAAACGAATGTAGTATCCAGCTAGCTTTCGAATCATAAGATGCGCATTGGTAGATAGACAAAAAAATACATTTCTATTTCATTAAATAAATCTCTAGATGTAAAATGTGTGATGTTTTTGAATAGTAACTACGGCGGCGCGTTTAAAATTTAGATAGATATAATTATTTTTTGCAAAAAACGGGAAAACCGACTTCCATCGTGTACAAAATTCGAATACCGAGTTCGCTCATATTGATGTAAACAATTTTAACATTCTTGTTGATTTTTCAAAAATGCGTCGATTTTGATAAAATTTAAATGGGACCTCGGAAGTATACCCTTTTTAACTAAAAAAGTTTGATTCGGTTCACAATTGGCGAAAACATCGATGAACATACACAAAAAAATACATACAGACGAACATAGAACGTCCTTCTTTTTGGAAATTGGTAAAAAAGAGTGATTTAGCTTCTTTTACGCGTGTAAGGATTATACTCATTTGTTTTGGAGCGTCCAGAATGTTCTAACACAAATGCTTATTACAGATCGAAACAATCGTATTCTGCCGTCCTTTTGGAAAGGAAAAAAGTCGTTTTAATTGCTACGGGTGTTTGTGAAGAGAATTACCCCTGTCACGGGACAGTCTCTGGCAAAATCAAAGCGGAAAATAAGATCTGCGGGATTTTGCATGTTTTCCAGCTTGAACTCCCCGCAATCTCCTTGCTTAGGTCCTTTGCACGTTTCCACTTTAGTCCACACAATTTCATACGGGCCCTGAAAATATAAGCTATATTATTAAAAGTTAAAAATAATTAAAGCATTTAGTATGTTTAAACTTATATCTCATGATCGCGTGTGATAAATCACTTGTAATTTTATTACAATTAGTTAGCAATTTTTGATCGCTTAAAAATATTAATTTGTCGAAAAAATCTTAGATATTGAATTAGGCCAGCTAATATTGAGATGTGTAATGAGGCAGTTTTTGTATTGTCGTGAAAAATATTTTTTTGTTTAAGGTACGCTGACGAGCATTTCTTAAAAAAATACTATCTAGCTATGGGCTAATAAGTAATTTAAATCTAACTTAAATTGCTAGGTATAATAAACTAAGAATGTGTCCATCAACACTTTTCTTATTGTCTCTATTAAGGCGAACACAACAACGTAGTGTACGTTATTGTGTTCTTTAGACGCAGCACTAGCACTATAGCACTATGATTACGAGTTAGCACTCAATTAGCTTTTAAACTAATTCGAACGGTTTTGTTCGTTTACGTGAAAAATTATAGCTTATTGTTTTTGGCTACTCTGACTAGTTGCCAGGAGTATTTTTCGCTAACATAAAACCTAAAACTAATGTTACCCAAATGGGGTCCTCTTATCTTATACCCCGTGGCTTTCAGGCTCATCTATGAAATTGGAGAACTAAATTTCTTTTCATCACCTCGATTCGAAAAGGACTACTTGGTTCGCATTTAAGTGCGCGCAAAGGTGGTGTTTTCTATAAGGAACTTTATAAGTGCGCCGGAATTCTCATTGCCGCGCACTTTTTGAATTTGGAACTAATAATTGCGACGGAATGATCTTTGAATTTGGAAGTATTTGTAATGTTAGTGTCCAGCGCCAAGAAAATGAATGTAAATATACTTAAGTTTTTATTTGTTTTATTATTAGATACCATTTAATTTCAATTTAGTTGTTACTCTACGTGTTATTAAATAATAATAAATATGAGGCGCCTATTATTTTCTCATAGAGGTGATGAAAAGTAGAGTGTACCACTCGGGCGCAAAATATATTTTTGGCTCGGGCGACGTACTTTGAATCCCTCGCTACGTTCAGGATTCTACTTAATTCTACTAAAGAATCCCTCGCTTCGCTTCGCTTCGGATTCAAAAAAGCGCCCTCGCCGTAAAAATATTATTTTGCTCCCTTATGATACAATCTACTATTTTATACAAATCAGTAATAGCCCAGTTACACCATCGTCAATGTAATGATCTACGTTATTTTGCTAACCAATGTTTCTAACCAGAATTTTACACCAAACCATTTTAATAGTTACGTTTTAATCTTTACCAAAGTACCTACTCATGTTCGCGTGTAAAAATAACAGATGTTTCTGTAAATGTTTCTATTAAATTGTCAAATAAACGTGCAATAAAATGAAAACGCAAAGTGTCCATTAAAACGTCCATGAAAAAATACTTACGTAATTGTTTTCGGATTTGCTGAATACAATGGAACGTAAAAACAACAGTAAAAATATGAAGAAATTACCAAAAATTCTCATTGTGGCTTTAATGCGGTCTCTACCAACACTGAAATAAAAATGAATTAGAGAAAACGTAATACATAAACCGCTTTAAATGAAAAATCGCAAAGTACACATTGTTCAAATAATGTCATTAAATATCTAATTTCCGGCTGTCTGTTTGTGTGTAAATAATTACTTTGATATCAATATTGGAGGAAAACGGACTCATTATTATATTTAGTGAAGCGATAAGCATGATTTATTATACCTAGTGAGTAAGTTACCTTCAAATAAATATTCAGACTTATCTTTGCCTCTTATAGTTAAATACAATGAGATAGGGGTGCCTTGTGACCGACGAACCACCGGAGGAGGTATACAATTTGACGCGTATATATATGTATATATATACATTTTTTTATGTATAACCACGCATAACTTTTTACATAGTAATGCGATTTCAGTATTTTTTTTTTATTGGAAAGAGAATCTTCGAAATTGGTCCCATTAAAATTTTATCGAAATCGGCTGAGCCATTTTTGACAAATCAACAATAATGTGAAAAATGCTACATCGATCCCTGCGAAACAATTCGCGAATTCTGTACACGGGTGAAGTCGGTCATACTAATTTTTGCAAAAAATAATCTTGTTCTATCACAATATACATATAGGTGATATTTTTATGCTATAAAAGTGAAGTTATTTGAAAACTTTATTGTTATTAAAGCTTCATAAATATCAACGTTTAAATTGATATTACAGTACTGTATTTAACGCGCTGAATCCTAACGTCCAAGCGGTACATTGGAAATGTATAGTAAAATCCAAATAAGCTCTGGTAAGAACGTCCTGAAATTGAGATGGTGGTGGAGATAAATAAAACTACTTCAAGAATTAATTAACTCATATTATTCAATCCATAAACTAGAACTAAACAACATCTATCCAATACCAAGCTGACGGTCTGCGCTGTATGTATTCACTCCTGTATACTCAAAGCTTAGCAAGAAAAATCAAAAAGCGTTGATCGAGAAGGGTCATTAAGAGTAAATGGGTCCCTGGCAATCATTAGTGCATTTTATTTGAAGAGGGGTGGTGGCCGCACAACCCTGCTCCCTAGGTGCCAGCTAGCTAATGCGTTTCCCCATTACCTGTCACCTCTGCCATCAACAATTCTTTGAGCCAACGCGTTATTGTTTCCCTCGGGGATGTTGGCTTTTCATACTTGAAAATGTTTAAAATGCCGTCTATTCTGGAAGCACATTTTCCTCTTATATGTTCACTAATGCTCGGCAATATACATACATTTTGGTTTTAATATTGGAGACTTTCGTATTATGTTGCGTAATATTTTGCTGTGTGTCTACGTTGACTTGTTATTTTTTATGTTATATCAGTTTTATGAGAAGATTTTATGGATTCGGAATAATCATATTTTCCTCCTTAGGTAGATGTTTTTAACGTTATTTTGCGCTAGGTGGGTCGGCAATCTGATTAGCCAAAGCTGGATGCAAGGCACTACTAATCGATCTAAGATTCTAAACCTATAATTTTTATCTAGTGAACATTCTATAAATTGATGTTAAGGTAATTCGATTGACTTGCAGGAATGTATTTACTCGTATATGCGGTAGAGCGCGCGCCTGAGTAGCTCTATTTGTAAATACTAAACTAGAGATCGGAGAAGTGCTCTTGCTCCGGTCGCACTTGTATCCGAGTCTTCCCGCAGCCCACGACCCCGCCGGCTTATGTGGCAATCGCTGGGCTTACTCTAAATTGCAATTAAACGAAGTTGCGCTCTCACCAATCCGCGCACAGATAGAATGTGAATTGTTTGCGCTATTGTCGGACTACCGTCAATTTTAAACTTGAGAATCCAAGGGACATTCTCACAATCTATGAATGCGCTTCAAAAGCCGAGTCAGCTGGGGGTGAGATATTACGTTTTCATGCACATTTCAAGCGCTCAATCTTCGAGGGATAAAAATGTTATGTAACTTATCATAATATCAGAATTTTGATACGGGGTCGGGATTGATAAGATATGTAGGGGTAATTTAGTCGAATAGATCGACGTCTTGCGTATTCTGCAGCTGGGGAGTTTAATAACGCGTTTGATAAAGACGTGTATCCCGGCGCTGGATGGATGAATGCGAAGACCCTGCCTAATATGAGCGCCCTCGTCGCCGCGGCGGCGACCGCTGTCGGCGGCGGAATAACCTCTCTGTCATATTCCCACCGCATCTCGCCCATTCATATGGATAGTGCGGCATAGTTTACATATTTTGATGCGCGATCGCTTTAATAAAGCCATTAATTTTAATAATCCTCTGCTCGTGTGTTCGGTAGACCTGTTTGCTCGCGGTTGCTTTGCCAACAGTGTGCGCTAGATTTATTTTCTCCATTAAATAAACCTCGATTGTAAATAATGCGCGTTTACGATTAGTTTATGGACAAAATAATGTTGTGTAATGATTCTTATGGAACGCAACTGTTGCCTTGTAGTGGTGCTGATATTGTTGCATTAAAATAAAAGAGTAGGAGAGTTGTAAAAATATTTATTGTTTTATTGTACTAGTAGTTTTAGTTGGCGTTTGTCTATGTATTAAAATACAGACTAAGCTACCTTTTCCCTCCTTGACATTTATTGCTATTTCGTAAGTGCCTACAACAATGTGTCTTTTTACTTATTCATATTCTTTGAAGTTCTACAAATAAGTACTCATAATTCTCATATGTATTTTAACTTATTCAAAATCATAGTTTACGTCTACAGCGTCGTCTTACTTCAAGAATACCAAATAAAAATTACAATATTGTCTAAAGAAATTTGTATTATTCATAAGTAGGATTTCTCATTCTTACTGGAAATAATAAGATTGCTTCTTTTATCACAAAAAAGCTCTAGAAATAACTACTGAAAACGGTTATTCGAATAAACATATTTTTGGTAACAAAGAAGGTTCTGAGAATGTAAACTAAAATATAATATTTAGTCATTCATTGTATAACATTTATAAAAAACATTTTTTTATTTTTAAAAATTATGTTTAAGAATTTTAATTTAATGAAGCCTTTACGTTCCAACAAATTAAATCAGAAGACAAGTGCGAGTTGCAGTCGGGAAGGTTTCCGTAATATATTTAACGGGACAATAGCTTTAAGTTTCTTTTTAAATACCTAGTGCCACTTAATATAATTTCGAAGGACTAGGAACGGAAGTGGCAACATTCCTGGGGTAACGCTTGTAACAAACGCTGCAGATTGGTTCCAAGGAGGTTTCAAGTGATATCGCATGATGGGCGGTGCGAGATGACATATCAGATGTCACTTGTCAGTTGTAAAGAGAGCTTGTTCGAGGAAGGTTGTTGTAAACTGTGATTATATCAGCTCGAGTGGTGATTTTTGATAAAAGGTGGCAGCGTGCTTTACGCTGCTGAACGCCATGTCTTTCGCTTAAAGTTTTCTCTATAATTGTAATCATAAAAGTAAACTTTGTGAAATAAACTGATTGTTCGTGACGTCGCACTTATCTCATAGTCCGCTAAACCCACGCCACACTGAAGCATCGTTGGATCAGATGGTATAAAATCATTACCACATTGAAGCACCATTACTGATGCGGATCCTTTTATGGATTCGACATATTAATGACTTTAATAAAGTATTAACAAGGTCTGATATGTGAAAAATAGCTTACCAATCGGATGTTGTATAATATCGAGAGAATTATCTTGTTGTAAACCATCTTCTGCAATATTGAAGATCTACGTTTGCCTGCGTCAGTAGATAGATCCGTTGTAAACTGATCTCATAAAATGGGACATGTCGTCTAGATCCAGTGGGGACCCAATTTCTCAAAAAAAAAATTTCAACTTCGCGTAACAACGATAATTGCACAATTATTACTCACGGAATTCACGGTAATCACTTATTTAATGCGCTCACATATCACTGCATTCTACAATCTATGTTACATAGAAATGACTCGCGCGCCGTATAAAAAGAAAGCCTCTCTATAATCTCTATGGTCTTGACAGACTTGCAGACGGACATAAGTCAATAATCATATTTGGGCTTAACTTTTTTAAACCCTAAAATGGAAAACGCTTAGATTTGTAAAGAGTTGTTTTTATCGCGGAACAGCACTTAAGGGTGCTAAGCTCGAAGTGTGATGAATGAGGCTGAAGGTCTTTGCTGGTGCGGAACACTGCTCCCACCTCGACATGATTGATAGTGCTTTATGTGACGTCAAATT
The DNA here is from genome assembly GCA_949316475.1 of Hypomecis punctinalis. Classification (NCBI taxonomy): domain Eukaryota; kingdom Metazoa; phylum Arthropoda; class Insecta; order Lepidoptera; family Geometridae; genus Hypomecis; species Hypomecis punctinalis. Next base: position 12,234,635 of record OX438799.1, read on the forward strand.
ACTTCCAGAACCTTCTAGACTTTGTAGGAAACGTTGCGCTGAAGAGTAATAGCTGAACTAGACACGTGCAGTAGCCAGCTAACAGCCTTTCAACCAGCCCCAGCTTTGTCAATCCCACATTTGCAAGTTTAAGTAGATCGGTATTGTACACATACGAGTATATAGCATTTACTGTATACGGTTTTATAACAAAATGTTTGTAAAGTCAATTTATCAATAATATATTCTTTATATATTATTTCATTTAACAGAAGAGAGCGCGGAAAACTGTTATTATCGTTTTTCGATCTACCTCGTCAAATTAGGAGATTCTAAAACGAAAATTACTTCAAAATATGTGTAATTTTTATGCTAAACAAATCCAACATATTATAGTACTTCGAAATTCACATGCAATGGTTTTTCATCTTCAATAACGTTAAATTGCGCGAGTGAGGTGAACTTTGGCGTATTCTCGTAGTTGATTTAGTCCAAAAACTGGATATAATCTAAAGCTGTCGGCCGCTCAGTAGCGATATTAGAAAAGTCTAAGTCTAACAGTGAGCAGTGAAATTCCGATAAAAGTTACGTTTGGACCACTGATCTTTTCATTGTAGCCTGGAAGAAATCGGTCTAAGCGATAAGGCCGCCGGTTGTCGCACTATTTTAATTATATTGTATTCTTTTATTGTTATATTGTAAATTGTGTGAACAATAAAGTGTTTTCTATTCTATTCTATTCATTGTAAAGTTTTTGTTGGTACTTATAAAAGTTTGGTTTTTATTGCAATTAATATTTTACTATGCACATTTGACTCAAACTAATGTAATGTTTTGCCCTTACATTTGCTACACTGCTGGGCAGAGGCCTCCCCTATTTCTTTTCACGAGTCGCGATCTCTCGCAACGCAAAAAATATAATTCCATATTGCACAAGTTAACTAGGAGACAAAAATACATCAAAATATTTTAATTTAAAATTTGCGGTGCAAATGGAAAGATTCTGATGCAAAAGTTTTATCCGGAATCTTCTCAAGTATATTGTAAAATTATGAGACATACTATAAAATGTATTAAAACACAACCGAAAAAAGATCTAGAATATAATCGTTGTCATTACACATGTCGACTTACCCAATTCTTTATTTATCTTTGTGTTACTTAACGTAATGAAAAAGTATCTGTTCAAACATTACCGGAACTACTCCATCTTGAGCATCGTTTCCCTTCCTTTGTTCTTAGAAACTAAACCCTGACTTATTTAGACCGTAATACGTCAGTGGTCGAAAACACCAATGGGATTTCCGCACGGGTCAGAATTTGCTTACTGAACTTGAATTATTTCTTCTGCCCAAACTGCCCGTAGGTACCCTTAAAGGCTCAAACTCTATTAAAGCGAAGCGTACATGAGTCGGACTGAGTCAGTCGATAGTCCGTATGTATACTTACTATATAATTGCCATATTTGCCTTTTTACCGACTTCCAAAAAGGAGGAGGTACTATGTTCGTCTGTATGTATTTTTTTGTGTATGTTCGTCGATACTTTCGCCAATTGGGAACCGATTTAAAAAAAACACATTTAGTTCGAAAGAGCATACTTCCTGAAATCGGCTGTGTCGTTTTTGATAAATCAACAAAAATGTACCACCCATGTACATCATCATCACATCGATTCGTGCAAATTTTGTACACGGTGGAAGTAGGTGTAGCTATTTTTTGCGAAAAATAATTATTGTTGATAAATGAAACGAACGTGACTAAACGATGTTTTTATATTTATTGGTCTCTAAGTGAATGTGGTATTTTTACGATGGCCTTACGGTCTACAATGCTTTACTTATATCTGTCTGAACATCTCTCCCCTTCTCTTAAGTGGAATCAGGGCTAAAGAGGTATTCGCTTTAGCCTACGCATTTACATCTCGTGGACAATTATTAGACAATAGCCCAAAAATAGAATATTATGATGTTACTAAGCCGAAAAAAAGTTATTCACACCACGAACAACTTTGTCTATTTTATTTATTTATTTAAACAAGAAACACCGACAGTATATATATTACATATTACGTAGGAAGAAACAGTTTCATTAACATATGTTACAATTCTGATATACATACCCCTAATGGGTGTTTACAACATGCATATCAATAGTGATTCTTACTAGACTATAGGGTCAACCCGGAGTTCGAAAAAAAATCTGCTGTTTCATACATTTTGTCGGATTCGAGTTGTAATTTTATATGGAACAGCCAAATTTATTCTCGAAATTTGGCCACGTAATATTTTTAATATTAATATTATAATTTTTAATAATCATGGCCTTAATCCCTTTCGGATTAGTATAGCGCAAGTACTTAACCACGTAGCTACTCGTAGGTCTTTATTCAACAAAGAGACCGAGTTTGATCTGTTTGATATTGTTATCGTAGGTATTTATTATACAGGATTAGGACTCGAGTTCTTATGTACCGTTTTGCTAACTAAACTTGACCGATTAACTTCGATTTTGTGGATCTTCGAGCAAGCTTTGAAGCTAAACAATGGCTCAATATCAAAGTTTTCTTCAAAATTGGTTATTGTTTAAGATCGACTTGAATTGAAGGCGTTGCTAGGACTACCATTGGCAAGCTTAATAATGGTTATCGTTATACAGATTGTTCCCATAGACGACGAACATCATTGTCCTTATCATGATGTCAAACTTTTTCTATTGGACCAACTCTGAAGTCGCGAAACCTTTCGCGAATTAAAAATAGTCTGTTTTAATTTAAAAAGTTCATTGCTTAATTTTTCCCACTTTTGAGTTTAAAAGTTAGTCATGATGTTTTGAATACAATAGGTCCGTTGTCAAGAAAAAAGAAAAACGCCCAGTATTATTTAACAACCTCTATAAATCTTGTAACATTCTTCTATTTTGATTACGTCATTTATCGTCCAAATTGGAATGTCCGCTAAGTGAGCCTCGCTACTTTTTCCGTTTGCCCAAAGGTCGAAATTACCTCAACGTGGGATGTTTGCTGAGCGCGCGTGTCGAGTGTTGGGCTGTTGGGCTCTACAGTTGACGATTAACTTTCTTTGGTTCCGTACCCAGAGGGAAAAACGGGTCCTTATTGGCTTGCATCGTCTGCATTTCTCTCTCTGCTAAGTACCTTTAACGTGCTTCAATTTTTGTGTGAGGTGGGAGTCACCACAAGAGGTAAAAATATATAGGACATATATTTATTAAAACTCGCATGGTCGTCTCTGATCCATAATTATAAAGAGTTAGAGATTTAATGTACTTATAGAACAGCTGATTTATAGCAGTTCTACATGAATTAAGCCTTTTCTCATTCTTTTTTATTCCAGTGACAGAATACATGGAGTAAAAAATCTTATCGTGACTTCCATGGTGGAAACGTTAAGATGTTTTACCGACTTCCAAAAGGGAGGAGGTTCTATGTTCGTCTGCATGTATTTTATTTGTGTATGTTCATCGATATTATTGCCTTTAGTAGACTAATATTAAAAATCTTCTTAGTTCAAAACTATATTTTCTCGGGGTGTCGAAATCGGCTGAACCATTTTTAAAAAATCAACAATAATGTAAAAAATCTATACATCTCATTCGAGCGAATTATTCGAATTTTGTACACGAATTTTGTGTGAAGTTGGTTGTGACATTTTTGCAAAAAATAATTATTAATCACAATAAATGAACACACGTGTACTTACAATAAATAAAAATTATAAAATAAAAGTTTGATGAGTACAATACTTTTCTAGAACATATTCGTTGTGTAGAGAAACACCCACGACACCCACTTAGTTCACTTAAACTCAAATAGAAGCGAGCTGGACTTCAATTTTATTTCATTCAAAATCTTCAAATTTATTTAGGTACCCTGTTTTCATACTGCACTCAACATTCACTGACTGCGCTCTACGATACAGGATGCTTATGGTACAGAGGCAAGATTAGCAGCAGCCGGCGCAAGAGGAAAAGGAAATAATTGCAAAAGTAAAGCTTATGAGAATAGTGATGGAGTGAAATTCTCTACGGATGCTACGCACGGAATCAAATGATCGTTATATTAATCGATCTTTATGCTTCAACGTCTGTCTCGGTGTCCGTGATACAGTTTTCTTTTATTTAGTATTTCGTTTAGGAAACGGCTATCATTTGTTTCTTTGTCATGTAGGCTAGTCTAAGGTAACTTATATAAATGTAGAACCAATACAATAACCTACGAATTAGAGCATGTTGTAATCTCTTTGTGCTTTTCTGTCAAAGGACTTACGTTCTTCTAGAATCAAAAGTAGATTGCTAGTCATTTTCGAACTGCTTTTCTGTCTTATGTATTTACTGTGTCCTAGTGCAGGGTCCACTGGTAATTTGGTATATCTGTAATCTTTTGGTAAATAAAACATTTTGTATTATGTATTTTTTTTGTATGCTATTTTACGTTTTAGTTTAAATACAAAATAAAGAGTTTTCTTGAACACAGCTGAAATAAACCACCGTAAAATAATTCAAGCAAATGTTAAACCAGAAATTGGTAAAAAATATGCAAGCAATCATACATTTTAAATATTTTTCGATCATGTTAATAAATAAGTTATTATCTTTTCAATATCAATAATACCTACTTTAATAACAACACTATGTGAAATATTTCTATGAAATATACTATCAAAATATTGCTATTTCAAATTGAATGCATTCCACTGCATGAGCAAGTTTTAGTGTATGTGCTGCGGACAGTAGAGCTATATTGGACTAGTTAGACAAACAATTCTAGCCCGTACCTTTTCGTGGCTTAATATTCTGACATTTCGCTGCCACATCGTTGTAGCGTCCTTTTATTTTGTGCTTTATTTTGAAACTAGCGATCCGCCCCGGCTTCGCACAGGTGCATTATACTTATAAACCTTCCTCTTGAATCATTCTATTTATTTAAAAAACCGCATTAAAATCCGTTGCGTAGTTTTAAAGATATAAGCATACATAGGGACAGACAGACAGGGAAGTGACTTGGTTTTATACTATGTAGTGAGTAGTGATAACCGTATTATGGCAACTAGACTTTTCGATGACATAGCTGTCATTACCAATAAGTCAGATTTAGTCACACTGAGACACATCTTCTGTTTCTATACCCTATCCGCGATAGGAATTGTCTTTAGACCGCTCACGCCTATGAAGTTTCGTATTTATAAGTCAAAATTCCATCTAAACAGTATTGTACTTCATGGATGATTATGACGATTAGACGATAGTGATGTGCCCCACACCGATTACTGCGATTGTGCCATAGATTTCAAATAATCGGTAGAAATAAATGCTAATTTGTAAATAAGATGTAATAATTATGCTACTTATACCTACAGAAATACCACAAACAATTTTTCAAGTTGAAGCCAAAGAATTAAAACAATGTTAACTATATTTAAGGTTTTCCTTTCTTCTTAGTATAAGGTATACAAATACTACAACTAAAATAATTTAACTCCATTTATTAACATGAGGCGTCATAATCATAATTTATACTTACCTACTAGATTCGTCCGATGAGTCTTCAGTAATATAATATTTTTGATTATCAGCTCTTGTGTGCACAAATTAGTAATCCAAATTGCAATGATACACTAACAGTACCTACTGATTTTGAAATCTTATCATCGTTTTGGCATGAACTATTTTTGGGAGCTATATACCAATACGGTTCTTTCGAGTACTTCGTCGTTTCAATTCAGAGTTTTCGATACTCTTACAAAATGAGCCAAGATCTTTTTGGCAAGCGTTTGATATCGATGACTGTACTTGTAAGTCTCTTTTGCAAAATACAATGACATAATGGTTCGATTCCGTGTTAAAAAGAATATTGGCGGCAAAAACTGAACTAATGTCATGAATTTTAAATGGAAAATTAGCCATTCCATCTGTCTAACCTTACACATAATCTGCTCACCTCTCTCACACCCTTGAATTTCTGAGGAGGGTTTAAATTGCATGTTTTATTTACCAATACGATTGCATACAGTGGTAAACCGCTGTTTTCTACGCTTACAATAATTTGACATGAGATCATTTCGCCAATTCCAACAATAAAAGCACAGGCCCGCTATTACTAATCCAATTTTCTTTCTGCACAGACGCTATAGCAAGGTTAAATGAAAACAATACCTTAAACGACAAAGACATACCCTCCTCACATGGCATTCGCTCCGAAATGATGGGAATTCTGTAATGCCTGTGAAAGTCACGAGTGGTTAGTAGTTATGTGGTGCCTTTATAGTGCCTATCTATTCTAGATTGGTCACCGGCTCGAGACCTGCATTCCTGTGCTTGACCTCGGACCATCTGAATGGTTATCATTCTCGACCTGACATCCGTTTATATTCTGGACATATACCGATACATTACAGTAGCTAAACTCGTAATGAATTTTCAAATCTTATATTCTAACTTTCTTTGCCGTACTAAATGTATGGATCAAAATAAATATTTGACCAGCTTCTCTTACTCCATCAAACTGAAATTCTGCATATTGCATATACGTGCCAAAAGTGTCTTCATTATCTTTTTTTGTATAGCGACATGTACGAGTATTTACTGTAGTTTAAAAAAAAATCATTAAATCATAAAAACCTTCTCTATACCATTGCTGGGTATAAGCCTCTCTCTTACGGTGACATTTTCTCGATCCTGTGATAATGAAAAAATCAAATCGATTAAAAGTTGACGGAGATGAGTAAAAACTCCAATCAAATTAGATCCTGCTAGTTTTATACAAAGCTCCAAAACCGCCGCGCCAAGAAACCAAAATTTAATCGTGGGTGCTCAAGTCAACTGGCCAAATGCAGTGAGTGAATATCACAAATCTATAAGGACTATTTACTTTGGAGGCCAGCCAGAGAGTCAGATACCCGGATCGAGCTCAGAATAGATGTCATTTGAACGGCGTTGAAGCCGGTTATTTTGTTTTCTATGTTTCCGTGCTATATCATGTCTGTTCACAAGAATACGAATAGTCAGTTAAGATGTTGTCTCCTTGTTCGTAAATCGTGACCGTCTTGAACTTTATACATTTAACACTACTGATATGCAACTGATAAAACTATCAATTAAACCAGTTTTGAATTTCGGATAGATTATGATGACACAAAACATAGATGTCAAATTTATTACCCCTTCTTGTTTGTCGTCCGCGGGTTAAACACACTTCACATAACGTGCAACGGTAGGTTTATAAAAAACCTAAAAGGGTTAAACAAGGGATGTAAGTTAGTTTGAAAGTTCGTCACAACTTTGCTTTGTATTTCCGAGGCTGAAAGCTGCTCTTATTTCTGCAAATAGTACGAAGTACAAAATCATTGCGCACTCGTACACATACGATACTATGTTATTCAAATAACTAGAGATAAAGTTGGCGTTTCCGGCAAAATGTTTGTAAATATCCTTAGATATTCATAGATTATCTCAAAAACGAAGAATAGACTATATCATTAGTCTACATCTACGATTGCCTCGTATCGCGTAAAACATGAACGCTAACGTGAATAATATTATCAAAGCAATTAGAATACGACAAGGTATCATGGCACAGAACATCGTTGACTACATACTAACAGAGTAGCTTAATCTAATTTAGTTATGCACAAGGACAGAAATGCATGTATCTCAGTAATCACATCATAACATAACACTATCTTGTAAGCTACCTGGTGTTATTATATCTCAAGTCTATTAGTGTTTGCTTGTACATAGCCTTGGAATGTTCAATTAATAATTATAACAAAAATACTTAATCCACTTTTGATTATCTTAATTTCATCTGTAAAATGTCCACCGCTGGAAATTGGCATCCTGTAAAGATTTCCAACTAGCTGGTGGGGAGCGCCTAAATATTATCCTTTTTATCAGGTTGTCTGACCATCTATTTGCCGGTAATCTATCCTCCAGTCAGATAACTCAGCAGTTTGGAAAGTTTTAGTGGCAGTGAGCAGGACATATATTACAGAGAGCTTAGCTAACGAGACCGGGAAGTTGTTGTTGTTATTCTACAGATGATTATTCGCAATTTGGACGCCTCCATTTTCAAACACCATTATTCTTTTGAAGTGTGACGACAAAGTTGCCTTTGCTTAATTATATCGTTTCATCTGGAAGCTTCATGAAACTTATAATTTTATTTGTATTTTCGGTCGCAAGAAAATATAACATCAAAAGTTTTGTCAAACCGTCAAACTTTCAATAGAGTTTCCGAAGCTTATAAACTCGCCGGAACGGGGGCGGAATTTTTAATGATTTACCTTCAGTCTCAAGATTTTTGTCAATGAATTTCCTCGGGTTTGTACTAGTAGGTATGTTTTATTGAAATTGATTTTTAAGAGCAGGTAGGTATATTTTTCAAATGAAATAAATCACGTGGGAGTTACCTACTTAGTAAAATAAACCACGTACGTACTCGTTATCGTATGACGTAGTTTTTTGTTAACTTTATTTTCTAAACTACATTTAAAAGTATGTGCATTTAACAAACACTATGGAATTCGTCGGCCCAGCTTATGCGCTGGGGCAGTAAAAAAAACAAAGACCGATAACATTCAAAATGTAGAGATGAATAAAATGATACTAAACCACTAGGCACAATGTCTATGTTATACATTGTTTTGCGGTAAGAGAATGTTTAGGTAGGTGGTATTTACAATTTTTTCAGTACTTAACAAATGAAACTGCTTAAAAGACTGATTGCCCGAAAATATCTATGCATATTTAACATATCAAAATATCTTCCATTACCTTATCTAGGTCTCAGTAAAAGTAGCACCGACATCACTGTTATTTCCTTTGCATTTGAAAGCTATTGCAGATTACATTACAACTCTCCCAGGTAAGTTATGCTTGTAATACATCCAAAACAAAACCGTATATTCTTTGAAAACTAACTTGAAGTTTGAACATGAAGCAGAGATGATATTTTCAAGATCTCTTTGTCGACGTTAAAGAAAATAAGTTACATTTTTCTTCTGATGTTAGTTATGTTGTTTTTGTGACTATTGCCGTAGAGCCTTTTGTACTTGAAAGGAAATCTAAAGGAATAGATAGAACTGCCGAAATAAAGTATTTATTTTGTTCGCATGTAGATATATTTGCGCCGTGATTTTCAATATATCTCAAGTTATGTACAGGTGGGTTAGTGGTGCGATTCTTTGCGTCAATCCAATCCATCAGCCATAGGAAGTCCACTGCTGGACATAGGCCTCCCCTATGGATCTCCAATAAGACCGCTTGGAAGCGGCTTGCATCCAGCGCGATCCCGCGGTCTTAATGGGGTCATCCGACCACCTTGTGGGTGGACGTCCTACGCTGCGCTTGCCGGTACGTGATCTCCACTCGAGAAATTTTCGATCAGTCATCAGTCCTCCGCGCTATGTGCCCTGCCCACTGCCATTTCAACTTGCCGATCCGTTTCTTTGCTTAGTTACGTTCAATTTCTCAAGCGCGATATAGCGATCTCATCAAATTTTCCACTTGATATCGAGTGCTCGTTGTCACATCGTCTCCATCAAGCTTCTCGCTCAGTGTTGAGCCTGTTTGATCCTTTTCGTAAATTGTGTGAATGATGCCGGCTGATAATTCCCAGAGGGACTGTATATTGGGTATTGTTGAAGTCTTGGAACTTCACGGAGAGTTGCTTTTCAGCCACGACTTTCGGTACTGTTTGGATCGCTTTCTCAAATGATATTAAATTTATTTTGGTATTTAAATTGCTATTAACGTTACCACCGGTATGGACATTTTACGAGTATGCTTAGGGAAGCGAATCATATAACAAAAAGGATGTTACAAATGAGTGTGAATGGATACAGTAGTAGGGGACGACTGAAAAAAATATGGATTAACTGTTTGAAAGATGATTTGACTGGCCCCACGTAAATAAGTGGGAATAAGCACATGATTTAAATCGCGAATAAATTCAGTCTCCCTGTAACACATTGGAATAATCATCGATTTGAGTTCTTAATTACTTGGGAATCATTTTTGACCGACGAACCACCGGAGGAGGTATACAATTCGACGCGTATATACATTTTTTTATGTATAACCACGCATAATTTTTTTTATAGACGTTCGATTTCAATAATTATTTTTTTATTGGAAAGAGTATACTTTGGAATTGGTCCCATTTAAATTTCATCGAAATCGGCTGTGCCATTTTTGATAAATCAACAATAATGTGAAAAATGCTACATCGATCCGTGCATAATATTTGCGTTCTAGCGATGCGCCTCGGCTTCACACAGGTGTATTATACATATAAACATTTCTTTTGAATTACCCTATCTATTATAAAAAAATCCGTTTCCGTCAAACTGCATCAAAATCCGTTGCGTAGTTTTGAAGATATAAGCATACATGGGGACAGACAGCGGAAAGCGACTTTGTTTTATACTATGTAATGATTCTGTACACGGGAGAAGTCGGTCATGCTATTTTTTGCAAAAAATAATCGAAACTAGTAATAAGACATAAGCTCTGTGATTGCTCTTGTGGCGGCGCGCGACGCGCGGCATTCAGCGCGGGTCGCATCGTACTGGACGTGTGCGCCGACCGCCGTCTCGCCGTGGAATGAAGGGGGCGTGGCTCTGCGTATATTTATAACAACGGCCGCGCGAGGCGCAAGCAATGTTTTGTAAATATTTTATTTGATTCTTTGTAAAATAGTTCAAATAAATAGATAGATAGGTCCGTAGTTTTATTTCCCTTAGGTTAACTAGAAGTTAGGCATGAAATAGTATAGGTTTATAGCAATTGAAATATTTTAGTACGTAAGTGTTTTCTAATCGGTAAAGCTTTGTTATAGAATAGTAGGATAATTATTATTATTACATTAGGTTAGTAATAGTATATAAGAGACAGAGATGTGAAATAAAAACAGGAAATCTCGAATCATTCTTTCATTTACTCTTGACCGCAGCTGACGAATAGGGTCCTACACTCTGCTATTTGAATTAGGTACCTACCAACTTATTGATGTAAAAAAAAACAAAGAACTGAGGTTACACGAGGTCGGTCTCGTGTCGGTAGATACGTCACTAAATTCTCTTTAATCAATAAAATTAGATTCGCAACTAGGGATATCAAACCCGAAGAAGGTCCGGAGATTAACTCAATATACGAACGGGTTACTAAAGTAAGTAAGTTCGTATAGGCCGGGTGGCTAGCCCTGGTGTCAGAGTTTTGAAGCCGCCTGACAGCCTCTGACATGGCTAAGCGGTTAAAACAACCGGGACCTACAATTTAACGGGTTACTGAGCAAGATTAAATTTAGTAACTGGAACACAAGTTAACAAATACGAGGTAAAAAAACCTATAGATAGTAGAGGTATGAGTATATACGGGGACACGTTACGCAAGACCGGATCTCCTGGCTAGAGCGCTTCAATTAAAACCACCCAAGTTTGTTTAAATGTTTGTGTCGACCCATACAACTAAGAGTTACTGCACGGATTTCGCTCTAGATAAACATTCGACCTAATCTGCCCTCACATTCCGGGATAAAACGAAATTGTTTTTGCCCATACAGTACGCGCGAGCTTGACAAACGGCGACTCTTCGCCGAACAAATAAGAAGTATTGACAAATATTTGATACAGTAAACTTCCGACTACACTGCCCTATTTTCTTTGCAAAACTATTTCCGATCAATGAACACGGTTACGTAACCCGATTTCCGATGGTTTAATGGTATTAAGCTGCGGTCTGGGATTTAGGTTTTACCTTGGGTCGGGGAACTTGGAACTCCGCCTTTGGAATCGACATCTCATTCCAGTTACCGCTCCTCTCGGATTAACCCTTGACGCCAACTACTAAGACACTATCGTCAAACTAATTACTTAACTACCCTTCATTCAACAAACAAGGTGACTACCAAAATCCCTTTTCAAGTAAGTCAATGCTATATTTATCCTTCACCAGGAGCGGTCCAAATATTCTTTCGAATTCGTATTTATTCCGAGAATATAATCCGCAGCTGCCGTTAACGAGAAAGTGTTATCCTTACAAATCTGCGAGTCTATCCGAGCGAAACAAATCTTATTAGAATTAGTCATAATCCAAACATGGTTAGTCACTGAGAATTCTGTGTTATTTATGTAATTCTCGAGTAAGCCGTTTAATCGTCCATCGCGTACTTAATGTTTGAGCTCTCAGGGTAGGATAAGGAGCCGGGTGGCGGGAGACGGGTCCCAATCTGGGGGTTGGCCTCCTTCTGCCAGCAAATCTGTGCCCGCCACACGCACAGGTAGTGTCACGGCTCATTAACCTAACTTTATGGTCGCCAAATCACTCCGTCATGAATAAACAAGACGTAAGCTTATGACCTCTTAAGGCTCAGCTAATATACAGTATTTGTCTGCCAAAATAAGCAACATTTTCGAAGAAAAACTCAGAAATTCCCAGCTAATTAAATTTGATACTCATTTATCTAGCGGCGATAATTTTACTCTAGAGTTGAATTTTTGCTTCATGAAATTAGATATTCTGGTAGTCTGAATTCTGAGCCAATATTACAAATAAACGGTTTCTACCGAATATTACGTAAGTATATTTAAATATTCATTGTGTATATCGTTGCTAAGTAGATAATTCACAGAGAACGGGGAGGTATGGCTTCGTAAAAGTGAATATAGTTTGTTGGTTATCTCGGTGCGGTTCTAAAGTCTAGGCATGAAAAACTTTACAGGGATTTAGAATGAAGCTAGATTAAATTTATTCGCCGCATTAAAACTTTTCATAAAACAAGCGATCGTGGTTATTATCTCACGCTCTTTGTTAAATATTTTAAGCGTCTTTCTTTATTCGTTATTGGCGGTGACGGTGATTTTAAAGTTGGAGAATCGTCGCTTTATGGCAGTTATATTATCTCCAGGCCACGAAATTAATGTTTCCACGAAATGTTTACGGATTGAAACAATTTTTATTTATTGGTACCTACAAGAACTCTGCATCAAGCAGCGTCCATCATCCGTAGTACAGTCTCGAATACTTACTTTTAACTTACTTCGGACACGTCTCACGACGAGGTAGTCAGTCCATAGATAGTCCGTCTTGTCGTCCAGGGCAAAGTTGAGGGCACAAGACCACGCGGAAGGTCGCCCATAAGATGGACCGATCAGATAAAGTCTGCTGTGGGCGGGCCCGTGTATGAATGTACCAGTTTGACGTACAATAGAGAGAGATGGCGAGACATCGTGAGGCGCATTACATCTGCCCCTGCCAATAATAATACTGCGTGATGACCACAACCGTTCTGTCAAGAGCGCAACGATCAAGAAGAAGGTACCCTGTTAAGGACACAGCCTTGTTAATTAATTACGCAATTATCTTTTTTGCGACAGACTTTTCCTTTATAGTAGAGAGTTTTCTTACTGGGCAATATTTAAAGCTAAATACTAAGTAATTAGCAATACGCACTGTTTTGGAAAAAAACGTTAATATTACATAGTTTTTTTCAAGCTTTAATTGCAAAGCTGATGAATATAATACAATTTATTTATTTATTTATTATAAGCATATAATAGTGATTCCGAGCTTGAATATTAAAGAATTGAGAGATTGTGATAAATCTCTACAATTTAATTATACAAAACTCTTCGAAAAATCTGACCTCCCTTCTCGGGTATGCTGACCAGGATATACCAGCTAATATCATGTTTTCATGCCAGAAACAATATAGCCTGAGTATTTATAGTTTTAATTTCATAATTAAATCCCTCCTTTAAATGATGCACTCAGCATTCTAGATTTCGCCAGTTGGCTTTTCAAGCCAATTTTCAAAAGTGGAAATCAATTTGACGATATTTTCTGATTCACTTGCAAAATGGTACTATGTTTAACTAGTTCAGCTAAATGTCTGTTAAATTGCTCTTAATTGATTTCAAATACAACTTGTCTGATCGTTTGCAGAGTTAGATTTTAATGGTAATTTTTGTAAAAATAATTATACATTTTGTTTCATAATAAAAGGATTACATTAGTAAATTTGTCCAGTAGTTACCCTTCATATTTAAAAGTTTGTAGTAGACCAGTCACACAAACAAGAGGCAAACTTTTCACTCAATTAACCTAAAGCAGAAGTTTAGATAGAAACTGTGGTTGGTATAAGTAGTATTTTGTAGAAGTTTTGCCTCTCCCGTATCTGCGTATTTCGGGTGCATATTTAAAAAGATATTAGGAGAAAATAATATTACACATAATTTACACATATTACACACACTTCTTCTTGTTCGTCCTCTTCATCACTGAAGGTCTTGAAATGCTCTAACGGAATCAGTAACGAGCTGCTTCCACGCCGCCCTATCTTCGGCTTTGTTCAGAGCAGTGGAAACTGGAAGCCCGGTTATTAATTTAATCTGATCAGACCAACGGGTAGGTGAGCGTCCACGTGGTCTTTTGCCATCTACTTTCCCAACTACAACCAGTTTCTCAAAATTATCTGGCTGCCTACGGGCGATGTGCCCAAAGTCAAGACTCGTTGATAACAAATGGTGGAAAGCCTAGTTTTAATCTTAAGTTGCTCAAGAATGGAATTATTGATGCGTTTTGCTGCCCATGGTATGCGTAACATTCTCCTCCAACACCACATTTCAGAAGCTTCGATCTTTTTCCGGTCCAACGCGTGAATTGACCATGATTCGGAACCATACAAGAATATCGCAAATACCAGCGTTTTTACAAGTCTCATTTTGGTTGCGTTGGACATATTCCTGTTTCGCCAGATCTTCGTCATCTTGCCCATAGTGGCTTTCCCCATCTGTGGACTGTGTCCCCAGTTACACACACATTTACAGGTAAATAAAAATCAACACACATATTTAATAAGTAGGTATACATTCTCACACGAACAAGATACCTTATAGAGGCATAGTTATTGACTCATGTAATAATTCAAATCACGAAATTAAGGCGAATCACTGAATTAAGCCGATCAAAATAATTTCACGGAAAATTTTCATGAGAGACAAATATTATTTTTTGACCGACGAACCACTGGAAGTATACAATTCGACGCGTATATATATATATATTTTTTTTTATGTATAACCACGCTTAACTATTTATAGTGGTCCGATTTCAATAATTCATTTTTTTTTTTAAAGAGTATACTTCGAAATTGGTCCCATTTAAATTTTACCGAAATCGGTTGAGCCATTTTTGATAAATCAACAATAATGTGAAAAATGCTCCATCGATCCGTGCGAAATATTCGCGAATTCTGTACACGGGTGAAGTCGGTCATGCTAATTTTTGCAAAAAATAATCTTGTACTATCATACTACCTGTTTTTGAACCACTTATTTCAATCACTTAATGAAATAGATCCAAAAACAATATATGTGTGAGCCATGATGTTTGTACAAGATACATATTTTTCAGATTACCCCCTGAAGTCCAACTCCAATCAAATTTCCGGTGTTTATTCAAGTCAACCCTTGTAAAACCACACACGAAATGATGTTAATTAAATATTAGAGCTTGCCCTTTTATGTCATACCTATATCGTTTTAATTTAAGGATGAAAACCCACGGAACACTTCCGTATTGGTTGTTAATTAGCCAACTTGAAAATTAAGAATATCAATAAAAGTAATTTGTTGAAGGAAATGTCCCAGAAGTTTGTACACTTCTTTGTGAACAAATTTTATTGGATTACGTTCTGTTGCAACCTTTTGGGTACTGTTTAAATGATTTTCTTGTATTTTAAACAATGGCCTTAATGTTACACTAAGCGCACTCAGCTGTCCAAATATTCAAAGATTTTGAATCGTTCCGACTTTATTTGGTAATCCAGTCGAGATTGTTTAACTAATTATAATTATTAGTTATAGCTTATTTATAATACAATTCAAAATTGAGTGTAAAGGCCGATGGGAGATTATCCTGATGTAAGAGATTGTAATTTCTAAGCCACTGACTTAGTGATCAGTTTTGTAAGTTAAAAAATTAGAATCCTTGCAGTTTCACCTGTTTCATTTATCTAGAGACGCGAGAGCGCTTGGTTATGAATGCCAGTTGATGATTATGGCTCCATTGTTGATTTGGTTTTCGGCTACTTCAGAGGTACCTAAACGATAATTGTAGATTACGTCTGTAGCTTTACAATAGTGATGGCCACCGATTGTATTATGAGCCTTATTACAAGGTCTTGAAACACTCATATTCACACTCAACTGTCACTCGACGTCGCGTGTCCACACTGACAGGTGGGAATAAACCTATCTAGATTGCACGCACTCAAACCAAATTGCACTTTTTTGGAACAACCATTGTTAGTATACAGGGTGATTGGTAAACAATTAGCATCCTTTTGAAAAACTTTTGTTCAACGACTCTTATCAAATCTAAAAAATATCATTCACCCTTGACAAAATGTAAGGAACAGCTGATTTATTTTTTTAAGTTTTACAAAAGTAGCAGAACAAAAGTTGTTAGTTTTGATGTACAGAATAAGCTCCTAAAAGGATGCTAATTGTTTACCAATCACCCTGTATATTTTTTGTGACGGAATCGGTGTAATAATTCTGTAAAAATATGTGCCAAAAAGTGGTTCATCATTTCACGATATCATCATGAAGTGAGAGTAGAACGCTCTTTCCCCTTATTTAATATGCGTAGGTAGAACGTGTCAACGAAAGCGTAGGTACACTTATGAATCTTATCGATCACTTTCATATTGGCAGTTTCTTTTCCTTACGCGCGACTGCTAAATATAAAATCTACAAGGAGCGTGAGACTTTATTGAACATACTTTCGGGCACTTATTTTATCGAATATATTTATACGCATAGGGAAAACTTTGTAGACAAAGCACAATAAACGGATTGATTGAATAATAAAATTTAAGAACTTCTGATAATTTGGGAAGCATGCTAGTGATGGATGCTGCACACACGGTGTTCAAGAGTAACGTACATTGCTAGTGATGGATGCTGCACACACGGTGTTCAAGAGTAACGTACATTTGTGCTTATAAATGAGAAATGTTAGATTAGAGTAGACAGAATAGCTTATTTTCTTCATCTGCGTGAAATGTCGAAAAATTAATTGGCAAAAACATTTTGGTGAAAATATTAATAAATTCGAAAAATGTTTAAATTCTTTTGTACGGAATTTAAGACAATCTGGAAAGCATATCTACCAGTCACTAATTGTCGATGCTGCACACGCAGGTTAGTGAATTTGTGCGGATAAATGAGAAATGTTAGATTCTTAAAAAATGTCAAGTCGATCGTTAGATTAGAAGATATAATTAAATAGATAGAATGGTTTATTTTGTTCATAGTACCTATGCGCAGAAATGTCGAGAAACTAATTGTCAAAAACATTTTAGTGAAAATATCGTAATCTCGAATGAAAAATGTTTAAATTCTTTAATAATTTAGGCAACAGGTAATTCTCGAATAGGTAAGGGAACATCTGTCGAAAAGGTGTCCGGAAAAGTGACCCGGAAAGCGAACCTAAGGTGAGGACGCACTGGGAGCCTATTGACTATTGAGGGATTCTGATTCGGGGGACGGCAGGTTTTTTGACTGCTTAGGCTACGCCAAATTTACGTAGAAATGAGATATTTTTTTCTAAGAAATGACAAAATCAGGGACTTTTATCATTTGTAGTAATAACAAGTCATCGTAAGTGAATAGATGAACTTTGTTGTGTATTGTTACAATGGAATGAATGTAATATAATCCAGCTGTGTATCTTTTCAAATAATTAATATTGGATGGGTTCAGGTCTACCAGTCTTTACTAACGTAAGTTTGCTTTCAAAATGTTTTATTTATAGTTGCTATATGTACACAGTCAAACATAAATAGCATCTTACAAACGGATTAAATCCAACACATATAAATGAAAGATGTCCACAATTTACAGGAAACCGACACGCGACTAACCACGAGCGCGATAATTAGTCAAACAAGCTCATTCGAAATCCTCTCACATATTGAATCGAACCCAATTTCTATGTAATTGGCTTGCTAATTATCGTTTCGCGATTCGCTGAATATATGTCCTGCAATGTTATGAGTGCTTAGTACCGCAACCGCTCGCGCTGGCCCGTTTAGTTTTAATTCTAAATTGTGCAATAATTATTGAATATACTTTTTTTGTAGTTTTATTGCATTCGGATGATCATGATAAGTATTTTTGACCGACGAACCACCGGAGGAGGTATACAATTCGACGCGTATATTTTTTTTAATGTATAACCACGCATAACTTTTTTTGTAGTAGTCCGATTTCAATAATTCTTTTTTTATTGGAAAGAACATACTTCGAAATTGATCCCATTTAAATTTTATCGAAATCGGCTGAGCCATTTTTGATAAAACAACAATAATGTGAAAAATGCAACATCGATTCGTGCATAATATTTGCGTTCTAGCGATGTGCCCCGGCTTCGCACAGATGTATTATACATATTAACATTTCTCTTGAATTACTCTATCTATTAAAACAAACTACATCAAAATCCGTTGCGTAGTTTTGAAGATATAAGCATACATGGGGATAGACAGCGGAAAGCGACTTTGTTTTATACTATGTAATGATTCTGTACACGGGTGAAGTCGGTCTTGCTATTTCTTGCAAAAAATAATTATTTCTGAAGGCTCTGAGCTAGATTTTCAAGAGAATTAACATAGACAGACAGAGAGGCAGAACTCTTTATTGTTTGCTCATAAATATAAATAATTATAACAAAAGGTACAAAGTATACATCATTGACCTTAGTCTTTTAAAACTTATTTGCGCATTGTTGTCGGTAAGCAGATACAATACAATCTAACTTTATTGTACACTAAAAAACTACCTAAATAACAATGTACATAATATTCTTAAAATTAGGTGGTACAAGGGCGGCTTTATCGATATGATATATTTATATTGTAGATATGAAGGGCGTAAGAAAATCATTGTGAGTAAACCTACTTGAATGAGAGCTTTTCGTGTATTAGGAGATCTGTGGAGTTTGTTTCATTTGGATACACCGAAGGACTACAGTCTAACCCGTAATGAAAAACCCGTGCTCTGTTGTGGAACACGGCCTATAACGATTAATATTCTAAAAAGACGACTATACTAAGAATCTCCCTCTTAGAGGTCAGTTGTCGCTTAAAAAAGGCAACGTTAAAGGACAAACAGCAAAATCACAAACTCCATAAAGAAATATTCGCGTGGGCCAGCTATTTGAATAAATATCAAGAGGGAACCATTTTTCAACCCGCTGGTGATAATAATGACGCTATTTATCAACGACTCAAAAGGGTAGGTAATTATTATCGCTGTATTTGGGCGGTTTCGTTTGTTTCCTTACACTTTTTGCGTGTGATATATTCGAGCTCGACGGCGACATAGCTAATGGGTAGGTCATCTCGTTTGGCTGCGGGGAATGCCTCCGAATGATTTATTGTTGTGTTGAATATGCATGTCGTGATGAAAAACGACGAAAAATCGTGCGAGAATGGGATCGGCTGTGAAAGCTATGGAGGTTTCTGGCTGTGGTCCATGTTCGTATAACTCTACATCTACTAGTATCGGCTCGCTATCCGCTGCGCTTATAGTTTTCACCCCTTAAAGTATAATTTATTATTAGGTATGTTATTTTTTTTCTTTTATTTCGAATAGGTTTGCGTTTGACAATGATCCTTTATCCTTTTGGTACAGTCAGTATAATGATCCTTTTATTGTACTGTACCAGCCTTTTTTTAATAGTCCATTGCAGGACGTAGGCCTACCTACGAAGGGTGATTGGTCCATATCCACCACGCTGGCCCTGTGCGGGTTCGTGGATTCACATACGCCATCGAATTTCTTCTACGGACGCATGTTGGTTGCTGCATATGTCCGTAGAAGAAATTCGATGGCAAATGTGAATCCATCAACCCGCACTGGGCCAGCGTGGTGGATATGGCCCAATCAGGCCCTTCGTGGGTAGGCCTACGTCCTGCAGTGGACTATTAAAAAGACTGATATAGTAAATTATATGCTTACGCGCTCGCCGAAGAGTACGTCATGTATACGACAAAACTCACACTCAGCATACAGGAGAGAATGACCGAATGTTCAAGAACATCGGCTAAGTTTCATTGCCCCTACGCGACAGTTCGCGGAAGTCGTTAAGAAGATAAATCACAAACCACACTCTCTCATAATCCTTTTAACTCTTTAAGTGAATGCTTGTATTGTTATTCTTTCTCATGTTTAATACATCCGTTGTATAATAAAGTAAATTACTTACCAAGTTGAGAAGTGGGTCGCGGACTTTATTCAAATTAATAGCTTAAGGAAAGATATTCATTATGCGCAAGTTTCGGTGCAAGTTGTCGTAGTGACAAAATTTACGAAGTCTGAGACGTTCGAGGTGCAGCCGAGGGTATACCTTAATAGTAACGAAACAATAGCGGGGAAGTTTTACTGGGATTGGCGAACCGGTCGCACTCCACTGCCTCGCCGCGCTCCCGTGCCCATCAGGGCTGCCTGGGTGGAATTTAAAATTTTCCCAAATCAAATATTTCTTTTATCATATCTGGAATGACAAATTTCTTTTACAAAGAACCTCTGCTCTACTCTCTGTCTCTGTCTTTCTAGTTTTAGTCAAAATGCATTTGATAAAAAGAAATGTAACAAATATGTACGTTATACAATACTACCTTGTATCAGACTTACCTGATTGGCATAAAATATTCACAATTTTTACACTGCGTAATTCGCATTACACATTACAAACAACATTATCTTTATATGCACATGCATATTTAAAACGTTGAAAGAATAATATTTGTATGCAACAATAAAATACAATTTTCATTCAATAGGGATGTTTACTGGGTATAAAAGTCATTATTATAATTAGTCCGTCAGTTAAATTATTAAAAAATATTGGATGAATATTGGATTATAAAATATACGTTATTTTATTTTGTTAATCAAGCAATTCATGACAATATAAACCTTCTCAAAATTTGAGAGTGGGGTCTCGTGACGGCTCTAGCCGGTACATTTAGTAGCCGTCAGTGACGTCACGCGGAACTTTAACGGGATATATCTTCATCAATTATTGTTAAATTGACAAAAGAAAAAACACGTGTCTAATATTTTTTGACCATCTATTTGACGGACTAATTATATTTATTTTTAGTGAACAAGCCTATTTTCGAGTAAAATGTTTGCCTCAAAATTAAACGAAACCTTTTCCCCTAAAACTGAGGAAACTCCCGTACTCTCAACCCTGGTGCCCATTTAGTACTACGGTCTAGCAGGCATGCCTCGCTATGCAAACTCACATAATTCTCGCTTGAACAGTTACACTGTGTCTTGCCTAAAATAGGAAGAGCGTTGCAACGAGCAGCTTGAACCGAGCGGGACCTGTGTAGAGTACCCTCATAAATCATATCTACTAATTAAGAACAGGTAAACGTGCACCGGTAACGCACGCTTGATTAAAGCTCGCTGTTCGCCGATTAAACCCGCTTTACTTGATGAGGAAAATAAATATATACACGGATTAGCTTCCTTGATAAGCAAGAAACATGTTTTTTCGTCATATTTTCTTAAATCTTGTCGGAGAACGTAAGAAGATTCAGAACTCTAGATTAATACACGAAAAAAGTTTGCGATTTGTTAATCGCAAATACTTTTTTGTAAAAATACGTTTTTGCAAATACGTTTTTGTGTAAGCAAACATTATAAGGAAGAAAAAATATATGAATCAGGATAATCTCGAAAACGGTACTTGAACGTAAATTTCCCATGAATTCTTACTATATGATTTTCATCAGTATAGGAAAGCATACTTAAAATGTAGGATATATCGACTACCTAATTATAATTTTTGTTTACTTCTATCATCAGAGCACAATCTAACGCACAACGAAAAAACTATTTTGTAGTGCTAATTGCATGATACTCTAAAACAAACACAAAACATAGAAATGGAGTTTCATTTAGTTTTAAACGTGGATGCTGGGTCGGTTGAGGAAACAGCGGGAATCCTTCGAACTGTTCGTCGGTTCGCACGTACATGGCCGCCCGTGGATCGGCGAAACCACGTCGAACACTCGTATCTCGCAGACAAACAATTTTACTTCAATTAAATACCGTATATCTGCGAGCACAGACAGGTTTGTTGTTTGGCAATAGAACAGGCTAGACAGAATCTATGTTAGTGTCGAATTTATTGCAAGAATAGATTTTATCGCGTCGTATAAGAACCAGTTATTTGAACATCTGTTCGGTGCCTGTGAATTTTGCTGTGGTAAGGTGTAATTGTCTTTTAGGGGAATCTCTATCTATCGCCACCGGCTTATTAACCGACGAAACGTACTCTTATTCAAGTCGACCCGTATAACCAATATATTTTTTATGTATCAATACGTATAACATTTTACAGGGTAGGTACTCCGAATTTCAATTTTTTTTTGTAGCCCACAAGATTATTTTTTGCAAAAAATAGTATGACCAACTTCACCCGTTTACAGAATTCGCGAATATTTCGACCGGATCGATGTAGCGTTTTTCACATTATTGTTGATTAATCAAAAATGGCTCAGCCGATTTCGATAAAATTTAAATGGAACCAATTTCGAAGTATACTCTTTCTTATAAAAAAATATTATTGAAATCGGACTACTATAGAAAAAGTTAAGCGTGGTTATACTTAAAAAAATATATACGCGTCGATTTGAGTACCACCTCCGGTGGTTCGTCGGTCAAAAATGGGTCCCTTATAAATTTTATCAAAATTGGTTAATTAGTTTTTGAACAGTCAGTCAGTCTACCCTTGTATTTATTGTATTGTATTTATTTATCTCGTAATTTAAGTGCGCGATTAGTCCCGTAGTATATAATAATTAATAATAGTTTTTGAACAATCAACAATTTGAATTATGTAAATAGATTGCAATGTTGAAGTCGCTTGTGATATTTTCATTGGTGAACGAAAACATTGCGAGAAAACTGATAAAATCTGATAAGAAATTCGATGATGTATTTGAATATACCAAACTGCACTAAGCCAGCGTTTGGTTGGATGCGGCCCCCAATCACTGGGATGGGTAGGCATCCCAGTGATTGGACCTATTTTGGCCGCATCCAACCAAATTCAACCTATGTTCATCTGATGAAAATTAATGGCTAGCACGGAACTCTATTTATTTAACCTCTCATTTATGTCAATATAATTGATATTGTAGTATTTTACATACTTGCCATCCTACTAATAAAACGCGAAAGTTTGGGAGGATGGATGGATGGATGTTTGTTACTCTGTCACGCAAAGACTACTGAACGGATTGAGATGAAACTTTGCAATAATATAGCTTATTGTATATCAGAATAACATATAGGCTATAAATTATAATGATATTGCGTAAATGTTCCATAATATAACGATAAGTGTTAAGTGAGTAGGAAAATTTTTGCTATCTGCGAGCAAGCAGAAAAAAAAACAACTGTCGAATCGAACAACCGTCAAATCGTTTTTTTTCCACCTCCTTTATTATGGGTGGTAAGGTAGGGCCTCGGGTTTGAAAGATGGAAAGTGACATAGTCTACTTTTTATCCCGGATAAATAAAGGCGGGCGAAGCCGCAGGTAAAAACTAGTATTTATATATAAGAAGAAAAATACACATTATATGATAAATAATTACTTAAAATAAACTCAACGCACCAAGGAAAATACACGGGCACCCAACATTTTCATTTTTTAGAAGATAAGTTTTCCTTCACGTATCTCACCTATAAAAAATCTAATTATTTTTATACCCTTGTGTAACGAATTCCGTGACACAGGCTTTGGGAAAATGTATTTAATATATATTTATGGATATGGTGGGCTGTAAAATGTTATCTTTTATAATGCTGCTCGAGTGTGGAGGTGCGTGTCGTGAAGCTTGTGGTGAGGTTTTGTAGTTATGATAAAAATAGCACGATAGGTACATGGTACTAGGCTTATTGTAAGATCACTGAATTGTTTTTTTTACTAAGTATTATTATTTATTATTCGGTAGAGCACAAAATTATAAAAGTTAACACAATTTGGACACAAATAATAACAGAACTATACATGCAAACGATATAACAGTCCGTGAGGTTAATAGGTAATTTAGAAGTCCGCGTCTAATCTATTTTACATCGTCTTACTAACTAACTTGGCGACACCGGCGGGCGCACGAGTGCCCGCCCCGCCTGCACCCCTCTCCCGTCTTGCGACTGCGGCGGACAAATCACGGCTCGGGATGCGAAGCATTACCAAATAAGGTGATTTTCTTGTAAGTCTTTCGGGAGCGTACTCAGACGCACGGGGCGTACTCTGGGGTTTGCGACAGGCTTAGGCCGGATCATGATGAAGTCAGCTACAAGCTGCGCTAAACGCAATCCATGCGCAGCTATTACGTGAGTTGCAGTAATTTCCCAGCCGCCATGAAGTTTCATTTGTCCCATATTAGGAATTTGACAGCTATTGCATTCGCGCACGTCTTAATTTTGAACGAATTAAAATAACCGGGAAAGCGCGATGATTTTTTTGTTGATAATAAAATAAACCTGAAAAGGCCTACGTCTCTTTGTGACATCTGTCTCTAGCAGCTGCTAGTTTCATTACCTGTATAGGCCGAGTCAAACTTCGTGACGGCTCTGAACACGAGGCGAGTGGTCGCGTAATAGGATTACGTTGTTAGCAGGGCAAGAGAGGTGATAATAATAATAATCTTTATTGACACCAAAATACATGAAATATACAAAGATGTGTTAGCACCCGGACAAGAAATTCTGATTCCCGGATGCTGACGTCTTCCAACGTGTTAAATAAAATTTAATTTTAAATTAAAAGAAAACTGAAATATAAAAATTAAAATAAAAAAAAACATCAAATTAATGTGATAAAAATACAATGCCAAGAGATTAATAAAAATTAAAATTATACAATTTGGAATTTAGTTCTTAAGTAAGAACAGATTATAAATTATAAAATATATTACCTACTTATGTATGTTACAATGTTCGATACAATCCTACTTCCTACTAATATTATAAACGCGAAAGTTTGTGAGGATGGATGGATGGATGGATGGATGTATATATGTCTGTTAATCTTTCACGCAAAAACTACTGAACGGATTGAGATGAAACTTTGCAATAATATAGCTTACGAGTATATATCAGAATAACACATAGGCTATAAATTATTATGATATATTGCGTATGCGGGCGAAGCCGCGGGTAAAAACTAGTACATAATAATCTTAAGCTGATTTTCTGTCATCTGGTAAAATATGACGATGTACCTATTTTGACATTTATACTTTACTAGCTTTTGCTCGCAACTCCGCCCGCGTAATATTATGATTTTTGTGCTATCCCAAGGGAACTTATTTCTGGGATATAAAGTAGCCTATGACACTTTCCGTCTTTCAAATAATGTCCATGCCAAATATCAAGTCAATCCGTTGCTCCGTTGCTGCGTGAAAGAGGAACAAACCAACAAACTTTTCGGATTTATAATATTACTAGCTTTTGCTCGCGGCTCCGCCCGCGTGGATTTTGAATTTTGTGCTATCCCACAGGAACCTTTTATTTTTTTCGGGATAAAAAGTAGCCTATGTCACTTTCCGGCCCTTCAACTATATCCATACCAAAAATAAAGTCGATCCTTTGCTCCGTTGCTGCGTTAAAGAGGAACAAACCAACAAACTTTCGGATTTATAATATTAGTATGAAGTATGACTAGCTGACCCGGCGAACTTCGTTCCACCTAACAGTCAATTAACGTAGCCTAAGTTATTCCTTATTATATCAGCTACCGGCTAATAAAAGTCCCGTCAAAATCGATCCAGCCATTTTAGAGATTAGCCGGAGCAAACAGACAGACAGACAAAAAATGTAAAAAAAAATATTTTGGTGTATGTACCATATATATATATATATATATATTCATATGAATGTAGTAAAAAACGGTTATTTCAATATTACAAACAGACACTCCAATTGTATTTATTTGTATGTATAGATTAAGAATAAGGATGGAACACGCAATAAATAAGTATGAATAATAGTAGAACAAATTTTTTTTTATTTGTTCTGAGGTAGGAATGTGAAAAATATTTGATACTCAAGATACAGATTATACAGGTTCAGTTTACAGTTTTCAAAAGTATTTAGGTATCATAACAAAAAACATAAGTACCTACAATACCAGTGTACATGCATCCTGGTAGTATAGTAATAGTGATTTTACTGGATACATTTTATTCGAGCTCGCAGGCTTATTACAATTTATTACAAGAATAGAGACATATACATCAAAAAGTTGTGAACCCAAGTCTGCTATCTATGTTCGGACGTGAGTAGTTACAGTTGTCGCTCTCTTATATTTAAGAATTTCATGTGCATGTTCACATGCAGTTCACTAGGCAGTCAGTAGGTTTACAACGGCTTTACATATGAAATTGCGAGGAATATTGCAGTAGTGCTCTACAATTTGAGATCTCTGGAGAATTGTGGTCTTACATGAGAGCTAGCTACCTACTAGCCGATGCTAACTGCGAGATAACAACTTGCAGTTCCATTCCCATCCTGTATTCAGGAGTAGATTATATTTGGTCTTCGAATTGATCAGAAACTTACTGGAGTAAAATTTATGTATTGTTAGAATTTTACTTTTTTATTTAGAACTTTCAAGCTATTTTACTGATGATGTCAAATAATTAAAGAAAAATAATGTGACGACAAACCCAATAATCATTATTCAGTTAAAAAGTATCCGCGAATTCAACGAATGAATTCGGAATTTTAGAAACATGACTCATGTCGGTGGAGCAATTGTCACGCCTAGGGTTATTTTTCTAGTATAGTATTTGGTACTTCGACACAACAATCAGTCAAAGTCAATAGAATAGTACAAATAGAAAAAAAAACTAAATCACAGTTCATACCATTTGTTTGGGAAATACGATGCCTCGCAGATGAACAAGTCAAACCTATACCATCCCTCTACTTTAGGATAAGTATAAACCTAAACCTGCTTTCTACCAAAGTTTATTAGTTCAGTGACATTGAAACGCAATTTCTTTCCAGTTTCATATATTTCCCACCTAATTATCAGTAAAATTTGTCCTACAAACCGCACAGATAACGCTAAATCTCATAGCGTATGCAACACGTACTGCACTAACACGCCGCACTCTCATTGCGGCTGTAGATGTATCTGTAAATGCAATCAAACAGCCCTCAATAAACGGTGGTATTGTTTTGCCTGTTATTGCGATTCCGTTGCCGAGACACGTCCGGAATAAATTAAACTGCAATTTGGGGCCTTTAATATGGAGTGTTGTTGGCTATTGGCGTAGTGCTGGGTGGCGATATGAGCAGCATGCGGATGAGTACACAAAGGGGTGGCGCTACATCGGTAATGCAGCCAGCCACATGATTGGCGACTGTGGCTCCCGCGAGACGGGAACTGTGCGTTATTTGACGGGCCGAATGCATACCTGTGCTCATCAAGGTGGAAATATTATTTGGTCTAAGCGCCAACTCCATTAGCATACTTAGCTTTTTGCACGTCTGAAATGTGTACTTTACTGTTATTGCCGTTCGGAAGATTCGATTTCACATTCTTTATTGGCGTAGCGAAGTTGCGATAAGGCGGAGTTTTAGGGTCAATAAGCGTCGAGAGGTAAACATGTCACTTACAAGTTAGCTCAAACACGCGCAATAATAACACGCCGAGTGTTTGACCACAGATCACAATTTGAAAATCTGGTTCTTCGTGAGTAAGCGAACTCTGTAATTTATCATGAAAGGGTGAAAAAACATTTGCCGACTTAAAGCCTCATGAAAATAAAGCAGTTGACATCAACCCTCCATAGACGCCATACATTTTGGCTTAACAGGCCTAGCTAATCAAATCATAACAATTAATTTGATTGCAGTCTAGACGAAGTCATTATAACAATAACCGTTAACGTCAGGGGGCTTCAGAGGTCACCGTTCATTGTATCTTCAAAATTCCTTCGGGCCATTTACAGCGGAGAGGGGCGAGGTCCGGTGCCCCCAATTTGCGGTGACGCTTCGGCCTCGATCATAGGACCCAGCATATGGGGATGAAACATAGAGCAACTATTCACAGAAGTGGCGTCTACTACATTCCGCACGTTGAACGTAAGAACAATGTGTTCAACTAAAACAAAACATACAATGTTCTCCTTATATTAATTTGCAAGTATCAAAACTATTGCATTTAATTATTGTACAAATCAACAACTCTCACTGATGCAATAAATCTCACATATTACACCTATTTACCACTCTGTAAGTAGATATGTAAATTATATATATGTATAAGTTTTTCTCTACTGTGGTGAGTAAACCAAAAAGCGCACAAATATGCCCAAGGAAACTCAAGCGAAGTGATTTAGTTAGGTGATTGTGGACTTTTTCATAACGCTTAGCACTATAGAAATCTAGATAAAGGCTTCTTTATAAATAAAGGATAAAGGTTCAGTGCGCAAGACACTTAGGTACATGTATCACGCAAAATATTTGTTTATGAAAAGCCAATGCCGGTTTTTGTATCCATCGCGCCATTTTGTAACCAGCGCGGCCATCAACCAAACCTTGTTTTTATAGTTCAGTATAGCCCTTCCGCTGTCCCAGCGCTTTACGGCAAAAACGCTATCTTGTCCAGCCACGCGCGATTTTTTTTTATTTTTTTTTAATTTCCGCCGCTACCTTCTAAAATCACGATTTCTCGTAATTTTTGTATGAATAGTCCCAATAAACTTTACATCATAGGAATTGTCTTGAATCCAGCTATTAGAATCTATTTATAGAATGTGTAAATTTTATTTCACGTTATCTTTAGGAAAGTAGGAAGTTGAAAAAAAAATCGTTTTCCTCTCTCCTCTCTCAAAAATTTGAATTTTTTGCAAAATACCTCAATAATCTATTGCCAGTGCATTAAAAGTATAAATAACTTACCCTCCCCTTACCCTTCCATCATTTAATTAGAAAAATGGGCACCAAAGCCACTTTCGCACCAACAAATTGACCATTTTTATCACAAACGCAGACGGTTAGAAAACTCCGATGCGCGTCCGAGCACGTGTGACGACTTGTCGGCGAAATTAGACGAGGTCGAAGTAGGAATCGAATAAAAAGTCACGACACTATATTCTTCTCTGTTTTTCCTATTACTAATTGGTATAAGTTAAAGCGTGACAGCACAATAGGCAGACGTCCAAAAAATTGCTAAAGAAAAAACGGGCGATTAACCAGATTCTGGCGGCTGGGCGAAATGGGACAAATTGTTCGTCACCAGAATCTGGTGACTGGACAGTTGAAGGGATAGTGTAACAAATGATGATCATGAAATGCTGCAGCTGTAGTTTCAGTCCAGAAAAAGTTACAAGACTTAGAAGTTTGTTTTGATTTATTTGTTTTTAAGGTTATTTTATCACCTAGGCGCAAATTACGAGTTAAGTTGACATAAATAAAAACTGTTGAATGCTTTTTGAATTGTTAGAAGTGAGATTGCACCTGGAACTATCTCGCCTTCTGCAAACCTCATCTCCAAATTATCCGTTTTTGTCTGTAATGCGGTAATTGACTATTTACTTGAAAGATGGTTTGGAAGAAATCGCTTCGACAATGACACAGACATAGACAAATGTCTGTGTCTTTGTGTGCAATGAAGTGTTCATTCATTCCTTTATTTACCGTGTATAATGCATACCGCGTATATATCTGTTGTCTACGATAACACCAGATAATATTTATAATCATAGCAGCGCTAGATAGATATCAGAGTCCTAAAACAAAAGCCGAGTCGTAGTTTTAAAACACTGGTCACCAATAATTCAAAACACGCTCACATAACACAAAGATCGAGGCGTGAGAGCATAGAACAATTAATACCGAGGCGACTCCGGGTTCTTCTCCCCCCGTGTTTGGCGGAAGTGAGGTTACCAACTAGAGCTATATATATATTTTATTGGCGGCCCGCTAAGGGCTGAGGGGCAGCGGCCGAGGGGCAATGTTTGGAGGGTGCGAGTACCCTTCCCAGTCCGAGAGGACGGGCGGCCTGCACTGAATCAAGTGCAAGCGGCATCTCTTCCTCTTTGACTTGATATGACGTGACGCACGTCGGGTCCGGTGGCGTACTTGAACAGGCGAACGCGGCTTCGGATGGTCAGTCTCGGAAGTGTACACTCGGCCAAGACCGACCGAAACGCGGAGCGGAGCTCTCTCAGCCTGTCAGGGTTCGTAGCAATGCGGAAATGGGAAGTGGGATCGCTAGCCCGGCTCAAGTGCGCTGCCGCGCGAGCCAGGGATGACGTCTCTAACATCCCCTTTGAAGCTTCGGTCGTCGAGCACGATGGTCAACGACGCAGGTTGGGCGGCGTCAAGCTCACGCCAGGGCGAAGCGACGCCTACCCGTGGTTGTCCGGTAGTGTGCCACGATGGTGGCTGACATCGGTGTTGAAGCGGCTGGCACCGGGGGAGAAACTCGACCCCGGCCGCCGAGGCAGGCTCGAGTAGTGGCGAGGCCCGATGCGGCCTCGCGTCGCATAAGCGACAGCAGCGGAATGATGGCTGGGTGTCGCGACACTAGGCATCGTGAGTTGGGGTCCGTGTGTGGCGCAAAAGCGCGGGGTATGTCCAGTGAAGCGCGCCCCGACCGAATACCGAGGCGTGAGTGAGAATTAGTTAATCCTTATTCTTTTGATTGCCGGGGGGGTGGGGCGCGGGGGAAAGGGGGCGGTTTGTAAGTGAGAAATTGAAACAAACCAAGCTCCTGTGCGCGTTAGAGTAGGACAGGAGACAGCCAACTACATACACATCGTCGGCGGTGGTGGCGGCGGTGCGTGCGGCGATTCTAAATCGCCGGCGGATTGACCACTGTCAAATCACGAGTGCTTGGCGCACCATAATATAGTAGGTACCGATATAACCATTATTTAGATGTTTTAAATGATCTATTATGCGGTATCTTTACAAAAAACCTGATGAATATTTACAAACTTTTAACTCTCATAACTTTTCTCGGACTGAGGGTAGAGTTTTTTTGTTTATTAAACGTTGTTTATAACATCTTATTGTACTAAAAAAACAAGGTTTGGTTAATGGCCGCGCGAATTTTAAAAGGCGCCAATTTCAGGCATTGGCTTTTGCAGCGTTATGTGCGCATATAAATGTGTGATTTGTTGTGCTCTGTGTGAGTAATTTTTATGTAATTAATTAGTGTTACTTGTTCTTAGCTGTGATCTTAAGCAGGGATTTGTGTAAAATTACGTACTCGCTTGATCGATATAAGTCCCATCTCTCCATAACTATGCTTAGCACGAACTAATGTCGTATCTATATCTGTCTGTATCTATGCGTTGGAATATGTGCGAGTGCTTTCCTAGTTTATTTACTCACATTCTTGGTCGAGGAGCGTAACTGCTCATGAGCCGACGTTAGCACTTTAAGAGCATTACGGCGGGTATCCGCGTTCCTACGTACTCATTGTGCATTCAAGCAAGACATTGTAATAGGACTTGGAGAATTCGTTGTAATGTTTGCGCATCTCCATAGTTAGTTTCTGCGGCTGGTGGTGCTCTGCAGATTACAAATTTTGCTTAGTGACGCATTCAAAATAGTATTTGTAAGGATTTTAAAGCAATGTTTGTGTGGATATACCTCTCCAGTTATGAGTTTGTTCTTTATTGATATATCCTCTATAACTGTGGACTCTATAAACGATCGATTACAGCAAAATGTATGAAATCTGGAGTAGCGTTTCTATTATTATTATTTCTTATAGGTTTGCGTTTGATAGACATACTGTCTCATGTTAAGTAGATATGCGATCTAGGGTCTAGCAAGCACGCTTACCTAGAATATACCTATTTACACGGGATTTAAAGACACCCACGTTGTACTTTAGCGGGAAGAAAGACTCAGGCAAAGCGTTCCACATTCTGCCTGTTCGTAAGAGGAATGTGGATTCGAAACGCTTGATTCTAACGCGCGGAATGTCCACCATAAAAGGTGGCGCTTTGGCCGCGTTTGTCTAGCCGTACGATAGAAGAAATGGGCGGGTGAGACCAGACTGTGCAACTCTCAGAAGAATTACAAGTGCAACTCTTGGGCGCACTCTCAGAAGTGTATCCGATAGAAGGCTAATAGTCACGCCTCCTAACTAGTAACTAAAAATATCAATGTAAATTGTACGACTCTATCTATACAAACTCGTTATACTTGTAGATACTGAAGTCAAATACATTTGTTATTAGTACTACTTCGAAACTAATTCCATCAATATTTTTATCCTGTCATATTTTCAGCAGCTGCTAAAGAAGCTTTCGCCGGCATATGAAGGAGCCGGATATAGGATACTTACTTTTCTTTTATCCAACGAAACTGTAATATTGTCGGTAAAGCTTCTGAACGCTTCTAGTATAGTTATATTGATTTAAACGTCAAAGACAAGCTTTCTCTGTTGATGTAAGTGCTAGTTGAAAGGATATTTAATGTAGTGTCGATCTATATGGCGTTAATGGAATGTTTGACGGCGTTATTTCTAAAGGGCACTTCCATTTATCCTTTGATCATATCAAACTGTTAAGCTTCGAAACTGCGTAATTTCAGATAAAGTGATACTTTCAATTTCAAGGTCCGTAGATTCAGCAAAACACTTAATGACGATTCTCATTTGGGTAATTCCTGACTGAGACGTTGTCTGTAAACTTCTTTGGATTCGATCCAAACTTAAATTTAGTATTGTGCTTTGTAGATGTTTTGATTTTATTTTCCTTTCTTGAACTAAGTTTTACTGCAAATGAAAGAAACTTCGATTCCCTCTATAGTTCTAATTATGGTAGTGGTTCCCGAATGTGCTCTTACTATAATTTAAGGAACTTCGCATGCAGCTGCAGATAGCCTCGGCCGCTGGCCGTTTAATGAGATTCCATCTTAATTATTTTTCAGCGTTCCTCGTAAATTTCTTCCGAGTTGCTGAGCCATTCAGTGGCGGAAACATCCTTTTTCAGCTTAATTATTTCCTTTTTTACGGTGTTCAATATTAATTCAGATTTTCGTCTGGGAGACGTTAAAATTCATAACGCAGCTATTACACTCATCAACATCTGGCGCCGTCCGAGCGTTATTATCTCAAACTTTAAAGGAGGGCCATTAATTAATTCTAAGGATAGTTATTAACACTTGGGAATGCATTTCTGCGTAAGCTACGGTCGTCGAAAACAAATGTCTACCGTTTTATTGTGCCGATGGGGGAAATGATGTAATCCTACGGTCAAGGACTTATATTTTCATCACATCTATTCGAAAAGGACGACTTGGTTCGCTTTTAAGTGCGCCCAAAGGAGGTGTTTTCTATAAGGAACTTTTAGCGGGCAGAAATGAGTTTTTAATCCTCATTATAAGTGCGCCGGAATTACTTTGCCGCGCACTTTTTGAATTTGGAAAAATATATTTTTGCCTCGGGCGACGTACTTTGAATCCCTTGCTACGTTCAGGATTCTACTAAAGAATTCCTCGCTACGCTCGGGATTCTACTCTGGGGATCGTAAAAATATTATTTTGTTCCCATATGATACTACTATTAACGTTTGTAGTGTGTAGGCGTTGAAGGGAGTACGTCCACAACCTATAGATGAGAAATAGAGAAATAGATGGCGGAAGTACCATCAATTCTCTCTAGTTGTTCTCGACCATCTGCCTGCCCATTTTTGATCACAAAAATTATTTTAATGGTGTTAATCCCATTTTAAAATTCAAATCTCGACACTTTGGTTTCATTACTTCTTCAATAGAACGTAATATAAAATACAGATAAACAATATTCTGCAAAAAAGATATTAACAAACTTAAAAGGCATAAAAAGCCTCCTTCGCAGCTAGCCCTTTGAATGCCGTAATAGATAAAATAAACTGATCGTAAATACCTATTGTATTAAAGTGATTGCAAGGATTAAGCTGATCCATCACTTCCAAGCGATAAGATATTATGTCTTTTAAAGTGATTGAATGCCCTGAGCCTGATGTCTGGGTATTGTTTTATGCATCAAAGTGGCGTTTTATGACTTGGACACTCCAGTACCCAGCGAGGCTGCATGCGATAAATTTGCCTCGACGCCCGCCCACTATCCTTGTACACTCGTAAACCATTTCATGGTGGATAGTATAAGAGATCGTAAATAAGGGACTCTAGGACTAGCCTACCTTATGTTGTGTACACACTCGTTACAGTGACTAAAGAGCCCCGGAATAAGATATACCGCTGATGGGTTGACGGGAGTAAGCTTAAATAACGGCCTGTATGTGTCCACGACGCTGCGGGCTCGAGGGTTGCCGGCAAACCTGAGATATCAAGGTTATTCTCCTACACTAACACAATTTCTGTGTGGCACTTCTTCATTGGAATTGTCTATGTCAAGTTTAGTTTAATTACGAAAGAAAAAATCTATCATAGTTAATTAAAGAAATTTTCCTATAAAGATAAAAATAAAATTGTTTTAAAGTTTTAATGGGCAATTACGAAAACGAAAAAATTTCTTATCTTAAACGAATCTCAACAGCGAATAAGAACTAAATTCTTTAGTATTTTCATCATCTTGGCAGTGAACTGTTATTCTATTGGACAGAAACTTTAATTGATTTCCAAAAGACAGTTGGAAGAGAAATGGGGGAGGACGACCAAAATAATCGGTCAAGTACGAGTCGGACTCGCGCACGAAGGGTTCCGTACTGTATGGGAGGCCCCCTTAAATATTTATTTAAATTCAAATATTTATTATTGAAGTTAATATACATACAACTAAATATTCTGTGAACTTTTCAAGCAACTACCTGTTACTAATATCAATATCGAGCGAAAAACTGCTAAAATATCAAGTTTGTTGTATGGGTATTAAATATATATTTTATTCTGTGTTTATAGCAGCAATAGAAATACATCATCTTTGAAAATTTCAGCTTTCTAGCTATAACGGTTCATGAGATTCAGCCAGGTGACAGACAGACAGACAGACGGACAGCGGAGTCTTAGTAATAGGGTCCCGTTTTTACTCTTTGAATACGTAACCCTAAAAAGTGTGGATGAATTGTGTGAAAGATGATATGCGAGAGAAAAGAGTTGAGGATGAGATGACGTATGATAGAGTGATGTGGCGAAAAGAAACGTGCTGTGCCGACCCCACCTAGTGGGATAAGGGCAGGATGATGAGTTGGAAGCGTGTTCCATGTATTAGATATTGTGTTAATCTTGTGTGAACATCGCTTAGTTTCTATGATTCCAATCCGAAAGACTTTCGGTTTGAACACTTTAGGTGCCAATTCTCCTGTGCCTAGAATAAGTAGACTCATAAATAAATTCCAGAATCACAACCAGTTCGATATTTTCGGAGATTCATTAGTGAAATTTAAAATTAATTTAAACTCAATCATGACCGAAATGGTCAACACCGCTCTCTAACTCTTCTCATCGCACTGATTTAGAATTGTATTTTTAATTTTTTTTTATGTGAGTAGTGTTCATACTGTTTTACACGTAAGAAGTAGTAATTACATGCGGTGCTTCCTTCAAAAGGTGACGCATTTAGCTTAGTTCTATGTTGTAAGTTAAGTTATATATTGTAAGTGTTAATGCAGTTATCGATGTGAAGCCTAAATAAATAAAAAAAAAACACTTGGATTATTTTATAAATCATCAGTGCGTCTGGTTATCCGTAGTCTGTTAAATCGTAGGTATTTTCTTTTAATTTAGGAAAAAAGTGCATTTATTCGGTTACTTCTTGTTATACTCGGAGTGGACATATTGATCGGGTTAAAATTAAAAGTTTGCGATTCAATGCGGGTTCGATGTTTTTATGGCTTAGGTATTTTATTTGAAGAGAAACAAATTTAAAATTACTCGTCCAAAGTCACGAGAACATTTCGATTTGAGCATTTAAAACCGCACCTTGCTCTTATTTTATTTCAATCCGTATGTGTTATTATTATAATTACTTTAATGGAAGTGAAGAGGTTCTTACACGTACTCATTTATGCCAAGTTTTCAGCGTTCACGTCAATAGGCAGGAAATTTCTTTGTTGCATTTTACGCTGTTGCATTGTTTCATGTTTTTACAATTATATCAATTTATGTGTAGGTACAATAATAGTGGAGTGCCGTAAGCTTTGACTTTTTTGTACCTTTTTTTTTTTGAGCTTTCAACACAATCTAACAGTTTTTATGAAGATTCCTGAACTGGCCCTGGATTCCGAGGTTCTGCCATTTTTATGGCTAACGGCACTCCAATAACGAGTAAAGAATATCTTTTAAACCATACCCACACGAAAAGTGTCTTATTACTCGTTTATAAACAGGTTACAAAGTCCGTAATTTCTCCCTTAAAAATGTGCAGCGGGAAAAGTTATATGGAATTTTATTACTGCCCTCCGAAGCAGGGCAGGAATATTGTATCAAAATCCATTACTGCCCGGCTAGTTTTCTTTTGTTTTTTAGCAGCGAACATAAAAAAAATACAAACGTCAAACCTCAAAAAGGTTTTGTATGAAATAATTAGAAAAAGAGGTGGAATTTTTTGTTTGTTTTCTATTTTTAATGAAATGAGGATGGCATCCTTTTTCTGCAATGCGAAAAAAAAGCACGGCAATTTATTTCGTTGCGTTAAATTTTGTTTTTAACTAAATTGATAATTTAACAGTACCTAGAATTTTAATTTTCTAAATGATTTTCTAAAATGTCATCTGATAGTAAAAGTGACGATTTTGTAATGATGACGCCACCAAAAATAAAAAATGCAGCCCAAGAAGTCATAAATAACTTACTTCCTAAACTTTCGTTTAAAAGATCGTTTTCTCCCCTCGGTGTACAATGTACTATTAAATATATTTGCTGCGATATTCTGATAATATTATACTATTAGTGCTGACTAATTTTTCGGGCAATTCGTAGCTTATAGATCATTGACTAGTCTAAAGCTCTATTTCGTAAAAAAATTTAACGACTTTTGCAATAGCATACTATGGTACTCGATTTACACTAACACAGATTTTCAATGCTCGCTCTAATTTTCCTTACTCGGTGTCGTGACTTAACTTTTTTAGTAAATTCTATCGTGGCAACCACATTTTACCCTCGAGTAATTTCACTTATTTAATATTGCAGTTGGCAACAACGGACGGCGTATAACTCATTTTTCAAAGCGCATTTTACACGTTGTTTAAGCAAGTTTTAAAAGGTAAGTGCAAGAGGTGGAACGCAGAGGCGGCATGCCAGGCTTGGGCCGGTATGCGCCACTCAGCCCCATCCCTGTCTCGAACGCTCGATACTAAATTTCATTTTCGAAAGCGACCGGTCCTCTCTATGTCGCTCTATTTATAGCAATTCAGGAATTCTCTACGGAAGACCGTTTAGCGCGAGAAATGCTGAAAGCGTCACTTTTAAACGGCGCCTAATTTTATTTGTGGCAACTAGGATGGGAATTTGTTGCGGATGAATTTGAAGCGTGCATGGTGCACGTTTTTTTACTAAAATGTGTTACCTAAAATGGATTAGTGGCAACGACAAAGCGTAAAAATGGGCCAGGTGCTAAGAAATTTCTGGACTCTTATGGAACCTTCTCCGTTTTATTATAAGCTTGAAATTCGCAGAGTAGACATTTTTTATCTTTTCTGTACATTGTTTGGGCACTTCCCGACGTGCTCTCATAAATAAAGTTCACTTGTCTGTTGAATGAGACGGTGTCTGTGACTGCTGGACATTGATCTCCCTTGTATATATCCGATAGGGCCGATTGTGGTCTTCATAACTTGGGTAGATGTCTTACGCCGCCGCGTGTAGCGTGTACTTGGCAACTTGGCATTCCTGTTGGCCGGTAGTTCTTCATGTTTTGAGTTCTAGTGACTTCCAGTATACCTAGAAGATACTATTCACTTGAATTGAAGATATCCAAATTGAAATTGTCAGGAAATAATGAACTTTATAATACACTCAGCTATATCAATAACATTAATGTGTCTTCGAATAGAAACATTTTTGATTCGGTCTCGCAGGGATACCTTAAGTTAGTGATCATATTCGTGTTTCGTTATTGACGAAATAAATATATGGGACGAGAATGACGACTGCATTGGCTAACGGTTTGAAATTAAACATTTAACTGTTTAGTTTCCTTATTCTGTGCGATCATGTTCTGAAGCTTGCTCCAATTTCAATATTGACAGTATCCGGAATGCATTTCGGCACCACGCCAATATGGCTAGACTTACTGACACGCTCGTGGTCTGGTGTTTCACAATTTATTCTGAAAATTTTATCATCTCAGGATAATACACTCTTTATTCGTATTTTTCAATTCGTATTAGTACGGCGCAGCGTGGCCGCTCTCGGCCGCATTATATTTTCCAAAATTAATCACTCTGAGTGGAGATTTTGCAATAACAATAAGAGCTAAATGTTTTCGAAATACGAGTACAATTACGAACACTACAAATAGTGTTTGTGTTGTTTTGGCGACATATGGAGGCAAAAATTATTTGCATATAAATATTGCCAAAGTGATTTGATCTCAAAATTGTTTTTTTTTTAATCACCAAAAAACAATGGTTTCGAGTTACGAGTAAAAGCTAGCCCATGAAGAGAGGCTTAACATAATCCTATCAAATGTTATGTTAGAGAAATAAAAGGGACATTAAACCAAGGTGCGGAAGGCGTTGTGGGCAAAGTTTCAAGGCCTGGCTAATTTATGAAACGTTATCACAAAAAGAGCAATATACGGAACAGTAAAGTAGCGAAGTGCGACGTACTTGGCCATTTTTTTCGCCGTCGCGCTGAGATCCGCTTTACATTTTTATTTTACTCCTTTCAGTCTAATTTAATATGCGGCCTCGCAGAAGAAATTGCGAGAATATATTTTCGCATTTGTTAACTGTACCTTGAATAAAATCAGATTTTACTTGAGAATTGCTGGCGAATTGTGTAAGACAGGTAAGTAGGGTGTGTAACTGGGTTACATGGAACGATGGTGCTCAGCTGAAAGAAGTTCATTGCAGGTACTCGTTATTATGAAAGTCTTTCAGAAACGGGGTCCTGAAATCATGAAACGAGGTCAGGTTATGTGAGTCATTGTGTGTGATCATTTTTTATTTATTCATGTTGATTTAATCACTATTTGTAGAGGTAGGGCTCTTTTGCAGAGCTTGCCTGAGGAAGTACCACACTTTTGCTAGTTGTTCGACGGCTAAGCAGTAACGTGCGTTACTGTCTACTGCATTGAAGGCAATTATTTACAGCGGACTTTTTGGTCAACATAACATTTAGTATATCCATATCTCAGAGAGATGAGTGCTGCCCTGTGCAACGCATTTGCATAGTTCAAAATTCTGCGTGGTTCAGAGCTACCATAGGGGGGCATACGTAACGTAGGCAAGCGCACCGATCGTCTCACCACTTAATCATACAAAAAACAATTAATTACTCTAAATTTTCTTAGTTTATAGTAGAACACTCAATTACTCAATTTTTTAGGGTTCCGTACCTCAAACGGAAAAAACGAAACCCTTATAGGGTCACTTTGTTGTCCGTCTGTCCGTCTGTCTGTCTGTCCGTCTGTGTGTATGTCAAGACTCTTTATCTCGGGAAAGCGTAAAGATATCGACTTGAAATTCAAACTGTACACATACATCTATGATATCTTGCAGTTGTGTAAAAGAAAAACTTCTCAGTTATCGTTTATGAAAGTTAGAGCCGTTTATGACGTGAAAAACCGCATATTTCGACACTCACAAAAATCAAAACCCACAGGGTACTTCCCGTTGATATAGAACTATGAAATTTGACGAGAAGCATTGTCTCAGAGTACACATATAGGAATAAATCTGAAAACTGTAAATTTTTATTTAAATTACAAAAAATAGGGCTTCAAAATTAACAAAATATGGGTTCAAAATTCAAAGTGAGTAAATCGTATCATGTAAGGTATCATTTAAAAGAACTTCATTAGCACATGCTAAAACAGGTTTTTAATTATTTTAACAATATGTTTGTACGGAACCCTCGATGTGCGAGCCTGATTTGCACTTGTCCGGTTATTTTTTGTTTATAGTAGAGTTATTTTTGTTAATATGACTCATATACATGCCTATAAACGAATTTTTAATTATGCGTAAACGATAACATTTATTAATTTGTTTGATTTCAACATGTTTGTTATTCAGTTTGACTTATTATTTTTATTTTATTTTGTTAATTATTAAATTTGACCGTACTTTGACATGAGATGTAATTTATTTTAGGAATAATTATGTTATAACTTTATTATTTACTGAAGTGCATTTTTCCACATGCTAGTAAATGACAAATAGAAGGAACGAATTATTCTGAAACACCATGTATACGTACTCTATTTTAGTGGAATAAATATTTCATTTCATTTCATTGTAAAATTCTATTTATTTTTCTACGTGGGCTGGGCTGCTACCACATCCTGGCTGACGCTACGCAGCGCAGTGGCGCGACCTACGGTTTAGCGGCTTTTCTAGAAGGTGCCTGTTTATATAATTAAAAGTTGTTCGCAGTAATGAGAAAAATGAGCGCTTTTTATCTAAATACCACAATTAGGTGTAACCTTGTATTTTGCGGCCCGTACACAAAAGTTTAGATGTTGCCAGTGAGTTGTGGGCGTTGACTCGTTTCTCATTTAATTTACTGTCCATTGACATAATATTTGATGGATTTACACTTTGTTTATTAAGTTTTAAAATTGTTTTACAGAGTTTTGTCTCTTAAGTTTCGTCACAATGATTTATATCATTGTATTATCTTAGTTGACTGAGCTGAAGGAGACAGCAATATGGGAGTGTAATGTTCAGTTTGTAACATCAGTGAAGGGAATTTGAAATGAAGGGGTATTATGATTCAACATTAACAGCTGGCCCCATATTTACGAAACACGACTGATCTTATCGTTATACAATTTGTTAAGAAAACAGATGCTTATGTATACGTATGAAACAAACATAGGTATTTTGTTTTTCATTTGAAATAAGCTTGATATCTATAGACTATTATAATTATCTTATCTAATGTACCTACCTAGATATGTACTCAGTTAGTAACCTAGTAAAGAGTGCAGTGGTTTATTCGAGTACCTAACTAAAATATACTTCAAAATTAACTCGTATATGTATGACAGAAACGTGAAAGAATCACGTGGAGAAGCAGAAAAACACCCCAAAATGAAGCTTAGTAAGCATCGTAGGTAAAGAAATAAGAACAGATTTTTAGATATTCTCGTAACCTATTCTCGGTAACAGAATACATTTTTTGTATGAAACTATTGTTTGCACCCGGCTATATTATTACGGCAATACTCGTATTATACGGATTAGGGATTTCTCGTGGCGTGTTAGGTATTATTTAGAAGAAAAAATACACTGACCACCGAAACCGAATGGGATTTCATTAAAACCTTTTTTGCTGAAGAAAGGAAAACCTCGACTTTGCTTGGATTTTAGACAACCGTCTATTGCAAGATTTTTAATTAAATCGACTTTGATCAGAGAACTGGAATGTCTCTTTGGTGAAATGATTAAAACCTGTATAAAACAGCAATGTAATCTCTTCACGTAACTCAGAATCTACCGTTTTAATCAATTTCCTTAATCAAACCAGAAGTTAAAGAATTATAGCGTTGCAGGTGAATTATTGCTGCTTTGTGGTTGTGGCCGAGTTATCGGCTCGGGGAAGGTGATGGCTTTTATATCGCTTTTTATTTTTGAAGACAGGCGATATTGTTACGGAGATATGTGTTACCGAATGTCAAAGGAGTGTTGGTATGTAGTACGATGCTTTACAGAAAGAATAGTGAATACCTCGCGGTTTCATGTCAATAAGTATCTACAGTATTTAGGTCGGTACTTAAAGGTAGGATATCTATAGTCACTGAACAAATCATTTCGCTTTTGAATCGATTATCGAAACATCAATATGAAAGTAAGAAAAAAATGACAAATCGATATATCTAAGTTACGATTAGGTAAACTGAAACGGATAGGTACCTACCTACATATCTGCAAAAGTATTGTATCTTTAAAATAAAAACTGTGTTAGTCTTGACATTTGAGAGTAAATTATGTACAACCTACGCTTCTTCTTTTGGTCCTATACAGTTTTCTTTGGGCGCTCTTCCAGAATGTATGGTCCAGTTAGTGCAGTTTTCGTTTACAAGTTATCTCTTAGTTCGGCTTGTGATGTATTGAAATTGTAGCGTTCTGTGTCTTCGTTAGCAAATATCAATTACGGTCCGTGTACGTGTCGCTGAAAGATGTTGGGCGCGTGACACGACGCCTGATCCGACTCGTCGACCGACCAGTCGCACCTTCGATCGCCCATCGCAAACTTCTAACTCGAAACGTGCTATTGCCTAAATAGGCACTTACCTAACTAAGCCCTTCTGTGTAACTCGACCTGTTGTTTGCTTGTTTATTAATTAAGATTAGGCACCTTTAGATGTTTTCGCCTCGAAGTCCACAGAGTAAATGTCGGCGGGGGAGGAGTATGATGCCTCGCGAGTTATGAAGACAAGAACAATTGTTCAAAAACTTTCCATTGCATAGTGCAATGACAGATATCTTCTTCTTTCTAGACTCGGTATAAGATATATCTGACAGATATCCTAAACATGTAAAAGGCATAAAATAGTTGATTGAATCATGCGTTACTTTGCGGAAATTCATCTTCAAATCTTGCTTACTCGTATTCTTGCGAGCGACCTCGAAGAGTCAACACGTCCTGAAGATGCCTCGTTTAGAGGCGAAACACGTGTCGAACAGAGTGTAGTGCAGTGATAATAAGGGTGTTATTTATTAGTGAAGTGTTTTCAATATTTTGTCATATTATTGCTAAAAGATTTTTATAATATTTATTTGTTGTTAACGTATTATTAATATTTATTAGTATTTAAAAAAAATATATAATAGAGTGTAGTGAAAGTAAGTGATATTTATTATTATTTTATCTATTTTGTAAAATTAAGTTTTTAAATGTATAATTATTGCAATATTAGTAATTGTATGTATAATTTTTTTTTATAAATATCTTTAATGCACTTAATGCCCTTAAACTTATTTGCCTACAACAAGATAGCGGAAATACACTAAATATTTATTCAAAACATAGATTTGAAGACATGAAAT
Source organism: Hypomecis punctinalis (assembly GCA_949316475.1). Lineage (NCBI taxonomy): Eukaryota > Metazoa > Arthropoda > Insecta > Lepidoptera > Geometridae > Hypomecis > Hypomecis punctinalis. The sequence continues at coordinate 12,277,862 of OX438799.1, forward strand.
ATTCCTTCTGCAAATGTTTAAAATGTTTATCGCATTAACCAACAAGTTCTTCCAGAATTGTTTACAAGTTTGAATACTAACACCAAATGTGGTGTCACTTAAATCTCATCTTACTTACAATGCACACGATGCATTGCTTTGACGTGTTGTGGCACTGTAGTAGTAACAAGTAAGCGAAAAAACTCGAGATAAGCGATTCGGTTGATATAATAATGATTGCGATGGGTACCCATCTGTAATGGATGGGTAGCGTTTCGTAACACTTCGTTCGTAGAAGTGACGTATCTTTATATACGAGTAAGTGTTTATTTACGAAATCCCTTTTCGGCCTGCACGTCGGCAACTGTATTCGGAGCAGCTATGCCTAATGATAACAGTAATTACCTCGTTCCCACGCTGGCACCATTATTTTGCATTTAGTTTCGTACCTTGTAATAATTTCTATCGTCTATATTGTAATTGGGTCAAATGAAAAGTTTGCGTTTGATTTTACTACTATTCGACGAATTTCTCGAGATAACTAAAACAGTTTAGAGTATACTTCTAAACTTCTTGACTTAGCGTGAATGTAATAAATTATTTTGCTTCAGTTTATATTGTTGTCAATAACAACTTGATTTCTTCCAACAGTTCTATGAAATGTCTGGTAAAGGGAAACGTAAAACTTTTGGGTCTAACGAACAGATTCTGAAGACATGATTTTGTGCCCATTTTTTTATTGTATTCGATTATGACGATGTAAGTTTCTGTTTGTATTAGATAAAACCGTTGTCTTTTTTATATACCACGCCATTAGAATTTAAACATTGTTTGTTGTAAGTTTGAATTGAATGTAAATTTAGATACCTAGGTGCAATATTTCGACTATCAGCTTAGTTCAACCATTATATCACATTTTAAATTTATTTGATTTACTTGGGACATAAGGTAAACGTCCCAATACTCGTGAATTTCTGAACTTCGGTGACTTTGCAGCTCTGTCATGCTAAAGGTAAATGACTTAGAGGTCTGAAATTTTTTGGACAGATCATGAACTTATCATTCTGTACGTGGAATATATTATTACTATAAAATAATAACTGTAAAATAGATAAATATATTAAAATATTGAAAAATACCCATATGTCCCAATGCCCGTCAGGTTTGAGGTAATTATCGTCAAAGTGTCCCAGAAGTCGTGATTTTTTTTACCGACTTTGAACCTTATTGTCTATATTATAGAGTTCTATAATTTTGTCCTATAAATGATATTTGTATTGGAATAAAATGCAATACATTTTTATTTTAATATCTATTTAATCAGGTATGAATCGAATGAATAAAGAAAATATTTCAAAATTTTGAGAGTGAGAGAGCTAGTAAAATACGTAAGGAATACGTAAGATCAGTCCCTTGTCCTATATCCAACAATAATCCGGTTGTTAGGCACATGTGATACAATAAACAAACATTTTTTTTACTGAAACAACATTGTCTTAATATTATATACTAAAAACTTCAACGACTAAATAAACTGTATGGTAGCGACACTCAAAAAACATTCTGAGATCTAGTGATTAACCTTCCTATACTCGCGTCAAATTTTGTAACACCTATACCCGCGCACGGTGTCACAGACCGTAACTTTGGGTCCCATTTTTTTTTATTATTAGCAGTATAAGCTACATAGGTATATTTTTTTCCTGTAGCCATATAATTTAACTACAAAATAAACTTAGTTAATCGTACTATTAATTTATTATTGTAATGTCTATCAGACTTCGCGTGACAGCCTTCAAAAATATCAAACTTTTGTTCAAGTGTAGAAAAAACTGACTAAAATCTGTACTCAGTAAAAATCATCTTAGTACCTTATTAGTTGAGACTCGAGATGTAGCTATCAAGATTTTAGACCATAAAATGCCAATTAATGTATAATCAATACAAACATTTCATACACATTTTTTGTTGCACTTATACTCGCGTCGGTCTCACGGACCGATTGGCGCCAAATACACCCACACGCCGTACTTGCACAAACTCGCTCAGCGTACTGAAGTAAAGCTATCAACAAATGAGGCAGCTAGCAAAAAGCTCAAAGACGGTGCATTGTTTGAATATAAAATAAATGCGAAATAATATTTCGTCGGTCTCACAGACCAACGCGCGAGTATAGGAAGGTTAACAATATGAAACGATATCACCTCTCTAATGAGTAAGCTCATTGCGAGAGTGCTCTACCTAAATATGTTTATAAAACTCAAAAATGTATCTAAATCTTGATAATATTAAATATGTTTAATATTATCTAGATTATAAATATAATTAAAAATATAATTCAACAGTCTATTGCAACCTATGACTTTGGTCTTACAAAACCTTAGGTTTAGTTTCACTTTATTCATATCAAAAAAAATGTGGATCTTCTTATATACATGCATAAAAATATGAGATCAAGTTATAAATTAAATAATTATATAAATAATACTACACTTGTATTCTTAAACTATTCATAAGATGAACTTCCAGCTCAATTAAAAAAAATCACAAACAAAACAAAACGAAATTATGACAAAGTTATGTTAAAAGATTATAGACAAACTTATGAATCTACTTAGACACATACACAAAAAATGAGATCAAATTTAAAGTTCTATTTTCTTACAAAAATAATACTAGGTACATTTGTATTTTAAAACCAATCATGCGTAGTACTTTCTAATCAACTTTTTGGCACAATCTACTTACAATTTCATATAAATACCAGTTCAATTTTAAAGTCATACTTTAAAAAATAATCGCTTTTTAAACTTTTCACACGTTTAACGAGAATAACACCAGTGTAATTCAAATTAATATCAGTGAGACAGTAAAACCAAACAATTAAAATGGTTAAATTTAACCATATATTTATCTAACACTGCGGAGTAATTCTGTTAACCTATCTCGCCACTGAGGTGATACGTTCCCGAACCTCTCTCGTTTTTTTGACAGCTTCGAGCACTCAGAACTATCAGCAAAACGATCAAGAACGCGTCACCTCAGCAACAAGATCGGCCAACAGAATTGCCCCGCTGATATGCAAATCAGATTTGATGAATTTGACAGTCCTTCTACAAGTTACTTTTTAATCTTCACAATAAATACATTTAAACGATAATTCATTTGGCTGAACTTCTGCACATGATGTATGGTACCAAATTTTTCAGTATTGGCATTGAATCATGTCTAATTTCACTGAAGTTTTGCACATCCTACAGTACCAATCCTGTTTGTCAGAATATTTTTTGATTGTTTTTTTTTTTGTCGTTCTTTTTCTTTGCCTGAATCTTTGGTGGGTTTATTTATTCTTTTGTTCTTTATATCTTTCGTTTTATTATTTTCTTTTTTAATATTCTTTTTGTGTTGCGCAAATATTTGCCATCTATCGGAAGTAATTACGGATGGTATTTTTATTTTGGATTTACTTGGATTAGATGGTGTCTCTGGCCAAAACAAAGCGTCTTTAAATGGTGTTGGCACAAGGAGATCCCCATAGAATTTCTTTGATTCATTATTTTCCTTATTTTCATCACGAACTTCTTTGTTTTCAAGTTGTACTATTTCAGATGATAAAATCTGTACTTTTTTTGTCTTGTCGGTTCTGTCTGTATGTGGTGTCAAATAAATTGGTTTAGAACATGTAGTTCGAATTACGTTTCCCGCTGAATAAATATTTGTCACTGGTTTCTGAGGTGTCTGTAATTCTTGTTGTAATGATTCACCAAATGTTACGGAGTTATCAGAGTTCAATTTTAGAATGTTGTTTGTTTGGTCAGGTTCTATTTTGGTAAGTTCGCCGTTGACTACTTCAAACATTTCTATGTTTCCTTCTTTGGATTTTAGATTTTCATTATTTATGTTATAAGTTAAATTTATCGTCGGGAAGTCATCCAGAGAGTAATCATAGTCCAAAATATTACTTAATTCCATAAAATTGCCAAATATTGCAGACGTGTGGTGGTCATTAGTAATCATTGATTGTGCCATTGTTAGATCTCGTCCTTCGTTGGCTGGGCATTGGTCATCATTAACGATTGTCGAATGGGCCTGTACTGGTTCATGGTTCTTTATATTTTCAAATACTGTATCGATCTGAGGTAAATCAGATGGAGTTGTTATCGCGTTTTTGTTATTTTGAATATCACCAGCGTGAAATTCAACTGCATTCAAGCCACACGTTTCATTTTTCATTCGTCTCCAGACCCTGAAAAGATCCTTTGAAGATGCATTTCCTTGCCATTGGGAGTCTTTATTTTCACGAAAGGCCTTAAGTTTTGCTGGGCTTATTTGTGACTCTAAAAATTTGAAGTGATCATTCTTGCGGGTTTCATTTTGTGCGTTGATGTGGTTTTCAGTTCCAGTTTCTGGTTGTGTTTTACTTGTAACACATTTGGAGTAGTCAACATTGTCTGCATTCAATGGTGACAAACCGCTTTTTCGAAAACCGTTGGTGATTGTATCAGGATCTAATTGTTTTAGCGCTTTGTCTAAAAGAAGACAAAAATTTTCTTTTTTTAGTTTTGCAAATTGGTTTTCGTTTCGCCATTCATAAACAGTTTTTTTCCAAATTCTTTTCAGTGGTCGAAAAACTGACACGTCCATGGGTTGCAAAAGATGCGTGGCATTTGGATAAAGAGCTATCAGTATAATTTTTTTCTCTCTACAAAAATTACTCAAAGGAAGGGTGGTGTGAGAGCAATGACCGTCTAGGAAGAATTTTATCGGTAGTTCTATGTTGGCACTTTCAACCCATGGCAAAAAAACATTCGTCATATATTCATAGAACGTTTCTCCTGTCATCCATCCTTTAGGGCTGTGGCCCAAGCCCCAACCTTCAGGTGTGTCTTTTGAAATTTTGTAAGGGATGGACTTTAGTTTATATAGCACCATAGGTGGCGCTAGTTCACCGGCAGCATTAGCTGTTATAAGAACAGTAACGCACTCTCTTTCGCCACTGGGAATAATGTTATAAACATTTTTCGAACCTCGTTTTGCTAGCACTTTGTTATCGCAAGGTGTTAGAAAAAAGGCGCTCTCGTCGCAATTAAACATTCTTCTTGGATCTTTAGAAGCTTCTTCTAGTTCAGCGGTAGCAATGTATTCTTGTACTTCTCGAAACCACTTGCGAATATCTTCTTCCTTGATTAGTGCACGAGATTGTGTTAGATTCTGCGCAACTCGCTGTCCAACTATTGGATGACGCTTAATAAACCCTTCGAACCAATGCCGACCTGGTTTATCATTCTGAAAAGGATTTTTGCGGCCCAGTTTTTTAACAAGTATGCTGACGCTATCCCGTAATTGGTCTTTAGTCACAGGAAAACCACTATCTGCCATAAAAATTAGCCACTTTACTAAATGCTCTTCTTCTTCTTTTGTCAATATAGTAGGTGGTCCCTTTGAGCAGTCGACCAAACTTCTGCCATTAATTTTATCTACCAAAGTTGATCTTGGTACGTGAAATTCTTTTGCTGCAGAAGAAGGAGGTACTCCTTTTGCAACAGCTTCCATAGCCTTTATCATAGCCTCTGTTGTGTATTTTTTCTCGGCCATGATGATCTGTAATTTTAATTTTTATTCAAGCAAACTGATGTAATTAAATTTTGACAATCAATGCTTATGTAAAACTTTGGGGGAAACATGTGTGTCAGGTAGGGTTGACATGTCCGGGTTCTGGACTCTATAATCCGGGATTTTCACGCAACTTACTGGTCTTCGAATTTTAGGGTTAGAACCCTTATGTTAAATAATGATTTGTATGAGCTACGGGCATCCTTATTTCTGGGTTAGACTAGAAAACTAAAAATCTTATTTCGTAAACCGTTGATAACAAGGTGGCTCTGACGAATGTACCTACGAGTACTTAATACTGTAAGAACAGACCAGATTCAAGCTGCTTCCGCAGGAACACACTAGATGAAATCTACTTCCAACCAGTTTTGGTATTGGAAATCTGTATCCAGCAATGCTTGATGAAGACATAAAAATATTCCTACAAAATACATTAATTTACAATAGGCACGCGCATTTTGCAAACATCAGTATAATTATTCATGTGTAGATCAAAAATAGCTTAAAAATTTATAAATTATCTCAAGTATATTTTGGACACTAAGCCATAAAAATATGCACCTTATGCCGTCACTATTAAAGTTTGATTTTCAAAAAATAACGACATTAGGTGCACATTTCAAAGTGAATATCAAGTCTGTCCCAATAGCCGTTAATTTATTTTTTATTTTGACGGGCATTGGGACAAATCGGAGTTACGGCGTACCATTACCTGACACACGTAATTAATAAATCTATGATTAAAGAAAGCACAATTTTATAGGTTATATCGTTAGAATATTAATCAAGCTTTAATCTCATTATAATTTCGCTTACCAAAACGAGCAACTGATTCAGTAAACATTGAATAGAACACGGCAAGTCAGTCTTCAGGTTCAGGAGCTAAACTTTGCAAAAAACACAAAATTTCGGAGCGTAGCACTTTAGATAAACACTGCGCCGACGCCATTACAGTTACGACTAAGTGTTACCATTGAAATGAAAGCTAATATTACCAAGAATTTGATGCCATAAACAGTTTCGATGTAAGTTTTGGTATAATTTAGTAAAAGTCTTTTAATTTAATTTTAACGGGTATTGGGACATTGACGACATTGTGTACACTTACCTTACTTATATACCTACCTATATCGATTGATGAAACATGAACTGAACAAAGCATTGTTAACAAAAATACGGAGTCTCATCATCATTATCATCACTGTTCATATCATGTTAGTTATAAGTCGTTCACTACCAATAAAAATGATCAGTCACAGAATCGGGAAGCGTTTGCCGCATTCCTGCAGTCTTAATTATGGTATAAAAATATATTTTCAATTAAAATAAATACGCTCGTCTACCGTCGCATTAATTTCACCTTCAAGAATACGTTTGTAGGCTTAAATTGACGATTACTCGTTTAATTCGTTTGCAATTCGAACTCCTCAAGTTAAATTCCCCATAGCATTCTTTAAATATTTATGAAGGCCCGAAGGACCAATGACTTTAGTACTTTGGAAAATATTATCATATCCTCATCGTAAGCTCTTTCGGATAAACGCGTAATCCCATGAACAAGCGTTTCATGAATGAACTTAGCATTTCTCCGATAATGCTTTTTGTTTTACTGGCGGTGAAGGCTGGAGATACTCTTCGCATAATATTTTGCAGTAATATTTCAGCGGGGAGAGATAAAAAAGAAATACAGCACTTCAATAAGAGATAAATTCATTTCGAGCGTGATGATTTATCAGAGAGAGCAGCAGCGGGCGGCCGGGCGCGTGCGACGTCATCGTCGTCGCTCCCCCCGACATATCTCTTTGATAAATTGCAAAGAATCTGCGGAAGAGGTGAAATTCTAAAATAAAATAATCCCAGTCGAGAGGGGAACATCGTTCTGTTCTTACGGGCCACCGTGAAGTTTGCGAATAAAAGTTTGTTATATTCGCATCGACGCAAGGAAGTCTCGAAGGCTAATGTTGTTTTGCGTACGAGCTCGGTTTTAGTTTTGTCGCGGGGAGATGTTTGCTCACTCGGGATATTTTATCGAAGCTGGCCGCGGTGGCTTCTGAATTCGTCCCGCGACAGCTGTCGTTGACGTCCCCGACGCGCCTATTATACCAGCTCTCCTTTTATTTATGATCGAGTTGAGCGGTACTTATTACGACTCCACCCGACGGGACATGTTTCATATGCCCGCCTTGTTTCTGCGTTAACTCGCCTCCTTGACGCTTATTGAGCTATTTGCTCTAAATCGCACGTCCCTCGCATTCACTCGATACTAATAAACGTCTATACGCTATATTGAAAGTTTTATGAAGGCAATACAAACAAATCTTCATAAAGAGAGTCGATTCTTCACGTGGAGCCGGTCGTTAAGTGCTAAAGTTGACTAATTACAACCGTTCGCACCCGTAAAGCGAACTAATTACGCGATTTCGAAGTTTTCCCATACTCGTAATTCATAAGAAGCGTTGATATCTGGCAACGTGCTCGAGTTTACGCGTGGCCATTGTTATTCACGGCGTATCTTGAAACTCTACAGGCGGTGTGTGTTTCACTAAGCCCCACATATATTTAGTCGTTTTTGTCTATCACTTGGCAGCAACTTCCCCAATGTTTTCTCATTCGGCCGCAGCGCTCTTGAAAGTTGGCTCGTTGCTGTCTCGGTGGGCGCCTCACCGAATTACGAACTCGGCACTCAGCCGACGATGCGTGTAAAATGTCTTTACGATCTCCGTAAATTGAGAGATATACGCGTCACCCCGTCACCAGACTGGGTCACGGCACACGACTCACGTTTTCATTTTTTAATCAACTAATTGCTAATTGAAAAACTTTAGAGTACAAAGGAATGGGACTTTCACGAGTGAGGTGCGGAAAAACGTCGCGACCCAGTTTTGGAATGAATACATACCTGGTTTAGTTTATATTTACGAACGTAGAGAATAGTGTAATGGCATTTTAAGTGAACGAAGTTCCAAATTAGTTTTCACTAAGTTTATGTTGGCATACTTGATTGAACTGTGTATATATTATACCTACTATATTTGTAGAGTCTCAACGGCGTCTAATTTACGTAACATCTTTACCTTATTAGACTTGAAAAGATTTCTTTTTACAATGTAGGCATATATTTTTGGGTTGAAACTATTATTCAAGTAGAGACGAGCCCTTTTCAAGAGCTTAAAATAGTAACTAATTTGACGCTGCCCAATACGTGTCAGAGGCTAAAAAATATTGACAATTTTAATTTAATATCGGCTTAGCACCTGAAAAAAAAACTATAACAATTAAATATAATAAAACATTTTCCAGTCCGAAAGGGTTATAATTCCACGAAATGTAATCTATGTGGTTGTACATTCAGTCAAGATTACTCTTGTAAAATGCAGATATTTTTCCCCTGTTGTGTGTAACAAACACCTACACATAGAATGATTATATAGGTAGTCGCCTTGGCTCTGGTAGAATATTTACTCCATTAGGCACCAGACTGGCAGTGACTGGCGACGGGAAACGGCCGTCTTCTCTATAACAAGGTTAACATCTTGCGATTCTATCAAAGTCTTATGTAATAGCGTTATCTGGCTACTTCCTGCAGCTCCAACGCCGACAATGCGGCACAATTGAGTTTGCATATAAACAGTAATTAAAGTCCTTGTTTTCTCGTCCACTGATATCCGCTGGCTGCTTTGTTTTCCAACCGTGAAACTTCTCTAATTGCTAAAGAGAAAGTGCAAATAGTTTCTGTTTCTGACTCGGCAACAAAAACGCAAAAATTTATACATATCGTGCGAGACGTGCGACGGTAGAGAAGGAATCACTCCCACTATTTACTGGCAGTAAAATACGGCGTGTACGTCTGTCACACAATTTACGCTAGTCATGATCGTGAATGATCAACATACAGGTTTTTTTGCAGTAAACGTTATGTAGCCGATCGTCCTTGGGGTGCTATTTTCTACTAAATTATAAAAGCAAAAAATATCGCCTGTTTATTCTTCTTCGTATACGGAATAATGCGCAATTTGTAAACCGTATTAGCATACTCTATCCTTAAGGATATATGTGTTTTCACGAAAACACCGGCTGGTAGGTACACTTTGTTTTATCACTTTTGATATTTCTAGCCGTGTCGAAAATAAATTGCAATTCGTTCAGAGTTTTGAGCTGCATGATAAACGTAGATAAACACTAGTTTTGGTTGTGAATAGTTAGGTGCTCATTGCATAGTTAAGCAGGTGTACTTATGTAAAGAGGTTATCTGTGAAAACGGTGACCCGGTGCAGAGCTAGCGCCGATTCATGAATAACCTCCCATCGAGTAGCTTCTGCCAACATAATATGGGTAGAATCGAATAATTTTACAGAAATCAGATATCGAAGCTCCTCGGGGCATAATCCTCGTTTGATGCCGCAACTCTATTAATTTCTGAAGGGGTTAAGATCGGAGGGTCAAAATACGGCAGCGGCATGAGTCAGCCTTAAGTTCCGGGTGCGCAGGCATCGAGCCACGAATCCGGCCCACGTTTCTTTCGAGCTCGTTAACGAAACAATAAATAATGATTTGGACGTCTCCACCATTGCAGGCTTTTGTTCGGCCATCATATTTTCCGCCGGCCGTCGGCATGGAGCTGGTGACGTGCTTTCGCAGAGCTTTTCCGTCGTCGATTCTTTCGTACAATATCCGCGCGGACTCTTTTTATTGTGTTGAGTCGATTTATTTCACCTATCATCAGTCGCCGATGTCTGACTCCGTCTAGTTCAAAATTCACGGGAAAAGTAGTTTTCTTGATAGCGACGACGCGGTGATTTTAGTAATCAAATTTTGTTCGTCGACTGTGCTTTTATCGTCTCCGTGTGAAACGGCTTTTTAAGGGTAATAACCGGTTTTGTATTGCTGTTCAAAGTTTTAACTTTGTCATCGTTAATTTTATACTCCAATTTGCTTCTGATTTTTATAAAGGTTTCTTTATTGGCAGAACTCGATTTAAGTACGTTCAATCAATTTGTTCGAGCCTGTCTAAGTAAAGCCACTGAGACGTTATAGCGGTTAGCATACGAAAGCGGTTCACCGATCTAAATTACACCTACGTTACACAAAGCCTAACCTAACATCGTTAGATAGACTAATTTAGGATTTCAGTAGTGAATAACTATAAATATTTAGACGATGTTTATGTATACTACAAAATGTTGGGCCTTACCCAAATTACTTACCTACTTTATATTGATCGGGCAAGGGACGTCTGTGCAAAAACTAGATTATACGCTTCTAAATAAGTACCCGGATGTTTGCAACACAAGAGGTTTCCGAGCTTATCTAACTGTCGGCATAGATACAAAGTTGCGAGTTCTCTTTTGCCCAAGCCCGTCATAATCATCAGGAACTGAGAAATTATCTTCTAATTAATGTTAAACGGTATGAACCTAGTTCTCTGTTCTGTGGTATGAACTATCTTGAGAGCGGATCATTTTCCCTTAATAGGAAAATATAAATGACTGTGGAAAATTTTATGATTTTGATGATGATTGTCAAATATGACAGGTAAACATTAATAACAGTCGATTTGATGATATGAACAAAATTGTGGAGTTTTGGCGGGAACGCGGAAAAATCATGTCGCCTCATTGTCTTATTTTGTTAAAATTGTGTTTTTATCAGTGATAATTAGTGAAAAATGGTGGTATTTCGTTGATTATGAGCTGATTTACGCGCATGAGTGTAGGCAAGTGATATAATGTGACGTATCATGTTGTTCCGTGTTGTTACCAAAACTCCATAGACGCCTCTAGTAAAGTCTCCACTGCTTTACTGAGGTATAACTTGGACTATGATTGGACTTGACCGAGACTTTATAGGACTATGACGAGACTACGACAGTGACTATTTTGATAAAATATTATCAAATATTATTAAAACTTATTACTTGACACTGACAAATGCACAATAATGCGATGCCAAAACTAAGAAGAAGAAGAACAAAATTGTTTACGCAACATGAATATCAAATTGAATATGTGTATTATGTAAATGTGTTAATCACTTTTGTTTTTTTTTCAGGTAAGTCAGCTTGAAGAAAATCCACCAATCCTGCAAATTATGTGAGTTATATTTAATATTATTTTAATACAACTTGATTTGTATTGAGACAGGATTTTAGTAACGACTAATTGCGCACTTAGTTCTCATACTCAAATACCATTCTAAAATTAATTTAGTTTATTATTTCTCCAGTGATCATAAAATCATGAAAATATATTGTTATGGTATGATAATTGTATAATCATACAGCCAAGGCAAGACAAACATACAGGTGAAACTAATAAAAGCGTGTTAAAAATAGGAAGTGAATGAAGATTGTAGAACACAATTTTAATACTAGAATGAAAGGTAAAATCGTAGTACCGAAAACCCGCCTTACCAAAATACAAAAATCTTTTGTAGTAAATTGTATTAAATTTTATAATGTTCTTCCAAGTTGTTTAACAAGTCTTAAAGACAGTGATTTTAAAACTAACTTGAAAAAACTTTTACTACAAAAAGCATATTACAAGGTGGATGAATTTATAGAAGACAGAAAGGCTTGGCAGAAAATAATAATGTAAATTGAATTGATTGTTTAGAGCTGAAATGGAATGGTTTAAGTATTTTATTTGGTAGTCTAACCATATTTTTCTTTTTTTTTGTGTCATTGTTATCTATCATTTTATATTTCAATAATGATAACTTATTTTTATTCATTTTTTTTAATCATTGACATTTGTACATTGACATTAATATTTTGTTAATTTTTTATTTTGAAATTATGACATTTTATTTTATCTGTGACATTTTATTTTATAAATCTTGACATTATTCAATTTCATTTCGTTCTATTTTATTTACTTTTATAATTTATGAGTTATGTAAACCTACTAATCAAACCAACTGGTAGATCTCCAAAACTCATTCTGGCAACATTGTGTTGTGAATATTGTCAAATTATTTAATTTTCACTGGTGACTGTTTTGTGATTGATTTGTTTGTCTCTTTAATTCTTAATTTTTTATTTGTATCGAATTATTATTGTTGTTGTTTTTGTGATATTAGGTATGTAATTGACGTTACATGATTTTTAGCTAATGACGTTTCAAAAGTGTATAGTTGTACCTAATTGAAATAAACATGATTGAATTGAATTGAATTGAAGATTTCAGTCTTAACATCAGACAGTGTGTAGTCGAACGCGAACCTATTCGAAAAAAAAATAGTCTCCCATCACCATATTTTGTAACGTTACATTACAAAAGCTGTCTGTACAAAAGTCATTATGTACTCTGAGGTGTCCTAACGTTTCTAGAAACCTTTAAAAATTGGTAACAGTATCTCACATATCCTACTAATATTATAAACGCGAAAGTTTGTGAGGATGGATGGATGGATGTATAGATGTTTGTTACTCTTTCACGCAAAAACTACTGAATGGATTGAGATGAAACTTTGCAATAATATAGCTTATATATCAGAATAACACATAGGCTATAAATTATAATGATATTGCGTCAAAAATCAAAATATCATGCGGGCAAAGCCGCGGATAAAAACTAGTATCTTATAAGTGTATCTTTTTATTTATGAATACTCACGAATACTTATATCAAGCGAGGTAAAGTTCTTTATTGTAAAGAATCTCTTTGCTTGTTACGGTTTCAAGCCATAAAAAGTGATTCATGTATCAGAATAACCATAAAAATCCAATAAACGTGTAAAAATTGAATGGCTGCTGCCAGGAGGTCGAAGTTCAAAATTTTCTGCCTGGCTAGATGTATGATCTATCTTAGCTATAGATACACCGATAGTGTATAGATCATATTTCATTTTATAGAACGCGCAGCAGTAGAGCATGAATTTGTTTGATATCTTTATTGATATAAATTGACAAACAATACAATAAAGAACTCTTTCAATTCATAGAATATTGTCCAACTACATATTTTATATGAAATTTGTCTACTACGAGTACAAGAATGAGTTTCATATTTTAGTGACCATTAAAAAATATGAAGCTAATATAATCCGAAAGTTCTTCAAACGTGTGCAAGAGATTCTAACTTAAGCATATAATCTAATTAAAAAACTCCGTTAAATGTGATGAAAGGCTCCGGAACTTTTCTAATTCGTGCCCTCGCGCCCGTAACGAATTTCTTCGAAAAATTTTGTCGATGCCCGTAAATTGTGAGGCTTTCTCCCTATTGAATTGTTTCGATTTGCACCGGCGACAGGGGGCTGGGATTGGTCGTGCTATTGTACAATAAACAAACGGTGCCTTCAGCGGACCCGGCATATCAGTGAGAATCATTCTGCTTTTGAAAGAGTATCAAGAAGTGTCCGGCGTTGCAAAAAGAGCAAAGCGCATTGTTTTCTCTGCAGGGGAAACGTCCGGCCTCGGCCGAAGCTCCTCTCTAATGGACCGCTATTTACTCTGGCTAAAGCCTTTTTACCGAAACAGTTTGAGAATACACGCTTCTAATTAATTTCAGATATTAGAAGCGAGATGGCGAGCGCAAAACTTTCTGCTCTTTGTTTTGTGGCCTCCTAATAAAGCAATTTGATTTATTACCGCTCTTCATACTTTCGCACAATTTTCTTTGAGTTTCACCCATTTCGCTTCCCGTGGATTTAATTAGAGATTGATATTTTGTTTCTCCGTAATTATGCGGCAAGCATATTCGTATCCGCTTTGTACGGACTGACGTAACCAAGAGAGGGGAAAAATAATAATATTACGAAGAAAAGTTAATGCATGTTTCATAATACAATATTTTATACATTTTTTAATTTTAGTTTAAAATATAATGACAATACTACACTACTACTACATAGAAAGCAATTGGATCATCCACAGACCCTTGAAGGTCTAAAGATAATCCAAGTGCTCAAGCCCACTGCCAGTTGGCAGCGTGCCCAGCATGCTGGCAGCATTGCCACGCTGAATGGCAATGCTTATACGTTGAGCCAAATAAACACCAGCATTTTGGTCACGCGTCGCGTCCACCAGACGCTCAGAAAGACTTTTGAAAACAAGATGAGCTCCCGGCCCCCACGGACCCAAAGTCTCAACTCCAAATGGCTCAAATATGTAACCACTCCCGAGGTTAGCATATTTGCGCCGCTTGTGCTGCTCAGCCGAATTGGCCGCCGCTCCAGCCCTACTCTGAGTCTCAGGAAGATGTGACGGTGCCAAAGTATCGACGCAAGTTGCGTCCCATACTAAGGGCCGTCCACACTTCCATGGGACCAGCGTCATGCCGTCAGGCCTTTTGCCATCACCACGCGCCAACCCACTCGGTTCGAGTACGGCTGCGATATTGGCGGTGACAAAAGCCCTGCGTATGACATCGTTAAGGCTGGCGTGGCGTCCAATCCGACCAGCACTTCTTGAGCAAGAGAGACCGTGGTGACCGAGCTGGTCAACTGCAGTACCACACTGACAGCGATGGGCTTCACAACACCTTGCACCCAAGCGTAAGCTGACAGCTAGACGAAATGCAGTTGGGTCTAAAAGGTTACCAGTATTGAAAGAGGGCAATGCTTGCAACCAAAGACCGGACTCCCATACAGAGACTGCAAGGATACGAGCGCGATCCGCGACGCTAGGACACGTGTCTAGAAGAGATTTCCGTGCTAGTTCGCAGATCGGCCGATCCCACAGTCTCTGCGACGATAAAGTCTTTGGAAGCTCGGCATTTGGGCAAGCGACCCTCCAAGCATTCGTTGCCTCATTCAAATGAGCTACATCTACGCCAGAATGGCCTAAAGAAGGTGCGAGGATTTTTTCAATCAAGTTCTGAGTACTATGAATGGAGGACAAGAAAGCTGGTAAAGCAACACTTGAAATTTGGCGGACCCCTAACCCTCCAAGCCTAACAGGCAAGGAGGCTTGTAGCCACGCCCTTTCACTCATGTCAATATTCAAAACCGATACTAGGGACTGCTTTACAACATCGTCTAAGCTCAAAAGGAGCTCATTGTGTTTCCACAATGGACTACATCGTAAAGCGTACATAAATTTTGGAACAAACAGACAACATCTTATAATGGTAAAAGCCATGTGGGCGTTAATTTTGAGTAGCCTATCAGAGGCACTCAAAAAATTTTGAATTTTTTCTTGAACGAAAGGCGGAAAAGACTCATCTAATATCGGCGAACCTAGAAGGCGAAGAGAACACTTGTCTACCGATTTGATGTTAGGTGCCAAATCATTAAATTTGTTAAGTATCAAATCTTTATCCGGACATGAGTCGCAAACGAAAAGTTCGCATTTCGAAAAATTTAGCTCCAAACCAATTTGACGAAACTCGTCTATAAGAATTTCCAAATCACGTAGGACTGTGCTCGCATCGCCACCCAAAGTCCCGTCATCCAGATACCAAACGTTGAGTTTAGATTGGAGACGTTGAACAATTGGATGAATGGCCAGGCTGAAAATGGCTGGTCCGAGAGGGTCACCTTGTTGACAGCCAACGGAAGATAGCAAAACATCATTTTTGTAAATTAATTTAGTGGGTTTGCCGTAGCATTGCCAAAGAAAATTGAAAAGATCGGGAATTTTGTCTTTGACCTGTGCCAACAAGGCGTCTCGATTAACCGAATTGAAAGCATTTTTGACATCCACCTTAAGCAACACCTCTCCACAATTTTGACCGAGAAAAGTACGAAGCGAATGAACAGCAGCCTCACATCCACCCCGCGAACCAAAGCCAAGCTGTATTGGTTGAAAAAGGCTACTCAAAAGAGCAACCTTTTTTCCACAACCGGCTTTGGCTGCGAGACGACGATATGTGGTGCCAACAGCAATAGGTCTGATGCCACCATCTTTTTTGACAAGTGCGCATAGGTTAGCGCCATACAAGACTTCGATAACGTCATCATTGACCTGCCCAGATAACATGAGATTTGCCAAACCCGTTAATTCTCTCAAGAGAGACTCAGCCACCTCACCAGAGCTAAAAGATAGAAGATCTTTTAGATGTTGAGGCGAGAGACCATCTAGGCCTCCGGCTGAGCCGCTCCGAAAAGAAGAAACGGCCGCTGCAATCTCCTGAGCTGACACTTCAATGACAACGTCATCAGGGTGTGGTGGCTCAGGCAGGTGGAGACATGCTGCCGGCGGATGCTTGTCACGGAGTGACTGGACCGTATCGGGTGTGTGGGGGGCAATAGTGTCGCTGGAGAACAGGACCCGTGCGGCGCCTTTGATATCGCCATCACTAATTTTGCTCTCTACTATTTTAATGGTAACCGAATCGTCTGTTTTTTTAGAATTTGGTTTATTCTGCCTTGTTGGCGGAATAATGCTTTCAAAATCTAAAGAGTTCTCTTCCAATGCGCTGTACTTTACGCAATTTTCCTTTACCCTAGTGGTAAGGGATTTTTTGTTTGTTGGGTCCGAATGTACGTAAAGCACAACGTAGGGAAAAGTCAAGAGGTGTTCCCAGGCGACTAAAGAATTTTTAGAAATAACATTCCGAATAGCAGCAGATAAACACTGCGCAACCGAAAAACGTGCACCACGCGGGATGCGTTTTAAAACAGGAAGAGAAGTTTTGAGTGAGCTAAGAACCTCCCAAAGCGGTTTGGAAGGAGCAGCAGCGCTCACGGGACTGCTGCTGGCTCCATCAGAGCCTGCAATAGGGGCCGAAAGTGTAATTTGGCTATTTTTATGGCACCGCGTACGGTGAATTTTGAGGCCTTTCTGTCCTTTAAAAAATCGCACTTGGGAACACTCTAGGCACTGAATCATGTCCCCCTGCGACACATTAACGTATTGGGAAACTGCATTTGGCCCGGCCGGGGCGCAAAATGCCATGAATAACAAGAATTATACTACAAATATAAATAAAAATAAACATAGGTTCTATAAGTGGAGACGTCAGGACGTCAGACCGTGACGTGGGCGGTCTGCGCAGACTCGGATGGCGTTGACATGGAAACAAGAAAACAACAATGAGCCGCGACTGTCAAAAACCTACCGAATATTACAACACAATAGAAAACAATTATTTGACTATCTCTAGCTCTACAAATATTACCTCGAAAGAAAATAAGAAAAAAAGGAAAGATTGGAGTAGAATTTGGCCCGCTAGAGCAGAAAAATCTGAAAAATAAGGGCCGAGAAAAATCCTGCCAACATGCGTTGACAGCAACTTTTTTTTTTTTTTTTTTTTATACATTTTGCTTTTAAGTTTACCCTTTTACCATGTTGAAACGTTTACAGGCTCTCTCTTGATTGTTTGATGTTTATGTTATACCGACACATTCTCGTCAGCCTGCGTCTAGTAAATTCAATTTCCAGAGGATGTTAGCTGCCATTCCCAGGATTGAAGTCACTTTGCCTTCTATTTGAACTCATGTGTTGTATATTGTCGTGATTGTATCGTTTCTTGATTGATAACTCAATGATTATCGAGGTAATTAGTACCTAAGTACTAAGTGATTCTACTTGTACTATAGTTTATTACTTGCAGCTGCAGAGAGCGTTCTTACCATTTCTCAACACAGGCGCAAATGAACAAACTGTATGGAATAACCTTACACTTTGATATTTCTTATAAGTTGGATAAAGAAACCTTTTAAAATTGCTCAATTCTTTTTTAAGTTATAACAAAACGAATTTGAAATCTCTTCGATACTGTTTTCACATTTTATACTCGAATAATATTAAACTAGAAATTTACAAAAATAGATAGGTACAGAAAATTAAGAGCTGTCTGATTGTTATTGACTCATGTACTGCGACTCGATTACTTGAGAAATTCAACTAACAATCGTACGATGTCTGAATAAGGTTTAATATAATTTAGCAGTTTCCCAGCTGAACAAAGAACGTGTAAATCAAATTTGGTTTTCTATTATAATGTTTACGCCAGCTACGAATTGAGTTCACGAAACGAATAGATATTTGTTTAGGACTTCATGTTTTTACGTCTTAAGTGTTTTCGAATGTTCTCACGTCAATAGGATATTACTAGTGGTTTTCCGAACAGTAATCTATAACTGTATCTTCATAAACCTATAATTTGACTCACTCTCGACCGATTTTAATACTCGCCTTGTTAGGATATAGATACTATACTCTATAAAATTTAACTTTATCTCTGCGACAGTGACATTGACATAGAAGATTGACATTTTTAGAGTTGAGATAGTGGTGGAAAAAATCGATTTTCAAACAATGTTGTAATAAAATCGAATGAGTAGTTGAAGGTGAGAAATTGGATTTTATTTACTTACTTACCTACTATTATTTAAGATCAAGTATGTACACATGTAAAAAATGTTATGATATTAATTAAATACTCATAATAATGTAACGATGATATTTATCGACGTTTTTCACTCTTATCGATGCTAATGTGACATATAATTGGGTTTAATTTAATTACACATGTAAAAAAAATTATGATATTAAAATATACAATAAAATTAATGATAAATTAAGTTTTATTTAAAATATCGTTAGTATAAACTATCGATATTTTAAATAAAACTCTATCTAAAACTCTGTGGTCATGATGATTCGTCGCCCATCACTAATCGGCATGCCCATAAAGTATGACATTGACAGGTACTGTCTGTACTATTAAGAAATTCTGTACTTCATAGGTGTAATTTTTCTGACAGCTGTCGCAGAGATCAAGTTAAATTTTATAGAGTATAAGCCCCGAGTTAACCAACGCTTGTTTAAGTTAAACGTATGATTACTGTATTTAATGAACGATTTTTACTTGCTGAACAGCAAAATTTCGTTAATAAACTATTTAAGATTTAACCAACGGTTGATAAATTAAACGTCTGTAGTGAACTAGCGTCTAAAACCCGAGTTTAATCGTTGTTTAAAAACAGTAATCACACGTTTAACTTAATCAAGCGTTGGTGAACTTGGGTCTTAATAATCTTGCTAAATATTATCGAAGTCGGCAGATAAATAGTGCGACAGCAAATTTTCCCTCTTATTAGGGAAATACCATACCCGTTATCAAAAATCACCGACAGCAAAAAGTTATGTTAATATATTTAACCTGTGTACCAAGTTTCGTCGAGAACGCAGATCTTCACTTGCGCGTCGATCAATTTAGAAAACGTGTAACCTCAATAATTGTTTTCGCAAAAATAAACTTCACAATACAGATTTTACTTTTGACCGACGAACCACCGGAGGAGGTATACAATTCAACGCGTACATTTTTTTTTATGTATAACCACGCATAACTTTTTTTTATAGTAGTCCGATTTCAATAATTCTTTTTTATTGGAAAGAGTATAATACTTCGAAATTGGTCCCATTTAATTTTATCGAAATCGGCTTAGCCATTTTTGATAAATCAACAATAATGTGAAAAATGCTACATCGATCCGTGCGAAATATTCGCGAATTCTGTACGCGGGTGAAGTCGGTCATGCTATTTTTTACAAAAAATAATTATGTTTTTCACCGACGAACCACCGGAGGAGGTATTCAATTCGACGCGTATATATTTTTCTTGTTTATGTTTAACCACGCATAACTTTTTTCATAGTAGTTCGATTTTAATAATTCTTTTTTATTAAAAAGAGTATACTTCGAAATTGGCTGAGCCATTTTTGACAAATCAACAATAATGTGAAAAATGTTACATCGATCCGTGCATAATATTTGCGTTCTAGCGATGCACCCCGGCTTCGCACAGGTGTATTATACATATAAACATTTCTCTTGAATTACTCTATCTATTAAAACAAACTGCATCAAAATCCGTTGCGTAGTTTTAAATATATAAGCATACATGGGGACTGACAGCGGAAAGCGACTTTGTTTTATACTTTGTAATGATTCTGTACACGGGCGAAGACGGTCATGCTATTTTTTGCAAAAATAAATAAATAAATATTGGGGGACATTTCACACACGGTCTCTGACCCCAAACTAAGCAAAACTTGTGATATGGCTGCCAGAGACTGACATACTACATATTATACATATTTTAAATACATACTTATATACATAGTACCTAAATAACACCCAGACACAGAGCAAACATCTATGTTCATCACAAAAATGCTTGCCCTGGTGGGGATCGAACCCATGCCTCTTTGATCCAGAAGTCAGGGTCACTAACCACTGAGCCACTGAGGCAGTCAACGTTCTTTTTCAACGAATCTCTACGAAACATGGTACACAAGTTCTACACATATATTAATGGTAACTGCTATTTTCGATTGGGGGGTTATTTCCCTCAAAAAGGAGGGAAAATGCTGTCGCGCTATGTATATGCCGCTTTAGATAATATTTGTCTAGATTATTTAGTATCTAAATCCTAACAAGATTTGCGAGTGTGAACAAAATCGGTTAAGAGCGAGTCGAGATAGAGGCTTATAGAGATTAATTTAAAGAGATATGTCGCGAGATCTACTGTTTGGAGAACTACTAGTGTTAGAAGCATTGAAATTACTTATGTATTTTGCATTTGCTTGCGTCAGTAATTTCCATTTGTGTTGAATACGTGGACTGTGCTTTCATGAAATAGAGCAAGAATTTTCAATGGTTGAATTTGTAATTAACCAAAATAAAAATTTAAGTAGTAGCAGCCCGCGCTGACTTAGTCTGTTTTATAGGATTAGCTAATGGACATCACGAACAATATTTTTCATAAAGAAAAGGTCAAATTCACACAGAAGTTTCGAAGATTACCCGTTATAAACTAAATATAATTCTTTTTCGCAAAAAATGGCAACACCGACTTCCACCGTTTACAGAATTCGAATAGTTTGCACGAATCGATGAGACATCCGTGTACATTATTCTTGATTTATCAAAAACGGCTCAGCCGATTTCGAAAAAAAATAAACGGGACCACTTTGGGAGTATACCATGGCGACCTAAAAAAATTAAATCGATTTACAATTGGCGAAAATATCGATGGACATACACAAAAAAATACATACAGACGAACATAGTACCTCCTCCGTTTTGGAAGTCGGTAAAAATTTAAAATTACTTTTAAAATAAATATTTTAACGATAATACATTATCATACAAATTGCAGGGGTAGTATGTCATGGAGGGTTAACAATGTCTCTGGATTTTGACACAAGAGCTCGCCACGCTTTCAGGGTGTCGCAAACTTCTCAAGTACAGTTTCGCACAAGATTATGTATGAGCGATGACGCTCTGCGACATCGCCACTTACCTCCTTAAGTAAGATACAATACTTACGATCATCATTGTTCAGCAGGGCACGGAACAGCCAGACTCGATGGGTGACCGCGGCATAGTATTCAGATATGACACTTTAAATTTACATATTCCGGTCTCTTTTAACAGTTAAGCTATAATAGCCGAGTTGCATCGACCGTGGTCACGGGTAGACGGGTATTGAGTCTACCCGTGACCACGGTCGATGCAACTCGGCCGAAGCGTATAATGAGGTATTTATTTATCTCGTAATTTTAGTGCGCGATTAGTTTATTATTATATACAGTTACCAAAACCAAAATTACCAAATGCCCGCTATTTAGTTTAACTAATTTTAAATGTTTTTATTTTTCATGTGTATGTATTGTATTTGGTTAAGATAATAAAGAATTATCTATCTATCTACAATAATGTGTTCAAATCGAGAAAGTTTAAAAACAACAGTTGAGCTGACGACTCTACGTGATCCAAAAACTTGTTTGTGAAAAACGGTCTGATGCAGTCTTTAGGACTTTATAAAGTACAATAATATCACTTGTTCCAAGAAACACTATTTAGTGTTTCTTGTTTCTTTATAATAATTTCGATGTCCTTTCATAGCGTTAGAACAGATGTTGATAAAGTATTACGGGTAAGGGTAAGTTTGTGATACACACTTGTATTCAGGTATAAATCGTCGTCTTTCACATGTAAATGAAGAATTGAATCACGACGCACACTTATGTTTTCAAGTGTGTGCGTGCAAGTACCTAAACCTGCGAGTGAATCAGTTGCTATCGCGCAGTCGTGCTCTACCGTATATTGCATTAAACGAAATAGCCATCTCCACAAGAACAACCATAAAAGAAACGATGCAATTTCTAGCATAATTGAAGCGATGGCCAATGAAATGATATCATTGAACTCTTGCACTCCGCCAAAGGTTAAATTACTTTAGCAGGCTTGGCTTGTTTGCAAAAACCCGTTCAATTTGAGGTGGTGCTTACGCCAATCAAATCCAACTAGCTATGAAACCGCCTATCAGGAATTATGGTGATCCGTTTAATATACCGGTCTGAGCCAAATATGCTTGTATTTGCGAACTGTAGAGCATCGTAATCACATCGGATTAAAAACCGCTAAACATTTTCATAATTGCAATAACCGTGTAATTACCAATTACGACTACAACTAGACGTTGCCCAAAATTAATAAAATCAGCCACACTGAGTGGCCGTTATGAAATTTGTGCTATAGATACCGAGTTGTTTATTCTGAACTTGTTATTGAGTTTTGGGCAGCCATCCTCAGCAGAGTCAACAACAAGAACAATTTTATCCGCATAAACTGGATATAAGTTAAACAAGGACATATCTAATGACAGTAGTTTGCCGTTTGTGATGCAATATTCCTATTCATGGGAGGCTCGCGAAACCATAGAGTGGGGTTCGCTTGGAGGCTTTAGGGATATTTGAGCGGACCGCAATTGGGGAGATATTCATTCGGAGTGAAGGCACTACGGCACGTCGAATTTTAATTAATAACGTTCGTGATTCAGTCAAGATATTAGTGAAATTAGTGCGTGGAGCGTTGTGTGCGCGTGGCTGTGGCGTGTGGTGCGCGGGGCGGGCGGCAGTGGGACCGCGGCTTGCGTCCCGTTCGCGCGCCCTCGACTCCGCCCGCCCAAAGTTCGCCATTCGGCGCCCGCCCGCCTATACCGCGATTTTCAAATTGTGAACACGTGGATTTTTGAAACTAAAAACTAATAACGATTGGATTGTTCAGTGAAATAGCGGTGTTAGTGGTCGATTTGTTAGTCTAACATACTTTAGTGCAACGGCCAAGATAATTTGGGTTGGGATAGTATTAAATAGATATATATCATCGCTGATCATCTCATTCTTTATATAAAAGTTAGGCAAAATATTTTTTTTACTTACACTACACCACTCTTGAAAATTAACTATATACAAAATAGAAGCTGCATAAAATAGAATTAGAATACTTTATTGACCTTATAACTACGTGTGTTACATTAGGTACGTCAAAGTTTCAATAAAAAAAATCATAATTATACAAATCTTAGCAGTCTGGCAAAAATAATATAAACTATAATGAAAATATTAAATATCCTGTACATAATTAGGAAGATACTTTATGACGAATCGGCAACGCCTCTGATGTTTTCGTTATTTATGAATAGCAGCTATTTTACTATCAAAAGGCCCGTTACCTTTTTTTCTATTTAAATTTCACCATAACATATACTTTTTGAACTTACAAAACATACATTAAGTAATGTAATTAAGTAGTGCACAAAAACTGTAACCATTACATTGTAGCTACAAACGTAGGCCCCGGCTGCAGGCAATGAATATTCACAAGGTGGCTAGTAAAAGTAATAAAAAGGAACGTAGTGGTTTTTACCGTATTTTACCAAGGATCGCTGAATTTATCTATAAAACTCTGGCGGTGTAACACCTACACGCTCGATATCCCACATATGAGAAAGGCATTCTCCTGGAAATGTAATCATAACTTGATGCATCGAGCGTCGACTGGAGGAATCCCAGACGTTTCATTAAAATTCTCATAAACTCTAAGCACTGAAATGATCTTTACGACCTTCATCTACTTGCAAATGAAAACATAAGACGTACTCGATTGCTGAAAAAGGACTTGCTTTTATTGCTAAGTCCTTTTACAACATTTTCACGATTTTCTCATTTAAACCGATCTTATCTTTGGAATATTTTATAAAGTTTAATAACATTTTGAAGTTTTAACAAACGACTTCAAAACAGATTAACAAAAAGTGTTGTCTCAAGTTCTATTACAAGTCCTAATCGTTCCCTTGAGTCGTAACTCTGTTAACTTTGTATGTATAGCCTTTGAACTTCCTTAAGTTAACTATATTTTGTTCCTAATTCACATCTTATCTGATTTAAACGCTAACTCGCGACGCTACTTTGAGATTCTGTTTGACTTAAACATTCATGTTTGGAAACATTTGAAGATAAAAATGTAGGTAGTGTAATATTACGGTTTTTCCTCATGTAAAATATGAAGTGAACAAAATTGTACGTCGGGATCCACCCTCTTCTAATAAAGAGTCAAGCCATTCTTCGCATGGGAACATAAATATAATGTCCTTGGAGTCGCATGTTTATATGCTAAATTACAATACGGTACTTATTTTTTTCAATACCCCATATGCACCCTAAACATTGTTGGGATTAAACAATATTGTAATAATCTATGCGTCATCCCATGATCTCCAACAAAAACAGTTTATTTATTTTGCGGGATAATATGAGCTTGTGTGTTAATCCCAGAGTGTAAGCTACCGTCATACCACCAAATTCCATTACACCGGTATTGAGTTAAAACAAATACAGCTAGATACGGATACCCACAAAAAAAATATAAAAAGCAGTTACAATGTTGAAACCGATACATTTAAATCAGGCAATGCAATTTTCTGGTTATTTCTTTTTGTTTCGAGTAATCTCAAAGACGGCAGACGGCTGTTGTTGGTATAGATAGTAGGTAGATATTTGTTACAGAAGGAAAACATGCTTATCTGATCGCAGATACCGATACACCCAAAATTCGCTCCGAATACTTATTACCAATGTTATTTAATGGAAATTTTGGGAGATGGGAAATATTCTTGCGTAGTTATGTTACACTAGTTTTTACCCGCGGCTTCGCCCGCATGATATTTTGATTTTTGACGCAATATCATTATAATTTATAGCCTATGTGTTATTCTGATATATAAGCTATATTATTGCAAAGTTTCATCTCAATCCATTCAGTAGTTTTTGCGTGAAAGAATAACAAACATCCATCCATCCTCACAAACTTTCGCGTTTATAATATTATTAATAGGAAGTAGGATATATGACTAGTAGAAAATAGCACATAAAATTGTTCTCCCGCCAATTTAATTATTTTTGGCCGTTAAATACATAGTTATGTAGGAGATATAATTGAGTTAGAGTTTTTTTTTTTTTTATAACTTGCCAATCCCATGTGTACATATCGTAATAGTTAATATGTGTAATTGAAAATGCAGGTAAAACTGTTTGCTTGTTATTGCCGTTTTAAAACGAAGCTTTATAATCTGTTTTACAATTCTACAGGATCTCTATATTTATCCGGAGTAAATAATAGCGTATACTGGGTAAAAGCTACCTCTATACTTTAGTACAGGTAATCTATACGATGGATCCTTTGTTCGCTTACTTACGGTTGATATATTACTAACTATATTTACTAATAAATATTATAGTTTGCTTTGAGCTAAAATGCAAAAATATTTTGATACTTTTAGCAATGTGGTAGCTAACAAAAGCGCACATCATTTTTCCTAAAAATATAAAATCATCATTGCAAAAGAACACTCGGTCCCAAAATGTATAATCTCAATTGTTATTTTGTGTTTAGACCCATCACTAATGAAAAACTGGCTACAACAAAACAAACAGATATTTTGATATCTATAATTAATCTCCCAAATTACTTGTAATATAATACCGTTGTTTTTGTTGGCGGTACCGTTATTTGTGTCTAAAATTAATTAACAAAATCTTTTTACTTGAGTAAGAAGGGTTAATTTAAATTATCTGTTGGATATGTCCCGGAACCTGACTCTGTTAATTTTAATGATTTAGAATTAATTTCTGACGAAGGAGAAGGTTCATTTGTGCGTTTTGATTTCTATAAAGGTTAGATAAGAGCGGCGTTAGCTGTAGGTATTAGATTTTGCGCATGTGAACTGTATGTAGTAGGCACATTCGGGATGGCAGCATAAAATTGTTTGTTTGAACTACTAAATTGAAACCGCTCATTTCAAATTTAGAAAGGATTATGTGAATAGTAAGGAAAGTTTTAAAGATCCTTATTTTAGAAATGTATGTATTATATAAGCTATGGATACGATAATTTAGCTGTAAATTAATTGTGGTTTCCAGAAAAAAAACTTACTGAAGTTTATTTGCAGTAAAAAGCGATTTGTCACTTAAAACATAATAGGTATTTAAATTTAAATCTTGTCTAATTTATTTTCGTGTTTATCTTATGTGCTTAAGCAGAATATAACTAAATAACATATTGATGTAGCCTATTTGCTAATCCCGTCTTACAACTGAATAAAGCTACCTAGAGGTAGAGCTTATCGCTGGGGGAATGACTAAGAATAAACACACACCCACAAAACCTCCGCTCACATGACTTATTTACAATCTTTCTCGTGTATAATATGAATGCGATGACTAACATGTTTTCTACCTTAACTTAAAATTAGTTAAAAAGTATTTAGAACTACTTTAAATACTAAAGTAGAGTATAAACTTCTATAAATGTACTTCTATATATGAGTGTGTGTAAATGAGATGTCAGCATTCTCTATTTACATATTTTTTTAAATAACTTCAGTATATTTTCTGCCTGTAAAAAAGCAAATAATAAAAAAAAATATTTTTACTTAATTAATTTCGATAACTTAACACGGTTTTTGTATCATCAGGGAATTAACTTAACTTAAGGGCGGATTTTTGTACCTATATGAAATACAAAACTAAATTTTCATATAAATTTGGATTTTGAAGTATTTTACATGTATTTTCACATGTATTTCGCATGGATTTTAAAGTATTTCACAAGTATTACATCATGAATTTCAGCTATCACAGAACTATATCCAAACGGTAAACAAATTTTAAATGTCGCCGAAGGTGTTACACAGTTTTATCAACGTAAGAATAGAGAGAGTAAGAGTAGAGTAAGAACCAAGAATAATTTGGCGAAGCTGGTTGAGACATAAATATATATCAGTGACTGTACGTCTATCGGTATTGTAATAAAAAGTGAGCAAAATTTTAACCATGTAATTCGAGCATCTATCCTGAAAATTCATTTCCTGACGGTAAAAACCTAACAAATTGAGTTCTAGAATCGAGAATCCCTCCGGTGGAGTCGGTTTGTTTCTATAGATTTTGTATAATATGGATTTTTGGTAGGTATGCTGATTGTGATATCCTACTCCATCACGCAATAAAGCAAATAGATCTGACAAGCATAGCGACCCGCCCCGACTTTGCACAGGTATATTATACATATAAACCTTTCTCTTGAATCTGTTAAAAAAACCGCATCAAAATCCGTTGCGTAGTTTAAAGATATAAACATACATAGGGACAGACAGACGGCGGGAAGCGACATTGTTTTATACTATGTAGTGACCACGCGCGTTACGCGCCCTAAGTTCTGTTTCTAAGTATATCGTGTGGCGTTTTCAGTTTATACTATTGTAACCAAGACTTGGTGTTCATTTAATTTTGACAAAGATATCATTTTTATTATTATCATTCTAAATGAAATTCGCGAAAATAAAAAAATATCAGGGGCTTGATTACAATTATTATGTACGTCTTTGCCTATTCTTGACGCAAACATATGTTATATAATAAATACGTTTATTTATTCTGGGATCATTTAATCAAATCTTAAACGAATGACAATATTGTGATAAGTTTTCTAGAAAATCTACTGCCAAAGCTTTCTAATTTTAATGTAAATTTAATAACATAACGATATAGAAGCATTTAGGTATGCGAAATCGTGTTTCATTGATTGATAAATAGTTATTATAGGTATAATCAAATAAATTAAACATCTAAAGTGAAACGAAAAAGATGACAAATATTTTCTAAAATACGAAACAAACTAACAATTATAATTCCACCATCCGCCATATTTACTAGAATTTAACCGGAATTTTCTTTATTGTCAACATTTAATTTAAATAAGCTCTTGAGAAAGGAATTACCATTTTCAAGTTGAATTTGTTGGAGAAAACGCCGCGAAACGACTGCAAATGGCTGGGTAAAGTTGTACAAGTTTGTTCGCCATTGTTATATCTATAACCCAAATAACTATACTTGCATTTTTAGGATTTCATAGCAAATACGACTGTAGAAGTGAATTTGTCAGTTGAGATTTCCATGCGAATATCTGAACCAAATTCTTTCCGTCGAAGACATTCCTTTGGTGCAAAAGATAAGTTTCGCATGGCTGAGTTACCGTTACGGTGGAATTCAAAATCGCTTAAGTTGACTATAAATAAAATGGTCCTGGAAACGTCCAAAGTTATTTGTAACTCTTAAACACCTTTTAAAATGCCAGAGTCTTGTTTTACACTCTTAAATATAGCCTCAATTCAGAATGCGGCACAAAGACATTCGTGTCTTTGTGCCCTATTCTGAATTGAGACTCTGAATTCGGGCTCTGGATTTGAAGATATATCGAAGAAACCCTTAAACTTATATTGTTACTCATTACTGGACTTTCTTTAGAACATACTACGAGTATTTATTAATAACGTATTCAAACGAATACTTATTTTCCAGACGAAAGTGAATATACTTTGTTATTCAAAAAGTTGAACCGAACCAACAATTACTTACCTGTAAGAGTATTTTCGTCTACAATACTGAGCACCTCCTACGTAACTGACTACTTAGCTACTACGTTATATACAAGTGCTATATCTTTTATGTGAAATTGGCTCGAAGCCTACAATTTCTACCTACTAAAGAAACGTCTGATCTTGTCGAAACCTGGTAATAGGAAGGTACTCGTACGTATCTAAAATCAAATTAGCATCGTCTATGCTCAAGGCTACCCTCTCGAATTAAATAGAAAGTCTTTATTCGTCTAGAGCCTTCACATAACAGAGTTGAAGATGTTTCCCGGAAACAATCATTCGATTACCCGTCGAGTGTAGGCTTCTTTCTGACGGCTAATTGAATGTTTCGTCAAGGATCGCTGTTCACTTCATTGGTAGTTTGTTTGACTCAATTACTGATTGATTTCCACTAGAGCGTTGAAACCTAAGCCTTGTTTTATACAACTTCACAAATCCTTTTGCCGGGTTCTAATCGGAATCCGTAATGGTTTCTTATACTGTTAGCAAAATTGATAAATAAGTAGTAAGTTTAAATGTTGCAGAGAAGTAATGTGAGGCGTTATAGGTTGACATTTTTTGTTAAAACGCGCGACACGCGTGTGTACAGTCATCAAATTCCTTCGTTCAATTTATAATACCTATTTCATCTCTACTAGGTACATCGTATGTCCTTAATGTTTAAGCAAACGTAGTTATTGACCGAAGCAAAGCGAAGAGAAGCGGTGAGAAGTTTAACATCCCGCTACCGTAGAGCAAAGCTCTTCGCTCGATCGTATAAAAAATTACGGATGTACCTATGATTTTTCTACGTCTGGTACTCACCCATTTCACTAGCCTATATGTCCTCTTGTCAGATATTGTTCAGCCTATTTCTATCTCTGTCAGCTTGCGCGCAAATGTGCGTGAAGCATTCCTGTCGCTTTTCGTTGCTGTGGCCGTTGTCCAATAAGCCCCAATCGGTGTTAATAAACGAGCTATTGAGGGCACATTCACGCGGTTCCGCACCTAACCGAGGCTTGATCCGTGTCAGTTAATAGGATCCCTCGCGGACGCTAATAGCTATTTGTCACCCGTCATGCAACTCAAATCAGATTACTTGATTGCCCAATCTACGTAGATACTCAAATTACATTCGATCGCAGAAGCTCGATGATGCGACTCAATTACGAGTTTTACACTGCATTGTACCAGGGTATAACATTGACACTACCTTCAATAGTGATGATTTTAAATGTGGCAAGTTTTATGTAAACATCCATTGAAAGTCAGGTAGTTCTCTCAGCATTCTGCATATCAATTCTGAAAATCTGTTCAGTAAAACGTTTTGAGACAGTTGCTTTCGCAAAAGTTCATTTTACCTAGCCTGGACCCTCAGTCTGTTTTCTATATATTATAATAAAACTATATATTTTTCTTTTTTTAGGGTTCCGTACCTCAAAAGGAAAAAACGGAACCCTTATAGGATCACTTTGTTGTCCGTCTGTCCGTCCGTCCGTCTGTCCGTCTGTGTGTATGTCAAGACTCTTTATCTCGGGAACGCGTAAAGATATCGAGTTGAAATTTAAACTGTATACGTATATCGATGAACTCTTGCAGTTGTGTAAAAAAAAAAACTTCTCAATTATCGTTTAAAAAAGTTAGAGCCGTTTATGTCGTAAAAAAACGCATATTTCGCACTCACAAAAATCAAAACCTACAGGGTACTTCCCGTTGACATAGAACTATGAAATTTGGCGAGAAACATCGTCTCAGAGTACACATATAGGAATAAATCTGAAAACTGTACATTTTTATTTACATCACAAAAAATAGGGCTTCAAAATTCACAATATATGGGTTTAAAATTCAAAGTGCGTAAATCGTATCATGTAAGGTATCATATAAAAGAGCTTCATTAGCAAATCCTAAAACAGGTTTTAAAATATTTTAACAATTTTCGATGAATGACGAGAAAAGTAAAAAAAAAAAAATTGTCGACGATGATGATGAGTATAGATGTTTTAACAACGTACTTCCCAACTTTGTGAAATTTTCTGGATTTGTAAGGAACCCTCGGTGTGCGAACCTGACTTGCACTTGTCCGGTTTTTTTTACAATAGTATATGTAGTAGCGTTTCACTACAAATACGATGTGTCGTCACGTCAAGTGGTGATGAGCTCAAAGATATGATTCATGTTGTCAAGGAAAAATGTTTTTTTATGATGTAGAGAATGTGTCATACTCATTAAAGTAGTCACTTACTCGTCCGCTTAAAATGTGTTTTGACCGCAAACAAAGGACTTTTTAAAGAAATTATACGAGTACTTAGCGATACAAGTACGCGTCCTTTCATTGAAAATCTGTACTTATTCTCGAACAAACAATTCACAGTACGGCTTTGCCATACTTCGTATATTTGCGGATATAGACTTATTTTGAGAGTACGTGATCGGTTTTCGATATTACTCTGAATATATATTCAATAACTCACACAAACGCAACGTAATCTTCCATTCTAAAGTTCATGTGTGGTTCACATTGAAACATGCAACACAAAGCATTAATGTCGACATGTACACATATTTTATGAATACTAGCTGACTACAGCTATAGCTGTATATTAAATGTAGCAAAGCGTTTATATATTTTGGAATGAAATTTATTTACTTATATTATAACCAATCAGCGCTGCCTATGTCCTAGTGTTAGAGTGTTTATAGTATCTAACGATTTCTGCATGACTTGCCGGTTACACAACAATTGTTATCCGAGCTATGGTAGAGCTTAGTTGTAAAAGCTAGCTGTGATCACCCACTTAAGGACTGACAGTATCATCCGATAGTCACAGCTAACATCGTAATTCTAGTTACGCAATGAAGGCTGAATTCTAAACCAGTAGGTATATAAGTACATAGGTTCAAGAGATAAAAGCTTGCATTATTTTGGTAATGTACCAACTTCTTGAAATAATAAACGTACCTTCCAGTACTTATTTACTTACTTTTCGCCAAAAAATGTAGACAAAGATGAAAGAGTAATGCTTTTAAAAAGGTCGTAAAAGTTCGCGGGATTCAGGTTTGCTGTCAATCATAATACAGGGAATGAAGAGTAACTGCCGTGCTGTCACCGCGGATTTTTATCACGCGAGCTTACATACTTTATCAAAAAACCTTTGAGCCATATAAAGTTTCTTTATTGGCCATACATTTCCCGTTGCATATTCAGTTTGCACTGAGGTTGGGTGGCAAAATAAATGGACCAGAAAGGCCGACGTGAAATCGACTAAAAGCCCATATTCAACACAATATACGAATGGCTGCAACTAATCTTCTTTTTTATCTTCCTTTGTTTATATCCGATAACTCGAAAAAGGAGTTTCTCGTGCACGTAAATATGTTTATATGTGTTTGTTGTTTGCGATCCTCAACACTAAAAATTGCAACTGATTTTTTTGACTTAGAAAGTATCCGCAAATGTATTTTGCATGGGCTTTTGTTGTTAACTTGCTAACTTTGAAAATATTTATCAATTTTTTAACACTACCTACTTATGAGAGCATCTTATCTGATAAACAAGTACCTTGTATACCTAGGTAGGTATTCTTTGAAATATATTATTAATACTTTTGTACGTTAATTAACATTGTTTACATTTCACAAAATAAACTGTGTTTAAGCATCTTCGGAGTTTTTAGCCACTCGGCTTGTTTGTTTGCTTACTTTTTCTTGCGAAATCTTAAGAACTTTGTAAACAAGTGCTCGCAAAAATACTTTGTAACCTTTTACTACCCAAATTATTATGAATATTCATAAATCGCGGCGATTTACACCTACTAGATTTTTAGCTTAATAATTTATTATTCGAAATATATTTTTATATGAATCATTTTCTACATCCAATACTTTTTATGTAGGTTAATTCAATCGTTTTGAAAATGATTAACTATTCATAGAACAACATTATAAATATGTATTTTAATTTCTTAAATATTAAATTTTTATCAGTGACGCAGTAATTTCTTGATAGTAAAAGATCAAATCAAAATAGTGTAAATTTTTTTTAACTGAAGTTATTAGACTAGTTACAATTATTGATATTGTCATAGCCTAAGCTCAGGTCCAAAAAGTCAAAATCAAACTGATGTAGAAGGTTATATATGGGAAACAATAAGGAAATACGTTTTTGGTAACATTAAATCACTTCCCACGTTCGTGTAAATATTTCAGCGCGTAATAAATGAAAGACATAAGTTCGTTTAGACATTAAGAAAAACACAAGATTTTGAAAATATGTGATACAAAACGGCGACACGATCTTTCGCGTCGCCGCCAAAATTCTCCAGGTTGAGTTTGATACACTGCAAATTGGAAAGATAGAATTTACTCCAGTTTAGAGGCGTGCATTTTCGTGGATTCGCCGCTTGACTTTAATACTGAAAGTTATTGTACGTAGCTTAGGTGATATGTGGCTTAAATTCCGAAGCACATACGTGGTTGAAGCGTAATTGAAGATCGTTTGTAAAGTTTACAATGATGCTTGGAACATAATAATACAAGTTCGGTCGTAAAGAGTAGCAGCTGGCGAAGTAATGATACCTACTGCAACCTCGCAAGGGATATTGAAGAGGCCATGGATAAGGAAAACACTGGCAAAAAAGAAAGGAACAATGGCACGAAATCGCTAACACCACGTTCATTGAATGGACGAATACTCTGTGTGTTATGGAAGCTATCTCGAGGAGGGTCGACTTCCAGACATTGCCTTAACAAAGCGTCATTGTCATTTAATATACTCTAATATACTAAATAAACAACTTTTTGCTGGAGTAGAAGGCCGTTGCTTTTGTGTATAGAGTCGATATTTTCGGTGGACAATTTTATTATTCCACATACGCGTGTTCAACCGAAGTGTGCTATTAAACGTTTATAAGTCGATTTAATACTCCATTCTGAGTTCTTTCAATCTGGAAGTACTACTTAAGAGTACGAATTGAAAAGTGTGGTTTTTCTTTTCGGTGACCCTCGTTAATTTTATTACTCATAGATGTCACGCTTATGTTTAGATGCACAAATTAATGTTGTTTTAGTAGGTATTTTTATACGATTGAGTAACGAAACGAGCTATATTCTCGATGTTAAGTCTCAGGCATGCCCGTAACAGATGAGCACTACCCATAAATTTGAACTATACCAGTTCAAAACCCCGGCCGTACACTGCGCTCATTACTCTAAACCAGGGCTGTCCAAACAACGGGAACAAACGCGACTCACATGATTATGTCCAAAATGATTTTCTGATTTTAATCAGTTATAAACAGTTTCGATTATAGAATTCTTTGTCAAAACATATAATCAATATTTGGTATAATTTACTGTACTGTACCAGCCGTTTTATAGTTCACTGCAGGACGTAGGCCTACCCACGAAGGGTGATTGGGCCATATCCACTACGCTGGCCCAGTGCGGGTTGGTGGATTCACATACGCCATCGAATTTCTTCTACGGACGCATGCAGGTTGCCTCACGATGTTTTCCTTCACCGAAAAGCCAGTGGTGTGAAATTCCGTACATAAATTCCAAGGAATTCATTGGTACGGGACCGGGATTTGAACCCGCGACCTCACGATTGTAAGGCGGGTGTCATTACCACTAGACCACGACGGCTGTTTGTAAGGCGGGTGTCATTACCACTAGACCACCACGGCTGTTGGTATAATTTATTTATCATTAATTTTGCAACGTTCTTTTCGCATGGCATCATTTAAAAGTTAAGATATCTTTTGCTGGAGAATTCTGAAGTACTTTGTTTTTGTAGAGTGAGTTCCCAACTTAACTGATTTCCCGTGATAACTAGCAGATTTGGGTACTGTTGAGAACGGAAAAAATCTATCTGACGGTTGACACGGGATATTTAACGGAAATGAAAACTACTTATTTTCGCCAAAAATGTCTATTGCTATTTTTTTTACTTCAAAATTTAATTTATTTTTTTGCGGCCCTCCAGCTTATGTACTAGTCAATTTAATGAGTCCACGAAGGTGTGTAGTTTGGACACTCCTGTTCTGAAATATCAAGGTAAATTTTTTATAGCCCAGAATTTCAGAAAAATCAGTAAAAATATTTCTCCAGAGAAAGATCTTGATGTAACTTTTCATTCAATGCATTCTTTAGCGTTTTTTTTTAAATAAGTCTTTCAATTTCCAATATTTCTAGTTTTTCGAAGTAGTATAATACAATAATTATATTGATATTAAAATATAACATTAATTACATAATTTTGATTAATTTGGTGATTTTGTTGTAACAGCAGACTTGTTTTTTTAATCCCATTAAACTGGCACCACTAAGTACTAGTTAACCATACTTCCCTGAATAAAATGTATTACTAAAAAATTATATCTCTAAACAAACAATTCTTTTATCATAATTGATTTAATGTTATATTGTAATGGAGTTTTGATACTTCTTTATTTGTCTCAAGCGAAGCTTTAGCTCAGCGAAACGCTCCCTAGTTATGTATTATGAATCGTCATTTAGTTACGACTGGACGGTCGTATTGTACAGACAATTTTGTGTGTAACGAGGAGTGAAGAGTTGTTTGCGTCGGTTTAATTAAGAACAGAACTGGGGAACCACTCGAATTCATGTAATATTTACTGTTGTGCCGTAAGTAAACTATCTCAGGGACTGGGCTCTTTTAATTGCGAGTCATGGGAATTATGAATATCTGTGGCTTATAATTTACATAAATACCTTTAAAAGTTTAATACAATTGCTGCTTTTGCTTAAGGGTTATTAAAAAAATCGAACAATCAATTGTTTAGCGCTTGGTTTAGCTCAAGCTAAAGCGCCTGGCATAAACAAAAGCACTTATTTTTAGTTTATCATTAAAACATGTTAGAAGCCTTCTGGCGGCCTAAAACCTGTGAGAACGGTCTTTGTATTTATCAGTTCAACCGGAAAACATTCGATTCGAACTCTATTACATAGAATCTGCATCATTTGCAGTCAGGGTGACAACTCGGCGAGTGTAGTTTTCGAATCGAATCCTTCCCGAGTTTTTCATCGAATATGTGTTTTGGCGTGAGTGCGCTTCGTAAACAAGTTGAA
Organism: Hypomecis punctinalis; assembly: GCA_949316475.1. Classification (NCBI taxonomy): domain Eukaryota; kingdom Metazoa; phylum Arthropoda; class Insecta; order Lepidoptera; family Geometridae; genus Hypomecis; species Hypomecis punctinalis. The sequence continues at coordinate 12,314,197 of OX438799.1, forward strand.
AACTAGCGAGAAAACTACTTTAAAGCCAATAGGTTGAAGTACGTAATACAATTTATTTCATATGCGCATCTAATTTTTATTCCGAACACACATTTACGTATGGTGACTTAATTTATTCGAAGTTTAGTATTTAATTCTGTCAATAGAGTTAACTTATGCCTGACTGAATATGCAATATTCACCATTATATAAGATATAACACACATTATCATGCATAGACAGGGCTCCGAGCTGCGTATCTCCATAAATGACTGTCTGGTCTGCTCCCGTTAAAAGAAAATAATAAATCTCCGTAGTTAATATCATTGTTCGAATATAAATTTTCATTACGTACCTTCCCAGTTTCAGGGACAAAGTTATAATTAAAAAATATTAGCTCCCATAATCACCAGGCCAACTAACGAGTAGTTTTAGTTTCGCCATTGTAACAAAAGCCACTCGCATAATGTGAGGCAATGTAAGCTCCACATTCTGTGAGAGCGTTTTATTAGTCTTCGGGGGAAGCTTCAGGAAAGTTTAGATTTCTTGCAGTCCACCCACTTTGGTCAATAGGCACATAAAAACCGTCACGAGTCGTAAACCTGTCAATGTAACCGTATGTATTATTAGTGACATCGTTCTGGTATTCATCCTAAATTGCTTTTTGATACGGCTATGCTATACAAAAACGCAAATAAAACGGAATTCATGAATAGGCATTATGTGTAGGCAATATAAAAAATCTTCCGGTAAAAACATTCTGTCCTTTGAGAACGTTTCGGATCGCGAATGTTGTTTTTAGATCTAAATTAAAACGTAAAATCCGACCATTGAAGTAAACGTAGTTATCTCCAGAAGGGAGATTTGCTCTCGGAGACTCGCGCCGGGCCCGGCCGCCCCGGTGGGCTCTGTTTGCCCACTTCCAACGCGTCGCGATTCACTGAACTTTGTGAAATTCGCGTTTGAACACGTCATATTTTTCTGTGTTTGTATATTTTATTTTATCATGAGCTCACCCGCATCGCGACATTTTTACGGCGCGTGTACTGTCGACAAATGTATACCAAAACGCTTATTAAGCGAAAAGAGATTTTTTGTATTGTTTTGCAGCTTCGCCGCGACCGAGTTACGGGACTGTTTCGAGTTGAAATGTGGGATAAGTTGGCAAGCGGGTACTGCGGTTGTAGGTATGCTAATTTATCAACCCGGCCAGTACATAGCCGGTTATTAGTATGGAAATTTCGTGGAGACGATACGACCCTCTTAACAATCTTGTTAGATCGCATTACATTAGCAGGTGTGCTGCTCTAACTTCTGCTTGCACAACAATTAATTTAGCAGAGTGTAACACGTACGGGAAACTTCGGAAATGTTAATCATTTTGAACACGCGACAGGTACCTACTTATTAATTTCTTCCTTAAAACAACTGCAAGCAACACAACGTACGAGTTCGAAGGCGTCGAGCGAAGGCGAGAGCTTCAAAGAAAAAATATTCGCGATATGAGCCAATAAAGCCGTTTGTATTATTAACCGCTTCCCTATATTATCATAACAATGAGATATAAGATAAAAGAAAACCACAGACACGACTCAATATATGAGTTCACAAAGAGTAGCATACCTCGAAACGTGATGTGTATTCTAAAACAAAATGTTGTATATCTATGTACGCTGCATTTTACCCTGATTGCCTTTGCGTTGTTAAAGCTCTATGCAATGTGCATGCTCCGCACGAATTTCAGTTCTCGAAGGAACCTCGTTCCAACCAATATAATTAGGCTGCAACTATGTAGATATCTGTGATAGGAACTTGCGACATATACCCCGCACTCAACGCTTGTGACATGATTACGAAACTTTCACCGCTGAGCATTCCTACCCATACTCTTACTTAAATGAGATCCAATTTCAACCACTAGTCCTCTCTACTATTATACTCCAAGTAAAAGCTTTTTGTGTATTGCCTATTTAGGAATCCGCGTGACTTATGAAATAATCACTGAGAATCCGTTGAGATAAAATCTTTTTGTTGTTTACCTACACAAAAGAGTAGAATCGCTTCACAATTTTGCCGGGAATCTTATCTTGGAATGGTCTTTTTAAAAGTCCCGATCGAAAATATAATTAACTTTGCCTGAGAAATTAAATGTATTTTTTGAGTAAGAGTTCGCTACCTACCGCGGTTTCATTATTGTTTTGCACTGTGGTGTATCGCTTGATAATTTAATTAAATGGCCATTGCCGGAAATGCTGTTTTATAGCGGATCCAATAAAGGTCACCGAAGTCGGTTCTGTTTGGTCATTATAGTATTACCAATTTTAATTTAAAACAGATTATTGTTAAGCTACCGCGTAAATTTTATTTATGGGGCTGTTTTTGGTGAAATATTTTCGGTCGATACGTGACAACGGATACAAAAGATTTGTTGGGGTGCCGTAGGGATTTTTGTGTGGTAAGTACTATTCGTGTAAGTTGATACGAAAGTATTACGATACTGTTACAATGTCAATGCATGTAGAAGTTACCTAGATATACACGTGATCAATGTAAGTAAAAATGGCTTAGATGCAGGAATAAAAATTAACCATTTTCATATTTTTTCGATTTAGATATTTAAAAACTGAGAAAGGCAGTAGATCTTTTTTCTCTATTCATACTTTTCAAGCCGCCATTCACATGTTTCTCTATAGTTGCCCTCTATACGCATTTGGCAGCGTCGACACATTATGAACTAGAAACAAATTATAAAGGGGTGCAAATTTTGTGAGCACCAATTTGAATTGTCGTGTCGTACGCCGTGAAAACGCTGTTCTTAGAAATCATGTTCTCAATTTCTCAATCTTTGAAATGTTCAATGTTTTATTAACGGCCTTGCTCTGTGGACGTTTTGTTCTCCACAAGTTGTTATCGAGATGAAACTTGTTTGTTTACGAGGTCTCATTAATTATTATCGAATGAGCTATTTACGGGGTACTTTTTGCTCGGCGCGGAGAGACCTTTGTGCCCCTCTGTCGGCCTGTATTAAGCTGTTCCCGCTCTCAAAACAAATGGTACGAATTTGTTCAGCCCCGCCGGAGAATGACTATGCCTTTGTTTTGAGCCTCCTCTCTCTCTAACCGTAGGCATACATTCTCTTTCACGTTATAAATCGAACTTGACTATTGTGTGAACGTAGAATTATTACGACACATTCTGACTCGACGTTACTCCCTGAAGCCGTTTGGATGGATGTCACTATGTCACTAGTCGCTACGACTCTGGGTTGATTTTATGTGAACAAATTTGTACACATTGTCTGCTTTGTCTACGAGATACGTACAATAATCTACAAGTTGTTTTGTGGTGTTTGAATTCCGATTCAGATTTTACTTGGAGAAATACTAATAGTGTTTTTTTAGGGGTCCGTACCTCAAAAGGAAAAAACGGAACCTTTATAGGATCACTTTGTTGTCCGTCTGTCCGTCTGTGTGTATGTCAAGACTCTTTATCTCGAGAACGCGTAAAGATATCGAGTTGAAATTTACTGTATACGTATAATTATCTATGATCTCTTACAGTTGTGTAGAAGATAAACTTCTCAGTTATCATATAAAGAAGTTAGAGCCGTTTATGTCGTAAAAAACGCACATTTCGACACTCACAAAAATCAAAACCTACAGGGTACTTCCCGTTGACATGGAACTATGAAATTTGGCGAAATGCATTGTCTTAGAGTACACATATAGGAATAAATCTGAAAACTGTACATTTTTATTTAAATTACAAAAAAATAGGGCTTCGAAATTCACAAAATATGGGTTTAAAATTCAAAGTGCGTAAATCGTATCATGTAAGGTATCATATAAAAGAGCTTCATTAGCACATGCTCAAACAGGTTTTTAATTGTGTTAACAATTTTCGATAAATGACGAGAAAAGTAAAAAAAAAATACTTTTGTCGATGATGATGAGTACAGAGATTTTAACAATGTACTTCGCAATTTTTGAAATTTTCTGGATTTGTACGGAACCCTCGGTGTGCGAGCCTGACTTGCACTTGTCCGGTTTTTTTATATTCAACTACCAAACTCAAGTGTAATCGTGATCCAGGCACTAATTGACTCGAAAATGTAATGTATTATAATATGTGTAAATATCAAACTATTTTTAGGGTTCCGTACCTCAAAAGGAAAAAAAACGGAACCCTTATAGGATTACTTTGTTGTCCGTCTGTCCGTCTGTCTGTATGTCAAGACTCTTTATCTCGGGAACGCGTAAAGATATCGATCGAGTTGAAATTTAATCTATATACGTATATCTATGGTCTCTTGCAGTTGAGTAAAAGAAAAACTTCTCAGTTTTAGTATAAAAAAGTTAGAGACGTTTTTGTCGTAAAAAACCGCATATTTCGACACTCACAAAAATTAAAACCTACAGGGTACTTCTCGTTGACATAGAACTATGAAATTTGGCGAGAAGCATTGTCTCAGAGGACACATATAGGAATAAATCTGAAATCTGTACATTTTTATTTAAATCACAAAAAAATAGGGCCTAGATTCACAAAATATGGGTTGAAAATTCAAAGTGGGTAAATCGTATCATGTAAGGAATTATATAAAAGAGCTTCATTAGCACATGCTAAAATAGATTTTTAATTATTTTAACAATGTGTAATTTTTAATGTATGACGAGAAAAGGAAAAAAAAACTTTTATGTCGTTGATATAGTATAGAGATTTTAATAACTTACTTCCCAATTTTGTGAAATTTTCTGGATTTGTACGGAACCCTCGGTTTGCGAACCGGACTCGCACTTGTCCGGTTTTTATTTAAAATTGAGGGCGTAGAGCTCATCGTATGGTCTGTATACGCTACTACTACTATGGTTTACGCATTGGATTGACATTAGTGGATATTACGTCTCAGCCTATAAATTCAAACACAGAACATTCCATGCTCTGATAGTGATAAAAGATAAGCCCTAGTTTCCAAAGAAACTGAAAACACTCGCAAAACACAATTATTGCCAGTCAGGGCTCAGCGGGTCAAGGCTTCGTTTTATTTGCATTTCATTTCGTTAGAGCCTATTTGCTCTCACCAAGACCTGTGCCTACTGACAATTTCGTCTCGTCAGAGTCTCGTTAACATTTTGTGTACTTGTTGTATTACAAATTACTTTATCTCGACATAAAAGAGGACGAAGGAATAACAAATTGTACAGATTGAAAATTTCCGTTTCACAAAATGACAATGTGTATAAAATATTTATACTTAGTTGTCATAAAGACGCAAGTAAAATTATACTCGTAACGAAGGAGGTTACCCGCTTCGTTCCGCTTGTAGTTGTTGCCAAAATCCTTTCGGAGCAATGTATTATAATTTAGCATATGTAAAACAATAAAATGAATTGTTTTTCTTGCTCTGAGTTCTCATTTTATAAGAAGTATACTCGTACTTCACAAGAGTTTATTGTAAACAATTTGTTTGTTTTATGTCACAGAACGTTATAAGTTAATGAGTTTTGTGCGCTAGACGCTAGACAAATAAAGGCTTTAAAATCTTAAAAACTGGACAAGTGCGAGTCAGGCTCGCACTCCGAAGGTTCCGTACAAACCCTGTTTTGCCATGTGCTAATGAAGCTCTTTTATATGATACCTTACATGATACGCTCTGCTCACCTTGATTTTGTACCAATTTTTTGTGTATCTAGGTCCTATTTTTTGTGATTTAAATAAAAATGTATCTATGTCAATGGGAAGTACCCTGTAGGTTTTGATTTTTGTGAGTTTCAAAATATGCGGTATTTTACCACATAAACGGCTCTAACTTTTTTATACGATAACTGAGAAGTTTTTATTTTTCACATCTGCAAGAAACCATAGATATACGTATACAGTTTAAATTTCAACTCGATACCTTTACGCGTTCCCGAGATAAATAGTCTTGACATACGGACAGACGGACAACAAAGTGATCCTATAAGGGTTCCGTTTTTTCCCGTTTGAGGTGCGGAACCCTAAAAATTAAAAAATATGTTACATTTTATTGTTTTCTGTCTTTTATTGTGGTTTATAGCTTTGTGTGTGTAGTTTAATAAATAAAAGTATAGTAAATAAATGAAATATTTTAAAAAGTGTATGACTGTTTCACGTACCCTGTTCTGTGTAACCTGTTAATAAATTGACAAATAAACGAAATATAATTACGATAATTTCTCCTTTACGAGGCTGTACAACGAGCTCTCTTTGTTCCCACAAATGTTGTATTTTCTTGGTAATCCGTTTTAATTTCATAATGGAAAAGTATTTTGCTGTTTTAAAGGCCTTTAATACTTTGAACTTTCTTAATTTTTGGGCACACGCCTGCGGAATCTATCGTGCACGTTGTTTACGTCCTCTTGATAGATTTGTAGATATAGTTTGCCTACTATGAATACTTAGCCGTACACATATTATTATATCATCACAACCTCGAAACGTGATCAGGAAACAGTTTTTTCCCCCAACAAACGATCCTCGGTATTATTTTGACAGTAAGAGGAATACGGACTGGGGATCCTTTTCCGAAAATCTCAAATGTCTATAAAAGTTTGCTCAGTAGGGCAGTGTGAGAGCGCAGGCCGGATGTTTTCCCAGGCCTATACTTCCGAACTTACACCTCTGCTCTTGACGTATTTGCCATTTTTCCTCAGCTTAGTTCGCTTTATTTGACTAATGTTGAATTGTTTATCTTGGATCCCTTTTTCGAAACAGTGAATTCTACCACCTCACAAATCTTCAGCGCGTACGTTAAAAATAAATGATATCCGTAGAGCGTTCTTTTAGCTCTCGGATTTATTCGCGCGGTAGATAACTTAGTTTCCGTGCTTTCGCTGGACTTTTTCCATTTGCTTCTGTTTATTGGAAGCATCGAGTGTTTGTTTTAATTTATCAGAATATGTGCATAAATCTGGTTCGGTCGGTTATTATTTTTTGGGGTTCCGTTTGCAATCAAAATACTTACTCTGTACTTAGTATTTTATGGAATATAATCAATTTATTGTCGTGTAGATCCACAGAAATTTGTAAAAAATAAAATATTGCTAAACATTATTTTACAGACTAATGTAATAAATTTAAGTTAAATTAAATTACAATTAAAAACTTAACTAACGTGTCTCTTGCATAATCTCGAGGTAGTTTTATATTCATTGGGCTATTTATTAATAGTAATAATCTATAAATTAAATAGTATAAAATTGACATTATTTTCACAAGAATTTCTTGTGAATTTAATCTAAACTAAAAACGAAATCATTAATATTATTTATTTTTTGATTGAGTTTCGAATTTTTATTCGAACATTTTGAGAATAAGTCAGAATCTTAAAAATGTGGTAGTGTTAGATTGCAGTTAAACACACCGTTATAGTGTATGATAAAATGTGACACAAAATAATAGCGTTTTTGTGAATGTAAGTACCTAGTTGTGTCCATACGAAAATCCAAAAATTATGCGTCAGCCATTTCGATAAGCTCTGACAATGAAGTCACTCGAGTCATGATAGCTACTCGACTTCTTACTTCCATACTCTTGGAAAGTTCCAGAGCCCGAGCTTAGTTCAAGTGACGTTACATAAAAGAGCTCATGAATTCCGACCTGGATGTCGACTTCCCTATAATATGACGTATGGTGCCGACGTTCACTGCTTCTTCGTTAGAACTCTCATACTGAATATTAAATTGATATCCCTTTTCCGCCACTGTGAATCTCATTTCCACTGATTTATATTGTATGGAATTGGTTTATCCAACTACACGATGATTGCATCGGCCGATTCGGTTTGTTGAAGCGCGAATTGAAAAGGTTATAGCTGCTATTTTCACCTTTCGAGACCATTATTTTGATTGTGTTGCGTCCGTACGGGCGCTTTTTTGCAGCTAAAGGCGAGCAAATGTATCGTAAATCGTTCGAAACAACGGACGTAGTCGGCGTTTTATTTGTTTTCTATTCACTCAATCTGACAACACTAATCCCATTTCAAGTAGCAAGCAGCAATTTACGCAGCGGTGCTATATCTTTCAAGTTCGCTCAGTAGATTTTCTCTTTTTAGCTAGAATTTGCGCGTTTCATCCCGACCCAGTTTAATGGAGAGACGCGGGAATCGTACAACATCCGCTATTTTCCATCTCCTTGCTTACATTTCTTTCGTTTTGTTCATCGCGGGCCGCAAAAATATCGCTATATCTTGTTCAGTTTCCGCGATAACTCGTTTTATATTCGTTTTGGTATATGGAAACATTGGTATTCATAGTCCTTAATATAGTTGCTCTACTTAACAAGTAAAGAAAGCACATAAATAGGTAAGTAAGTTTGAGGAAACAACCGTTACTTTTTGTGTGCGAGAAGATAGATAAAGACAGTATTTCCAACACACGTAGATGAGGTTAGCCGACTTTGGGGCTAAATCCGCTAATACCGCCTACCCATGACTTAGTTTTTCTTCCAAGTCCCGCACGCTCTACATAAAGTCACATTAAGACCTCGAAATGGCACGAAATAGAAGTTTTCTACCAACTACGTGGTTTGAGATAGTTGTGCCCGCAGTTCGCCGCGGATCTCGACGCACCGCGGGAAACTGCTAGAAACTTCTTGCAATCACAAGTGCTTCGATAATGACGCTCCACCGAACCTGAACTCACATCATGCTTAACAAATTAAATTCCACGCTAATCTTTTATTCCTTCACAGCGTAATGTTCGAATCTAGAATACGGGACAGAATTTCGCGTCGGTCGGTTCAAATTAGATTTAGGACAACTGAATACTTCCAATGCAATGTTTCAGATGGAATCCTAGTCAAAGTGACGAAGAATTGGATTGAATTCGCGCTTCTTTTGTTGCACCTTTATCAGGCTACGTTATTGACAGCGCTTTTAAATGGAACTAGAGTTTTATCTAGCAATGAAACCATCAATTGCTTTTGAGAAATCATCAGTTCAAAAATCAAGTCAATTACGAGGTTAATTACGAATTAAGTTAAATACCATAAAATAAAGTAACTCTGATATTCACAATATAGGGCTTAGTAACATATTCGTTAGAAAATTTTAAATGAACCTTATAAACAACAGTTTTTAAGTGAAAAGAAATACAGTAAAAAGTCATAATCATGTATTTTCATGTGTTCGTCTGTATGTATTTTTTGTGCATGTTCATCAGTATTTTAGCCAATTGTGAACCGAATCAAAAAAATATTTTTTTTGTTCAAAAGGGAAAGCGCCCGAGGCCTTTTTTGAAAAATCAACAATAATGTAAAAATTGTATACTTCAATTAGAGCGAACTATTCGAATTTTGTACACGATGGAAGTCGGTTTTGCATTTTTTTTGCGAAAAGTAGGAACCTAAGCATAGATACTGGCATATATTTAATCGATCAGATTTTTATTTCATTAAAAAGTATCTAAGTCTCCATAAAATTACATACACAATGCCATTAAAATGTTCTTACATCAATCTGGCACAATATTTTGTCAAAATTCGGTTCATGTTCATGTTGTCCCCATATGCGGTAATATCATTAAACGTTACAAACTGACGATATCGGAAATAGATAAGACCAAGTCACACAGGCTCGATTGGCGCCGTCACTCGTGGTATGTTTATGCAATATTTAGTAGCAAGAGAGCGTTTAGGTCGGCCACGGGGCGACTATTAATAATCCAGTCGTGCGGCATCCCGCCTGATTGTACCTCGCCCGGGTCTTTCTATTGATCACACTCTTGTCATGAGCACATTTCCGCTAATGGACCGCTCTGCCATCTTCTCAGACACTATTGTTTTTGTCACACAATCAGCGGATAAGGGCCACTCTCTCTGTACCATTTGATGCCATAAATCATTGGGGAAAACATAATAGCAATCTGTTTGACCCATAACGTCCGCACAATGTAGGTGAAATATGTTTTGTTAGGTCAGCGGAGTCAAAAACAATCTACAAAATGCTACCAAACGAACCGAAGAAGGAAACGGTAAGATTAATTATGCTTGACCTCGATTGATTAACTCAAAAATGGTAAATGAGAATCTGTCGATTCATAATGAACAAGACTGATTTTGAGGGTAGGAAAAGAACAATTCCCAGAAAACTTTCGTCTGATTTTTTTATGCCAAAGCGTCGAAGCTAGCTTTGTTACTTGGATCCCGACGTCTAGTTTTCGAAATTGGTTTGACTTTGCTTTCATCTGTAAACAGAGAGAGGCTTTTATCGCCGGCAAAGATTACTTTATCCGTCGGAAGCAACGAGATTGAACTCCTTACACGCTGAAACCAATATCCTGCGATATTTCCATGTATCGAGTCCGAAAGCTCGATACGTTGCCGCCAGCGCCTGCGGTCCCTTGACGGTAACCTTGTTTTAGAAGACAATAGACATACTATTGCTGACAAATCGCTTCGAAAAAGACTGCGTAGAGAGCTTGTATCTTTTCCGTGTCACGAACGACCCCTCTTGTTTTTTTTGTACGAGTTTTTAGGTTAATTTGTGTTTTAATGAAATAGCGTTCGGTCTTTATTTGGTAGAGAGAGTGGAGTTGTTATTACGGACGAAGTGAGTTCAATCTCTTTTATCGCGGCATTATAGCAGAGAATGGGGCGCCCGCCTCGTATCCCTACAGTTCCTATGGCGAGCGCCCACTCTCCCGTAAAATTATGTTAAACTTGCTCTGTTTTTTATATCGTTTTCATTCCTGTCTATAAAAAAGACTTCTAGCTCAGTGTCATTCTTGAGAAGTACTTAACGTCGCTGGTATTAGAAGGAAAGTGTTCGTGATTTAGTCATTTTCTCTTTAATTATTTAAATAATCAAAGCATTTTCTTATACATATTTTGCTTGCACAGTTTATATATGTATTTTTTCTTTCTTATTTCTAACCCACGCATTTAAATCAAATCAAGTTCTGATGTTTCTGATATAAGAAGCATTAAAATGGATTAAACTTGTTTCAACGAGTGTTTTTGAGACGGGAAATTTCCTGAATGTCAAAGACAGGTTTCGATTTTCTCCAGCATTAGCGATGTCAGGGCACGCCGCCGCGCCAATCCTGCCAGTATATATTTAGTAACAGAGAGCTGATTTTTAAAAAATAGCTCCGATTATGCGGCGAACCGGTGGCGCGTCGTAATTACGCCGTCATTCGGCTAAAACGACGAAATAAATTGAAAAACCGACTCCCGGTGAAAACGGGACCAGTGTATATACATATATTATATCTCCATGTGACGTCACTTGAGCCCCGAGTGATACTCGCGCAGATAATGTACTCGTATACGCTCTTGGCCGAAATGTCATTGTTTTGCGAACAATACATTTTATTCTTTCACAGCAATAATTGCATCGTCCCTACACCAGGATAATTGCTTCGTTAATTTTAATGAACCTGTGTTAATGTCAACTGTAGATTGGAAAACAAGTCGTAATGGAATTGTTATGAGGCTTTTGTTGGCCTTTAGGCTTCGATTTAATTCAGTTGGGCTTAAATTATAGTTGTTTTTAAATTACCGCATTTGTAGCCGAAGTTCCGGGATATGTAATGAATTTTCATAATATTTTTGTTTGATTCGCCCTTGTTCTCTTTTAGAAACAGTTGCTCGATCTCTGGGATGAGATTAGTAGATATCAGTCACTATTTGTACGCTTTCTGTCCTCTCCATCCTAAGGTTGCCTGGCAGAGATAGCTATAAGCGATAAGAAAAGCCCATTGTTACACTGTTTATGTAACTTTGTTTCTTATTTTTGTTTATTTCTTGGTGTGCAATAGTCAATCAAGCAAGAGTTAATCTATCTATCTATTTGAGAAGCTACCTACTACTACCTACTTAAAAACAATCCGTTCATATTAATTTACATAATTTGTGCTTATGACTTGCATTCATACGGCGTTCATTCTTATTCAGTGCATGTTTACATTTTTGCAAACATCGACGAAATGTTTTCGTTCCGGCGACTCCCAGCCCACCCATCGGATGAAAGAAGATAACTTTTTATAATCGACTGACGTCGTCGGCCCACTACGTGACTTAAATTTCGGTTCTGCTCCTTTTGACCATAAAAAGGCGAAGAAAATACAAAATTCACTCGCGAGCAATGGTTATCGCGTATTCTATCGAGACGACGCACTCTAAATGGGGTTGCTTTACACAACAAAGAGTTGATAAAGTTGAATCAGTTTACTTTTTAACCTGGGCCAATAACAATTACTTTTAACCTTTAAGACGATTCTTTTTCGTTGTCGTGCTCTGAATGTTATATCTCTTTGCTCTGGAATAGCGTGGCAACATCGTGCTACATGGATCGTAGATAGCGTTGATAACGTTACGCATGGAATTATCAAGTGCCAAATAATTTTGTATACCACTAGAAGTAGGTATAAATCGATTTAAAAAGTAATTTACCACCAATCCAAGAAATAATTAAAAAAACCCTTGTTTTAAAACAAGCTTTTACTGAAGTACTCGCCAAGACGAATCAAACGAGCAGAAACTAGATGGGTTTGCGTCGTTTCGTTACAGTGTTTTTAGGACCACCTTCCACCTCCATCATCAGACCCTGGTTACTATTGAAAGACAAACTACTCGTCAAGACGATTCAAATGAGCCCAAACTCAATGAAATTGTGCCGTTTCTTTGCAAAGCTCCTTTGGCACCTTCCAGCTCGATCAGCACCATGTCATCATAATATTACACTGTCACGCTATTTACACATGTGTGCAAAATTTCAGCTCAATCAAAAACCGGAAAGTGGATCAAATTTAACTTGCAAGATTTGATTACAGACCGACAGACAACGGGACAGGTGAAACTAAATAAAAGTTTGTAATAAATATTCCTAGAAATTTTCTCTTTAAGTAAAGTATTTCTGATATGGAACGAATGCAATCATCAGATAATAACTATTATTCGCGAAAAATGTCAAGACCGATTTCAACCGTGTACAGAATTCGCGAATAGTACGCATGGATCGATGTAGCAATTTTACATTATTGTTGATTTATCAAAAATGGCTCAGCCCATTTTGATAAAATTTAAATAGTACCAACTTCGAAGTATACTCTTTCTCTTATAAAGAATTTTTGAAATCGGACTACTACGTAAAAAGTTATGCGCTACACATAAAACATACATATAATAAAATATACGCGTCGAATAGACTACCTCTTCCGTTTCGTCGATCAAAAAATAGTTTGTGTTTTTATACGTAGTGATAAAACTCACTATTGTATTATGAAATATGTATTTATTTGTTTATATAACCTGAACTGCTAATATTTATTCCCATTTCAGGATCAGTGCCATGGTAAAAGTAGATTGGGTATCATGCTCAATGTCCTTGTTATTTGCTTATATTAGTACCGTAGTTCTTCGTATATTCTTATTACAAAATTGATACCCTTATTCAGATTTAGTTCAATTCTTAAAATATTTTAGGTCATTAAAGAATTTTCTTAATTGTAAATGAAATCAACTAATCTACATGTCAGGTATTCTAACAGGCATGTTTATTGCGCAGTTTACGAGAAGCTTACTATCTACTTACATACTTAACGATCCAACTTTGTGATAGATGATGTTGGAAGTTATGCTTAACTTGCCCATATGTAAGCATAATGTACCTACTAAGATGTATATCTAACAAAATCAGGCAAGTTTCTTCCGCGGGATATATTCAGTACAATTCTAATGGAGAAAATGGTATGTAAAGCCATTAAAGCCGACACCGAACTTCACAAGAGCAATGTTCGTTATGTAGGTGATTTTTGGAACCAAACTCGCATTTCACAGTTCAAACATGAAAGCCCTTGCAAAAATCCCGGACACAGCTGCTTCATTACATTATCCTTTGTAAACAGAGGTCAATTCAATTTCGCAAGAAAGGAATCTTTATGTTTGCATCTGTCTAAAGCACTCTCATTAAAATTATTAATCCAGATTACGGTAACTAATGAGCTGTTACGTTCAAAAACCCAAGCAAATTCATGTCGTCCATTTGATTTCGCGCAGTCTCATTCAGCCTTAATACCCTTCTGTATAAATCCACTTATATACATTTGATGGAAAAGGAAATAAACAGAAAATGTGACTTCGCAAGCTAAGGGACAGCTGGATATTCTGTGAAGACTTGAGTGCTAATTTAGTACGATTTTGTAAAGGAGAACGAATCCGCGAAGACGAATTTAAACTTTCATTTACGCTTATCTTTGACACAAGCAGGAAATATTTTAATGACCTGAAAATGGTATGTATATAAATTTTAATAATGACCTGAAAGTTTAAATTGTGGTTAGTTAAAAATTGAATGGACTGTTTTAATTTCTCTTTAAATGAATTTCTGTTAATTGGTGACTGATAAAATATGATGGTGATTTAAAAACGCGAAACGAAATTTGTTGTTGAGAACTGTATCGTATTATCTTCACTTCATAGAGTAGACGCGGTAGTAGAGAGCTTTTATCAAACACACAAATTAAGAGAAAAATCATAAAATATCCTTAAACAATATAACTGTTGTTAACGCTCAAACTAGGCATTGAAAAACCGTATTTTGGTAGTTAGTTCCTTCCATTTAATTTAAATAAAGGCTGAACATGAAGATAATGAAGGCAATAGAAACAAGATTGCCCCTTATTTTTCTGCCACCACCAAGCTATAATAATTGTAAGTAACAAGCGTAAACAAAATAACGCAATTTAAATTCCGCGGCGTTACGTCCAGCTTGTAGCATGTTTATTGTCGCAATGTTCTTTTGAAATTAAATTGTATAATTTATTAGCGTGCAAGAATTATATATTTTGAAATATTTGTCATATGGATGTCTCTCTTGTTATTAATGTACCATTTTGCAGCCAGTATTAGTTAGAGATTCAGTCGAGTCTTTTGGAAGAACTGCTTTAACTCTACAAATACGCGAATATTTATTCATTAGATGTGGATTTATAGCTTTGCCACAATATTTCATATGTAAATACGTGTTGTGAAGCTTGTATTTGACCAGTTTGAACAAAATTTTAAACATACAATTTTGCTCAATTTGCTCGTTCTTTTCTTCAGTTGCGCTAGGGATGCGAACAAATGTTAGGAGAATTCGGAAACTTTCAGTTTCAGTCATCAGTACATTTAGATAGATAGATAGATTAACTCTTTATTGCACACCAAGAAATAAACAAAAATAAGAAACAAAGATACATAAACAGTGTAACAATGGGCGGCCTTATCGCTGATAGCGATCTCTGCCAGGCAACCTTAGGATGGAGAGGACAGAAAGCGTATAAATAATGGACGGGGTGCGCATTAGTTAAAAATATAATTTAGATTATACAACATAAACATACATACTAATAATATTGATATAAATACTTAAAATACCTAAAAATAAATAAAACAACACATAATAAAAATCATAAAAGACACCTATGACAAATAATAAACTATTACATAATAAATTACAATATACTACTTACATACATCAACATAAATAACAACAACATTTACATAGTTAAAGAATTACACATATACATTTTTGAATGTAGTCATACCCTTAAGCTGCAGCGCGCTATGCTAGATTTACTGCGACACTTTTATAGGGCTAGGTAATTGCTAAATGGCCCATGCAAATGCAATCAATCTATCGCATTGATATTGCAACCAAAGATACACTCATACCTAGGTTTTTATTTCATGCAAACGGTTTTGCCCTCTCGCCCACGATAAATTATCCATTGTTGGGCGTCGAATCCAACAAGAGCCGTTTTTGTTCAATTCTTCGTCTCGTCGTCAATGGAAAATTTATTGCCGCTTCTGCCGCATTTAAATACGACCGATTATATCACAGAACTTAAAATGTTCAGGGAGCACTCAAGCAGGGTAATTTACCCATTTTTACCTTGAAGAAGGTACGAAATTACCATGGCTATTTCGCGCGGTCGTGAGTACTCCTCGCTTTTTTGATGGGCCAGAAGATAAGATTAACTATGTTGCTATTTATTACTACGATAATATTTATAACTTCGTTAGATTTCTACGTTTCAGCCTCAGCAACAATGAAATTGAGCTACTGATAATTGAAAACATTGTGAAGAAACCATAACACTCTATAGAAGATTTTCCAATGGTCTATTGCTGTTTTAATTTCATTGAAATTTGGACCACATAATTTTATGTTTTTTTTTCATAATCATACTAAATTGTTCTCTAAAAACAATAGGTAGCTCTTGTTAAGTATATCGTAGTGCTTTATATATATTTATAATACCTATTATAAATATATATTAAGCACTACGATAGGCTCTAGATGATTTATGCTCATTAGTCCAAAAAATGGGACGTATTACAATACAAACAAGAAAATTCTTATGAAACATGATAATTTGTCACGTAGATTTTTAAGCTCGTCTACAATATTCATTTTTGCATACAGATTTTATAAAGTAAACATTATTTGCCGGGCTTAAGCTTGTTTCTACGGAATTAAGTTGGATTTGAACAAAAAATCTTAAGCTTTTCGTCATTATAATAACGTGATGGTACATTCGTAATTTTAGGTTTGATAATCCGCGTTAGATAACAATGACAAGTTACCTAAACGATAAGGGACAGCTAGCTCAGAACAACAAAAGAAATGTGAAGACTTTTCACCAAGTTTACAGCTGTAGTTTTGTAACGTAAATTTAACGACAGCCACAAGCGTAATAGTGGACCGTATTGTTAGATTTATGCCGTCTTTCAAATTGCAACAAACTTGTGCGCGTATTGCTCTCGGTGCAAAATGTAACGCGTCCCGGCTTTGTAATATGAAGTTACTACGGGGTACATTTAGTGTTCCGAAATTTGGAAACTTGCGACAACTTGTCGCTTTCCATGTTCGGTTCCATACTTGGCAGTTTGACACCATTAAATCGGTTAAAACTTTTAATTGATACATCTCTAACGACGTCTTTCTCTTACACAAGAGATTAAAGAGACTTCGTTGCTTCGGTCAAAGCGTTCTCACAATGGCGCAGAAGATGTAAGCCTTCGATCATCTAGGCCTCATTTGAAATCAAAGCAGCTTTTTTGATCGTCCGAATGGGACGGGACAGTTGAATAAAGTTTTTGGTAGGTAAGCGCTGACCGTAATCTATTTGGTGCTCGGGCCGACAACATGTGACCGAATCGGCCGTCAGTCACTTGACCTCACACGTTTCTTCCATTCTCGTTACTTTTGTGAACACCGGGAGCCCATCTATCATTTTGCCTCTGAACTGATGACCTTTCACTCGAGACGGGTGAGAGATTTCCGTTCAGAATATCAGCGTTTATAGGTGTATTTGTGTACGTGAAATCTCTGGAATCAATAGAGCGTTTGTGAGAATGAAATGTGGGAAGCTTTCTCATACGAGTATTAGCGCTGACTTGCCCTTCGGCCGGCTTCGAACCTAATTTGTTACTCCCACGCACACACGCGCACTTGATTAGGCGCCTGACACTGACGCTTCATTGCTTATCCCATTCCATTAGGTAATTCGTTTCTACTGTATTCATTTATATTCCGTTGCTTTCTATTTGGACTGACTCTTTACTTATACCTACAAGTACATGCCATGTTTCTTTAGACGACCGACTTATTCTAGAATTTCATTGCACTTGTCATTATGAACAGGTTTAACTTTGAATCCGCGAAAAAAAACAGTTGTCCAATAAAAAAAATGGCATATCAAGTTTTGTAATTTCCAGATTGATCCTATAGTAAAAGATGGTCATAATGATAAATACATGCGTGACATGCTACAAAATATCAGTCGTCTAGGAATAAATAACGTATACATACGTTTCTGAAAATAACTATGTAGATCAAAGGTAATTCAGTGAATAAAACTCGCTATTTAACTAAACCGAATGTACAGCGTTATGGGACGTCTAAATCCTGGTTATCCTCTAATCCTCTAGGGATAGTTAGAGTCGTTAGTGTAAAAATTACGGCAGGTGCAAAGTTAGGTCGACGCTTGTACCTACAATCTATACCACATTTACTACTTAGGGTGTTAAGTTTAACAAGTAATAATATCTTTTTAATAATCCAGTGCTGAACATTGGTTTTTACAAAAGGCAATTAACCACTCTACTCCAGTGCAAATTGTTACTTTGTTGAGCAATTGACGTCAATTCAAAAGCATTAAATTGTAAAAAATTTCAACACAACCTTTTGTACCTTTCAACCTTTTTCTAATATCCAATTGACAGAATGCAGAAGTGATTTAAAGCGCTTTTCTTTTAAAATTGTAGTTGTATGTATTAAAGTTAGTTACGCATTAAAGCAGCTTTTAATTCCGAAGAATGACTATAAATTCTCCTACATTAACAATAAACCATCACAAATTTTAATGTTCGCGATATCATACTACTACCTACTACATACCTACCTATGATCAAAGTACAGTACCTACTCAAATAAAGTACTAAGGGGGTAAAATATATAAATAAGTAAATAAAGTAAAGTACTACTGTAGCCGTGGTGGTCTAGAGGTAGTGACACCCGCCTTACTATCGTGAGGTCGTGGGTTCAAATTCCCGGTCCCGTACCAATGAGTTCTTTGGAATTTATGTACGGAATTTCACACCACTGGCTTTTCGGTGAAGGAAAACATCCTGCATGCGTCCGTAGAAGAAATTCGATGGCGTAATGTGAATACCAACCCGCACTGTGCCAGCATGGTGGATATGGCCCAATCACCCTTCGTGGGTAGGCCTACGTCCTGCAGTGGACTATTAAAAAGGCTGGTACAGTACAGTACAATAAACGATAGCTGTGTAGCTAAATGCCACTCAAATACTTCCCTGTTATTTTCACATCCAATTATTTTCGCGTCCATCATTTTAACAAACGTGTAAATTATATGCCACTTTCGGTTGCAAACTCGTAATCATAAAACTATATGCTGGTATGTAATTATCGCATTGCATCCATAACAATTTACATGCCAAGTTAATTAAGTGTAGGTACTTAGGTGCCTGCTAACTATCCAAACCGCTGTGTTGGGTTCGTTGGGCTCAGGAAACATGATACCATGAAGTAATTACATATTTGTATAACAAGAATTAAAATAGATAGGATTATCGTACATCGGTCAATTTAATCATAGCTATAAACTTTTCGAATCAGAAAATACGCGTGTGTTGGATAAATACAGTGGAAGAACACCACGTACTAACCAAATTGTTCAGTGGCTCTCATAGCATATTTTGACTAGGGGTTTTTTGATCTTTGCGATCACAGAAGTTAAACAACATTAAGTACAAAGACTGATGTCTTCTTAAGAGCTTTCAATTGAGCACTGCCGTGGGTAAAATGACGCGTTGAATTGTGAATTAATATAATATGGACAATAAAAGTATAAGGATAAAATGGTTTAATCTCTGCACGGTGAGGTGCAGGTCGTTATAGTATCCGTTCATCGATCCATTCATTCAGCCATAGTGTCCCATTCGTCCTTATCTAGTAGTACCTAAATTCCTTATCTCTCATATTATCTGTTGCACAATTCATAATATCTTGAGTCTGCCCAGATTGATGTTATTGATACATATACATTAATTGTACTTCTAGCTTCATGATTAGAACTATTAACTGTCTTAAAAACATTAAAAAATCGATGGACTCGTCATTTATAATTACGGTTTGAATACCTACTATCTCTAAGTAGGTATTACTTTAAAAAATCCTGAAAATATCAAAATATCCGGGAAAATGTGGGCCTGATTGATTCTCGGAAGTCGAATAATCGGACATCGTAATTAAATACAAACGTAATTGTATACAAACAGTGCAAATTTAATAAATGCCAGTAAAATTATACTAATAATATTATTGTATCGATCCTTCGAGCAAATATCTATAGAGTCACAATCGTGTAAAAAAGTGTCCGATCCAAAACTCTGCCAAGCTACGTAGTGGGCAGGCATTTTAATTAGTCGTAAGGCGATTGCAAGCCGAATACAAGGCCGCGCGATGCCAAAGTGCTCGATTACAATCACTAATTAGAAGACAACGTCATTTGAGAAAACGGGTCATTATGAATTATTTCATGTAAATATCTAAGTTGGTATGTACTCGTATGACGGTGCTCGGATATTTTTTTACTTCTTTCACTTAAGGACTGTGGCTCCGTAGATATTTGCTCGAAGTATCGATTCTTAGTATTTGGAACGGTTTTAGGGGCCGGCTACGGCTCGTGTAATGTTCTATAAAATTTCTAGTGTGGTGATAAATATATTTGGTTAACACTGTAAATATACATTGAAGGGTAAACAACAATATACGAATGAATATCTAAATCCTATGATAAGTAACAGTAATAATTGAATCCTAGAGTTTCAAATTTAATTCTGTATATTGCTTTGTGATCTTTAAGTTAAAGGCACACTACCTAACTGATAACTGTTTATTGAACATTCCTCGACGAGATTTTCTATGATATTATTTAAAGTATAGCTAGTCTAACTTAAGAAAACTAGTTTAAGTACTCTAAATTATGAAGACACCTATAATTTATTTTTTACCAGGGACCCGCCCCGGCTTCGCACAGGTATATTATACATATAAACCTTCCTCTTGAATCATTGCCACCACCTGCCCCTTTCTTAAAACGTACGGCTAGGCAGACGCGACCAAAGCGCCACCCTTTTATGGTGGACATTCCGCGCGTTAGAACAAAGCGTTTCGAATCATACGAACAGCCAGAATGTGGAACGCTTTGCCTGGGTCTGTCTTCCCGCTAAAGTACAACGTGGGTGTCTTCAAATCCCGAGTAAATAGGTATCTTCTAGGTGAGCGTGCTACAGCCTAGACCGCATATCTGCTCAACATCAGGCAGTATGCAGTCAAACGCAAAACTACAAAAACAAATATTACTAAAAAAACCGCATCAAAATCCGTTGCGTAGTTTTAAAAATATAAGCATACTTAGGAACATGGACATGGAAGCTACTTTGTTTTATACTATGAAGTGATTATACTTCAAAGATACTTTTCTTGTACACCACTAACCTTATCTTTACTCTAGGCAAGTTTGGCTAGTCCTTGAAATTTCCACTGTCTTAGCCTAGGCATATGTCCAAATCCATAAATCCAATGATATATTATGCAATCGTAACTACATGGACATGGCAAATAAATATTAAATTGTGTCGACTTCACTTTTAGGACCTTTGTAAGGACCTTTAGTGACTCCTTCATTGAGACATATGCATCGCGACGGATGATGTGATGACCAGATGAAGATGCTTTTAAATGGTTCTTTTCAAAAATCACTAGTGGCCATGGTACTGATAAATGTATGAGTTTTTTCTGACAGTATTATCGAAGAGCAAATTTTTGCTTGCTTTTTACAGTCCGTCACAACAGTCAGCGCCTCTCAAAACCTTCAGCTCAAAATTCTGAGTAGCACGAGACTAAGCACGTCATTTTTTCTGGTCAACGATTAAGTTTCGTATTAAGAGTATTAAGGACCGGGTGGCTAGCCCTGGTGTCAGAGCTTTTAAGCCACCCGAAGGCTTCTGTCATGGCTAAACGGTTAAAACTACCAGGCCCCACAATGGGATGTTTGCTAAAAAAAAATATAATTAGTCCGTCAAATATATCGTCAAAAAATATTAGACACGTACTTTTTCTTTTGTCAATTTAACACAAATTGATGAAGATATAGCCTTTTAAAGTTCCGCGTGACGTCACTAACCGCTATGAAATGTACCAGCTAGTGTCGTCACGAGCCCCCACTCTCAAACTTGAAAAGGTTTATCTAAGTCACAAATTGTTTCATTGACAAAAGAAAAAATACGTGTCCAATATTTTTGAATAATCTAACTGACGGACTAATTATAATAATGAATTTCATAACCAGTAAACATCCCTATTTAACGTTTCAGATATTGAATCTGTAATAAAACATAATAATTGGATCACCGACTCTAGGCATATACATATATTATTTCTGTAGCTCAAAGCATAGATTATAGTAAACCTCTCGACGGCAAGTAATTAATGCGAAAGCCTCTGCCCGCCCGCAGGCTACTGACTGCAATAATGAACACTAGAAAGGCTTTAACCAGTGATTGGTGTCTTTTATATGCAAAACAGCGTACCTAAAAACAGATTATTTCACAGGCTATCCCAACTTTTCATCCCTCAGACGCCATTATAAACTAAGTACTCACAACCGAACTTTCTCTTAGTAATATTTATTAATTAAGAATAATTTTCTAATGGATCCTGTTCGTGAACTTTCTAGTAAGCACAAGTTAAATATTGAATCAGTGGGTATTCTCGAGGACTAAATTGAATCTAAGTATTGTGACTTTTGTCTGGAAGGTTCCCTAGCGACCTCGCGTGTTGGTTTGTGTTTTATCTGAGCCTTTTATAAGAGAACGTTCAATATTTATGTAGCGTAACGTAACTTGCTCAACATTCACTTCAGAAAGCAATATAGAATTGAAAAGGATATTACAGTTTTTGCGTAGAAAATTGGGTCGTAAACTAAATCGGAAAACTTAGCGAAAAATATTTTCTAAATTGAACTATCCTGAAAATTCTGAATATCTAATCTATTCTGGGCTTCGTGCAAAATGTCGCTTATTTTTAAAGAAAATAAAAGGTATATAATTACGGGAAAATCTTTGTTGCGAAAGTTTTCCAACCTGAAATGAAAATCTCTGGTGGGCAAAGTTGTATAATTAAGAGGCCTAAAGATTGCCAGGGTTTAAATGGTCTTAGTTAGGTATTTGTATTACTTAGTTGCTCTCTAATTAACACGCTTTTTGATATTTACTATACTCTTATTAGAGCTACAAAATAATTCTAAGTTACATGTTGTGTTATATGAAAAGGTATTGGATTATTCTCAGTTTGATGAAGGTCTAGAGGTAGTTAAAACGTCTAGTCGGCAGTGTACCCACTGTAGCCAGATGCTGGTAACATTATTACGCTAAACTGCAAAGCTGACGTTCGCGCTGGTCAGATAACTATCATTTTAGTTACGTGTCGTATTCATATTCACTATGAAATAGGCCAAATTTATTGTTAGAATAGGACTTTATATAATCGTAATGTTAGTTTTGTAAAATAACATGCTATTAGAAATTATAATTATTAATAAAAGTTAATTTTGGCCGTATTATTTTATTCTCGTAAAACAAACATTCTATGCTCATGTTTTTAGATTACGGAAGGCTTACTGTGGCTTATCACACAAATGTGAATGTCAATAAAGAAGATAAGGAAAATATAAAGCTAGGGATTGTGCGTTAAAAAAAGATAATGATCAGGAAGCATAGAAATATGCGGAAAATATGATCTAAAAGCGGATGAAAAGTCAATAAATAGACGTAACTTTATTTGTAAAATACTTGCATACAAAAAATCTATATTTCTAAAGCGCCGTGTTACCTAAAATTGTTGAAATCTAAACTATGTTATTTAAAATCTAAAATTTCATTAGTTTCCAATGTAACAATGGCTCGAAAAAATTCAATAATAACATGATCTTTTACCAGGAGGTTTGCAAGCGACTTGCATCCTGTCAGGGCTTCTCTTTTAATTGCAACAGTTTTGTGTCAATTTCATATCATGTTGGTGGAAGAATTGTTTTACTTGCCGGACTTATGTATTCATCCTTTTATCTTCATGTGTTCTTCCATTGTCTATTTATATTCTATATTATCCGTGCATAATGTATTTGATCTTACCATTGTATAAGCCAGCTCAAAGTATGCGGCGGCGAAAGAACTTGAAGTAGAGTAAGAGCAACGCTTTGGGTGCCCGTTCCCACTGCTTGAAAGTTTGAAACAAAAGTCGACTCTAAATATTTAAAATATTTATTCGGTATCTTTAATCAAAGGATATAGTGAGGAAGCCAGAGAAACTGAATAAGCTGTACTTAGTTAATGAAGCAAATAAATTAAATTAATGTCACCCAAGATAATATAAGGATTCAAGCGATACCACAGCACAGACCTATATCAGAAGCCTTATCGAGTAAACGCGGTGGCTTTAGTCCTTTTTATTACATCTCGCTTGCTTGAATACTTTAATTAGTCCTGGTCAACAAGATACTCTTCTCTATTGATATTTTCACCGTCTGTTAATATTTGCATCTTTGTTTTAACCATGATTACTCGTAAATAAATAACACTGACACATCTGAAGTACTTGATATTCGCGGTGCGGTCGGTTATCATTTCTCTGATGAAAGGGCGTGACTCAAATAGTTCCCTTTTAATATGACGTAAATGAATGTCGTAGGGATAAGCTCCGGCGCACCTGAATATTCCGTCAGAAGCTCAGAACTTATGACGAATTTAAGGTAAACAAACATGCATGATTAAATGACTCTCCTTTTTGGCCAATCTTGTAAAAGGTTTTAATTAATGTGGTCCTATTTGCGAGTACGGCGGGAATTTATGCCCAAACTCCAACAAAGAGAGACGAAGATGTATGGAAAAGAAAAGACCGAATCGGCAGATGTGAAGTTACGAGTAGCTATGATCTGCAAAATCCAATCGACGCGCAGTTTTATGTGAGTTTCAGTCAAAATTGGGTATTGTGCAGCTTGTAGCTAACTTCACATCCGCCGACTTATATGACTCGGCCTATAAGTATATAGTAAGTGAGTTCACTGTAGGTATAAATGCTATATTGACTTGGTGAGAAAACAAAACACAATGACTGAGAGGAGTTTTTATTTTCTTCATGCAGTGTGACCGTTGAGGGTGTTACTTGTTGGGAACATATCCATATTTAAAATAGATATGAATTTTAGTTACATTCCTGTTTAATATTCTTTTCGTTTTTTTCTTCTAAGCAAATATAGCGTTATTACAATAGGCTGACGATCTATCTTGCTCTGTTCAACTCCACACATCTCCGCTTCGCTGCAGTGGAATCTGGGCTTTACTTTGTTTTCTCTATTCACACGGCCTTAGTATATTCACACGGAGCTACAAACAGCCTGCTCAAATAATCTCCATGATTATTTCGGTCAGTTGGAAACAGATATTGTTCTGTTTTGGCGGCATTTAGATAAAGCCTTGTTTTTGTTTGCGGCAAAAAGCGACTATGTTGGACCTCGCGTATTTTGAGCGTTGCTTCATTTGTTGGTGCGGTGCGATGTTTATAATTGTATTTTTGAGGATTAAATCCGTATTGCACCTGTTGGATTAATAGGGATATCAGTAGAGATTGTGTTGTGACTGCAAGCTATTTTTTTTACTATGTTTTACAGGCACATATCATGCCAATTAAGTATTATGACAGAGACGGATATAATCTATATTTTAAAAGTTACTAGAGTATATATTTAGCTAAAGCTTTCAAAATTGATTCCTTATTGAATGTTATGGTGTTAAACTATGTCTTCATTAAAATGTATAAAAACCGGACAAGTGCGAGTCAGGCTCACACATCGATGGTTCCGTACAAACACGTTGTTGAAATAATTAAAAACCTGTTTTAGCATGTGCTAATGAAGTTCTTTTATATGACACCTTTGATGATACGATTTACTCACTTTGAATTTTGAGCCCATATTTTGTGAATTTTGAGGCCCTATTTTTTTATGATGTAAATAAAAATGTACAGTTTTCAGATTTACTCTGAGACAATGCCTCTCGCCAAATTTCATAGTTCTATGTCAACGGGAAGTACCCTGTAGGTTTTGGTTATTGTGAGTGTCGAAAAATGCGTTTTTTTACGACAGAAACGGCTCTAACTTTTTGATACGATAACTGAGAAGATTTTTTTTACACAGCACAGCAGATATACGTGTACATTTTAAATTTCAACTCGATATCTAAACGCGTTCTCGAGATAGTTGGGAGTAATAAAGATCTAAGCGTGTTTATGTGTTTGTCGTTCTCTGAAAAACTAGTTATAATACACCTAGAATGAAATGCAAAACAATGCCACAACAGCAGATGCGGAAACATCCCATATGTAGGAATTTCCGAGAAATTGTGCTCAAGAAAACTTTATGATGAAAGAAAAGCGTTGTACGCTCGCTGTATGCACTAAAACAATGTTTCCTGGTGTGTTATTATACCTAGCTCTGGGGTATCTCGATGGAGACTTGCTCTCTTTAGCCTGACGTCTTATCATCTAAATGAAAAACTGTACTAGTTTCTTCGTTCCAAGCTTCGTTTTTGTTTACGGTTCAACTCATTTCGTCATTAAAACTGCTTTCATTGCCGGTTCAAAAAGCTACTTTTTCAGAAAAGCAATAAAACGCTTTTCATTATGTAACGTCAGAGCAGCATATTTAAATAGGTGAATGAAAAATGCTGCGAGAGCTCTCATAAATTTAGTTTTTGTTTACAATGTTGGTCGGTCGGTAGTGGTTGATATTTACGAGATACCCTTCCAAAATGTTGCCAAAAGTACGTACCTAAATAACTTCCTCAATAACTGCGCGGGTCGGCGGTGAGCTATTGACCTCTTTTTATTCAAAACTAGTTTTTCGTCCCTCATTATGGCTTTAGCGTTTCGGGATGAAGGTAGTGTAGTAATTGAGTCGGCCGGGTCATGTTACAGAGTTACGGCGCGAGAGCCGGGGGTGGCCGCAGTGGCGTCTGTTATCTTGGCCTGGCAGGCGGAGAGTCACGCGCCGTCCGTCCCGCGACCGCCGCGGCCACTCCCGCCCGTCACGACTCAACACACAAATCAAAACGACACGCCGCCCCCTTTAACCGCCTTTTAAAAAACGTGATTCATTTTGTGACAGCGTTATCCTCACTCCTAATCCCCCTGTGAATTTATTATTCCGAAACTTTGTTGTGGCCGCGGCTTGAGTAATCCGAAAGCTTCCGGCGCTTCATCTCCGCAAAAAGGATATTTTATAACCCACTTCGCCGTCGATTGCTCACATTTTGGCCTTAAAAGTTTAACAGTTGTTTACAATTAACGCGATCAATACGCCGTTTAAAACCGATCTGTATCGAATAATAATTCTATTGTTCCAATAACCGCATCATTTCGCGACGGTATTGCGAGCCTGCCGAATTTAATCCGGCTTCTATTAGTTGTTTGAGTTTTCTGTTTAAGTTTGCAATTGAATTTGGTTGTAGAATGAAATGTGTTTAAAAAGTGTGCGTAATTACTGTAGGTAAATCAAGAGTAGGCAAGTAAGTAGAGTGGTATGAATCGTAATGTAAGGCTCGCGTCACAAGGTCTGAGCCGCTTTGTTCGGGGTCCTTTCATGCTGTGCCAGAGCCTCTCGAGGCGACCCGGGTGTTTGTATTCTGTTCACGAACTTTCCGAATATATTATTTTGTAGGGGCAAGTACTCACAGATGTGGAAGAAACTGATTTAAGAGTCCGTATTGAATGGAGCTCCCAAAGTGCTGGGATAAATTTCGTCACGCGCGAATACCAGTGTATCTCATTGTATCTTATTGTCCGGTTTTCTTATCGCAACAAAACGTTTCGATTTTAAACATTATTGCAATAAGTAGATTCCGTAATAGTGTACATTTATATCATATTTTTGGGATGTTTTGTTCAATTTATCGTGTCGTATAATTTACGAAAAATGTTTACTAGAATTGAGCTAGATGTGAGTGAATAGATAAAGAAAAATACCTGAGAATGTATAGACAAAGAGAGTCCACGAAATGCTCTGTTTAAATTTCTTTACGTATACTTGTTAATCTAAAAGTACCTACTTTTTCTTAGGTATACATTTTCAGTCTACATTGGCATACTCGTGTATTAATGTAATTCCTGGAACATGTTATCTTAATTGAGTGAGTTACGAGTATGTAGGAATGGAAATAGGTTATAAGATAATTGAAATAAAATACAGAAGATAGCTGAAATAAAATAAATGTTCTCTAAGCGACTTCTAAAATGGACAAGGTTCTCAACAATAACGCTAAGATCCTGGAATCCACTATTTTTACGAGTTCGTGTTACGCTAATGTCTGAAATTGATTAAAAATATACTTGCTGTATTTTTCTTATATCGATATTAGTAGATTGCATTAATTTTAGTTCTGTTTTTCTTTCAATTAAACTTTCTATAATTATGACAATTTTTGACCAACGAACCGGAGGAGGTACTCAATTCGACGCGTATATTATTTTTATTTATGTATAACGCATAACTTTTTTCATAGTTGTCCGAATTCAATATTTTTTTTTTTTGGAAAGAGTATACTTCGAAACAATAATGTGGAAAATTTAACATCGACCCGTACGAAAAATTCGCGAATTCTGTACACGGGTGAAGTCGGTCATGCCAATTTTTGCAAAAAATAATCTTGTTGTTGATGAATTTGCAAGACAAAATTAGTTTAAGTTTGAAAAGAAACGTCAGTGCTCTCGGCACAATACTCGTTCTGTCTTTTAAACCAAACGTACTACGTACTAGTCTGCCGTATTTTATAGAGGTACGGCAGATGCGTGTAGTTTACTCGTGTTCTGCCATCCTCGTATGTAAAACGATATGCGGGAATCTCTAACGCGTACAATTGTTCCGATTTCAAACTAGGATTCCGTGTATTATGTTAATCAGACCAGCTTTCCTGATCCAATGGAATTGAAGTCAGAAATTAACTTGAATATTACTTGTCCAAGCCAAGCTCGATTAAAATGCGGCGGAGGATAAGCTTAGGTTCTTGGAAAGTTTTTTTTCGAATTGTTATTCCTGTAGCAGATGTTCAGATTTTTTTACTCAACCCAGGGAAAGTCACTTGAAAGGGTTATTTTTCTAAAATTCTATCTTTTTACAAGGTTTGTGTTTACGGATTTTTCGCTGTATCTTCTGAGTTACTCATCCGATTTTGATGAATGAGGTGTCAAGCGATGTGTTGCTATAGCGTGAAATAGGGTTACATTTTTATGAAGCAAATCGATACAACGGATGATTCAACATTGCATCCATAAAAAGAGGTTTATGTATTGACATATTTAGTTACAACTAGCTGACCTTCGACTTTGACTGCCTCGGTGGCTCAGTGGTTAGTGATCCTAACTTCTGGGTCAAAGAGGCGTGGGTTCGATCCCCACTCAGGGCAAATATTTATGTGATGTACATAGGTGTTTGCTCGGTGTCTGGGTGTTATTTAGGTACTATCTAATGCACTTAAAATAAGTATATGTAGTATATCAGTCTCTGGCAGCCATATCAAGCTTGCTTAGTTTGGGGTCAGAGACCGTGTGTAAGATGTCCCCAAAAATATATTTCTTTATTCGTTTCACGCAATATCTTTGTAAATTATAGCCTATGTGTTATTTAGATGTAATACTTATGTATTATGTACTATTGCAAATTTTCATCTCAATCCGTTCAGTAGTTAATGCGTGAAAGAGAAACAAACATCCATAATAGACATACAGACTTTCGCATTTATAATATTAGTTAGGATACACGAATTAAAAAGTATGTAAGTACTATATGTGTAAATTGGGCTCTCATTGATGTTTTTTGACAAGTTATTGTCGTTTAGAGTATAGACTTGACTCCAGTTTTCGTAAGACTTGGCAGCTAAGCGGAAACAGTGTAATTGCGGTGGTTTGTGGCGGCTTGCTACAAGCAATAAACCATTTTTATGTAACTTTTGTGCTGTTTTCCTCAGCTTGTTTAAAACGCCTGAAGTAAAACGTATACTACTAAAACACTACTTAACTTACACTTTCCGGCCCTTGAACTATCCATGTCAAAAATCAACTAAATCTATTTCTTGCGTCTTAAAAACACATAGATACTTATGTTTATGTGGGTTTAAATGTCATGAATTGCAACATTTTGCTATATAAGTATTGTGACTGAACATTTCACCTTGTTTTAAATTCTAACACTTACTCGTATGTTAACATTTTTGTAACTACGGAAACCTAAGCTAGAACAGTTCTTTACACATTTTCACCGGCCTAAAGCTTTCCATTTAAATTCTAGCATTTCCAAACTCGGTAAGTCGCATTTTCGTCGTACTCGTGCCACTAAGCGACTATAAAGCATCTGTTTCCGTTTACAATTTCGAAGTCGAAGTGATCTCTGTAAGCAATAAGTGTCGCCTCTCGCCTATAAATGAATGTTTACCATTTTCCCGAGTTTTTGCGAGCTCTATTCTTCCCAGCGGCGCGTTGTCGATGGGGCCACACAAACAAAAGGACAATTTGCATTTTAACCAACTGATAACTTGTCTAGTACGCCGTGCCGCTCTCTAATTTCCCGCGGACTTTCGAGACAAAGTAATTTAATTATTTTTTTTTGCCTCGGAATTAAAGATAAAGAAGTATCCTTTACCATGACAAGGAGATAAAACTTTTCTTTCGTTCCTCTCCCCAAGTTGACGCGATTCGTTTTAGTCACTAAGCGGGGCACGGACTTCTAGGTACGAAACACTTTTTTCTGTTATCTTGGCTTTTATTTATTACCGTAGAAGTAGATACGAAAGCACATTAAAAAGTTTTCGGTTCACGTACTTCCACCTATTTGCTGATTACTTTCGTAGTACCGGGAATACTCCGTAAACAGCTTTTAGAAAAGAAAATTCTTCCGCTCACTTTTTGGATGATAATACCCATTTACTTTCGTAAAAAATATTACAAACATTGTCGTGAATAAATCACGGGAAAGCTTGCATTTATTCGTAGCGCAAATTAAAAAAGTTACCAATTTTGAATGAGTTATTGTGCAATACTGTTCTCTTTTTGTAAACATTCGTATTTTGAGTTTCTGATGGTAAAGTTATAATGGGGATGATTATGCGGTGAGGGTGAATTAAAAGGATTGTTTATGATACTTTTTAGGGATGTGAATATGGATTAAAAGTTGTTGGGATTGTTTAAATGGGTGTGTATGAGTGGTTATGCGTTGGCGGCGGCGGCGGTTGATGTAATGGCTCGCGGGAGCGACTCGGTGACCAATGGCTAACTCTCCGGACCTAGGCATCCTCGCTGCCAGCCTGCTCCGGCTCATCATTGGTACGTATCATATTTATAGCGCAATTGACTGTGAATTTTATTGATAATTAGATGTATCACGGAATCCATCCTCCTCGCCATTAGTTGTAAGCGGGCGCTGGGGGTGGAAATAATAAGATGTCAGCTCGGTATCAATCGGTTTATTCCACTGTTAGCACCTCACGCCGGTCGCAGCTGTGCACTGTTATCCACCCTAGATTTACAATAATTAACAATAACAAAGAGCGATGGAATAATACAGTAGGTATTTGTAACGATCTCTTGTATAGTTTAAAGAATGATTGATGCGCTATCTTTTCGCTAATGTTTTCATTTTCTTCCTCCTTTAAGTTTATTCCTAGGTAAGTGCTAGTTCTGACGTATATCGAGATACGTGAGAATTATAGCTGTTCATTAAAATAAAATAATATGAGCCTAAGAAATTTATGAAAAAGAAGGACAAAAAATCAAACTAAAACATGATTAGCAACTATATTTGAATAAAATAGTATCAAAATAGAAGGTAATCACAAAATAATATCGTCTCATTAGTATCTCAAGTAAATGTTATTACGAGTAGCAAAATAAACTTAATTTCATTTGGTGTCTCATATAAATATGTCCTAAAACCTGGTTCTGAAAAGCGTGTTCCATTTAGTGAGAGATGTCAATAGGCAAAATAAATATAGACTAACGATGTCGGAGCTGACACGGCGATGGCGACATGACATCCTAATAGTAGGTACCTTCCCAACTTGAAGCGTTTTAACTTACAAAAATGGGCTCATCTGTTTTAGGGTGCTAGCACATCAATCGATCGCCGAGCTATATTATTTATTGATTGAAAGAGTCGAAGAACAGCACAGCTGAGGTCGATCGACAGTTAATATGAACACCAAACCGGGATTTTCTAGCTACGGTATTGATTGATTGATTGATGTTATAATTAAATAATCTGCGTCCATAGAGCCCGCAATTGGAGTACTTTTATTCTTTTCTCGTGCCCGTTACATGCGTCTTGATAGATCAACCATCAATGATGATCGATCTACACAGCTATACCTATTTGAGAAGCTCTTTGATCGACTAAAGATCTCGCGCTAGAATTAACAATATCTACTCATGTAACGTGTTTAAAATAATATATAATGAAAATATAGCTTTTATTTTAACATTCATCAGCAAAATCTACCACAACAACCGGTAGACGTACTCGTAAATAAGAAGGATCGAGGGACGATATATTAGTATGGTATCTCCCTTACTTGACCTTTTTACACATTCCCTTTTATATAGTCTCTATGTCCAAGTCCGTGATCCACACTATTTTGTTGTCAATCTTCATCAATATCAATTTAGCTACTGAGTTGACACAAAAAAGAGATAAATAGAAACAGTTGGACAAGTTTCTCTTGAATATAATATTGATATTGGTGATTTCTGGGGCTACTAGTATTGTGATATTCGTTCCTCGATATCGCAGTAAAAATTCTAGACAAAACCTAATTTTAGAAAAAACAAAATGCGTATAGTTTTGAATAGTTGAAATTTGAAGAATGTTTGAGCATTTTGGTACTTCATAAACAAAAACCTCTCATAAGCTTCTCTACTACGAACTTAACATTTATTGTTTGCAGTTTTTCAAATAATTACCTCAGACTAAATAAAACTGAGGTAAATACGTACAGTTTATGTTGCTATCTATTACCTAGTCTTAACTTAATTTTTTTTTCTTTCAAATCATTTGATATTATATTATTTTCTATAGAATTTCGTACAGTTATGTCATGAAACTGACAAGCGCGAGACTTTTAGCCACAGAACAACCTTTTAGCGGATGATTTTCCTTTCTTGAAATGTCGATCAAGAAGTAAAGTAATTAATATTCAAATTGAATAATACTACTGAATAGTCTGTGTGTAAGGAAACGTATGTACATAGTACTTGTATAGTTTTTTGTCCTTACTAATTTCATAACTTCGAAAATGTGTTTGTTTGCTCTTTAACGCAGCTAGTATCAGAGCGACGGATCGGCTTAAATTTTATGTATATAATAAAAAAAATATATATATATATTAATATGTATAACTTATATGAATGTAGTTCTAAGGGTATAATATGGTAAAGCCATCGTTCAAAACTAACAATCAATAAAATGCTAAGTCAAAATAATATAAACTTAATCCAAATGATAATTTGTACGTAGAAATTATGTACTATATGAGATTAGTAGGTAGTCAAGTAGTACCTAGTAAGTAAGTACCTACTTATCTCATATGGTACGTATAGGTCCATCCGTAATAATAACTTTTTTTGAATATTACAGGGATTAATAATGTTATAAATAATTATGTATCCTTGTAATATAAGTTAGTAAAACATATTCAAATGGCAGTTTACAGCCACCGAACATAACCGCACATTATACTCATGCAATAATAGTGCCGGCTTGAACAAATTAAATCTGCGCGGATTCATTATCGCTCAGCCTAGCTGTTAGGCCTAGACTCTACCAAAACGTGGCGGAGCGTAGACATGCTGTATAGTAGAAGGTTGTAGACCGTGACTCCGCTTAGCTCCGCTCCGCTCTGCTTAGTGAGCAGTTGAGCTCATAAGAGTTAGTTGTCTTCTTCGCTGATTAAATATAATCATTTCCGCAGTGATCTAGTGAGCGGTCTTCTCTTTTTGATATTCTCTACTGTTACTTCTTAACACAAAACAAATGCACAAAATGCATTCTTACCAAACATACACACATATGCTGATCTAGTAGACGGTTGTAGACCGTGACTCCACTGCATAAATGTCATATTTACTTAGGGAGCATCAAAACAATAGTGAGCAGTTGACATAGGCGTTAGTTAGTTATCTTCTTCACTGATTAAATATACCATTTACTGCAGTGATCTAGCCTTCTCTTGATTTTTTCTACTTTTACTTTTTAACACCTAGCAAATGGGCAAAATGCATTCTTACCGATCATACGAAAAAGTGATTTGTTGTGCTTCGTAAGTAATTATATTGGCGTGATGCGTAGTTGTATATCTACTTAGGCACATCAGGCAGTGTGTAGTCAAACGCAAACCTATACGAAAAAAGCTTTAAGATTTTAAGCAAAGTTTTGTGCTCATTTTTGGTTCTCGCTAGATCGAGACAATATATGTTCCATCTCTAGAAATCTGTGGTCATTTTGCTAATGATTAAAAATTCTTTTCCCAACTCTGTACATCTCCGTTCGTCTCCGTTTTAGTAGAGTCTGGGCCTTTCACTATTGTTACTGAATGACGTAGATTGGCTTGTGCCAGCGATAAACGCTGTTTATTGTTTGACATTGGATTTTGATTATATTTTAAGTACCTGCCGCCCCCCAATAGTGGCTTTTCTATGAAAATTGCTTTTGTATTCGAATCCGAGATTTCCAAGTGGCTATCAAGGTTTATAAGTTCCTAAATCTTAATCGCAGAATTTAACAAAATTGTAGTTTTAATTGCCTCATTGACCGACGAACCACCGGAGGAGGTATACAATTCAACGCGTATATATATATGTCGGAATCGAGTTGAAAAGATCAAAATTATTCGGGTAATCGGAACGCCAGTGTCGTCTATGGACACTCGATGGAGTCCATGGCGTAGCGAACGAGGAAATGCACGTCACTTGTGGAGATAAGAGTGCGGCGGTCGGTTCGCAACAAAGTCGTAGAAACTATCCGCGTTCTGTATCAGTCCTTAAGCCAGTGAAATAACTTTCGTGTGTCTGAATAAGTGTGTGCTTAAAGGTTACAATACCCTTATAATTCTAACCAACAATTACCCACGTAACGCCCACTGTATTGATAGCAAAGATGATTACTGATAGCGGAGATGACCTCTGCCTCCGTTATCAGAAGTGGGATTCGTTGTTGGTTGAAAAAGATGACAATTTAAGCAGTATTTGGCATTGTGCTTAGTTCGAAAAATCGAAGTGTAAACATTTGGCCCTGGACGGGACTTTTTACGATTGATAAAATTGCGGGTACCCACATTGATTTAATGCAACGCAGAAATAAAACGTTACAAGAAAATTTCCAGTCGATTTTACAAAGAACAAACTATCGCAAAAGCCTACCCACAGTTGCAATTTGATTGACGACGCAACTTGTGTTTACGAAAGTTTGAAGAAACAGAATTGCATTTATCTGTTGTGTGACTTGAGTTCAAACTTGAAATGTGAAAAAGTGCCTTTAGTGAATTATTAAGTGCTACTATGCCAAAGATAATTGACTTTTAGTACATTAAATCGAAGAAAGTGCTCATAATCGGATGTGTTGGAAGCGGCTAGGGCGATACGACGCGGTCTGGTTGACGACACGGCGGACGGCGCCCGCGACGCGACGACAGGACGGTAGAAGTGGTGCGATACAAGTTGAGAGAATGTCGGTAATGAAATTATTGCTTTTTTAAGATCTGGTGCTAAATATTCGGTCGTTACACAGAAAAGTAGCGGTCAGGCGTATTACACACAAAACAGATTTAATGTTTTGTTTTGTTATGACTAACAACGATCACACTTCCGAATATTTGCTGACTTGACATGCTGATTTTATTTTGTGGCCATGTTAATGAGACTGTTTCACTGCATGTTTGATTATTTGATTGTTTTATCTGCCGCTAGGGTGACCTAACCCTAACTTAACCTTGAAGTTTGAATGTTTCTCGTGTGATTCTTTATGCAAAGGTAATGGTGGTAGGTAAAGGTAATACCACCGGCATAGTTTATGCACAGGTAATGGTAAAGGTTTTTACTAAGGTAAATGCAAAATGGTAACAAGTTTAAAGGTAAAGATAAGGGATTCGTTATCAACCGTCCGTAAGTATGCTAATGAGATGTTTGAATGATGGCCTACCGCATCCTAAAATTAAATGATTTTGAAATGATTTGGTGGTTTTTGATTTTTCTTACACTGTAATGACTAGAATAAAACAAAATGTTGTGATCGTGTTTGTGTTTTGATTTTCCTTACAACTGTGATACTTTCGTCAATGTGTAACTGATTTTTCCTACCTAGATTTCTTCAGGGCGAGTTCGAAATTGCGTAAGAACACAGGTAAGAAACATATTTTGGGACTTCGTTAGTTTGCCGGTAATTTATCAAAAATAATTTTGAGGTGTTTACACTTGACCTATTTAGTGATAGAGTTTCGAAACCATAGCTTTAGTGAAATAGCTTGGCTCAAATTTAATTTGAAAAACAGAGTGATACTCGTACTCGTTTTTTTTTCAAAGTACCTACATTTAGACGAAACTAAAACGCAGTCATTTGTTAGCGGATATTTAAAAACGAAATCAAACTAAGTGAAAACACGGTAGATTTTAATAGAGTTCAAGTCCTGACGTTGCTACAAGCGTATTTTTGATTTATCGGCCGTATTAAGGTTCGACTAAGCCAGTAGTTATTACGTAGTCGTAGCCCGATAGAAATCGGTGTCTCTTGGGGCAACTCAAGTAGTCCGTGGGTGCGCGATTTGCGTTTAACGCTGGTCGAGGTCGGGCTCTGGAAAGACCATATGTGTGTTAACAGGTGCCACACAGGCGAGCCACGCGATGGATTCGCAGTCGGGGTTTGGAAAGACCAATCGTGTGTTAACAGGTGCCACACGGGTGATCCACGCGATGGATGCGCAGTCTGGGTCCGCAGTGACCAATCGTGTGTTAACAGGTGCCACACGGGTGATCCACGCGATGGATGCGCAGTCTGGGTCCGCAGTGACCAATCGTGTGTTAACAGGTGCCACACGGGTGATCCACGCGATGGATGCGCAGTCTGGGTCCGCAGTGACCAATCGTGTGTTAACAGATGCCACACGGGGATCGTAAGATTTTTTACTCGGGAGTTTCTATAATTTGAGTTTTTTTAGCTGTATACGAGTCTTGAGGTTTGACGAATGATTTTTTCAAGTGATGCTTGTTTGATTTCGTTATTTAAATAGTACTTTTACCTCTGCAGATCTTGTTAACTAAATTAGATTTTAAGTCACGTGACATAAGTTCAGATCGAGTGTTTTATGTAGAGTCAGTACTTTAGTAGAGTCTTAGCGAAATAGTTAACAGAAAATCATTAGTTAAGTTTTTAGAAGTTAGTGATTGGTCAGGAGTGGCCGAGATGTTAATATCCTTTGTCTGTTTATCCTCAAGATGCTTTTCACACACGTGGACGTGTGCTAGCAGGATGGCCGTGTCGGAATCGAGTTGAAAAGATCAAAATTATTCGGGTAATCGGAACGCCAGTGTCGTCTATGGACACTCGATGGAGTCTATGGCGTAGCGAACGAGGAAATGCACGTCACTTGTGGAGATAAGAGTGCGGCGGTCGGTTCGCAACAAAGTCGTAGAAACTATCCGCGTTCTGTATCAGTCCTTAAGCCAGTGAAATAACTTTCGTGTGTCTGAATAAGTGTGTGCTTAAAGGTTACAATACCCTTATAATTCTAACCAACAATTACCCACGTAACGCCCACTGTATTGATAGCAAAGATGATTACTGATAGCGGAGATGACCTCTGCCTCCGTTATATATATATATATATAAATATTTTATGTATAACCACGCATAACTTTTTTCGTAGTAGTCCGATTTCAATAATTATTTTTTTATTGGAAAGAGTATACTTCGAAATTGGTCCCATTTAAATTTTATCGAAATCGGCTGAGCCATTTTTGATAAATCAACAATAATGTGAAAAATGCTACATCGATCCATACGAAATATTCGCGAATTCTGTACACGGGTGAAGTCGGTCATACTAATTTTTGCAAAAAATAATCTTGTTTGATCTTATGTTTTTTTCATTTTCTTGACTATAATCAAAATTGCCTTTCCTAGATGACATTTAACATGTTACAATTTAAATTCAAGTCAAGAAATGAAAAAGGAAAAAAAAAAGTTGCTGTCAACGCATGTTGGCAGGATTTTTCTCGGCCCTTATTTTTCAGATTTTTCTGCTCTAGCGGGCCAAATTCTACTCCAATCTTTCCTTTTTTTCTTATTTTCTTTCGAGGTAATATTTGTAGAGCTAGAGATAGTCAAATAATTGTTTTCTATTGTGTTGTAATATTCGGTAGGTTTTTGACAGTCGCGGCTCATTGTTGTTTTCTTGTTTCCATGTCAACGCCATCCGAGTCTGCGCAGACCGCCCACGTCACGGTCTGACGTCCTGACGTCTCCACTTATAGAACCTAAGTTTATTTTTATTTATATTTGTAGTATAATTCTTGTTATTCATGGCATTTTGCGCCCCGGCCGGGCCAAATGCAGTTTCCCAATACGTTAATGTGTCGCAGGGGGACATGATTCAGTGCCTAGAGTGTTCCCAAGTGCGATTTTTTAAAGGACAGAAAGGCCTCAAAATTCACCGTACGCGGTGCCATAAAAATAGCCAAATTACACTTTCGGCCCCTATTGCAGGCTCTGATGGAGCCAGCAGCAGTCCCGTGAGCGCTGCTGCTCCTTCCAAACCGCTTTGGGAGGTTCTTAGCTCACTCAAAACTTCTCTTCCTGTTTTAAAACGCATCCCGCGTGGTGCACGTTTTTCGGTTGCGCAGTGTTTATCTGCTGCTATTCGGAATGTTATTTCTAAAAATTCTTTAGTCGCCTGGGAACACCTCTTGACTTTTCCCTACGTTGTGCTTTACGTACATTCGGACCCAACAAACAAAAAATCCCTTACCACTAGGGTAAAGGAAAATTGCGTAAAGTACAGCGCATTGGAAGAGAACTCTTTAGATTTTGAAAGCATTATTCCGCCAACAAGGCAGAATAAACCAAATTCTAAAAAAACAGACGATTCGGTTACCATTAAAATAGTAGAGAGCAAAATTAGTGATGGCGATATCAAAGGCGCCGCACGGGTCCTGTTCTCCAGCGACACTATTGCCCCCCACACACCCGATACGGTCCAGTCACTCCGTGACAAGCATCCGCCGGCAGCATGTCTCCACCTGCCTGAGCCACCACACCCTGATGACGTTGTCATTGAAGTGTCAGCTCAGGAGATTGCAGCGGCCGTTTCTTCTTTTCGGAGCGGCTCAGCCGGAGGCCTAGATGGTCTCTCGCCTCAACATCTAAAAGATCTTCTATCTTTTAGCTCTGGTGAGGTGGCTGAGTCTCTCTTGAGAGAATTAACGGGTTTGGCAAATCTCATGTTATCTGGGCAGGTCAATGATGACGTTATCGAAGTCTTGTATGGCGCTAACCTATGCGCACTTGTCAAAAAAGATGGTGGCATCAGACCTATTGCTGTTGGCACCACATATCGTCGTCTCGCAGCCAAAGCCGGTTGTGGAAAAAAGGTTGCTCTTTTGAGTAGCCTTTTTCAACCAATACAGCTTGGCTTTGGTTCGCGGGGTGGATGTGAGGCTGCTGTTCATTCGCTTCGTACTTTTCTCGGTCAAAATTGTGGAGAGGTGTTGCTTAAGGTGGATGTCAAAAATGCTTTCAATTCGGTTAATCGAGACGCCTTGTTGGCACAGGTCAAAGACAAAATTCCCGATCTTTTCAATTTTCTTTGGCAATGCTACGGCAAACCCACTAAATTAATTTACAAAAATGATGTTTTGCTATCTTCCGTTGGCTGTCAACAAGGTGACCCTCTCGGACCAGCCATTTTCAGCCTGGCCATTCATCCAATTGTTCAACGTCTCCAATCTAAACTCAACGTTTGGTATCTGGATGACGGGACTTTGGGTGGCGATGCGAGCACAGTCCTACGTGATTTGGAAATTCTTATAGACGAGTTTCGTCAAATTGGTTTGGAGCTAAATTTTTCGAAATGCGAACTTTTCGTTTGCGACTCATGTCCGGATAAAGATTTGATACTTAACAAATTTAATGATTTGGCACCTAACATCAAATCGGTAGACAAGTGTTCTCTTCGCCTTCTAGGTTCGCCGATATTAGATGAGTCTTTTCCGCCTTTCGTTCAAGAAAAAATTCAAAATTTTTTGAGTGCCTCTGATAGGCTACTCAAAATTAACGCCCACATGGCTTTTACCATTATAAGATGTTGTCTGTTTGTTCCAAAATTTATGTACGCTTTACGATGTAGTCCATTGTGGAAACACAATGAGCTCCTTTTGAGCTTAGACGATGTTGTAAAGCAGTCCCTAGTATCGGTTTTGAATATTGACATGAGTGAAAGGGCGTGGCTACAAGCCTCCTTGCCTGTTAGGCTTGGAGGGTTAGGGGTCCGCCAAATTTCAAGTGTTGCTTTACCAGCTTTCTTGTCCTCCATTCATAGTACTCAGAACTTGATTGAAAAAATCCTCGCACCTTCTTTAGGCCATTCTGGCGTAGATGTAGCTCATTTGAATGAGGCAACGAATGCTTGGAGGGTCGCTTGCCCAAATGCCGAGCTTCCAAAGACTTTATCGTCGCAGAGACTGTGGGATCGGCCGATCTGCGAACTAGCACGGAAATCTCTTCTAGACACGTGTCCTAGCGTCGCGGATCGCGCTCGTATCCTTGCAGTCTCTGTATGGGAGTCCGGTCTTTGGTTGCAAGCATTGCCCTCTTTCAATACTGGTAACCTTTTAGACCCAACTGCATTTCGTCTAGCTGTCAGCTTACGCTTGGGTGCAAGGTGTTGTGAAGCCCATCGCTGTCAGTGTGGTACTGCAGTTGACCAGCTCGGTCACCACGGTCTCTCTTGCTCAAGAAGCGCTGGTCGGATTGGACGCCACGCCAGCCTTAACGATGTCATACGCAGGGCTTTTGTCACCGCCAATATCGCAGCCGTACTCGAACCGAGTGGGTTGGCGCGTGGTGATGGCAAAAGGCCTGACGGCATGACGCTGGTCCCATGGAAGTGTGGACGGCCCTTAGTATGGGACGCAACTTGCGTCGATACTTTGGCACCGTCACATCTTCCTGAGACTCAGAGTAGGGCTGGAGCGGCGGCCAATTCGGCTGAGCAGCACAAGCGGCGCAAATATGCTAACCTCGGGAGTGGTTACATATTTGAGCCATTTGGAGTTGAGACTTTGGGTCCGTGGGGGCCGGGAGCTCATCTTGTTTTCAAAAGTCTTTCTGAGCGTCTGGTGGACGCGACGCGTGACCAAAATGCTGGTGTTTATTTGGCTCAACGTATAAGCATTGCCATTCAGCGTGGCAATGCTGCCAGCATGCTGGGCACGCTGCCAACTGGCAGTGGGCTTGAGCACTTGGATTATCTTTAGACCTTCAAGGGTCTGTGGATGATCCAATTGCTTTCTATGTAGTAGTAGTGTAGTATTGTCATTATATTTTAAATAAAAAAAAAAAAAAAAAAAAAAAAAAAAAAAGAAATGAAATTCAATTATATCGTCCCAGTTAAAATATATATGTATATCGTCTAATGCTATCTTCATATTATTCTTTACTGTGCTTGAAATTGGCTAAGTTTAAGAACCCTGTTAAGAATCGGGCAAGAAAAGCATCAAAATTGATGCGAGCAGACCCACGCTCGACCAACTTTTAAAAGCAATAAAGTTTAGTAAGAAGCTATATGGAAATGCAAAATAAAGAAGCAAAAAATAAGCTAGCGCACGTTCGTTTCACGAAGGCAGCGTTTATAATTTTTCCTCTGACCGCTTACCAGGAAACATTTCCACTGGTTGTTTCTGCTTATTTACGTACGTATACGACTAGTGACACTGCAGAGACGGCTCCTCCGGTTCTTTGCTTTTACAAGTTTTAATCTTCCTAATGCGTTCGCTGGTGAGCACACTTAACAGAATGCTCGCGTGTACTTAAGATAACCGGCGCTAGTTCCATGTTTAAACCGTGGAAGCATTACGCTTTAAACTTTTTGGGCTCTCTCGTGTTGTTTGCGGACTCATAACATTTTACGTCCTGTATCCGACAGCGCAATTGCCTTTTCCCCTGACATAAATCCGTCGACATTTGATGCCGGCAGAGGGCCCTTAACAATTACAATTTTGTAAGCCAACAAAAAATCTTCATTGCCATAAATAATCTCTCATTTTGTGGAGTTCGCCTCCGC
Source organism: Hypomecis punctinalis (assembly GCA_949316475.1). Lineage (NCBI taxonomy): Eukaryota > Metazoa > Arthropoda > Insecta > Lepidoptera > Geometridae > Hypomecis > Hypomecis punctinalis. The sequence continues at coordinate 12,356,137 of OX438799.1, forward strand.
CATTCATCTTGAGCAATAAAACCGGGAACATTAAGCGCCAGTCTCTTCATAAAGCAACTCGCAATTTGACGCACAACAAATTGTGGTCCAGTTTTTAACCTGCTTTTTTATTTGTAGTCAAGTTGAAATTAAAGTTAAATAATGGGCGTTGCTGCAGCCTGTTATCACTAAACTCCGTTTACTTTTGTTTCGCTGGCAGTGTTCCGTAGTTTTACAGCTGTTGCCGGCGTGACTAATTTCCCGGCATCAAATGCTATTGTTGCGCGACACCTTTATTTGATAAAAACAACAGTTTACCCTCATATCGCGGTTCACAATGTGAACTAAACGCTTTACTCCGACACAGTCTTTGTTCTCGAACGCTGCGTTGTAGTTTTCCAACGCTTATTGATGTTTCTTTCTGGTTTGTTCACCCAAACGGCAATAAGGAAAATATCATGAATGTTCTTCCTGTTTTCTGTATTGGACTAATGTATTGGGTCCTTTTACCTGTGATCGGGATGGGTGATAAATTAATTACGAAACGGTCAGGCGCCTGACTGTACTAAGCACCCATAAATATTATAGCTCGATAACGCGGTGTGATTAATTTATACAGTGGAATATTGAGCCGACGATTCAGATTAAACTATGGATCTAATAAATTTAACGCAGAGGATGAGTCGCCCAGCGTTTGATTAGAACGTCAGAACATCATCATTATGAACGCAGTCCTAATATAATATTCCATGTTTTTTTGGTACATGATATACCCGATTAGTTGTTCCACTCGGACGAAATCACCGGCAGGCCTCTAGTGGGTTACATCACTATAACAATGTCAATGTTTTCTCAAACACTAGCGTGCTACAATTTCAATAACAATTGAAATTATATATTATAATTGCTGCGCACCACAGCTCACGTTAAACCATAAAATCATCGTATTTCACCAAAAATAAAATGTTTGTGCCTATGCCTACATTCATCCTGGCAAAAAGCTCCATACTTCCATTTCGAACTTCGTTTAGATTCGTTGTGCTACTACAGAGCAAAGAAGTAACAAACCGTAAATCCGTAGATCAATACTGACGAACCTTTGCATTTTGTAACAGCCTGCTCTAGTTTCGTTCGTTGACAAACATATACTGATAAACCTCCAGAAAAAATCGGTAAGGTCGCGAAAACAACGTATTTACACCATACGACGATTCAACTAAACATTTTTCATTCAACAAAATAACAATTAAAAGTTGTCTAGGTAGTTTGGAAAACTAGGCGGACACACAGACACGCAATCTCCGATTTTATTTCATACTAGGTATTCAGAAATTTGTTCAATTTCACTCAATCCACATTAGCTCCTTTGTATTAAAGCTAAGTAAGGCTTTCTGGATACGTAATTTCGGCTCTAAATTAACTTTAGCGCCAAACTCAGCATACGAGAAACTTTAAACTTAATTATTAACTTGAGAAGATAATTAATATCAGTGCTGGCTGGTTGTGACAGAAGCTACGTTGTGACCAGTTACTGGCTAAATGTACTGGAAATGGACTATCAAGTTAGAAAATTAAATAAGTTCGCTATCTTTTTTGTTAGATACCTAATATAATTTCTGTCGGCGAACACTAAGTTATAGTTATTTGATTGAGATTATGATTAACCTTATAACATGTCATGGTCGTGTTTTTAACTATTTTTTTTTTGACCGACGAACCACCGGTGGAGGTATACAATTCGACGAGTATATTTTTTTTATGTATAACCACGCATAACTTTTTTATAGTACTTCTTATAGTACTTCTTATAGTCACTGCGGAAATGGTATATATTATTATGCGAAGAAGAAAACTAACTCCTACGTGCTCAACTGCTCACTATTGTTTTGTTTCTCACTAGGTAAATATGACATTTATGCAGTGGAGTCACGGTCTACAAACGTCTACTAGATCAGCATATGTGTGTATGTTTGGTAAGAATGCATTTTGCGAATTTGGAAAGAGTATATTTCGAAATTGGTCCCATTAAAATTTTATTGAAATCGGCTGAGCCATTTTTGATAAATCAACAATAATGTGAAAAATGTTACATCGATCCGTGCATAATATTTGGGTTCTAGCGATGCGCCCCGGCTTCGCACAGGTGTATTATACATATAAACATTTCTCTTGAATGGCTCTATCTATTAAAACAAACTGCATCAAAATTCGTTGCGTAGTTTTAAAGATATAAGCATACATGGGGACAGACAGCGGAAAGCGACTTTGTTTTATACTATGTAATGATTCTGTACACGGGTGAAGTCGGTCATGCTATTTTTTGCAAAATATAATTATAGATATCGCTAATTGAAATCTGTCTAGCAACATTAAAGCACATTTGTTTAATTTACATACATCCCAATTGATCTAAGTCTATCAGGAGTCTGTTAAATGCGGAAAAATACCGTAATACAAGGCATATTTGCAATTAAAATATGTTTTATTCGGCCTTCCTAAAACTAAATAAAATCTTATGAATACACATAGTGGAAGAGCTCCACTGTATTAGTAGTACTTACATAGGTAAACTAAAGAGGTGTGTCTACTTAGCAATGTGATACGTGTGCGAATTACAAGTGTTCCTGAGCCCTGAACAGTGTTGACTCGAGTGACAGGATCACTGTACGCAACACTCGTTCACGTGGCGTGACGTCAAGAACTTGCCAGATCACGTACACGTTAATTAAGTGGGCATGGTACCTTAAATCTGCTTGGAAGCTATAACGAAATATTTTTATTTATACTACGGACTTATCACGTAATAAGCATTAGAAATAGATAAATAAATGGATGAAATTAAGTCTTCTTCTTTTCGAGTCAGCGATTCGATCCTAAAATTTATATTTTGTTATATGCTGTTCGACCAGTAAGAGGCCACGGAGACTGCGGCGGTGTTGGCCTCGTGGAGATCTTCTTGTGTGCAGGTGTTAGGGCACAGTAGGCATTGTAGTAGATGCTCCATCGTCTGTTGAGTGGCGCCACAGTCGCATTCCTCCTTTGGTGGTTCGGCTAAGCCCCATTTGCACATGTTGTACCTACAACGGCCCACTTGTGTTCGGAGTCTGTTAATGGACTTCCAGATGGGCCATTGCAGGTTGTGGCCCGGTGGAAGGTTTTCTGTTGGGGAAGGATAGCTGGGTGGGACGGGATGTTTTTCTGTCCATAGCCTACGTCTGGCTTCAGCTGGATCTATTGTAATGGGTGCAGTGTGGCGAATAAAGTTTTTACGACTTTTTAACCTGGGTGGGGGAGGTTTATAAGCATACAGAGGATGTTGGAGGTCTGTCTCTTGTTTTTGTTTCTCCACAGCGCACGCAATTTCTCTTCGGATGGGTGGTGGGGCAACACCAACTAATGGGTAAAGCAGATTTAATGGTGTGGGTTTTAAACACCCGGAAATAATGCGGCAGGTGTCGTTTAAGGCAATGTCCACCTCTTTAGCGTGGGCAGATCGGTGCCACACTGGGCACAATTCCCCAGCTGTGAAGCACAAGGAAAGTCCTGTTGTACGAAGTACCTGGGGGGAAGCTCCCCATCTTGTGGTAGTAAGCCGGCGTAAAAAATTGTTTCTTGAGAAGACCTTCTGTTTTGTTTTTTGACAGTGTGCTTTGAAAGTCAAGGACCTGTCAAGGGTAATATCGAGATATTTCGGGGTCGGGCAGTGTTCAATTGGGACTTGTTGCCAGGAGATATTAAGAGATCGGTCTGCTTGCCTATTGCGGAGATGGAATGCGCAGCTTTGAGTTTTCGAAGGGTTTGGTCTAAGAGCATTTGCTCTGTAGTACTCCCCCATTTCATGTAAGGCTTCTGTGAGGGTTGCTTCTTCTTCCTCAAAGGTAGTAGCTTGAGTCGTTAGAGCTAGATCGTCTGCGTACAGGAATCTTTGTGTTCGGGGTGGGCTGGGTTGGTCGTTGGTGTACACATTGAAAAGTATAGGGGCCAGCACGCTACCTTGGGGTAGTCCGTTTTTCTGCCGACGCTACCTGCTTTTTTCAGAGTGGAGGCTAACTTGGAATCGTCGATTTGTCAACAGTTGTCAACAGTTGTCAACTCTTAAGATGCGGATAAATCCGCATCTTTTGTCAAATTGTGAACTTTTATGATGAGCCTTTGGATATTAACAGTATGAAATGTATGAAATTAAGTAGTAGTTATATTTGCATAGAATCAGCTACGTCGTGCTCATGTAGGTACAATGATAGTCCTTGAAATGGAATAATGAAGTTCCAAAACACTACCCATTTTCTTAGACAATCGATGACAACGCTTACTGTATTTTAATCTGACTGCAAGGAAGAGTATTGTTTTCCGGGCGTATCTTGTATGTTTGTTTGACAATTTCTGTAGTATTCATTATATTGTACCTACGAGTATATGAGGAAAAAATTAACCAATTTGTCGTGATGTAACAGATGTGTAAACTTGAGCAACTGCTTCAACAAAGTAGGTAGCTGCAATGTAATGGGTCCAAATGCTTTAGTCATCTATTATTATCTGAATTTTACTTCATAAATTCTAGTTTTAAAAAGAGTACTAGACTTTGTACAAAATAAATTTATCGGCATAAATATCTAATAAACCTAAGGAGAAAACGTGTTTTTTATTTCTCTAAATACACGAATCGCTATCATTTTCCTGTTACCCTTTTTTCCAGGCTATAACCCAAATAAATCACATGTAGGTTACGCTTAGTTAAAGTATTTTTGATACTGTGGCTTTCAGATATCCCCGATACAACCTTACATAAGTGGAATACTAAATCGATTCGAAGCAATTTAAAACGGCTTAGGGCCTTTATCATTCTTTGAAATCCTATTCTGTGTTCTCAATTACTCTGCGGCGGCTTGTCACTTCTCTTTGGGTGATTTAAATATTCGTTTCTTTCTATTAGATATGTATATTTATGGGTGTGTTTAATCTTAACGCCTTTGCGAAGAGTACAAGGGGATAACGGCGAGAGGCTTTTCCAATAAAATAAATAAGGTCCTGTGATCACATCTTTACTGCTTCCTCTATTAGGCTGTTTAGGGCACAGTTTCTTGCGAAACAACCGATTGACGCACATTTGTACTACTTACGTATGTGACGTGCTTGTTTATGTTTAAGTTCCTTTTTATTCATAGACTAGTTTTTAACCGCGGCTTCGCCCTCGTGATGTTTTGATTTTTGTGCTAAGGAACCCTTTATTTATTCGGGATAAATAGTAGACTATGTCACTTTCCGTCTTTCAAACCCGAGGTCCTACCTTACCACTCTTATAATAAAGAAGGTGGAAAATCAAAAAAATAAAAAAAAACGATTTGACGGTTGTTCGACGGTTGTTCAAAAAAAAAAACAACAACAGTTGTTTTTTTTGACATTTCCTAAAGCGCACTCTAGAATAGCTCGCAGATAGCAGAATTTTCCTACTTACTTAACACTTATCGTTATATTATGGAACACCTAGTTTTTACCCGCGGCTTCGCCCGCATGATATTTTGATTAAAGACGCAATATCATTATAATTTATAGCCTATGTCTTATTCTGATATATAAGCTATGTTATTGCAAAGTTTCATCTCAATCCATTCAGTAGTTTTTGCGTGAAAGAGTAACAAACATCCATACATCCATCCATCCATCCATCCATCCTCACAAACTTTCCCGTTTATAATATTAGTAGGATAGGATCTACGCAATATCATTATAATTTATAGCCTATGTGTTATTCTGATATATAAGCTATATTAATGCAAAGTTTCATCTCAATCCGTTCAGTAGTTTTTACGTTAAAGAGTAACAGACATTCATCCATCTATCCATCCATCCATCCATCCTCACAAACTTTCCCGTTTATAATATTAGTAGGATAGGATCTACGCAATATCATTATAATTTATAGCCTATGTGTTATTCTGATATATAAGCTATATTAATGCAAAGTTTCATCTCAATCCGTTCAGTAGTTTTTACGTTAAAGAGTAACAGACATTCATCCATCTATCCATCCATCCATCCATCCTCACAAACTTTCGCGTTTATAATATTAGTAGGAAGTAGGATAGATAGATAAATTCTTTATTGCCATACCAAAACTTAAATAAACTAGGAGAACTTAAACTAGAACTTATAGCAAGTGTTACAATTGGCGGCCTTATCGCTAAAAAGCAATGTCTTCCAGGCAACCGTTACTTGTGAAGGATTAACAAAAATGTTTAGGCGACGGGGTGCGCATGCAAGTGATAAATATACTTACTTAAACAACATACATTCTAATACATTATATCAATAATATAAAATAAACTAATATATATACATGGTAAATCAATCGAACATAAGGATTTTCTTATTTTAATTTCTTTTGTTATCCAGCTTATATCAGAATGATTTAAATTGAAAAGTTAATTTGCGATATTATCGTTTGACATCCACTCTCGGACTATTAATTTATATTGCGTGCTAACTGTTTGTGCTTTTTATCAAACTTCATCTTGCCATTAGTTAGAAAAAGCATTTTTCAGGAACTCTAAGCAATCTTGGCTAAACTAAAGTCATGCAAATTAATTTAGGAGCAGTGCCTTGCAAGTTAATTAATTTAAGTGTTGCGATTTACATCGTCTACTTGTGCTTGATTATGTGAAGATCCAGTATACCATAATCACGGATTTAATACCCGTTGCGTTAACCCTAAATTGTCCTCCGCTTTGTATTTAAAATGATGGCTTGATGTAACTTACCCCGTAGTCGGCGACCGGATATTACTTATTAGGGTTATTTTCATTGATGCTGTTCAGTCAAGAATATCTATAGATTTCCATCCATCTGTATTATGCGGGATTGGAAGTGGCTCGCTCCAATTGGCGCCAACTAATTTGAATTTACATTTCCTTTGGTGGCTTGTAAAGGAGAACTTGGCTTATTATTCCAGTGGCCTTTAAAAATTACGATTATAACAGTTGGCGTGATTATCTTTGGTTCTGTTTTTCTTTGATATCGAAATTTATGTTAATTAAATCTTATCTTTTAAGCTCCGTTTGTATATTGGCTTCTGTAATCGATCGAGCGGAGAGGGTTTTGTTGATTTTGTACATCTCTTAGACTTTACGCGTTTGAATTTATGTTTGTGTATGTACTCTTATTTATATTTGATATTAATTTATCATTTGAGTTTAGTTTCTCTGTTCTGTAAAATAGGGCAAGATAAATAAATAAATAAATATATCTTTATTGTACACAGAAACACAGTACAGAAACTACACAATATACAATATGCTGTACAATGGCGGCCTTATCGCCTTTGGCGATTTCTGCCAGGCAACCTTTGGATGGACTGGATTGTTCTAAAAATAGGAGTATGGTCGGTAGTGTATACAATACAGTACATAATTACGTTGAAATAAATAGTAGCAATATAGAAAAAAACCTACAGATACTATAGGTATAATTAAAAAAATATACACAAATAATGATACATCTTATTAATATACATACTTATATACTAATACCTAAATACATATACAAATATATATATTAAGATTAAGATAAATCATATATTTAATAGATTACTAAATTCCAAACAATTAAACATACTATAGTTAGTCAAACTTAAAATGAAAAACTAAACTCATGCGATCATACCTGGTGCAAAAAAGAAGATAAAAAGATTAAGATTGTTTAAATAAAATGGTGATATAGTTATCAGACATTAGCTTTGGGAGAATATCTGATAGGTTTGAAAAATATTGGCGTTGAAAAGATACGTTTTGCCTCTCATGACTGATAGAGTTAATTAAGGTAAAATACATTTACATTGATGTACTGTACACTACGTGGGAAGCTAAGGCTGATTTATTATTATCCATATCCGTAGACAAACACATTGACGCATAAAAGGAATCCCTTGTTTATAGTTTTGGGTCGTTTGGTTTATACCCAGCTCTAACATGTCGTCACCGCAACCACCTGCCCATTTATTCTAAAACACGTCCAAATATTGAAATTGAATTCTAGGTTATGCTTGTTTACTGTAGAGAAATATTAAATTAGCTAGTGGTTACCAACTTCTACTATATTTAGAACTAGCGACTCGTCTAGGTTTAACACGTGGATGAAGCATTAACATTCACGTTTATATTCGCATTTTAAGAAGAAATTCTATGATAGATAGATAGATCGATAATCATTTATTTTCAGTAGGGATAATTACATACATTCGTATACAAAAATATACAATGAGCAACACCCTGCGAATCGTCAAAATAACAATTATTAATTACGTACTCAATTGAACTGAATTATTAGCCATGATATTACAATAAATTAATTAAAATTCGGTACATTACATAAAAATACAATATTACAAAAAAGAGGAAAAAAATTAAAATGTCAGAAATACTGTAATAGAAATATCTGCAATAGCATCGTCAAAAATAACCATCCTACTAATAATAATATTATAAACGTGAAAGTTTGTGAGGATGGATGGATGGATGTATGGATGGATGGATGGATGGATGGATGGATGGATGGATGGATGGATGGATGTATGTATGGATGTTTGTTACTCTTACACGCAAAAACTACTGAACGGATTGAGATGAAACTTTGCAATAATATAGCTTATATATTAGAATAACACATAGGCTATAAATTATAATGATATATTACATATGCGGGCGAAGCCGCGGGTAAAAACTAGTTTAAAATAACTGAAAAAAAAACCGTTATATACACGGTATGGGGTAAAAATCAATCCAAAAAATATTATAGTATGTCATCAAAATAAGGATGGGGTCTTATACTGTACTGTACCAGACTATTTTCATTAGTCTACTGCTGAACATAAGACTATCCTACTCCCGAAGGCCCACCACATACGCAATCAAATTTCTTCTGCGGATGTATGCACATTTTTTTTATTACACGTTGTTTTCTTTTCACCAAAAAGCCAGTGGTCTGGTATAGTTGGTGCCAAATCCATACATGATGCCGCTACGGGCATTTATATTATTATTGTGAACATGGAAGATAATTCTTTAGGCTAGAAGAATTCAATAACATGAGTAAAAAAACCGGACAAGTGCGAGTCGGGCTCGCACATCGAGGGTTCCGTACAAACACATTGTTAAAATAATTAAAAACCTGTTTTAGCATGTGCTAATGCAGTTCTTTTATATGACACCTTACATGATACGATTTACTTACTTTGAATTTTGAACCCATATTTTGTGATTTTTTTCAGATTTATTCCTATATGTGTACTCTAAGACAATGCTTCTCGCCAAATTTCATAGTTCTATGTCAACGGGAAGTACCCTGTAGGTTTTGATTTTTGTGAGTGCGAAATATGCGGTTATTTACGACATGAACGGCTCTAACTTTTTAAAACGATAACTGAGAAGTTTTTCTTTTACACAACTGCAAGATATCATAGATATACGTATACAGTTTAAATTTCAACTCGATATCTTTACGCGTTCCCGAGATAGAGTCTTGACATACACACAGACGGACAGACGGACAACAAAGTGATCCTATAAAGATTCCGTTTTTTCCGTTTGAGGTACGGTACCCTAAAAATAAGGATTTATTTGTCCTATGCTTATTGTGAGCATTGATAATAATTTTAAAAGGTAGATTTGGGCTACACACGTTACGAGTCACCGATTGATAAATGATTATTCAAATGAGTTTCCCCTCGATAACACTTGACAAATTTTATGGAAATCAGATCATGCGTTACTCATAAATTATATCAAGAAATGCTATAACAACTCAATAAAAGCATATTGAAAACTGGGGTAGTAAAATTTCGTATTTTATGTATGAAATATGATTCCGTGTGCATGGTTATTTGCGAGACGTGGCAAAGGTAAATATTATTTACGAAATTCTCACAAAGGCTCTTCGAATCTCTATTTTTTATTTCGAAAACTCTCAAGCGAAGAGTGCTTCCTTTCGCGCTTTTTTCCGCTGGTAGCTTGGTGGAACAATTGTAGAAGGAAAAGAATCGGCCCTTGGTCCTTTTTAATAACACTTGTGGACAATAAAAGAAAATAATTGAGGGATTTTGGCGGTGCACACGTCGGCGGCGCGACGCCTCGCCGGGTCAAGGGGCTATGACGTGCTCTCGACCTGCACCTCGACGGCTTTCAACTTCGCCGCAGTGCCGTACCCACACCAAACATTTTTTTATTACGATAAAATGGTAAACGAAGTGACGGCTCCGCTGGTAAGAGTTTACCGTAGCTACGGCAACACCGAGATTCTTAAAGAAAAACAATCATCAATTTATTAACCCTTGTTATTTCCATCAAACATCATTGAAGTATTATTATTATATACTACGGGACTAATCGCGCACTAAAATTACGAGACAAATAAATACCTCCTCATCCCGACGTTTCGGCCGAGTTGCATCGACCGTGGTCTCGGGACGTCGGGATGAGGAGGTATTTATTTATCTCGTAATTTTAGTGCGCGATTAGTCCCTTAGTATATAATAATAATGTTTTCAAATCATGGAAATATAAATAAAGTTATCCTAAAATAAACTTTTTTTATAATCTGAATCATTTTTAATAATATACCCAGTTTTACAATTGTTTTTACTTTTAATAACTTAAAATTACCGAAAAAATGGTTTGTAGTCCCTACCTATATTTTTTGCTCTAAAAGAGATCACTGGCCCACACGAACAATCGTACCCCCCGCATTAAGTACATACTTTACTTAAATTGAGTACTGTACTTTGATAATAGGTATGTAGTAGTAGTATGATATCGCGAACATTGAAATTTATTTTAATTTTTTTGTCGTTATTTTTTGGAAATCGGATGATGAAAGCTATTTACTGCGAGGTTCTCTCGGCGCCATGTCGTCAGGTGTTGCCAATTTTAATTTACCTGCGCCTAGCTACGCCTCTGCTTCACGATTCACCGAAACCCTACGGCTTTCATTAAGCCACGAACACAAGCACCAGTCTGCGCAGTTTTTCATACCATGCACCTGCATTTATGTTGGGGTTAAAATGTTAACTTTAAAATAAAATGGTACGTGCAGACTTAGAAGTAAGCTCAAGAACTGCAAACGTGTTCATTAACAAATTAAAATTTTCTTGTTTATTAAATTACAGCTGATAAGAAGAAAGAAATGTTTCTACGCTAAACAAAAACAGAAAATTATTGTCAAAGACATTTAGTTAGTAAAGTAAAAGTTGCTAAACATTTTTTTTATCATTAGCGTTAGTTAGTGTTGTATCGAAATGTACGGTTTTTACTCTAGTTGCTAGGATTTTAGCTGATAAAACGGATCCTGTTCTGTCTTGTACCTTTGTCTACCATATATCACTCCAGCCGCGTCGCCCGGCTTAGCTGTCAATCCCCCTTGAGGCAGACATACACGGATTGATTAAACATAGTTAGCCCGGAGCGTGCTCCTTTTACCACAGCATGCGTGAACCTGATCATGTCTTTGTTTAAGCTGTTTGGAAACCTAGGTTAAATTAGTTTAACTCAGTTAGCTAAGTAACGGAATTCAATATAGGAACAGACAGATGCTTTGTAGTGTATTCTCAAGGCTCGTAACTATCTGAAAATATACTATACGATTGAACCGACAGGGTTCAATTCAATGTAATATTTGAACATGCCTGTCAAGGTTTGCGATGATAATAATCCTAATATGGTAGAGCAATTAGATTTTTCAGTATTTGTCCGGCCAAACACCGAAACTGATTAAATTAGCGTGGTAAAACAGCAAGCTATACAACAAATTGTTTACTAGACCCTGTCATCTCGTGGGCCTGAGTCTGAAGTTTGATGTATGTATTTCATAAGACACTAATATACTATAACAATAATTATTTTTTGCAAAAAATAGCATGACCTACTTCACCCGTGTACAGAATCATTACATAGTATAAAACAAAGTCGCTTTCCGCTGTCTGTCCCCATATACATGGGGGCTTATATCTTTAAAACTACGCAACGAATTTTGATGTAGTTTGTTTTAATAGATAGAGTAATTCAAGAGAAATGTTTATATGTATTATACACCTGTGCGAAACCGGGGCGCATCGCTAGAACGCAAATATTATATTATGCACGGATCGATGTAGCATTTTTCACATTATTGTTGTTTTATCAAAAATGGCTTAGCCGATTTCGATAAAATTTAAATGGGACCAATTTCGAATTATATTTTTTCCAATAAGAAAATAATTATTGAAATCGGACTACTACAAAAAAAGTTGTGCGTGGTTATACATAAAAAATATATATACGCGTCGAATTGTATACCTCCTCCGGTGGTTCGTCGGTCGAAAAAAGGTAATTGTATCATTTCGTGTATTCCCTTGACGTCTCGTCATGTGTCCCTGATTTTTAGTCCCTTCAATCTCTCGATTGCGCTCACCGAATCGTTAAGAATATGCGCAATTAGCATCATTCTTTGATGTTGTCTCTACGTTCGCAGACTTAGAGTACCTGTAATAATATTATCGGGTGCCTATATCTACAAAGGCAGATCGAGACAACGGCACCAGATCAGCACAATTCTGCGGAACGTACAAAGGGTACGGGACGAGGACTAACGGAGTGGGTGTAATTTGGACCCTTTGTACTCTGAAGATCGAGCCGCCTCTGTACGTTTCCACATGTGTGTAAGCAATATGCATGTGTGGAAATCGTCATCGAAACCCGAGGTGTGCCGACGACCGTACGGCATGACTTGCCTACAAAATGCGGTATTTAATACCAAATTTTCGGGACCCTTCTACGTCTAAGCTTTCTGCTTATTGATTTCCCTACTCCGTATCTAATATTGTATTCCAATCAGAATAGAGCAGGCGGCGAAGTTGATTTGCGGTAATTTATCAAACATCTGGAATATTCTCATCATACTAATATGCGTTATTAGTTTGAAAGTGTATGTTCAAGAAGTTCGTAATATGTTTTTGCATTGACACAGCTCGTTAATGTTAGTTATAATGTAAAGAGCCTGGCTTTGGTGAAGTTGAAATCATTGAATTACCGATTTAAAAATAATCAATATCATGTACGTATCTCAGAATGACGAGAACCATACTTCGTCCCGCAAGGTTGTATTGGAATTTGTAATCTAAGCGGTTCTGATAATGTATGGGTTTCATCATTCCATTGTACAGGGTGGGCCAATAATTTTTGCACTTTTAAAACATGAATAGAAATAAAACTACAACTGTTATTTTGTTGATTATATTTTTAACGTTTTGAAAATTTAATGAAATTTATTTTTTAAAAATGACATCGTCGAGATGTGCACCGTCTCGTCGTTGGCACTCTAGCAATCGACTACGCAAACTTTGGAAAACTCGCTGACACATGCTGCGGGGGATCGCGGCTATCTCGTCGTGGATGTTTCGTTTTAATTGGGATATATTCGTCGGTTTATTAAGGTAGACTCGACTTTTCAGGTATCCCCATAAGAAAAAATCGCATGGTGTAAGATCCGGGCTTCTCGGAGGCCATGGAATATCACCTCTGCGAGAAATCAATTTATTCGGAAACATTTCTTTGACTACCGGTAAAGTCACATTTGACGTGTGGCATGTTGCTCCATCTTGTTGCATCCAGGTCCTGCTGTTGTATCCTTGAAATTCATGCAACTGCGGCGTCAAAAACTCTCGCAACATCTTGACGTATTCCGCTGAATTCACAGTTACATTATTTCCTTGATTATTTTCAAAGAAATACGGACCAATTATGCCCTTTGCCGGCTTATGGCCGGCCTGTTTGTTTAATATTCGTTGTCGATCCCGTTTGCTCGAACTTCACGACCCAAGCTTTGATTAAATTCACACTTGGACACTCGCTTACACGGCGTAATCCATATTCAATTCGAAACAGGCGTCGTACAGTAACGTAGGAATCGTTGTTTTTGTAAAATTGTTTAACACAAAAAGCACGCTGTTGTCCCGTGAAGCGCTCCATTGTGACTAAAATTGCATGTAGCGACGCATAGTTTCCCGCCACCCGCGCACCCCTCCCTCCAACGGTATTCGAGAAATTTAGTGTTGCAAATTGCAAAAATTATTGGCCCACCCTGTATAAAATAGCGGATTATTTTTACTCAGCACAGCTACTATGAGATTCAGTCAGTCGATTTAATAATCTAAATATTTCGAATGCTCATTTTTCCCATTGCTTACAAATGTTTTGCCCAGTACAAATCGCCCTAAAACACGTTTACCTAAATAAACTTACCTTAAAGCCCTCGTGCGCTTCTTCATCCCCGTTTTACGGTTGTTCAGAAGAATCTGTGTTAGCCCTACAATGTAGTTTAACGCCACCTTGTTACAACTTTACATTTTATTGCCTTTAGATATCCTTTTGTAAGATAATTCACACCTGGCCCTGCGAGATAGTTTCGCATGCTATGAATAATGTACATAGACCATTTGCATAGTTTTAAATCTCACCTGAACTAGGTACGCTTATCATGTAAACAGAGAGCGGCAAAAAGCTTTTTTGCTTCATGGAGGTATGTAAATATTTGGCTCGGTATCTACTTTATACAGGTAGGTATTATAAAAATATAACAAGCTCGCGCATCGCATAATGCGGTCGTATTACCTGAAATACTTACAATATTAGTGCTACACGTACATGGATTTGCTTTTATATTTACGAGTTGGGTTGTGTTCACGGAAACAGTGTCTTGGTTTTAAGAGCAGAAAGCAAGAACGGTGCTAAACGAAGCAGACTATGTTAGTTTAGTCAAATTATAAGTAAAGGAATATACTCGCACGCAAAGAAATATAATTAAACTATCCTCAAGATTTCTTCATTTTAGGTATGTACTGAAATGTCAAACTTATTTTTAGTGGTTAATTGTCTAAATATGGTGGACTAGCGACCCGCCCCGGCTTCGCACAGGTGTATTATACATGTATACCTGCCTCTTGAATTACTCCGAGCCTGCTACTTTGCCACGGTCCTCTCCTTACTCACCTATGGGTCAGAGCTGTAGGGAGATGCGGCTGAGCGCAAGCGTGTCCTCATATTGCAGAAGCGGGCTATTAGAGCGATAGTGCGGGCGCGATGGGATGTTTCGGCGAAACCGCTTTTCACAGAATTGGGTATACTAACGGTGCCGTCTGTACTCATCTACCAGGTCAGTGTATTCGTTAACCAACACAAGTTCCAAAAGATAGGTGTAAATCGCGATGGTTCGCCCCGTAGTATGTACAAAAATAAGTTTAAACCAACAAAGCACAAGCTCACTAAAGCAGGAAAGTCGGTGTACGTGAAGGGTCCCGATATTTATAACAAACTGCCCGACGACATAAGAAATGCGGCTTCTATCTCGATTTTCAAAATCAGGCTTAAAAGGTTTCTGATCGGTAAAGCGTACTATTCTTTGAAAGAATATAGTACCAATACAATTACAACCAACATAAATTAAGTATATTATATGTACAATGTATCGAATATATATATACAATGTACAGAAATTAATTAATACTCTTGTGACTCGTGTTTTAAGTAATTTAGCACCAATAAAGATCTGTATCTCTATATGTACTCTATCTATTAAAAAAAACCGTATCAAAATCCGTTGCGTAATTTGAAAGATATAAACATACATAGGGACAGACAGACAGGGAAGCTACTTTGTTTTTTATTATGTAGTGATAGTGATATAAACTAATATCTGATGAATGAATGTTGAGTCTTGATATATCTTTGGCCCCGAGACAATGTTACATTTAACGACCCTATGAATGGAATCGCTTTACGCCGTTATCTTATACAAAACGCTAGCCAAGTAATGCTTTACAATAATCTCCGCTTGGTTATCCGTACATAGTGTTCGTTTCAAACCACGTGAAATATTTACAGCTATTGTCAATAATATGCATTTGTGGATTTATCATTCAGCGGATTCGCTAATGGATTGTGACTTTGTCTAAATT
Organism: Hypomecis punctinalis; assembly: GCA_949316475.1. NCBI lineage: Eukaryota > Metazoa > Arthropoda > Insecta > Lepidoptera > Geometridae > Hypomecis > Hypomecis punctinalis. The sequence goes on from OX438799.1 coordinate 12,372,092, forward strand.
CTCTTATGTTATCCAAAACATCGTATATTATTGTTACTGTCGATATTATCAGAAAGCAAACCACAAGTTGTGGAATATGTATTCCATATCTGGAGATAGCGACGCGTAGCAAACGCGCGCTATTCGTAGCAGTGTAGCATCATATGTGTAGCGTTTGCTACGCATTTGGTTACGATGTGTACATTTGTACAATACTCTAGAAGAAGATTCGTATGTGTAGTTTGCCGCTTGAAAAGTATAGGTACAAACAAATAACTCTTTATTGATTTAACTATGAAAATAATTCAACAGTGAAATTCTTAATCTTAAGCTAGTGCAACACTAGGCGACCTTATCGCATTAGGTACAGTTTTCGTACAAACTGGTATCAAAGTAGGTATCTTAAACATCTCGCCATGGATGCAATATTTTATCATTAAATAGAGTCCACTAAAATATACAAAATACGTAAATCGTAATCTAAACGACGGACAAACATACATACAATGTAGGTACATGTTGTCGAAATTCTATTAACATTTCTGTGGAAGCTTATTTTATTTTCACGATTTCGGGATTGGTCCCATAGTAAATGTTGGGCATAATAAAAAATACCTACCTACAATGATATTCTAGAATATCTCCGGCATCTAGTTTAACACCCAGTATAGTTAATACAGTTAAAAACAATTAAAGTTTATACGTTTGATATATTACAGCAGTAATAAATCAAATATATGATTAGTACAGAGATAAATAAAAAAGTACAGAAAGAATCGTGCATGTACTCTTGCAATATCAGACACCTGTAAAAAAATGTATCGCCAAACCTTTAACTGTATGTCCACACGTAACCAGTCCACCTGCACGTTCGCCCAGCTTGCACAATACACACTGTAACTGTGCGGAAAACGAGTTCGGAATTAATTAGCAAATCTGGGCGCGAGGTGCGGCCGCAGTGCGCCGGACGCTGTGGTCTCGCCCGTCCACCTGTCCGCCCGCGGCCGCCCTCTCGTAATCCGATTATCATTCGTCTGTTCCTGACACAGAAAATAACGCTAATTGACGTCTGTAAACCCCTCTGCACACTGGGCTGAGTTGCGAAAACGAAAAACCGACCGAGTCGTAAAAATACGAGGAACGTTGGATATCTGTTTCCATTTAGTTTGTAGCCTGTCCAAACTCATTAAAAAGACTTTGGACTGCTACGAAAATGTATCGTGGAAACTAACTGGTTTTTCCTTACTCGATTCTACCAATCCCTAGCTGGGACTTTGTGGTGGATAATGGTACTTCGAGCATAGATCTATGTTATGACAGTGGACTATGAAAAAGGCCAGTATAGTACCAGTATACCACGAATTCACTGGAGTACGGATTACCGAGTATTTTCAGTACACATAGCGGTTTTTAAGGTCAATAAACAAACAAGCGTGATGGATACACCAACCCGCACTGGGCTAGCGTGGTGGATATGGCCCAATCACCCTTATTGGGTAGGGCTACGTCCTGCAGTGGACTATTAAAAAAAAGGCTGGTACAGTACAGTACAGTAAACAAACAAGTGCTATAGTATACTTAGTTGTTACTTAAAATGCTTACCTACTTTGCATGCTTGTCCCTCACTTAAAAGCTACTGACTAGTATCGCAAGTAAATATAGGTCGTGTTAAAAACCCGACTCAAAACGAGCAGTCCCTTGTTTATAAAATGTCTTACCGCAATGAAACCTTGTCACCGAAAGCACGCTCTGCTCATTTACAACAAACACAAAGCACTCGTTAACCGTCGCCACTTCTCTGTTCCCAATTCACTTCTTACACTTACGCCCAAACCGGAGGCAACATTGTATAAATATTGGATAATAGAACTTGTTTACTTATTTATTCAATCAGAATAGAGCGGGAAAACCGTGAATATATCTTCCGTATGAATAAGGGGATAATAAACATGAAAAATAGTCTAAAGTATCGCTACATGCATTTTCTCTCCCTGTGGTGTTGTTATTATGAAGCTTTTAGTAGGTATGCTACGTAATTTTTTTGTTGGAGTTGCAGGTTTTTGTCGGCTTGTTTCGTGGTTTTATTCTAGCCTGAAAACATTCGAGACGTGCTTTTTGTCGGAATTTCATTAAATACGTTGTGAGTTTTTTTCCTAAATACATGTTTGTTTTCATCAGTTCCGCATCATTTAGATGTCATCATTCACTAACCCCCTTTTTCAGAATGCAAATATTAAATGACTTGACTTAAGTTCTAGAAGTCCCAGGGCGGGGCAGAGGGCATCCCCAGAGAATCTCCATCGTAGCCTGTCTTGAGCTTCATGCTTTACCTCCACCCATGTTTTGCCAATTTTCCGGATGTCCGCCACGATAGAACCCCACCAGGTGTGCTTTGGTCGGTCCGGTCTTCTCTTGCCTTAATATCGTATATAATATGCACGTAAAATAATTATTCATCCTCATCCATCTATTACAATACAACTACATATAACTGCATATATGTGTACGTACAGCTTCATCTAACAATTGTGTTTTATACCTTCATCTTAATTGAGTCGTAATGTGAAAACAGAAGCAAAATTGCCGAATTTTTCATTAAAACCCATGTGAAGAACGAGTTTATACATTTCTGTACCGTGATTCCCGTAAACTAGCGGGTGAAATGAAAACGAAGGACTCATCACCGAAAGCTATCTTTTTAAGCAACAACATTAGGCAGCATTTGCTAAACGAACGGGAAAGGGAAGCTTTTTTATTTCTCAGCTAAACATCGGGAGAACGAGCAAACATTTGTCTATGGAATAAAATTCCCTTGCGGTGTAAAAAACGTGGTTTATGAAGGTTCGCACCCGAAATGTACGGCGGGAGCGGAAAGTGAAATGAGCTGCATACGCTTGCTTAGCTTTGAGTCATAACATCGTCAATGTGACGTCGTTATCGTGTACGAGTGCCTACTCCTTATGCGACGTCATTAAAAATTGAGACAACTCTCGCGCTAACAAATAGTCATATTTCCGTTCTTAAATTGCTTATCTAGTATAGCTTACCATATACTTTCAATCCTAACATCGATAATGTGGCACCGTTATCGCGTATTTTGAACAGTTCCTAAGTGGCGTAAACAGTGTCATAAATGAAGCATATTAGCTCAATGCCCTGATTGCTCAACATCCAGATGTTGACATATTTTTGACAAAGTTTTATGTGTTTATAAATGCGTGTATAAAAGTTTAGTACTTCTAATCGTTGTGCTACTGACATTTTTTAATTTCATTTTAACAATGACATCTATTTTAACTTTTTATTTTTGTCATTTGATTTTGAGATATTTATTTTACTTTGACATTTTTATTATTATTGACTTTTTAAATTGTATTTTTTATTTTGACTGTTTTGTTTTTTGCTTGTTTAATTGAATGTGTTTAATATGTAAATTTAATTGTAATGTAGCTGTCGCATGCCTTGGCTCACGCTGTAAATGCGGCAAGCAATGAAGTTTAATAAATAAATAAATTATCTCGTACATGAGCTAAGCTAAGCTTAGCTTATTTTATGACATGTGACGAGTTGAACAGTCCTTATGTGGAGTAATCTATAGGCGTAAATAAAAATTGAAACTAATATTGCGCCAACGATAATATTCGGTCGAAAGGTATCTGCTGTAAAACACTTTTTCCAGCCTCTTCTAGACTTGAAACCTAAAAGTTTGAATTGTGCGTTTTAATTAGATTTATTATGAAGCGACATCTAGCCGGTGGTTGGTGAACTAGATCTATCCTGGTTTCGTAAATTCTCTTCAGGCGCCACCTGTAACTGTAACACTACGAAATCGTGTAAAAGGTGGCGCTAGTTGGCGCAGATGTATTTACAACCCCTCTCGAGATGGCGCTTTTCGAGATGGTATTTTCAGGTTCGTCTGCTGTCACGTTCAGGATTTCATTTTGCTTCTCTTGAGTGTCTACAGAGGGCAGTGTACAGATTATTGCCGGGCTCCGTCGCGAAGGTTTTATAAGTGAAATGCACAAAGCCAAAACAGATGGCGCTGCCAGATCTTTCAGTAGTATGAACAAAGGCAACATTGAACTGTACGCTTCTATTATTATCTATAAAACCTACATAAAATCCTAGTTTTTATTTTAACAATCAATACACTAAATTATACTAATATTATAAATCCGAAAAGTTTGTTGGTTTGTCCCTCTTTCACGCAGTAAGGGAGCAATTGATATTTGGCATGGATATAGTTCAAGGGCCGGAAAGTGACATAAGTTACTTTTATCCCGAAAAAATAAAAGGTTCCTAAAAGTCAAAATACCACGCGGGCGGAGCCGCGGGCAAAAGCTAGTTAACAATAATTTCCTACACGACAAACCTTGATAATAAAGTTATTTCACTCGTACGGTACCGTATCGTCTTTGTATAAAATAGATCACCGCTGAACAAAAGCCTACAGTCTCTAGAAGGGTCAATGGGCCTTCGATGCGCTAGCCGAATGCGGGTTTGTTAGAAACAAGTATCAGCTCAATATAAATAATATATTTATAACTGGACTATTTTGACCATTTTGATACGAATCATCTTCTTGAAACACTCGGTCTAACATCTTGTTTGGGCAGATTGGACATCGAGAAACATCTAAAAATCTAGAAAGTAGGTACTAAAAAAGATTTAAAAACCTGCACGTACCGCGTAACTGTCACGTTTAGTATAAAGTTCTCGGCACTTTCTATTTGCATATCCCCATCAAGTGAAGATTTCTCCGATTCTCTTGGATTGCATCCAAATAGACGTGCCAACTAATGTTTTCGACACCAGTAGGTATTCAAGACTGTATTGCTATTTCAGCGCATTCTTTTGGCTATATCCTGGTGCGTCTTTAATTTTTTTATCCACGTAATTACGAAAATAACTGCTCTCTCTAGTACACAGTAACTCTAATTTTAAATATACAGCTAATTTGTGCCGTTTATTTGTACGTGGGTTAGTTTTAAATAGGTACGTTTACATATAACATACTCCGTCACTTATATTATTGAAAAACAGTGTGTACTTAGTACAACTTTTGATGTGTAAAATGTATGTACTCAGTGATTAATTTTGGTGTTTCATAAATAATCAAATACCAAGCAAAATTGGACATACCGTCTCAACCTAGCGAGAACCTATTATTTACCGACAAAAAACCGTAGGATGTTGGAAAATTGAAAACGGATTTGCTATTTCTGACTATTTTACTAATAGTAGATTGTATCATATGGGAGCAAAATAATATTTTTACGTCGAGGGCGCTTTTTTGAATCCAGAGCGATGTGAGGGATTCTAGAGTAGAATCCCGAGCGTAGCGAGGGATTCTTTAGTAGAATCCTGAACGTAGTGAGGGATTTAAAGTACGTCGCCCGAGCCAAAAATATATTTTGCGCCCGAGTGGTACACTCTACTTTTCATCACCTCTATGAGAAAATGAAAGGCGCCTCATATTTTATTGTAATATTATTATTTAAAAAAAAGTAGAGTAACAACTATATTGAAATTAAATGGTATATAATAAAACAAATAAAAACTTATATTTACATTCTTTTCATTCATTTTCTTGGCGCTGAATGTTAGTGAACATTACAAATACTTCCAAATTCAAAAAGTGCGCGGCAAAGATCATTCCGTCGCACTTATTTGTTCCAAATTCAAAAAGTGCGCGGCAAAGATAATTCCGGCGCACTTATAAAGTTTCTAATAGAAAACACCATCTTTGGGCGCACTTAAAGACGAACCAAGTAGTCCTTTTCGAATAGATGTGATGAAAAAAATATTATAGCACTAAACTATCTGCTTAATTACGCAATTATATTACTCATGAACCACAACAAATCACGTATTCACACGCGCTAACACAACACTGTATTATGCAATACATGTTCCGTAAACAAGCATTTTGCTGTGTATGCGTATTTGTACATACGAGTACACGAATAAGTTTAAGCGTCACGCTCGCCAGGTAAAGGTAAGACTAAATCTTTATGCCAAGGATAATATTTGAGTAGTTGTTTCTTTTTAAATTGTAGAAAAGGTTTTTTAAGAGCGAGATGTACAAAAGAGTCCCACAGGTTCGACGTCACTTGTTGATTGTTCAAAGTAAATCATGGTACGATTTCAGTATGCATCCTGACGTCACGCAACACCATGAAAACTTAATTGTGTATAGGCGCACACATTCTTTGTATTTTCTAAATTAATGTACTTATTACTGTCATTTTTACCACGCATCAAGGATATTTTATAGAAGCTGCAGATCGCAGGCTACCTTCTATATTTAGTAACGGTTAACAAGACTCAATTTATGTGACAGTTCAATCAAAAGCTGCATTCAAATTATCGAACCGTCGTCACGGAAATTGGGTTAAGGGTCTAGCATAAGGGTAAGAGACCGCTTTGAAGAAGGTTTTTTGCCAATATGCAATCAAATTTCGGACATAAATTCCCTTTGCTTTAGTGGAGAATGAGAATGGGTTTGATCTTCCAGCGTGTTTGCGTAGGTATGATATTTGTGTTCAAACCACGCCGAGACATTAAGTTGATATCAATTGTTAAATTAGTAGTTCTCCGAACACTATATCTCGCAACACACCTCTTTAAAATTAATTTTCAGCCTAAATCTCGACTACAGGGTTATTTCTAATCAGTTAGCATCCTTTTATTCTGTACATCAAAACTAACAACTTATGTTCTGCTACTTTTGTCAAAAAAAAAGGTGTTCCATAGAATAATATCGTTCACCCGCGACCAAATGTATGGAACAGACAGACAGACAAAACTCTTTATTTACAACCACAATATGAAAAATAAACACTATTAACACATATACGACAAAAATATGATTATAAAGTGGCGTCCTTATCACCCATGGCGATTTCTTCCAGGCAACCTTGCACGAATATGAACCGACAAGAACAAGAAATAGTGGCCTTAAATAGATATAAACAAAGAAAACACCTATAAATAATAAACTAAATATACTCAATTCAATCTAAGTTTTAAATATACTTACTTACATACGATATAATATATAAATATAATTATACATATACCTACATATATACATACCTACATACGTTATAAAATAGTAGCGAAAGTAACAAGTAGCATTATGATTTCAGATAGTGAACAGCTGATTTTTGTTGAGTTTTGACAAAAGTCGCAGAACAAAAGTTGTTAGTTTTGATGTACAGAATAAGCCCTTAAAAGGATGCTAATTGATTAGAAATAACCCTGTAGACCTGATTTTGTTCATACTCTCAAATTTTGCTAGGATTTAGAGACTCAATCTTACCAAATATTATCGAAATCGGGTGATAACTAGCGCGACAGCAATTTCCCCGCCACCGACAAGAAGCAAACTCCTCGTGTCAAAACGAAGATCTCTCACTTCGTTCGCTCGATATCGTATAGTTTTGTGAATTGAGGTTGGGTTTCAGAGAGTTTTGTGGAACTTTTGCGCGAATTTTCATGGTGAAGGAAAGCAACATGAGGCAAATTGCTTAGATACATCCGTACAAAAATTCAATAACCCACACTGGACCATCGAAGAAATGACTCGCGTTGCTAGACCTATGCTAAACAGTGGACTATTAAAAAAGCTGTCACAATACAGCCTTTCCAGTAGAGATATAAACGTTCCACGAAAACGAAATTAAACACTACAACCCGAATATTTTTGGGTCACATTTCTTAACGAATGAACCGTCAATCAAATAATCATTTAATACAAAAGAAAGAAAAAAGAAAACAATGAACTCATTTTTAACAAAAAGGACAGTAATATCTCCCCACCGAAGGTACAAGTAATTGACAAAATGAATTAACTTGCCCACAAAGAATTTGATTAGTTATTTAGGTGGATACCATTGTTTCCGGGGCCGTGTATCGACTTATCTATTAGGGAGAGTGATCAATTATTGTTCTTTGTTTCAGGTAAGCAGACCTTTCCTCGGCTCCGATCAGATAAGTAAAAGAAATATATCCCCGCTTACTGGAGCAAGATGGAACTGGTATAAATAGGGGCCACTCTCAGGATGGATGGCAGGAAGTTCCCTAACTGACGTAGTTTCGTGATCTCTTGTTACGGGAATAATGGGCCGTGACGCAGCTACCTGGGTGGAGGTGTTTTGACGGAGTCTGGGTACGTGCATTATGAACATTTTAGGTATTCTAGCTACGTTTTTACTTAGGTACTTTCAACTTTCAACGTTTTTAGTCAGGTAATTTTATTTATCTAAAAACATTTAATTTGACAAACCAGAATGAGTTTCAAATAATATCATTTTTAGGATAAAAAAACGCAGTACAAAAGTTTTTTTTTTAAATATTTTGGGACATCTTACACAAGGCCTCTGACCCCAAACTAAGCAAAACTTGTGATATGGCTGCCAGAGACTGATATACTACATCTACTTATTTTTAAATACATACTTATATAGTAACTAAATAACACCCAGACACACAGGAAACACTTATGTTCATCACATAAATATTTGCCCTGGGTAGGGATCGAACCCACGCCTCGTTGATCCAGTAGTTAGGGCCACTAACCACTGAGCCACCGAGGCAGTCCTCAGTCATTGTCCTCGTTACTATGACAAAATTTTACTATTGAACTAAAGCTGAAATCGTGATAAACAGCTGCTCTATACAGAAATTGGATTTTTCGGGTACCTATTTCACAAAATAAATATTCGTCACGTTGTTGAGTACAATATATCGTAGAGCATGTTTATTTTTGTCTAAAAATACACCTCCTTTAAACCGGCTTTACTTTAATTTGTTTTATCGAGAATACAATAAGGGGATTTCATTTATATAAAACCGGACAAGTGCGAGTCAGGCTCGCACACCGAGGGTTCCGTACAAATTCATAAAATTTCACAAAATTGAGAAGTAAGTTCTCCATACTATACTCATTTTTTTATTCCGTATAGGTTTGCGTTTGACTACATACTGCCTGATATTGAGAAGATATGCGGTCTAGGGTGTAGCACGCTTACCTAGAAGATACCTATTTACTCGGGATTTGAAGACACCCACGTTGTACTTAAGTGGGAAGATAGACTCAGGCAAAACATTCCACTTTCTGGCTGTTCGTATGAGGACTCATGGACAAAAAAGTTTTTTTTTCACTTCTCTCGTCCTACATCGAAAATTACACATTGTTAAAATAATTAAAAACCTATTTTAGCGTGTGCTAATGAAGCTCTTTTATCCAATACTTTACATAATACAATTTACTCACTTTGAATTTTGAACCCATATTTTGTGAATCTGGGCCCTATTTTTTGTGATTTAAATAAAAATGTACAGTTGACACATTTAGATTTATTCCTATATGTGTACTTTATGAGACAATGCTTTTCGCCAAATTTCATAGTTCTGTGTCAACGGGAAGTACCCTGTAGGTTTTGATTTTTGTGAGTATCGAAATATGCAGTTTTTTACGACATAAATGGCTCTAACTTTTTTATACGATAACTGAAAAGTTTTTTTTTACACAACTGCAAGAAACCATAGATATACACATATAGTTTAAATTTCATCTCGATATCTTTACGGGTTCCCGAGATAAAGAGTTTTGACATACGAACAGACGGACAACAAAGTGATCCTATAAGGGTTCCGATTTTTTCCTTTTGAGGTACGGAACCCTAATAAAATAATATACATAATAATTGTTAATTATTTCGCAGACAATATTTAAATCATTTCGCGCTACGAGGCATAATGAAAAATGAATAGTCTGTTTTTTTTCGTAGGAAGTGTGGGATGTTTATGAAAAACAACTGGGTTATTGTACCAAACAATAATTGCCTATCAGAGGATATGATTGCCAATAATTGTGTCTTATTACGCAAATGAATCGTAAATATCTTAATGATAGAGCTGTTTACTAAATAAATAAGCTTGCTTATATTTTTACGTAAATATATCTAAAATAGACAATAAATTATAGAACAAAAATAGATACCACGTAGATGTATCCAAACCACAAATATGTTATCAAAGGTATATTGAATTATATTACTTTTAACACTGAAAGTGTACTCGTTGCATGCTACGCTGCCGCTACGTTTGCTACAGCGGATTGCTGAAAAATAGATGTTATTCTCGTAGCTTGCTACGCTTCTGCTACGTTTGTTACAGCTGATTGCCGAAATAATAGATGTTTCATATCAGACACCACAAAAAAAGAACAAAACTAACAAAAGATACAAAGGCAAAATCTAAAAGCGGTCTCTTCTAGACAATGAAAATTATTATTAAAATTAGACGAAATTTTAGTTCTATTTCCTTGTTTATGTCAAAAACATAATTCAAAAGCAGGGAGCCGTTATAATTATGACTAGTTTGGTCCTATTCATCAACAACTCAATCAGAAACACGCTGTAATGTTGTAACAACCTTGTAATTTGTTTTGTAGGCCTGGATACCCACCAAGCCGTACATAAAATTATAACCCACGAAGAAATTAAATTCGACGGCAAAATCTAGCATTGTCAAGGGCTTGATTTATTAAATATTTTATGGTAGAAGGATTTCATTTTATCAAATATAAAAGTAATAAATATAATACAAAATATAGTACGGTAGGATATTTACTAAAAATAAACGTATGGCGGTTTGAATAAAGTTCAGTTACCTCTTGAATACATAAATTGTTGGTGTACGACAATGAATATTGTCATGCGAAAAGCTAGTATAGGATTCAATTAGTCAACGTGAAATGTTTTTAGGATATTTTCGCGTTCCATCCTAAAATCTCATTCTGACTTGCATTTTTTTTTTTAAATTTCAAGCTCTGTCGTCCAAACTGATTTTTTGGCTTAGTGAATTTAGTTAATTCAAGAATTTTTAGGACTGTTGCAATGTAGCACTTTTTGATGTGACATAAGTACTGCTGAAAAATTAAACAAGCACAATAGGGTTGTTAGCTAAAAAAATATATTTAGTCCGTCAAATAGATTGTCAAAAAATATTAGACACGTATTTTTTCTTTTGTCAATTTAACAAAAATTGCTGAAGATATAGCCTGTTAAAGTTCCGCGTGACGTCACTTACCGCTGTCAAATGTACCGGCTAGTTTATCTTTGTCGCTGATTGTTTTAATGACGAAAGAAAAAATATTCGGCCAATATTTTTTAAAAATCTAACTGACGGATTAATTATAATAATGATTTTTGACCGACGAACCACCGAAGGAGGTATACAATTCGACATTTCGTAATTTTTTTTTAATGTATAACCACGCATAACTTTTTTCGTAGTAGTCCGATTTCAATAATTCTTTTTTTTATGGAAAGAGTATACTTCGAAATTGGTCCCATTTAAATTTGATCGAAATCGGCTGAGCCATTTTTGATAAATCAACAATAATGTGAAAAATGCTACATCGATCCGTGCGAAATATTCGCGAATTCTGTACACGGGTGAAGTCGGTCATGCTATTTTGTGCAAAAAATAATCTTGTTATACCTAGTAAACATCCCTATTATTGTAATAACATAGTTGTACTCAGCCAACATGGTAAATGTGGCTCATTCGCTCTTCAAGACCAATCCTAAGTCCAACAGTGGACTGAAGGGCACACAGAACAACTTTAATGTAAGTAGAAATACTGAGAGTTCATTCGATTTTATGTACTCTATTTATGGAAATAAAAAATTTGGATAGGCGGTAGTGAATTCAGAGCCTTAATTATTATAACGGACGGACTACAATCAGTAAACTGTCACCAGTAATTGTCATGCAAATCTCTATTGTTGTCCCCAAGTTAATTTGCAGTAAATACCACTACAAGTTCGCGATTATGTTTGTTTAAATTGTTCACTTTGAAATTGTACGTTCTAGTCCGCGACGCTTCGCCCTTGTAAATACTTCAACGTTTTGTTTAATTTTAGACTCACATTATTCATTGCCTTTACCTAGTTCCTTTGTACTGTTACAGTAATTCTGATGACTGGGTGTTTTCGGCCCTTGCTATCTTCACAAACTATATACAGGGTTATTTCTAATCAATTAGCATCCTTATTCTGTACATCAAAACTAACAGCTTTTGTTCTACGACTTTTGTCAAAACTCAAAAAAAAAATGATGTTCCATAAAAAATATCGTTCACCAGGGACCAAATGTATGGAACAACTGATTTTTTTGGCTCCCTCCACTTGGATCCACAGCTAGGCTCCACTTGTGGATTCATGGATACTTCTTTTTAGGGGCTTATTCTGTACATCAATACTAACAACTTTTGTTCTGCGACTTTTGTCAAAACTCGAAAAAAAAATGTAGTTCCATAGAAAAATATCGTTCACACGCGACATGACTTTCTCAAGTCATGTCAAGATTGAGGATTTTTTGCTCAAGTGCTTCTCAAAGAAAAGGAATAAAACTGTCCACTGATCCACCTGGTGGATATCGCAGCAGACAAAAAATCCGTGAATCCACCTGTGGATTTAGATGGAAAAAGAAGTATCCACGAATCTACTTGTGGATTTAAGTGGAAAAAAAGTATCCATGAATCCACGGTGGATTTAAGTGGAGAAAAAGGTATCCGCGGATCCACAAGTGGAGCCTAGCTGTGGATCCAAGTGGAGGGAGCCATTTTTTTTAGTTTTGACAAAAGTCGCATTACCTTAGTTGTTAGTTTTGATGTACAGAATAAGCCCCTTCGTCGTTTCGTTCGTTCGTTCGTTTCAGCCATATGACGTCCACTGCTGGACATAGGCCTCCCCTAAAGATCTCCAATAAAACCGGTTGGTTGCGGCTTGCATCCAGTGCGATCCTGCGGTCTTAATGAGGTCGTCCGTCCACCTTTTGGGTGGACGTCCTACGCTGCGCTTGCCGGTACGTGGTCTCCACTCGAGAACTTTTCGACCCCATCGGTCATCAATTCGTAAGCCCATTAAAGGATGATAATTGACTAGAAATAACTCTGTATATAATGTGTACCTACGATTTTAAATCTTTAATTTATGGATTATAATCTTAATAGCAAATAGTTTTTTTTGTTACATTTGCCGGATTTAAAAAAAAATAAGGTATGAGAATGATTATCCTGACGTCATAAACTATGTATTTTACTTAAAATGTTAAGAAACAAGTAGTACAAATTGATCGATGTTACTTCTTCATTTTATCAATTTTCTATAACTTGGAGAAAATTAACTATTCTCTCCAGTGTGAAATCCGTTAACACGAATATCTTCACTCTTCTGTATCCGAACGACATGTTACAAATACGATCACGCGTTTGCATGTAGCTGGGAGTCTTGGTTCGGATACCATTCTCATTGTTGGCTAACTGGGTCACGTAAACAGGTTTGTTTAACGTTGGACTCCATGTAACCTGGGACTTTATTGAGCAATTTGTGTACTAGGAATATTCGGAAGTAAACGACGAATATGGTGTACCTAGGTACTGAGCAAAACCGACAAGCCGAGCGGAAAGTGATATTCATTATTATGAAATTACACCCAGTTCAGGTATTCGTACATATTTATCTATATTTTACCTTATTCTATTAATTTAATTACTTTTATTTATTTACTTTCATACAGACCAAAACTTACTAACTTATAAATTTTACACATAGGAATAATGATAAAAGTCACATAGGCAACACATGCAGTTTTCAGTATTATCTTTACGTCTTACCACAAAAGATTTAAACACACCTTAAACATTGTTAAACTGTACAATTTGTACTGTTAAACATTGTTGAAAACATGTTTTGAAAAAATAAATCTATATCTGGCTGACGAGAGATCAGTTCGTTAAGTTATTTATTTAATGGTAGTCCAATTTACCAGCATCTAGGGGCGCCGGTTTAGAGTTCACTTTTACTTGCATTGTTTACTTTGGATATTGTATAAGTATATTTTGTTTTAATTGTCTTAATCATCTGAGTCAGAATTATTTTCCAGCATGGTATTGACATCCAATCCAATTAAAATTTCGAATTCGCCCATTATATTTTACACCCTTATTAATTAGAGCACAGGAACAAAAGATACAATTTCACTGTCACTACTTTTTTACAGAATCCTTCAATTTGGATTCGAAGTTTAAAATTATAAATTTTCAAACGCCGTGTTTTAGAATTTTACCGAAATGGTCAAAATCAGTTATATACAGTGTTCAAAAATACTAAATTCGGTTCAATGTTCATTCGATCGTAAGAAATTCTGTCTCAGGCAGACATACATTCCGAAATTTTGGTAGAGTGTTAAAAAGGCCACATAAACATTGCCCATTGAAAATCGGTAAAGAAACTTTTCAAAGTTAAAGTTATGCTCAGCTTTACTCAGACTTCGGAGCGATCAGTTGGTCTGTCAGTTTATTGGACACTAAATCTTCTAAAAAGCCAACAGCTCGCCATAAACATCTATCAAGTTGTAGTGAGAAAAAAAAAGTGCGAAGTCGGGTCGTAAATGCATCGATAGCTGTATCTCTGGGGATTCCGAAGCGTTGACGCTGCTGTGTTGACCAATTAGCGTTGTGAATTCAATGCACAGAATTCTCGCTTTTATATGAACGGTTGAATAGAAGGATATAAAGAAAATGCACCAATAGTATCGAATGAGAATTATTTTGGTGTAATATTTCATCATCGTCCATCATCATTTCAAGACGTCCATTTGGTTTGATTAAAGTGATATGGTAAGAAAAAAAATCGGCCAAGAGCGAGTCGGACTCGCGCACGATGGGTTCCGTACTGTATGGGATCCCCCTTAGACCCATTTCAAGCGTCTACCTGTTGCCGTTTTTATTATCGAGCAAAAACGGCAGAAAAATACCTTTGTTGTATGGGCGCCCCCCATAAATATATATTATTCTGTTTTTAGTATTTGATGTTATTTATAGTGGCAACAGAAATACATAATCTATGAAAATTTCAACTGTCTAGCAATCACGGTTCATGGGATACAGTCTGGTGACAGACAGACAGACGGAGAGACGGACGGACAGCGGAATCTTAGTAATAGGGTCCTGTTTTTACCCTTTGGGCCCGGAACCCTAAAAACCGCTATTACCAATATTCAGCAGAACATCTAATAATTAAATAATGTACGATTTTTTGGTTGTGATAATTCCGTTCTCTAAAGGCATTCTACGAATAGAATACGGTCAAAAAATTTTGCCGATATTTAGAAAGCCATTACCAAGAAATAGATAAAATTTGGTATCATCATCATCCGCAGCGTTCACACTGCTGGGTATTGGCCTCTCTCTCTCTTGCAGTGCCATTTGTCTCCGTCCTGTGCTAAAGTAGGTATATTAAATTTCTATTCCCTTTCACAGTCCTAACTATAGACTAGTTAGAAAATAAATGGTAAATGCAAGAGAGCCTACATATATTCGGCTCGTCAATGTCGCGGTGGCCGCGTGACGTACATTGCGCGCCAATGGCGATTGTTCGGACGGAAACGTAGCCATTTCCGTGACCATTGCGCGCCATTCACCGGCATTCACCTGGCCCATGTACGCGAGGCTCGTTATATAAAGGCTACCGATAATTATCGACAGGATTTTTTCTTATTGTGTCGTGTGGCTAGACGAATTGTATGCGAATCGTTGGAAACATTACTTTGGTACTATTTGAGTTCCTTAATGGAATCGATGCTGTTGTAGTTGCTGTTGATGTAATTAGAAAATAATATTTTAACGCTAGATAATTGTATCTTACAGAGTTGATAAATCATGCCCTGTGAAAAAAATAAACAACTTTATACCTACATTGAAATAGAACAAAACCATCAGTGACTTATGTCTCTGCAACGCGAAAATGAAAAGCGTTCAAACTGATGTAGATAATACTATAGACTACAAGTAACTTTCAGCAACTATGAAGCTAAATCAACTAAACCCATATTGAAATCTAGACAGCCGAAAGGACGGTTATTATAAGGCATTCGACATACATAAATTATAATAAGTATTAGGTAATCTGTTTTGAACTAGTATAGTTTTGCTAGAATCGAAGAATTCAATATCCGGTTTTTATTTCCTCCATTACATGTTATTTCTTTATTTACAGTTATTTCTTTCTATTTTAATCCTATAATTCATCAGTATTAGAACTAGTTTCCCCAATCATTCCCTCACGGGCTTAATTCGAACAAAATTACAGAAAAGGCAAGGTCAGTGGCACACAATACGTTTCTATCCTGTCCAAACCTATCCATTTGTAGGCTCGGCTCAACAAAATGCGATACGTGTTTAGTTACTATACGTATCCCGAAGGTCCCTAACGTATTTAAACCGACACGAACGTCTGCTACATTTTGTCGACGACGACGTTAGTTAAAAATGAGTTTTGGCTTTGTGCGAGAATTGTGGCGGGAATAATTATTTTTTTCAGAGCTCCGGGCGCGTCCCTGTTCCCATTTACAAATGGTTGCATTCAGCGTCCGTTTCATATGTTCAGTTTTAGGGCGCGCCTCGGCCACTGACAAAACTCCAAAATGCATAATGCAATCGATTGACATTCTCGGCGAGCCGATTAAAGTGTCACCAACAAGCGATGACGTTGCCACTTACACACACACATCGAAAACGTTTATGATAAACCTTAATACCGATGGTTATTATGCGGTTCATAAATCAAACGTTATTTCACAAACTAAGCGGCCAATCTCGCCGCAATAGAACCGCGTTGCAATTACTAAACTTATACATAAATATAGCATGGCTGGCAGGTCAAAGGAGAAAGATTTTGCTTATGAATAGTAATCGAATATGTTTAAGAATTCCTGACCGAGGTACGAGAAAATGTACTTAGATTTCTTTTTGAAGTGAAGCGTGAAATGCAGGTGCCGTTTCACGTACGTGCTGATTGTTCTACATAGAGGTGAACCTCGACCCGCAGTGGCGTTGCGCCGATGTTTTAGCTTGTGCGTCCCTCTCGCATAATTACCGCCAGGCATTGTGCGGGCACTGCGCTACGTGGCCAGTTTACTGCCCGAACACCTGGAAAGTACTGAACTACGCTGAAAATAAAGCGTCGTTTTACTACACTCGTGCTAGATACACGTAAAGGTGCACGGTGTGTAACCACAATTTGTCTATAATCGCGTGCCGCTCACTATCAACTGCTGACATCATATTAAGCGACGTCGTGTTTCCCTCATCCGAATGTTGGCATTTTATCAAACGAAAACAATTCCGAAAGTTCACGAAAAAACAGTACGAGCATAATTATTTTCAATTGAACAAAGTTACGTGTACTGCGAAACACTCGCATCGCATGCGACCACTAGTTATTTCATTAACATAGAAATGTTTATTCAGAACGAAAATAGGGTTCAGATTATTCAACCGATTTATACGGATTCTACTTGATGTGCAGAATAGAAATATGTAGCAAAAACTCACTCGTGTGTAGATTTATATGGAGATGTGTATGTAACCAGTGAGATGATTTATTGTGTAGGCAAATATCACGCAAATATTAGTGCGGGCGCTTCTATTGACAGTTGGGTAGTTCGGTCGGTGCAAATAGAGTTTTATCGCAGCATCATAAACCGTCATTCGATTCGGTATAGATTTGTAGGCGCTTATTGATCGGCGCCCGCAGAGTAGTCGCGTCTGGCTTGTCTCAGATAACACCAGTTGTCACACGTTTACGATTCACAATAACTCCTAATATATTGTCCCTGAATTTTGAATACAAATTGTTTTAAGCGTATTTTTATAACTTAGGTCAAGGAGCCCTCATTATGCAAAGCAGCTCATATTTTTATTTATCCCTCGTCTGCCGTAGTTAACTTTACACGTGATCTAAATTTTAGTGATCCCTAATCGGTAGAAAGTTTTTTATGTTTTTGTTTTGGAACTTTCATTACTGCGAAAGCTTTTAAGAAAATTAGATTTGTTTAAAGTGTAGTCGGAGTGATGGAGTTTGCGAAGTAGACGAGTCTAGAATTGTGGGTCGGTGTTCGTACCTGCGATTATGCAGATAGTGTGATATTCCGTGTCATAAAGTCCGGACTATTCCAGTGTTCCACTTAAGTCAACTTCCATAGTTCTATGCTCGTGCTGGAGTCCCACTTCCTTCGTTTATAGAACTCAAATAAAACTTAGTTGCGTTGACACTCTTGCATACGCCTTTATCTTCTTGGATTCTGTTCATGCTTAAGTTTTGCTGTGAAACTGCCTCGGAGCATCCCAAAAGCATTATGAATTAGTATTGCGCAGAAAATTTAAACGCTGTTGTCTCTAAATAGGTCCCTTTACTATTTTATAAAGTGATATTAATGAATCGTTTGAGTAAACATTAGTGCAAACTCAATGCTGTTACTCCACTTTAAGCGAATTTCGTGACTAAAATTATGTCTATTTTAGCTAGATTTGGATTGGGCTATTTTATCTTTGTACTTTGCGTAATAAAGTCACGCTGCTAAAAATAAAAATATAACGTAGACAAGATTTTTTTAGTCTGTATGTTTTCTTTTTTTCTTGAGAACAAAATTTCGCTAAACGATTCTTGGGACAGGAAAGTATAAAAACAAACATAAATAACTAGAATCCAGCGAGATATGACAACGGCCAGTTTATGTAGCGAGCTACAGTCGGCTTGAAGCCATTATCATGAGTTAGTGCCCTTATCAGTGACAGTTTAAAATTCCGTCATGCCCGGACACCTATATCTAGATGAATTGCTTCGTTATATCTCTTAGTTTGCTCATTTGATATACTAGAGAGAACTGTAAGTTTGTAGCACACATTTCGTAGCAGCTCACCGTCGCTACGAAATACCGCGTAGCAGTACTTGTATAGTATACTTATTCGTAGCTTAGTAGATAAACGTACATTTTTCATCGTCGTCAACAATAATAACCGATATTGTGAATTTATTATTTTCTGTTGTATTTTTCTTAAATAACTTTCGTTATTGGAGTTTTGGTACTTTCACTTCCTAATTCTTGTTCTTTTCGGTCTCGAAATACGTTTAAAAGTTGAAACTCAGCCCCATTCCCGAGACCGTTGTTTCGCTGGGATTTGGTTTGGCTTTTGGCGTGTTATTCTAAAAAGTTTCTGGTTACATTGGATGGAGTTTTGGCTTTGTGTAAAGCCTAGGTTAAAATTTTAAGCTAACATAGCCGAGCTATTATCTATCTTAACTCGTTAGGGACGTATAAAACTTTTTATGTAGCTATCAGGCCTCATTGCCGTTACGTGAGTCTACCGGATCGTTTTATAGCTACTCATCGGGGTACATAAAATCAAGTCGTTCGAGAATATGAACCGTTTCGAAAGTGTTACTTAGCTTGTTTATTCTAGCATCGTTCAAACGCTACCATGGGATACGGAGCTTGGTCATAAAAAATGATTTTTCCTACTCTCGTGCTGCGGCCTGAATTTATCGATTTTGCTTTGGAGAATAACCGCGGAACAATAACGGTCGTCCAAATCCAATAAATCTGTCACGCATCCATGGCACCGTAAAAAGGCAAGGAAAAAAGAGACAAATTGTGTTACTAGAAACGTGTGAATTGTATCGTTCCAGCTCATCCAATTGCAATATTGTTCCGGTGACGCTGTTAGTGCGCACTTGCTCCGCAATATCCAGCTTCTCGACGAAACATTGCAATTTTCCTGTTCAAACATTTTGCCCTCGTGTTGTGCCGTTGTAATCACGTTAAAACTCCTTGCAGACTCTTGTTCCGCTACATTTTATTTTTATAATACATGTGGCACTGTCTTCTTATCAAACGAATCTGCCCGTTTTTGCCGTGTCATTGTAGGCTGCTTCGCTGCTTTATTTGTTTTGTTTGCTCATTCGTTTGACTATAGCTCTACTGAAGGAGCTGTAGGTGTGTTTGTTTATTATACACCACCAACCACATTTTTTGTACTCTGATCTCTGTCCATCCAAAGGTCCAGCCTAGAAGAAATCGCTCAAGGCGATAAGGTCGCCCTAATACCACCTAATTTTAAGAATATGTATTGTCAATACTTTGTTATTTAAGCTGTTTTTGGTATACAGTAAAGTTATTTTATATTGTATTGTAGGTACTTGATTTTATTTTTGGTTTGAGCGCCTTCATAAAATATGACACGTATGTACTGAATTGGGTAAATAATTAATTTTTTGAATTCTCAAATAACAGTAATTTGACAAGCGTAGTGGTTATTGCAAATAAACACTGAATGAAAAGTATTTTTAAAATTTATTGTGCGACTAATCAATGTTAAAGTTAATAAGTTACCCTGGTTGAGATATAATCGTAAAATATGATGCAAACTATGGCTGTATCTATAAAAGCGCAGTTCAGTATTACGAGAAGCGTCTCAATTTCCCGCCAGCTGATCGCAATTTCCTTACGTTTGCCTCTACTATTCTTATATCGTGCTCAGGACTATTCATGGAATAGACATTTAACGTAAACGAATAAACTTTTATTATCAGCATCTAGGAACAGCTGATCTGCAATTATAGATAAAGAAATGTGGCAACCTGTAAAAGCTACATCGATTTTAGTCGTGAAAATGTAACAACTTATATCAGTAATAGTAATATATGTAGTGCCACAAAAGAGGCTGTTGGCGCGTGACGCCATCTGTCGGGAGCTGACAGCACAGATAAAACATCGGCATACTTTGCATACCAATCGCCGAATTTGTCTCGTGCATATTTTTTGCTACGCAACGTCCGCATCGCTCACTGTTTATTTATAAGGAATCCATTAGTGGTTATCGCCCCTCGGGTAATGTGTTACGTCTTCTGACGCAGCTGGAGTTAATACATACCTACTTACAGCCTACTTACTTGTAAATAGCGCTCCGACCGCGTGACGATACAGCTTGGAAACTCGGTCACTCGCGCGTCCTACGCCCTACTAAGCTCGTCAATTCAATGCATAATCTCCAAGCCCCCTTGTATTTGTTACGATTCGGTGCGCAGGCTCCCCGTCTACATTTAACTATTCTACAGCCCGCTATTTGCAACATTGTGCTGCGATAGCATCACAACATTCGTCCTAGTTGCTAGTGAAATGTTACCTAAGTTACCCGTCCCCTTTTAAACTGTGGGTACTTCTACTGGACAGTCGTTTACGTTATTAGGTCCTCCCCTATCCTAATTCGAGCGTCGTAAAAACAGCAAGTAAATGGATCGGAATCGGGATTAATTTTCACTATCAATAAACCCTCTTTTATTTCCACGTAGAGCCGAAAGATCGAGCTAACACAAGTAAAGCAAAGGGATTTATAGTTCAAAACTTGTTTAAAACGCAATTTCGCTAAGTCAGCTAATCGCGGTGAGATGGGTAGCATGCTTTAGGTTATAAACCAAGATATCTACGAAAGTTCGATCGTTTTTATGAAGATTGGTCGTGGAGAAAGTTTCCTCTATGCCATAGATAATCCGTTCGATACCGGAGCGCGATGTTTGGCACAAATATTGTTGACATAGCCAGCGCGTTGAATACTTAACTGAACCATAAATATACCAATAAATGCTCCCCTAAAGCGTCCCCTTAACGGTCAAACTTAACATCTGCGGCTCACTCACATACAACTTTTGTCAGTGCGTAATATTTCAGGCGCGAAATTCTTTCTAAGTGCTTTCAAACCTAATTTCTGTATAGTAATGCTCCGGAAGCGACCCATAAAGTGGAAATAAGAAAGATAACCGCTATAAAAAACATATGACCCGTAATCCTACATTTTATTGAGCTTTTGCGGTAAAGAAAAATCTTGGACATAAATACGTAACACTAATAGAATTTGAAAGCGGTTTTTGGCATTCGACAAAACATTGTTCCGTACAAAGAATCTCGTGAAGTAGCGCTTATTTTTTGAGTTATTCGTTTGTAATTTTAATAAAGTTGGAATTCATAGCACGGTCGGCAACATCGGAGTCTGACTTTTTCAGTTGAAGCTTTGTTTTCCCGCGCTGACGTTCTTTCAGCGTCAGCCAAAAAGGATGAAAATGACGGGAAAGTGTGACTGTGATGTGCTGTCGACGGCTAATGTGTCGGAAAAAGTAGCTTTTTACTAAACCGGTAAAATGCAAAATTCTAAGATGTCTTTGTATTCTTCACGTAAATATGGTTAGCCATGCGAGTACCAGATGGTGGTTGGATATGTTGGCTTGAATTTTAATCTTGTAATGGCGTAGACTTAATTCTTTATGTAAAGGACAAAAATTTATAAAAAATGTTCGCTTCAATGTGCGGGAAATTATTTGTTGTTTGTTTACCACTTATAATAGCGATTGATTGTAATTTTTCTAGCGTTTCTTCTACCAGTTTCTCGGGGCTTAGGTATTTCACCGCTTAGTAAAGGTCATGAACAGACCTTTGGTTTTCTATAAAAACAGTTAGATACTGACCTTTATAAAGTACGTGGTATAACTATTTTTTTTTAGGTTTAAAAGAGGATAAGTTTTTATCTTAATCTGGCTTTTTTAAATTTTTTCTTTAACCCGTTTTGAAAGTGTGATTTACCTTTATAGTTACTTTTTGATTTCATTTTTCCTTTGCCCAAAAAAGTTTTTTGTTTAGTTTGTAGGTGTCATGAAGCTTTAACTCTTTATTAAAAGCTTTAGGTTGACATTTTGAAATAAAAATCCCTATGATCTGCTAAGGCCAGCATCGCGCTCTTAAAACAACCAAAGTGGCAAATGTAAAGAAAATTGCTAAAACAACGTCAGCTGGCGGCCGGGACCATTTCTCGGGCTTAGGTCACAAAAACAACTTTGTGAGAATTTGTTAGCGATGTCACCCAAGCTTCGCATAATGGAAATACAATACTGCAATCGAATATTCAAGCTAATGGTATCAATGTGACATTTAGGTTGTTTATGAATTCAGCCTATTATTTACTAGCGGCCCGTCCCGGCTTCGCACGGGTCGACATAAATAGGTACTATAGTAATCTAGTACTAAATATAGCCTATGTTACTTAGTGATAATGTAGCTTTCTAATGGAAAAAGAATTATTAAAATCGGTCCAGTACTTTTTGAGTTTATTCGTTACATACAAAAATACAAATCTTTCCTCTTTATAATATTATTATTAGTGTAGATTATTTTTATGGCCATGGCTTCTAGGTTATTCGATTCGCAAAAGTAGAAACATTCTCATATAATTAGATTTTGTAAACTATACTGTATATACCATAATATTGCGTAGTAGCATGTCATGTAAATTGATACTTTAAAACTAAATATGATTTTTTTTCGGTACTTACATGGTATATGGTATATACAGTATATTATACTGTATATACCATATACCATGTAAGTACCGAAAAAAAATCATATTTAGTTTTAAAGTATCAATTTACATGACATGCTACTACGCAATATTGACGACTAGTTTTTGCCCCCGGCTTCTCCCGCGTTATATCTTGATGTTTGTTTTATCACACTAGTACATCTTATTTTATCGGGTTAAAAATTAGGCTGTCACTTTACGTCTTTCAAACTATGTTCATGTCAAAAATCAAGTCAATTTGTTGCGTGAAAGAAGACAAACCAAAAAGAAAATCCTACTAATATTATAAACGCGAAAGTTTGTGAGGATGGATGGATGGATATATGGATGTTTGTTACTCTTTCACACATAAACTACTGAACGGATTGAGATGAAACTTTGCAATAATATAGCTTATATATCAGAATAACACATAGGCTATAAATTACGTCAAAAATCAAAATATCATGCGGGCGAAGCCGCGGGTAAAAACTAGTAAACCATAAAAATAAACACTTTTGGATTCATAAATATTAGTAAGGATTGAGAACTTTTCAAAGCTACTTATATCAACAAGACAGTATTTGCATTGAAAAGCTTAATTGACAGTATTAGTTTACTTGTGACAGCTTTATAAGCTGTATTCTAGCACAACACTTAGCTTCTCAATGTCATAGTCGCAATAAACGCAAATAAATCGATCGTTTAGCTACTCGTGGATCAATTTCAGCTGCAAGAAGCTAATATTACTTTCATTAAGACAGATTAATGTCTCTCTATTAGCGGTAATGAGACGCAGCCTGCGCACGTTTGCCTCTTGGCCCCGCTTCGGCCTCTACCAAAGAGGTTTAGAGAGAGTATTTATTTTTAACCAGCGCGCGTATTTTTAACTTACATGTAGCAAATACTCATGTGCCGCAATAAGCATCTATACGAAACAAATATTGAAAAATCAAGTGTTGTATGAACACATATGAATTATTAATGATATGTTGTGCCATGCCGTGTGTGTACAACTCCACCAAGCTAAGTTTGCACCTCGCTGTAATGTGGCACCCCGCCCGCTTCCCCGCTCACCTTCCCTCACCATATCGCCCTATCGCGTCAGTACGGTCACCATCTTTGTCGCCACACGCGTCATACGTGTTTGTACTGTACTGTATCAGCCTTTTAATAGTCCACTGCAGGACGTAGGCCTACCCACGAAGGGCGATTGGGCCATATCCACCACGCTGGCTCAGTGCGGGTTGGTGGATTCACATACGCCATTGAACATACGCAGGTTGCCGATGTTTTCCTTCACCGAAAAGCCAGTGGTGTGAAATTTCGTACATAAATTCCAAAGAAATCATTGGTACGGGACCGGGATTTGAACCCACGACCTCACGATTATAAGGCGGGTATCATTACCTCTAGACCACCACGGCTTTTATTCTAGACCACCACGGCTTTTTTACGTGTTTACGAAGCCTATTTTGCAGACTGTACTTAAGCGTCAGTTTGACGTAATCGACACGAGGTGCAAACTTAGCATGGTCGAGTTATAATTATGGGAGTTACGCGTAGTTGTGATTTAAATCGATATAGTGTCGTCCGAAATTAGATCTTTGCCGGTTAAGACGATATGTCCTATCTCGTGAAATCTATGCCCTCTACAATGTAGATAGAGAGACGTCTCTACACCGAGAGCTACCTTCATGCCGCTCTACCTCAAACACTAATGATTGTGCCAAATTGCTTGGAAATTATTCGCGTAGGTTGACTGGTAATCGATTACATTGTTGCGCTTGTTCCTGTTATTCCAATCGAAGCTGTTATAAGGCTTTAGTACGAAATGACAAACGGCAGCTTTCTACACAGTCATCTGTTCAATTATTTTAATTTCCTGAAGGAACATTTGAGCTGATTGTTTCTCTGTCTTCGTTGCAGAAACCGTGTGCAAGAGATAGAACAAGAGAAGTAATTCAGTTTTTTAAAAAGCTATGGATAAGTTATACTGTTATATTTATTGCTAGCCTAGTGTTTGATGACAGCTTATTAGAATTCTGAGTGGCGCGGGCGGTGTGATCAAAGATTGTAAACACATCTGACTTGAAATTCATACTAGAGTCGCGATTATGCTAAAATACACAAAGTGCTGTCGGCAGATTTTTTATCTTGAATGGAGCTAGCTAGTCAAAGTTAAAAGTGCCTAGTGTTATATAGCCTTTTATAAAATATTGTGACTTTGATCTAGGTAAAATGGAAGAAATTCATCTACGAGTACTGTAAAAAGACCTCACATAACTTTGTGAGAAAATGTAGGTCGTTAAGAAATAGGCAAACAACTACCCTCCTAGACCCTAGTTTTGATACTTGAGCCGCTCTTTCATCCACTCCAGTTACTCACTTAGGTTCTCGACATTACTATAAAATTCAATGAAGGCCCTTACGTGTAGACTGGAAATCTTGAGCAAATATTTTAAAAATACTTACTCCTTTGGTCGGATAAAAGAATTTCGAGGTAATATTTACGAAAGTCCTTATTTAAACGCTTAAAAGTTGGTTTTACTTGTTGTTGCAGGTCTATACGGGTATAACGAAAATAAGGGCACTTAAGGGGATACCGCAGTGCCTGATTTTCATACATCTTTAACCCTTTTAGACTTGGAAAGTATTGATTATAGGTCTTGTTATTCTGTTTGAACCAAGTTTTCAATGTTAACTGAAAAAAGTAAAAATAATTTAGAAAAATATTCTGAATAAATGCCTTCTGAACGAGTGGCTGGTGTAGTGTAACATTTTTATGAGTGTTGAAAGTTGAATAAACAGATTCATTTTAGTTAACAAAAGTTAAACTTGTTCTTTTGAATAGTTTAGTGATGGTTATAGTAATCTCTTCAAAGAAATATAGTGAGTTCTACAAAAACATGACGCCATAGGCAATGCACGCTCAACCCTAGATCATTAGGCGTGCTTCACACGTGTTCTGTACGGCTTAGGTCGGCTACTTGGCATAGTTTTCTAAACCACAATAGCTCGTTTTTTTTCAATGCCTATCCATTTTATTCGATTCTTCCGCTCGTTCGTGTCGAATTCGGCTGAATCGAGTTTCTGTGAAGGCTTAGGATACGGAAGCGATATTTATAGATATTTATTATACCACCGATTTTACTACTTCACGTCACACTGATCACAGCTTCACTAAACGCTATTCATTGGTGATTCTCCTATAGTTGACTTATTACGACTGCTTTTCCAAAGAAATGTTCTACTGCAAAAGCAGTCCAAGCACCGATTTTTTTTGTTCCACGAAAACCCGGAAATTCGTCACTGTTGATGTCTTGTCTCACGAAAACAGCGCGTGTAATAAAGACATCTCGAATAATCCCCGTACGTCATCGTATATCACGTTTTATTGTGCCGATCGATATTGCATGTTTTCTTCCCGCTACCTTTATCGCGGTTTTATTGCCTCGCTATAAACTTGTAGCTTCTGATATATCCGCGGTATACTAAACATGGATAAGTATTTGAACCTGTCAGCCTGTCACGGCGTATAAAGTAGGGACGTGCGGTGCGTGTCATAATATCCACATTATGCTGCTCGCGGCCTATCGCTTCCTTCCGACGTATTAAATTATCGCCAAATGTTGCGTCCCTGGTTTATCCCGCGCGATGCGGGGAATTTACTTGTGCTGAGTGTCGGTGGTTAAGGCGATTAGGGTTCGCGTGTGCGTTAAACCTAATTGCTGCTAAATTACCGCATTTTTTATTGAAAGTTCTTTGTGTAACAAATTGGTAGGTGTCGATTTTAAAACACTTAATACATGTTTGTAATTTTTATTGGAGACATAACATATAGCTGCCAAAGCAGATACTACTGTACAGCGGCGTAGTTTCATGGCGTTCCTCCAGATTATCATCAAGCATCGAAGCACGCATAACCACCACTTAACCCCACTATATAGTGCATCTCAATTTCACGACCTAGATTTAGTTATCCAGAGAACAATACTATATCGTATAATATACATTTATACACTAAATGACGGCCTATAGCAAGCATAGCTCTGATTTCAGAACAATTATCTCGTTAAAATAAGTAGAAAATTAGTTGTTTTTTTTCCGCATCAACTATTAGACGGCAGGTTTCTACCATCAACGAAGTCTCCACCACATTATAATGTGAACTATATATAGCTCTATGCATCTACTATACGAAGTGTTGTATCGCCTCTGGCTAAATCTGTTTTCCTATTTAATTCCCCGTTATCCTGTGGACCTATAATAACAGTGTTCTGGCTCACACTGGATCTAGTAAATCCATTGTTATGCTGTTCGCATAATGAACACGTAAGCCAAATGGTTTGCGCCTAAACCTCGATAAATAACAGGAGTATCCGCGATTTTACCTTTCATTATGAATAGCAACCATTGGACATAAATATTACCAAGTGATCCACCAACCCGCACCAGGCCAGCGTGGTAGATATGGCCTAATCACCCTTCGTGGATAAACCTACGTCCTGCAGTGGACTATTAAAAAAAGCTTGGTACAGTGCAGTATTACCAAGTGCTTTTTCTATATTTCAATATTTTTAAAAAATAATCTCACATCGACTGGTAATAGGCTAGAAAAATATCAAATTTCTATCTTACTGAGTATTGACTATTTAAAATGATGCTATTATTTATAAATATAATTAAAATTAGACAGTCATCAAACTCAAAATTTTGGCATGAGTGAACTTAAAAACGTTAAAATATATATATAGGTAAAATTTATTTTAATAAACTAATATCACACACTGGCTCTGGTTAGAACATACAAGTAGGTAGTCTGTTAGTCTTGTATTGTTCGTGTATCGTGAATAGCAATAAACTTAAAACTATTGGTGCATGGCTCTTCTCAAAACATGAAACATTTAATATCTTTGTTTTGTACATATAGTACTTTGGAATTTTGGACGGAATAAAATAAAATAGAAAACTAAACAAAGAAATATAAACATTGAAGCTATCATCACATTTATTTAAAATTGCAGAATGCTTTTTTACTTAATTTTATAATATACAATCTGAAAACTTCATTTCAACGTTACCTCAGAATGATAACATTAAATAAAAGTACATGAAAGCAGTAAAGTTAACTTAACGCTCGAGTTAACCTGACTACTTCATTTCACAAAGAAAATTAATGAACAAGATTTCTCGGTTACTGTCTTTTGATCTTGTCAAATGAGTGCGGTTTCCAACCGTATGTATCCGAGCTTACAAGAGCCACTAACTCGATGGTGTTGGCACTTCAAACTGCGTATTACATTACCTCTACGTTTTATTATGTTACTTGACACAAAGCTCTCATAATCGCTGTTTCAAACTTAAGGCTTAAATCAAGTTTTATAGGTACTAAAATCGGTCGAAATTACCATCTTAGGTTTACAGAGATATGTAAATTAGGCGCTTTAAGCAACCGTTACGTCTCGGTCGATGGTTATTATTACAACAATGTTCATAATTTTGATGAACGGTAGACCTTTGGATGTCTCCAGCCACCTGAAGCGATTTAGGGTCAAAGTGTTCCCGGTTTCGTGTACGCAAACCAAATATTTGCACGGTCAGTTCAGTAGTTTATAGAGTCTGAAATCTCACGCTTCAATAAAATTCTACACATAAACAAACAAGTTCACAAAACCAATAAAGGGCAACATAAAAGACGATTGAACTTACGAGAATTGTGACTAAGACTTGCTTTCTAGACGTTATATTAGAAAATATTTGAACTTGAAAACGTCTTATGGACGTGAATTAGCTATGAGTTCTTTATAAAATAGTAGGTACGCAGCTATGGTATTAAATGGGTTTCACTGAGAGCATCGTGGAAAATTCGCAGCTGTGAATGATAGAACAGGATAGACGCGGCTGTATTCTCGCAGCTGATGAAACATGGAAATAATATAGAACACGCGAAGATAGTGTCAGACGTGATCCAAGACACCATTTTCGTTGGATTCCACCCTAGTTTTATACTTAGAACCCGTAATAAGCGAGTTAATTAGCCGTATTTTCTGGAAATGATTAATTACTTAAAGCTTGGGCTTTAATGGATCTAAATTAATAAGACTGAAGTTGATCTCCTATCGCAAATAAAGGCTATGTAATTACTGTCTGTCAGAGATCCGGCCGAGAGTATCGAGGCTATCAAAAAGGTTTGTTGTTGCAAACGTAACGTGAAGGCGGTCTGAACGTCCCACGCTACAGAACATTGTAAGAGTTCTTAGTAACGATCCGGCAAACAAACAAGTCTTATCGTGCTAGCGGCACACGATCTGTCTTAGTCCTTCACAATTTCAGCTTTTAATTAAAGGCGCACGGAACTTTTTTCCTTAGAAGGCTTATTTTTTCTTTTAGCAATCTGCAACGTCTCAAATCACTGTGGAGATAGGTATTTTGAATTTTCCAATCGCGGAGCTCTGTGACGTTTGTTTATCTCGTGGTGTATAAATAAAGCAGAACGGATGTTTGCTACTTTTCACTGTACGCGAGTTGTTTTAGAAGGTGGCGAAGTCTCGGAGTCGATATCCGGTGTTGTGTATACTTGCGGAGCAATATGTTGGCGTAGTATCGTTGTGGCAAGGCCATTAGTCGCGCAGAGTAAGTTTTCATCGGGGCTGCCGGTGCTCGCCGCCGATCCGATACCAGGCAATCCAATTTTGCCTCGGCGACCGAAAGCTCGATGCAGGAGCGTTCCATTCGACAAGGACGCGACGGACGTGCATTGTTTACCGACTACGTGTACATAACTTCGACACTGTACAACCATCACCTCTAACTAGGTTTAGACTTGTTGCTGTGTTCTTTCGGGTGTGAGACACGCTAACTTTACAATTAGTTTGAATTATTACTTATGATTTTCCTTCTCTATGATCGAAAGTAGAGCTTATAAAGTTGCAGTATTCGCTTCGGTGATTGCAGTCAGACATGATGACATGTTGTGGCATTGCAACGGACCACTCCAATGCATGTCATGTCAGATATTCTGACGCTATACACATCTGCAATGCTTTGTCGTGTCGACTCACTAATACGTCCCTTGCATGAACCCTACGCTCAGTAGGCTAGGCAATGATTACTTAAGTATTTTTCCGACAAAATAATAAATTAATATAACAATGAAATGAATCTCCTTATTTATTATTCAAATCTTTCATCCACATATTTTAAACTTAATTATTCGTCGTCGAAATCTGAAGAGCTGTAGATACCTAACTACTCTTTTACTGAGAAAGATTACAAAATCAAAATTATGAAGCCACTTTATTAAGAAAATAATGTTCTCCGCCGGCACGAAGAGATCGTAGATTCGACGATCATGAATACAATATGGCACTGGATGGGGTCCCGAGACTAAAAAGCCTATTATAATGCGTGTAGTTAAAAATCCGTTCACGTAGGATCGGTTGCAAGCCGTGGGTTGTATCGGCAAGACTCCCATAGATCACGCTTTATGTGTGACAAATAGTCTCGAGTTAGGCGAAATTGCTTTCCGATCCACTCTGACAAATAATGTCAGGCCACTGACGCGTGACCTTACTCGTTTCAGAGACGATCACAATTTGCCTACACTCCGATTCCGGAATCGGGGAGGGATCTCATTTTGTGTATACGAACGGCGGATGTGTCCGTTCCTTTATTTGCAGTACCCTCCGACTACTTAAAAGACTACAACGGACAATATATTTCTTTCATATTGGACGCATTGATGGAACTGATCGTCGAAATGGCGGAAACTTCATCATCTGGAAAAAGTTTTGGTTCAGTTCGCAATGTTCAGGGAAATTAAATCCCTCTCATGCCGCTAGAGGTGCACAGTATTTTCACCGTTGTTGTCGTTAATCGAGCTTGACAAGTTCAAATGCATTGGAGAACACTGTTATTTGTCGTGTTAGATGTAAGGTAAAATCGTTTTAACAAGCCATAGGACGACTGGACATAGGCCTCCCCTAAATATCTCCAATAAGACCGGTTGGTAGCGGCTTGCATCCAGCGCGATCCTGCGGTCGTCCGTCCGCCTTGTGGGTGGACGTCCTACGCTGCGCTTGCCGGTACGTGGTCTCCACTCGAGAAATTTTCGACGCCATCGGTCATCAGACCTCCTAGCTATGTGCTCTGCCCATTACCATTTCAACTTGCCAATCCGTAAAATATTTCCTTTTATTTCAATAAATTTGCTAACTCACGCTCTTTAAACTTACTGTCAATCAATCTACGGTATCGACTAGTGGCTGACACTCGAACATTTCGGAAAAATCTCTCGACGTTCTTTGTAATACTTTGAGAATACAAATGCGGCTTAAAAGTTAAAAGGCGGTGGAAAGATTACCTACGTTAGCAAAGCACAAAAACGCTGCTTCACTGCATTCCAAAATCTCTCACTGATAAATTCGACTGCCTCATTGTGCAATATCATGTCAGATTGTTAATCAGACTGTTGTCAAACCTCTTCGTAACATATGAAGCTAAAACGTGCCAGGGTTATATCACTACATAGTATAAAACAAAGTCGCTTCCTGCTGTCTGTCTGTCCTTATGTATGCTTATATCTTAAAAACTACGCAACGGATTTTGATGCGATTTTTTAATAGATAGAGTGATTTAAGAGGAAGGTTTATAATATGTATAATACAGTGTGCGAAGCCGGGGCGGGTCGCTAGTAATATACAAAGGAATGCAATATTACGTTAAATTTAAAATATTTTCAGTTAAACTAAACATTAAAATATGCCACGGTTTATAAAAATGCGGCCACTGAATTAAACCGAATGCGTTGCCGCAGTTCCATTGTGCTCGGCTTGCCAGATAATATACGAATCTTTTATTCAACTGCCGGCCCGTCCCCAACCGAAAGAAATAACAACAAAGATGGAGACAACATTCATTGTTCCACTCTCAATAGGATTTTGACGAATCTGAAAGACCCTGGACATAAAATGAAAACATTGGAAAATACCTTTTGTTGAGTGTTACACGGTATTAAATTTAAATAAATCCTCCGAAGTGTCGCTATTTGGGTAAAAGCATTGTAACTCGGAGGGACGCTGTCTACTTTGTTGCCTATTTATACTATCAACGTTATAGCTGATAATAGATTTCGGTCAATTGTTTCTGTTGTCCTGATCAACATTTATTGCCTTATTTGTATTCAGGACTAAATCTAAAAAGGTCCGGGAAACATACAATAAAATTTTATTCTGTTTTTAAAGAAATTACCCGTGTTTTAGTATGTGTACTGGGAGTGTTCATATGGAGCCTGTTGTTGATTAAAGTAATATTTTAGGAAGTCGTTTATATTTTTTAATTTTCAAGTTATTTTCAACTTGTTATATAAGCAATCTTAATGCAGCATAAAGGTACATATTCTGGGGAGCTTACGACGCCGTGGGCAGTGACAAAGACACGGCGTCATTTACATATAAATCATGGTACAGTATAAAGTTTCATTTTGTTTACATATTTTTCATTTCCTCATATCTTTGACATTGTAAAAGGAACATTTGCAAACAACTTTGCAAGATAAATCGCGATGCATACTCGAGATTCGGTCGTCTATAAAGTATGTGGTAAAATGTACAATCAGTAATATTAGTGGAAGCGTAAAAATTTGGTAATGAAATAAAATGGATGACACTTGTACAAACAATACTTTAAGTACGTACATATATTAGCCTAGATAGGCTAATACTACTACTACTTGTGAGTGATGCGACAGAGAGTAAGACTTGCATAATGTAGGTATAATGCACACTATGTAACATTTTTGCAATAATTTATTGAGTACTGAGCAAATAGCTTGCCGAGTGTAAGAACCCATCTACATACACGCGGATTCATATCAGAGTATAAGGCGGCTATCAACCCCAACCATAGACAGAAGCAACTAGAGTCTGCATAAACTATCCTATAAATCCTATAATTAGGTACGTGTATTAGGACAGTACGCCCGATTACAGAGGCGCCAGCGTAAATTTAATAGCAACGTAAAAAGCGTTCTCTCTATCGAATGCCTAAAGTGAAAAAGAAACAGAACTATGCTATTTAGCTAATATAATTACGATGGCGCCTCTGTAATCGGGCTTTTTATAGACGTGCAGCGCGATAACACGATGCGCGCATAGTGCGCTGATATATCCATGAGCTTATTTGACTTTTCGCATAAGACGTGCTATTGTTGTTCTACCCTGCCACCAGCAGATTTAGCCCGTGTCTCGTGACATCCATTTGCTATATTATTCCTTCTAGCACGATCAATGTCTCTGTCTCACTGCCCTGTCGCTCAGCAGTCTGAGGACGCTAGAGTGACCACAATCTAAATGCCTCGCCTGCCCGTGACAGCTCTACGCCAGAATTTTTAACTTTAATGGCTTAAAACTTTATGTGTACTTTATCAGTCCACTGCGCTTGTCAGTCAGAAACATAAAGTGTTAATTCTTATAACTACACATTAAATTCACTAGAAATACTTAATTCCTGCAATGTAAACAGTTATGTCGGTTAATTCACCGTCAATCGAGAGATTGTAAATTGTTGATGATTGTTGGGAAAGGTACATAGATAGTGAAGGCTCTGAAAAAAAAAACACCACTATTGAGCACTATGAACAACTATTTATCATACACAACACATTTACTCTTATAGGTTATAGAAGCCTCATCTGCAATATGTATTGTAATATGTTAAGCGTTTGTATAATTTGTAGATTACTGCACACTAAGACGATACATATTTATTCCAAATGGTCAATCTCAGTGAGTTATTGTACAATAATTCAAATACCTAACTCATCGTTATTATACACAGGGAGGCCCCCTTATAGATTTTCCAAAGCACTTAACTAAACATTCGATCCATTTTGTCCATCCAAAACGTCTTATATGTATTAATGTTTACCAGTGCGAGGTATCGAATTGAGAACTTTGATTCTCTTTTAAATAATCATTGTACTCTGACCAATTTTTACTATAAGACTAACCTCGAAATTACAAAAAGTTTAGCTGTGTTGCAGAGATAACGTTTTATTTCGATCGCGATTTTAGTGTTGACGCCTATAGTAAAATTTGTACGTAATGATGAGTACAATAATATCATAGAATAAATATAACTATCTTGTAGATAAACTACCTTGTAAAGAAATTAGACATGAAACGAGATATCAAAGTTAGTTACAGCTATATAGCCTCTATTGACTTGACAGGATTTAGATTCATCCCAAGTGCTAGTACTTCTTCTAGTAAAACTATCGGAACTGGGTTAAGCGTGGCTGAAAGGTCGACGATAAAACGAACAAGTGCCATTGCGCTCCTTGGGCTCCTCAGGAACCGAGACGTAAGCAAATGTGGATAGCTGAAGTTAAATGGGCCGTGCTCACACCGTATCCAACTTAGGACAAACTGCTATTTAGCTGTCGTAAGGAAGAAAAAATTCTCCTCACTCATCATCATCTTAAGCAGTAGGATGTCCAATGATGGATATGGGTCTCTTCCTCAAAGAGGACGGTTGCGGCTTGCGTCCACCGCGTTCCTGAAACCTTAATTAGATCGCATCTCTACCTAATCGGTGGACGTGCTGCGTTTGCCGTTTCGTAACCTTTTCGAGAATATTCAAGAAGGTTACGACCCCATTAGCTCTCAGTTCTCAACGCTATATGCCCTGCCCAATTTCATATCAAACTGATAATCTGATAAATATAACCCTTTGAACTATGTCAGTAACTTTAGCTACTGATCTTCTCATTTCTGACAAATATAACCTGATAAAGATAACTCTTTGAGCTATGTCAGTAACTTTAGCTATTCTCTTCTCATTGATCTTCTCATTTCTGTCAAATATAACCTGTTAAATATAACTCTTCGGGCTATGTTAGTAACTTTAGCTACTGATCTTCTCAATTCTGACAAATATAACCTGATAAATATAACCCTTTGAGCTATGACATTAACTTTAGTTACTGATCTTCTCATTTTTGACAAATATAACCCTTTGAGCTATGTCAGTAACTTTAGCTTCTGATCTTCTCATTTCTGACAAATATAACCTGATAAATATAACCCTTTGAGCTATGTCAGTAACTTAAGCTACTGATCTTCTCATTTCTGACATATATAACCCTTTGAGCTATGTCAGTAACTTAAGCTGACAAATATAACCCTTTGAGCTACGTCAGTAACATTAGCTTCTGATTTTCTCATTTCTTACAAATATAACCTGATAAATATAACCCTTTGAGCTATGTCAGTAACTTTAGCTACTGATCTTCTCATTTCTGATCTTCCCATTTAGGTATTTCTTCTAGTTTATGATTTCTTAACACACTGAAACCCAAATAACTTCGTGCGGCGCCGTCAACGCAGTCAATAAACTATGAAATAAATAAAGCGACAGTAAAAGCTTCCGTACGTTCCTCCTTCGGTTTTCCTGCCCATATTTTAAAAATTGTTTACTCTTCGGTGGCCACTTACAAAAGTTTCTTGTTGATGGCAAAATAAAGTGATCGTTAGTAAATGTTTGTAGAAAACAATCTTTATAGTGTTATATTATCTTACTTCAATTATATTTCTTACAGATCATTGTATTATTATTATTGATCATCTGGTCTTGATCGAATCTAGATGATCGGAAATGTCATATATGTAGAGTTGTACAAAATATATAGGTTCGCGTTTGACCATATCCTGCCTGACGCTTAAGCAGAAATCCAGTCTAAGATATCTTATTTACCGAAAGGGTTTGCTCTAGATTTTAAAGACATTGTAATTGACTAATAGCAGTCTCAGGCAGAAAGTTACACATCCTTGCTCAAACGATTTATGAATGGTACTGGTGACATAATTAATCAACAGGCCTAAGCCATGTTAAAGGCCTTAAGGCGGCCTAAAACCCTTGCCTGGATAAGCCACTTGGCCTTCTAACTTTATAGTAAGTACCAAAGTTTCTTCTTAACGACAAGTACAGAGTATAAGTTTCTTATTCTCTATCAAAATATTCCGAAAATACTTCTTAAATCGCGAACATTTGTAACAAGATAGATTTCCGTTCCGTATGTACTTGTAAAATAATTAAACTCGTCGAGGGATCGCTAAACACGTTTCAAAGTTAAATGAAGTACTTCGGTCCTATTACACTCTGATGTTTAGTAATGAACCGCACAATGTTGCGTATTAATTACTCTTAGACACTTCTGTACGAGACTCATCTAACAGTCATTATTATTTACGGGATATTTGCCGCGTTAAGAAATTACATTGAGCTTTCAATTGATTCGGCAACTCTGCGTTTTTACGTAAATAAGGATCTTAAAAAGTATGCAGGTTGCTTCACGATGTTTTCCTTCATGGAAAAGCTAGTGGGCTTACGTACATAAATTACAAAGAACTTATTGTTGCGAGGCCGGTTTGGAACACACGCCTTGTGCTTGTAAAGTGACTGTTCATATACTATTTCCGTAGCGAGGCGGCAAACTGTACATTTCTGATATGAATTAGATAACTCTAACTAGATGACTCTCAGTAAACTGTAAAATAGTTCACAGCAAATTTCTTTTAATTAAATGTTTATATTATATATTCAGCTATACAAAGTGTTTGTTTACCGGTGTCGGAGCCTTAAACGGTGGCATCTATGGCAAATTTTGTAAAACTTTTACTGTGGGGTCAACTCTGGAAACGCAAAAAAAACAGCTTTTCCATACTTTTTGTCGAAAGTCCATAAAAATCGTATGGAACAACAGTTTTTTTTACGTTTTCAGAGTTGGTCTCATAGTATACTGAGCGCCACACAAATTGAAAGATAGGAAGTTAGCCGCAGAGAGCTGCGCAAACGCCAAAATATAGTCGTTAGCCGGCGCACACCCGCCCGCCAACCTCATGCCTCCCGCGCGCTCCATACGCCCGAGCTCACTACTTCGCCATTTGTATAGGCATTGTGCACACATGCGCAATAATTAGCGAATCACGGCGAAGTGTTATCTGCGGCTAACTTCCCATCTTTCAATTTGTGTGGCGCTCAGTATAAAAGTTGTTCAAAATTTGCCATAGATGTCACCTCTTAAGGCTCCGGCACCGGTAGACAAATACATTGTACGAGTATAATAAAGATACCCTATTTTATCTAACTTGTGACTGAAGACAAGTAGGTATATAGTAAATCGCATACTTGTATCTTATTTGGGGTGGAATTAGTAGTATATTTATTGTCGTACCACTAGTGCAGCACTAAATTTTGTAGTTGTGGTTTCCTGAACTAGATTCCCAGTTGTGAACGGGCTATTTTATGGTCGGCGTTAGTAGCAATCACCTCGGCTAAAGAGGGAACCGCGCCGAGTGTGGACTTGTTTGTACTATTGAGTCGTGTTTGGCTCTAAATGTGTGCCGCTTCTCACCTGTCGACCAACGTACCTACTTCTAATATGGTCCTAGTTTCAGTAATCTACGATATTAATTTGGCGTGCTAGTATGTTGTAGTGATAATTTATTTTTAACCGACTTCTAAAATAGGAGGATGTGGAACGCTTTGCCTGGGTCTGTCTTCCCGCTAAAGTACTTTATAGGCGTGGGTGTCTTCAAATCCCGAGTAAATAGGTATCTTCTAGGTAAGCGTGCTACACCCTAGACCGCATAGCTGCTCAACATTAGGCAATTTTTTTTTTTTTATTTCGTATAGGTTCGCATTTGACTACACACTCCCTGATGTTAAGCAGATGTGCGGTCTAGGGTGCAGCACGCTTACCTAGAAGTTACCTATTTACTCGGGACTTACAGACACCCACGTTGTACTTTAACGGGAAGACAGACCCAGGCAAAGCGTTCCACATTCCGGCTGTTCGTATGAGGAATGAGGATTCGAAACGCTTGGTTCTAACGCGCGGAATGTCCACCATAAAAGGGTAGCATATCGTACGGCTAGACAGACGCGACCAAAGCGTCCCGTCTGTCTAGCCGTACGATAGAAGAAAGGGGCAGGGGGGACCAGATTGTGCAACTCCTGAGCGCACTCTCCGAAGAGTATCCGGTAAAAGGCCGACAAACTCCGCACCTTGCGACGATGCTCAAGACTTTGCAGCTGCGACTTAGTCAAGGTGTCGTTGTCAATCAGCCGTATGTAGTTAAACGCAAACCTATACGGAATAAAAAAAAACAAAAAGGTTTCTATGTTCGTTTGTATGTATTTTTTTGTGTTAAGCCTCCCCTATGGATCTCCAATAAGACCGGTTGGAAGCAGCTTGCATCCAGCGCAATCCTGCGGTCTTAATGAGGTCATCCGTGTACCTTGCGGGTAGGCGTCCTACGCTGCGCTTGCCGGCACGTGGTTTCCACTCGAGATCTTTTCGAGCCCATGCATAGGTTATCAATCTTCCGCGCTATGTGCCCTACCCACTGCCATGTCAACTTGCAAAACCGTGCGTCTCTGCAATCAAGAATTTCCAAACAAAAATCTGCGCTAAAATTATGTGATTAATCTTTCGAGTAAATATCTACAGAGCCACAGTCCCTAAGTGAAAGTAGTAAAAAAATGTCCGAGCGCCGTCATACATACCGACTTAGATATTTACATTAAATAATTCACAATGATTTTTTCGAATCTTGACGTTATGCCACCTAATTAGTGCTTGTAACCGGGCACTTTGACATAGCGCGGCGTTGTAGTCGGCTTACAATCGTCTTACGACTAACTAAAAAGGCTGCCCACTACGTAGATTGGGCAGAGTTTTCGCTCGGACACTTTTTTGCACGATTGTGACTCTATAGATATTTGCTCGAAGAATAAATCATAATCCTACTAATATTATAAACGCCAAAGTTTGTGAGGATGGATGGATGGATGGATGGATGGATGGATGGATGGATGGATGGATGGATGTATCTGGTTAAAGAAATGTATGGATGTTTGTTACTCTTTCACGTAAAAACTACTGAACGGATTAAGATGAAACTTTGCAATAACATAGCTTATATATCAGAATAACACATAGGCTATGAATGATAATGATATATTGCGTATGCGGGCGAAACCGCGGGTAAAAATTAGTCAGACATTTCGTCTTTTTCTTCCCCCTAGGACGTCGACTGCTGGACATACTCGTATGTAGCCTTTCTCTATAGATTTCCAATGAAGTGGGTGTGAAGTGTTATAATACAAACATATGGGGAAATTACTGTAAAATTTCTGTTTAGCATTAGATTGTCCTATAACTCGCGAATACAACTACTAACCAGATAATTATCACGACACCAACATGACACACGACACGCCAGTAATTACCGAAATCTAATTGTAAAGCGGGTGGTATATTTTGACTATTAAGACTCTATTAACAATTTTAGAACAATCGTTACGGCTAAAATGAATTTCGTCCACCTACTGGACAGAGCGGTGATGTATTTTGATATTTAAAAAGGCTTCCAAAAAGGAGGAGGTACTATGTTCGTCTGTATGTTTTTTTTTTGTGTATGTTCATCGATGTTTTCGCCAATTGTAAACCGATTAACAAAATTATTTTTTAGCTCTAAAAAGTATATTTCCAAGGTGGTCCACTTCAAATCTTATTGAAATCGGCTGAGCCGTTTTTGATAAATGAACAATAATAGTACATGGATGTCTCGTCGATTCGTGCAAACTATTCGAATTCTGTACACGGTGGAAGTAGGTGTTGCAATTTATTGCGAATAATAATTAAATTATGATTTTTAAAATAATTTCTAATAATAATTATACAATAATCTTTGTTGCTCAAATTATCTAGGTGGGTATATAGGTAGTATGGTTTCATATTTTTAAGAAGATTATATCAATTTTACAACAACCACGTGTAGGAGTAGTAAAATGAACTAGGTATGTTTATACGACTTCAATGTAGGCAAACAATATAAGGCAAGCGCGCCAACACATTCTTAGGTTATTGTTCGTATATCATATTCAGAACTCGTCTAATAATAACATGAATAAGCGAAAGGGTTCGTACTCCCGCATCTAAGGTGATTTGTATGTGGTATGTGGGCCTGCGATATCCTTTACTTACTCCCTCCCCCGACCCCCAAAAACTTCATCGACAGATCATTAATCACACATCAAGAGCTGTCTTATGTGCGGATATAGCGCAGTCAGTTATCTTAAGATGCTAAACTCATGTTTTTGTCTCAATCGTCGTGAACATTGATCTACTACTTATCTCTTCGTGAATTTGTTAAATTATAGATCTAATTTCAATGTCTATTGTTGCTGCATGGATAAATGATATGGAGTTTAATAGATTTAAAAATAAACATAATAGGTACGTACAATAATGAATTTGTAAAACCATAATAAATAAGTACATACAATAATGATTTTCACTTCATTAAAACTACCGTGAGTATTCATCATAACTATAGCCCCCATCGACGGGGGCGCGCGTATTCCCTGAGGATGGAGTACTAAATACTCCGAAACTGGTCGGATTCCTTGCGGATCGACCGTATTCTGTTATAGCAATAATGATTTAGTCAAAAGTTTGATGAAAAAATATACTGCAATATATTTGTTAAAATTTTCAGTTATTAGTGCATCCTTGTAATCATTAGTAGGTTTGTAATAACTTGAATTAATTTAGCGTGTTTTTTTTTTGTTATCAGAGTGATTAGTTTTTACTTCCTTCAGCAAGTTTTTTTGTTTAGAAACTTTCAAAAGTGTTTTTCTCCGTGTATTTTGTTCGTGTACTTTAAACAACATTTCTTCTGTATTACACACACTGAAATTTGCATTAGACACATCTCGGAATAAATTATTCTCTTATCCTCCTGGATGGCGTTCATGACAACAAAGTTAGCGTGGACAGCTACATGAACCGTAATTAAAGTATATGTGTAGTTACATGATTATATTATTTTAGTCTCGAGGTTATTATGCCTTGGGGACGGTTATTAGTCCGGCGAGAATGCTGATGAAGTTATTCCTTACATAAATAATGTTTTATTTCGCACTTTGTTAGATTGAGTCGTAAACGAGGGATTTTGTAATTTATATTAGGCTGCTAACTGTTATAGATATTTTTACAGTCAATATTATACTTTCTTAGCAAGTCTACATGTATTTCTTGGGTGAAATACACAAGGAATGTTTCTGAATAGAATATGTTCGACGTAGGGTCGATTCAGACAATAGATTGTGCTTTTGTGGGATTTAGGGGCAGCTTCGTGTCCAGTGTTCGGTCGGAGATGGCAGATTGATGCTTTGTAGCTAGCTCTTGTCCAACCCGTACACAGCTGGGCGAAAGCGCATTGAGGAGTGAGTCAATGCGCTTTTGGCTTGCAATAAGCTGCACTAGCTTTATATCTTCACCCTGTTTTATAGTGTGGCATTAGCTACAGTACGGTTAACGGATCTTAGCCAGCTTGAAATTGTAGCAGGTGCTGACGCAGATACCTTTTTGACCGACGAACCACCGGAGGAGGTAAACAATTCGACGCGTATATATATATATTTTATGTATAACTACGCATAACTTTTTTCATAGTAGTCCGTTTTCAATAATTCTTTTTTTATTGGAAATAATATACTTCGAAATTGGTCCCACTCAAATTTTATAGAAATTAGCTGAGCCATTTTTGATAAATCAACAATACTGTTAAAAATGTTACATCGATCCGTGCATAATATTTGCGTTCTAGCGATTCGCCCCGGCTTCGCACAGTTGTATTATACATTTAAACATTTCTCTTGAATTACTCTATCTACTAAAACAAACTGCATCAAAATCTGTTGCGTAGTTTTAAAGATATAAGCATACATGGGGACAGGCAGCGGAAAGCGACTTTGTTTTATACTATGTAATGATAATGATTCTGTACACGGGTGAAGTCGGTTATGCTATTTTTTAGAAAAAATGATTATTATAAACAAAACTGAGATACTATCATAATATGAGGTGTAATATAAACAAGCATGAAAAGTTTAACTAACGAATAAATAATGACCGTTTTCCATATTTAAGACGGTCGACGCCACGTGAAAACAAAGCTTTGCATTATCCCCTTAACCCTTTACGGCGCCGTGTTGTAGTTCTACAACACGTTAATTTTTACCCCTTAGAACTGTTTCTAATGCAGATGGAAATGTTTTACTTCGTGTTGTAGATCGACGACAAACCATTCTAAAGGTTTAGTAAGTTTGAGGTTAACAGATGGCGACACTTTAATGTTTTGGTCACTCAAAGCCATGAACAAGTGAAAACCAGCTTACGTTGGGAGAGTGAAATTTTGAAAATATTTTTTTGTTGGAAAACATTAACGTTTTTCTTTGAAATTTCTACAATGCAGAGATAACTCTTTGGATATTATTATTTTTATTTAGTTTTGTCAAAATAAGTAGAAATTACAAAGTTATGTTTTGGTTTTTTCTTGTTGTAGATCTACAACACCGCGTGGTAATAGCTCGTTTTTTTGTCGAACCTACCTAGATTTCAATATTTACTTTTTAAGATCAAAATGAGTTGTCGACAGCGTAATATAATTGAAAAAGATTTGTTAGACCTTCTAAATGCTTGGAATAACAGGGAAAATAATCTGGACTTCTCGGACGGTGATGACGTAGCAGACCTGACATTTATTTTGGAAGCTCCTCAGAGCTCGTCTTTGGATGACGAAGAAGAGACAGAACGACTCTTCTGACTAAACCTTACCTAGTACGGACATACCTCGGAACCCTGAAAGACATGGGTCCAACACCAGTGCCGCAGTAGCCCCAGAGACATCAGCTTGA
Source organism: Hypomecis punctinalis (assembly GCA_949316475.1). Lineage (NCBI taxonomy): Eukaryota > Metazoa > Arthropoda > Insecta > Lepidoptera > Geometridae > Hypomecis > Hypomecis punctinalis. Next base: position 12,415,083 of record OX438799.1, read on the forward strand.
TGTTTCATCAAATGTCGTAGTACTTGCTCGAGATATAAGTACCCTCAAATCAAAACTATCAATTATTTTTAGATAACTATTACATATTGTTGTCATTGATTGAATATTTACCAAACCGCGGTATCCTGGTTTTGGCAACCATCATAACTAAAATCAGAAAATTCTAAACCGAACTGCTTATTACCGGATGACATACATCTGAAGGAGCAGCCACGGGCCACATCTGAGGAATAAGTTAGTAACTACAATGACATTGATATCACTGTTACAACTTGGAGAGACAGTAAAATTGTCTAGTTAGCATCAAATTTTGCTAGAATAACCCTGACTTCTGAAGTGAGAAGATTTGACAAACAACTAAAATTATACATTACAATAGAGCGCCCCTTTACTGTAGCCCAATATAGTCGCCATATGGGAAGAGTTGATCTTCCAGGTGGCGTATTAGGCCACTATAATCAAGCTACGAAGCAAGCCGGGGTATATATGTTTGGTTTACCACTTTTTAGACATGGAAATGTGTACTAGCTGGTTTATCTACAGAAAAATGGATGTTGAAACCGGAGGACCTAGAAAGTCTGAATTTGGCTGACTTCAGACTTGTTATTGCTGAAACCTTACGCAGATATAAAACTAGCAAACAAAATGAAAAGTACCTCTAACCTAGAAAGTGTTATTCAGCTGAAAATGACGAAAAATCCAGCTTGAACCTTCCACCCAAGGATGTCAGACCATACCCGACTGGCCACTGGCCTATCTAGCTCGGCAAACAAGCCAAAAGCAAATTTCCTGGCTGCAAGAGCTACACGCAAACGACCTGTGAAAAATGTGGAGCTGCACTGTGTTAAAACAAGCATAATAACTATTTCAAAATGTTTCATTTCTCATACATAATATCTATGAAGCTTTTAAAAAAATATGTAGTTTCTACGCAGTGTTGTATTTCTACAACATGTTGAAAAAAATTAGTGAAAAATACTTTTCTTTAGTTAGGATTTTTTTTATTATTTTTCCTGTTACTTATACACCACGTAGCATAACATATCAAAAAAGTACGAAAATTAACGCTATTAAAGGGTTAAGTATAGACAATTCTCACTTTTACGGATTTCACAGAATTCTCGCAAGAGGAAATTAAAAATAAAAAGTATCCCCGCGACGACAATGGCGCTCATTTCGAAGTGTGTCCTTAGCGCGTTATAAATTTATATCACAAGCAAAGCAGCTAAATTGCGTTTTATGCTAGCAAAAGAGATTTATTTCGATTATTTAATTAATTTTATTGCCGTATCTTTCATCCCGGGAAGTTTTGGACTGTTCTCCATAAAGTTTCGCGCTAAGAAATTATTCTTTGAAGCATAGTTCATGAATACTTTATACCGAATATAGCTTTGAAATACAGATGAGATATTCAAAAAATTAATATTCGATCTTCGGTCTTCGCTAGTCTTGTTTCTGAGTAACTTTTTAAAACTTTTGAGGTGTTTTTTTTGTTTTTAATTAAGAGTTTCGCGGTAAAATAAGGAACTCTTCATGAGACTGATGTTAGAATGATTATTTTTTTTTATTAAACGTGTACAATCAATGTGGAATAACATCTTACAACTTTTGTGCTATTCTCGTTTGTAAACTCTTAACTAGACAAAATCAAAAATAAATAACTCCTAAATTCTTAACAAATTCTTATTTTAAATCATTTCTAGCACGGCAGGAATGAAACTTTCTGATTTATGGTAAGTCTACGTGAGAGATGCTGGACTGAAAGAGTAAAATGTCACTTTTTGGTACTCACGATATGGGAGTTTTTAACTCTATCTTAGTACAATTTTTAAGTAATCGTTAGTTTACTAAGTGTTTTTCATAACTGTTAGGAAATTACATTATAAAGTTCAGTTTCATTCTATGTAGTATAATAACAAAAAATCTCTATGCCAAAAAACGAAGCTCCGATTTATTGTTTAAAAACACATATACGGAACCCTCTATGTGTCTCGAGCGGCTCTTGACAAATTATTAAGTATAATGGATTCCATCTTATCCGTTCTGTTAGCTTTTCTCGTGAAGTAAACTGTAAAGCAATTCACGGAAGCGTCGGTGATGCTTATTACGTTATTATTATTCATGGCACATCTATGCAATTATCTGGTACATTACTGTGGCATATCAATATTAGCATTGGATACGAGAAGCTCTGTAATATTAGCTATATTGTTCATTATACTGTATGAGTACAGACATGACAAGAAATCTCGATTTTTCGGATGTTTTGTAACGAAAAACGAACTTGTAGGTAGTATTCGTAGGCAAATTACTTTAAAAACAATGTAGAAGAATAAACACTACTGCATTATTAATGGTTTAAACAATGTTGTTTGGCTAGTAACCAATATGCCATTCTACCTTGACGAGTATAACTTAATAATCTACTAGTTACGTGGGTAAAATGTTGTTTGGCTAGTAACCAATATGCCATTCTACCTTGACGTGTATAACTTAATAATCTACTAGTTACGTGGGTAAAATGTTGTTTGGCTAGTAATCAATATGCCATTCTACCTTGACGTTTATAACTTAATAATCTACTAGTTACGTGGGTAAAATGTTGTTTGGCTAGTAACCAATATGCCATCCTACCTTGACGTGTATAACTTAATAATCTACTAGTTACGTGGGTAAAATGTTGTTTGGCTAGTAACCAATATGCCATTATACCTTGACGTGTATAACTTAATAATCTACTAGTTACGTGGGTAAAATGTTGTTTGGCTAGTAACCAATATGCCATTATACCTTGACGTGTATAACTTTAATCTACTAGTTACGTGGGTAAAATGTTGTTTGGCTAGTAACCAATATGCCATTCTACCTTGACGTGTATAACTTAATAATCTACTAGTTACGTGGGTAAAATGTTGTTTGGCTAGTAACCAATATGCCATTCTACCTTGACGTGTATAACTTAATAATCTACTAGTTACGTGGGTAAAATATTGTTTGGCTAGTAACCAATATGCCATCCTACCTTGACGTGTATAACTTAATAATCCACTAGTTACGTGGGTAAAATGTTGTTTGGCTAGTAATCAATATGCCATTCTACCTTGACGTGTATAACTTAATAATCTACTAGTTACGTGGGTAAAATGTTGTTTGGCTAGTAACCAATATGCCATCCTACCTTGACGTGTATAACTTAATAATCTACTAGTTACGTGGGTAAAATGTTGTTTGGCTAGTAACCAATATGCCATTATACCTTGACGTGTATAACTTAATAATCTACTAGTTACGTGGGTAAAATGTTGTTTGGCTAGTAACCAATATGCCATTATACCTTGACGTGTATAACTTTAATCTACTAGTTACGTGGGTAAAATGTTGTTTTGCTAGTAACCAATATGCCATTCTACCTTGACGTGTATAACTTAATAATCTACTAGTTACGTGGGTAACGTATGTAAATGTCCTGATTTTGGAATAATAGGTAGCCTATGTTACTCGTAGTCCGGAATACGAACTACAAGAATATCAAAATTAAAATTTCATCAAAATCCGTCTGACTTGGGACTTGCTACAGGCACGTGAGAAACAAGAATATCTATTTATCTACAGATAGAAGATCTATCAGAGAAGAAGTCTTATCTCCACCGTGTGAAATGACTATAGCTTTATCGCACTTTCAGAACACTGCGTGCTGGATATATGAAAATAATGCATTTTGTTCGGAACTTCGATTATATTTTATTTGCCAAGTTTTGCAAGTCGCTACATTCGTGGAGGGAATAAAATTTATATTACTTATTTGACCCTCGTAAACCGACGGGAGGACTTATAGGTTCGGAAAGCTTGTCAAATAAAATTCATATGTCCGGCGTGACAATAAATGGGATTGTCACGATTTCGAAGCTAACATTTTCGCAGTACGGTTTATCGGCTTTTACAAAACAAAGTACTCAACTTTTCATAAAACCTTAGTATTTAAGCATCTGAAATAGAATGATGACAGTTTTATTTCAACCCCCTAAGCTCAGAAACAAATAGACAGATATTTAAAGTTACACACTTTATATGTAGAGATATACATGTATACACAATATATATGTATATCTATAAATCTCTTCATCTGGCATCATCCGTGGATTTAAAACGGTTGAACAGATTTTGGTTTAGTTTGCTTTTGTTACAAATTGACTAGATCGAAAAGTGTTTTAGTTTTAATTTAGAGACACTTTCGTTTTTTTTATTGTGATTGCTAGGCTGTGTATTTACTGTCCACATATTCAGTTTTAAATAAAGTTCTAGGGATGTCGATGGTGCCTTGGAAAATGGGACGACAATTTAAGTTTCTAAATAAATTTAAATTTCATATTTTCCAGCTATTTTTCGATGTCCCACGCTTAAGTTATTGTAGCTATTATTTACTTATCATTATGGCTATTCACAGCTTTTTAAAAATCAGACATGTTTGCGTAGGTGTATTAACTTTTGATTCAAACAGTTCGCTTTGACATAATTTTAAAGGTCTCATAAAGCAGTGGAACTAAATAAGCACGGCATGTATTTACACTACATATTTCACGTCAGTTAACTTAATTTTATTACTCGTCATTATATCGCCGAGTATACATTGAGTAAATAAATATTAAATCATACACATGCCTCAGCCGCACATTGTACCTACTATAAACTTAAAATATAAAGCTGGAGGATTAAATGAAAGACGCAAGGGTGTTTTAAGTTATTTAGTATTATAATAAAAGCTGTAATTTTCTGTGAAAATTTTATGAATAGACCGAACTAATTTTAAAATGATAGTCTTGCGTCGTTTGATGACTTTTTGACTCAAGAAGAATAATTATTGTAAACGTACCTATTCCAAATCAAATCTGTCCAACGATTTATTACAGAGTTGGTAAATTAAAGGAAAAACGTGAAAAAATATTTCTAGAATATTGAATAAAAGTAATATTTAGCCGTGTTATCTAATTTTCTCTACGTAATGATAAATATCTCATATTTTCATTTCAAATTTGTCTGAATATTTATTTAAGGGATAAAAAGTTTCCCAGAAAAATACTTATAGTCTTTTAGACATGATAGAGGCTCTGTATCGAAATTATGTAAGGTCTATTCACAAAAGTGGATTATCAAAAGCTGGTGATAAAAATAAAAATTCGTATATTTTACTCAACACAGCATAAGTGGGGACTAGCACACATACATACACTACGTTTACACTGAAGCTCACATTATTATGGTCAGTGTACCTAATTGCCTCTAGCCAATATTGAATGATATTTTCCTTGAATCTTCGTGATAAAAGACACAACGTTTCTAAAGAAACGTTGCCAGTAAACACTATTACATTACAGATACCTATTTTATCTCTAACTACTAGACTTATTTCTCAGAAATAATAGCCATTCCGAGACACGTGAATGTCGGACGAGATTATCCCAGTTCTCTATGTATTGCCCCGATGGTATTCTTCAGAAAGGTGGCTATTGAATAAAACCGGAGGGGACGCCGAACAATATTTAGTTCAGTGCCAATCCCGCACACTACCGTCGCCTCTAAATGCTTTGAGGTGCACACATATCAGTTAGTTTGGCTCGAGCGTACTTGCTATAGAACTTTATTACTAAGCGACGCTATATTGGATTTCGGATTCATATCGGTGGGATAGTGTTGGAGTTTGAGTTGCAGTGAATACATTTTTTTATTAATAAGCTTTTATTAAAAAAAAATCTTTTTGCATATTCACGTCCACCAAACCACTACTACTCACCACCTATCAGATATGGTCCACCCATTGAGACGAATCAAACTTCAAACTTGACATGATTGTGTCGCATAATTACTGAGTTTCTATGGATACCTTACAGCTCCATCATCAGACCCTGGTTACCATCTAGCACCAAAGTACCTACTCGTCAAGATAAATCAAACGAGCCCATGCTCGATGGGGCTATGTCGTTTAATTACTGAGTTCCCATGACCCTCTTTCAGCTCCACCATCAGATCAAACCCAGGAAACCATCTAAAAATAAAGTACTCGCCAAGATGAATCAATAGAGCCGAAACTCGATGGGGTTGCGTTGTTTCATTACAGAATTCCTATGACCACTTTCCAGATGCATCGTTAGACCCTAGTTATGATTGAGAGACAAACTACTCGTCAATACGATTTAATAGAACCCAAACTCGATTGTTTCGTTAAAAAATATATATTAATAAATATTAGACACGGTCTCTGACCCCAACTAAGCATAGCTTGTGATATGGCTGCCAGATATTGATATATGTACTACATATACAATTTTTAAATACATACTATATAGATAAAAACTTGTGTTGTTTTTAAACTTTCGCGATTTGAACACATTATTACTATATACTACGGGACTAATCGCGCACTAAAATATATAATAATAATAGTTAAAAACTTTACTAATAACACCGAGACAGAGCTAACACTTTTGTTTTTCACATAAATGCTTGCCCTGGGTGGGAATCGAACCCACGCCTCTGACCTAAAAGTCAGGCCTACTAACCACTGAGCCACCGAGGCAGGCGTTGCGAAGTTCCTTTGGACACCTTCCAGCTTCATCATCACACGATTTACCCATGTATGCAAAATTTCAGCCCAATATTTTTTGCAAGATTTGATGACTAAATAAAAACATGTAATAAAATATCTAAAAACTTATCATTGTAGTGTAAAACTAGCAGATTACTTTGTCCGGACAGAATAATTGTACTCGTAGTACATGGCATCAAGGATTGCTTGAACTCGTTTCGGTGATATCTCGGAACATCTAAAATAATGACAATCGTAGCTTTTCTCTTTATAATGTTAATTATTAATAGAAGTGCACAGATCTGTTTTTTTATTTTAAATTGCCACATAATGCTAGTTTTATACCTTATCTTATTTAATTTCATCAAATAAAAATGTCGCATGACATCAAAACTTGGCGGTGGTGCTCTAGTTATTATAGGTTGGCTTGCTGTCAACCGAAAATAACTGCCAGTCGAAAAACAAGGCAATCAAACAATATTCGAGTAAGTTCATTCATCTATATTCCATCCGGCTCTTTTGAACTGAAAACTCCCTTAAAAACGAACTCTCGCGTTTAAATTATTATCGCGAGTGTAATGAATACGTGGATCGATGTCCTCGGCCGTTTACGCTAATTACCTACGATTTCAAATGGCTGGTTAAGTTAATTGCACAGTTTTAGGTAAATGTCATGTAAATTAGAAAGCCGTGCGTTAGGGAGCTCTTAGTTTTGCTTTCATTAAGCCCTTATAGTGAGTAAATTAAATATATGTAGCAGTTTACACTGCGTGGAGTTATAACGAAACAGATTAGCTTATATGAACGAATTTTAGAGAATTTGTTTATGATTGTAATTATTATAAAGTGAATGACAAGTCAGTTTAGCAGTTCTTAAGCGCATTGGTATGACGAAATTTCTCCATGTTGATAATACTAAAATTATGTTTAACTCAGAATCTTAGCGACTAAAGCTTTAATTGAAATAGTACAGCCTTGGCCATAAGTATTGGGCACCTTTAAAAAATCAAAATGCATGTTTACTACTTAACCAATTACTGAGTGCTCATCTTAAATGACTTACCGGAGTCATAAATAACTTCTTAGAATATCAAGCGGCTCTTTTTTAAGGTCATAAAACACCTGGTGACCGAAAAAAAAGGATTCGGTTTTCTTTCGGTCTTATCAGTCAATGTTTAGTCATTTGTGTTCTGGACTTTAACAAGTAAACAAGCTTTCATTTCTACTGATGTGATTAAATTGACACCTAGTTTTGTTAAAAATGCCAAAAAGGAGTGAAATTAGTTTAGAAGATAGATTGAAAATACAGGGTGCCTAATACTTTTGGCCAAGGCTGTATGTACAGCTAGGTAAATGCACGTATCGATCGTAGCGCACGGGTGACTCTAGTGCACTAAACCGCGGGCACGAAGGTATTATATAAGGAGAGTGTCGGCGCCGGCCGCTCTCCTATTAACGACCTGCTTCCCTAGTTTACCACTCTCCCTGCGCCAACATTCTTACCCGATCTCGCTTTGTAATCTCGCAGTCTACGGGTACGACCCGCGGGAACCAACGCACGACCAAATTAGCTCCTAACTTTTTTATTCATCCTGCACACAAGAGCTTTGTTGCCTTATACACAGCTCCAAAAAGATTTTCATCCGAACACGAGACAACGTTTGAAAAACTTCGTTATTACTCGGAAAGAAACGTCGAGCTTCAAGATTTTCATTAACAGTTACTCTTTTGATAACTTTATTTGATGTTGCGAGCTGTGTCTGTGTTAGTATTCTGAGTGTAAGGGGTCGCCTGTAGACGCTATTATAGTAACGTGTGTGGAGATACAAGACACTTAGCTCCTCACGTTACCACACAATAGCGCCAGTCTGAGTCAATATAAAAATGTTTTTATTTGCTCAGTGCCAAGAAAAGATTCGTTCAAATATAAGGAAATTTTTCAGTAAATAACTGTGTTTAACTTTGCCAAACATGAACAGAAATAAGATGACATTAAATAGCAGAAAGACTTACAAATAAGTGTGATTTGTGAAATTTGAAGCGAATATCTTTGATTGTGTTTTGTGCCTTTGACGTTACCTAAAAATCAGACAATGGTTTCATTTGAGATGCTGCTTATGATAATAAAAATACGAAACAATCAACACCTACTCAAGATCTTTCGTTGTCTGAAGAAGTCGTGTCGTGACTGCTTTGATCATTTTTGAGTTATTCTCCTTTGTCATGAAGCGTTGATAAGAATGAGAAACTTGGAGATTTGCTATGAGCGAGTTGGGAACTGGTTAGATTTATTTGTTACCGTTGTGCGTGTTTTACTTAGAGAAAACTTAGTTCAACTCGGATCGGGCACCTTTTCAGTTTTTAGTGATTAATTGCACTTTCCCTCGCTCGCCGATGATAGGCTTTAAGAATGCGGTTCGATCTTTACGTTAGTATCTGAAGTAATGTTAGTTTTATTATTTCCTTTCCTTGATTTTATACCTAAGAATGAATAATTCTTAGATGTTAGAGAAAGACTTGCTTTTGGACGGGTTTGTTACTTTCTACCAGTTATTATAATACCTAGTATGGGGAACCTAAATTACAAGAATTTCTGACATTGACAGATTATTGTTTTTGATAATTATTTTTTGCAAAAAAAAGCATGACCGCCTTCACCCGTGTACAGAATTCGCGAATATTTCGCACGGATCGATGTACCATTTTTCACATTATTGTTGATTTATCAAAAACGGCTCAGCCGATTTCGATAAAATTTAAATGGAACCAATTTCGAAGTATACTCTTTCCAATAAAAAAAGAATTATTGAAATCGGACCACTATGAAAAAATGTACGCGTCGAATTGAGTACCTCCTCCGGTGGTGGTTCGTCGGTCAAATGATAACGTTTACCTGTTTACTAGAAAAATATTTATTATCAAAGCATAGCATTCTTCGACAACAGTATTAATAATAATTAGTTGCAACTTTTAAGGCGCTGGAGAACTACGACACCGTCAGTGACTATGTATAGTGAATAAACGTAACTTATAATGATTCATAATGATGTTGTTAAAGCGGAATCACCTGAAAATAAATCTGAAAAGTGTACAGTCTTCAAACTCTGATATAAATATATATTTGAGTACTATTTCATGAACGTAGCTCTGCGCTAGGGTACTAGGTAGCCGTTTCCATCGGTTCTATCGAAAATCGAAATCGTAAAGGTATATCTAAATACCTATAGATTAGAAACCTAAAAATAGATACCAGTTCACATCCTGTATTGAGCTGACGTTGATTTTCTATTATTAACTTTAAACAAGTTTTGGCACTATCCTTGTAGTTTTATCTTAAAATATTCATAGATATAATTTTAGCCCAGTCAGAATAGTTCAGTTTTAGAACTGATGCCAAAACTGAATAGGATTAGAATTACATTAAATAGTCAAACGATCCTGGAATATTTGGTTTCACGAATAGCTTTAGTTATTCACATTTATTTGGTTCTATGAACTGACTTCTATAATTAAACCGGAAATTACCATATCAGAATTCTATTGTACCTATATCACGCAATATATATATAATTCGTCGTGTTTATGATTCTATTACATTATTTTATAACTATACGATTTTTGAAAATGTAGTTGATATAATTTCAACATATTTAAATTAAATACATTAGACACAAGATGATACGTACATATTAATAATTACGCACTAGTATACAATAAGAGGGAGGTACGAAACCCCCTACTAATTACAAGCTGGCGCGGCAGCCTAACTTCACTGCATTCGTCTATTAAAATATTAAATTCAAGCCACAATTAATTAAAACAATTTCATTTCGGACTGGCCATGTTTTCCTCGGGTTTGCGTCGTCGAGCCCGCTGTTTGTTGTCTTTGCGTTCGCGAAAATTTGTTGACCCTGTTAATTAATCGTTTAGTATGCAGACGAGCTACGTTCTATCTTAAACGAGCCCTATTTTTAAAATTTGCTTTTGGAGGAGTTTAAGTGTGAGAGGAGGGATCGAGATAAATTGTAGAAATTAAACGTAGTAAAAAGCAGGAAGTAAAACAGCCAGCAGTAAAACCTAGCTCTGGTCCGCCCCAAAGTACTACTGCTGTGTAAAAAAAATGTTTGACTAATTGCGCATCGGCTCTTACTATCAGTTAGGTCTGAGCTGTACGTTTTCGTCCACTACAGTTTTAAGTAGTGTATCTTTAGCCTTTTAATAGTCTTCTGCTGAACACAAGTTTAACCACGAAGCTAGTTTTAGATGACCATAAAAAAGTAACGCAAGTTCTGGCATCCGATGAAGGGTTTCTTGGCAGTCATAAAATAAAAATAACTACGCTTATTTCGGCAATATTTCAAAATTATTATTTAATACACCTAAAATTATTGTTTAATCCTATAAATCTTTCAAGATATTCAAAAGTTCCAGATCCAGTTGACCTAAAAGTTATTGTGCTCTCCACATTTTGCTGATGCAAGTAAATTTACAGCGAACAATTTAAATTTGCTGAAGGATTTAAAGTGAGAGGGAATGAAACTGAGACGGTTTATCATATTCGGTAGAAAGATCTGAATGACTTAATGTGGCTGAGCGGTGTGGGCGCCGAGCTGCCGAGGGTGTGAAGCCATGACGTTCTCTACGTAGACTCGTTATAGACAAACAACAACTGGCGAAAAACTGATTAACCATATTTTTAATCTTTCATAATAATAGTGTTATTTGTATGTATCGGAAGGTATTCTAATCAAGAACTGAACCTAGGTATTGATTTAGAGATCACCCAGGGTTTCCTTCGAGATGTGGTGGTATCTATTAAGGATATTCTCGGAATAGTAAATAAAGGTATTAATTTTAATCGTTCCAACGTTTTATTGCAGCTGTGTTTGTAGCGCGACTAAGCAAATTTCCAGCATTTGCCTTGTATTCGTTTTTTATGTGATAAGGTCGCTAAAGCCGCTTATAGGCTGACGGGCCTCTTGCAACTGCAACACCGAAAGTGCAGCAATGGACGTATTACCAGTGCGTTGCTTACTCTTCAAAGTCCTGTAAAAGATCATGTTCACATTTTTCTAGTCACTGAAGTGCAAAAGTATAGTTTTCTTATCGCCAAGATTAAATAATAAAAAAATAATAATAATAAAAAAATTATGTCGCATTGTGCCACAACCCTTATAGTACACTACAATAGGTAGCTAATATTAAAATAAGATCCTTCGTTCATATTTCATGCAATAATCTAATTTAATCAATAAACTACAGTATGTCACGGGCTTTATATCGCAGTTCACTTATTTTGTACGAGTCGGCCGTCGTCGCCGCGCTGACAGAAATAAACAGTAAAACTACCTCACATGCATAAAACTAAATATTTTTATACTGCTGATTTTTAGGTACTTTGGTATATTTATAGTGTTGCCGTAATTCCACGATGTTTTTATAGTTTGCTTTTTACTTTTTATTTTGGATAAGTCTGCACTTTGCGCTTTAAAACAAGAATGTACTTATGAAAAGTGTGTAATCTCAGTAAGCGAATTTTTGTAAATTCTTTAGAGATTATTAAATATTCTTAAACCAGAAGATAGATGCAGGTAAAACGTGTCTATAGTAAAATATCAGTGGTTTGGTGTGAATAGTGCGGTTCACGGGGCGTATGCCGTGTTTACTGCACATCCCGCTTAATGGAACTCCGCAGTTACCGGAACTCATTCTGTGATTAATTGCGACGTCATCTGATTACAATGGAACGTGGCCTCATAACGATGAACAATTTTTGGCCAAATTTATTTTAGGAAGTGATAGGACTTTTACAGTTTTAAATCACGGACGTGAGTATTTTTGCCGGGATTATTGTAGAGATACGCTCGGATACGTGTACTGAGATCAATTTTAAACAAAAACAAATAATTTGTTTTTGTTTGAAATTGATCTCAGCAGGAATATGATACCTTAGCTAATTTTGTATCGGAGTTTCGTTGGTATTAAGTAAATAAGTTCGTATAGGCCGGGTGGCTAGCCCTGGTGTCAGAGTTTTTAAGCCGCCTGAAGGCCTCTGACATGGCTATGTTGGTATTTATTTATATTATAGGGCGTTACCCTAGATGCAGGACATATTCTGAAATATCATTGTACTTGTCCCTCTGATGAACTTTAATCTAGAACCATTTTTTATAAATTCGCGGTTTATAAATTTTGTTGCGAGTCCATGAAATGTTTGTTCACGACAGTTAATTTATTTCCGATTTTGGGATTGATCACGTAGTAAAAGTTGGTCATAACGATGAGTACAATACTATCCTAGAATACTAGTCCGTCATATTCAAGAGATACATTCCGTTATATTACATAGAATATCTTCTATACCAATAGGGTACTGACAATATATTATTCCTTAACTTTACATACATTTTGCTGTCAAGCATTATTATTCCTTAACTTTACATGCATTTTGCTGTAGTGCACGACTCGCGCCGCCATGCGCCAGTGTGAGGTGCGCCGGGGAGTCACACGCGGGAACTTGGCCCCGGCACGCGGTATTCGCCCTAATAGCGGTCCGTCGCTGCCGGAATTCATTCCGTGATTAATAGCAATCTTATCAGATTCCAACACTATACATTTAACAGGCCGATCGCTTACGGACTTAATCGCCGGCCCGCGCCCTAAAAGGTGCGAATTAATTACGCAGATAGCTGCTACAATCCGATACATTAATTTGTACCTAATTGATTATTTGTTCCGATCTCTTCGATTAAAATCTGTAAACATTATTGAAAGCTTTTGCCCGTAAAGCTGTCGGCTGTTACGTTAATTCACTGACGCCTAATTGGTTTTCGAAGGAATAAGTGACTTCACTATTCACTATTGATGAAAATTAATTGTTTATTGACAGCGTTTGGTTTTAGTTTAGAGCGAGAGATATACAAAATATTAATTAATTTATCGTCAATCCATAATGGATTAATTAGCTTACTCTAATCGTATTACATCAAATATTAACATATATTACACAAAACATATTAATCACTATCTATAATAATAATATGTAAACTGATCTACGTCTTTACCACGCTATTAAATAATAATAGACATTTTCGACAATGAAACTGTAATTTAAAAGAAACTTCGAATACTTATTCGCCACTTGGCAAGCTACATCAGAAAATAATGAGAATACTCCTTTGGTCTATTTTGGCGTACGAATTATGTTTCGTAACCTATATTGCTCTTGAATTTAGCGATGAAGGTATACTCAAATATGACTCTTGGTGGATGTATTGAAATATGACTTTTCATTTTATATTTGGCTTGCGGAGAAGTATGAGAGTTTTGGAAGAACCGTTGGCGGGGCAAACGAAGGGGCGGGTTCGCCGCGCCGGCAGTTCAACTTGGGCTCCCCGACGGCCGCCCGCCCACAGCCGCGCTCCGTCTCTACCCCTCCCTCCTCTATAATAATTCGCACAATCGTATCCCGACGCCATGTGCAATGTGACAAATTAAAATGAATAATTACCCTGTTTGTGCAACAAAATTTGTGTGTGAATGTGATATTAACTTCCGCTGAAAGAGTGCGCCATGCGGTGAGGCGCCCGGTGCAATACTCGGATATGGTGGACCCCCTGAAAATATTTTGGGTTTTAACTAATAGCACATATTTGGGTAAGACAAATATGTTTAATATCACGTTGTTATATTTTATTATGAAGGGATAAATTTCCAAGAAAAGGGTTTCCGTTAATCTTATTTACTATCTTTTAGTTTGGCATCGTAGGTCGGCGGTTTACGACTGATTTTATTGTCGTTCTACATTCGAAATATTCAGATCGTATCTTATTCTGAATACTAAAGTTTGAGCAATAATAATATTGCTATTTTCCATAGGCTGCTTATTATTCTATGAAACGCTAGCTATCGACGTACAAAACGAAATCGAAAGTTTAAATCACGCCAATAACATTCATAAATACTAATTTATAAGTAAAATACCACAAATAAAATAATAAAGAAACACTTACGAGTATGACGTGGATTATATGTAATCTTTTTATCAGAAACATTATACTTATAACTAACTAGCTACCGAAAGAAAAGAAAAAGCTAGGCCTTATCCTCTGTCATAAAATTTGTTCATCTAATACAAAATCCAGCTTCGAAAAATGTCTGTTTCATAGTTTAAGATTTTATTAAAAATCAGTAAATGAGTATGTGCTGTTTCGCTTTTATAAAATTAATAGATTCCTGTATGATCGCGATCAAAACCGCGGGCCGCACCTATTACTTTTTATGCTCTCATCCAATCGGCTCTTATTTGCTTTGCTTCAAAGATGCTTACCGAAGACGAAAAAAGGATAAAGGCCAGAAAGAACTGTGTAATCGCTTTTTATCTTTTGGATTACAAACACTTTAATTTATAAAAGATAAGACGTTCCCAGTAACAAACCTAAGTAGGTACATTTTGTAAGGAACTTAAGATTGAATCTATTTTCTTGCTCCTACCTAACAAAAGTTTTAAAAAGTTCCTAAAATTATATCAAAATAGGGAAAGTTGAGACATCGAATATTTTTCAACTTCTGGTTAATTATGGTGTCCTAATTGTTTTAGGTAAATATCCGCTTGGCAGCCATTCTTTTGAAGGCTTTCAGTCATTAAGCCTATTGTCAGCATTATATTTTGCACCACAGAGTTAATATTTACAGAGGGCGGTCTGTACTTATGATTCGTGTATTATGAGAGTCAGAACAATAGCTGAAAATCCTCCTGCCTGACACAGCAATAATTTGTTTGTCGAAAAAGTACCAAATCTGGAAAACATAAAGATCTCTTCACATACAAACAAGTCGCAGAAAATTGAAAATAACTGAAATCGCAATAAAACTCAAATACGCTGTTTAGTATTCGATAGATAGGTCTTTATTCAAAACCATTGTGGAATAAAAACATATTAAGAACCAATCAATGAATTAAACACTTAAGCCACTGTCATATGCAAGCTACGAGTATGTGCCAAGAATTTCAAGCTATGTGAACGTGTGATCGTGTAGCGTGATTATGGAGTTTCATATAGGTATTATATCGGTCAGTGCGACGCTAATAGCGTATCTCTCTAGAGATAACTACTTCGCACTCGTTTGTGCTATTATATAGTACAGAAATGTATAATAAACATCAAGCTCCACCGGCCTCTGGTTTAGGCAGCACCTAATAAGGAAAAAGAGTATTCAAGATTTATTTGGAAAATTATTAGCTACGGGGCACCCTACTCAACTTTGTTATTACGCAAAAACATCTCAAAATATAATTCTAATGGTTTGAATTAAATAATTTAAGAGTGTAGGCGGTGGTGGCGGCGGCGGCGGTGTAGGTACGCCGGCAACTTTTCTAAGTAAAATGTGGTTCGGGTTTGCAACTGAGGTTTGCCCTGACAAGGGTATTCAGAGCTTTAATTAACTTTTTCATTTTAAACTTTTCTCTGTTTGTCACTTTTTTGTTTGTTTGTTTAATTACACAATTTACGCGAAACCTTTCATGTAAACAGGTTTCAGTTACATAGAAAATAACCCACTTGTTACTAGCGTTTGATATACGGATCAATGAACAATAAAAAATATTTAACAAAACGTGGATAGTTTCAAATTTCTTTGTTTATTGTTTGTGATAGCTGGATGATCCCTTTGTCGAATAGACGTGGTTTATTCTAGTTTGAGTTGCACGTGTAAAATTTATAAGTGTTGATAAATCGTGTTTATTTGTCATGAGTGTTTCGAGGTAATTAGATAATATTTATTGTATTTATATTGGGTAATTGTTGTAAATATATTAATATTTATAGTATTATCTTTAATATAAGTTTATATGTTTATTAATTCTCTAACAATTTATGTCACTTATTTGTCTATAAAGTTGATGTTCCGTATATCAAACGATAGTAATATGTATTGCTATATAGCAGTTGTACCGTAAATATAATAATTATAATATATTTTTAGAAGTTTAAACAGGTAACAAAATACAAATTACTCTTTAAATAAATAAAATATTTATTTTATATTTTAGGAACACCACTTTACGTAAGTAGGTATGTAGTAAGTACTTCAAAATAATTTACTCAGCATGTGTGTGATAGGTTTCGAAACAAACTTTGGGGTGTAAAGAGACTTTACATTTTACACAAAAAAAGAGCATTTTTATGGCACACATAACATCGCAACTGTTCCGTTCTGTACTTAATTTTAAATTACCATCATAGCGTGAAGTTTCTTGAAAATTATTTGATGTCCTCCTGGCCTGCCTGGCTTTCAAGCTGTACCTGTACCGTAAGATTCTAATGAAGATGTAGCGATGCTTCTTCGGAATCCGAGGTTGTCATACTCCGAGGTTGATCAATTTGGATGTATCTATTTTGTTGTTGGGAAAGTTTTCTAGTTTTTACTAGTCTTACCTACATGAGAGGCGTAAATAGATCTGACCAAAACATTGGCTTATATCATACGTCCATTCGTGGCAAGAAATGGTACTTTTCCATTGCTAATCAAGTATAGAACGGAACAGTTGCAATATGCTGTGTGCAATAAAAATGATATATATTATTTTTTGTAAAACGTAATGTTTCGTTACACCGAAAAGTTTTCTTGGAAACCTATCACACACAAGCTGAGTAAATTATTTTCAGGTACTTAATACTTACATACCTAAGTAATTGGTGTTCCTAAAAAAAATAAACAATCATTTTTTTATTTATAGAGTAATTTGTATTTTATTACCTACCTAAACAGCTAAAATATATATTTTTAATGTTTACGGTACATCTGCTTTATAGCAGTACATATTACTAGCGTTCCGTATATCAAACACCATTTTCCAGCTTTTCCGTAACACCTACAATTTTTTATTTATTTTTCCTCCTATAGTAAGCCTATAATTAGACCGAATACAAAAAATCAGAACGATCCTCCGAAAAAAGGGATATCCGTAACAACTGGGATAAGCAAGACATTTTGTAACGTTACACGTTTGTCTGATCTTTGCGGTGCGACGCTACTGGCGACTTATCAGATACATTAGACCTAGTTTTTGGCGTCCGAAAAGTACAAGGCTTGACCTTTCAATTCTTTGTAATAAGGGTACTTTCACTTGTATCGAATTACCTCTAGGGTTTTCTTATTATGACATCCCAATAACCTGGCTTGTTAGTTTCGGCCGCAAATATTGTTTGTTATTTGAAATGAGTTTTATCTCTATTTTTTTAGTTTATATGGTAACACGTGTTTTACATGCTCGCGTATGATTTGCATTTACGGTAATTGTAACGGTAAATTTTTTTCCAATATCATAACTTGTTCATAGATATAACTCCAGTTTACATTTAATTTCAAGCTGAAATTGGCTTATAAAATATCATTTCATGGAAAGCCCGCGAAGTTAAAAATAACGCGGGCGCGTTGCACGGCCGCGATAAGATGGACCATAATCCCATTGATTTTGTTATGCATTATCGGCTATTTAACTTGGCTACCTTAAATAGGTATTTCATTACCTATTTATAAAGTAAACATGGGAAAAATAAATAGAGTGAACTTTGAAATTTCTTTTCAGAGAGTTTCAGATCTTGGCAGTGTATAGGAAAGTTCCTGATATGTTTGTGCCGGAATGTGCCTAACGTACGTACTTGTTGCCGTCAGAACTTCACAAATTCTAACTTTTGACATGCATAAACTCAATCTACAGGTCGGTAAACATGAAGTAAACGAGAACACATAAATTATACGTTTATTATATTCTTTGATACTCACTTTTCACCAGCATTAGGTTCGCGAGGTTGTTACCTAATGGGCCGCATGTTTAATTAAAATCTTTTGAGAACTTTACGTAGGTACCTACTACGCACCCTTTCCAAGATCTGATTAATTTTGTACGGATTTAAGTTAAAGAGATGACAGCCTTGATAATTCGCCCACCGCTGTTGAATTTGATTGTATAAATGAGATGTAGTATGCCATCATACTTATTACAAACACAAAAGTTTAAAAACCTGTCTAAAACTGTAGTCTGAAATCCGACTTTTTTCTGGCACTCACATTAAAAGTTTTCTCACTCTGTCTTAGGTGAGTTAAAAGTTCATATATGCGTAAAATCAGATGTGCCTGTGAAGAAAGAGTAGTCGCCAGGTGTTTATTTTTTTTAGATGATTTAATGTGGTTTAAATTTCTACTCATTATCAATACAACCGAATGCATCAAGTACAATATGAATAAGTACATAGACCATCCAACTTCAAGCACGAAAAAGGTTCATTAACGCTCGCGTGCAAAACGGCATGGTATTTGATAGTTGATTATAAATGCAAAGACTTCTTTCTAATTCTAATGGATTAAATTAAAGTCTCTGTAAAGATTTTAAAACAAGCAGCTCGTTGGCCGATGGCCATATCATAAATAATTCAGATAGGTATTTATCGCACTCACGAAGCATTAGTCAAACTCATCTCGGGCGATTCTTCATAAGTTTCTTTCGCGAACATTTTCATTCCTTCTCCATTCTAGTCACGAAGCATAGGTACAAGTTGGCTGTTCCGGGCAAGAACGAGATAACGCGGACCGTGTAACTGCTTGAAGTATAGAAGAGATTCAATTTCAGCAAGTGGTTCTACTGAATTCGAGGCAGATTTATTTTGCTGTGGAAAAATTGGTGGAATGCAAGTGCAGTTGCAGCCGGACGGAGGACTGGTTACTGGTTAGCCTGAATCCACTCCAGATGGGAATATAATTTAATTCGACCGGGCGAGTCGCAGAGAGCGCAGTCGCTGACGAAGATATGTAGCTGCTGATCGCTACCGATTGCGGTATTGGATTGTTGTTCTCTTTTGATTAATTGTTGGTTCTTTTAGTCACTGATATCAATATGAGATAAAAATACCATCCCTTTTAGCTCGTTTAATTACTAACCAGCTAACCAGGGCATTTTAGCTCGGCGATTGTAAAAGTATACCTAAGTTTCATATCTCTTTCGTTTATTTTTAGGTTTACGTATCTCAAATGAAAAAAAACGGAACCCTTATCTCGCGACTCTTTATCTCGCGAACGCGTAAAGATACCAAGTTGAAATTTAAACTGTATACGTATATCTATGGTCTCTTGCAGTTGTGTAAAAGAAAAACTTCTCAGTTATCGTTTAAAAAAGTTAGGGCCGTTTATGTCGTAAAAAAACCGCATATTTCGACACTCACAAAAATCAAAACCTACAGGGTACTTCCCGTTGACATAGAACTATGAAATTTGGCGAGAAGTATTGTCTCAGAGTACACACATAGGAATAAATCTGAAAACTGTATATTTTTATTTAAATCACAAAAAAATATGGCCACAAAATTCACATATTATGGGTTCAAAATTCAAAGTGAGTAAATCGTATCATGTAAGGTATCAAATAAAAGAACTTCATTAGCACATGCTAAAACAAGTTTTTATTTATTTTAACAATGTGTAATTTTCGATGTATGACTAGAATGGTTATGCCTAGTATAGAGATTATAACAACTTCCCAATTTTGTGAAATTTTCTGGATTTGTATGGAACCCCCGGGGTGTGAGCCTGACTTGCACTTGTCCGATTTTTTTATTTAACGTCGGTCTTGTCCATGTTCAAATTATCATCATTATCCCGTGCCCGCCCCCTGCTGAGACTATTTAAGCTTCTTTTGCTAATCTACCTATCCTGTCCTAATCTTGTCCAGTTTTATGATAATATGAAACCGTAAAACGCAAAAAATATAACTAGGTACTATATTTCGAACATACATAAATCTTATGAAACACATAGTTGTTATGTATTCATATCGTTATTAGATAATGGTTTTCAAACTGGTATTCATTGGCATCATCCGACAGCTACGACTGAAACCTGCTTTTGTAATATTGCAAATATCAAAATATCGAGATTTGTTGTCACGAACACAGCGGGTCGAGGGCAGCCGCGGCCACGCGAGGGCGAGTGCTGCAAATGTAATCGACACAATCCCCACACAATCAGCCAATCCACAACCAAGCTAACCCACTTATACTAATGCGTCCCATTGAAAACGGCCGCGCTTCACTTTCTGCTAACGAGCGTTTTATTTGTTAAAGCGTGCCTACCAAACAGTTTAACCTTTACATTACCATTCCAGGCAGGCGCTCTATCAGCACTTTTTCCTACCTCCGATCAATCGCATTCAATACAATTTAATTTGTGCGCTCAGTTTTATTTAAAGTGCCGCAAAAAAAAAACAAGCAACACAAATTGTTTCTCAATTTAGTGTTCAAATAGAGTAAACAAAACCTGTGCAATATAAACATTTTTCTACCCCAAGATAATAAAATTAAAAATCACACAAAGCGGTGCAGCGTTTCGTTTGTTTGCGGTCATCGGTCACGTCGCTCCTCTTTTGTGTCGTTTGAAAGACTGATAAATTGCGTCACGGATATTACAAAAAAATATCAAAAATATATCTAGGCTAAAAAATACGGTAAACTTTTATGGGGAAATAAAACTATTTCGCATTTTACTGCCCAGCCTGCTGCGGTATTAAAACGCTTAGAATATTGTGTTGTGCCCAAACTAGAGTATGAATTAAACCGCGCATGTATACCTCACCTGCAAACACTTTGACAGGATGAAAAGAGCGAAGGATATTGGCAATATACTCGATATTGCGGCATGTTACATACCACACTTATCATCACGGACAATGATACCTTCGAATATATCATAGCCAATCGCACGGCTCATAGATTTCCTCTCACCCCATCGTATTTTTTGAGGTTTTCATATGCGACTCGTATTTGGAGGAAAAAACTGCTTGCTTGGTTTCTTTCGGCAATGTTTTACCTTGAAATACTGAGGTAAGATGAAAAAGTTACATATTACGTCTCTACATATCCATAAAATCGCGATATTATTTTCCTCGTGACGCAATAACTATAAAAACGAATTGCTGCCGCCTAAACCTATTATCGTCAGAACAAATTACTGCAACGGTCTCCCTCGCAATTAATTCGTATAAATGCGCTAATAACTGCAATCTAGTGAATCATCATTATGGAAGCGTGTCAAGTGTCCGTCGTAGGCACGCGCTTACACTATGAGACTCTTTTTACAGCCTCTCTAGCGGG
Organism: Hypomecis punctinalis; assembly: GCA_949316475.1. NCBI lineage: Eukaryota > Metazoa > Arthropoda > Insecta > Lepidoptera > Geometridae > Hypomecis > Hypomecis punctinalis. The sequence continues at coordinate 12,436,806 of OX438799.1, forward strand.
CCGACGCGACCGCCGAGTAGCCGGCTTTCTCCGTCCGAGTAGTTTATTTTATCCGCCAATTCAATTATTTACGTCCATCCACGACATTCCAGGTAATCTAATACAACCTCCAAGCAGTAGTACTCAACTCATGTGATTTCTCTAACATACATAATTGGATTTAACAGTTTCCTTGAACTTGGTTGGTCGGGCTAAACTTGGTCCTGCGAGGTGGATATCCAGCGGCGAATTATTTCCGCTTCGGTAAACTCTCCTCCGCAAATTAATTAGCATAATCACATTGTTTATTATTGGGTTGGATGGCGGCATAAAATATGATGTGTTTTTATCAATTTATATAGCTGTGGAAGGCTGTGAGAGTGTGTGTTTTTGTGACGAGATTGTATAAAAAATTAAATGACGGGCCATAGATAGGTAGATGTAGTTTGTACAGCTAAATATATTTCTATGAGTGTAGCATGATGAACTAAAGCTGGACAGGGCTCTCAAATCTAGCTAACGGCCACTGATCGGCAGGTTAAAAATATAATAATGACTTCATAATGATGCCATCACAAGAGATCCTCCGTACGTACAGTACAGTATAAGTAACATTACATAGGTATTTATTGAAAAAGCCCGCAAAGGTCCTTTCTGCTGTCAACAATAAATTGAAGAGGCCGACATCCATAACTGCTTGGGTTCGGGACATCAATTCGTATTGCCTGAAATTTCGCCCCCGGGACGTGTTAGGGGTTCCGTAGCCTGCCAACTTGTAACACCCGCATTACTTTTTTGAAATCGACAAGAGGATTGCAAAGGCATTAACACTTCGCGTTTGCTTTGTTTCCGTGTAAATCGGACTGAATTTCAGTCCATCACAAACATTGTTGGCGCTTATACCTAAAGCTGAAGCAAATTGCGACCTTATTAAAAATCAGGTTAATTAATACGTATCAGTAAACTTTGAACTGTTAAACATATAAATTAGGTTATTATAGAGATATCAAACTGTACATAATTTTAAAAAGTAAAATGATCATAAGTTTTACTACTGTTTTAAAAAGATGTAGTTGAAATATACAATAATTATTTTTTGCAAAAAATAGCATGACCGACTTCACCCGTGTACAGAATCATTACATAGTATAAAATAAAGTCGCTTTCCGCTGTCTGTCCCCATTTATGCTTATATCTTTAAAACTACGCCACGGATTTTGATGCAGTTTGTTTTAATAGATAGAGTAATTCAAGAAAATCGTTTATATGTATAAAACACCTGTGCGAAGCCGGGGCGCATCGCTAGAACGCAAATATTATGCACGGATCGATGTAAAATTTTTCACATTATTGTTGATGTATCAAAAATGGCTCAGCCAATTTCGATAAAATTTAAATGGTACCAATTTCGAAGTATAATCTTTCCAATAAAAAAATAATTATTGAAATCGGACTACTATGAAAAAAGTTACGCGTGGTTATACATAAAAAAAAAACGCGTCGAATCGTATACCTCCTCCGGTGGTTCGTCGGTCAAAAAGTAGTCGGTCCGGTAATCGTTGAGAAAACGTCACTTGGAGTTTTCTTTTCTCGGCTTTGTTCATATTCTTGCCTCATCTGAATATTATTCGATTGCGTGCCGAGTGTAAGGTACATCTGAGGAAATTGTTTTTTCTCCAACAAAGAAATGTCGAATCTCTGCTTCCGCTCTGGGATTGTGACGTTTAAAAATATTTCCATATTTCTGGGCTCCTTTCTTATGACTTTTCTTGTAGATCTTCCGTTTATTTAAAGAAACGCTATGCTAAATAGAAGCTCAAGGAATTCCCGACTGATACAAAACACCGGTCGTGCACAACAGACGTTAGTTATATCATATATTTGCTAATTAGTAATTTTACAAAATACATTACAACAAAACATTTAGAAAAGGTCTAGAACTCAACGGTAAATTGATTAATTTATTTTATATGTGGTGGGTCTATTTGAGACATGTAACCACCTAAGTATAACTTCTACGATAAAGAGTAAGCTAGTGTTTTAAGACCCCCTGTATTAATAGTTTTCTATTTATATGTAAATTATAGTGCCTTTAATACTTCCAACGGAAATGGAATGTTGTGAGAGAAAAGCTACTTAGCGTTGGTAGAATCAACATTAGTGATAAAATAAGCTGTATCAGCCTTTAACATATATTAGATCTACTTTAGCTGTGGTGGTCGCTTGCCCTACAAATGTACGGCGTAGGTTTAGACCCGGCCTTGTAATATAGTTCTTCTTCAGATTTTGTGTACAGATTCATAGACCACTGACTTTTTGGTCACAGGTAAGGCCTGTGCTTACGTCCGTAAAAAAGAACCCATGAAGTAAGTAAATGCACAACCCTTATCAAACCAAGCCCATCCAGAGTGGTGGATGTGGCTCAATCGCCTTATGTCCAGTCCAATAGGGTACTTATGGTGGTACAGTACAGACATACTTTATTAGTGGTATAAATCTAGATGGTAGATATGTAGACTATTCACAGGCCATGAGCAGTAAGAAAACATCTTGTATTGTAGCTACGCACTTCGTACACTGATGTCGTGGCACGTTGGGAAATGACCGCAATCATACATACATATACGAGCGCACTCCTCAGGGAAATCAAGATACAATTTCCGATATTCATCTAATACTTATGTTTGTACAACATCACGTGTATCTTTTTATTATTCCCTTTCATATTCTGGTACATCCAACGCTTACCTACGAAAGTGTAGTTTGAATATGTTCTATTGTATATTGTAACTTCTAAAAATGAGGATGTTCTAAATTGGTTTGTAAGATTTTTTGTTCTGTATGTTAGCTCATTTCTCTTTTGTTTTATGAACTGAATCCCGAATTTTTTTCTGCAAGCTGTGGAAGAACTACCTAATTAAGTTTGGCTCCTTCTAAAATACCCTGGCGTCACCTCAATGCAGATTCAATCATTATAATATTTATTAATAATTTAAAAATATAATAGTCCAAAATGCTGGCCTAATGCGAGTGGGGATTCAAAGAAAAAACATCTAGAACTGTCGGACGCTCAGTTCTTAACAATATTTTCCATCGTCCTCTTAGTAACTAGTGTAAACGATCAACAATAAGTATGCATTTATCTTTGTAAATAAAGGTTACTTCGTAACCTTATTGGAACCCAAACGGATTAAAATCCAATCAGCTTCCAAGTAGGCCACTGTAAAACTATTGTATATAGCAATAGAGTTCTCTAACATTAATCGTGTTTAAAGACAGACAAATTGTTGGGCACACCTCGTCAATCAATCCAATTAAGGAATTTTACACAGGACCATTAAAACTTTGCTGACCCGTTTCGGAAGTTGTAAAGAGCTAAACGGCGTACCATGCTTGTAGCGGGCACGAGTGGCTCAATATCCCGCCCGATATTTAACTATCGGGGTATAAAAACTGGCCGGGAGCGAGTCGAACTCGCATACAAAGTGTTCCGTACAATTGTAGCCCCTTAATTCAGCTACCGGATACGAAACTGAATCGGAACGTTTGTGAACCTTATATGTATTTAAGCTCCACTGAAGCTGTCATTAAACGTTCCAGTTCATATGGACGTAAAAGCGTGTGGTGTTTTGACGTTTCTCAAGGCAGGGAAATCGAATAAGACTCAGTAAATTCGGATATTAATAATGACTCTACAACGGCTCTAAAACACCGAAAAAAGGATTCGTTTTGATTCTGATATTATATATAATATCCATCTACACAGTATACGGTTTAAATATTTAACTTCGTTTAGTAAAAATACTGAAGTGGCTCTCTTGTAAACTCTTTCTCTTTCATGTTTCCCCCCCTCAATCTCTCTCGTTTAGCATTTCGATTTTAAAATGAGAACTTCTTTAGTGGCGTTGTGCACTTTTTGGGTAAAGTACGAAAATGTTAAACTCACGTAAGGGCGTACGCTGATCGAAAATTCGTAAGACGGGTTTTGATTTCTGCCGGCACTCCCGAAGTGTTTCACTGTTGTTTTTTATTACTTGTTATGATTGTTGTTATATTCGTACGGTACGGCTACGGTAATGCACCATTCGTGATGATTTCTGGTTTCTCTATTACAGTAATTGAAAGATAACAACTCTGTGACAGACGAACGCACAAACGGACAGCGGAGTCTTAAATCGGTTCCGTTCACTCTTCAGGGCACGGAACCCGAAAAACGCGGCAACAGCAGCTATTGAGATTCGTTTGTATTGTTTGCTCTCAAATTACTGCGTCATAAAAAGCGAAAAGTATCCGAGTTTTACAACATCCTCCAAATCGGTAAAGCATCTACGACGTATAAAATATTACATATAGTTTTCCGTCACGTGCAAAATTGCAAACCTGTAACATTCGTGTTTTATTGTTTCCGAAACCATTATTGCGACACACACCGTTAAACGCAAAAACGAAATGTTGGGGCCGAAAGCCGAAAAATTCCGGCGCTTCGTTCCGAGTACGCGCGTACTCGAACTAATAATTGAAACTGGATCGATTGCAGTAATGAATGGTTGCATCGGCTGCTGTTCACGCATCCGACAAGTAGCTTCGAACTGAATTGCTTTAATCATAGAGCATGTATGTACAGAGCCAACATTTGCGTAGGATAAGAACAAATTGTTCAAAAGCAGTGGTCGTCAAACCGCGGCTGTGTTTGGTGCGGCCCGCGGTAGAGGTGGAAGTCATGTGTACTTACTATTATCATTTTTTGAAACTATTAGAAAAGCGAATATCATAGCGTAGCATAGCTTCACAAGCGTGTAATTAAAATATGAACAGTGTTTATACTGGCTTCCAAATTACTTACTAAAAATAGCCAACAAACATTCACGCTCTGCACTTGCACATATAAGTAGTAACGTGGTCGGCTTCGTTCATGCCTCCCTACGGTCACTGTCGCATACAGCGTACTATTGTAGTGTGGTTAGTCTGCTTTCCTCATATTTGTATTGAAATTACTAAAAAGCCAAAAAATGTTGGCGCTCGCGCATAATATCAGTGTGTTGGTCTGCTATGCACATGTCTATTTTAAAAATACTGAAAAAAAAAAATACAAAAAAAATTGGCACTCGCTTCGCTCGCGCATGTGTTTTTTTTACCTTGGCATGTTCTGTAGGCAGCGCGATAACGCCCGCCTTGTTTTAGGTTATCGGCTACTATGTCATAACCAAGTTCATCAGTGTGCGGCCCGCAGTGATACTTCACACTGTCCTATGTGGCCCTCGACTAGAAAAGTGTGACGACCACTGGGATAGAGTCTATCGGATATCATCAACATTAGCCAGTAGATATCGGCCTGTTGCAAGATATGTGCAATTTTTCTTTGTCTCGGGCTAATCTCATCCACGCATGACCTGCAATGAGACTGGTGACGTCGACCAATGGGCAAGTGGTCAGTCTATGGAACTTTTGACGGCTATTGTAAGCAACTGTTAAGGATCTGTTCCATAGTAACAGTTAGTAAATATCTGACACCTGTATGACAATAGTAAATCATTTATTTTATTATATTAAATAGGTTCAATTCGGTTGCATGTTCATTTGATTACCCAGAATATAAACAAAGTCGGCGCTGTCTCTTTCTTAAGGTTTTCTGTAACGCTTAACTCGAAGCTAGTGGCTTATCTTTGTGTATATCTATGGACAAACAGAATCGCTTTAACTATCGAACCGAATGTCCGTAAAGAGTTATTGGTGCGTGAAATTATTTGTGTAGGTATATTATTGTTATTCCCCGTTTACCATGAACTACAGTAAACGTTTTAGTAAGATTTATTAAGGCAACATTACTTAGGTTAAGCAATTAGTAGACCAAGATTAATTAAAACCTTACATGTAATGTAGTGGGTACTACAATAAATTTTATCTGAATTTCATGTTCGCTGTATAGTTAATAAGTAGCTTAAACCAATTTTAAAATGTGGTGGTATCCGCTATCAAATTGATATTAAAAGCTTAAACTGATTCATATTAAAACCACAAGCCTACTGACATACATTAAATTTTCACGTCTAATAAGTGTGTAAGTAATTTATCACTTATTTATAATCTTAAAATATCGTGTATGTTACCAGTAATTAGAATACGTTTAGATGAATTTTGTGTATCGTCTGAAATCGGAGTTAGCTCTCGATATGTTTAATGATGATCTTTTTCCGTATTAAAGCGTCGGTTTTGAATGGCATTTTCAGAAAAGGAACAATCCCCATTTATCTTGTGAAGTAGTTCGGGAGATCAGATAAGACGATCGCATTGGACGTTGGGTTTTAACGGATTTCTGTACGAGGCGTGAAGTCGTGAGACTTCCGATTTATCGAACTGCTGCAGATACGTCGTATGAAAACCAATATACAGCTATTGTCATCTTTTGGCTTTAAAAGTACGGGTCAAGTCGAATTCGGCGTTCGCGTTCAAACTTTAACAATAAGCTTCATTTGTTTGACCAATGAAGCCCGTTGTTAAAGTACATACTATTTTAAAGAATCTGCTGCAAACTTTGTTACACTTTGCACTTTTAATGTAACTAAAAAGTCCATATTTTATTTATTTAGGCTTCACATCGATAACTGCATTAACATTTACAATATATAACTTAACTTACAACATAGAACTAAGTTAAATGCGTCATCTTTTGAAGAAAGCGCCGCATGTAATTACTACTTCTTATAAAACAGTATGAACACATAAAAACACTTAAAAAAATCAAATTTAAAATACAATTATAAATCAGTGCGATGAGAAGAGGGGTTGACCATTTCGGTCATGATTAAGTTTAAATTAATTTTAAACTTCATTAATGAATCTCCGAAGATATCGAACTGGTTGTGATTCTGGAATTTATTTAAAAGTCTACTTATTCTAGGCACATGAGAATTGGCACTTAGCACAGTTCTACAAAACACTGGGGAATATGTGAAGTAACTTAGGTTCACGTCTTTTTTGCACTCTGCCTACCGTAGCACCACTCTTTTGCATTCACATCAGTCTTTGTTAGAACTGCCAAACAATATCCTGTCTCACATTGTTTCAAGCAATGCACAAGGAAATTTAACAACATACCTCAGGATGACAAGCATTGTGTATAGTTTCACGGGGTTTTAAACTATTAGGACGCCAAAGTTCTGAGTAGTAATAACCTGTTATAAGCAAGGAGTCGATTACGAGTAGGCTTAGGCGAGATAACGGCTTATCTCACTACTATGTTACATTAACTACAAACCTAAACATAGGTATGACTACTAATTTAGGTGAGTTTGATGTACAATATGTATATTCTGTATATGCTATTCCTAATTACCTACTAATAAAATTTACACGAATTTTTCGCATTTAGAAGTAGCTCTTCACTTTGAATATAAATGCAAATCTTATAACGTCTCGGTCATTAAAATCGATGAATCCGCTTAAATAATACTAATTTCTTATGTACTAAAAGTATTTCGTGTATTCTGTGGCTAACCTAACTAAACCTAGCCCCCTCTCTACCTCATTGCTGCAGTATTATTATATCTTCTTTGCTGCTCTGATAGGTTAGTACAAACGTACATAACAATGTTAGTGTAGGGTTTATCTTTTATACATATAAAGGCGCGTATTGATTAGCATACACGCGTTCAACTCAACTTTTGCTTGACTTAAAGTTGACAAATGACTGCCTAAAATAACATGTAAAATAACATATCTGCATTATTTCTGGTGCTTGGCCCTCGACCTTCCCCGGCGGAGCGCCGAGGCACGTACCGACACTCTGCACCTCTTGATAAAGAATTTCATTATCAAGCACGCAGCTTGTATTATGAATGTTCCTGATAATAAGGTCTCGCCTCATTTCTGCTTCGTAATTAAACGAATAGGTACTTAAGTTTTTATGGAAACGCGGAATTGTTTCTGTCAGAGTGCTCTTGATGCTTGGCTGTTAATTTTTTGCTGGTTAACGTTATGTGGTCTCTTTAATGACATTTAATAAAACAGGTTTACAATAACGGAAATAGCTTCAGCTGTTTTTAAAATCGTAAGTGCTTATGAAATCTTAAAATAGGCTAGTTGATGTCCTCTTGTAACAGCTAACCATAAACAGAACCGATTAACGAAAACAAAAATAAAATCAAATTAGAAAAAAACGAAGTGTGAGTCAGGCTTGCACATCGAGAGTTCCGAAGAAACACGTTGTTAAAATAATTAAAAACCTGTTTTAGCATGTGCTAATGAAGTTCTTTTATATGATACCGTACATGATACGATTTACTCACTTTGAATTTTGAACCCATATTTTGTGAATTTTGAGGCCCTATTTTTTTGTGATTTAACTAAAAATTTACAGTTTTCAGATTCATTCCTATATGTGTACTCTAAGACAATGCTCTTCGCCTAATTTCATAGTTCTATATCAACGGGAAGTACCCGGTAGGTTTTGATTTTTGTGAGCGTTGAAATATGCGTTTTTACGACATTAACGGCTCTAACTTTTTTATACGGTAACTGAGAAGCTTTTCTTTTACACAACTACAAGAATTCATAGGTTTACGTATATAGTTTAAATTTCAACTCGATATCTTTACGCGTTCCCGAGATAAAGAGTCTTGACATACACACAGACGGACAGACGGACAACAAAGTGATCCTATAAGGGTTCCGTTTTTTCCTTTTGAGGTACGGAACCCTAAAAAAGAACACAAGCATATTTATCTTCTTGCTAGATAAAGAGCGCACTATAGCAGATTATGACGGCCCGTAAGAGTCATACATTTGCCATACTATGTTATGCTTTGTGGGAAAGGGACAAAGTATCCCGTCTTAATCTCTACCAAAATCTTTACAAACTTATATCTCTGAACTGGATTAGCCAATTTTAATTATTTTTTCAGTTTACGAATCATAATTAAATGCAGAATCTACCAATCTTAATACTTTTAATTAATTCAATCCATTTATTTCTCAAATATAGGTACAGCAGTGTACACTTATGAAAGATAATATTTACAAAAAAATAATCAAATAAATTACATAAAACATAGAAATTTTAAATTATACAATAACAAAACAATGATATTCAATCAATTGAAAAATCATAGTAAGTATAGTAATACTACCAGTAAACTACCCCATTAATATACATATGTTTTACATTTTGCAAACAATTACTATTTAGACACTCGTTGTTTGTCTTGGAAAATAACAAAAATGGGAAAATTTTGGATAAATGGTTGACTTAGCAAAAACAAATCGGAAGAAGCCTTAAGTGTACCTGTTAACACTTTGTAGAAGAGCTCTCCGAAGTTTTCAATATTCGATGAAAATTATAATATCTTGTTAAAGTTATTAAGTCCTCTCTAACTTAGTAAATACATCTTATTAATCCGCGAGTATCGACCCTACTTTGTTTTGTCATTAGAAATGTAAAATAATAACGAAAGGTAACTTTCCATATTATTAAGTGACTTACCTATATTTTTAGGGTTCCGTATCTCAAACGGAAAAAATAACCCTTATAGGATCACTTTGTTGTCCGCCTGTCCGTCTGTGTGTATGTCAAGACTCATTATCCCGGGAACGCGTAAAGATATCGAGTTGAAATTTAAACTGTATTCGTATATCTATAGTCTCTTGCAGTTGTGTAAAAGAAAAACTTTTCAGTTATCGTTTAAAAAAGTTAGATCCGTTTATGTCGTAAAAACCGCATATTTCGACACTCACAAAAATCAAAACCTACAGGGTACATTCCGTTGACATATAATTATGAAATTTGGCGAGAAGCATTGTCTCAAGGTACACATATAGAAATAAATCTGAAAATTGTACATTTTTATTTAAATCACAAAAAAATAGGGCCTCAAAATTCACAAAATATGGGTTCAAAATTCAAAGTGAGTAAATCGTATCATGTAAGGTATCATTTAAAAGAACTTCATTAGCACTTGCTAAACAGGTTTTTAATAATTTTAACAATGTGTTTGTACGGAACCCTCGATGTGCGAGCCTGACTCGCACTTGTCCTGTTTTTGTTTACTAAATAAAGCTTTCTAAATGTACTTTGCTCCATAATGTATGAGTAATATTAGTTTTTTTGTGTTCAACTCTTCCGATAGTGGTTGGTATAATATGCTATAATAGCTTTAAGATATAATAAGCTATAGTAACCAAGGGATATCTATTAATAGAAAAAAGTAATTTCTACTCGAATAAATGAAACTATACGTTCCACAATATCAAGGTTACTCCTACAGTGAAAGTTGTTCAGAGCGACGACAACAATAATAACCTTTTGACACAGTAGTTCTTCTACCCTCTATAACATGTGGTAGGTACTAGTATCTCGGAAACAGTTTGTTGGGAAGCTCGTTACGATGCGGTCTTGTTTGATTGCTGTGCAAGGGGAATACTAATAGGAGGCCCTGTCTGATTGATTAAATGGGCGCCTAGTCGGAATATACCCCGGTCATCAACTACCCTTTGAAATCACAGATCAAAGTTAAATTAACGGAACAGTCCAACCGTAATGCAGTTCTTTCCTTGTACCAACCCGCTAACTAGCAAGCTTTTTAATTTCACGCCGGAATTATCAAGGATCCTCTAGGCTTTTCCTTGCTTTCAGCTTTTATACTAATTACTTAATTCTTACGAAAAATACGCGTATAACTGACTTTAATATAAATTAGTTGATAGCAAAGTTGTTGAGTACTGCTAGTTGCTCAGAGTAGTTGTCGTGTTTAATTGTTATTGCTCCGTCTTATTTCTCTTAATTCTACCTCGTTGCAAAACACGATGGTGGCTGGCTTTATTCCCGCAATGCCAGTAAAATCCACTAACAAAATTGTGCCGGCAAAGTTAGGACAGTCCGCCTTTGGCGTGTTTGTTTAAAAGTCACCCTCGACGTCGTTATATAGCTCTTAACGTCCTGATTGGTTTTTATAGTGCTATAATTCCCTTCTGGCTTTCACTCAAACTTTTAGAGGAAAAAATCTGCGAATTCTTTTTTCTCTCCTTTTTTATACACTGAACGGTTAATATGCGAAAAGACGGAACAAATTGCCACGTCATCGTGTGCCCTACGTTAGGGTAAATTTGCCAATCATCGACCCCTTAACGATACTGGATATCCGGGCGGCATCTCTCCTTCGGTTGCACAATATTATCTCGCTTCCGTCTGCAGATATTTCCATCCGTAGAAATTGTTGACACAGAAATCTATAAATACATCATATTTTCTGATATAATCCAAATATACTGTGAACGTCGGATAAGTCAAAACTTTTCATGTTTTTCGTCGTAACTTTCCGAGTGGAGGCTGGATCAAAACTGCGAACGGGTTTCTATTATTTCCTAGTTCTTGTCGTATTTGTTCCGGCCCTATTGTCAACAGGAATACAAATTGAACCGTCCGATATTTGTGATTCCGGAAACTTCTCTCTGAAATTTAGTGGAGTCGATTAATTACAGTCGAGTGAGTCGTGAAGGGCCTTCCTGAGTAAATGCCTAGAGTCAGACTGTAATAGGCCTCGTATTCCGTAAATGTCGCCATCCGCTTCCTTCGAGGAAAAGAAGTGTCCGGAGCTGGGCCTAAAAGCGTCCATGTGTTTGCTCATAAAGCCGGACACTCGCCAGCGGTGCCCTAATTTATCATTGTTAGTGTGTACCTCAAACGAAAGCAATTTCAGCTTGAATACTTTTTTCGATAAGGCCCCTGCGGAGAACTCGGATTAAAGCTCATTTGATATCGTCCAATTAGGGGGGTGCCACTAGAAAAGCTTTTTCTGAAAAAAAGGTATGACCAGATATTTTTTCTTGATTACTTTACGCATTGTGCCTCACGAACAATATAGATCTCATTTAGTTTCTACATTTTAGAGTCGTTGGTGTCAAACAACAAGCTGTAGGTACTAACATTAAACCTAATTTGTTTTGTGTTGATTTTGTACAACAAAGGTTCAAGAAATTAAATTGTTGTCCCTGTTATTTCAGTCGAATGCTAATTTGACTCGATGAAATTAGCTTTGTAGTGTTAATTAGACCAAATATTCTAAACAAGTTTTCATAGAAAAGTGATAAATTAATTTATTCTTGAAATATCATAAGCATTTCAAATACTTGTACGCCGGTAAGCTTTAGCTAGTGGTGTAAGCAAATCGTACCTATTAAATGTTATAAATGTTAATATGTGTTTAGTAGAAGTCTTATTTACATATTTTATCTACGTATTACGAGTTTCTATTAAAAAAAACGACCTAAAAAACTAAACCTGTCTTTATGCATAATCTGAATCGAAATAAATTATATTTTTAATAACAATGTCGCCTCACATTTGCCCTTTGTTTATAATATATTTTACCTTTAACTTGGCACATTATAGACCTTATATCTCAACAGAACGTTCACGAAGTTTTTACGCAGTTTTCCATTTCGTTTCTTACCACTACACGGAGTTATTTGACCGTAATAATAGTAAATTGCTACATAAATTGCTTTTACGGTAAAAGTAACAATATATTTCAATCAAACGTCCATAATTCTGCTGTCGAATTATTTCTCCTTTGTGAACATAATAATGCGTATTGAATTGTAAAACAACATTATACGTTTATTTTTAGCACAAAAAGATAGGTACTGGTTAGGTTTCTTGTATATTCAACAAATATATCTTTATTTTTACAGGATTTTTCAAAGAGTACTCCACATGATTACCAAAGTTTAACCAAGGTCCAACCACTTGCTCAAAGATTGTATTATTTTGTCAGGATTTTTTTTTATAGATACAGTTACGCACTGCTTGTTGACAGAAGTCAAAATCGGAGTTTAAGAAAACAAACGGTCATATGTGTATGTTTGTGTATGTGCTACAAGCAAACATAAATTGAGTTCGACTAGGAGAAAGCATACAGACATCGCCGTAGGATGAGACATAGTTTAGATCATACAACTATAGTACGCTATCTATCAAGAAACTTAATATTCCTTTTGTGATTTCAGTGTGTGATTCGTTAGTAAATTATGATTTTTTAGGGTTCCGTACCTCAAACGGAAAAAAACGGAACCCTTATCACTTTGTTGTTCGTCTGTCCGTCTGTGTGTATGTCAAGACTCTTTATCTCGGGAACGGCGTAAAGATATCGAGTTGAAATTTAAACTGTATATATGTATATCTATGGTCTCTTACAGTTGTGTAAAAGAAAAACTTCTCAGTTATCGTTTAAAAAAGTTAGAGCCGTTTATGTCGTAAAAACCGCATATTTCGCACTCACAAAAATGAGAACCTACAGGGTACTTCCCGTTGACATAGAACTATGAAATTTGGCGAGAAGCATTGTCTCAGAGTACACATATAGGAATAAATCTGAAAACGGTACATTTTTATTTAAATCTAAAAAATAGGGCCTCAAAATTCACAAAACATGGGTTCAACATTCAAAGTGAGTAAATCGTATCATGTAAGGTATCATATAAAATAATTTAATCAGCACATGCTAAAACAAGTTTTTAATTATTTAAACGACGTGTTTGAACGGAACCCTTGATGTGCGAGCCTGACTCTCACTTGTCCGGTTTTTTGTCATGATATCAATCTTTTTGAGACTGCACTGAACACAGACGAATTCACTCAAATATACTTCATTTAATACACTCCTTTGAAGTAATACAAATGTGCTTTCGAAATTGTAGGATGTGATAAAAAGAGCGTTGTGAGATTGCGGCACACTTTGTTTTTGCATATTTTCAAGAAATCTCAGTAAGCATGACTGTGTATTCTTTTTCCCACTTCATTGTTACGTAACGTCGGCTCACAATAAAAGCCTTTTTGTGTTGTCGCGCAACAAAAGGGTAATATCCTACTTTGACATGATTTTACTGACGATGAGATTGGGTATTTGATTAAAATTAAAATTAAATTAAATTATTTTATTGAGATAAAAACGATTTTTCAAACATTTACATTCATCTCACATTAATTAGATCAGATTTATAAAAAAACAAATAGGTACAATTAAAACATAAGTCATCAAATTAATTGAGAAGTCAATAGAAAATAAAATTAAAAATAGCAACAATACATGCCAAATAAAATTATAAAATGTCAAAATAAATGGTAAATAAAATGTCAAACTTCAATAATCAAACTATAGTTACATCATTAATTTCTACAATGTCAATCGAGCTGTTATTACTATTACTTTTGTCCCACTGGTCGGTGAGGTTTTCACAATAGGTCATAAGAACAGATATAACAGTTTTCCAATTATCAAAAAATATGTCAAAATCAGTATTGGCGGTCAAGAGCGCGTTGAAGTGGTTGCGAGCGCGAACTAACGGCGACATTATGCGAGCCCTAGTGCGGCATTGTTCTACGTAAAACAACTTCGGCAACCGGCCTCTCCTATTCAGCGGGACCCCGGGTTTATCCGGCACAAACAGTACACACAATATGTCATGTAGCTCAATAGAGTCTACTGCTCCTCTGAGCACCTTGACGCATATAGTGAGCTGCTCTAGTGTTCTCCTCACCTCTAATGAGTTATAGCCGAGGTGGCCTAGCAAAAACTTAGTCGGGTACAGGAAAGGATAGTATCCATATCGCTTTTTGTACAGTGCCCTTAAGAAAGCTTTTTGGACTTTCTCCAGCAATCGCGTATACGTGACGTGATGAGGATTCCAGACACATGCACCCGACTCCAGCTTGCTTCTAACTAATGCGCTATAAAGGGTTTTCATGACTTCCGGGTTTTCAAAATCCTTCGCATTTCGAAGTACAAACCCGAGTCGCCGGTACGCCTCTATCGCGAGATCAGACACGTGCTCGTGGAAAGTCAAGCCGCGGTCAAACGTCACTCCCAGGTCTCTCACGACATTTGCTCGATGTATGGTCGCAATGTCCAACTTATAATCAAAATGAATGGGATCTCTTTTTCGATCGAATGTCATTACATTACATTTACTGAAATTAAAATACATCTTGTTCCTCACGCTCCATTCATACACTCTATTGATGTCTTCTTGCAAGTTAACACAGTCGCTAAGAGATTTTATTTCAACGAAAAGTTTGAGATCGTCGGCATATAAAAGGCACTGAGCTGATGACAAAACTTTCGGTAGATCATGAATTATCATCTGGAAATATAATGGACCAGTAACTGAACCTTGTATTATTCCAGATCTGGTATGGTAAGGCCTTGATTCATATATCCCATGTCTAACATATTGACGTCGATCTCTCATGAGGTCTGCCCAAAAATTCAAAAGCCGCGGGGAAAAACCAAAAGATGACGAAAGCTTTTGCAACAGAACATCATTATCAATTTTGTCGAAGGCCTTTTGAAAATCGAAGTATATAACGTCAACCTGTGATCCTCGATCCATAGCTCTAGATATATAGTCCACCAAGCATAATAGGTTCGTATTTACAGAGCGGCCTGGCCTAAAACCATGTTGTTCTTCTCCTATATGGTGCCTAACTTGTCTGTATATCTCTTTGTGTAAAATATAGTCGAGAACCTTAGCTGGCGCACACAAAATCGCAACAGGTCGATATTCCTCGATTAATGTTTTGTTATTGTTCTTTGGGATGGGCGTCACCCTAGACAGTTTCCAGTGGATAGGATACTTCCCATTTCTAAGTGACAGATTAAAGATATGAAACAGCGGAAGAACAAGATGTCTTTTACCTGTTTTAAGAACGAAGCTAGGAAAATTATCGGGGCCAGGAGAACTGCTCGGCTTTAGCTTATTGATAGCGCTTTCAATGTCTGATGGTGACACTACCGGTATAGAGACGAAACCACTATGACCACTCGATTCCAGGGATGAGCTCGCATCTAGCACTGGGACTTCATCCTGGAAGACACTGGAGAAATAGTTTGCAAAAGCTTCTGCGGCCTCTACTCCGCTACAGACGTTTTCGTTGTAAGAGACCCGGGGTTCAAAGCCCCCCTTAGACCGAAGACTATGTATATGCCTCCAGAAGTGTTGAGGACACTGCTGTAGATTTTCTTCGATGCGTGCCATATGAGATTTGTATGCTAGAGCAATGCGCGACTTAAGATTAGCACGTACATCCGAATACTGTTTGTATGCCTTACTACATTTTGATCTCGTCCAAATTTTATGTAATTTAGATTTGAGTTTTATATCTTTTATAATTTCCATGTCAAACCATACTGGATATCTGTTAGATTTTGCTTTTCGCCTCATTTTTTTAGGGACTGATTCATTAAATAAATTATACATTATATCATAGAAAGCGTCTGTGGCCATTGAAACCTCGCTACATTCCAGAACTGTAGCCCACGACGTATCTTCGAGCAATGATAGAAAGAGAGCCATATCTATCTTCGCGAAATTCCAGTCACGTGACTGATCTATATTACTAGGCTGTAAGCGGACGCCCTTGCCACTATGCGATCGAAGAGAGACTAATATTTCGAGCGCGGGATGGTACAATGCATCAATAGCGACAAACCCCTCGGCAGCCTCGCGCACGCATACTCTCTGCGACTCAGATTCAACGCACTCTTGTGCCAATACTACGTCCAGAATGCCTCCATGTGAATTCACTATTGTATTGTAGTTGACCAAGTTACAGTACGTTAAAAAATAACAATAATAATTTTTAATATCGTTGGAGGCACTATACATATTAATGTCTCCGAATACAAAGAAATTGTGTCTTGAAGTAGATAAAAAAGATTCTATATTACAAAATAAATTCATATAGGTGGCATCAGTTGCCTTCGGTTTGATGTACACCACGCATACAATGTAAGAGATACCGCGGTAAGTGACACACGCCCAGAGGTCCTCTCCTAACTTCGACTCCAGTTGTTTTCGACGTGTCATTGTCACTCCAGGTCTAGAGGCAAGCAAGACACCCCCGCACCTGGATCCTCTATCTCTACGTAAGAGAGTCCACCCATCTGGTACCACCTCGGCATCTTCTATGGAGCTATCGAGAAACGTTTCCGTAGCGGCTACCAATAAATGGTCAGACGTCAGTAAACTGGCTTGCCAAGCTGACAATTTCGTTTTCAAGCCTCTTACATTTTGATAAAAAATGTTAATTGGCTGCCTTTCGGTACACGGCTCATTGAGCGCCGACTCCATGACGAAACGATTTATCATCTGGCACATTCTTATGCTTTCTATAATTTATCCAATTTTTCACACGAGCATTTTCTGGCCAGACATTTATAGAAAAGCATTTATCATAGCAATCTTCTGGGACTCCAATTTTAAACGAGTTATAATTTTGTGAAGTCCTTAATTGTTCGACTGTGATTGCTCTCTGCGGACATAACTCACTTAAATATGTTTTTATCTCGTCTATATTCGACAACATATTCCAAAGGTGGAAGTGTTTACGTGGCTCAGCCGCCCTAAGCGTAGTCACCGCAGGCCCGGCTACGCAGCGTAGCGATATCGACTGGCGCGCTTTCTTATGACGTACTTCCGTCCAGTTATCTTTACCGTTATCTTCACCTGAGGGTTGATATTCCCGATGTGTATTAGCTTCCTGTGACGGTTGTTTTGCACTCGTAGAAGTCGACGTTTCGATCGTAGCTATGCTGGCCTCTACTGAGCTATCAGACTGCTTACCTTTCTTTTGCTTGCTACGGTTCGAGTGATGAGCTGCATCCATAATAGGAAAGGACTTAGTAGCTGTGTGTTGTATCTTATTTTTCGATGACGGAACACTTGTCGGGAGCTGAGATCTGGGAGTATCTGAGGTTAATGGCGGACATACAAGAACTGAGCCGCATTCCGAGTCTTTGAGCTTTTCAATAAGTTTCCCTATTTGGTCGCCGTACTTCTCTATCTTTCTCTCGTAGTTGACAATGACAGATACTGATACAGAGAGTTTTTGCTCGTAATCTGCAATAATCGACGTCGATTTATTCAGCTGGGTTTCATAAGATGCAAGGAGAGAATTCGATTTTGTTAGTTGCTCCCTCATCTTATACATTTCAGTTCGTTGATAAAACAAACAAACCTGTGATAAGAGCAATGTTGATTGGGACAAAAAGATATTGTCTATTATTGTACTTTTTTACTTTACCAATAAATAAATCCATCAGCTGTAGCTGAACGTAATTCATTATTGATTGTTCTACATCAGGTGGGTGATTCTGTATGGAAACAAGCACGTAACGCGCTCTAACGTGCTCTTTGTTTTTAAGAAATTAGTGTGAAAATTACTTATGTTTCAAATAGCATAACTTAAACTCGGCTTATAATTTATTTTAACGTAATTTTACATTTATCAAACAGTTCTCCAAATGAAATTCAAGGAAATAAAAAAAAAATACTTACCGCGTTACGTTACGTTTTGTCGTTAGAGAATCAGGCCCCTGATCAGGCGCAGTAGATGTTTATCTCAACAGGATTGTGCTAATATGTAGATAGTTGTGTCATAATAATATGTTATACTTATAATGATCGTTTATAAATATTGCTATTTAATACTAAAATTTAATTTATTACTAGAGTAAAAAACAAGGGTGTAAACTTGCGATCTAAGAAAAAATATATTTTGTTACTCTTTAACGCAAATGCTTTGTTTGTTACTCTATCGCGCAGCAACGGAGTAACCGATCAATTTGATTTTTTCCATTATCGTTATTTAAAAATCCGAGAGTTACATAGACTTCAATTACACGATAAGGCTTGTATTAAAGCAGCGGGTAATTTTTTTCTAGAAAACTAGTGTACAGCCTCTATCTAGATCTTTATGGGAAGAATACTGTTACATATATTTATACAAAATTACTTATATTTTAACGCCGCGAAGTTACAATTAACATTAGATATAATATTGTATACTTACTAACATAAAGTTTGACCCTTGTTCAAAAGTTTTCGCCGGCCTAAGGGTACAAATTAATTTAATTTCTTCGGCCCAGTGGTCCGCCATCTTTAGCAGTACGATCAAAATTTTACAGTTAAATCTATCTATCAAAGTTATTATCCAATAATAAGTATCCCGCTGAATGCTTTTAATATTACTCGAAGCAAAATTTAAATAAAAATATCGTATAAATTATATCATAAAATACGATTCGTGTTCAGAAGCTTTCAGTTAAAATGAAATACATTTTGTTGAAATTGCGACATACCTGCAAAGAGGCATAACGTTTTTTGATGTCTCCATTAAGTTGCGATGTGAAAACCGTGTTTGAGGAATTCCTTTTGTTTTCAGTGACGAAATTTATCCGTATTGGCATCGCTGACAAGAATGACAACCCGCCGTACTTCGACAAGGAGCTATATGAGGCGGAAGTCGACGAGAATGAAGATATCCAGCACACAGTGCTCACTGTCACCGCCAAAGACCACGATGAATGTAAGTACTACCACAATAGTCTATCTTTTCAGCTCACGTACTTCATACCTATAAGATTTCATGCCAGACTTGCCGAAGAATGCAGAGTTAGCGGCAAACTTGACACTTGCGTGAACAGATTTTCCGTTGCATGTCTATTTATTCTTTCACTAGTTTTTCCCCGCGGCTTCGCCCGCATGATATTTTGATTTTTGACGCAATATCATTATAATTTATAGCCTATGTGTTGTTCTGATATATAAGCTATATTATTGCAAAGTTTCATCTCAATCCGTTCAGTAGTTTTTGCGTGAAAGAGTAACAAACATCCATCCATCTATCCATCCTCACAAACTTTCGCGTTTATAATATTAGTAGGATGTGTTATTCTGATATATAAGCTATATTATTGCAAAGTTTCATCTCAATCCGTTCAGTAGTTTTTGCGTGAAACAGTAACAAACATCCATCCATCCATCCATCCAGCCTCACAAACTTTCGCGTTTATAATATTAGTAGGATTTTTAGATAATTTCTTCAAACTTTCGTGATTTTTGCTTATGTACATTTAGTACTTATGATAAATTTGCCGTATTTTGCCGTGGCTATTTCAAAAATCCTGTGTCAGATTTTACCTGACTAGAAGAACGCTTGAAAATATCTGAAACTCAAAACAAACATTTTCTACGGTAAATATCGGTATTTTGTTCATGTTCTATCACCAAGGTACATTGATATAGTGCACTATACGAACTTCTCTCGTAATAGTTACTAAACGGGTTACTGCATCAAAATATAAGATGTTTTATCCATGTTTTCAGTACATTACGCAGTACAGTCCAGCACCACTTACAGCTTACTCATGCAGCCAAAAAAATATATGTACACTTACAAATATAGTGTAAAAACCCAACTCGGTATAAAAATACTAGTATCGCCGCTTGACTAACCTCGAAGTGTATCAAAATATTCAAGTTAAACTTTTTTTTAACTATGGCAAGTGCTTTAATAACTACCACTAAATACAAGACTTTAACGTCCTACATAACAAGCAGTTGAAGTAGTGTTTTTGGATATATACATTTTGTGCGATAAAAATGTGCGCACGTGAATAACACACAAGTTCTATCTTTTCGAATAAAAATTCATTTATTCCCGACCTTTGACACATAGTTGAAAAATATTTGTAAAAACAGCAATGTTTGTCGAATTGATCTAAATGCGGTGGGACCAATTAAAATGACTGTGTCAAACAAGTTCTCCAAAGCTCTTGAGTGGGACATGTAAACTTGTTGTAGCGAGTTTTTGCTCCATTTTCGAGTGAGCTGAGGTCACTGCAGTAGTTCGCTACTCGTTTGGACAAAGTAGTAAAATCCTGTGTCGAAAATAGACTGTCAATCCCGGAGTGTAAACAAGGTTTATGTGCTGCAGTATATGTACATGCGAGTGGATTCCTTTTCTAATTACATCCAAGGCAGCTAACACGTATTATTACGTTTGGTGTCTTTGTTTGCGCTCGGAGATATCGTCTGATTACTGTTACATTTTGTATCTGTATGGATAGATGTTTGGGGATTAGGGTGTGGATAAATTGGACATGACAACGCAGGATGGATATTACAAGTTCCGATAATGCATTAATTAAGTTGAAAATGTTGTGTAACTTTGTATTAGGGTTGTACGTGAGCTCTTATTAACAGGGTTATGTTAAGTTTAGAACTCTAAAAGTTTATGCTTGTGTGTAGGTTACAGTACTGTACTGTACCAGCTTTTTTAATAGTCCACTGCAGAACGTAGGCCTACCCACGAATGGTGTAGGTTACAGTATTTTGTATCAAATCTTGAAGCTAACCTCTTTGACACACATGATTCACACTAATATAAATATCCGTTAAAAATATCAACACAGAACTTAGAAGTATTTGTATTTATTTTGTCGGGTATTCGCAACGAGGTCCAACGAGCCGGGACAGCGTATGAGCGTGTTGTTGACATGATGTCGTTTTATTTACCATACTGGAACGATTGCCCGCCACGAGAGTGCAGTTTAAATGAGAATAAACCATCGAGTAATAGGCATCGAGTGGGGAAATTTGCCAATAGAATAGAATTTGGACAGTTATTACTGCCGTTAATTTATCCATACAACCAAAACATACCTACTACAGAGGAAACTAGACAAATAACGCTTCAATGAATGCCATATCTCTAGTAGGATTCCATAATATTCCGTGTTAACATGACAAATAACAACCAGGCTTGCAGAGTAGATACTATTGGTCCAAAAATGACACCTATTTGTTACCTCTTGCTTAAGCCAACTCAAAAATTGAAGTGAAAAACAGTGTAGCTTCAACATGTTTTCTGAAATCCTGGAAAATGTAGGATGCACACATTCTGCATCTTATCTTATAGTCTTATTCATGACCTATAGGCCGAATCAAACTTCTTGGCGCCTGTGCCGTCAGCTACAAGCTGCGGATAACTCAATCCTGACCAAAGCCCACTTAATGGCTGCGCGAGGATTGGGTTTTGCGCACCTCGTACTTCACAGCCACGAAGTCTGATTCGGGATACCCATATCATAATTATTTTTTGAAAAAAATAGCATGACCGACTTCACCCGTGTACAGAATCATTACATAGTATAAAACAAAGTCGCTTTCCGCTGTCTGTCCCCATGTATGCTTATATCTTTAAAACTACGCAACGGATTTTGATGCAGTTTGTTTTAATAGATAGAGTAATTTAAGAGAAATTTGTATATGTATAATACACCTGTGCGAAGCCGGGGCGCATCGCTAGAACGCAAATATTATGCACGGATCGATGTAGCATTTTTCACATTATTGTTGATTTATCAAAAATGGCTCAGCTGATTTCGATAAAATTTAAATGGGACCAATTTCGAAGTATACTCTTTCTAATAAAATAAGAATGATTGAAATCGGACTACTACAAAAAAGTTATGCGTGGTTATACATAAAAAATATATATATAATACGCGTCGAATTGTATACCTTTTCCGGTGGTTCGTCGGCCAAAAATTACAAATAATATCGTATCCACATTTATGCAAACCTAACCATAATGAACTAGGAAGTAAACATACCTACCGTTTGTTCGACTAAGTGCACAGCGTACTGTAATCTAAATGCTTCTGCTTCCCCTAATTTAGTTAGTAGTTGATCGTGGGCGTATTATAAACTGATATATCACAGACTGCACTTTTAATCCAATAGTTATTAATATTAAAAGATACGATCGCGCGCCATTGCGCATTCCCTCTTCAAACTGTAGCGTCGCTAGTGTCGTGCAGCGCGTCCGTCGCGCGTTAGTGTTGTACCGCTGTCACTCGATTTGGCGAATCGAGTGTGCGGCTAACAGATTCGGCCATCCTGATCACGTCCACGTCCTCGTGGCACTCTCAGCAACAGGACTCCTGCACTGAACACAGGAGCTACTAGGCCATGGACAGCAACTGTTTACAAACAACAAACGTTAATCACAGGTCCTCATTCCGAAGAGGTTGTAAACTTACTAAGCCTCAATAGCGCTGAAAGTGACATCAGGATTCACTTTTGGATTGATTAAAATCATAGAACAAAGACTGGATATTTTGCGAATCTCCAGCCACTCAGACGAACCACATCATTGTTACATCAGGAATGTAGTTCAGTTCGTTATATTATGGGCTTCTTAATGTATTAGCCTGAACAATTGTCAGAACTTGTATTGAAATTCTAAACGATATTCATTTCTAGGGCTACAAAATAATGTTATACAGACCCATGGGTGGATGTTACCATACAGTATAGAACAATGTCACCATATCGTTCTAAGTGTGCATCGTAGTCCTGTGGAGAGTCGTGGTGCAGTGATGCAGTCTCGTCCAGATGTCGCCGCAGTCGGCAACCGCTCTGGAACAGCATCACCGGCTCGGGCGCTGAAGCGGGTACAGCGCCTCTGGATTCGCCAGTTGTAGTAGAGCAGCCGTCGTTGCGCTGCTCGAAGATATCACAACCCGATGTCAGGTTCTCGCTTTTCATTGTCATTGAAAGGCTATAGGAAACAAGATCGTTAAACGTCCCGTCCGTTAAGGACAGACTGTCTCGCGGAGAGACTTTGGCTAGGTACACGTCCTATCAGCTGAGGATAGACTGTCTCGTTGTGAGACTCGCGGTACACGTCCTATCCGTTGAGGATAGACTATCTCGTTGTGAGACTCGCGGTACACGTCCTATCCGTTGAGGATAGACTGTCTCGTTGTGAGACTAAATACACGTCCTGTCCATTGAAGGACAGACTGTCTCGCGGAGAGACTTTGTCTACACGTCCCGTCCATTGAAGGACAGACTGTCTCGCGGAGAGACTTTGTCTACACGTCCCGTCCATTGAAGGACAGACTGTCTCGCGGAGAGACTTTGTCTACACGTCCCATCCATTGAAGGACAGACTGTCTTGCGGAGAGACTTTAGATTCACGTCTTATCCATTAGAGGATAGACTATCTCGCTGGGAGATTTCAGATACACGTCGTATCCATTTGAGGATAGACTATCTCGCTGGGAGATTTCATATACACGTCCTATCTATTTGAGGATAGACTATCTCGCTGGGAGATTTCAGATACACGTCGTATCCATTTGAGGATAGACTATCTCGCTGGGAGATTTCATATACACGTCCTATCCATTTGAGGATAGAATATCTCGCTGGGAGATTTCAGATACACGTCGTATCCATTTGAGGATAGACTATCTCGCTGGGAGATTTCATATACACGTCCTATCCATTTGAGGATAGACTATCTCGCTGGGAGATTTCAGATACACGTCCTATCCATTAGAGGACAGACTGACTCGCTGGGAGAATTAAGATACACGTCTTGTCCGTTAGAGGACAGACTGACTCGCTGGGAGATTTCAGATACACGCCCTGTCCGTTAGAGGACAGACTGACTCGCTGGGAGATTTCAGATACACGCCCTGTCCGTTAGGGGACAGACTGTCTAGTTGGGAGACTAAATACACGTCCTGTTCGTTTGAGGACAGACTATATCGCTGGGAGATTTCAGTATCAGGTAACACGCCTCGTGAAGGTCAGGGACCTTCCTGCCACTTAGCTTTTAGAAAGCTCTAGTTGTCATAATTACTCACCAAGTTACTCATAGAGAGCTAAAATTATCATGACCACTCACCAATGTGCTTATTTATAGAAGGATCATGCTCACAGACTAGAGGTTGAAGGAGCCCATACAATTGATCTAGATGCTGTAGGGATGCTTACACTTAATACAATTAAGCATGGTCATCGTACGATGTCGAAGTTCGAGTCTGATTACAGCTTATATCAATGACAGTGACCATCATTTTATCTCGAGCTCTATAGGCTCTGCGTAGTCCGATCAGCCATGACCACCGAAAATAATGCTAGGAGACTCAGCATCGAATGAACAAGATAGGCAACAATGGGGTAGTCGCCTTTGTGAGTAGGCTTATGCTCAGCAGTAGGCTAATACAACGCTATACAATAGTCAAGCTGGCAGTAATATAAAGTAGCTCAAATCCTGATCTATGATCTATGATCACCACATGCTTTTATAGGCTTTGTTTATAATCAATGATTACCTCATGGAATCAGCTGCAAAAGCTACACTTAACTCACTGCTATCGTAGTAATAATGACTGATGATGTTCACCATGTGAAGAGCATGGTGTATGCTCTTCACAGGCCCTGACAATAATTACAATGTTTACCTCACGTGATGCTATGAGTCACACACATACTGTTGTTGATGATGATGATGGCGTCACATGCTCGTAGAAGGCTCATTCTATCTCAATCGTCAGAGTAACATATGCCATCGCAATGTCTCGCATCCGGTGAAGTGGAGATGCACAAGGTCCATTCGCTTCGGTGGAGTACATTCCCTGATATTGTTGTAATAACACATACTCCATACTTCGCTCCCGTCCGTTGGACATGAAAATAATAAACAATACATTAGAGTGTTTTCAAAAACCATCATACACTGTTCCTGTCCATTTATGACACATTAATCAAAATTTGAAGACGCCTGTGAAAAATGTTACAGCAAATCACTTTGTCTCTAAAGTGCCCCATAATGCCATCGTCACCACTGCCGTACTGATTATAGCTTCCAAACTGATTAGTCATAGAACATTCCAAATAGTTACATGTTGCATGTCACCATCCAAAATTCTTACACTAGGACATGTCAGTCCGCCCATTGGGGACAACATTGTGGCTCGGTTAAATAGTAGTAGTAATTGCAGTCCACAGTATTTTAGGGTACTCAAGGTGGTCAATGTACCTTAAGTCGTACAGCCTTAAGAGCGTACAACAGCCTTAACAATGTTTTTTTTCAAAATGTTTTGATAACATCGTTGAGACACATCTACTATAAGTAATACATGACATAAATAGTGCACCAGATCTATCCCGACAGTAGTATAGTATGTGCCTTTGTAATGTCACTTTCATCGGAGGACATTGCTGATGAAAGCTATTCATGTTTGTAAGGCAATCATATATGCATCTTACCACTAAGACATACAATACATAGATTTACAGACATATTGCCTCATACACTGCAACAATTGATGACCAATAAAATTATGATGGTCCGACCAGAAAATGTCAATGCAAAAATGGTATTTGTACATGACATATTACTGAACCAATCCAATTTTCAAAGTGCTTTGGATTTGTGCTCTGTAAAATTCACTCTGTATTATACTGTACTTTATTGATATTTGAGCTGTACCACTGGAGCATTTTTGTAGAACATGTGTCTTATTGTACAGTTTTTCAACAAAGTGATTATGTTTTTACAACACAACATTTAACAAGAATTAAGAACCACAGGCATGCATACTTTCCAGTCACTATTTGTTACCAGTCAGCCTTAACAGGTCATTCCTGTGAAGTGTGCCTTGACACCGCAGTACAATATAAATCCTCAACTGACTTCCATATAATGAGCGAGTAATGTTTCATGTAATATAATTCTTACCATGTTATTTCATGCTGCAGTGCATTATAAATGACACAGCTAGTTCATGTTGTTGCTGGCTGTGATAGCCAAGCTTCCAGTCCAGTATTTGTTGGTAATAAAGCACTTTTACTTACTTGATCCATGTTGTTGATTGGTTAACACCGGCAAGGTATAACCATTTAGTGATAACACATATACAATTCACAGTACTTTTATAACTGCAGGCTTGTGACAGACCCCTGCTAATGATCTGTGTAGGTCAATGACCCCAGAATATGTCAACAATCTATAGTTTGGATATACATATCTCACCGTTAGGTACTGAATTAATACTTACATGTATCCACAACATTTCATGAAGGTTTAGTTGCCAACTCCTGTGTATACATGCCACATTAGCACTAGGTGTTTGGCCACTTAAAACTCTTAAGCATTTTCAACAGGATGCAATACAAATGTTGCAATAGGTTATGACCAGGTCAATGAACTTTGGTATCACTAATACCTGGTTTGGGGGTGAAACTACGTAAGTAATCCAGAGATTTACCTGCATTCGATGATATTGCGTCATATTTCAATACTTACAAGCCACTGTTCTAGCTTGTTGCACTATGATACTGTGACAAATACCTAATGACGCAGTTATGTCTTTCCATACATATTTCACCGTTTCTCACAGTTATTTTGGTATCCACGGATAAACTAAGCCGGTATAAGGCACGATTACAGTTTTCACGTACTTTTTTCAGGATTTCAAGGCATTTTACCAATACATTTTGGGCCAGTCCACGACGCAAATTACAACATAGTTTCACATCTTTCTTGTTACGTGAAGTAAATATTTACTGTTTTCGATGCTTTTTACGGCTGGTACCACCAGTAATAGATGATCCTGTCTCATACAACCATATTTATTAACACGCCGTCACCTAAAACAGAAAGCAAACGCAAGCGCCGTATTGGCGCAGATTTGTTCTGATCCCAATTCTGAACTGTAAGGGGATGCTTCTGCTTCCCCTAATTTAGTTAGTAGTTGATCGTGGGCGTATTATAAACTGATATATCACAGACTGCACTTTTAATCCAATAGTTATTAATATTAAAAGATACGATCGCGCGCCATTGCGCATTCCCTCTTCAAACTGTAGCGTCGCTAGTGTCGTGCAGCGCGTCCGTCGCGCGTTAGTGTTGTACCGCTGTCACTCGATTTGGCGAATCGAGTGTGCGGCTAACACTATGTAGGTCTTAGGCTAGCCACTCTCGCTTAAACAAATAACGCTACAGAAAATGTCATCGATAAAAGCTTAATTAAAACGGGTATTTTCGTAGTTGATTAGAATTCTAATTAAGTTTTTATTTTACACAAACGTTGCTAAATTGTTTGTCAAAGCTTTAGTATAACATATTCTTATTATTCAGATATTCTTATACTAAAGCTGTCACTTTGACTCAGAATAGATTATGTGCTTTGTGCAATTAAGTTTATCACTTTTAAAATGATCGAATAAACTTTGGCAGTAGATACGAGGTAGATAGAAATAATAGCATTATAATTGCATTCAATCCAGAGTGACTAGGTATGCACACTTTAACAAAATGTCTCGTATAAAGTAAATAAATATACCTATTTTTTTTTTTTTTTTATTTATTTTTTTTTTTTTTTTTTAATGTAGGTAAGATTTATTGTAATAAACCTTAAAAAACAACAAAAGTTATATCTAAAACAATTACTTTTTATAGGGTATAGGACTATAGGTATATTTACATTATAAATAAAAAACTGCTTTGAGGTCGCTGTCCGCGGGCAAAGTACCTAAGAGGCTGGTGACATTACCCCGTTGGATAGCAAGGCTAAGTCTTTGACCGAGGTAAGCACCAGCCCTTGGGTCGTTTGCTCTTTCTATTAATTTTTTTGATAGATCTTTATACAAGCGCCAGGCACTAGGACCCCACGGACCTAAAGTTTCTACTCCAAAAGGCATAAACATGTATCCATCGCCGAGCGATTCATATTTCTGCCTTTTGTGGTTTTCGGCCGTTGTTGCCGCCGCGCCTGCCGATTTAGAGGTGGAAGGTATGTGAGATGCCGCCAACGTATCGACGCAGGTAGCATCCCACACAAGCGGTCTACCACGACTCCATGGAACTAAAGTCATACCGTCGGGTCTCTTACCATCATCACGTGCAATACCGTTCGGCTCCAATATGGCCGGCACGTTGACAGTAGCAAGAGCCCTGCGGATGACGTCGTTCAATGAGGCGTGGCGAGACTGTCGACCAGCGCTTCGGCGACAAGAAAGTCCGTGGTGACCTAGTCGGTCCACAGATGCACCGCAGTGGCATATGTGGGGCTCGTTTGTGTTAGATCCAATTCTGAGGCTGATGGAGAGAGCAAAAGTATTGTTGTCGAGTAGGGTACCAATATTGGCTGAAGGTAGCGCCTGAAGCCAAAACCCCGACTCTCGCTTTGCAGATGCTAAAAGACGAGCTTGATCTTTAGGAGAGGTTAAATTATTAAGTAGATCGTTTTGAGCGATTTTAATTAACGGCTCGTCCCAGAGTCTCTGCAAACTAGGTTTTTCCGGTAAGTTTTCACCTGGACACATTGTGGACCATGCATCTGTTGCTTCAGTCAATGAATCAGTTTCTACCTTCCCCAGAGATTTCTCAATGATTTTTGAGAAAAGAGCCCTTGTGCTATATACAGATGATAAAAAAGCAGGCAAAGAAACTTTGGTAATTTTCCGGATACCAAGGCCACCGTGCCGAATGGGCAGCGTAGCCTGACACCAAGAACTATCTGATATTGGGCTATTTAGTATGTTGACTAAAAGGTTTTTTAATGAGGTATCTAGAGTGGAAAGAAGATCATTAACCTTCCAAAATGGACTGCATCTCAAAACATACGTTAATTTAGGGACAAACAAACAAAACCGAATGATGTGGAAAGCCATGTGAGAATGAATTTCTGAAAGACGGTCTACATTTTCGTCAAATTTTGCTTTTTGATCAGATATAAACGTAGAGAAAGAATCATTAAATATTGGAGCACCCAAAAGGCGAAGGGAAAACTTGTCTAGAAGTTTGATATCAGGAGCAACAGCTCTAAAATTTTCTAAAATCTGACTTTTAAGTAATGGAGTGACTGAATCAGAAATATAGAGTTCACATTTAGAAAAATTCAGCTCTAAACCAATAGAACTAAATCTTTCAATTATATTTTCAAGGTCCGAAAGTACCGTTTCTGAGTCACCGCCTAAAGTGCCATCGTCCAAATACCACATATTTAGTTTTGATGAAAGTTCTGAGATGATCGGATGAATTGCAAGACCAAAAATGGCAGGACCGAGAGGGTCACCTTGTTGACAGCCAGTGGATGAAAGTACACGGTTTTGTTTATAAAGTAACGATGAGTTTGACCCGTAACACTGAAAAATGTAATCATAAATTTCTGGGATAACATTTTTGATTTCTTGAAGCATGGTAGATCTCGAAACAGAGTTAAAGGCATTTTTAACATCGACTTTCACAATCACCTGGCCTCCGTCTTTTTCTAAAAAGGTTCGCAAAGCGTGTACAGCTGCTTCACATCCTCCTTTGCTTCCAAAACCAAGTTGAGTTGGTTGAAACTTTTCAGTGAGCTTAGGAAGAATATGTTTGCAGCAAATTTTGGAGCTAATTCGCCGAAATGTACAGCCTACTGCAATAGGGCGTATGCCACCATCTTTTTTTTTAAAAGCACATAAGTTTGCTCCATATAAAAGGTGTTTGATATCATTATGCACTTTACCTGATAACATTAGATTTATTAGGCCGGTAAGTTCGACAAGGAGAGCCTTCCCGACATCTCCTGATATTCCTATTAAGTCTTTCAGGTGTTGAGGACTCAAGCCATCAAGACCACTGGCAGAGCCACACCTGAACGACATGATTGCAGAAAGCACTTCATTCTCGGTGGCTTCGATCGTCTGCACAGAAGGATTTGATGAGGATGGAGTCACAGGAGATGGTGAAAACGGATGCTTCTCCTGGAGCGCGGTCAAAGTATCTAGTGTGTCGGGGGCAATAGAGTCAGAGGAAAAAAGTAGTTTAGCGGCGCCCTTTATATCTCCATCGCTAAATTTAACTTCTATTCTTTTTATCAGATTGTGTGAATTATGAAATTGAGCTGAATGAGCTCTTGTGTGTCCATCATCTTGGTTACCAGAAGATATGTTTTGATTGTAAGAATGGACGCAATTCTTTTTTATAGAAGAAGTGAGCGATTGGTTGGTTTTTTCGACATGGAGAATTTCATAAGCAAAAGTTAAAAGGTTTTCCCAAGGTTTAATGGAGGTATGATCGGAGAGCACTTTTTTAACTTTAATATACCTATTGTACGTTCGCTTTCTTTAAAATTATGATTGTCGCTTTTGCAGAACGTAACTCAATTTATAACATGATACATCGATTTGAAAGATCAGAATCGTTGTATGAATTTTTATTCGAACTCATTTATTTGTTTTTCAGATAAAAATAAAAGCTATATTTTATACCTTGAAATATGATGCTATTTCTGTATTTGACATGATTGTGGCTTATGATTGGTTTGAATCGATCCGCAATTACAAAATATCAACTTAGATATATTTATTCTAGTTTTTAATCAACTAATATTCGTTGAATAATTAATCGAAATTGCAATAGCCTTAACTTTTCATGTCAATAACTTTTACAATGGAACCTGAAAGCTTAGAGGTGAAACGTTTTACGGTACTCATAGTATATTTTCTTACAGCTTTTGTTCAAGCCTTTGTATTGCTGACGCTTTGTTCGCTTCTTTTATGTCTTTACAGATATTGTTTACATTGCAATTATTACTTTCAAACAACAGCTGCTAGCGAAATAACAGTATTAAATTACTTATAGCCGTTATGAAGGAAAAAATCATTACCCAATATATTTCCGTAGGTTCTATCTAGTTATTTAATCTTTGTATTGCCAGAACCTGCTAAATTAACGTGTTATCCGAACCTCGGTAGTGCTTAGTTACAAAATTACATTCTAAGCTACCCACCTAAGGACTTCTGTAAGCTTTGAACTCAATAGGTCCTTTTTTGTTCCCAATTTGAATGGTACTACTATATTATAGTACACTAGAATCATTATCTTTGTTTATCTTTTAATCAAAGAACACTTCATTATCGTCAGTAATATTTATTACAAATTATTCTGCGTATTATCGTCCGGTCATAATTTTAATTAACTTTGCTGCCAGTTTTATTGCTATCAAAATTAAAGCGGCTATAAAAGTGATAAAAATCAAAACCATGGCTGGGGAATATAGGTACGTAATTAGGTCGAATCTGGCACGAAGTTGCGATGCCAATAAACGGGAGAAATTCTAAGTTATGTTGTGCGAATATTGCTAGCAGTGCGGGGACGTCGTCGAGTGCCTGCGAGCCAGTTTGGCACATGCATGCCACCGCCTCGTCGGAAACTTTCCCCGAGTGTGCCGACGCCGCGCCGCACATACTGCCTCGCTGTTTATCTAAGTGCCGTCGTTTGATCGATGAGCTCGGTGGCTGCGATACATTTTATCAAAGAATTTTCCTCTGCCACCATGACTCTGCCCCTCTTGCACTCGCCACCCTTATTAAGCTCCCGAGGTAGCGACCTTTCCGTGCCTTTTCATAATGATGTTACAGTAGCAAATTCTCTCAGACTTGCTAATATAATTAACTTAAAGCAAGTATAATGCTTCAAATTGCCGACTCTCCTGAGCGGCCGCCAATCTGGTAAGATGAAGAAATTCTCAGGTAAGTCGAACCGACTCCCTCGGGTTATTGACGCCTATTTTATTTCACCCTCAGGGTTTGCAATGGAAGAAATTGAAAGAATAATGAAAATACTTGCTAGGTCGAAAATTATTTGCCCGCATTGTCCTTAGTGTCTGTCTGGGAGTGTAGGGTGCTTTTCCACCAGAGATGTGCTATGCTACGATGCTATAGATGTATTTCTTGTTATTCTTGTTATGTTATGTTATCTTGTTATGCACATTTTCTTAAGTTTTGAACGAACCAAGTGTTTGCAAAACAACATTATAATAGCATATTTCTTTGTAATACTAGGATATAATGAACACTGGTATTTGTACATATGTAATTATTTAAGTGTAAATAAAGATATTTTGAAATTGAAAATTATAGATGTATTTGATATCCACCAATCATATTCATTGGTGCACATAGCTTAGCACTGGTGGAAACGGGTTCAATACTACTATCGATACATAGCATAGCTCAAGATGCGCATCTTTCTCGCACAGCTACTTTGCGGTGGCGCATCTACGTAGAGCATCTTCCTTGCACAGCTACCTAGCGTAGTATTGTTGGAAACGGTCACATATTTTCGGAGCGTAGATTTCATATCTTTACAGCATAGCATAGCATGGTTGCATAGCACATCTCTGGTGGAAAAGCACCCTAAGCCGTAGGCAATAATTGAAACGTGTTGTATGTAGAAAGAGTACGTATATTTAAGGCGCTCACGCAATAAATTTACATCAAATGTTAGCATCGAATTATTCCTAATCTTGTTTGTTTAAACGCGTAGTGAGGAGTTTTTTTAGTAATATTAGTTGTATTGGAAACGGTCTATGAAGATTAATAGAAAAGAAAAAATCAGGACGTCATTTTACAAAATGTAAATCATTTTAGACTTAAAAATATACTAAACGTATCTTGCTTACTTTATTAGTTCATAATCAATAGGTTTATTCTCAGGTTAAGTTTTTTTGTCATTGTCTTGGTTAATACTCTGTGGTCTTGGTTATTTCAATGCTGCAGGTGTTTTACAATGTGCAGTGAACACCTTTTACTATAGTACCAACCTCTAAATCGGCTTTTCTATACATTGTGTCGATGAACTTTTTATATTGAACATCTGATTTTTTTCCCGGTTTTTGGAGGTTAGTACCCCAAGTAGTAAAACAAGAAGCTTAGAAAGACCCTGCTGTTAAAATTAAATTGTAATAATTATAAATTATATAATCAAAATGAAATTAAAAATACATATATTGAGCTATTAAAACGGACATGCAAATTACGTTACAAGTCACATAATAATACCTATTAAATTAATATAGCATGGCAAAAAAATATAAATGTAAAAATAATAATGCAAAATAAAGCAATAGCTGCCAATAAAATTAAAATTACACTAAATTGATGTTAGCAAGGCAACACTTGGTACAACCTATTCAAGATTTCAAACAAAGTTGAGTAATTAAATTCTGCATTTACTTCAAAAAGCGTCATCTTCAAAACAGTAAAGTGCTGAAACTATTCAACTAATTGGTACAAACGCAAAACCTCTTTTAAGGAAATGTTATAAATTCTATTCGTTTCTAGAAAATTCACAAAGACGCGGGTCCTACAAAAGCTTAAGAGCACTCCTAACATCCTGCTGGGGATATTTCCAATCTTTTATTGTACTTTCTGTTTTTATCCTTACCTTCCCTAATATTTCTAGGTTTGACTATTTTATTTGAAATTCGAAAATGTCAAGATTTCTCTGCTTCGTTTTATGGTAATCCTTAATCTCAGACGCCGATGCGATAAGTTTTATGCGAATATTTTTACAATGGATCCAAGGAGAATAGTTTCTGGAAGAATTATTAAAATTATTTTTGATAGCTTTCATGGCTTAGTTTGCCTTCATAACCTTCATAACTAATTACTCATGTTAAGTGATTAGTTAGGCGGGAAGGCGTGACCATGATTGGCATTAAACTATCACTACCTTAATAAACGCAGAGTTACTTTGGAGTAGTTAGTATGTGTTTTGTTTTTACGAGTGGATTAAAATTTTTAAATGTCGTCCTTGTTTTGAAAGTCGTGATCCGAACGTGTTTCGCGAAATTAGGATTAACCATTATTTTATTATTAGAAAAAGTATACTTCGAAGTTGTCAGCTGAGCCATTTAAGATAAAATATCAACAATAATGTGAAAAATGCTACATCGATCCGTGCGAAATATTTGCGAATTCTGTAGACGGTTGAAATCAGTCATGCATTTTTGCAAAAAATAATTATGTATGCTCAAGTTTGCACTGGGTTATGTCAAAAGTTTTATAAAAACTCTTTTTTTGACCGACGAACCACCGGAGGAGGTATACAATTCGACGCGTATATTTTTTTATGTATAACCACGCATAACTTTTTTCGTAGGAGTCCGATTTCAATAATTATTTTTTATTGGAAAGAGTACTGTACTGTATCAGCCTTTTAATAGTCCACTGCAGGATGTAGGCCTACCCACGAAGGGTGATTGGGCCATATCTACCACGCTGGCCCAGTGAGGGTTGGTGGATTCGCATACGCCATCGGATTTCTTCTACGGAAGTATGCAGGTTGCCTCACGATGTTTTCCTTCACCGAAAAGCCAGTGGTGTGAAATTCCGTACATAAATTCCAAAGAACTCATTGGTACGGGACCGGGATTTGAACCCACAACCGACGATTGCAAGGTGGGTGTCACTACCTCTAGGCCACTACGGCTTTGGAAAGAGTATACTTCGAAATTGGACCCATCTAAATTTTATCGAAATCGGCTGAGCCATTTTTGATAAATCAACAATAATGTGAAAAATGCGATCTAGCGATGCGCCCCGGCTTCGCACAGGTGTATTATACATATAAACATTTCTCTTGAATTACTCTATCTATTAAAACAAACTGCATCAAAATCCGTTGCGTAGTTTTAAAGATATAAGCATACATGGGGACAGACAGCGGAAAGCGACTTTGTTTATACTACGAGTATGTAATGATTACACGGTAACACGGTTACAATGATGTGTACACACGGGTGACGTCGGTCATGCTATTTTTTGCAAAAAATATTTTTATTATTATACAAATGCAAACGAGTTTAAGATTACAAACACTGATATTTAAACTCAAAATTTATTCGCCACGTTATGGAGCCCATTTTCGTAAATAATTTACTACCGAGTTTATTAAAGAGAATTCTGAACTAAACGCAGTAGGTGATACTGTGCACGTTTAGAATTTAATTATGCAATTTTCGAAGTGCAGTTAGAATATTTATTAAAAATCCCGCCACTTATAATTAATGACCAATCTCTTCACATAATATATAACCTTAAAACTTTCTAATACGAATACCTATATTTCTACAAGGTGTTCTTTGCAAAATGGTTCTATAGTAAAATCCAACTAAGTAAGTTCGTATGGGCCGGGAGCTAGCCCTGGTGTCAGAGATTTTAGGCCGCCTGAAGGCTTCTGACATGACTACACGGTTAAAACAACCGGGACCTACAATTTAACGTGTCGTCCGAGCCACGGTAGCGCTCAGATGGAAAATACCACCCGCGATCACCCATTCAGATACTGACCGTGCGGAACGTTGCTCAATTTCGGTGATCGCTGACAAAACCTAATTAAACTACGCAACGAGCGCTACCCAACTGAGAAATCACGAAAACAAATCAGATACTCTATACATTTTGTCGAGGAGTAAATGAACATAAACAGACGGTTTATTTTGCAATTTGGACACCTCTTAAAGTTTTAACATTTGCGAAGCAACTATTCCACATTTCAGAGTTTTAAACCCAAATACAAGACTGTAGTTTTAAATTCCTGTCGAAAGTGTTTGCTGTGTTTTTGTAATAGGGATGTTTACTGGGTATGAAAATCATTGTTATAATTAGTCCGTCAGTTAGATTATTGAAAAATATTGGACACGTATTTTTTCTTTTGTCAATCAAACAATTAGTGACTAAGATAAACCTTGTCAAAGTTTCAGAGTGGGGGCTCGTGACGACGCAAGCCGGTACATTTCATAGCAGCTAGTGACGTCACGCGGAACTTTAACATCCTATATCTTCATCAATTTTTGTTAAATTAACAAAAGAAAAAATACGTGTCTAATATTTTTTGACAATATATTTAATGGACTAGTTATTTTTTTTAGTAAACATCCCTATTCATATATTGTAGGTATCACAGAAATCACAAACATTATATTTATTAGAAAGTTAATTAAGATAAACAAAAAATATAGCTAAAGGTTAACGAATAAGAAACCTCTGGACTACTGTACTTGTAACACTAAAAATGTTAATTGTGCAAGCTAAAGAGAGCACACTATATAAATTGGCTGAAGAAGAAAATTTTGTCTACGATGTTTTCTCATGAGAAAAACTTAGTAGCTTTAGTAGTAATGAAATATCAAAGTACATTAGCTTGAGACTTAATGAAATTTGTCCTGAGAATACCCGAATTATCTTGTACTTAATACTAATTAAGCTTATATGTCTTAAATATTAAAATAGAATATAATAAAATGCAATCACTTCAGTCCATTGTAGTGTAGTTTGCCTGGGTGCTTCTTAGTGATCATCGAAATCAAGCAACGATCGCCACCCGCGAACACCAATTAGAAGACAGACCTTGGTGTTCGCGGGTTGCAGTCACAACTGAGTGCTGTCGTGGGTTGGATGATACGTTAAATTGTAGGTTCCGATTGTTTTAATCGTTTGCTATGTCAGACGGCATAAACTGTCACCAATACTAGCCGCCACATACTGTATAGTGTACCAGCCTTATAGTCCACTGCAGGACGCAGGCCTACCCACGAAGGGTGATTGAGCCATATCTAACACGCTGGCCCATTGCGGGTTTGGTGAATTCACGTACACCATCGAATTTCTTCTACGGACGTATTCAGGTTGCCTCACGATGTTTTCCTTCATCGGAAAGTGAGTGAGTGAAAGTGGAAAGTGGTGTGAAATTCCGTACATCAATTCCAAGGAATTCATTGGTACGGGACCGGGATTTGAACCCACAAACTCACGATTGTAAGGCGAGTTATTATTATATACTACGGGACTAATCGCGCACTAAAATTACGAGATAATACCTCCTCATCCCGACGTTTCGTACGAGTTGCATCGACCGTGGTCACGGGTAGACTGGAAAGTGAAACAGCTAGTAGCGCCAATTCAAATTGAACTTGAAAAATTGCCACTAGGACACACAACACTAACGGTATCTAACAATGTCCTTCTACCTACACTACGCGATTTACATTTTTTGACAACAGGGTTCCACTCGACCGAAACGTCGGGATGAGGAGGTATTTATTTATCTCGTAATTTTAGTGCGCGATTAGTCCCGTAGTATATAATAATAATGTGTTCAAATCGCGAAAGTTTTAAAACAACATTTTTAAGGCGGGTGTCATTACCACTAGACCACCACCGCTTAGCAGCCGCTACATAGCCCTTACGAAGTTACTTATTCTAGTATATACTAGTCGAATTTATAAGTAAAAAATATTATTTTAAACCTTGCTAAACTTAAGCTAAAATTATCTCGTTGTTATGCTTCAAGGAGTGAAAACTATTCAGGAAAAGATAAATAATTACGTAGT
The DNA here is from genome assembly GCA_949316475.1 of Hypomecis punctinalis. Classification (NCBI taxonomy): domain Eukaryota; kingdom Metazoa; phylum Arthropoda; class Insecta; order Lepidoptera; family Geometridae; genus Hypomecis; species Hypomecis punctinalis. Next base: position 12,474,584 of record OX438799.1, read on the forward strand.
ACCGTAACACGAAAGTTGAATTGCCGTAGCACCCGTTCATTCTACCGGCGTAGCTCGTAGCTGTCTTCGTAGCCATAGTTATAGCTTTTCACCGTAATCGTAGTGCTTGTAGCAGTATTTGTAGCACTTTTAGTTGTCTTCATAGCCGTAACGTTTGTAGCCAAGATTGTAGCACTTGTAGCTGACTGAGCTAATTTAAGTCTTCGATGCTAATGTAGGATAAAACATCGAAAATTCTCATTGGAAGCTTAGTTAACTCAAAAGCTATCTATACGTTACTAAAGAAAAATATTGAGATACAATATTGTTACAGTCTCTCAGGGCTTGTTACAATGTGAGTCGTGTTAAATTATTGAAAGCAAGAATTACTGATACTCTTATCTGGCTATATAGTTATAAAACAATCAGAAAGCCTTTTAAGAAACCGGTATATCGACTACGACTCATTACAAAGAAAGTTCAATGAAAAAAAACCTTATTAACTATGTTTTTAACTTCTCGTTGCATTAGTCGTAGAGGTCGTAGTTGCGTAAGTAGAATCCGTAGCCATCTTTATTAGATAGATAGATTCACTTCATTGTTAACACTAAAATACAATTTAGAAAAAATACACAGAAAGGAAAAAAAACAAGGGACATAAAATAGTGCAACAAAGGGCGGCCTTCTTGCTTATAGCAATCTCTTCCAGGCAACCCTTTACATACTTTTAATTACGGTCGTAGCAATTTGTAGGTGTTATCTTTAATGCGAAGTTCCACTGAAAAGTATGCTGGCCACATTTGTTGACAAAATACGTATTTGCAGATATTCTAACTTTAGGTGGAATCCCATTGTGCATGTTTTTTGTGTGTCTACCAAAATAAACATATTTTGTGGTCAACAACTCTTTAGCCACAGTTGGGAATACCGATAGTACCACGCTTTTGGAGGATAAACGTACCTGTTGAGATGACATCTACCAGAAAAAATTGTTCAATAGGTGGAAAACTTATTCTTGTCGTTTGAAACGTGAAAATAACAAGATACCTACAACAATACAGAGCAGTGAGTGTGGAAGAGCTGAAATGAATAATTTTCAGATGAATAATTTGATGTTCTGCCAACATTGACGCTTTGATGCGAGCGCGTATTGCCATCGCCATATCATACATGCACAGACTCTCAGCTGATTTCGATCAAATTTAAATGGAACCACCTTTGAAGTATGATCTATCAAACAAAAAAAGAATTATCAAAATCCGACCACTCTGGAAACAGTTATGCGTGGTCAAACATAAAAAAAAAACATACATATACGCGTCTACTTGTAAACCTCCTCTGTTTCGTTGGTTAGAAAACATGATAACGCACATTCCTACTAGGTACTAGCTTCTGCCTGCGGTTTCGCCCGGTTGATATTTTGACTTTTGTGCTATGCCACAGGAATATTTTATTTTTTCGGAATAAAAAGTAGCATTTGTCTTTATCCATGCAAAATCAGGTCCATCCATTGCTCTGTTGCTGCGTCAAAGAGTAACAAACCAACAATATTCTCATTTCCGGACTACTGATAAGGATTGATTGTATCTCTGTGGTTGTTATTGTCTGGAAAAAATCACTTGAAGCGATAAGGCCGCCATTAGTATCACCAATTTGTAATGTAATTTGTTTGTATCTATAATATTTAGTGAGGAAATTTGCATATTATGCCTCTCGTTATTCTAATCGCGCATGAGATACCAATCTCATATCTATAGAAGTATCGCGTATATGCTAATAATGACACTGCTGTAGATAGTTATCTATGCCGTTGTCGGTATCTGCATACGAATTAAAATCTCAGCGTCTCCAACAGATGTCGCAGCCACGCGGCTCCGATCCAATCCGGTTTTTAAACTGCCTCCGTTTCTCTTTCCCAGTAAAATTAAGTAGGACCGATAAGATATATTATAGTGCTCCGCAAGCGTCGCGCGCCGTATTCCGTGGCGCTGAACCCTCGTGAAAAATTTGAATTTTATCTATTGTTGCAACCAAACTACTGCAATTATTCTGGTCTCGTTCTGTCGTTGAAATATACCACAATTTAGTTTGCAATTTTTAGTCTGAACGGAATGCAAAAACAGGTTATATCTGTGCAGGTTTATCGCCTAACGTGAAACAATTTGTTTTTGCTTATATTTAGTTCTGTTTTTCAAAAAGAGAAATCACTTTTCGAGTTCAATTTATTTAGATTGGAGCTCATGCTTTAATTTCTTGCGTCTAAGTTAGACAGAGTGGTGGTCGTCTGATGGTGGTAGTAGTCAGCGTATATTTTGCACTTTACATTTTGCCTATAGAACCAAGTCTTCTTTCAATTGTACTAAGCTTATTTTGACATTCAACTCTTTGCAAAATCAACATTCAAATAATTATAATTTCAACATTTTGCGACACGTCATTTTAGGAATCAACCTTTCGATGTATTCATTTAGCAATTAGGGCATTTAGCATTTTTGTTGTTACTAAACTTTCGCGATTTGAACACATTATTTTTACATACGGGATTAATTGCGCACTAAAATTACGAGATAAATAAATTCCCGAGTTGCATCGAACGTGGGTAGACCCCGTGACCACGGTCGATGCAACTCGGCCGAAACGTCGGGATGATGAGGTATTTATTTATGTCGTAATTTTAGTGCGCGATTAGTCCCGTAGTATATAATAATACTTTAGCATTTTGTCCAATAATTTTCATTTTAGATAGATAGGTCTATTTATAACAGGCTTGATTATTTTATTATTTAAAAGAAAGAGTAGAAAGACCTTTGCCCAGCAGTGGGACAGTACAGGTTAAATAAAAAAAAAGAAAGGGTAAGCTTTAATGGCACAGTATTAATGGTTTTAGGTTTATTCATTCAAATAGAATAAGCAATTCTAGTTCAGCGCTGACCGTTCCATAAAACAAATTTATGAAAGCCGTTTCATTTTACGGAACAGCATTTTCATATTTTCATCGAAAAAACCTGTGTTATGGATTCCTAGAAACGTTAAGCAAAACGGAACTGTTGAGTAGAAATTAAATATGTAATAATAAACGCAGTTCTAGAAACAACCTAGCCAGATTATTTTAAATTTCAGTTATAATTACTAAAGGTATATCGGACGTTGGTAACACTCAAAGTAATTAATCAAGAATGTACGCAGAACTGAAAATTATTCTTGTCGGGATAGTTTTGCTTTCACAAAGTTGAAACACGTTTGTTCTTGATAAATTTAATAGTCACATTTCGGAAATTAACCCCAATTCGCGAATGGCTTACTTTTAAACAAGAATATCTACTAGGTATGGTTAACTTCGAGTTGTTCTCTCCGTGTCCCTACTAATAACTTTCCTTTTACATTACTATAACGGCAATACTTACAGCGATTTTATAAGACAAACAATATTAGCACAACTTGCTTGCCATGGATGAAAATTGTTACATATGTTACAATATTTGAAACAATATTGTACTGTAACACTTTTAATAATGTTTTGACTTCTTAAAGTCAAAGTTAATTATTTACTAAAATTGTAATACACGAATACATGAATAACAGTAACATGAGTAACAATGTATTTTGACTAGGTGTTTGTCAGCGATCACCGAAATTAAGCAACGTTCCGCACGGTCAGTATTTGGATGGGTGACCGCGGGTGGCATTTTCTAACTGAGCGCTACCGTGGCTCAGATGACACGTTAAATTGTAGGTCCCGGTTGTTTTAACCGTTTAGCCATGTCAGAGGCCTTCAGGCGGCCTAAAAACTGACACCAGGGCTAGCCACCCGGCCTATACGAACTTACTTACTTTTAGTAACAATAACATGAGTAACAATAATATTCTAATTCGATAATTATGAATTAATAATGTCTGTCTTATAAGCCTATGTCCATTGTTATTCGAGCTACATCTCAATACATATTTATGTAATTATTTTTCGCAATTAACCGCAACACCGAATACCAACGTGTACAAAATTCTAACAATTAATCGATCTATCTATGTACACTTTTGTTGATTTATCAAAAACGGCTCATCCGATTTAGATAATTAAGAAATTTAAGAAATTTGGATGGGACCATTTCGGAAGAATACTCTTTTGAACAAAAAAATATAATTTTAAATCGGTTCAACTGGCGAAAATATCTATGAACATACACAAAAAAAATACATACAGACGAACATATTACTTTCTTTTTGGAAGTCGGTTATAAATATTATATACACGGTGAATCAAGTTCGTCGCGCATATCTAAGTATATAAGATATGCGCGACGAACTTGATACTTTTGATAAAAACTGGTACACTGCAGCACAAAACTGTTAAAACTGGAAGATTCGGGGAGAGATCTCTCCTAAGCAAGCTAAAAACTGTGCTTCTACACGACGATTTTGCTTTCGTCTGCCTGTGTGTTAATTTTTGTCTACAAGTCGCATTTTTTTGTCGACGATACATTAATGATTTTTTTTCGTCGTCGCCGAATTTTGATTGGAGTAATTGCCTCAAGATCAGGGGAAATTCGCTGTCGAGCTATATTTATTAGCCGATTTCGATGATATATTTAGTATCTAACTCCTAACAAGATTAGTGAGTATAAACCAAATCGGTCAAGAACGAGTCGAGATATAGGCTTATAAAGATTTAGTTGAAGAGATGTTTCGCGCTGTCTAGTTTTTGGGGAACTACTAGTTATATAGCACAATTTGGGATTTTTTTAACGTTGAGGGTGTGTATTTATATCTCTATAACCAGAATGCACTTAAACTACTGACACATATTACGATGAACTACATTTCAAATACATACAAAGACGCTTCGAGTGAAGAATAGTGCCTTTTCCCATCATAATATTGGAAAGTTCTCCAGAATCAAGAGTCTGTCGTCAAGTGTACGTACTCCCGTTGAATGACGGGGTGTAAGCAACAGATGCCGCTGAATAATCAGTTAATATCTGGGCGGGGGCGGGCGGCAATGACGCGCGCCATTTACCCTCAGCCTGGGAGTAAGTGGCTGTGTCTAGGACGCACCAGATCCCATGAGGCGATTACACCACAGTCGTTAAGGCTTAAGAATTGTGATTGCGCTCTGTTAGGTCGCAGAGACCTAATCGCGCTGTTTGTACTGGGTTTCTGGTGTAAGGTATTTTTTTCTCAACAAATTAAACATTAATTTCTTATAAAAGATGATTAGTTTTTGCAAAAAATGGCAAAATAAATCCATCGTGTACAAAATTCGAATAGTTCGCTCAAATTGATGTAAACAATTGTTGTTTTTTCAAAAACGGCTCAGCCGATTTCGATAAAATTTAAATGGGACCACCTCGGGAGTATACCCTTTCGAACTAAAAAATACATACAGACGATCCTCCTCCATCCTCCTCCTCCTCCTTATTTGAAGTCGGTTAAAACACGTGATGTTTATGTTTTTAACAAATTCAGACTATCGCAAAACGCTTGTTTATGTTTATGTATATATATATATTTATGTATAACCACGCATAACTTTTTTCATAGTTGTCCGTTTTTATAATTCTTTTTTAATTGGAAAGAGTATACTTCAAAATTAGTCCCATTTAAATTTTATTAAAATTGGCTGAGCCATTTTTGATAAATCAACAATAATGTGAAAAATGTTACATCGATCCGTGCAAAATATTTGAGTTCTAGCGATGCACCCCGGCTTCGCACAAGTGTATTATACATATAAACATTTCTCTTGAATTACTCTATCTATTAAAACAAACTGCATCTAAATCCGTTGCGTAGTTTTAAATATATAAGCATACAAGGGGACAGACAGCAGAAAGCGACTTTGTTGCATACTATGTAATGATTCTGTACACGGGTGAAGTCGGTCATACTATTTTTTGCAAAAAATAATTATAAATTATATCTAATATCATTAATATGAATGTCATGCACGATTTAAGTTTTCATTTTTCTGAAATTTTTTGCTATAGTGACACTTTATGTTATGGTGGGTTACTTCAGTAAGTGTAATTCAATGAAAATAAAGCCTAGAACAAAAATAAAGTCACAAAAATGTCTGCTCCTAACTACATACTTGCATGCCAGTAAGTATCTATGCCTAAAGCGTAAAAACCCCGTAAAACCAGCTTAGTGCAATGACGTTCCACTACATTTAGTTTTCATTCAAAAGATTCAGCTTTTCACAGCGGCATACTTGTTTTTGCAACTTCTTTTTCTATTTAAACCTTATTTGTGAACCAAATTGCTAGCCTAAATAATTATTAGCTAAATTTTTCGCTGCGACAGAAACCATTCGTGCCAAATCGTCTCTTGTCCGACTGACCCGACCCGGTTATCCCTTCAGACCTAAATCAATATTTTCGAAGACACTGTACAAAACCCAGTTTCAAAGCCAACTGAAAAATATCCTTGTTAAGATTGCTTCCAGGATTTAACAAGTAAGCATCCACGAAGTAAATTAAACCTTACCTGCAAATAAGTCGAGTTTATTTCTAATTTAATCTGATTTCTGTCATGAAAGAAGTGAACGCAAAATTTAACCTTTAGATGTATTTATTCTAAGTCAAATTGAATTAATATCTTATTCCTTACACCTCGAGTGTTTCACTTCAGGTCGTTTTCATGTTAGAAGTTTGAGCCTTTTTATGGCTTACACCCGAAGACATAAGGGTGCGGTTTACGAACCAACAAACTTTAGAGGTTACATACAAGTTTTCTGGCTTAGGCACTAATAACACTTGGCTCGTATTTCACCTCTTATGACATAATCAACCTTAAGTAAGAGTAATAAAGAAGTTATTTGAATCATGGGTTCTAAAATCAAAGTGCTCGAAGAACATAAAATCCAGTCAAAATGTAATTCCTTACATTATAAAAATGTTATGTAATAATTCTTCCTCTGTTTGCTTCATACAAAATTCTTTGTTATGACTTCGTAGAATAATAAAAGAGCCGTTAATAATATTAATGGTTTTCTCGAGAAAGGAACTTAACCTTTTCAAAATATGATCAAACAAAAATCCATTTCATTTTGAAGTGAAATTTATAGGGTTGAGAGATGACTAATAGGCTTTTATCAAATAGTCGAAAATAGAACAGTTATGAAGATAACAAAATTATTTTACTTAGTAACTGCTTTAACTGTCCAGAATGTCAACAATCAACGCAATAATGAAAATACTTTTCTAGTCAATTTAACAAAACCATAGGCCCATATATGAAGGCGCTATCGTAAATTTAATAGCAACGTAAAAAAATGTTTTCTCTATCGAATGCCAACAGAAATGAAAACAGAAATATTCTAAATTGCTAATATATCTACGATGGCGCCTTCATAATTTGGCCTTATATCGTTTTATAACTTATGTACTAACGAGATCTAATAATGACAGGCCATAATTTTAAAGCGTAAAATCGAACCACGTCGCAAACAAAGCCTTGTTGAAGTTGACATGATTCACTATCAATAGCCCTAATTGCACTAACTCCTTCGCCACTCTCAATTTTAAGGTGCTGTTCTACCGTGACTGCCAAGCACAGATCAGAATCATAAACTTACGATTAAATTACAGGATTGTATGATAAATGTATATACAAAACAAGAAATATTTTCAGATGAAGTAGTTTTATTGTCATACAGTGTTACGTTATAAGGTCTTAGTTCTAAAAACACATTGCATTCAATGCCTTTTGTTGTACAAAATATGTTTAATAAAAACATTTAAAAGATTTGTAATTTAGTTTTGTCTATATGAATCCTGTGGCATCGCATCCCCCAATACAGTTACAGATTTTTTTATCTGCTTTAAAGCCATACTAAGTTTAAGCTAAATTGATTGCGATTACCAAGATTTAGATACAAATGTCACTGGCACTCAACATTTTTGAAACTGAAAGTGAATAAAGTAGGAACTGAATGTGTTTTTAGCTATTGTAGATTTAGTTACATGTCACAAACACTGTAAACAGTTTATCTGATGAGTTATGTTAGTTTCTTGCCCTATTTACTTCAATCGCTATAGGTTTAGTCGCGTGCTAGAACCGCACCTAAAGAGTATCTTGCCGGATGAGAGTTATAAATCCGCTCCGTGCACTATCAGGTCGGCGGCGATTTTAATTAATTCTGCAGCTTTTACATTTATAACCTCCTGTCATTATGTGCGGCGCTTTTTGCTCCTTCCCAGCTTATTAAGCTTACGATTAAGTCGCTTTAAGACCACGCTATCTCCAGTAGCATTCTAAATGGCAAATTTTCAAATTTTTGAAGCTGAAAGTAAATAAAGTAGAAACTGAATGTGTTTTAACTATTGTAGATTTAGTTACGTGTCACAAGCAATGTAAATAGTTTATGTTATGACTGTTATGTCACTTTTTTGTATTTTTTTCCTTCATTCGTTGTAGGATTAGTCGCGTGCTAAAACCGCACCTTAAAGAGTATCCCGCCGGATGAGAGTTATAAATCCGCTCCGTGCACTATCAGGTCGGCGGCGATTTTAATTAATTCTCCAGCTGACACATTTATAACCTCCTGTCATTATGTACGGCGCTTTTTACTCCTTCCCAGCTTGTTAAGCTTACGATTAAGTCGCTTTAAGACCACGCTATCTCCAGTAGCATTCTAAATGGCAAATTTTCAAATTTATGAAGCTGAAAGTGAATAAATTAGAAACTGAATGTGTTTTAACTATTGTAGATTTAGTTAATGTCACAAGCAATGTAAACAGTTTATGTTATGACTGTTATGTCACATTTTTGTATTTTTTTCCTTCATTCGTTATAGGATTAGTCGCGTGCTAGAACCGCACTTTAAAGAGTATCCCGCCGGATAAGAGTTATAAATCTGCTCCGTGCACTATCAGGGTGGCGGCGATTCTAATTAATTCTGCAGCCGACACATTAATAACCTCCTGTCATTATGTGCGGCGCCTTTTGCTTCTTCCCAGCTTGTTTAGCTTACGATTAACTTCCTTTGAGAGCATGCTAAATATCAAGTTTTCAAAATTTTTGAAGGTGAAAGTAAATAAAGTAGAAACAGATTGTGTTTTACTATTGTAGATTTAGTTACATGACACAAGCAATGTAAACAGTTTTGTTATGACTGTTATGTCACTTTTTTGTATTGTTTTCCTTCATTCGTTATAGGATTAGTCGCGTGCTAAAACCGCACCTTAAAGAGTATTCCGCCGGATGAGAGTTATAAATCCGCTCCGTGCACTATCAGGTCGGCGGCGATTCTAATTAATTCTGCAGCCGACACATTAATAACCTCCTGTCATTATGTGCGGCGCCTTTTGCTTCTTCCCAGCTTGTTTAGCTTACGATTAACTTCCTTTAAGAGCATGCTAAATATCAAGTTTTCAAAATTTTTGAAGGTGAAAGTAAATAAAGTAGAAACAGATTGTGTTTTACTATTGTAGATTTAGTTACATGACACAAGCAATGCAAACAGTTTTGTTATGACTGTTATGTCACTTTTTTGTATTGTTTTCCTTCATTCGTTATAGGATTAGGCGCGTGCTAAAACCGCACCTTAAAGAGTATCCCGCCGGATGAGAGTTATAAATCCGCTCCGTGCACTATCAGTCCGGCGGCGATTCTAATTAATTCTGCAGCCGACACATTAATAACCTCCTGTCATTATGTGCGGCGCCTTTTGCTTCTTCCCAGCTTGTTTAGCTCGCGATTAGGTTAGTCGCATTAAGAGTTCGCCTTTTCCACAGCATATCTCTGTAGCACGTTATCCACTTAATTATATGAAGCAAAAACGAAGTTGTTAAGAAGTATGAATGGGCTTTGTTCTTTGTATATTTGTTTGAAAGTATGTTGATACCTTTGAATTTTTGAGGACTCCTTATTTCGTCTAACCTAAACCGTCCACGTCGTCGAGTGATTAGATGATAGAGCTCTTAATTTAATTTAAGTTTATGATTTTTTTACTCAGCACGTGACTTGATTGTTACCAAGTGAAACTGGAAAACTAAACACCATTAAAGTAATTTATGGATAACACTGCTGTTACAAGTCAATTAATAAACTATGCAACGCCGATTTTATTGATACTTACCCATATTGCATTACAATCTTCTCATAGGTATTCATAGAATTTTCTATAAAAATCCAACCAAACGTAACAAAATTAATTGAATAAATGATGTAACATCTATTACCGAAGTCGTGGCCTTAAGCCACAACGCAAGCAGCGTATCGTTTAGGATTACTGAGCTGAGTTAATGGATAATTAAAATGAACAAAACTTTATCCGACAATTTTGAAGGCGTATATAAACCGAAATTTTAGTCTCTGAGCTATATTTATACTAAACATTTTCTAATTTAATTTACGGCCGCCGCTCTAATGAGTAAGGTTTACTTAGTAGTTTATTCAAAGTCTAATATTTCTAGGTGACCTAAAGCTTTATGTGGTTCAACTTTAAATGTACTGATCGTAATTCCGTAGAGTAGAGGGATATCTTTCAGTCTATAACCAGCTAACGCTTCTCCTCCAAACGTTACAGCTTAATTTCGGGAAACATATGAGACCAATGTTGAAATATCTACTTATGTACGTGTAATCGAATATATTTAACAGGGCATGCTGCAATGCATGCAGGTAAAACGTTTAAATTATCATTCCTGTTACGAGCTAAAGCAATCGTAATAGTGAAGGCACGTGCAGATTTAGACTGGAGGTCTCCAGTTCTACCTAGCGCGACTGGTTCACACACTCCTTCCAAATTCTATATGAAATTTAACTGCTTTGATAATAAAGGACATTGCCAAAACAAAACTATTGCATAGAAATAGAATTTTAAACATTGCTGCCAGCAGATTTTCAACTAGACAGACTAGGCTAACAAGATTTGACAATCCTGAATTCCAGCAGATTTTGGAGCTAGTTTTTGCTCTTTCTAACTCATTCTAATTATAATATAACAGTTGTTAAGGATGTTATAATTACGTAGGTACATACTCGTATATTTATTAATTAGTAAATGTAACACAATAATGTTAGAAACAAACGTATAGATAGATTTACCTACTACAGTAGGAGTGGCGTGCGGATTTAATGATAGGTAATTTGAACTGATAATGCGGCTGCAAACTATGCTATAAGATGTGCTCGCTAATGCCAAGGTGCTTACAAACAGCTCAACTTCACACATAAGGCGTGTAATACAGAACAATGAGATCGAATGACATCATTTGCCGCAAACACTTTCGTAACGATTCAATAACAGCCCTAATGTAAGACTAAAGTGTCCTCGGTCACAGTATCTAAGGGTCGAATCTGAGTTAATAAATTGTGCCTAAAGAAAATGAAAAAATAAAAGAGTTGCAAAAAGGTCCCGATAGGGCGTGCGATATGCAGCCTTGTGCTCAGCACACACCAACCGCACCCTTTACTCGTTATGGATGATAAAACGTCAACGCGGCCAGCACCGAAATAAATTAAGGACGCTGCGTTTACAGCTATCTCAGTCGTGCATAAGGTATAAAACTGGTGGAAAGGTCGTGGTGAATTACTTATCTTACTCTTACATAGAGTATACAGGGTTATTTCTAATCAATTAGCATCCTTTTAGGGGCTTATTCTGTACATCAAAACTAACAACTTTTGTGAAAACTCAAAAAAAAATTCAGTGGTTCCATACATTTTGTCGCGGGTGTACGATATTTTTCTATGGAACAACAAAATTTTTTTTTTGAGTTTTGACAAAAGTCGCAAAACAGTAGTTGTTAGTTTTGATATACAGAATAAGCCCCTAAGAGAAATAACCCTGTATAGTATTAGAAATAACCCTGTATAGTATTTTGTATAAAAAGTGTCTGGTCATCGAATTTTAGCGTGATTGGGGGTATGAAATTATGCAATCCTGCACAAACTATAAATTTATTCGTCATTTCAACAACATAATTAGGTATTTCTCGCAAAACCGACTTCCACCGTGTACAGAATTCGAATAATTTTCATGAATCGATGTGACATCCATGTAAATTTTTGTTAGTGTAAAAAACGGCTCTGCCGATTTCGTAAAAATTTAAATGGGACTACTTCGGAAGTATACTCTTTCAAACTTAAAAAAAAAATTGTAAGTCGGTTCACAATTGGCAAAAATATCGATGAACATACACAAAAATAATACATACAGACGACCATAGTACCTCCTCCTTTTTTTCAGTAAAAAATAACGTACATTTCTACATTGGCAGGACACTACGCTCGCCTAGTATTAAGGGACACGCATGCGCATGTCTGGCAGATCAACAAAACCCAGAATTAAAACGTTAACTTCTTGTCAATATTAATATGATTGGAAAAAAAGCTTATCCCATACAGATGCGGCCTACAGCAGTAGTCTGGCGAACAGAACAAACGCCCAATCAGATGAAAGGAATAGCCCAAGAAATGACCACGATACTTGGGCGTATATTGACCGCTTCTGATCCCTCCGTTGCCACATATGGCGGGTTTGTGGGGAAGATACAAAAAGGTCTTTTATATCTCATTTGAGAAGGGAAGTCATGAAAACCAATAAAACATTTTTGTTTTATTACCATCAAACCGTCGTAACAATTTGGTGTTACAATAAAAATAATGTAATTAAAATATACGTATTTTATAACCTGATACTTGTTGTACAAACATTTCAACTGTGCGAGTGAGATAGCTCTACAAAGATACTTAGACCCTTAAGTAAACCTTCTAAAATATTTGATAAATTGCGACGTGCCTCCGTGTGCTTAAACGTCGTACTTAAAACGTTATTAACGCGTTAAATATATATACTTTATTATGTTGCTGCTTAGAGTACGCGAGTAGGTAAGACGCCATATTTTAAAGAGAACATTAGGATTTGGCTTTACGAATATTAAACGTGCATTTTAAGTGCGTGTTTTTCGGGCTTTTGAGCAAAGTCGATGTAATAATTATGTGATTATTTATTAATTTTATTGAAGACGGTGATAAAAGAACTGGTTTTAAAAAAGTATTTTATTAATTATGTAGTTTAATGTTTGACTACATTCTGCCAGATCTTATAAAATTCGAGGATTCACCATTATAACCTAGAAGATGCCTCAATAATAAGAATTAATTAAATTATTCTTGATCTTAAGGAATTTAATATGCTATTATGATTGAGTTTTGTAAGAAAATTCACCTTTAGCCTTTACCTTACTTTACCGTAATACTAAAGCCGACTACAATATAAAATCAAAGTTTTGAGACTTATCTCCGCAGTGATTTAGGACTAACGTTAGTTTGGCCTAGAATACAAAGACCTAAGTGTCGCAAGTTTCGTAATGTCGCGCTTGTTCTTTACCTTGAAAGTAAATCACTTCTCTACAACTTAGTGAAAAAATTATGCCTAACATTTTATGTATATTAGCGAGCCGTTTTCTTTTGCACGGTTCCTTTAATATGAATGTTATATACTTCTGAAAATGTTTCGGGTAATATAAGCAGTGCCTTTCATCTTGATAATGCATATATCATTTGATCAATGATAATAATTATCTTGGCAGCATGTTGTTTTCCACCAGCAGTAGGTTTTATGAATTCAGATTATTGTAGACCTGTATTAGGCTGTATTAATGTTACATGTATAATCCAATCGCTCAGTTAATATATTTTCGATAACAACTAAGTTAAAAATTAAAAAAAAACATCAAACATTTTACAGACAGATACACTCAAGTGTTTTTCTACTAATTAGTAAATCCCTTAGATCGTATCCGGCCTATATAACCATGCGTGTGTCGGTCAACACACATTTAGGTCAACTTGAGCTCAAGTATCACTCGTCTAGAGTGTAGTCCTCCATTTGCGTCCGCAGGGCTCGAGTCCGGCCATACGCCACGCTGAGTGATTGTCTCGCTAATTCGACGTGACGTCCACGATCACTGTCCGCCGTCCTGCGCCCTCTCCAGACCTCCTTTCATTACTAGATAAGGACAGTACTCTCCCCAAATAATAGAGCTTCGTGACTATGAATTTGCAAGAAAATTCACGTAATAATCGTGCACCCGGTACGAAGCTACGACTCCACTCGAGACCATTTTCCTCAATACCCTTTATTGTGCGAGCACAACCGCGATCCTAACAAGTTCTTATGTGAAGTAATATGCAAGCCTTTCACGTGACACATGACAAATTACATTATGATTTTGTTCCGTCCTCGTCTGTTGAAAACTGTTGTTACTTAATTTGAAACTTCTGCGCGTGGCGGTAAGTGATAAAGTTTTACGGACTGCTCGCACACTGTAATTCTGCTTTTTCGTATTAATGAAGTCGTATGTTACTTCCACGGGGCAATGCAGCGGTGAACTTGTGAAGAGTTGGTTTTACCTGTAACGAGAACGGGCCGGCCGCATTCATTTCTATACGAATGAGTCGACGAACTGGCTAATTTTAGTTGCTTGCTTAGCATCTTAGTTGGTCTATATTCTGAGTTATCCTTTGAGGTGGCGCATTTCAAGTAACATTCCGAGAAAATTGAAAGTCTGGTCTATATTTATGAAAACCGAAATCCAATTGGCTTCAAAGAAAACTTACGTTTTGACCTAAATAAAATATTTTATTATAGAATCCTTTTGATGGTATATTTCACTGGGGTTCTCATTTTCTTTATTTTTGTCAAAGGTGTCAAAGAAACATCTATAGATAATTATTTTTTGCAAAAAATAGCATGATCGACTTCACCCGTGTTCAGAATTCGCGAATATTTCGCACGGATCGATGTATCATTTTTCACATTATTGTTAATTTATCAAAAATGGCTCAGCAGATTTCATTAAAATTTAAATGGGACCAATTTCGAAGTATACTTTTTCCAATAAAAAAATAATTATTAAAATCGGACAACTATGAAAAAAGTTATTCGTGGTTATACATACATTTACAAAAATATATACTCGCCGAATTGAGTTTCTCCTCCGGTGGTTCGTCGGTCAAAAAATAGTGTTATGATTTATACCCAGACTGTACAACTATGAGAATTTTAAATAGACATTTTCTGAGCGCACTAGGGCAGGCATTCCCAGTTTAGCTATTTCCATGGGGCCACGCCGAGCTCTACGTTTATTCAGCACCCCGCGCTTAACTATCGCCTCATATTATAATCAAATTACTAAACGCCAGAACCTACTACAACTTCCATATTTTATCGTGCCGCGTTCCATAAAATTCATCATTTTCCTTATAGCCAAGGAAAGAAAAATACCTTATAATGATAGAATGTTTTACGAAGAATATTTTCAAGCGCTCCAGTGGAATTCTGTGAAATGTTTTTAATGTTAATGGCACATCCTTCTTCGTCAGTCATTGTGTTTGAACACTTATTGTCACACCATTTTTTGTTCGCATTATCCGTGGCGTGTTTAGTGACGCGGCACACGTTGAGAACTTCTCTCGTGATGAGTTACGACAAAGAGGCGATATATCTCTGCAATAAATTAGAGTAACAAAGTGAGACAGGCCCGGGTCATCAAAAAAATCATGCAACACGGAAGGGTTTATGCCATTATGTGGAGAAATAAACCCGGAAATGCATGAAGTAAAAAATTGTGTTGTTTTATCGTCCGTCCTAATAGGGACGTGGAATAACGTGCCTATTTTTATACCGCTTAGAATTAGAAGGTCGTCGCAATATTTGTAATCTGGATAATCTAAAACACAATCATTTTAAGACAAAACAAATTGTCAGAAGCGTCTTCGGTACGGTTTGGATAATCTTCTTATCGTACTACGCAAATCTAAAAAACTTGTTACAGATTATATTGGCAGTTATCTTGTCTAACTAATCATATTTGCTTATGATTTTAATCAGTAAATAGCATAACTTTTGTATGAAATGTGTAAATCGAATACCTAAATTATGTGTGAAAGTTGAAAAGTATAATTTAGTTCAAAATTTTGGGCAATCGTAATATTTCAAATTATTTTGCATTTTTTTTTAAAAGCCAATTATAAACTGGTTACTCGGGCCAGGCAATTAAGCTAAGGAATTAGTCACTCGATTAATTCCGGACAAGGATTTAGACAACTTGAGCGGAAATAATCGGATACTCCGAATCCGAAGTAGACACTAAAATGAATTATTAGAATATTTTATCATGTTGGAAGCTAAGAGCCAGTATAAATTACCTGCTTCATTATCATAAAAAGTAAGTTTGTATAAGTCAAATGGTTTTCTATCATCTTAACCAAAACATGTTTGTATCAGAAATAAGAATCATATTGAATGCAAATGTTTGTGAGTGAGAAAGTAAGTTTAAGCTTCATCTGAATAGTGTGTTTTAAGTGCTCGGCGTTGTTATGATTGTACTGGTCTAAAGTATATCGTTATATAAATTACTGGCTGCCTTAATACAATAGACTGGTGAATATCCCGAAGTACATAGTCCAGCTCTAGTAAGATATCAAGTTAAACCCCAGATCGTAGCTAAAGATAATTACTTACACATTTAAAAAGCTTTTGTAAAATATACTTTGTATAGAACATAATTGCAACATAAATTAATAAATTGTTAATTGCGGTCCACAATGCTCGCAGTCGCTAATTTTTCAGTGATGACTTTGCGATTTGCGGTTGAACAGACCCGTGATATTTATTTGGCATACTCATATTTCAAATTGATATGGAGCTTTCAAAGGATTCGATATAAGCGTGTCAGAAATATCTCGAATCCGATCTAAAAGATAGAGAAAAAGAATAGGAGGGTAACTATCATTTGATATTCGATATGTGGGATGCTCGAGGAATCCGCAAGACTAGCTGCGGTTATAACTTACGTAATAAAATTGGGAGATGTCACACGTACGATGTTATGTAGATAGAGTTCTACAGATTTGAATCACGCAGGCGAACACGTTTACTTGTACTTAGATCTCTCGCACGACCTCGTGCCAAGGGAAGCTCAGACATGCGTCTACTAGATATTAATGACAGGTTAATGCGAGTCGTGCGTCGAGAACGTCCTAGTTATGACATATTCGATACTGCTTCTACGAATGCGAGGTATCGTAGCTTCAAAGGCGATCCTCGCTTGTCGTCAGCGTGGTAATTTGCCGAGTCAATATGCAGTGTGCGCTCTCCATTCGCCATTTGAATACATCCCCACGGACGAAGTTTGCGGTATGCTCGTTAGAAATGTCGGATAGAGTTTTATTAATGTCCAAAATGATAACGACATGTAGCGCGGTCGCGCGGCCGGTCACACCCGCCAGGATTACTGACGGCCCGCTGAATTAATAACTCGCTTTACTGCCGTTACGGGCCAACAATACGTGTTTCAATTCCTATTTTAAATTTGCAAATGCTTATGTCCGCGCTGAATTATGTATTTCGTTTAGAACTCATTTCCGTGACGACGAAATTTACACAATTTCGTCGCTATTATTTTTCGCCGTCGTATGTTGAAATATTCACAAACATGAGCACGAACACTTGTTCCTGTCTTTCTTCGTAGCTCTTTATTACGCCAGAGATAAATAATAGCTACCCGAGTGAAGGAGCACACGCAAAAATGTTAACATTTATGACACACGAACCCGAAGGCTGAATTATTAATAGCGTGTCAGTAATATATTTGTGCGGGAAAGAGAGTAGGGGAAAGAGCACATTGTCTCGCGATTACGAGCTCCCGTCACTTCCATCACTCCGTTGCTGAAGATTTATGTTGTTGCAATAAAATCTCCTCGTTTGAATAAACATCTCCGCCGGCGGAGCTGTGACAAATTGCCGGAGTTCTCCGCCAAAAGTCGGAGACCGACATTAGCCGGAATAATTCTTTTTAAAGAGCGCGCCCGACTTGTCGCATAATTATTCATGTAGGAAGGAGCCTGATGGCTGCCCTCGCCGCAGGAGCCAGCCGCTTCCGAAGGAAACCGCGCACGCATAATTACCTGCTTTTGATAAGAACGAGCAAAACTCGCGTACAGGACTTCGCCGACTGCATGGAATTCGTAATGCCTTAACCGTCAGAATCCTTAACATCTCATCTCAGACTTATTCGTAACTCTCAGCTCATAGTCGTAGTAGTGACTTTGCTAATCTCATTGTATTTTAATCCAAATATTCCCTAGATTAAAGTACATTCCACATAACTCATATTCCAAAAATGATGCCGCAATAACACACTTGATCACCAATTGGCAAATGCAATTTCGACTGTTGGATTTGCGTAAAATTTTATTACGTCTGTGTAATATAATAAATCAATGGCTTTTGCCGCCGCGCTGCTCTGTTTGTTCTTCGCCACAGCTTTTGCATATTTTTTTTTCTTTACGATTTGTACAGTGATAAAATTTGTTCTATACGGTGTCGTATTTGACTATGAAGCTTGGTTTTATTATTTTTAGTTTTTGTTGTCAGATGGCTACGTGCTAGAATATCTAAGGATGCATACAGACTGTGTACCATGTTATAACTTAGTTTTATAACATGTTATATAGCTTTATTACAAGACATTATATTACTGAAACGTGTTTTATTATATAACAATGTTTTATTAAATGCGGGCACATTATATAACATAAGTTATACAACGTGTAACAGAACGGTTCAACAATACTTAAACCACGCATGCTCAGACATATTTAAAACTTACCCCATAAGGTCTCACAATCCTCAGTATGTTAGATTACGAGATAAACCAAGTTAAAGTTTTGCGTAAAATAACCTGATCTCAACCCTAAACTTATCAGCTGACGGTAATGACACAGACTAATAAGTGTACAGAAATATTTTATTTTTGCCTACGTAATCGTGGACGGGCTTTAACACACAAACATTTAGGTAAGTAGGTACATGGTCATAGGTACAAGTTACAAGGTCCTAGATTGATCTACCTAACTCATCTAAACTGCCTAGACTAGAACATGTTGTAAGTACTACCTGTCGCATAAAATTATTACATCGTCTATGTAACACCCTCTCCGATGTAGTAGGACTGTAAAAAAAAGATTAACAAAGTTATTTTTTTTCTTGTCACGTCTAAGCACTCTGCCTATTCCACCGGCTCCAAGTCATGTCAAAATAAAAAATACATACCTACCTAACTGCATTGAAAGTTAAATTGTATTTAACTTACAAAGCATAGCTTGAAAAAATTTTAAACACGACACGGAAATACCTAGGTATTATTTTAACTGTAAAAAGAGCGAGGCAGAGAAGCCAAGTACCTAGGTAATATTAAAGTAAAAATGTTTAAAAGCTTGTGGTAGTTTCACTCCCCAAATACATTAAATTGCTTGATTTAGTTACCACAAAAATACTACATTAAAATAGAAGTCACGCGTAACAATAGGTATCAATATCAAACCAAAGTTGGAGCATTTCAATTACGCATCTTTATTTTTATTCTTTTTTATCGGCTTGAAGTCCACGTGGACTGTCCACGCCGACAAACGAGCCAACAAACGAGCCGACAAACGAGCCGAAACAAACACTGCACTAATCACGAATGAGCGGGTAATATGGCGGCTCTTTGAGCTCCGCCGCCTTTTTGAGCGAAACATATGAATAATTAAAAATATGGGTTCCGTACATTTTTTTGTACTAGTATTATTTAATTATGGTAAAATGTCTAAAGCTTTGTTATTTAGTTTTTGCTACATCCATCCATCCATCAGCCATAGGATTTCCACTGCTAGACATAGACTTCCCCAAAAGATCTCTAATAAGCCCGGTTGGTAGCGGCTTGAAACCAGCGCGGTCTCGCGGTCTTGCTGAGGTCGTCCGTCTTCATAGTGGGTGGACGTCCGGCTGCCGTGGGCTGCGCTTGCCGGTATGTGGTCTCCACTCGAGAACTTTTCGACCCCATCGGTCACCAGTCCTCCGTGATATGTGCCTTATTTGTGTATTCTTCTATGGATTCCCTCATTCCTGATTCGATCTCGCAGAGAGACTCAAGCATAGCCTTATCCATAGCTCGTTTATTAATAAAGTACCACGTCACGCCACTTTCACGTGAAACTTTTACAATACAATACAAGAACAACTTTATTGACACCATAAGTAAAACATAACAGAAGAAGAAATAACGACAGAAGAATGGTACAAAAGGCGGTCTTATCGCTAAAAGCGATTTCTTCCAGACAACATCTCTCTTTTACGTCGTACTCGTACTTTGCGGGCGCTTGTTAACGAGAATGTTTCTACCCAGGAGGTTACGCCGGAGCTACGCACGGTTTTGAGCCGTAGTGTGCGTGCGTGAGTTCAGTCGTCAGTACAATTGTACAAAAAAAAATGAATTTCGCTTGCTGACCTAGTGACCTGATCTACTTTAAGTTCTGGTTCCGTTGAAATCAGTTTAAAGAATAATAATCCATCCATCCATCCAACAGCCGTAAGACTCCACTGCGGGACATAGGCTTCTCCTATAGATTTCCAATAAGGCCAGTTGGAAGCGGCCTGTATCCAGCGCGTTCCTGCGATCTTTATTATATCGTTAGTCCACCTAGTCGGTGGGCATCCTACGCTGCGCTTGCTGGTCCGTGGTCTCCATTTGAGAACTGTATGGTCCCGTCGGCCATCCGTTTTTCGAAGTTTGTGCGCATAAAAAAAACTTTCACTAAAAACGAAATCCGAAATACTACTGAACCCTAAAATTTTGATTCCAATTTTAATAGAAATAATCGGAATATTTTAGTCAGTCGCTCTCTGACCTTGCGGAAGTGAAGACGTTGTCTATCAACTCTTTCGACGATCGCGATGCCTAGACAGGCAGTCTAGGATACCTAACATTCTCAAATGTTTTTTTATGATATTGGTGATATGAATGGCAACAACGGTGCCGCGCACGAGCTAACATTTTGAAGATGGCCGCTTTCTAACCGTGGCGGACGCGGACTTCTTAGATGGATGTGTCTAGTGTTTACGTCTGCACAGTACCTACTGGGAACTTTCACGAAAACAGAAACGACCCGGTGCTCGAGTTGGTTCAAATCGCGAGACGCGCATTCTGCAGTATTTTGAAGATAGCCCAAGGACCAGCACGCGTCGGGCAGGAGCGGCGAGGTCCGAAGGACGTTCAACAGCGCCCGCGCACTATGCGCGCCGCGTCCGCGAGCACCTGGACGAGCGGTTTCCGGGGCGGTGGTCCTACATGAGGCGCGGTGTGCCACCCAGGTCTCCGGACTTTACGTGATTAGACCTTTGATCATGGTACATTGAAAATGTTGTTTATTCTGTGCCGTGCGACTCCAGTCCAGAGAGAAGATGAACCCTTTGCATCGTGGCGGAATTTAAATGTGGTGAACGTGAGAAAATCTATGGCTCGACCACGGCTCGACGTACTCGTACCTACGTACCTACTCGGTTGTGCTGCGACCGGGGAGGTTTGCATTTCGAGCCTTTCCTTTGACTTTTATTGAGTGTTTGTGGACGCCCTTGTGTGTGTTAATTTTAAGTAGGTTCCTAAGTAGGTATGTGGCAAATAAAAATAGTGAATTTAAAAAAATGTATCAATTTGTTTTTTCTATCATTTCTGAGTGCCCATAGAACCTAATTACCTATGTAGGTCATTTTAAACGCCACGATAAGATAGGGTAAGTACATGCTTAAGTACAAGCTAAGTAGTGTCAAGAAACCTTACAATTAGGTAAGTAAATAGATATTTGCCAAAAACAGGATACCTAAATTGATTATCTACTCATGAAAATTCCTAGGTACATATTCAAGTTACGCACTAAAGTAAAACGTTACCTACTTTCTTTTTGCGATCCACGAATTTATAGCTGTTCTTAAAACTGAATTAGGTCTCGACTAGGTCAAGGGACTAGGTCTGAGAATCTGTAGGTAAGTAGCCTCCTTCAACAGCATTAGGTAGCCTAACTAGTTAGCGTGTCAGGCCGACGGCAGCGGGGGAACCAGCAGCGGGGCGCGGAGCCAGCGGCTTTTGAAACGAGGCCACCGACCTCACTAGTTTAGGGTTGTCCAAAATAATATGAAAAAAATATTTTTTAGTTTTATATGGAAAAAATAAGATGACTTTTGAAGTTTGAAATTCATACAGGTGATTCGTGACAGGATACACATACATGCCGTTCAGTATTGTTGAACCGTTCTGTTACACGTTGTATAATGTGCCCGCACCGCGATATCAATATCACCAATTTTATGTCCACCTCGTCAAAATGTCAATTTCGTACTTACTCGTATTTATATATTTGTCGTATATCTTACGAAATAAATTTAAATAAATCCTGTTTTAAAGAAGCTTTACCACTAAGATCGGGTTCGGTGTGATGAAGTGCCCGAGTTGAGTATTTTTATTTTATTTCGAATAGGTTTACGTTTGACTACATACTGCCTGATATTGAGCAGATGTGCAGTCTAGGGTGTAGCACACTTACCTACAAGATCTATTTACTCGGGATTTAAAGACACCTACGTTGTACTTTATCGCGAAGACAGACCCAGGCAACGCGTTCTACATTCTGACTGTTCGTATGACGAATGAGGATTCGCTTGGAAAGGAAACGCTTGGTTCTAACGCGCGGAATGTCCACCATAAAAGGGTGGTGCTTTGATCGCGTCTGTCTAGCCGTACGATAGAAGAAAGGGGCAGGTGGGACCAGATTGTGCAATTCCTGGGCGCACTCTCCGTAGTGTATCCGGTAAAAGGCCCATAAAAACGCTACCTTGCGTCGATGCTCAAGACTTTGCAGCTGCGACTTAGTCAAAGTGCCGTTGTCAATCAGCCTCGTGGCTCGCCTCTCAATCGACTCCAGAGCTTCCAGTTGATATTTGGCAGAGCCATCCCAAAGGTGAGAGCAGTATTCCATGCAAGACCTGACTTGTGCTTAATAAAGATTTTGGACTATAGGTACGTATTTAAGTTGTTTTCGATCTAACTTGAAACTTTATTATCCCCAAGATAAGCTGTATCTTTCCATACTACTTAAAATTTTATTAATAATGTATATGAAAATGTTTGATTATTCTTCTGTAGAGGATTTTGTGGGATAAAGTAGAAAAAATAAAGTGTTTCATTTTATTGCGTCGTAGGATCGTGCGGCTTAGTGAATGTCCAATTTCTTTGAGAGCACAGAGACTGAGCTGATCGTAGGTCGACTAACAAAAACTAATTAAACCGAACATCGGCATGTGTAGAGGAGTAATGAATAGTGGAGGGCCGATGGGCCTCGCCCGTGTCCCCCGCGTCAACCCATCGCGCCTCGGGCGTCCAATGAAAAAACAACTTTCGTAAAACCACTTCGCTCTCCATCTGGGCTTTAATTGAAATCTCATTGTCGTATAGCTCGCTTTGTACTAGGATTACTGGGCACTGTCGTACTTGATAATGCAAAAACTCTTTTCTTTTCTTTAAAGTTTGTGAGGGAAATTTTAGTGGTCGGTTGCCAAGGGTCAGTTTAGACCGAGACGCAAGCTGACGAGTGCGACGCAAGATGCCCACAACCCACGATACAGTGCCTATATAGCAACTAACCTATGAACTATGATTATTATCTCCATAAACTGTGTATCAATAGAGCGAAACTGACCGTCAATCTATCGCTGCGGTGATGGACAATCGTCCGAAGGTTATTAATATTTAGAGCGGGCTTAATTACCAGCCATTGAGAAGGCGATTAGTGGATATATACGTGGAACCGATTACGATATGATCCAACCGTGACATGTCTAATTCCTCCGCCCGTTTAATTGATTTCACACTGTCAAATTGTCCATCTCCTTTGACGGTCGAGCGTCCCGTAGGATTAATCCATCCGACCGACCCAGCTTTGAACCGTTCACCTGAATTGATAAACTTTTAATAGGCATACGAAATTTAATTTCATATCACACAAATTCATTGGAAAAGTTTCAGTTTTCACACTTGTTTGAAATTTTGTCATACGTTCAAATAAACAATTATGAAGTGAGCAAAATGTTCGTTTACGTTCAACACAGAAGAATATAACAACAATGCAAATTATAAGTCTGAGTTCTTAAACCGGTTAACCGGAATTTGCACTAAAACCGTAATGCTGTGCCATTTCACGGTACTTAATTAAATGAGCCATAAACAAAACAACATTAGAACTGAGCAACAACATTTGCCGCAGAGCGTTTGAAACCGCAAAAACTATGCGCCGAGCGCCGGCTTGTCCCAAGTAATGAATGGACTGGGAACAACTTAGAAGAACGGCCATCTAGCACCTTTAGCGCAGACAACAGAACGTGACACAGCGGAATGCTAGCCACGACATTTACGACGTGAGAAATGCGGAGATGGCATATTCGCTGATACCGCACCTTGGCACATCGCACCACTTAATCTTCGCTTCTAGCTCTCATAGCATATACATACATAGACTTATGGCCGTCGACTAAGCTGTTCAATCTTAAATTAAAGTGACCTAAGAAATTGGCTCTTAGACTTGGCTTCAATATTAACTCTCCTTTCTTTCCCGTTTATAAAAGGCCAAACTTTCAGATGGCCTATAATATCTAGTCTAGCCACTCGGTCTAAAAGAACTTTTGCTAATTCTGTTTCCGATGTCGTGACCTGAAAATTTCCATGATTGTCTCCATTAAACCATCAGCTTCAAACTTTTTTCGCAATCCATTTTTATAACCACCTCAAAAACGGAAAATAAGCATGATTTTCTTTTGGCAAACGATACTTATGCCCCGATTGTGAGTTACAAAGTACTAAAGCTGCAATATTTAGGTAAAATGGAGTAATGCCAACAATGCCGGCATTCAATAAAAGTACCGCTTACTGTATCTGGGACTGGCTGTAACGGTCGGCGAGGATAATTTTTGCATAATGTTCACAACTGATTCTGAAATGTTCGAAAGTGTTCTACTGCGGGAACTACGGAACTGTTCGCACTCAAGCGAAACATAATTTTCTAATGAAGTTTCTAAGTATATAATTTACGAAATGTATAGTAGTAGAGCTGCGTATAACGGCATAATTCACCGAGATCCCAACGCCATCAACCGCATATCAGCGTCATGCAGTCGTAGCTTAGAGGGTTCAGCGGCGGTAAGGGATGTTAATTTTGCGACCGGATTATTCTCATAGTTGCTTAAGTTGTATGACCGCGGCGTAATTTTAATTTAACGACTCGTCCGGGCCGCGCTGGAACTACTTCCACGGGTTTGTTCCATTTTGGAGAATTATGTCCGCTGGGAATGTAAAACTAGCGAGGATCAGGTCGAGCTAATCGGTGTTGATGCGCGGCGTGATTCGCGGGTCGGGCGTGTCGCAGCGGCGCCGGGCCGGTGCTGGGCCCGGCACCGACAGCCCACTCGGATATTATGCCGGAACGAGCGGACCACGCATGCATATTCATGGGCCCGATCCGGAGGCGCGTATTAATTTGCATCTCGATTTAACACCGGACTCGGTACATTGTCCATTTTCGTTTCTTTGTGGACGTGGCCCGTGAAGTGTGGACCGGCTCGCTTTCCTCTGCTATGGTTCAATGGGACGTAAAATCGGAATAGTCATAGCACCCGCTTTGAGTAATTTGCAAAATTTCATTTCATATTCATCTTCAGAACGGCGCGCTTTTATTCCGCAGCCGTTTTCTCTGATAATAAAAAGTTTACGAGAATCACTTTTCTCCACCTACCAGTTAAACTATTCTAGCTGAAAACGTAAATAAACGAATTCACGCTTCATCGTCTTCGGTTTGCAAAGGCGTATTTACTGTTTACATGCGTACTTAAATCAAAATCGTCTGCTTTTTACAGTGAAAAAACAATTAAAACCTTAACAGATTCCACTGGCTCACGTACCAACGTTTTACTGGTAGGTATTATCCATGAAATTTACTGTTGCAATTCGTGATAAATTATTACATTTTAAAAACACTTTAGGGTATGAGTATGCGGCGCATGGCCAAGCTAGGGGTGATACGAACATCGTTCATAAATAAAGCGCTGATTCTCCTGTATGTAGTTATTTTGTGAGTATTCGTATTTTTTTAATCTTGTTTAAGTAATATTAATATAGAATGTACTGTTGTAATTGGCGAGTATACTCACTAATTTATTTATTACCTTTAAACGAGCAATTGTTATATTTGTCTGTACAAAGTTCGAGTTTCGGAAACAGTTCTAAAGATTTTAATGAAACAATTTAACGGAGTTGAGATAAAGCTTTTTTATGAGTATTTCTGTATGAATACAGGGTAAGTATTTCCGAAAAATCATGAATTTCGAGGTTTTTTATTGTATCGCGCTTCGCTCTCTACTTAATATGAACTGCGAAAATCGTCGTCCTGTAAATAGATTTTGATAAAAGACACAAATATTTTCGTGAAGTGAATAACACTAATAATAACATGAAAATAAAACTCAATCTAGTTAATTAAAAGCAGAACAGAGATAGACAAATCTTTGTTGTACTCGTAGGTATGTTTTATTTTTAGTTAGAATTTTATGACGCTGATTTAAAAATGAATAATTGCAAAAAATAGCATGACCGACTTCACCCGCGTATAGAATAATAATAATTCGCGAATATTTCGCACGGATCGATGTAAAATTTTCACAATATTGTTGATTTTATTAATTTTAATGAAGCCGTGGTGGTCAAGAGTTAGTGACACCCGCCTTACAATCGTGAGGTCGTGGGTTCAAATCCCCGGTCCCGTACCAATGAGTTCTTTGGAATTTATGTACGGAATTTCACACCACTGGCTTTCCGGTGAAAGGAAACATCGTGAGGCAACCTGCATACGTCCGTAGAAGAAATTCGATGGCGTATGTGAATCCACCAACCCGCACTAGGCCAGCGTGGTGGATATGGCCCAATCACCCTTCGTGAGTAGGCCTACGCCCTGCAGTGGACTATTAAAAAGGCTGGTACAGTACAGTATTAATAAAAAAAGAATGAAATCTGACTACTATGAAAAAAGTTATGCGTGGTTATACTTAAAAATATATAAACGCGTCGAATTGTATATGTACCTCCTGCGGTGGTTTGTCGGTCAAAATGTAATACCTAATTTAATTATACATTTTCGCGTACTTTTAAAGAATTGAACTCTAATGTTGGTAAAAGGTAGCTGTTAACATAGTTTCCAAAATGAAATTATAATTTTCCTTTGTGGCCTTTCATTTTATAAAGTTTACGTCGGCCGACCGATGTAATTAAGTAAATTATTCTACTCTTATACCTCCAAATTAAGGTAGTTATTTTTTGATCTAAATTGGGATATTTAATACTCTACAAGTTACATAACATTTTATTATTATGAGGAAAGATTAAATTGTGAGGAGGTTCGGGTAGAGATAGTAGAAAATGGGTAAATAAAAACTTTCACAAAAGGGGAGCAATCATGTAGCTTGTTACGCTTGTTTTTCTTTAGTTCGTTGATTTATTTGTTCAGTAGGCGTGTAGGGCAACACATGTAGAGAATTGTCTGCCAGATATGGCCGGTGCACTTTTGACTTTGGATTTTTATGATAAACTTTGTGAAAATTGGGTTTTTTTTTTATTTCACATAGGTTTGCATTTGACTACACACTGCCTGATGTTAAGCAGATATGTGGTCTAGGATGTAGCACGCTTACTTAGAAGATACCTATTTACTCGAGATTTGAAGACACCTACATTGCATTTTAACGGAAAGACTCAGGCAAAGCGTTCCACATTCTGGCAGTTCGTATGAGGAATGTGGACTCAAAACGCTTGGATCTAACGCGTGGGATGTCCACCATAAAAGGGTGGCGTCTGTCTAGCCGTACGATAGAAGAAAGGGACAGGTGGGACCAGATACTGCAACTACTGGGCGCACTCACCGAAGTGTATCCGATAGTAGGTTGACAGACACGCCACCCTACGTCGATGGTCGAGACTTTGCAGCTTCGACTCATGCAAGGTTTCGTTGCCTATCAGCCTCCTGGCTCGCCTTTCAATGGACTCCAAAGCCTCAAACTGGTATTTGGTAGAGCCATCCCAAAGGTGAGAGCAGTATAGCCAAATAAGCACCAGCGTTCTAGTCACGCATCGCGTCCACCAGACGCTCAGAAAGATTTTTTTAAACAAATGTATCAGAAATCGATCGTCATGAATCTATAAATAAAAATACAAAATACAGACCTACCTACGACGTCACAACTCAAATCTTAATTCAGGACAAACATATGTGGTAGGTACATATTTTAAGTTACTATTATTGTAATTTTCTGTGCCTAAAGCAATTCAAACATCAAATAAGTTGGTACTTAGACTTTTAACTTGCTATGGCTGAGTAATCCTATTAATCATAATGAAAATTTCAATGTAAACTAGTCTGAAATCAAAAGTAAAGCAAATATCAGACGAGTTTTTGTATTCACTTTAGCTTATAAGCTAAATATAATAATATAATAAAACTTATAAGCTAAATATAATATAAAAAATTATAAATAATAAAATGAGTACTAGAGGGCGTTTTGTCCATGTTTAATCTCGAGATTGAATTTTTAAAAAATCTCATGGCTCGCTTTTCTTTAGCTAAACACACTTCAAACCATATACGATTCCAAGAGAAACTTACTTTGAAATAATAAAATAAATTTAAATGACTACCTATTTGAGAACAAAAATTCCACTGGCATACAAATAAACATCGAATTCAATCCTATATTTATCTTGCGGTCTTTGTTTTAATTTTATTTTATTTGTTATTTATTCTGGTCAAAGTTACATAATTAAACCACAGCTGGATATAGGCTATATATGTTACAAGTTTTTACCCGCGGCTATGCCCGCATGATATTTTGATTTTTGAGCTATCCCATGGGATATTTATCCGGGATAAAAAGTAGACTACGAGTATGTCACTGTCCGTCTTTCAAACCCGAGGCTCTACCTTACCACCCTTAATAAAGGAGGTGGAAAATAAAAATAAAAAAACGATTTGACGGTTGCTCGATTCGACAGTTGTTTTTTTGTTTTTTTGACATTTCTTAAAGCGCACTCTAGAATAGCTCGCAAATAGCAGAATTTTTCCTACTTAATATTTATCGTTATATTATTATTTATTAGTACCGCGCGCGCGCGCTGCGAGGTGGACGTGTTTACGTGGTGTTACGCTCCGCTAATTGCAAATTGTAAATAAATAAATCGCAATGTCTACGTATTTAGTATTTAGTATTTATTTATTTCTTGCATTATGTACACTAATCTTAATGGCTAGGTACATACCCTGTTAGGGCGTTGCAAACATAGGTACTTAAATGACTTATATCTAAGAATGTATCCTTAGATTAAACTTAAAAATACCACATAACCTAACACAATTATTCATCTAACCACATAGTCACGTGTATTGTCCATATCATTACTAAGTTTTAATTGTTTTGTTTTTGTCGTCAAAGTAGTCTTTCAAACTGTAATAGCATTTGTGGAGCAGGAATTGTTTGAGTTTATTATAAAATATTTTTTCACTGGTTTCGTTTTTTAAATAATTGGGTAAGCAATTATATATTTTGATGATCATATATTCCGGACCTTTTTTTATTATTTCAAGTTTTGGTTCGGGAGCTACAAGTTGGTTGTGTCTTCTGGCGTTTGTGTTAAAAGTGAATAAATTGGAGTGTTTTTTGGCGAACATAGCTGCTTCTAAAATATAAATGCAGGGTAGTGGAAGTATTTTTTGTTTAATAAAATGCGGTATGCAGCTTTCACGTCGTCGGATGTTTACTAGAATGCGAATGCATTTTTTTTGCATGATGAATAGGTCATTGGCGTCTGTACTATTACCCCACACTATGATGCCGTATTTTAACCACGCAAAAGCATAAGCGTAATAAGCGCTGGTTGCAGTTTTTAGGTCTGTGTTTGATTTGAGTATTGATAGGGCATATACAAATTGGGATAGTTTAGTTTTAACTTTTGCGATGTGTTCTTTTAAATTTAAATTTGAATCTATGTTGATACCTAGGAGTGTAA
The DNA here is from genome assembly GCA_949316475.1 of Hypomecis punctinalis. Classification (NCBI taxonomy): domain Eukaryota; kingdom Metazoa; phylum Arthropoda; class Insecta; order Lepidoptera; family Geometridae; genus Hypomecis; species Hypomecis punctinalis. The sequence goes on from OX438799.1 coordinate 12,504,484, forward strand.
AGTTGTTTGTTTCCTCAATATCTAAGGTTTTGGATATGGTTTTAAGGTTCATAGGGTCTTTTTGATAGGGGTGGAATTGTATAATTTTGGACTTCTTTGTATTAAGTTCTAGATTATTTGATTGCATCCAGGTTTTGACATTTAAGAACGTTTTTTGTATTTGATCTAATGAATTGCCGGGCTTGCAATGGGGAAGTTACTGGTGAACTCATTATGCAGTGTACACAAACAAACTGTGACAAAGTATACCATATTTTGTGCCTTGGTATAAAAGGACGGGATTTTGAATCTTTTGCAACGGACTATGTGTGCCAGTGGACATGCCCGGAGTGCGACAGCATGAAAAGAAAACGGGCTGGAAATGATACGCCGGTTCGCACTCCCGAACATAGGAAGCTGTCTGCAAGTGCCACTCCAAATTACGTCAATAACCAACGCGGCAGCAAAACTCAGATGGAGCTTTCGGTATTGGATGACGACAGTGAGTTGTTGATGGAATTCAAAGAATTTCGTCACGAAGTAAGATCCAGATTAGACACGCAAGATAAATACATCCTAGAAATTCAGAAAGTATGTTGTGCTACAAGAGATGAAATCCAGCAACTGAAGTCTATGCTACAAGAAAGGCAGCGTTCTGATTGTGATTTAAAGTCAATAGAAAATTGTTTGAAAGAACTTAGCGATCGTAACCAGCGTATTGAGATATCGCTGAGCACAGCACAGGTAAATCAAAACACCAGTGCTAAAAATAAACCTACAAAACTGAGTCATAATAACGGCACATTAATGATTACTCCGAGCGTACAACCTACCCTCAACTTAGAATCGACGAAACAAACTTGTGCGGCCTCAATACCGGCGACTACGGGTGAAGAATGTACATCTCAAAATGACGTAGTCCAGGATGCCTTGGAGAATGGTGAGATGAATACACCATCAAGACGTGATATGAATGACTGGGTTGAGGTACGGAAAAAAAAGACCGGAAGCGGTAGGAAAATTAAATCGCACGGGGGACAACTCGAGAAACTAGAAAAATCTCACAGCACTTCACCCGAAACTAAGCAGCCGTGGCCGGCGGTTTCTGGTACCAGAGTAAAAAGTAGCGAAGACGGTATAGCAGCGGCACAATTGCCAACTAAAAACGTGCAGAGAGGCCAAAATACTAAGTTCACTGAAATCAAAGCCCTGGCTCGAAATAAACATCTTCACGTTTGGCGGCTAACATTAGAAGCTACTATAGAAAAATTAGAATCGCACGTTAAATTAATCTGTGGACCGGACGCTACGGTTAAAGTCGAAAAAGTTAAGCATAAGACAGAAAGACCCTATACGTCGTTTAGAGTAACAAACATCCATCCATCCATCCTTACCAAGTCACAAACTTTCGCGTTTATAATATTAAGTAGGATATAGAGGCCATACTATAGATTCCCAATAAGACCGCTTGGATCTCCAATGACGTTATTTGATGCCCAAATGCTATTGTACGAAATTAGATAACAAGTACGCCTACCTTATACATTAATTTCATAGCTCAATCTCCCAAATTAAAGGCACTCCGAAAAATTCGTATTCAAATCAACGTAGATGAAATTTATATATTTTTACCGTCTCATTTGAAATTATCATAGTAATGGGGGACACTTTGACGCCTTCGTGCAATTTAATTTTATAATTTTGCTTCGGTGTCGCTCGTTTGGAATGCGGTAGTTAGTATTACAATGTTAGATAATTCAGTCGCTCTAACCGCGTGTCGTAATCAAGATCCGACGCGGGAAGCTGTAATGATATTTGGTTTGCAGCGTTAAATATATAGACATTATCAGCGCCGCCATATTGTGTGATTTAAGGATATCAGCATAGAGAATCAGTACACATTCTGCCCGAGCGCATCTCTAATTTATATTTAGTGCGTATGAGCGACAGCTGCGCTTTACAGGTTAACCCTTCGTAATATTCACAATCATTGCAGTGACTTTAAATTGATAATCCATTTTAATTTTTATATTGTACGCATATAATTTACTGAGTCGAAGCTGCAAAGTCTCGAGCATCTACGTAGGGTGGCGTGTCTGTCAGCCTACTATCGGATACACTTCGGTGAGTGCGCCCAGGAGTTGCACAATCTGGTCCCACCTGCCCCTTTCTTCTATCGTACGGCTAGACGGACGCGACCAAAGCGCCACCCTTTTATAGTGGACATCCCACGCGTTATAACCAAGCGTTTTGAGTCCACATTCCTCATACGAACTGCCAGAATTTGGAACGCTTTGCCTGAGTCTATCTTTCCACTAAAGTACAATGTAGGTGTCTTCAAATCTCGAGTAAATAGGTATCTTCTAGGTAAGCGTGCTCCATCCTAGACCGCATATCTGCATAACATTAGGCAGCATGTAGCCAAACGCAAACCTATTCGAAATAAAAAAAAAAAAAGTTTGTTGAAAACAAAGAGAACTTTGATTCTATCTATGGTTTTAAATATATTGATAAATTCTTTATTGTTCACACTTATTGCACAAAGTTGCGGTGCATTGCAATCAATTAATTAAATCATGTTTGTACCGACTGCCTAATTATTCCCTTCATACATTTTTCTTAAAGTGTAGCGTCATTTCTCTATTCAATACTTTTTTTTATCGGGCTAAAATGCCTATATTAACTACAACAAAATACAATACTACTTTATTTGCAAAAACTACCTACACTACTACTACTACATAAAAGGCAATTGGATCAGCCACAGACCCTTGAAAGTCTAAAGATTATAAAATACATTTACAAAACAATACTGAGTTATTATGCACATCTTTAAATATTGGTACCTATCACTTTTTTCCAAACAAATTAATCTCCGTACTACATTCTGCATCTGCATCTAATTGCCAACCGGTAGAGTAAGCTTCCGAAGAAACGGACTTTCCCGTCAGTTAATATAAAAATGTAACTGCAAAATTATTACCGAGACCGACGCTTTTTTACTTTTCTTGAAAACGAGCTATTATTCGTTGCAAAGCTCGATGCTCGGTAATTTCTTTGAGAGACGCTGTGCTGGCATCGAATAGACTTCGACAGAAACTAATTAAAAGCGAACACAGCGCAATCTGGCTAACTTGCTGGACCCCACCACTTCGGGACACAGTTTACACAATGCATCGATATTGATTTAGGCGAAAGATTAAATCATGTCAATGGATTAGTCAAAGTTAACTGCCTTACAAGCGTGAATACTTTTACGTTCCGATTTGGTTGACTTCAAGCAATTAAGAGTTGTCCAACATTGCTATAGTTGTCCCAACGTAACATAAACGTTGTACCCAAGTATGGTTGACTGGGTGGACCTGACCGCATCCAACCAGTCTTTATAATAACAATATTGGACCGACCACGTTACACACAGTCTGATTTGGATCTAACAAAACTGGAACACGTATAAGAGCTTTATGCCGCCATCCAATCTCAAGATACGTGTATAGACTTATAGAGCCCTAGTTTAACTGACTTTTCTCCATCAAACCTTGAAGTTGTCGAATAAAAATAAAATACACAATATTCTCAAAACTACACAGTAGGGGAATCACAATTCAACTCGAAACACAATTCAAAAAACTTCGCTCGATAGAAATTATATGCGAAGATACCGCTTTTTTAACGAATTCATGATTTTTAAGAAAGTTTATTGCATTTTTAGGCACTTCTCTACACGTTTATATTTTTTTAATCTATTACGAGTATTTATGCACATGAATTGAACTATGGCTTTCATTCATAAAAAATAGGAAATAGTGTTAATATCAATTTATATTGATTTTTAGGGTTCCGTACCTCAAATGGAAAAAACGGAACCCTTATAGGATCACTTTGTTGTCCGTCTGTCCGTCTGTGTGTATGTCAAGTCTCTTTATCTCGGGAACACGTAAAGATATCGAGTTTAAATTAAAACTTTATTCGTATATCTATGGTCTCTTGCTGTTGTGTAAAAGAAAAACTTCTCAGTTATCGTTTAAAAAAGTTAGAACCGTTTATGTCGTAAAATAACGCATATTTCGACACTCATAAAAATCAAAATCTACAAGGTACTTCCCGTTGACATAGAACTATAATATTTGGCGAGAAGCATTGTCTCAGAGTACAAATATAGGAATAAATCTGAAAACTGTACATTTTTATTAAAATCACAAAAAATAGGGCCTCAAAATTCACAAAATATGGGTTCAAAATTCAAAGTAAGTAAATCGTATTATGTAAGGTATCACGTAAAAGAACTTCATTAGCAAATGCTAAAATAGGATTTTAATTATTTTTACAATGTGTATTAATTATTTTCGATGTATGACGAGAAAAGCAAAAAAAAAACTTTTTTGTCGATGGTTTTAGTATAGAGATTTTAACGACTTACTTGCTAATTTTGTTAAATTTTCTGGATTTGTACGGAACCCTCGGTGTGCGAGCCTGACTCGCACTTGTCCGGTTTTTTTAATATAAAAATCGGGCGATACCGGAGGCTTATTGGTCTTCACCCGCTCTTATTAAAAATTACGCTGATACTATGGCGCCTTAACACAAGTGTGTTTCATAGTGTGGTGTGTTCTGTGGTTCATCCCGCTTGCTCATATAATCAACAAAATCTTTAGTCAATACGTTTTTAAAATATAATCAGCTAATGGATAACATTTTTCAGTTTCATCTTAACAGTTGATTATACGATTTGATGAGTATTGAAACGCTTAGTAATATTGCAAGATGAAATGGTGAATTCTGCCGTATCAAATATCCATCGGAAATATTTCTCAACATTGACTATTATTGAATATTAACGATAATTTTGTGAATATTTTATGAGGAATCTCATTAGTATAATTATTCTAAACGTTGATACAGCTACGAAATAAATTACACTTGTTCAGAAATATTACTGTATCAAAATAAGTAAATATCTATATATAATTTCTACCATAGGGAATCGTAGTACGCCAATACAGGATGATACAAAAAACATCCAATTATTTGACAACCTTAAAATGAAATCGTTGCTTAACGAAATAGATTGGAGTGATATTAGTGATACAGAGTGTCCTTTAAAAATATACTCAAGTATTAAAAATAAGTTTGAAGATTGTTATAATAAGTGCAGTTACAAAAAGAAAATTAAAATGCAAAGCAAAAGAAATAAAAATCCTTGGATAAACAAAAAAACAAATAATATGTGTAGAAAGAAGGATATATTGTATATGCAATGGAAAAATGATCATACTAATAATACATTAAGACTTGAGTATAATAAACTAAGAAATAAAACAAATAAATACATACAAAAATGTAGAAACAGATATTACCTTAATCTTATAAACAAAAATAAAACAAATATTCGTAAACTCTGGAAAATATTAAACACCATATCAGGAAAGAGTATAAATTCTGTTGATGATACTATTTTTAAAGCTTTTAAAAGTAACCAAATAGACACAAAATCTATAGCCGACAACTTTGCAAAAAAATTTAGTGAAAATGTAAAGAAAATTATGCCTAAATGCGACAAAAAACTTTTGAACGAAGCTGAATATCGCTTTCCACTGAATAAATCTATGCGGTTTAAGAAAGCATCCGGTGAAGGTATACTTAAAATTATTAAAAGTTTAGACACTGACAAATCACCTGGTCTCGATGGTATTAGATGTGTAGATATAAAATCAATTTGCCATAAAATGCTGTGGGTTATCGTTAAATTAATCAACTGTAGCTTTGCGAGCGGGAAGTATCCGCAAGATCTGAAAACTGGAGTTGTCCGCCCTATCTATAAAAGCGGCAGTCACAAAAATTATGACAACTACCGACCAATTACGATATTACCAATAATTGATAAAATAATAGAAAAATTTGTAAGTCATCAATTACAGGATTTTTATGCTGCTAACGACGTTATTTCTAGTGTTCAGTATGGATTCCAACGTAACAAATCCACAGCTCAACTTTTATCAAAGTTTACAGACGAGGTAAATCAGCGTTTAAATGATAAAAATCACGTGATTTTGTTATTTATTGATTTTAGTAAGGCGTTTGACACCTTGAGGCATGATATTCTTCTGAAAAAGTTAGACGATACTGGTATTCGAGGCTTTATCTTAGACTGGTGTGAAGACTACGCGAGCAACCGGGATTATCGGGTGAAGGTAGGTGAGGAGTATAGTGATGCCATTAAAGTCACCGAAGGCACAGCACAGGGCTCCGTGCTAGGGCCCTTGCACTATCTTGCCTACGTCAACGATATGGAAAATGTTGTCAAGCACTGCTCTGTATACCAGTATGCGGACGATACTTGTTTAGTTGCCTCCAGCAATAATCTGGGTACGGCTGTACAGCATATGCAGGAAGACTTCACACAAGTGGCAAAATGGTCGCATGACGCTGGACTAGTTTTAAATGCGGCCAAAACAAAAATCATTCATGCCCACTCTTGTCATTTAAAAACATTCGAAACGTTTCAAATCATTGCACACAACCACGATTGCCTGCATAAGTCGCTCGAAGTCGATACTGATGGCTGCAGCTGTGAGGCAATAGAGCAAGTTTCTCATCATAAATACCTAGGACTGACAGTGGATAATAGATTCAACTGGAGTAATCACATTGATTTAGTATGTGATAAACTAAGGGCAATTTTAGCTAAGTTCTGTATAATAAAATCTAAGGTACCGTATGAAATCTTAAGAACTATGTATGTGGCAATGGTAGAATCCATTATATCCTATGGTATCACAAGTTATGGAAGAACCTTTAAAACATACATGGATAAAATAACTAATTTACAAGTAAGAATACTAAAAAATATCGTCCCTAAACATATTAGAATGCAGTATAAGGAAAACACTATCGATATTTTTGATTTTTGCAAGGTATTGCCTGTACAATTAAAAATGCAGATGTCGTTACTAGTAGAACAATTTAATAATACTGAAATTCAAATACCTATTGCACATAATAAGAGCACTAGAAAAGTCACGAATATGATGTTAGAAATACCACGAGTTCGTAATTATTATGGTAGAAGAACAATATCATTTATGATTCCCAGTTATCTAAATAGCATACCCTTAAGTATTAAACAAACTTTAAACAACAAAAATTGTAAACGTATATACAAGAAATATTTTTTCGAAAAAATCAAGGCATAAGCCACAGTTTTCATTAAAAGTTTAATTTATTGGAATTATTATTCAACTAGTTAACGAGTAAAACGAATAATAATAATAATAATTAAAAAAAAAAAATACTTAGAAAAATGAAGCACCTTGTATAGGACGCTGTTTGCGCAACTTTGACGGAACGAGTTTCGGCCGGCTACGACCGTTCCGCACTTCACTTTGCTAGGCAAACTACCTTATTATTTGCGATTGAGCAGCTGTTTGCTTCGAGTTTGTGGTATTTAGGTACTTAACTACCTACTGATTCTACGGAAGGTTTTTTGTTCTAGTTGAGCGTAGGTACTTGTTGTTTTGTTTTTTTTTTAGTTGACTCAGTTTAATATTTTATTACTAATGTAATTAAGGAGTACCGAGTGGTGAATTTAATAAGGCACCTAGACAAACCGAAAGGTTTTTTGGTGTTTTTACATGTACATTTATATTGTTAATGTGTGAGTTGCAAATAAAAAAAAAAAAAAAAAAAAAAATCTAAGCGAGAAATATACATTTTCGCCATAGGTATCATAGATCTCTTTTTTAAACGAAAACGTGTACCTATTGGTACTGTAGTTTGTATGCAGAAGTTAACGCTTCCTCTCACATTTGGCGCATTGCCATTTCCAAAATTAATATAAACTCCATTTTTTATTCAAGCGCGAAAAACGTTTTTAATCATTGGAACGTGACTAAAATTTTATACGGAAAAATATCAAGGGGTCTAACATGTAAAACTAACTCAAAACTAAGTTTGTTCATCATCTGAGTACCTTTTACCTTTGCCTTGTCTTGTTTTAATTATAATAATTATTCATTCTGTTTAGGACGAGCAACATGCTACGTAAACAGACGCAAACTTTTTGTTACGGATAATAAGCAAAAACTTTATTGTACTTGTGGAAATGTTGAAAATTTTCTAAATTATCGTACCTCTGAAGTCGAGATATACATTTACTCGTAATTTTACAGTGCGTTCACGAGTGTTGTGTACGTCAAACTTACATTTTACGAAAGCCGTGGTTGCTCTGTGGGATAGTTGCTCACTTTAGAATATGGATTCAAATCCCGATCCCGTATCAATGAGTTCTTTGCAATTTTTATACCACTGACTTTTTTGTGAAGAAAAACATCATGATGTGTCTAGAGAAAAAATCCGTTGACCTATGTGAATCCACAAACGCGCAATTGAATCAATTCGTGGATATGTTTTTATTATATACTACGGGAGTAATCGCGCTTTAAAATCACGAGACAAATAGGTGCATCGATCGTGGTCACGGGTAGACTAATGATGAACCTCGGAATGAGGTATTTATTTATCTCGTGATTTTAGTGCGCGTTGTGTATAATGTGTTTGTCTACCGGTGTCGGAGCCTTAAGCGGTGACATCTATGGCAAATTTTGAACAATTTTTACGATGGTACCAACAGTGAAAACGTAAAAAACTGCTGTTCCATACGATTTTTATAGTACAAAACAGTTACAAAAAGTATGGAATAGCTGTTTTTTTTACGTTTTCACTGTTGGTCCCATAGTAAAAGTTGTTCTAAATTTGCCATAGATGTCACCGCTTAAGGCTCCGACACCGGTAGACAAACACATTGTATAATATGTGTTCAAATCGCAAAAGTTTAAAGCTTCAAGGATAGGCCTGTGTACAACAGTTGACTAGGAAAGCCTAGTACGGTACTGTGCGGTAAACTTTGACGCGTTTACGAGACGAAATATCTCTGCGTGAGGTTTCTTAACTTTCGACGTTTTTCTCCATGGTTTATCTTTTTTGCACGTATCTGGTTCGGTGTTTTCATTTTTACAGCAGAGATACTGCTATGCAGGAGCGAGGGGCTGATAAACGATGCTGTTATTGTTCGCCAGGGAGTATAGATAAAGTTTTTTGCGTAAATACTTCAATAAAAATAAGTTCCAATATTGTACGTCGTATTTTACAGCTTAGCAAAATGTAGAAGGGCATAGTGTTTTTCTGTGATCATTGAGTTTTGCAATTTTAGTAAATAATTTTCATCCAAACCAGCAATAGGCTGTGTGAATATTTATTTTGTTGTTGTGATTATGATATCACGTTTTGGCCTAGGACTTTATTACTTTGTTCTGTCTGTTACGCTATTAAGTACTTACCTAGTCACTGTTTTTAATACATATTTTACTTCAAATAATACTACAAAACTAATCTAACAAGCTTGGTATGATACATGCAGAATTGAGATAAGAAAATAACTTTTTATCTGTTCAGAATCCTTAATGTCCAATTTCAATCTACATTTGGCCGTTTTTTATTCACGATATCCTTGTATTTAGCTACATCTAATAACAAACATTGTAAAATTTCATAGGACGGTAATAATATCAATAGATTTTTTTCTTAATTGGCTGAGAAATTCAACTACAATAATTGTTTTTTGCAAATATAGTATGACCGACTTCACCCGTGTACAGAATCATTACATAGTATAAAACAAAGTCGCTTTCCGCTGTCTGTCCCCATGTATGCTTATATCTTTAAAACTACGCAACGGATTTTGATGCAGTTTGTTTTAATAAATAGAGTAATTTAAGAGAAATGTTTACATGTATAATACAACTGTGCGAAGCCGGGGCGCATCGCTAGAAAAATATTATGCACGGATCGATGTAGCATTTTTTACATTATTGTTGATTTATCAAAAATGGCTCAGCCGATTTCGATAAAATTTAAATGGGACCAATTTCGAAGTATACTTTTTCCATTAAAAGAAGAATTATTGAAATCGGACTACTATGAAAAAAGTTATGCGTGGTTATACATAAAAAATATATATATACGCTTCGAATTGCCTCCTCCTCCGGTGGTTCGTCGGTCAAAACCGGAATAAATGTCTTATTTGATAAATTGTTATCTAACAGCGACAGAAAATTCACTTTCATACATTTAGCTATAAAGATAACTAATTCTAAACTACAAAGGGAATTATGCCTTTTGGTACATATTAAATAAAGACACCGAGTGGCTTTTAAATCCAAACTACAAACTTACATTTCTAGCATTAAGCATTGGACAATCACATTATTAATGAGCTTTCTACGAGTATACCATGTTTTTATACAGTCCTTTGAGAGAAATCCAAAGCCAAGTAAGGTAAGTAATGGGCTAACCGCTACTCACATATACGAGTATAAGTACTTAATAAAAGCAAACATACTCCTACAAATGCTGAACATTGCTAGATCTTGTTTTAGGTACCTACATGTTATATTATTTTAGGTACGAGTATGTTCAATGGTACCTACATATTGCTTTTAACCTATTTACTTACAAAATACTTGTTCTAAAATGTAAAGATAGTTTTTATTATCTTGTCTCATAAGTGTGAGGACAACCGAGGACTCGATGCAGTAAAAACACCATTATTTCAACAACTCTTTGTAGATTTATTTCTTCCAATACATTGTTCCTTAAGCTTTAATCTAGACTTGTTCTTCGCTCCGACGGCTCGATCAGAATGGTCCTCAAAACCTCGTGCGAGTTCCAGACCATGATTCTTAGTAAATGTATTTATTACTTTTACGACTTCCTCTGCAATAGCCAACCACAGCTCGTTTCCTGTTGCATTTACTTTTTAAAAGTCTGTGGTTGACTACCACCCTCGAACTATCGTGTCCGTTCAAAAACCGCACATTATTTAAAATATGCAATTTTTGCCCAAAACCCAACATTCGTCCATCTTGACAATGTGTGTGACCTCACACACGGCCCCAGTGGGAACCCAACATTAGGCATCATGGTCAGTTACTCGACAGTTACTAGATTACTTAAGAATACAAATCTTATCTTAATAAAATCTCTTCGAACCCGAAAATAAATAATTTGGTAAAAGGATTTACATATACAACGGAACACATTTAACATACATCGCATTCTAAAAGACTCAAAACACTTCAACTTTGCCATATAAGTATAGACTTCGAACTAATTACAATATACAAAGCAATTGAAAATGATAACTTCAAAAAAGGGTTTACTAATGCAACAACACTTCAACTCAGCAAAATAAGCATAGATTTCGAACGACTTAGTAAACATTAACTCTATTTCATTATTCATAAAATTAATTATTTTATACAAAGCAATTGAGAATGACATATCAAACTTTGCATTTATGCAACACTTACTGTCAATTTAAGTACTCGATATTACTATTTACAAAGTGAATTGCATCATACATTAATATTGAAGGTTTGATAATGTCACACTACTATATCGAAGGACTACAATACGATATTCGACGCATTCAAGGCGTTGCATTAATGGCAAACACAATTCTATGACATCGAAAGTAATCATGGATTAAAACTGCAAACATGTATTGTGCAATCGTACTATGTGAGCCATGTAATCAGATCTCGATCTTTTAGTTTGCCATTTTACAACAGTTAAAAATATTTTTTTCCACTATCATAACTATGATAATTTCAGGGACATCGTCGTCTTCGGTCATCGTATGTCGACATAAAAACTCGATACATCTGCTGTGTTGAACGAATATGAACAGCTTCGTATGACAAGGTTTGAAAACGGCCTGTGCCGTATAATCGAATCAAATATGACATGATGGGTAGAATAGGCATCGTTCAAAAAATCTATAGCAACATTCTAAGACAGTTTAGACTCGGACTTCGTATTATGCTTCAAACTGCACTCAAAAATGTGGCAAACAAATGGGCAGCAACTATCTCGAAACTCGATGCTTGTTTTCTTTGTAGAAAAATATTCTTGAAATCAATGTTTTTTGTTTATAATGGTTGGCCAATATATTACATATATTATTATTTTTTTACTATGTCATTGTTATACGATCAGAATATCAATACATACTCGATTTTTTTTTAAATATCTAAACTGTAGGCAACTTAATGAAGAATTAAAAGTTAAGTCATTTTAGAACACAAATCTAGCTAATGTTTAGATACTGAGAGGAAACTATGAAAAGAACTAGGAAATCACAGAAAATGTTGCTTTCACTACATTACCCATTGTCACTAATTCATCGACTTCATCAATCCACAAATTTCGATGGGGTGCATCCACGACGGCCTGAATAATACGTCTGCGTTTAAACATCTACTTAACTCGAATCATCCTTTAGATATCTACTGAACATTTCGAAAAACGCAGCGTATATTTTCAGAATCGCTTCGATCGCGTCATGGTGCTCGACTCTTCACTTCGATCAACGGCCCGCGACAGTTGCGCCGCGAGATCGAATCGCGTTGTTCATGCTCACAGGATCGATCGCCTCGACCGCTTCATGGAGCTCGACTCTTCACTTCGATCAACGGCCCGCGACAGCTGTGTCACGGGATCGAGTCGCGTTGCTGATCTGGAATTACAACCAAACAATTCTGTATTCAGTGTCTATCAATCGATCGATCATGTATCAAAAACTACTACAAAATGTATCACAGTCGGCTAATGTGATCCCTGATATAGGAATCTTACTTCTTATTATTTAGCTAATCTCTACATCGATGATGCCGACGTCAGGTAAAATATCGCTGTTCCATCAATAATAGACCGGCGGCGTAAATATCTTCCGACGACTAAGATAGCAATCTTCTGTCAACAATGCTCAGTGCACATAGGCACCTGGAGGCCAAACATGCGACCACGAAAAGCCACGAAAAAAACTCTTTTCGGCGTGTGAAAAAGTGACATTCTTTACCATAACTCTGTCTCGTTCTAACACGTCTAAAGAAATATTGCGTGGCGCGCATTCTAGCCTGGCTGGACGAAAACGAATCGGTAGGAGGTGCACAACAAACTATTATTTTTAACAGACTTTACAAAAAAATAATCTCAAAATGTCTATCTCAATAGTTTGCAAGGCTCTTTTGAAAGAATACATTCGAGATAATCCCATTGTCATCGGGTTATGATGAAGGAATCCCAAAAACTGAGAATTTTCCTAATTATATTTTTACTTTTCAAAATGAGGAGTACTCGTAAAAGCTACATAGGTATACTTCAATCTACCAACGTATTAAACAATCACAATATATATTGAAGTGATTGTTCCTAAGATATGTCCTATGGGTATGTCGACTTTAGCGATAGATGCCAGAAAAATTCCAATGAATAACATAACATTCCGATCTTTACACACGGACGTGTGTAACACGAACAGGCACTTCGAGTCTTAAGGACCTGCGATCGAATCAAAGTAAGAGGTGATTGCAACAAAACTGAAATTGTTTAGTTACCCGAGCGGTCTTTTTTCAATTACCCACAGCTGCTTTAATAGATTGCTTACATTTTAGCTAAATACGAGAATAAATAATACTGCAACTATGTAGGTACTATTTGTTCATACGAATAAAATCACACCTCAAATACCTTCATCATAAAATAAATGCACATTATAGCGGGTAACTTCCTCATCTGTTTAGTAAACTTGAGCAGTTTACGGGACTAAATCGAGTATGTTGTAAGATGAGTACGTCGTATCACTATAAATTTAAGTGCGGTAAAAGGGCAATTGCGGCTAGTCTTAATCGAACTAAGACGTAAGGAGCGTTTTCGAAGCTCCTTGCTTTCTTGAAGATGGGCGGTGTCTTGATTCAACAAAATTCAATGATGTGGCTGTGTAATAGATATAAAATATATATCGACATTGTTACATCGTAGACATGAATGACGAGCTCGGAGAGTGTGTGTCACGACGTCTGCGACGTGTCAACCGGCTGTGTTGTAGTATGTGCTGTGTTATAGTGTTGTGGTGATGGATGTCTTCTGGTCTTCTGTTGTATCAGGAACTACGAGACGCTGCAGGTGACGCCAACCTTAAAGGAAAGTTTGTGCGTGTCCTTCCTTTCGTGCATCAGAGATTGTTTGAGCTTCTTCTTGTGCCTGCTTAGTACCTCAACGTTGTTAATTCGGTCACGCCATCAGATCCTCGAGATACGGCGGTAGATCCACATTTCAAACTCCTCCAGCTTCTTTGTCAAATTTTGTGTGAGAGTCCATGTTTCTACGCCGTATAATAGCACCGAAAAGATGTAGCAGCGTACTATGCGTAGTCTTAAGTCAAGACTCAGGTCTGTCACACAAAATTTTGTTCATTTCGAAGAAGGTTGAACGAGCCATTTCTATGCGAACCTTTATCTCCTGCGCATGATCCCCACTATTATTCATCCAACTTCCCAGATACTTGAACTTAGCGACCCGTTTCAATAATCCTGTCTCTATGTTTGAGCTTGTCGTAGCAAACTATCGACAAGCTTTGATGGGCTTCTTCAAGCGGTGGCTATCCAACAGTGGAGACGTTAAATGCATGTGGAAACGGCTCCATGTGATCTTGTTGTATATTAATAGCTCGTAGGCTGCAGATAGTATCGAGACAGTGTCTTGAGCGCCATCGATATAAACTCGACTAGTCTTGTAAACCATATAATGATTCGAATACTTTTTCAACAATAAGGTTTCAAAAAATTATTTTCACCGAATAAAATTTAATGCATTAGTCGATTTGGTCGGTGAAAACGGATCTATTTCCATCCTGGTGATTATTATTAAGTCAGCTGACCTTTATTTTAGTGTTGAAGTTCTAAATCAGACAATCAGAAAAATTCACAAATATATGGCTGGTGACTTATCGAGAAATAGCAAATCGATTTTCTTGGTAAGATACCAAGAAAAATGCTGTTTCCTATGTGTCGAAATATGGAAACATCGATCGATCCTTTACTATTCCCCTTATTTTTCCTGGTATTGAAATCTCTTTCAAGGCTCTGGGTAAAGCTCTGGGTAAAGCTCTCAACAAAAAGTACTCGGTATTTTCGACAAAATAATACTAAACATACTTCATAACACGAATACTTACTACTGGAACAAACTTCGTACTCAGCTGGAAAACATCAGTCAACATCGAACAGCAGCTGAGTATTTTTGAGCAAAATGTCAATCGATTGTAATACAAGCAGTGAAGTACAAGGAAATCTGTTTCTACAACAGCTAGGGATCTGATGAATTGGCTCGAAAATATTTTTAATTCGATATTCTTAATTCTATTTCAATATACCTCTTCTCATTATAACTAACATAAGATTAGTACTCTTCTACTCTTTACAGTCGCACGACATCGAAACTTATACGAAAAATATAAAATCGATTGATTTTATCGTCAATTACGAGTAAAACTGTTTTTATAGTCAAAAATCGAGCCTCGAATATTTAGCAGATCACCAATTCGATTCCAAATCGAACTCAATTTTAATACATTAAGTTTGCTCAAACGAAAACTGCGTTATACACAGTGTTGTCACGTTCTCGAAATTTGAAAATTCAAAATAATATTGTTATCAAAACAATGACTCCAACGTTTCCAAAGTTATTACAATCCGATGTCTAATGTCAGCTATTATATAACAAATAGTTATTATCGAAGCACTCGTGTAGCATCATTAGTCCTTCTTCGAAGCAAATAGTTAGTTCAGAACCTAACAATACATCGTAGCATATTTATGGATTATTTACATACGATTCTCATGTGGGTAGACTGTTCAAATTAAATATCTGTGGAGTTATAAATATTTTTTTTTCGTAGGGTAGTACGGACAGAGTTCGAAACACAACACTGCGTTCCATTACAGGTGTAGTTGACGTAGGCCAAAAAGCTGCTAAACTAAAATGGGATTGGGCGGGTCATGTGGTTCGTATGCACCCCGAGAGATGGGCTAGGATCGTCACACAATGGGTACCGGAAGGCAGACGAAGGCAGGGAAGGCCTAGAAAACGTTGGTGTGACGATCTTGACACTTTCCGGGAAGGTTGGCGGGATTTGGCCACAGAACGCGATGAATGGAAGGAAATGGGGGAGACCTTTGCCCAGAAGTGGGACAACATAGGTTGAGAAAAAAAAAAAAAAAGGGTAGTTTTTGTTTACTTTTTAATTGTTTGCGGCTGATTTATTCAGTAAGCCTATAGTGATCAAGTCACCTAATAATGTACATGCTCATAACTATTTACAATTCGAGGCGATTTGTCATATTATTTATTCAGTTACTGTGATCATGTGAATTTCAAGTTACGTAAAAGAGTTGCTCAAGTCAAGTTGCATACATACACATAAATATTTACAATTCGAATGCGAGAATAAAGTCGGTTTGTCAATTATATTTATTCAAGTACTGTGATCGTGCAAATTTCAAGTTAAGTAAAACATCTGCTTAAGAGTCGCTCAAGTCTAGTTGCAAAACCAGATTCGTAATTAATTGATCTTGTAGTATCATCCAATATTTTATAGATGTGACAACTTCGAGATTCGATTCGTAGTTCGAAATAGATATTTCATGTATGATCAACACAGAGCTATTAAAAGAAGAAAGATAGCGCTGTTGTTGCCCGAGGCAATTCTCAACCGTAAAAATGTATGGACTATCACTAGTTGTCAACTGTCAATTATATGTATTAGAATTTGACACTATCGGGACAAAAACATAGCAACTAGCCACTGAATCGAGACACTTTTCATGTCTGGTTCCAACTCATGCCACACCAAATCAATGCATCGACCGACCACACCATCCCTCTGGTAACTCTGTGATGATCAATAACCATATTTCACTAGACAAAAACTTGCACTTCGAAATACTAAAAGAGAAACTCGCTTTTCGCATAAAAATGGTTTCGCGGCGTGTGTGGTTTATAGAATCAAGTTTGCCTAGTGCGTTATAACATAGAAACGAATCGAAATCGAAGGTAGGATCAAAAGTGAAATTGCCGTTGATAGAGGTTATTTCACATCTCTTCTACCGAAATATTCACTGACTTAATCACCTTTACCTCATCGGCAAGATCGGTATGTTGGCAGTTGAATCGAGTTTAAATCGAAGTTCTGAAGTGAAATTACCATTGTCGTGGTTATGTCACATCTCTCCTATCGAAATATTCTCAAACTTTAATCATTCAACGCATCAGATCCAAACGATAGCAATATCGAATTCTCGATACTTTCAAAACCTAGTACGTTCTAGGCTGGCAAAATCAGAGTTCCTTCATCGACGTTTTCATCGAGAAAATATTAACCAATGTCCAGCTGCCGACGTCAACTTAACTACGTATCAGAATCAGCTTACGGTTCGAACCTAGATGTGGGATCTCGGGGTTTCGATAAGTCGAAATAGCACAAAGCTCATTCTTTCTCAGTTAAAATCAAGGAATGTACAGGAACGAAATTATAAATACGAAATTACTGCTCTTATTCGAGATGAATGTAGGTAATATGGCCAGCCCTAACACAGGTCCGTCAAAAGTAACAAAATTAGCAATTTCACGTCAACTTTCAAAAGAATCTGCTACAGATTTTTTCCTCGAATCTTAATGTTTTCTACTATGCATTTTCTTTTTCATGTACCGCACGAATTCGGACTGTAAAGAGCTTCTTTCTACATGAGCTAGGGATTACGTGATTTATTACTCGTCGACTCGAAAAAGAAATACTAAATCGACAAAGAAAATGGAAAAGTAGGTACATGACCTTTCAAACTGTGGTTGCAGTCACGTGGCTCGATGTAGCTTCTGCCAGCTCAGGTCTTGGGGTCGAACTGCTCGGGGTTCAAGGTTCTGGTTGCGGCCACGGCCAGCTCTGCACTCAGATATCGGGACTGGTCAGTCATCTTCTCTGCTTCTCGAATCCGTGCACATTGTTCATGACATGTCAACAGAAAAAAAAAATGTGTCATATATCTACTAACGACATTAATCGAAGCTATGATGTGGCATTGCACAATTGTATCATAGCTAGGTAAGCCACATGATTCAAATCAATCATTTAATTCGGTAAAAGACTGTATATCAAAAAAAATCTGTTCCGATTTATGTATTTGCATTACTATGTAATAATTATCTTGTTGGGGCTCGACGTCCTAAATAAATCGAAAGCAAATACATCGAAAACTATCAGCTGAAAAATTGGGCGTATACTTGCATTTTTTGAAGTAGGTTGCGATCCATCTTCTGACTTGTGAGGACAACCGAGGACTCGATGCAGTAAAAACACCATTATTTCAACAACTCTTTGTAGATTTATTTCTTCCAATACATTGTTCCTTAAGCTTTAATCTAGACTTGTTCTTCGCTCCGACGGCTCGATCAGAATGGTCCTCAAAACCTCGTGCGAGTTCCAGACCATGATTCTTAGTAAATGTATTTATTACTTTTACGACTTCCTCTGCAATAGCCAACCACAGCTCGTTTCCTGTTGCATTTACTTTTTAAAAGTCTGTGGTTGACTACCACCCTCGAACTATCGTGTCCGTTCAAAAACCGCACATTATTTAAAATATGCAATTTTTGCCCAAAACCCAACATAAGTTTACTGAGATAAAAATAAGTGTAGGTATTCTTATTTTTACCGACTTCCAAAAAGGAGGAGGTACATACTATGTTCGTCTGTATGTATTTTTTATTTTGTTTATGTTTATCGATATTTTCGCTAATTGTGAACTGATTTTAAAAAATCTTTTTTAGTTCAAAAGAGTATACTTCCGAGATGGTCCCATTTAAATTATATTGAAATCGGCTGAGCCGTTTTTGATAAATCAACAAAAATGTACATGGATTTACATCGATTCGTGCAAATTATTAGATTTCTGTACACGGTATTGCGATTTTTTGCGAATAATAATTATGTCGTGTGTAAAACGTCTTGTGTACAGTAGTTAATGTACTTTACTGTACTGTATCAGCCTTTTTTAATAGTCCACTGCAGGACGTAGGCCTACCCACGAAGGGTGATTGGGCAATCGATTGATCCACCACGCTGGCCCGGTGCGGGTTGGTGGATTCACATACGCCATCGAATTTCTTCTACGGACATATGCAGGTTGCCTCACGATGTTTTCCTTCCCCGAAAGGCCAGTGGTGTGAAATTCCGTACATAAATTCCAAAGAACTCATTGGTATGGGACCGTAGTTAATATTTCGATATAATTAATTTTAAAATTTATTGATTATTCCACTGAACTTTTCTAAAAAGCGTAAAACGTCAACTCTGTATTTCTTTGTAAACTAAAGAACTAAGTCATATTTGTGTTACTTGTTTTTCCCTCAAACAATGAAAACAAAAAACATCGGTATTGTTAGGTCTTTAGATCGCTCCAGCGGGGCGCAATCAAGCTCTCAGTGAAGTCTGGTTAGCAAGTCACATTGTTTCAAAGACCTTTGCTTTGGCCTCTTACAAATTCGCCGCTTTTATCGTTTTATTAGCCTTGTTTCGGAAGTTTCCTTTTGCACGTTCTCCTTTTGATTCCGTATCTTTGGTATCTTTGATGTGCTACGCTCACCGACCTTCCGGCTATAAACAATGGCAAAAATTATTACAAAATTACCATAAAAATATCGCCTTTATATCGCAGCCGGCTTCTTTAATTAGCCGTGTCCAAAAAAGGTTCGCTTAATTACTAAAGTTCTGTTATATAAAGCTTTTTCATGCGATCATTAGGCGGACAATTTCTATTTGTCATACCCGAGACGCGGCCGCAAATGTTAATAATTGATAGAAATGCGTAAAGAAGCGCTCGGGTTTCGGCGATATTGTTGTCATTGGGTATCTCATTATATTCATATTTGATGGACGGTTTCATTTGGGGATTCATTGTCGGTCACCGTCACGGTGCATCGCGGTCGGCGCGCACATTTCGCTTTGTTTCACGCCAACAATTTATAACCGCATAAATTCGGACTCGTCCTCACTAAGAGAGAACATTTTGTAAGTCCCTCGTACGAAGTCCCACTGGCGCTATAAAAGCTGACGAAAATACGCGTCTAAACTTAACTCGGGAATGAAAAATTCTCCCACTTAATATAAGATGATGTGCGATAGGTAAGCGGGTGTGTCGTTTGTTACATAAATACTTTGACGTTTGAGTTATTCTCTTATTTTTTTTTTGGTATATCAATCTATGTACAATCTGATCGCCACTTTCATTATGTACTTCTTGTCTATTCAGTACGAGGTGAACGTATGCTAAATATATCTCATTTTTAGCTAGCTTGAATAAACTTGTGTTCCGGTAAATTTACCGCACTCTCGTTTATATTGCAGCATTGTTTGGGTAAACAAGTACCTATAGTATCTGCATAGCTTTACTAAACGTTTCGAGACACGAACAAATAGACTCAAAGTAGACGAATAATATGCAATCATAATAACGCACCGCATATAAGTGGTTGTTTACCAACATTTACAAAAATGTGGCCTCGAACTGGATCGTACGAGAGTGGTAATAATGTGAATATTAAACGAGTATTACTGTTTACGCACACGCCTTAACACTTCTGCGGTAATGAATTATTCAGTGGCGAGCAGCACTCTCCCCTCGCTGAAAGCCAATTGTTTACTTCACCATGTGTTTCACCTGGATAAACATCCAAAAAATATTCCCCCTTAACGTACAAGGTTAGCTTAAAACATCTATCTAAAGGGCGAAACTTCAGCCACGTTGGTTCATGAATTCAGTTCGGCTTTCATGCTGAGAGAGTAGAATTTCAAACATGCGCTATGCGAGCGTATTTTCATTAATTTTCAGTAATCGCGATGTAGCAAATTCGTTTTGAATAATTCAATGCATATTTTAATATAAACCTCCACAACTTTTGCTTCATGATATGGCTTTCTTTTTATAAAATAACAAGGTTAACAAGCAAATACTATGTAGGTATCTAAATAGAACCTAACATATGGCCACAGATAAGCATCTTCGCAATTCTAAATATGTGGTACCGGTCCCCGCCGGCGACGGCTCGAGATTAAAGCACCCTTTTCAATGATAAAATTAAATAGAGGACAATCAAGAATCCCCGTTTAAACTTGTCCTGTTCCATGAGAGTATAACGTCAAGTTACGCATTAAAGTGACCCTACCGGTCAGTGTCCTAATAAGAGGGACGTGTATGGTCGAACATTGCCATAAATGGACCGCGGTGGGGATTTTCATCACGCCAGATCGTCCGCAAGTTAAATGGAGTCACGTCGAGAGTGCGTAGCGCGCCGATATCGCACCGGGCGCGGGCGGCGGGCGCGGGCAGGCGCCGGGCCTCCGCCCTCTCGCCTAACGGCCCACTCATATTTAAACTTTTACAATGGCACAGCCCCGACGCCTACATAAATCACCGGAGCCTTCCTTCACACATCTCGCCTGAATTTAAATAGCTCCCTATACTCGATCTCCTGTGATTTAGGACCCACTTACTCGGCCGCCGCTGGTTTTTACATTTTGTACCTGATTTATATCAAATTATGATTATTATTTTATCCTTATGGCTTGCATTGAGACATAATGTGACAAGTTAAACTCTCGCTCCGGGTTGAAATTGGAAGCTTCAATAAATGAGGATAGCACAAAATGAACTCGAAGACATCCCATCTCAGATATGGTGCTAACGAACCGAACATGTTGAAATCATACTTGTAAATGATGTACTCGTACGTGTGCGCAATTACTACGCGAGAAACGTCTACAGAAAATGACTTCAGCGCTCCAGTTCTTAAGGAATTGATCAAAGGTTTTATTGAATGAAAGTTAGGGTGTTAAAGTCGCCGAGTCAAGCGCCAGTTGGCGGCATTTAATTCCATTTAAGAAACATATTATTAAAGAGTGAGTACTAATCCGGCCGCTTAGTGGAGTTCGTACGTCGCCGTTTTAAAATGTAAATAGCTGTATTCCGAAGTAGGCATGTTTTCCAAAGTGGAGAGAGTAAATTACAAGACTGTTCCCGGCGACTGACTCGGCTCAGCGGTATTAAGGACTATTAAAACTCCGCCGTTAGATCTACCGTGATTTACATGAGCTTACCGGATTAGTTACGCGCAATATAAACGCGTTTGTTATTTATCGTTTTCTTGTTATTTCTCGGACGTTGAACTGGGAAAAGAATTGCACTATAAACGCTATCTTATGTATTTTAATATAGTGCTTAGGAAATTCTATTTATACGGAATAAAGCGGCTCGACCTGTTAAAAAGCAATAATGAAATCTTTAGCATTCTCAGTGGAATATTTCGGGTCTTTTATAATGCTACTTGATGGAATAAGATTGATTTCAATTGGAGCTCTATAAATTTGATATGACAGAAAAATGGCTTATTAAGTTCCTGTTGATGTTTATTCGATATTTTTTCCTGTTGATTTGTTGTGAATAAGTGAATAATGAAACAAAAAACACTATGTTTACGTCTATCCAAGGTGAAACTCGGGAGTTACACTTTACGAGAGAAATCAAAGGCAGATATTTATTAATCACAACATTGCTTAACCTTAAATAAAACATCTATGTGTATTAATTTATTTTTTTTGAAAAAAATCTGTAAATTTTGGATTTTTTATGATTTTTACTGACTTTTTTAGCATGTGTGTGAGATTAGCTTCGTAGTTTAGACTGCGCTAAAATTCATGTCAACTTTGATGCCTCTATTGGTCATAAACTAAATTTTGACTTTCGAATTGGGACCCAGTCGTAAATTGTAACTGAAAATTGATCACCTTACACAGACCAATACCATAAGTACATTTTAAAACAGGATTATTTAAGAGAATGCTTTGTATCGGTCAAGATGACAATGCTCATGCATAATGTATAGACGGGCCTCGTCGGCCATCTCTGATCAGTATATAGCATTACCCTTGTTTACAAGGGACCCGCTAATCCAGTCCCCGAATTTTAACAAGATTTAGATAGATAGATAAACGCTTTATTGCACACCAAGAAATAACCATAATAAGAAGAAATAAAGATACAAAAACAGTGTAACAATGGGCGGCCTTATCGCTAATAGCGATCTCTGCCAGGCAACCTTAGGATGGAGAGGATAGATAGCGTATAAATAATGGACGGGGTGCGCATTAAATAAAAAATTATACGTCATAAACCTACATACACTAAATAAAAGATATAAATACTTAAAATACATAAAAATAAAATAAACCTATAACTAAATAATAAACTAATACATATAATTTATAATTTACATAGATTATTTATACATAAAAACAACAACAACAGTTTCAATAAAGCGACAGTTTCTGTAGATAATGGTTTTTAACCTGATCCTTAAATATGTTCAGTGATGGAGCTTTTCTAACGGTTACCGGCAATGCATTCCATAACTGAACCGCCTGAAACGCAAACGACCTGCCGTAAAAAGTCTCGCACCGTGCGGTAGGAGTCATAAGGGAAAGGTTATCTTTGGATCGGAGGGGAAGTGGATGTGCATCATGCCAGAAAGAAAAGGAGTCTTTTAAGTAGAATGGAGTAGAAGGATTGAAAAGGATGTTATAAAGAAGGTAAAGGATATGAGCATTCCGACGAAGACGAATTGGAAGCCACTTGAGCTTGGTGCGAAAATGAGATACATGGTCATATTTGCGCAACCCAAATATAAACCTAATGCAGTAATTTTGGAGACGCTCAAGCTTATCAAGCTGGACCTCGGTGAGATCTAAAAAACTGGCGTCAGCGTAATCTAAAATAGGAAGCAGAAGAGACTGTGCGAGTGCAATTTTAGTAGCAGTAGGCAAGAAGTTTCGGAGCCGTCTAAGAGAGCTACCAGCAGCAAACAACTTGCAGCTAATAGTTTTAATATGGGTATCCCAGCATAGCGTACGATCAAACATGACTCCGAGATTTTTAACAGATTCATTATATGGCAGAGTGATACCGTCGAACTCTACGCAAGGAAGGTTGGCCCAGTCGATTCTCGAAATGTTATATGAGCTGCCAATTATAATAACTTGTGACTTTGCAGGATTAATTTTTAAGCCAAAAGAATTGCTCCACTCAGTTACTTCATGGAGATCAGAATTGATTGCAGCTATCGCTGAATCTATATCATCTAAACGAGCTTGCGAATAAATTTGGAGATCGTCTGCATAAAGGTGATAGGAAGAAGTAAACCGTTGCGATATGGAATTTATGAAAAAAGCAAAAAGAAGAGGAGATAGCACGCCGCCTTGTGGTACGCCAGCAGTAGTATCACACCAGGAAGAAAAATTGTCACCAAGGCGAACCCGCTGCCGGCGCCCGTACAGATAACTGTGAAGCCAGTCGATCACTGATGGAGATATGTTAGATGAGCGCAATAATGCTAATAAAATGTCGTAGTCAACGGTATTGAAAGCATTACTGAAGTCTAACAGGGTTAGAACAGTAAGCCTACCGTTATCCATACCCAAGCGTATGTCGTCGGTGATCTTAATAAGCGCAGACACAGTACTATGCCCAGGACGGAAACCGGATTGGAAAGGATTATGGAGATCATGTTTGTTAAGGTAATTGTTCATCTGACTGTGAACAAGACGCTCCAGAACCTTGGACAAGAACGGAAGGATAGAGATAGGGCGGTATTCGGAAAAGGACTTGGGATTGGATTTTTTTGGTAGTGGAATAATCTGTGCATCTTTCCAGACTGAAGGAAATATTCCACATGAGATGGATTTATTAAAGATGGTACACAGGACAGGAAGTATGATGTCTAAAATAGGCAAAAGCATGTTCCGGCTTACATTGTCACCGCCAACCGCGTTGGAGGAGATCGACATTAAGCTCCTCCTAACATCACATTCAGTGAAACGATTGAACTCAAAAGGAGAAAAGTCGGGAGGAGTAATGGCAGAAAGATAGCGCAGAGTATGGCTTTTATCGGCATCCGACATAATGGAAGCTGATGAGAAATGAAAATTTAAGGCATTAAGGTCAATATTGTTAGAAGAAGTGTCTGGACGAGATTTGCCAATTCCCACTGACTTCAGAAATTTCCAGACCTTAGCTGGGTTTTCATCATCAACTGATGCATGAACATGGCGACGCATTGCATCCCTACACACCTTATTGCAGCGATTTCGGGCCTTAACATATTTATTGTGGTTGATCTCAGTGGGCCGCGACTTGTACTTAGTTTTGGCAATTTCTTTTTTGCGCATTAAACATTTTATATCGTCAGTTAGCCATGGTGCAGGAAGTTGTTTAATTTTGATCTTACGTAAAGGTGCATGGTAATCGTATAATTGAGTAATCAAAGAGTTAAATATAGATATCTGATCTTCGACAGATTCAGCGTTAGTAACGGTACTCCAGTCTATGTTACTAGCATCTCGGAGAAGAGCCTCCCGATCAATGCCACTAAAGTTGCGCTGCAGAATAATTTGAGGTTTGGATTTAGGGGGACGAATTTTATATGAAAGAAAGATCAGATCATGATAGGAAAAGTTGTCAGCAGCATATTGACCATGTTTAGCAACATTGTTAGGAGAAGACACTATCATTAAGTCAAGAAGGGAGGGGACACAGTTTGGAAAGTGATGTGTAGCATTAAGAGGAAGAATATGCAGGTTACAAGATTTTGTTAAGGATTCAAGTGAAGATGTTCTATGATCTTTCTTCTGGAGACAAGTGTTAAAATCACCCATAATGATGGAGTGATTGTAAGAAGGAATAAAATTGTGAAGAATAGTTTCAAATGAAGAAAAGTAATCAATATTTTTTGAAGGACAATAATAGACTCCGAGAAGAACTTTAGTGTGGGAAAGTAAGATTTCAATAAAAAGATGTTCGCCGGCATTTACCGGAGGTGGTTGGGTTGACTGGTTGATGATCGTGTAAGGAATATTTGCTTTTAGGTATATGGCCACTCCACCACCACCTCGGGAGACACGGTCATTCCTAATAAGAATGAAGCCAGGAAGAGAAAACGAAGTAGTGAGAAGAGAAGGACGGAGCCATGTTTCGGAGACTAATATTGCGTGGATGTTGTGATGATCAAGAGACGCCAGCATCTCAGGATAGCACGACGGAATGCTTTGGGCATTAATGTGAACGACGTTGAAATTTTTAGATACGTCAGAGAAGGTACATTCTAGGAACTCAGATAGCGGTAAGAGACTTGTAAAGCTGTCGTCACTGTGAGCCATCGAATCAGAAGAGGATGCAGAAAAATATTCAATATCACTGTTGTTGTCATTGTTGCTAAACATATTAATCATACTTATATACTTAATATAAAAATAAATGTACTAATACTAATATTAATACCTATTTAACAAAATAAATAAATAAATTAATAGGCAATTAAATACTACATAATTACCACCTGCCGGTTGTGCCTGTCAGAAACGCTAGGAGGAAAAACAACAACAGAGAAAGTAAAAATAAGCACATACTTAAAAACATAAAATTAAAGCACAAGAGAAACAATTTGTAAAGGAAAAAACAACAAAAAAAGAAAAAATCAAATAACAGAAAGTAGCATGAAAAATGAAACAACCTCATTATTTATAAAAATTAGCTACCTCACAAATTAGGTACTAGGTTAGGTAACCTCATAAATTAGATATAAAAATTAGAGTCTGCGCCAGGACAGAAAAAATAAATAAATCAATAGTCAGAAATATTAAACGAAAATTTCACCGTGAAAATAGAATAGATGCCACACAGTAAATAACAATAACGTAATCACAAAGTATAAAATAAAAAAAAAAAAAAAAAAAAAAAAAAATAACGTAATTTTCTTCATAAAATATAAACATAAACATTAAAGCATACTTTACTGCAACAAGAATCTTACGCACATTGGATTGGTAATCACTGTGAAAAGGTCGGCAAATCCGTAACAAGCCACAAAAGATATGTGCATAAAACAATACATCAGAAAGTACTGGTACATAAATAATTAAATAATATTTTGATGGCAAAAGGCTTTAGCATGACAGTTCAGAAAGAAAAAAAAAAAAAGGTGTTTATTACTAATGACATTTTGACACATTCTGAGCTCAACAATTGACAGTGACATAAAGGTGTCATCTGAATTCTAATTCTAAAGTTAAAGATAAAAATAATACGAAGGTGAATAAAATTAATTTGCAAATACAAAATAAGAGGGTAAATTGTTAAAGCAACAAAACATTGATATAGTGCAGCATAATTCACGATGCCTACCCTGTACAGCAGATTACATATGACTATGCTGTACCACTAACTGCTCAGTAAGCGCAACAACTGAGAAGTGTTTTACATGATTGCTCACTGCTTCGATTGGGCTTTACGGGCGGCTCTAACTAGTTTCTTCTCCGCCGGTACTTCAAGCTTCTTACTCTTTGAAGGGGCGGCGGCCTCGATCCTGTTCAGCTCTTCAAGACTGCTGATGCGATGCTGTTTGCCATCCGGTCCCGATACAAAGATGAAGCCGTCCCGCGTCCAGCTCTTCGTCACACCAAAGCGATCACGGGCTGCCATGAAGGTCTCGTGCCTCGGTTTAGTCAGGAATTCGGACATGGTGATCCCTGACCCCTTTAGCGCAGTTTTGGCAAACCAAAGCTTTTGGCGCACGGCCATATCCTGCAGCTTTACAAGGATAGGCCTTGGTCTGCCGGTACCAGTTGACCGACCCATGCGATGACAGCGCTTGATGTGAGAGGCAGCAAACTCGGTTATCTTCAGTTTTTGCAAAACAACATTCACCACACTCGTTGCAATGTTCTCATCTTTCACCTCGGGCACTCCATGTAGTAAAAGTATCTTCCTACGAGCCCTCATCTCCATACTGTCTGTTGTTCGAGCCAGAAGATTAATCTGATCTTGGAGAGATTTCATCGATACTAGGACAAAAGAACGGAAAGATGAAAAGTCCTCGGATAATAGATCATTTTTGCTTGTGGCAGGTGATCTTTGCAGTTCAGCTTGGAAGGCCTCCATCTTCTGCGCAAATAGTGTCTGAAGCTGCTCCTGAGTTTCCACAATTGCTTCCATTGTTGAGTGGTGAAAAATAGTTCTATATCAGATAACCGCAAAAATAAATATGTGCTATGTTATAAGTAATTCTGTATATTATTAAAGGAAAACACTCCCGGACAGGTATTGTACTCAATTAATCAGATCATACATGTAGATTTGACACTAACTTATTTATTTATAATTTTTATGATTAATTATATAGGAGCAAATTTAAAACAATGTGTTGTTGGCGACTACCCACGGTTGTGTGTAGATTTGAGTGATGTCCCGGTCCCGGGATCTCGAGGGCTTCATTGAGACGCTGAGAGATCTGAGTCTTATTTGCACGTGACGATTGAAAGTTATTTTGCTCGGTTGGCAACGGGGAAATAAGAAACGGTTGGTGTTAAATTAATTTTATTAACAAAGGAGAAGGAAGGAGATAATTTTTTTCCAGATTTTATTTATAGGTATAGGGAAGCCATGGAAATATGATAGCTATTAAAATTGCTTTTTAGCTAATGATATTTCGACTTTATTTTTAGTTACTATTTAAAGCAGATAGGCTTCTTAACAGTTGGCATATGAATAAATTGCAATACCACAGATGTTCTATAGGTTAATGTCCAAATTAAGAGCGTGCGTTATTACTCTAGAATAATTTTATGAAAACTTTCAAATTGTTTGATATAAAAATAGGCATCGGTATCGAAATACAAAACAGAAACCGTACATGATCCTCAACAATTCACCTTTATAATTGGTCATCGCGGTACCGAATATCGGAAAAGTGCCCATTGGTTAATTAACGTTGTTGTTACTTATTATTTGCTCAATTAAGCTCTGCGTTGTAGGTGTTTAACTAGCGGGATATAGTCTGCTGCTTTAAATAATAATTTGACTTCAATAAATAGGCCCAATTTTAACAATAAAATTTACATACGGCGCTTTTTATAGGCTCCTGCCATAGATGTATATTTTATGGTCGTGATTATTATTTTACTATTCAAATTATTTAGCATGCTATAAGAACTACGCAATTTTTTATATTTATAAGTGCGATGAATATGTATACATCACGAGATAAAATTTAAGGCGTAATACTAAAAATATACTTTTATTATAAAACGAAAAATAAAACAGGCAAAATCATAAATAAAATCGCTACAAAGAAGATAAAATACAGTCTTATCGCAATGAACGATCTTTTGATACTTGACTCTTCTTTTTATTTGGTGTCTTTTTTTCCAAAGTACTTAGGTACTTGGTAGATACATAATACTCCCTTTCATATTTACGAACAATAACAGTAAAAAAGTTTGATGTTCCACGACAGTTTATTATTGTGATATAACTCTAAAGTACTCATACCTATACAAAAGCACAAGACCTACAAAATATTACAGGCATTTTTTCACGGTCTTCCGGCGGACGGCTGGCAAATATCCAACAAAATTATGTTTAATATAATGCGCTCGGAGTTACAATATCTTCTTTGTCTTTATGTGTACTAATCTCGGTATAGCTAAAAAGGAATAATACAAAACGACAAGTTTGTTTACAACGTGATCGGCCGTTTGTTTTCCTTCACCGAAGTAATGAATGAGCCCTTAATAAAGTAAGATGAAATATCTGGAAGCAAGGGCGGGTAATCGCAAGTTAACTAAGCGTGGTGGGGCAACGGTCGGCGGGCGTGGCGCGCCTCGCTTCGATACTGCTGTAATGAGCCCGAGACAGTCTTTTATTGTGCGCTTGGACTCGGATAAATTGTGATAGATGATCTCCCGCTTCACCGAGATTTGGAAATTCAAAGCCATCGTTATCCGTCTTCGAATTCGGGGTTTCTATGTTCACGCTATTCGACGCTGAGTTTTCGACGCGGGAAAAACGTCTCGTTTTCCGCATTCATTTCTCGCTTAATGAAATGCGAGCGTCAGACTCCAACTTTTTATTGTAAATCCGCCGCGCCGAGAACATGTCGTGCTTATGAAAAATACTGAACATTATGTGGGTTTTAAAAAACTGTCATGTGAAACGGCCAATTAGGCATTCATACGAGAGATTTGCAAGGATGAATGGGCCCTTCGTATTGAAGAAAGTTACTTGTACCTAAAGCCATATTTTAACTTTGTTAATGTATTCAAGATGTTTTATTCATAAAACGTGTTTATATTACTTCTGAAACAATGAATAATTGTTATAAGATTGTAATACAACGTTCATGGAACTCGGATAATTTATCTCGACGAGATTGCTGTAATAATTGCCCTGAACTTCGAAGGAACAGTCTATAAACTAAACTACTTCAGGTATAACTTTGAAAAGAGCCGCCAGAACGTGACTTAGACACAAATATACTGCGGATCACTAGTTAAATCTTTTACAATAAATATATTTACTTTGTGGTGTTGCAGTATTCATCATCATAAACATTTTTGCTAGAGTTAGCCCAAACCTGAAAAAAAGCAAGTTTTCCATAGAATAATATCATTAACATCAACATAAAAAATGAAGTTTTAATACCAGATTTATTGGAAATTAATGAATGTTAAATTTTAGACTACATAATATAACGGGACTAAACTCATGTATAGGAATAGTCGTAACGATTATAGTTTCGGTCGCATTCGGCGACCTTTCTCAAGTTGGCGAGTGCTAGCACGCGGAGCCGTCTTAGTCTTAGTCCCGTTATATGTAGTATAAAATGTGTGAAAACCACGTAAATTTCCATAGTAAAAAAGAAATTTAAATTATAGCTTAAAAACAAAATTATTAAACAATGACAGCGAGTATTGTAACAATAGTTTTTTATGATGTGTAGGCACAATTACATCCTAGAGTATATAAAGATTCTACTAATCAACCGAACCAAATTTGTTGAAACCCCATTTTATTAGTAACAGCATTTTTCGTTAAAAACTAGCAAAAGTATCTGAATACGATCACAAGCCTACAACACATCCAAGCTTTTACTTTTTCGTAAAAAAGATAGACAAAAAAAGAAAGTGGTAGAGCTCAACAAACGGCTGATACAAAAAGAAACACTCGCGTAAAGTGAACGTCGGATATGCGGCGATCATAGTGCGAGGTAACGCTGATCACTACTACCCTGATGTCTTCTGGAGACAAATTGGGGAGGGTCTGGGAGGCGAGGTCACACAGCTCATTGCCGGTGACGTTTGACGGAAGGCTCACTTCCACTAGACTCACCTCGCGCCGTCCGTCTCCCTGCAATTTCCGCCCTCAAAACGACACCCTCGCTCCTGAGACTGTCCGTGAAAACATGCCGAGAAATCCTGGCGTTTTACTTTTTTATAGCCCCGCTTATCTCCGAAGGTAATACTGTCTCGGCCGTGTTGCGTTTTGATACAGACACAGTAATTTTAAAAAGAATACAGGTAGATAAGCAGGAAGGAAATCGTTGCGTTAGCGCGCGTACCTGAAAAGAACTAGGTCGATTGGGAAATTGACTTCTTTTATCGTAGTCATTTATCTCTTTGAAACGGAGGGGTAAAAGAGTATTGGCAGGATCAACTTCACTGTTTTGTTAATTTTATTCTTACTTATTTTATTCGATATTACGATTATGTATATTTTTGAATAAGTACCAACAAAGGGGCTTAATGGGCATATTTGCCAGTCATACCAACGATTAAGAAGAGGGACTCAAGCATGAAACCACTCTTATTCTTAGCACGCTTATTATATTTGCCGCTCGGAGCGAGTGAAAATGTTTAGCAAAACAACCGGTCATAAATTCCTAGGTTAGTTATCAAAATGATTTTTATTCACTAGTTAGGTGTACTATTTTCCAGTAAGAATTTGTATTGTTTATAGTCGTGTTGAAAATTTGATGGAAAGCGACACATAACTTCACTTCACTTGAGACGCCCCTTTAAACAGGCATAGCTCTCTACGCGGTCGTTCGCCAGTCGATGTAGCGATCTCTTTACTCTTTTTGAATAAAACTTAACTTCCAGGAAGCTTTTTCTCCGACTGCCAAGGAACGGTTATATTTTTCGCGCGTATCTTGTATGTACGTTAGTAAATTTCTTTATTACCTCGTATATTTCAAAGGGCTGGATGGGATCGCCAATTAAGGTATCGTTATAATGCTCTTAAAAACAATACTTAGTAGTTATTTAAAAAAGTGTAATAATATAGCGGGTTTTTGGCACCAAATATGAATACCTTAATAAATAACATTACTAAATCTATCCAGTAGGGAATCAAAATAAAGGAGTTAAAAAAATATACAGGGTTATTTCTAATCAATTAGCATCTTCTTAGGGGGTTATTTTGTATATCAAAACTAACAACTTATGTTCATTGACATTTGTCAAAACTCAAAAAAAAAATTGTTTTTCCATAGAAAAATATCGTTCACCCGCGACAAAATGTATGGAATAGCTGGTTTTTTTTTAGTTTTGACATAAGATGCAGAACAAAAGTTGTTAGTTTTGATGTAAAGAATAAGCCAAAAGGATGCTAATTGATTAGAAATAACCCTATATAAGTTACATTTATTAATCGGCATAAATTGTTTTAAAAACTTGTTTTTTTGCCGTGGCTTTTTAATTATCATAGTTGTTATTGTGTACCGTGTGCCTGTATAACATATGTACTATAGCAGCCGCTAATATTCAGTAGTCACACAATATTATAACAAATTCACAGGATAAATCTTTACGAACATTAAGGTGAAGCTGTTTTTCACATTATCAATTTTAGTATGAAATGGACTGAGCTCTGAAATATTTTATAACGGAACGACAGCTTATCCGCATTACTCCCTCGTCAAAATATAAAGCCATTTTGTTTTATCTCTATAAAATGTTGGAATTATTGTTAAATTCCGCTACTCAGAATTAAATGCTCTTTAGATCATGCTGTTTTCCTTCGTACAAATTGTAAGATCTACTTTTTTTGTAGATATGTTTATGATATGGTAGTTTATAAGTTGCTCATAATAAATATAGGTAATGGTACCCTTTGTTCCACCAAAGTCATATTGTCTTTTATGGCAATAAATATTAAGTTTTGTTAAATATCGGCCAAGTGCGAATCGGACTTCGCACGAAGTGTTCCGTACCGTATTTTATTTTGCCGTACATCATTTTTTAGAGTGAATATACTACTAAATATTTTGTGACTATTTCAAGCGTTTACCTGTTGTCGTTATTAATATGACGGCAAAAACCACGTTTGTAGCTATCACAATTCATGAGATACATCCTGGTGATAGACAGCCAGACAGGCAAATAGACAACGGAGTCTAAGTAATAGTGTCCTGTTTTTACCCTTTGGGTATGGAAGTCTAAATAGTAGATTGTATCATATGGGCGCAAAATAATATTTTTACGGCGAGGGCGCTTTTTTGAATCCAGTGCGAAGTGAGGGATTCTTTAGTAGAATCCTGAATTCAAAGTACGTCGCCCGAGCCAAAAATATATTTTGCGCCCGAGTGGTACACTCTACTTTTCATCACCTCTATGAGAAAATAAAAGGCGCCTCATATTTTATTGTAATACTTATTATTAATTAATAAAACGTAGAGTAACAACTAAATTGAACTTAAATGGTAGGTATCTAATAATAAAACAAATGAAAACTTATATTTATATTCTTTTCATTCATTTTCTTGGCGCTGAACACTAACATTACAAATACTTCCAAATTCAAAAAGTGCGCGGCACAGATCATTCCGTCGCACTTATTTGTTCCAAATTCAAAAAGTGCGCGGCAAAGATAATTCCGGCGCATTTATAAAGTTCCTTACAGAAAACACCTTCTTTGGGCGCACTTAAAGGCGAACCAAGTACTCCTTTTCGAATAGATGTGATGAAAAAGCTTATTATGGCAATAAAATCGTACAAAACATATTTCGCTTTGTAAAAATCATATCAAGCAAAGTGATAGAGTACTTTGTAGCAAGCATTATTATACAGAGTTTTAAACAAGTATCACTCATAAAGTCATAGCTAATGACGACTTTTTTCCTTTAGTGTTTTTTTTCCTTTCGGCGTTTATTGGCTTTTCTTTCTTATTTTCTTTGAAGTCTATTGTTCTCTTCTACTCTTATTGGTTTTACTACAACGTTGTTTAAAGTTCATTTTATTTCAGTAAATTCTACAGCAATTTATTTGTCAAGTCGAAAATACTGTACTGAACGCTGTCTTTACAGTCAGCCTCCTATTCAAACAATAGTTTTAATATGCCAACTAAGTGCTCGACTGTGTGAACATAACAATGAAAAGCTCATTCAAATCCATGCACATTCTCCAACGTACTCGTAGTTCAGTATACTAACAGCCTAACACAGGAGAATAAAGGACTTGCTAGCATTGTGCATTCGTATGCCCGGTTGGTTTTCTCACGTAGTAGGATTTCTTAGTAACCAGATCGTTGAAAAATTTAGAGTTGGAGTAGTGATAGGAAATTTTAGTTTCTTTTATTTCGAGAGTTTAATTTTTTATGCAGGACTGCATAAAATAAAATAAAAAAAAATAAAATGAAATAAAATAAAATAAAATGAATTAAATGACTGGAGTTTAATCTTTTATCCCGCTGTTTAATTATGATCTTAGTTAATAATTATTCAAAGAACTCACTCTTTAGTTCTTATTGTAACACTTGAGCCTTTAAATAAAAGACTCAAAATTCAAATTCTAAACCACATGACCTCGACTTAGATTCAAGTCTTTAAAACGAACTTAGAATCTTCAAAAAGAACTCGTCTTATTGTAAGACTTTACACTCGAGTTTCCTAACACTAGCCAAAACACCACCACATGGCATTCGTATTTAAGTAGGTACAGTGATTTACTGAGACCGCCGCTCCTACTTTATTGAATACCCGGGACCAAAGGGAGAAAAATCGTATATTTTGACATTCTTGCGGTCCCGTTTCACAGGAATTTATGAGTACCATTCTATTTTCAGTGACATACGGCAATTAAACCCCTTTCAGGTCTCTCAACTAACAGCTGGTATTTATTTTCAGTTGAATTTGCCCTTAGGAAAGTAATTTCTAGTTTCAACATTCGTCTTGTTAAGTCGGTAGGCATTATAAACTTCCCTTTGAAGGACTAACTCGTAATTGTTCCTGTAAGTTGATTAAACAAAGTAGGCTGTAGGGTGAAATTCCTTTAGATTAAATATTATTCTTAAGTGACTCAAAAAGGAGAACGCTATTAATCCGGCTCTACAGTTTTGTGTATGTTACTAGATTACAATTTGATTTAAACCTCGTTGATCTCTTTCTCGTCTCCTTAGATTGCTTATTTAGATCCCAAAATAAAAATAAAAAATGTTTTTAGTCGCCTAACATTTTGATAGTGAAATATCATATCTAAAAGCTTTAATATCGTTATATAATTTTACCCTTAAAATACGACGATTCTGTCCATCCACTTAATAGTTCTTTTTTAGTTTAGAGGTAGCCTATAGGTATAGGCTAAAATTTTACCCTGAAAAGACGATGATTCTGTCCATCGACTTAATAGTTATTTTTAGTTTAGAGGTAGCCTATACCCTATAGGCTACAGGTATAGGCTACCTCTAAACTAAAAAAAACCTATAGGTATAGGCTACCTCTAAACTAAAAAAACCCTATTAAGTGGATGGACAGAATCATCGTCTTTTCAGGGTAATTTTTTTTAACGATATTAAAGCTTTTAGTTATGATATAAGGAAGGAAGGGAAGTTAATTTCCGTCAATATAACGGCAGTGTGCGATCGAATGGGGCTATTATAACAGAGGCCGATCGTACCAGGCCATTAGCGCGATCATTAAGCTATCTCGATACTCCTTGAATACTCGATTTCGATTATCGATACAAAAGGAACATCTCTATGCAAGTACGGCTGTGAAGACGAATGCAGCTAAAGATGTTATCACTTAATGTACCTTTTGACTTTAGATGTTATTTACTGTCTCGTTTACTATACGGAATCTTTAAAATAAATGTACCTTTATACCCAACTTATATCAGTATCTGTCTTGTATGGAAACCTTTCTAGCAAATCTGCTGTGCCCATTGTTTCATGCCCGGCGACAAATTCAAATAATCATTCAACTGCACTTTTATTTACTTACGTAATGGTTCTAATAGGTATTTCATAATAACGTTAAAATCTCGATTTTAAATCTCAACCTTACTTTGAATCCATGATGTATTGTACTGTAGCTTTTAAAGTCTACTGTCAAACAGACCTACCTTCGAAAGGCGCTTCCATATACAGAATACCTCCCCAAATGCGACCCGCAGTGATTGTGGATCAATCTATAATCCTGTTACATATGTATGTGTTACAAGGTGCAAATAAGGGGCTCATTTACAGATTACGGTGAAAATTTAATCTGTCTGACAAACTTTGAACAGAGCTCTCACTCGCACAAAAAGAGCTGAGCAACCATCGCTGAATACAAGTTTTTTGTGTTCGCGATTTCCTCGTCGGAATGGAAATAAAACGAAGGGAAAACGACATTGTTTTTATTCTATGGATTTTTAACTTGCTTTTGGATTAAATGCACTCAACTGTTATTACTACTAATACTAGATTTTTTGCCTGAAAAAGAGCGATGGCGGGCTTGCGATTCGAAAATATATTTGATACGATTTGAAAATTGATGTTTATTCGTACTACTTGATGTATACGTTTTTGATTATTAGTTGATGCTAATGCAATACGAACATATTTTTTTGTTAAATCATTTTATGTTGTCATTGAAATGAGGTACATTTCAACGACAATCTAAAAAATGATCCCAACACATAACAGTTTCGACGCTTACAAGCTAATGGAAGATAAAACGCAAAAAAGCAGATATTACTGTTGACTTTTTAACCTTTTAAAACAATTTCGCTTGTTTATATAACAACAAACCCGTGATATTATAACTTTAGAGCTTTGATGTCCCGCAGGGAAGGCAAGGGAAACTACCGAAAAATAATCCGGAACAGAAAAGTTAGCGGATATTTATTTACAAGCGCAGCGGCCCTCGCTAAAATGAAATTCTGCCGCAACGTCGGGAAAGGGTGCTTCTTTATGGACCAATTAGTCTGGAGATACAGCATGCGTTTATTAACCGCTCCACCAACGATCAGACCATCCTACTTACTAAATTAATTACAACCGACTGCACCCCAATTTGCTCTGGCTTATTGAGCTCTTAAGTCTATTTATTTTGCGCCTATTTATTTTTGACCGACGAACCACCGGAGGAGGTATACAATTCGACGCGTATATATATTTTTTTATGTATAACCACTCATAACTTTTTTATAGTAGTCCGATTTCAATAATTCTTTTTTTATTGGAAAGAGGAATTTATAGTTTGGAATTGGTCCCATATAAATTTTATCGAAATCGGCTAAGCCATTTTTAATAAATCAACAATAATGTGAAAAATGCTACATCGATCCGTGCATAATATTTGCGTTCTAGCGATGCGCCCCGGCTTCGCACAGGTGTATTATATATAAACATTTCTCTTGAATTACTCTATCTATTACAACAAACTGCATCAAAATCCGTTGCGTAGTTTTAAAGATATAAGCATACATGGGGACAGACAGCGGAAAGCGACTTTGTTTTATACTATGTAATGATTCTGTACACGGGTGAGGTCGGTCATGCTATTTTTTGCAAAAAATAATTATGTGTGCGTAGATGATTTCAATGCTAGCTCTGTAGGTTGCTTCTGTTGTTGTTTGTAGATCATATTTTATTTACTCTCTGTAACCATTATACCACCCTTCCCATATTAATATAATTATAGTCATAAAATATAGTCTAAAACACCAACTTTTCAATACTTATTAATCATTTATAACTCATTATTGACTTATATAAATAAGAATATTTAAAATTAAAAAACATGTAATTAAAAACACTAAAACAATAATTGCATCAAATAAACATATTTAGGTACTTTGCTGTTTGGAGATTTCAAAATATGTAGTTGAGAAACGAATGAAGATGTACTCGTAATTATACCTTTAGGAAAGAAAAACTGCCAAGTCGATGAATCATACTCACAGAACAGCAGCACTTCTCTTCTGTTATTATACTTATTAGTAGTTTTATATTGCTCTGGATTTTTTGCTTCATCGTCTTACAGCAACTTACATAAATAATCATATCAATTCAGACAACCATCGATGTTATTGCTGGTCGACTGCTTCGGCAAAAAAATTATACGTATTCTCTAGTGTTACATAAATTAGTCCAAAATATATTTTTTGTTCGCCCACGGTAACTCCCTAATAGAACACATAATCATCCACGTGTAATGTTTGGTATGATTTTTCCCCGATCTGTTTTATTCTTTAAATTGGTTGTTTTGAAACAATAAATGACTCATTAAATAAATACAAAAGTCTTCATGCGGTTAAGTACTTTGCTCTAATCGCCCGCACCGCGTACTCTTGTGTACATATAATTATATCTACTTTATTACACACATCACTGCCTGCGTCGGGCGATACGGCTTTCTTATTATCAAATAATAAAGCTTTCTCGAGAAATAAACAACGTACACATTCACATGTTGGTTCACAGAATACGCTTTATTTATTAACGCTACTTTGGGTCCCGTGATCACGCTTTAATTACTTTGTTTGGATAAAGATGTAGATAAGAGTATCTTATAAATTTGTATCCCAAAATAGAAATATCAGATGCCGTATTATAGTATCTACTGATTGGATTGTATTCGATCAGCAAATATAATCCAGATTCTCATTCATCCGAATGTCAATCGTTGTACAGGAATGCTTCTTGAGTAAACAAGAAATATCTCTAGATGAGGGATTACTGTCGTCGTTTTTCTCCGGTCGAAAGGAACCCTTTCAATAGCTACATTACCTTAGTTAGTTTGAGCTTGGCTGTGTTTGCGAGCTCGATGTTAGTAGGCATAAGACAAACGGTTTCTTACCGGTCGAGTTAGCCGGCCAAAAATACTCGCTTTGATTACAGCCAGAGCCGAAATGAAAGCAATCTTCCCGCAATCGTCCCTCCTAACTAGCACGGTCTCTTATCTTCTAACCCTGAACATTACTAGTAATGGAAATCGAATTACTATTTAACTGAGATAAACGGAATACGTGTGGTTAGACCGCGGCAGGCCGTCTGTGCCGCAAAGTCACACACGAAACTCCGAGTAATAAGTCAAATATCAGCGGAAGGACCACCGTTTGACCTCAATAATGGATAAGGATATGTTGATATTGCTGCTTTGTAATAAGGAAAATTAATATTACGGTACGATTATTTTCTTTTTCTTGTAAATCTGAAATTAAACCAACAATTTAATTCCCACGCAAAATAAAGTAGGCGTCTACTGATACTTTAAATTATATCGCGGTACTTATTTCGCTTGGTTATTTCGCTTGGCAGCAATACGCTTGGTTAAGCACGATTCGGAATTTTAGACAACGGTATTTTGACGCAGAGAAGTGTAATACCTACACGATAGAAGAAAAAATGCCGAGTCGATAACGATAGAGCCTGCTCATTGTTTATTGTAAATTCAGTTTTTTTTAACTTAACATAACCTCGTTGACCTGACTTGTTACGTATGTGACCTTAGTTCGTCTGCTCTTAATTTATGTGTTTACAACTCCTCTACAACGCAAAAAACTTCAAAAATAGAACTCCGTGATAAATGTACCATTGAGTAAAATATTAAATCAAGTGCGAGTGACACTTTTCGTTTGACTTTTCCACTCGATTTCCAAAGTATCGACGCATGGAGAAAGCTTTGATATTTCACTCCGTCACGGGTGGCGAACCGTAAAGTTTCAACTTTGTTAAAAGTTAGACTCCAATGTTTTGTTACATTGATATCCATCATTCGATGGTAAATAGCCTATCGCAACTTTGCCAGAACCCAGTCTTGTTAATTTGGACGGATTTTGTAAGGAATAAACATTTAATCTGATTGGTTCACGCCTCGTAAAGTTATACAACTTTGGCTGGCTCATTATGATCGAGTGCTAACAAATTAAGGGAAATCATTGGTTGTTGACGATATTTTAATATCAAACTTTTCATAAAAATATAGTAAAAAAGTTGAACGTTCCGGTAAAATCATTAGGTGAAGGTTTAAAATATACTGTACTGTACCAGCATTTTTAATAAGTCCACTGCAGGACGTAAGCCTGCCCACGAGTGCCGGGAGCACCGGTGCGTTCCTTTTGGAGATCCCGGAGCTCCCAAGAAGGCACATAGGATGGCCACCGAGGGGGTTTTAGTGGGTACAATCCCACATAACCCGGCTGCACCCCAAAGCGGTCGGGCATCTTTGGAAGATTTCCCCCTCGTAACTGCCCACGAAGGGTGATTGGGCCATATCCACCACGCTGGCCCAGTGCGGGTTGGTGGATTCACATACGCAATCGAATTTCTTCTACGGACGTATGCAGGAAAAGCCAGTGGTGTGAAATTCCGTACATAAATTCCAAAGAACTCATTGGTACGGGACCGGGGGTTTGAACCCACGACCTCACGATTGTAAGGCGGGTGTCACTACCTCTTGGCGACCACGGCTACAATAAAAATATAGCTTTATAGTTATTCAAAACAGAATTGGTATTGTAATTTGCTTTTGTAGAAGAAAGCTAATTACTCACAATCAGTCTCTATATTAAACGATTGTAATGTGATATATTTTCGTTACTGAAAACTCGAAAATCTTGTTATATAAGAGTAAAATAAACCACGTACTCAGTAATTAGTCATGAAATCTCGAATACTACTTACTCCAAGCCCGTATTTCGATAATACGTAGGTATATGTGCAAAAAATACTACGAATGGTACGACGATGCCAGCACTATCCTGGTACTACGAGTATAAAACGATGACAATATAAAAAGTTCATGGTGTCAAAAAGTTGTAAATCTTGAAAATCCGCCTCCATCATATCTCCCAAAGTGAATAGTCTATGTAATCAGTTTATCAAAACTTTGCGATGGATCTAAGTTTGTAGCAAATTGCTCAGTGAAGTTTAAACTTAAAATGGGTTGTGCTATGAAGTAGGTTTCCAGTCTGCCAGCTGGATCAATCATGGAATACGATCACTAAAGTTGCTGTACTTGACTATCTGTTGTTAACTGTATCTAACAGTAATAATTTATAAGTAAGATTAATGTCAAGCTCGATATCTATGGAGCTTAATCTGGTTTCAATGAACTAAAATTAGTGATATAATTTATTGTCCTCCTTTTCGTGTTTTCTGGTACCAAACGCAATAGAATAAATTATTGTTAACTAGCTTTTGCCCGCAACTTCGCCCGCGCAACTAACACACTCTCGGATTTATATTATTAGTAAGGATTTTTTAGTTTATTCCTCTTTCACATCACATATCATAGGCCTATAAATACATATCTTGACATGGTAATCAAAAAGATGTACATGTTTTTGTTTAGCCTTTTAACAATGAACTAAACTCTTCTAAACTTGTATTCTATCTGTTGAATACCAAAAAGTATTTCAATATTGACAAGTACGTTCGTTGCACCTAAAGCTTCTCGAGACTTCAAGACCGATGTAGCACCGGTATATACAGGATGTTTATTTTGTTGCAGCGTCGCGTATTCGATACGAGATCACGAGCGGGAACATAGGCGGCGCTTTCGCCGTCAAGAACATGACAGGTGCCATCTACGTAGCCGGGGCTCTCGACTACGAAACTAGGAAACGGGTAAGTTGTCACTTAGTTTAAACACGAATCTTATTTCTGAAAATAATCTGTATAAATATAAAGGTACAATTCTGTAGCGGGCTGCACGCAGCTACAGCAGACTAGAACCACCGCGATGCTACTGGTTTCTATGAAATTCTGTGATATACATTCCGCAACTACTGACGCGTTATCTATCGCAGCGCCTACTTGAAGCGCAACGATATTGTAGTCTACTGCTGCTGCGTACAATTAACTAAGGAATTGTAATTGTATTCTAAAGAATTGTATTGATGTGTGTTTGGAACCACGTGACGACAATGTAGATTATTTTTCAATATGAGGGTCTTTTTCTAGGATATCATCATTATGACCAATTATGTTGTAGTTGTGTGGCTCTTTTGCGCCGCCTTTGAGTAGTACCTCATATTTACTTACTAATGAGTAGTGTGCAAGCATTGCTGTGTTTCGGATTGAAGGGCAGTGTCTCCAGTGATATTTCTGGAAAATATGAGAATTAAGATATTCATATCTCATATTGAGAGACGCAATGCTGTGCCGCGTAGAGTTTTCCGCTGATATTAAACAAAATTCTGGGTAATGCAGACTTGTTATGGACATGAGTAACAGGCGAACGCATAGCTCCTCTCGTCTTTCAATTATATAACAACTAGTTCCGTAGTAAAAGTTGGTCATAATCATGAGTAAGATAATGTGCTAGAATTGTCTTTTGTCACCTACATATAGCAGCGGACT
Organism: Hypomecis punctinalis; assembly: GCA_949316475.1. Taxonomy (NCBI): domain Eukaryota; kingdom Metazoa; phylum Arthropoda; class Insecta; order Lepidoptera; family Geometridae; genus Hypomecis; species Hypomecis punctinalis. The sequence continues at coordinate 12,546,864 of OX438799.1, forward strand.
CGTTTTGCAGCCCCCCGTAGATTAGCTTCCAAAGTGCTAGGAGTGAAATAAGTTCGCCAAAACTCGAGTGTAACTCGCTTTTGGCCGTTTTGCGAAGTTGAAATAAGTTTCTAAAAACTTGAGCATTACTCGCTTTTGATGTTTCGGTCGTGCTTAAGATTTTTTTTAATACTTTCCATAATAATATCAATTTAAGTCTACACAAGTACATATATATTTAGTTTGTAATGGGTTATTTCTATTAAATTAGCATCCTTCTAGGGGCTTATTCTGTACATCAAAACTAACAACTTTTGTTCTACGACTTTCGTCAAAACTAAAAAAAAATCAACTGTTCCATACATTTTGTCGCGGGTGAACTAAATTTTTCTATGGAACAACAAAAGTTTTTTTTTGAATTTTGACGAAAGTCGTAGAACAAAAGTTGTTAGTTTTGTTGTACAGAATAAGCCCCTAGAAGGATGCTAATTGATTAGAAATAACCCTGTATACATATGTATGTGTGTTTATTTTTTCTACCGTAATGATAACAGTTTATTTGAAAACATTATTTACATTTGTGCTACATATTGAAATTGTATAAAGGTTAGAAAACTAGAACATAATTGAACTATAATATCAGGTCATCTTTAAGTTATTATAGCACACATGACTTTGTTAAGTTTTTTATACCTTACTTTAGACATAAAGTGGTCCAAGCTGATTACGCCGCTTCATGTCTCGTGGTTCCACACACAATGTCGTCTTACTTTTTCAAATTCGGACATTTAATATAAATTTCCTCTTTAATAAAAGCTTCATTTGGAAAAGAAACCTCGGGTCCTCCTAAATACTCCGACACCGTTTTTAGAACTATGTGATGCTTAAATATTGAATAAAGAAAACCTCAATCTATTCTGTTACCCCTCGACACAAAAAGAGGGGTATATTTCAAAGGACGTTATTCAAATGGTCGTAATGTTTAACAGTGGTTCTCAGTCAGGAACTACGCTGTTACCGTAACATACAAACAAAATAGTAGTGTCCGTTGAATTGTACGTACTCGTGTGACACTATTTCACATAAGTTTCTCCTCATGACAGTAATATTTAACAACCTTTGTTTTCGTAAACCTTTTCATTACGCGTACTTGTAGTTTCTCTACCAAAACGCAATATTATGCCATGTTACGCCTTTGCTCTCGTAGAAAAACGAGTACACACGTATATTACTTATTTGAAGATCTAAAGTTTCTACACGCACTTAGATCTCGTTAGAGTAAAAATGTACGATGTTTTTGCTGGTCTTGTATTGTAGACTTAAGTCTATTATACCTACTTAGATCTGTGATGTTATCAAATCGTCAGAAATATATTAGCTTTACTCTTCTCTTTGATGTTTCCTATAATATTCACAAATAGAATCACGCACTTTGTTTACTCACAAATCTTAAAGAACGCAAAAATCAGGACTCAGTGCATCAGCATAAGTTCTATTACAGTCATACGAGTGTGAAATCTATTATTCAAAAAATATCCGTTACCTATAGTGTTACGATCGAATAACATTATATTATATTCGCTCGTACTTTATTTCATATCAAGAGTGATGTGGTAACGTACGGTACTTTCAACCAATCCGTCTTGATCATAAAAGTGGTAAAACAGCTACGACGGAATGATATATTAAGTATCACAGGCCTCTCGCTAAAAGCTTTCAGCGCTGCCTAAATACGTAATACCTCCGCAGAAATAGGCCTTTTTAATAAAAAATAACGGATTTTAAACGTGGCTGCCATTGAATAATTCAATTCATTATTTATTATTTCTCTTGCTTGGTTATAAATGAAATTTCAGGCAAAATTATACCACAACAACAGTAAATACAAAATTCTAATACAGCTTTTAAAATTCGCATCGGTTGCTAAAATGAAAGGGCTCGCTAACAAAACACACATGCGGGTAAGTTTATCTCCGCAAACTTCTTCGCATCGGCATAATCCCAAATTAAACAAGTTGGGTATAGGAAATACAAGCGAAGTTATTAAACACGAACCGTTTCCTGCAAACACGAATGTGTACACAGAACGTGCGTTTGAGAATCAACCATCAATTAAAAACCAATCGCTCGCTGCAGAATTGAAAATAGCGTATATGCGCACACCCGAGAATTTTACCAAGCTTCGCAGTATAAGCCTCTCTATTTTATCTTGTTAGTTGTGTCGTAATTAAAAGCGGAGGTGAGCTGGCTCTAAGGAGAATTAATCGCCCTTTGAACATAATTTTGTACTAAAATAAACGGCGTTAAACGGTAAAACAGCGTTTTACTTTCTTTGCCTGTTGGCAAGTTTCAATTTAAAAGCACCGTGTCGTGCCGTCCGCCGGAGGAGCCCTCTTTGTTACTCTCTAGAAACTTTCCGCGAACTTTGGCGAGATAAATAATTTAATCTTTAATATCCATTTAAGATGGTCGAAGGCGCGAGCTCGGTATCGCTATCAAACTGAAAATTTTCTCACTGCTTTTATTGGATCGCATCGAAGTGCCTAATCCTAAAGATTGTACTACGGCTTTTAGTATTCTGGCGCCGGCTCTTAAATGTCCCAACGACGTTTTATTGTTATGTATTTAGATACAATAACAATGTTTCATTGTACAGTAAAAGACAAGGAAAGACCCGCCGGCAAATTGAATTTTCTCGGCTTATTCCTTTGGAAACGTCTGGCGTGACATTTTACGCTCCGGTACCTGAAATCCATTTATTGAGTGCTCTAAGTTTAATAGTATTTTGATGTTTTTGGAAACCTATCAGTCTAAATCTGGGTTAAGTCCTTCAGACTTAGCTTTATACAGAAGCGCGAAGGCAGCGCGCCACTATACTACATTCCTTTACCTGACAAATCTGGAAATGGGATTTCACTGGCTTTTACCCGGCAGCCCGGTGTAGACTGCTCACCTGTGCCGGGTTAGCTTTGTTGTTTACGTCTGTAGCAGTCGATAACTTCATTGTTTACGTTCCTTAATACTGTTTGCGCAGCGTAAATACACAAAGTTTTAAACGTTAAATGAAAACTGCTGCTTCCAAGTTGTATAATATGCGTGAGATGACTTTTGAAACAAACATTTCCCTCCCGGGTGAGGAAATTACTGAGCGACACTGACAGATGACACCAATAACTCCCTCGGCTCGCAAACACGCTCACTGTATAACCGAGCCTCGTGTGGACTTGCCGTATTTTTAGTCACAATTTATAATCCAGTACGCTCTTTTATTTCTCCCAATTACTTTGAAGTTTCAACGGAAAAGCCGAATTTCCCGAATAAGCTCGACTTTACTGGGCGTCATTAATATCTGTTATCATTTTTTTTTTACTCTGTTATCACGACGACGACCCGAATGAAGTTAATTACAGCCGGTCTTAAATTACTTCGTTCTATTTCTTGTTTAACTTTGTGGATTACTTTGTTAATTCTGTAATTACGGAAGTCGGATTTTTATCAGTGTAACTTTGAAAAAAAACGCAAATTTCCGGATATTTTGTAACTAAATTAGGGAAAGTTTAAGTTGTAACAAGGGAATTGAATGAAATGCTTGTCTTTCGCTGCGTGATGGGATAGTACGAGCTGAAGCTGGCGGCTTCAGACAATCTGAAGGAGAACTACACGACGGTGGTGATCCACGTGAAGGACGTGAACGACAACCCGCCCGTGTTCGAGCGGCCCACCTACCGCACGCAGATTACGGAGGAAGACGACCGCAACCTGCCAAAACGCGTGCTACAGGTCCACCTCGATACAATTTTATCACCTTCGATTTTATTTGCTTTTCCGTTCATGTAAATAGAATATCGCAGGAGATTCAATTCAGCATCGGATGTAGTATTTGTGCAGATGAATTTCCAGTAGATTTATTTTTATGCATGGCATGGTTTTTTGACAGTTTTTTTTCGATAGTGGTTGCTAGTTATTTTTATTTTTCGTTTTTAATTGCATCCAATTTTATAGCGGAGGTCTACAGTTCCGGTGTACTATTGGTTCAATCCACGTCCATTGGCAGTATTTGTTGATTCCATCAGTATTGTATTTTTTGTTTGTTTACTTTATTGAATTCAATATTAAAAGGACGACTAAGCCTTGTGACACACTATTATCTCACATTACAAAGAATCATTTTCATAATGAAGATCGCGTTGATTGGAATGTTTTGATCAGAGCATCACAGTAGTTAAAGGAGCTCCGGAAATATTTCGAGTCTAGCGTGAACATTCTCAATCAACATTTCTATCAGTCCGCTAAACCAATGAACATTGAAATCGCCAACGGAACATCACTCGGCGGCGCTCATCGGAGACGAGTAGAGTTCACTGGGTCGCGTAATACCGTCGTCGCTGCGATAATGTTCTTTAAACAACCGCCTGCGGTTTTATATTTATTTACCTACTCCACCATTGCCGCCGGGGCCTAAGTATTTTTTGATATAATCTTATTTCGAACTCGACTTTTCCAATTTTTCTAACGATAATGTCGAGAACTTCGCCTGCTGGGCGGGAGTTTGATGAAAACTCACGTTTGAAATTTGTACTTTTCAATTATTGCACGAAACTCGGAGAGCAAAGTTCTTCGCGCGGCATAAATTAACTTCTTCGTTTCGATTAATCCGTTGCGGCTTTTGACGAAACATTTTCTGTGATGATTTTGCTTTTGCAGAATATAAATATTTACACAGAACAAACTCTAAAATAACAGTTGGATCGGCATAAATCACTGCGTATCGATATGAAATATTACAAATACTCTCGGCACTCGTTACGAATGGCTACTGCGAACGTGTAGCGTGACTTATCTGTTGCAAAAAATGAACAGTCTGAAACGGATTAATGTACTGTTTAATGTGTCGTTTATAGCCAACTTAAATAAAATATGAGGTTTATTATCGTTATGACAACTTACCATGAAAAATTACGAGCGTTGTGTAAGCAAGATATTTTCAATTCTAGCCATTTGTGGATTCTTTTCGATGAGCTCGTTCAATTTTATTTCTTTTCTTCTATAATTGTGTTTTCTGATTCAGGTTATTTTCCAAAACTTTCTGTGTAAGATTGTTATCTTTGCGTCGTGTAACCTACATTTCATAACATATAAAATCCCAAAACATTAGACAAAATCCTTGGAAACAGCTATTGGAACTTTTATTATTTTATACGACGACTTAGAATATCTGAAAGTTCAGTATTTCTAAATAAAAAATGAAATAACATTAATTATTTTAATGTCGGATAATATTTGGATCCGCAGAGAAACCCTGAGAAGACTTTGATATTTTGACTAGTAAATGATACAAACTTTTTTAATTTTTTTATTATAGACAACATAAAAAAGACAATGATAAATTCGTGGAACGGTAACATTTGCTGGAGTTCTATCAACGATGACAACAAATGTGCCCAAATTGTGTCATAATATTTTTTTAAATTTCCTAGTCTTAACCATTACTATTTTACCATCAAACTTCTTATATTCATTCATTTATAATACACATACCATACCAAATCCACGGCAACTCCAAAGACAACTCTAATATGCTGTGATATTCGACAATTCTAGTTGACATATGTCAAAATTTACATAATTGGTCCTAAAATTGCCATTAGAGGACCTCCTTAGTTTTAAGTTTATTATTGCATGAGCATGTGTTTTATGAGGGCGTGTGCACAGTACGACCTGACGCTGGTGGCATCTGACGGCCGCAACGAGAACTCTACGCGGGTGGTGGTCAAAATCCTAGACGTCAACGATCTTCCCCCGAAGTTCTCCCGAAGCGCGTACGTCACTCAAGCCCTGGAGGAGACCGGACCCTTCCCACGTTCCCTTATACAGGTTTTGTTATTTTTAGTTATCCTTATTATGTTCTCTCTTGTTTTTTACGTTTCATTACCTATTTATTTTTCTGGTGATTTGAATCCGCATTTCCTAAATTACCACCTAACACTTGAAACTTTTCCTGTTACGTACATGGTTTGTTTTGGTTCATTATTTTTACCTTGTTCTTCATTACCTTATTATTGTATTTTCTGACTTATCTGATACTGCGTATTTTCAAAGAATAAATAAGTTAGGTACTCGTGGATTAATATATTTCTTATTCCTGGTGTTACTGTGTAAACTGTTGCAATCTCTTTTTGTCAAAATACTTATCTTATCATTTCCGTGCAAATTATTGGTTGTTTCGATATAAACATAATACGCTCGCCTTTTACTATCGTATTAGATTTATGCATTAATATCTCTGTCCCTCTACCTCCATACATATTTATCGCATAAACCACTTCAAAGATATTTATGAGTCATGAAAACTTCCTGCTTAGTAAATCTTCATTATTACCCTAGATATTTTCACCGAAATCTCATCTCGGCCCTGTAACATTTTTACGGTGACATTTGCATTAATTGTAGTTCCACGTCTCCGGTATGAAGTTAGGCAGATAACCTCAAATCATGGAGCAGAATCATGAAGCTGCAGCCATAAATCCAGCCTCGGCTAATGGATTTCAGGCGTGAGCCAAGATACAGCGATCTGCTAATAGGGCTCTATCTCCACCCTTCAATACTCATGTTTCGGACTATTCACTTTAACAGCTCCTCCCGATAAATGAAACAATATTCAAATTAAATTCTATATTTCCCTGTTTCATTGTAGTTCCACTGTCGCAAAATTAATTGAATAAATTATAGGGTTGGGCTAGTTGAATTGATAATTGTGTTTTCTGAGCAAATATACCCAATGTATTAAATCTAATTTTTGCTGTTATTGGATAACAAAAGACTCATCAGTTTGCTAAAAGTTTGTTCGAAATTGTTACCAGTTTGCAAGATTTTCTCTGTTCCGGGATCACGCGTATTTTTATTGAAATTTCTCTTTTAGTTACTTTGGAGCTTTAAGCTTTTAAAGCAAAGAAATAAGCTTTCAAGTTTGGGAAGTCGACAACGGATTAAAATTTAAGGAACCAAGCACCAGACAGCAGGCTGAACAAACGCCATATTTTCATATTGTTTATAATACAACAGCTGCGTCTGCTAAACCTAAAATAATTACTACATTTTAATCTAACTCGAGCACTGTAAGGCCTTGGTTAGGCACTTAAGGGACACTAATACCTACTAATAAAGGCTCTGATCAATATTCGTAATTGCCTCCTCTATAGCTTCAGGCACCTGGTGAGTAATTTATGCAAATTTTCATTGGAAAGCTTTTTGTTCGCACTTTCTTGCTTTAATTAGACGTGCTTTGGTGGCTCGTTTTATTAGAGGTAAAGTGCATGCGATATTTTAGCTGAAACTAATGTCTTTCTATTCTCAGCTGTAACATAAAAAGTGTTAATGTATTGTAGGATACTTACGATTTAACGTGGCATTGTCCACACTTTAAATTGTAGTGTTCGGTTGTTTTAATAAAAAATACTTACTTACTTACTTTTAATAAAAAATAAACGATGTTAGACGTCAAATGACTTTCATGCTCTTACTGAAACCTTTAATTTAAAAAAAAAAATTAAATCTGGAGAACCATTTTTTCGTTATATTCGCTACACGATTCACATTTCTGTTACGGCTGGCTGGATTTATAAAATATCTCACATGTGTTTGACTTAACAAGAATTTTTACTTAACTTAAAAAATCTTTGCTGCTTTATTATATTGCAAAACTTGACCTTTATTCTTCAACGATGTGATAAACGTTTTTTGTAGCAGCATTTTATAACTATAGAGTTGATATTTATTCTGTACAAACTGAGAATTAAATCAATTATTATTAACGTTCCTGTTCTGGGTTATTTACTTAAATACGTTGCTAAGTATACGTAAGTTATCGACTTAGGATCTTGTAACTTTAAGGTAGTCACCTAGTTAATACCGTCGATCATTAGGCTTGAAACTGCGTTAAGTGTACTCCCTCGCGTTTCCATACAAAAAGCACTTACACGTGGACACACGACGGATCATTTTGTATGGAAACTGTCACATGAAGTAAAAATACGGGTCTCTCAATGGGTATTTTAAAAACGTGCTCACGCAAAGCAAGTTTTATTCGTTCTTTTCGTATTAATAATGCGATAACAATAAATATCAGACCTAGTCTGTCTTCAATATAATTGGATCTTTCTTTCTTAAATCTAATCTTCTCCAAAATTTATCTTTTATGGAGAAAATATAATATGTCTGCCCGAGGGTAAGCAATATCAACGACGTGACTTAATGCATAAATGTTTGAGCCTTACATATTTTTATAAATAAAAAAAATATGTCATGTAACAAGTTGTGTACAGCAGACAAAACAATTTGCAAAAAGTGATTAGCCTTACAAAATGTTACAAGATGTATTCATTCTTTTTTACAAAGACGACATCATTAACATTAGGCCATGTCAGCTTAACGTGACTTATACACCCGAGTTCAACCAATCGCGGAGCGCCATTTATCATGAGAACAGCCTCTGTCCCTAGTCGCTTGTAGTGAAATTTTTTTTTATAATTTAGGCCAAATTCGCAAATGATCCGAGTAATTATGCAAACGTCGACCCTCTTCATTTCTGACGCCCCGACCGACTCTTCGTAATTGGACATTCCGTGCCGGAGTACCGACGTGTAGCAAGATTTGATAGTGACCAATTTGTCCCTTAAATATACTGGGGTATCTTCTACCTAAACTATGGAGACTTTTATAGGCTATCTCAGTAACTGAAGCACCTTTAAACGTGACTGGTTAGACAATGAACATACATATTTGCGGTAGCATAGTAACTATAACTATGAACAGCTCTTAGTGCAGAATTAATTCTAAAATAAAATGCGTTTTCATTAATGTGTGAAATTCATAAAAACTGCAGTGTAATTGATTGCATCAAAAGTGATCTAAAAAATACTCTAATATAAAAGGATATATTTATCTGTTCCTCTTATTCTCCTATTTCTTTGGCTTTGACCAATATCGAAATGCAAGGTTGGATTGGTACCAATATAAAAATATTTCATGTACAATATCTAATCTATCAAACGAGAGTCGTTTCATATTTGCTACATCAGGTTTAAGAATTTGGACAAGAATAAAAAATATCACATATTCGAGTCTATTCCCGTAGTTCGATAAATAATATGTTGTTGTAAGAATGAATAAGTAAAATGTGTAGGGTGCGAACGTGTGTGGAAACGAAACCATAACATTGCTGGAGGGATTCAGAGCGGGCTCCGAATCTTGACAATAAACCAGCTACAATACGCAAGCACGATACAAAGAATTTAAGATTAAACTCGTCGCCGCTGACTTTAAAAAAGTAACAAGTCACAGAATAATACAGTCATATATCTGTAGAGATGTAATAACCTAGAATATATCACAAATATTGCTTTAATGTAGATTTACAAGAAAATAAGATGATGGTTACGCTAGGTTTCTTATATAACTTCACACATTTTCTATATTTATGAACCTTTTGTATCGTATTAAAAATAACGTATCGCTATTAATAGGTTATCCATTTAATAGTATTCCAGGGACACTCTGGGACACACACGGATAGGAAATATAAACTCTTAGTCACCTCCTTATAAAGTCCAACTGAGATCTGTGACTGGGAGGTGAAAACAAGCTAGAAATGTACCTATTAGATATTTATAAATGTTTAAGGTCAAGTCTAGATATGTACGTACATAGCATAGTAGGTATCTATGTTTTCACACCAGAAAACTAAGCGTAGCTTTAGAAACACAGCTATATCATTTATTACAAACGGTTCAATTCGTCCACAAACTCTTTATATAGTGATAAAAGTTGGACAGCTTTCTTCGTCCGGAGATCCTTAAAGAGGAAAGTTTTGGTTACTTCCGGCGACGCAGCCCGCTATAGTCGGCTGCTGATGCAAACAATCCGGGTGTCTGTAGGTTCATAAACTCGGGGAAAACTTCCGAAGATCCAACCTCACTATAAAATAGTAGCTAGGTAGTTGAGTTTCGTAAGCTGGATGCCATTTTGCGAACCTTAATATTTCCCGCCATTGTAACAACTCCAGATATCTCCGTAATTCATTTACTGGCTATGATGGTATACAAACTTCTTGTTACTCTGGCTTGTTATTTCACGACTAACTATTTATTTATATGAACCCAGTTACAGGACGTTTTGAATATAATGAAGGTAAATCGAATTGGAAAGTTAGAGACGAAACATTATTTTCCCGTCAGAATTTGATTTGGTTTGTGGAATATGTTTGTATTTCGGCGAATAATAGGTTCTGTGCCGGCGCCCGGGGACACGACCTCGTCGTACTCTCAAACCGCGGTTATGGCGTTTCTATAAATAAGTAATCAAATAGATCAACACAAAGGTCAAGTTTTGGAATTGTCTGATTCAATATTTAATTTGGCAAATTGCTGAGGTTTACACAGAACCTCGACAGTTAACATCTTGTATTAATTATTTTGTGTAATCATGCACATTAATTGCCTCATTTCTCGTAACTGTTCTATAACTACCGTTTCTGTTATTTAGGTTACAGCCACAGACGGCGATAAAGACAGACAGCAGAACATCGTTTATTTCCTTACTGGACAAGGAATCGATCCAGACAATCCTGCAAATAGCAAGTTCGATATAAATCGCACCACAGGAGAAATTTTCGTGCTAAAAGTGAGTATTGGAAAAACTTTTTAATTCCGGTAGAGCATCACCTAACGTGCTTACTACAGACCAACGAATGTTCGGAAGTTTTAACAACATGGGTGTCGTCGATGTGAGCACGGACCCGTGACTAGATAGCGGCCGGCAGGATACCGCGTGCTTCGCATGCAAAATGCAATCACACATTTATTGCGTTCCATTTGTCTCATAACCTGAACGTAGATATTTCTGTAACGAGAAAACTCGAATGGCCGCTGAATATTAATTGCCTACTTTTAGAATGTTCCAACAATATGCTGATGTTAGTTATCGAAAATAAATATTTGTGTTTTGTTTTGATTGTAGAGTTTAAATTTAGATTGTAGTATTGAAATGCTAATAAAAACAAAGGAAGGGTTTAAATATTATTTAATAGTCAGGTAACACGTAATATGTATGAATGAATGGTAATGTTTGTTTAAATGTCCTACTAGATTCTAAATGTACGTATAAAATGCTTGTAAGATGAATCTCAGGTTTGTCGAGAAAACAGTAAAAAGTAAGTGGGCAATTTCTCCCCCACATGTTTCAAGAAAATCGTTCCAGGGCTTATTACCTACGTCACAAATTATACTTAGGAATGTTTTTATTACGAAGGCTCGTCGTCTTTCTGTTAAAACGTTGCCATTATTATTATCTTTGAACGTCGGTAACATCAAATATATGCTATCGATTTGAGTACATAAAATCAAATAAGAGATTAATATATAACTCGTTTAATGTATATTGTTATTTGCAGCCACTAGACCGCGACCAGCCCAACGGCAGACCGCAGTGGAGATTCACGGTTTTTGCTCAAGACGAAGGAGGGGAAGGCCTTGTAGGATACGCAGATGTTCAAGTTAATCTTAAAGACATTAACGATAATGCTCCTATTTTCCCTCAAGGAGTTTACTTCGGCAATGTCACGGAAAACGGTACGGCCGGCATGGTTGTTATGACGATGACCGCAATAGACTATGACGACCCTGCCGAAAGTAATAATGCGAAGCTTTGGTATTCTATAGAGAAAAACGTAATCGAGGAGGAAACTGGCTCCCCTATATTTGAAATAGAGCCAGAAACAGGTGTAATCAAAACGGCAGTTTGTTGTTTGGATCGAGAAAGGACGCCAGATTATTCGATACAGATAGTAGCTTCAGACGGAGGGGGGTTGAAAGGCACAGGGACGGCATCAATACGGGTCAAAGATATAAATGATATGCCTCCACAATTTACCAAAGATGAATGGTTCACAGAAGTTGACGAAACAGACGGTACTAACTTACCTGAAATGCCAATCCTCACAGTTACTGTTCACGACGAAGATGAAACAAATAAATTTCAATATAAAGTTATCGAAAATAGTGGATATGGTGCTGATAAGTTTACTATGGTAAGAAATAATGACGGTACTGGGTCACTAAAAATTGTACAGCCCTTAGACTATGAAGACCAATTACAAAGTAATGGCTTCAGATTTAGGATACAGGTTAATGATAAGGGAGAAGATAATGACAACGATAAATATCATGTAGCTTATTCGTGGGTAGTAGTGAAACTTAGAGATATTAATGACAATAAACCACAGTTTGAACGAGCTAATATAGAAGTATCTGTATATGAAAATGCAGAAGTCGGAAAGAGTTTAGAAACGTTTAAAGCAACTGATCCTGACCAAGGCGGCAAAAGTAAAGTATCGTATGCAATCGATAGATCGTCAGACAGAAAGAGACAGTTTTCAATAAATCAAGAAGGGACAGTGAGCATACAAAGGTCATTAGATAGAGAAGATACTCCTCGACATCAAGTAAAAATTCTGGCAATAGACGACGGAGTTCCTCCAAGAACAGCCACCGCTACTCTCACTGTAATAGTTCAAGATATTAATGATAATGCTCCTACATTCCTAAAAGATTATAGACCAGTATTAACCGAACACATTGCTCCTAAAAAAGTGGCTGAAATTTTAGCTACAGATGATGATGACAGGTCAAAAAGCAATGGACCACCTTTCCAATTCAGATTAGATCCCGGCGCCGATGACATTATAAGAGCATCTTTCAAAGTTGAACAAGATCAAAAAGGTGCCAACGGTGATGGCATGGCGATAGTTTCATCATTGCGATCATTTGACAGAGAACAGCAAAAAGAATATCTTATTCCTATCATTATCAAAGATCACGGCAATCCTGCCATGACTGGCACAAGTACACTTACTGTAGTAATTGGAGATGTCAATGATAATAAAATGCAACCCGGATCTAAAGAAATTCTTGTTTATAGTTATCAACATCAAACCGCAGCTCCAGATACTGAAATTGGACGAGTTTACGTTTATGATCTTGATGATTGGGACCTGCCTGATAAAAAGTTCTTTTGGGAAAGTACAGAACATCCAAACTTTACACTAGACGAAGAAACTGGTATGATACAGATGAGACATAAGACAAAAGAAGGGCGGTACCATTTAAAGTTCAAAGTATATGATCGAAAACATACGCAAACCGATGTTCCAGCCAACGTAACAGTTTACGTTAAAGAAATATCTCATGAAGCTATAATAAATTCAGGTTCAATACGGATATCGGGTATTTCTGATGAAGATTTCATACGAGTGTGGAACTACAAAACCTTAAGTGTATCAAGGAGCAAACTTGACGTTTTCAAAGACAAACTAGCAGATTTGTTGAATACCGAACGTGATAACATCGACATCTTTAGTGTCCAGTTAAGGAAAAAACATCCACCCGTAACTGACATTCGTTTCTCGGCTCATGGAGCTCATTATTATAAACCAATTCGATTAAATGGTATCGTACTTATGCACAGAGAAGAAATTGAAAGAGCGGTTGGAATAAATATTACTATGGTTGGCATCGATGAATGCTTGTATGAAAATCAAATGTGTGAAGGATCTTGTACTAACGTACTCGACATTAGTAATGTTCCCTATATGGTCAACTCAAACAAGACTGCTCTTGTTGGTGTACGTGTGGATGTGATTGCAGAATGCACTTGTGGTGCTAGAAACTTTACTCAAGCCGAAACATGCCGCAACTCTCCTTGCTACAATGGAGGCAGATGTATCGAAGGAAAATATGGTCTAACATGTTCGTGTCCGCCAGGATACACTGGACCGAGATGTCAACAAACATCCAGAAGCTTTAGAGGTACCGGATGGGCTTGGTATCCAGCTCTAGAAATGTGTGACACTTCTCACTTGAGCTTTGAATTTATTACAAGAAAATCTGAAGGTGTACTTTTATACAACGGACCTATTGTTCCTCCAGAACCCGAAGAAATTATGGTATCTGACTTCATTTCCGTTGAATTAGAACGTGGCAATCCTCGATTACTTATAGATTTTGGATCAGGAACTTTAGAGCTAAGAGTGAAGACGAAGAAATCTTTAGATGATGGTGAATGGCACAGAATAGACATATTCTGGAATACCGAAAATGTAAGAATGGTGGTTGATTATTGCAAGTCTGCCGATATTCAAGAAATGGAAGATGGAACACCGCCTGAATTCGATGATTCCACATGCCAGGCTACTGGAACCATACCTCCTTTCAACGAATATTTGAATGTAAATGCGCCTCTCCAAATTGGCGGCTTGTACATCGAGCACTTTGACCCTACACATTATCACTGGCAATACATGCCTATCGGAAAAGGTTTCGACGGATGTATTAGGAATTTAGTCCATAATAGCAAATTATATGACTTAGCCCACCCGGGACTCTCTAGAAATTCGGTCGCCGGCTGCCCACAAACTGAGGAAATATGTAACCAAGCCGATACTACGTCAAGATGCTGGGAGCACGGGACTTGCGTCGGCAGTTTTTCTGAAGCTAGATGTCAATGTCAACCAGGTTGGACGGGACCGTCTTGCAATTTACCAACTACGCCAACTAGTTTTAGACCCCAGAGCTACGTGAAGTTCGCATTGAGTTTCGAACCCGACAGATTTAGCACACAGATCCAATTGAGATTCAGAACGCGTGAGCCACACGGTGAACTTTTTAGAGTAAGCGATCAGCACAACAGGGAATACGGAATATTGGAAGTGAAAGACGCGAGATTACATTTCCGATACAATCTGAATTCCTTACGGACCGAAGAACGAGACGTGTGGCTCAATTCTGTCGCTGTTGACGACGGTCAGTGGCACATCGCGCGTGTCAGTCGGTACGGCAGCGCCGCCACTCTGGAGATTGATGGCGGCGAGGGGCGGAGGTACAACGAGACGTTTACATTCGAGGGGCATCAGTGGTTGCTGGTCGATAAACAAGAAGGCGTTTACGCCGGCGGGAAGGCTGAATACACCGGTGTGAGGACGTTCGAAGTGTATGCCGATTTTCAGAAAGGATGCTTAGATGACATTCGGCTGGAGGGCAAGCACTTGCCGCTGCCGCCTGCCATGAACGGCACCCAGTGGGGTCAAGCGACCATGGCTCGGAACCTTGACCGAAACTGTCCTTCCAACAGCCCTTGCATCAACGTGCACTGCACAGAGCCTTTCGTCTGCGTCGATCTGTGGAACGAATATGAATGCACGTAAGTATATTTATACTATTTTGACTGTAATAAATTAAATTTGAAATCAGTTTCCCTCGTAAACTTAAATTCCCCTTGCAAAATTAATTATTATGAATAATTGAAATGTTTGTTATGCGAGCCTCTTTCGCATTCGTCGTCCCTACTCGTGATAATAATGATTTGCAATATAATCTGTGTGATTAATTGGCGCGCGCTGAGTTCTATATTTAGATTTTGACTATTATTATAATATGTATGTAACAATGTTATATTCCTAACTATTACCAAAGCTTCATATTAAAATAACAAAACCTATTAATATTCATATGCCTCGCTAACCGTTCGACTAAGAACCATATTATTCTAAATACGTATATGTTTACAGTTAATAAAGCTTGTGTGATGTATTAATATGTATATTGGAATGGTGTTCAGTTGCGGTGAGGGTTTGGTATTATCTTCGGACGGCAAGGGTTGCGTTGACAAGAACGAGTGTCTCTACTTCCCGTGTCGCAACGGCGGCTCGTGCGCCAACCGCGAGCCCGGCTACCGCTGCCTGTGCCCCGAGGGGTTCTGGGGCGAGAACTGCGAGCTGGTGCAGGAGGGCCGCACGCTCAAGCTCAGCATGGGCGCGCTGGCCGCCATCCTCGTCTGCCTCCTCATTATAATGAGTGAGCTCTAGCGCATTAGATGGTCGTAGCACTCACCCGTCATACCCACCGTCGCACTCATACACCATCCGTATTTATGTATCACGCGACGCTTCGACATCCCTATCGACGCTTGAAAATTGATCGCGTCACGTGTCACGCTCGTATCGTTCCGTCGATAGGGGTACCGACGTCACCATATGTAGTCGTAGTGCATGGTAGTGAAGGGCTCAGTGCGCGCCGCGTGGCGACGGAGAGGTATAACGCGCATTGCATAGGTGCCCTGCGGGCTCGACTCGCGGCGGAGGCAGTTGCGTGAACGTGGACGAGTGCCTGGCGAACCCGTGCCGCAATGGAGGCAGCTGCGTGGACCGCGAGCCGGCGCGCCGGTACGACTGCATCTGCGCCTTCGGCTACACCGGCCACGACTGCGAGCTCGAGCTGCTCGCCTCCGGCATCATCACGCCCTCGCGGGACTTCATTATAGCTATCATTGTTTGTTTGTTCATGCTTTTAGGTGAGCACCTACAATCCTGTTATTTGCATGCCGCGTTTGTTTGTTTGCCTACGATTCGGTTACAGGTTAGATTTGTCGAATCAGACTCGCTGATTATTCCCTGTAAAGTTCTGTTAAACCCGTGAATGTACGTATTCTGAAGCAAACAAACAAAACATTTAGAGTATCATCACCACAATTCCCTATTCGTAACTGTAGAAAGTTTGTTCACTTTGTGTCTACGATTACATTTACATATGATCTATATGGATAAGTTGTACTATAATTTTGAATTATCCTATCACGGCTACTATTTAATTTTATAACCAGTTAATAACAGGACTACTAAAAGCTATAAAGGCTAATAACAATAGGAACCACCCACACTACGAAGCTACACGTACTCTACCCATTATGTTCTAAAATCAACGGAGTCCCTTCCTTTATTAAATGCCTACCTTCCTTACGGAAATTGAAATGACTAAAGCAATCCCCGTTCTGATATTGCCAGTTCCTTGTGACAATATAAAAGCAGCTGTAATAAGCATATTACCTATCCATTGCTTTTATATAAATTACTCAGAATATCTAAATTTATTTGCTGTTGTTTACATTGTTCTTAAATCCTGTTGTTGTGGGTATTCGTTCTTTGTATCTTTGTGTACGCCTATATTGTGGTTCCAAAGGTATTGTTCAATACTAGGAACAGCTTTGTAACATATTTATGTGGCTTATATTGATACGCGTTATAAACCCAATAAAAGAGTGTCTATTTTGAAGAAATGCTGTTATTAAGTTTACATTAATTTGTCTTCTAATATCAACATTGTTTTAACAGTTCATCTATTTACTCAATTCATTTGTTATATTTATTTTATTACTAGTTTTTACCCGCGGCTTCGCCCGCATGATATTTTTATTTTTGACGCAATATCATTATAATTTATAGCCTATGTGTTATTCTGATATATAAGCTATATTATTGCAAAGTTTCATCTCAATCCGTTCAGTAGTTTTTGCGTGAAAGAGTAACAAACATCCATACATCCATCCATCCATCCATCCATCCTCACAAACTTTCACGTTTATAATATTAGTAGGATAGGATTTACACATGAAAAATTAATTTATTTTAAAGCCATGTTTGTAAGTGACAAATATTGACAGTCAACTAGTATGCTATAAACTATAAATAGATGAGACTTATCATAGCCCACTTCATAAGTTTATCATCAGTTTTGGTAGAGTTGCTGAGACTAGACTTTTACGTAATTTGTTACTAAACTTGAATACCTAACGTTTAGCGTTCGAAATTGCGTTCAGTATTTTGGAGAAGTACTTAGTAACGATAATTTAGTTTAAATTGACCATTCTATAGGAGTAACTTGAAGTACTATATTTTCTCTGGTAAATTGTAATGTAATTTAGCGTACTGATCAAAGTTAAATTCTTAATTACTGTAAAATATTACTTAGTAGGTTTTAACTCGAAATGTTAGCTAATGAACTAAAGACTACAATAATAGTACCCAAATATATAGTAAAAAAAATTAAACTATTATAAAAAAGGTACCACTCATTGAAACGAAATAATTATGATGATGAGGACTATTATAAAAGAAAACGCAAGATTCTTTATCGTTATTTGAAGAAAACAATGATTTATCAGCGTATTATATTTTCTCCAGATTTATTCCTCTTTACCAAAATAGAACGCGTCTTCTTGAAAATTGCTTATAAATATTTCTAACATTATTCCACATTTGCCTTTTCCTCCCTTGTAAGTAATTGGCACTTAATCTTTGTGAACGTTGAAACAATATAAATAAATGAAATACATTCTTTATTCATGAAGTCATTACCAAAATTGCATATTAATTAGTATTAGTATTTATAGCTACAAAGTTATGACTAATTTATTAAAATTAACTGTTGCCCAAACTAAGCTTGCAGCCTATGTTGCGATTACATGCATTGAGCAATAAAATTACAAATAAAATCTCAAATGATGTCGCATATGTTAACATACTGCCAGGCTGTCCCGGCTTCGCTCGGTTGCGAATGAATTATAGCTTTAAACTTTCCGGAAGAAATATTTTAAAAGATATTTAAACCGGAATTGTAATCCGATGTGTATTTTAGAAGAAATTAGCGGATATACAGACAGACACACAAAAAAGGCGACTTCGCTTTATGTATGTAGTGATAGTGATGCCTATGAAAATCTACAGGGTGGAGAGCTGACGCTGACATTAAATGAAATCATATAATTGTCCTTCTGTTTTAAAGCCTTCGGCATATTTTGAATTGAATAAATAAAGCTATTTACATAATAATGTATAATATTCTAATACCTTATTTTAGAATAAGCTGTATCTAAACAGCGATTTGAGCTATTTTCACATGAATTGACAAAAAAAAACTTCATAACTTAATAATTATAACTTTTGACATTAGACAAATTATCTCGAATATCTAGGTATTTAGATATGTCTAATGAGTTCTTTATAAAGTATGATACCTGATTACTTTCATTATATATTATTTGGTTTGTAAAATTTTGAATTTACGATCTTATGAATATTTTTTGTTTTCTTATTGGTTTTATGACCACTACTTGTGGTAGTACTACTTGTGGATGAAATTAATAACGGCGTCAACCCTCCACCCTGTACTTATACCAAATATGCTTGAAAATTACATGGCTTTGAAAAAAAGCTCTTAACACAAGATCGAGTTTTAAAACAATGTAATCTTACAGTTCTGGTGCTGGTATTCGTGGTATACAACCGGCGTCGCGAGGCGCACATCAAGTACCCGGGGCCTGACGATGACGTCCGCGAAAACATCATCAATTACGACGACGAGGGCGGCGGCGAAGACGACATGACCGCCTTCGACATCACTCCTCTGCAGATACCGATAGGGGGACCCCTGCCTGACCATGCCCCTCAGAAAATGCCATGTAAGTACCACCCATGCTGTTAAATCCTTGTGTAATCCGAAACAGGCCGAATCAAACTTCTTGGCGGCTGTGAAGTTACTACAAGCTGCGCAAAACCCAATCCTGACTGAAGCTCACATAGCAGCTGTACGAGGATTAGGTTTTGCGCAGATGTATCTAACTTCATAAGCGCCAAGAAGTTTAATTCGCCCTATAACTCATATTTAAAGGTGCGCCGTGCGGCGTAAAATGTCACGTAAGAACTGATTTGAGTATTTACATGAAATGGATATGCTACTTTTCTGATAACAATAAGAGAACAAAATCTGTACCTACGAGTACAGTCTACACACATAAAAAATTACGACAAATTGTATGGACCGCATTGGTTGCCAGGTCTCTATGGATTGAAGTTATAGAAAGGTTAGAGTTTAATGGATCGTATAAATCCGACATAAATGGCGTGTAAGTTATAATCCACAAATCTACAGGACAGTAGGTACTTATATTTTAAATACACTAATTACTTTTGAAATACGTTCGCTTTATCTGCTTGTTAAATTCCCAACCAAATATAGCATTGCCAGAAACAAGAGCATCGAAAATAGGTTTTGAGACGATATTAAATGTTATTATGATGGTAATTGTCTTGTACTTACAATTTCTTCGGATTATACTATCATATGTTCATATAGGCCGCCTTCTTTTAGCAACCCGCAACCATATCTAAATTCAGTTGACACGATTTTATCAAATATATCAACAAAAAACGTTTTTTTTACGGGAGATATAAACATCGATACGATGGGAAGTAAGCACTCTAAGATTTCCGAAAATTACTTGAATCTGATGGCCATGCATGGACTTAGACAGGGCATCACTCGGCCTACCAGGCTTGAGGCATGCCTTGACCATATGATGGTAAGATGTCAAAGTAAATGGAAAACGCTAGTTTTCGAGCAATTAATTACGGATCATCATCCCATCATGATTCTCGTTGATAAATCAAAAATAGTCAAAAATCAGATCAATCTTCCTAAAGTGACTTTTGATTATGAGGGAATCGAAGGGGCTTTACTACATGAGTCGTGGAGTGAACTTTACTCTATAAACAACGACGTAAATACTGCAGCTGAACTGTTTATTAAAAAAATTCAAAACATTATTGATGATAACACAGTAGTTAAATATATATCTAAGAGACACCGACCATTAAAGCCATGGATTACCGAAGGGGTGGTAAAATCTATCAAGCATAGAGATAAACTTCATGAAATTAACAAAAAAGATCCAAAAGATGTTATAGCCAAAGAAAAATATACAAAATATAGAAATAATTGTAACAACATTATAAAAAAACCTGAAAATACAGCATTATAAAGAGAAATTAGTTAAAAATCAAGGAAATTTAAAAGAAACTTGGAAAACAATTAAGGAAGTGTGCAATTTCAATAAACCTATAGTGCCGTCGAAAGAACTGTTGAATATTAGTATTAACCCTAAAGAGTCCCTAAATACGGTAAACACTTACTTCACCTCGGTTGGTGAAACACTAGCAAATGCTACGTTGAATAAACTTAACACTACGGAAAGAAAACTAGCAGCAAGGGCTAAAAATACAAACAAGCCAGTTAAATCAATGGTTCTTTTACCTACCGATCCCTTTGAAGTCCGAAGTGTGATCATGAGCCTTAAAACTCAAAGTGCTCCAGGATGGGACAAAATATCTACGTCTATTATGAAGAGGTATGTTCATCTGTTAGTGCAACCTGTATCGTTTGTTTGTAACATGAGCTTGGACACAGGTAAATTTCCAACATTGTTCAAAAAAGCTGTAGTGTGTCCAATTTTTAAGGCAGGTGATAACAAAAACCCAACCAACTACAGGCCTATCTCACTACTTTCCACCCTGTCTAAAATTTTAGAAAAGTTGGTCAAGAAAAGGTTGATGAGTTATTTAGAAAAAGAGAACCTCATTAGTAAAAACCAGTTTGGCTTTCGCGAAAAACTATCTACCGAAGATGCGGTGCTTATGTTAACGAATAAAATTACAACATACCTGGATGGTGGAGACAAATGCATAGGAATATTCCTTGATTTGCAAAAAGCATTTGACACCGTCTCTATCAGCATCTTGATCAGCAGACTGGAAAATGCTGGTATTAGAGGTATAGCGCTTGAATGGTTTATTGACTACCTTTCCGAAAGATCCCAAACTTTGCGTGTTGAAGGACATGAAAGTGATAGCGCAGTATGTACTTACGGAGTGCCGCAGGGTAGCACGCTTGGTCCCTTATTGTTCCTAATCTATATTAACAGTTTATGTGATATTAACTTACCTGGTCAAGATCTTCTTATGTTCGCAGATGACACTGTACTTCTAATTCATGAGAAAAGTTGGACTAAAGCAATAAATCTAGCTGAAAACTGTTTAGCAACTATAACGCGATGGCTCGAGGATAATTTGTTGACCATAAATACAAGTAAAACAAAATATATATATGCTTTAGCATAACAGAAGCAGGAGCCCCTAAAGTACATACCAAACTTAGAATACACACTTTCCCATGTATGTAATCGTGATATAGCTCCAACTAGCTGTACATGCACGGAATTATCACAAGTTAATACTATAAAATATTTAGGGGTTCATATAGATAATCATCTCAATTGGTCCATGCATATTAACTCACTAGTCTCTAGAGTAAGAAAACTGATTTACATATTTAAAACACTTAGAACGGTGGCTGAGCCGGTTTTAGTCATGCAAACGTATAAAGCTCTATGTGAATGTATAATCAGATACTGCATCTGTGCATGGGGAACTGCAGCTAAGACCTATCTTATATCAGCTGAGCGTGCTCAAAGGGCCATACTGAAAGTAATCTTATTTTTGCCCTTCAGGCATCCAACTTCACTTGTATATGGTAAAGCAAATGTGCTAAGTGTTAGAAAAATCTTTATTTTTGAAAGTGTACGTCGATACCACAAACGAACTGTCCCCCTTTTGAACGATAGCGGTACATATAGAAGAGTAGAACGATGTCCAGTCCCTAGCATAAAAACTAGGTTCAAACAAAGAAACTATGAAGTTATTGTTCCACTTTTGTATAATAAAATAAACAAAACGCACAAAATTAGAAAACACAGCAACAATGAGGTAAAAAAAATGTATTTTCATGGCTGAGTAATTATGACTATGATGGGATTGAAGATATGTTATTTGACTTCTACATTAGTTACACACACACACACACACACACACACACACACACGCACACGCACACGCACACGCACACGCACACGCACACGCACACGCACACGCACACGCACACGCACACGCACACGCACACGCACACGCACACGCACACGCACACGCACACGCACACGCACACGCACACGCACACGCACACGCACACGCACACGCACACGCACACGCACACGCACACGCACACGCACACGCACACGCACACGCACACGCACACGCACACGCACACGCACACGCACACGCACACGCACACGCACACGCACACGCACACGCACACGCACACGCACACGCACACGCACACGCACACGCACACACACACACACACACACACACACACACACACACACACACACACACACACACACACACACACACACACACACACACACACACACACACACACACACACACACACACACACACGTACATGTTTGTTGACAAAAATGAATGTTTTAGGTTTTGAGTTGTGAGTTTGTGTGGTTCGTTATAAGTATGATGCGATGTAATTTGTGCTCTATATTATTTTTTTTTTCTCTTACTTGTTTCGATAAATAGTCTAAATTGTTTTACTAAATTTAATCTTACTTTTGTTTTGTATAACTTTTAGTTGCTATTAAGGGAGAAGCCATTGGCTCTGAGATACAGTTATTAACTAGTTCAGAGTCAATGGACAAGTGAATATGGTTAAAAGTGTTTAAGGCAAATAAAGTTATTTGTTTTGTTTTTTTTTTTTTTGTTTTTGTATTATCATTATATACTACGGGACTAATCGCGCACTAAAATTACGAGATAAATTTGTAAATACCTCATCATTCCGACGTTTATATAATAATAATGTGTTCAAATAGCGAAAGTTTAAAAACAACAACCGATATTAAATCTAGCAAAAATCCTAATACAATTCAAACAACACACGGTAAGTCGTTGCGCAGTAGGTAAGCTGAGGTGACGGGTGGGATTCTGCGTAGTGTACTACACAGTCGTCAAGTACCTCTAAACAATACAGCTTTAGATCTCAAGAATTTTTCAGAATTGTCATCTCGTAATTGGCATGAAATAAAGTCTAAACACATACTTTTTGTGCTATAATGACATCGAAATTTAGACCTTAGTTACCCTATTGTCAAGAACGAATAAATAGTTCTACAACGTGATATAAATGAAATTAATGATCTTATTTGCTCAACGCTTCTTTGTTAGAAATATAATTTCAGACCTAGAATCTCGGCGCAATTAAGGGCTTAGCCACAATTAAGCTTGTTTTGTCGATTCCTAATGTTCTAAAATTCTGCGAAAATTTTATTAGACACTTGTTTGAAAAAATCTTTGTTGTAGAATCTGTTCTGAAGCATAAAAAGGTCGAGTTGTTTTGTAAATAAATCATTTAAAATGTTCTGAAGTAATGAGGATACCGCAAAAATATAAGCCGCACGCCTCAGGGTGTTCCAAAATATTCCCTTCAAAATATTTGAAGAAAGAAAAGTGAATTCGCATTCCGGCACTTTCTAAAGGTCTTAGAGACTTAGCTGTTAATGTTTATGTGAATTTATACTTTGTTAAAAATTAAGAGATAAATACATCCCCACGAATAAAATCAATACAATTATAATTTTTCGTGTTTTATGACTAAGATAAGGACACAGGGAAAAAAATATAACGTGCTGATTTTCTGAAACTGAAAAAAATTTGTTGAACAACAACTTCCAATATACAGTTCAATTAATCTAATTACAGCTTTTATAAGACGTCAGATATAGTAAAGTGGAATTCTGTCACAGTTAACTTTTGCTAGGTAGGTATTACTTTCTGAATATTAACATTGTTAGGTACAGGGTACAGCTATTACCAATAAATATACTTGAATTAATTTTATAAGCTCAGGTTGATAAGGCCCGTCTATTTATGGGTCTAAAATATAATAACGAAGACTTTCCTTTGATGACGCCACCGCCTTGGTGCCGTAATTAACAAAATCCCGAATTCCACATACTCGTACCTACTTAATTTCTGTCCATGAAAGTAATAACAACGACCTTTACGACGCAAAAATGCTCCGTTTCGTAATTAAATTTTCCTTGATATAGACTAGCAATAGTACCGTAATTCGGTAGTTAGGTAATAGACACAAGTTTATGTTCATAGACTTATTGTTAAGATAGAGTAGATAAATATTTATGAAATGTGTGACTACGGTAACGGTAAGGTAGCTTGGAAATCGTTAAAATAATTCAGAGGTTCTAGAATTCGAATGCCAACAAGACACGCACTTTTTTTTGGTTGGTGCTTATTATTCTATATTAGTTTATTCAAATGAAACTCACAAGCTCGGTCCTTTGTTAGGCATTAGTGGAGCCGAAGCAAACACTGAGAGGCCTTAATAATTTTGTGTAAAACTTATCTGTTAAGTAGTAAGTAGGTACATATATTAGGATGATAATAATTATTGCAAGACATGATTTACAGTAACTCGGGATATTGTGATGTGCTGATCGATGAGTTCGATGACTTATAAAGATGGGCTATATATAATGAGGTACGGCACCCGCCAAATACTGCCTCATTTCACAATGTTTGGGCGAGTGGTGACTTGCCATCCACTAAATGGGCCCCCCATATAGGTTACCTTAAATTGACACCGGAGGGGCGACGTTGGTGTGGACGGCTTAGGGTGTCGAGAGGTGTGCTGCATTGGATGCTACGCGCGGCGTTAGGCCCTTTAACACTTCCACCATGGAGCTTAGGTTCTTAGCTCTTGCGGTTTCCACTCCTAGCCGGCCGGTTAAGGCAAGAAATTGGTCAAGGGTCTCAATTAGCCCCAGGGAGGATTCGCGGTGTCGCCACTCACTGACGGCTTGCCACAAAGGCTCCCCTGGAATCGCCACAAAGGATTATATATCTATTATATTATTACTAACGCTAACGCTAAAAGGCAAACGTTGTACGGTTGAACAGATGGTTGAATATTCCGTACATTCGTTCCGTACATTTCCGTACGTTCCATTTTACACCCGTGTGAAAACCTACATGTCTTAGGGTTCTTCATGTTACCAAAGTTATTTGTGAAGTCTACATTTAACTAAGTAGTGTGATGATCGAATCTTTTAGAGAATTGGCCAGGAGTACCGTTTTAGAAACGTTAGAAAACGACTTCTATAATCGCAGGCTGCTTTGCCGTTCGCACTGACATAGATTCTCAATATTCGCTACTACTACTCGGGCTTGTCCCGCTTCATCTTAACGGGCTATCGGTTAAAAATACAGCCCTTGTGCTCAGCAGTAATACAGCAATGCTCACAAGTACCTAAATAAAAGTGTTATACGGGGGGTGCTATTATAGCGTCATTATTTTTAGGCTGTCCAAAGGCTTGTGAGCAAGCTACAATTTACGACCATCTCCAAGACATTTAGCTCTATGATCGATCTTGATTAAGTTATTTTCTTTTCGCCACAGATCCGTTGATGGGTGTCGGTCTGGGGGTGGGGCCGATGGGAGTGGGCGTGGGGGTCGGCGTGCCCCCAGGCGTGGGAGTGCCCATGCCGGGCGAGACGAACGTAGGCCTGTTCATCGAGGAACACAAGAGGAGAGCTGATAGTGACCCCAACGCGCCTCCCTTTGACGACCTGCGCAACTACGCCTACGAGGGCGGCGGCAGCACCGCTGGCTCCCTGTCTTCACTGGCTTCTGGTAAGACTTGCGATCTATTTTTAAGATAGCTTTGGCCGGCTTAGAATTCGTTAAAATTAAACAGTAAAATGACATAAAAATATGTAATGCGTTTCACGAGAACTTCGTAAAAAAGACTTAATATGGTAATATGATATGATGTTAATACCTAGTAGTATTATAAGTACGAGTACGAGTTTTTAACATGTGTACTTAAATCCATTATGCGCGTATAGCTTGTCACAGAGTATAATAACTATGGATTAAAATGGTTTTTGGCGAATAACCTTGTTGAAACTACAATAATATTAAAAACGTATCATAACAATTAAAATTGATTTTATATGCACATGCATACGCCTCTTAAATATTTGTGAAACCAAATAATAAAATTATTCATAGAACACAATGAAATGTAAACTTTTTCGGTTTTCAATAACTCTGAATCGTTTGATGTTTTGCGATTTGGATTGCTTAAAATTGGTTTAGGCCTGTTTTATGGGACAAAATGTAATAATTGATCGATCAAAGGAAAATATGATTAACAGTAAATTTAAACTGAAGCAGGCTTGACTGAAATTCATATAAATGTACCAAATTATTAAAGTTTGAATTTAGTTTATCATGTTATGTAAATTAACTTATTAGTTATACATGTTTGTGTACATAAATTAACCTAAGTTGTTATATTCCAGTTAACTAAACTAACTCAATATATTATTTTGTTTGTAGATGAAATCTTCATATTCTGAGTCTTATCGTCCTGCTCAGTAGTTACTTCTAAAAAAACAGTAATTCTCGAACTAGATAACGTAAATAACGTATAACGTAGATAACGTATGATGGAAAGAAAACTAACTACCTACTATTTTCACAAAATAAATTCCTTTCTAAATGTTAAACTAACCCAATACACACAAACCAAGTAAATAGAACGTCGTAATGGAAGAGAAATCTCAGGAGGCGCTACCTTGATACACTATTAGATATATTATGAAGACAACGAAGTTTAGGAGGAACTAATATTTACTTAAGTAGTAGGTAATCTAATAAATTATGTTATTATTAGCACCGTTAATAGTCCATGCTTAGAGCGCCTACATCTTACATGTCTACATAATTATTTTTAGCGATATGATGTAAAATGAGGCACGAATTTTATTTGATTTCAGAAATAACCTCATTCATAAAATGTAACTATATTTATGTACCTAATATTTTTATTTTCCGATCAAATATAGACTAAGTTGTGCGTGCGTGATTGAATAAGCCCTCGCTCTATAGCCTTTTTCTTTAATTTTGTTTGAAGACTTATTATTAAATGCTAATATTAGAAATGTAATAATGATGGTATAGGCCGAATCATACAACTTGGCGTCTGTGATGATAGCTACAAGCTGCTGAAAAAGAAAAACCCAAAAAAGTCAATGGGATTTATAACCCGATCCATTTTTTAATTTTTTTTTACCAGGGGAAATCTTTTAAAGAACAGGCGGGTGGTTATGTGGGATTCCCCGTCCATTGTTGGACGGTATACTCACCAAAACCCCTGGGTGTTCCGCCACTGCAGTTGGTGTCGGGGCTACGGGCACGCTTTTGCACTCCTCCGCGGCACCCGACAGCGCTGGCCCAAACCGGGCCCCACCTCGGAGCGTAGGCTTCCTCCTGAATGACGATGTGCCGAACACCAGACAACATCGTCATCCCCCACCTGGGACCAATAACCCGATCCTCGCGCAACTATTAAGTGAGCGTCAGTCAGGATTGGCGTATCCTGAGCTTGTAGCTTACATCACACCCGCCAAGTAGTATGATTCAACCTGTACACATTATTGTTATGATTTAGCTTTCCCAGGTATGAAACTGAATTGTTGATTTGTTGAATCATTTCATGTTGGTAAACAATAAGTGCTTGATTGGGACAGAAAGCGCTCGAAGCACAGGCTCTTTAAAGTCATAGATATTTCAAAAGCAAATTCAGAAATCCTTCAGCTACTATACAGTGCCTTGATCAAAGTCAAAAGCTTTTAAAATGTATGACCCATTCTGTACAAAGCAATATATTTCCTACGTATGAAGCGAAAAATCGAAGTTCCAGTCTTCGGGTCCGAATAAACCTAATAAATAATTCAAGCGGTCCTAATGCAATGTGTTCTGCGGCAGGTACGGACGACGAAACGCACGAATACGACTACTTGGGCGCGTGGGGCCCGCGGTTCGACAAGCTGGCCGACTTGTACCGACTTGTACGGCCCCGACCTGGACGAGCAGCTGTAGAGCGCCGCCAACCTTAGTCAATTGTCTCTCCACCGCAGCCACCGCTCCCCCGCTCCCCGTCCCGCACCCGCGGCATTTCATTTTGTAAATAAAGCGAGCCATCGACGACCGGAAAACTGAACCACACGCGACACTTAATCAATTTTATACAACTTTATTTCTAGTAGCCCTTAAGCTTTAGTACTATAAGATATAATTTAATTGCGATGTTATTTTATATAACGACTAAACGTACATCTTCACCAAATATTTGATATAAGTTTTTATTCGATTTAGCCATATTATGAGTCAGTATTTTATTGGAAGTCGCAGCGGTAAGACGATCTGCAGGGCCAAACGCGAGTCTGAATTGTGGGTGTGTGTAGATAGTGTGCTATAAATGTGAATAATTTATACGAGTATTTTGTAAGTTCACAGCTTTACGTGATACCGCTCGCGTGTGGCCCTCCGGGTGAAATCTTTAGCTATAATGTAAAAGATTAATGTTATATTTTATGATAACGGTAATGTTAGGAACTTGTGGAGGTCCATTCGGACATCGAGTTAATACCTAATGCTCATTTGAAATTAAACAACGGGGTTGTATATACAGTAGTAAACTCAAACGACTACCCCAGATTTTAATTAAATTTAACTATTGACATTATTTTAGAACGTAAGCGAAATGTACAGTAACCGGTGTTCCTCTCCTAATGTCTCCGTGTAGTGCTAGTTAAATAGAATATTTGAGAGCGACTTCTCTAACTGTAACCGTAGTTAAATAATATTTAGTCGTGGGAGAGTTTGCGAGTGTGCACGTGCGCGAGATTGTGTATTTATGTGCGTGAGTAGCGAGTGGAGTTGTGCAAGGTTGTGTGTTCGAGCAAGATGCGCGTGAGTGCGCCGCCGTGCGCTCGACGCGCGCGGCCGAATGCCGGCGCCGAGCCGAGCCGAGCCGAGCCGAGCCGAGCCGTGCCGAGTCGAGCATGCACGGCGCTGATATGAATGGGACTGTGCCAATTTCTTAGCATTATGGACGCAGCTAATGACGGTAGACATAAGTGTTTGCACTTTATTTATTCGTATGTTTACATATAAATTTAGTCGCACCTAGAAAAATATCAATAACTTATTAAGAGTGTTGTGCTAGATTACTATTTCTATCGATTACGAAGTGATATAATCGCCGACATCCGTAGAAGTCATTAATTTATAAAAAATAATAATTAAGAATTTAAAAATAGTAAAATTAAAATAATTCAAAGGTCTCCGCGACTGTCTCACTTCGACATCGAATTACGATCAGTGTAAATTTTAGAATAAATATACTGAATTGCGTTAAAATGACTGATTTTATCATATATGTTTGAAAGCCTAAGATTTTTCGTAGACTCGGTTTTGGAGTTTGATTAACTTACTTGTGTAAGTTCACCCTCTAGTTTGCACTAATGACAAATAAAAAATATTCGTATGTAACATCAATATTAATTACATAAAGCAATTCTCGTTAATAATTAATTACTCGTGTAAGTAGGACATTTCATAACAGGTGTGAACTGCCTTTTGAATTAAACGAAAGTACGCGTTCAAATCGATTGATATTTTGTCTAAAGTTTTCATGGAGTTATCCATGAAAAACTATATTTTTCATCAATCATAGCGGCAAAATTATTCCTGTGCAAACTAAAGTTTTCGTAAAATTGCGTCACATAATAGTATTGAATTGAACGCGCAGTTTCGCTTCTACCAAGTCGCTCACACCCTTTATAGTTATTACTTATTGTTTTATTGATATCATTACACTGCCAGTATCATACATATAGACGAATTACGATAGTGATTTGGGTCCGATTTTATATTTCTGTCTTATACAATATATTGTAAGTTTTTTGAACTGTTTTACATGCAACTATTTTGGTTTCTCACGTGCGATGCGCACAAACCTACTTTTCTTGAGCTCTGCGGCGTCTCACATGTACTTTAAGGTGTATAAGCTATGTATATGTATAGCGTTTCCATTATCTTTTTTATACCTACTGTCGAGCTAAGCGCTTCCTAGTTTTGTTTGTGCAAATGTTAGAAGGGGATTGGCAACATGGGACTGCCATTAGCGTTGCAACAGCTGTCGCCGCGTCTAATGGAAATCGATCAGATATAGCATTACGATTGCGTCTAGTCAAACCATACATTTGCAAGAGCCAATTTTAATGCTTCCAAACACATATACGAGCTATTTTTACCTCTAACTTCTTTTAAAACACGACTTCGCAGTTTGCAACCTACTTTTGTTTTGCCGCTCAGAAAATTCAAGCTGCTTAGCCTTGTCACATTAGACCGTGAATCCTAAGATTTTCCAGATGCTGAATGCTACTCGCACTACACTTTTGCTTCGGGATATATACGGTTTCCATTTTTACGTACGTTGTAGACAGCAGAGCACACAACCCAGTACAAAATATAGAAGCGTTCTGTCGCTTTCACACGGCTCGGTTTGATACCGACACTTACCTTATTACGTATTTTATTTTAGACATTAATTATATTATACCTATAAACATAGTTATGTTTTGTTTTCAACTGTGATTATTTAGTTGTAACAACTCTGATGATTACATAAAAGAATGAATAAAATAATATGAAAAATTTACTTTCGTTTTATTTCGTTTTCTATCCCGTACACTAAGTTAATAGCCTAACATTTACTTGTTTTCAAACAAAGTGAAGTATAATAGCTTTATCTTAGTTGTTTTATACTTATTCAAAAGGTTTATTCGATATAAGCCTGTGCCTTGGGTTCTAATGATATCTGTTGCTATCTAATTAGATTAATATTCCATATAAACAAGTTTTTGCGTGTGGGTTTAATAGCTATTTCCCTGAACATGAAAGCTGAATGGGGGCTACTTTTGTAAGTAAGAAATTGTTATTAGGTAGGTGTTGGAGTGGGTGAAACAGTGGGCATCTATTATATTTTAGCCTGCGAATTAGGGTGGTAATCGATAAGCGTTTAACATACCTGTACTGTACTGTACTGTATCAGCCTTTTTAATAGTCCACTGCAGGACGTAGGCCTACCCACAAAGGGTGATTGGGCCATATCCACCACGCTGGCCCGGTGCGGGTTGGTGGATTCACATACGCCATCGAATTGCTTCTACTGGCGTATGCAGGTTGCCTCACGATGTTTTCCTTCACCGAAAAGCCAGTGGTGTGAAATTCCGTACATTAATTCCAAAGAACTCATTGGTACGGGACCGGGATTTGAACCCACGACCTCACGATTGTAAGGCGGGTGTCACTACCTCTAAGCCACCACGGCTATATTAACATACCTACTGGTTCATATATTTACCAATTGATGAATCAATTGAAGTACTTCCAAAAATTAAACTACCTGAGTTGGCAGGTATGTTTATGTATCTATTAGGTATGTACCTAAGTTTAGGGTTTTAAGCTATAGGAAAGCAATAAAATAATGTAAGTACCTACTTAGTTGAATATTTTTTTACTATCTGGCCAAACTAACACCACAAGATATTTGAAACGATAATTTTTTTCACTATTTCAGAATAAGTCGTACAGTAAAACTAGGTTCTAATTTTGACTAATTTTGAGCACCTATAATGATAATTATGCTAAAATATAACCGTCGTTTAGAGAAACACTCTGTACAGTAGATACATAGGTACCTACAAAGTGTTGCTGACATAGCTCACTAAATCCCACTGAGCAAAACAAAAAGCTAAAATATTTTTTCTTAATCTTTCTTAATCTATAAATCTTATAGAACCATCAACAATTATTATATTATCTACATTATCTGCCTAAAAATAAATAGTAAGTAATAAAGTTTCCGAGAATACAATGTAATGACTAATAAGTATATTCACCTGCTTCAGTCAACGCTCCTTCATTTTCGATACTTAGACAACAAAAGCGCACAAGAAATGTTTCCTTTGACCTTTTCCTTTTAGACATCTTATTTTGTGTTACAGCCGAATAACTCTCTGGTAAACATACATATAATTCAAGTAGGTGTCTAGAGTAGAAATGGAATAAGCTTCTAAATCCCAAATGTACTTACGTGTCTCGACCTCAAAAAACAAAATTTTCTGATACTTATAAATAACCACGGGGAAATTTTACAAATTGGCAGATGTACCTAGAGACTCTTTGTGGAGTTTTGTAGCAACGTTCAATGTTATAGCATAAGGTCAAATTATTATTACCTATTATAAAATATTTGTAGGAATCTACATTTTATGGACGATCAACCTACCGTAAGTTTTAAATAGTGTAAAACATAGTGAGCTTATTGATATTGCTCTATTTTTCATTATTAAATGCAGCTCGATATACCTAATATATACAGGGTTACAGGCTAAGTCGACCTATTCCAGTTAAGCGTGTGTAGTTTACTACGTTTCTGACTGATTTGACTATGAAACACCATATCCTAAATCTCGCCGTTTTCGAGATATTTGAATTCAAATACTTTTTATAAAAGGTTAATTTTACGGACAATATTGGGTACTGATGTTATAAAACATTATTTTACATGTAAAAATCAAATAAAAATAATAATACAACTTACGCGTTTCAAAATATCTGAGCTGATAGCCGAAAATTGGGAATTTTATAAATACCAATTTCAAATATCTGTTATTTTTTTAAATTTAGAATAGTGTATTTCATAGCCAAATTAGTCAGAAACAAAGTAAACTACACACTCTTAACGGGAATAGGTCGACTTACCCTGTAACCCTGTATACAACGCGGTCACATTACCTTGACGCATCGCTGGAATTTTTAAGCAATTTTTACTCAATTATTATTATTAATTAATTAATTAACCGTTCCATACTCTAGTCTACCCGTGACCACGGTCGATGCAACTCGGCCGAAACGTCGGGATGATGAGGTATTTATTTATCTCGTAATTTTAGTGCGTGATTAGTCCCGTAGTATATTATAATAAGGTAGAAACTTATCTTTTATAGATGGTTCGGAACCTTTCGTGCGGGAGTCCGACTCGCACTTGGCGGGTTTTTTTGCACACCGTACTTGAGCGCAAAAATAACGTCACATGGTCAAGCGTCTAGTTAATGTGACCGCGTTGTATCTAATGATGTATCCGTTTCCAAAAAAATGTACATGTAAAAAATGTAAATTTCATTTCATTTCATTTCAATCACTACACACGTACCTACCTACCTAGGCTACCTACTTAGGTACTTACTCGCGCGCGCACTCTTATATATTAACACGCTTTAATAATATCCACCTGTAAGTAACTATGTAATGGAATCGTAAGGTAACTAATTTAACCATCTTTCAAAGGTCGTAGCGTAATGAAAATTGGCAGCTTTATGTAGTTCTGATGACAATACGATAATATGGTACGGTCGAACTGATCTGATGATGGAGCCGGAATATATGAACTGGAACTTCATGATGGAAATCGTATCATAGCTGTTTTGGATTTCTTAGAAAATTCTTGTAATGAACTTTGACCACGATTAGGTTTCAAGGTCTGACGATGAAGCCGGAAGATAGACACTAAGGCTGCGTTTCCACCAGAGATGAGCGAGGATGTCTAGCGAGGGATGTGTTTATAAAGAACCAATAGGATCGCTTCATTTACCTCGCCCCGGTCAGCACATCTCTGGTGGAAACGGCTCAGCGGAGCTAGTTTTTTGCGCATACAAAACAAGCGAGGGATGTGTGCGAGAGATGTGTTGCGAGGAATGTGTGTTGAGAAGGATGTATTGCGAGTCTTGCGAGGTTTGCGCATACTGTACCAGCCAGTCCATAGTACGGACTTTGTTGGAAGTAGAAGTGCGCAAAATAGATATGGATATTTGGAAAAAGAACTAAGATACTTTTATATTTAACAGTTTGCGATGAAGAAATCGACACATTTCACAGCTTCGCAACGCATCCAAGCATGCGCATTTTCGCAGCTCCGCTTCACTTCCTCGCACGACACATTTCCATCGCACGTCTCTGGTGGAAACGCAGCATAAAACGTGTTTTTCTAATGTTTTTTAAACTTTGAATTATTATATATCTACACTTACACGCATAGATGCTTGTATGCATCCACACAAACACATACATATACTCGCACACAAAAAGAATAGTTATAACATTTAAAGGAAAAAATATCTCTATTCAAGAAGCGTTACTACAGTTACCGTAATGACATTTTAAATAAATAATAAATAAATCTTTATTTTCAGACACAACGATCCATATCAAGAAAAAGAAATAATAATAAAATAAAAATACAAGAAATCAGGTAGCAATAGCTACCCATCGTTTATAGGTTGCAGACAGCAGTTGTGGGTCCGCTAAGCTTCTAATGATCTTGTTTTCTAACGATTTTACCTAAGGGTTTTGTTATGCACAATACCTAACCATCTAGATACATTCCTACTACCTATGTAGTCATAAAATGTACCGAAAGAAGTAATAAATTGTGATGTATACAATGATCTTCTATATGATGTATATGTGTCCGGAGACTAAAAGTACCTATTGATATTATCGGTTCCCAATCATTGTCCCCAACTAGAGCTCATCTGCTAATACCAAATAATCTAAATTGGACCTGACGTAGTCCTGGCTACCGAATGTCGGACATTTCAGCTCAGAAATTCTACGTGTATTTCGAGTAAATAGGATTCTGAAACCTACGTAAGTAACTAAGTATGTTACTTGTGTTTTTCTAGTTTTTGCGTTTAATCTGAAGGTATAAAGTAGATTTAGGCTTGGCAAGTTATAGGCAGAGGAAGCGCGGATTAGCGAAGGAGTTAACGTAATGGACTTACTTTGTTGCTTAACCTTATAAAGGGTTATTTCTAATCAATTAGCATCCTTCTAGGGGCTTATTCTGTACATAAAAACTAACAACTTCTGTTCTACGACTTTCGTCAAAACTAAAAAAAACAGTTGTTCCACATACATTTTGTCGCGGGTGAACTACATTTTTCTATGGAACAACAATTATTTTTTTTAGCTTTGACGAAAGTCGTAGAACAAAAGTTGTTAGTTTTTATGTACAAAAGCCTAGAAATATTTTTAATAAATCGTCAATTTTTATTTTAGGAAAAAAAATCATTTAGTGTAATCAAACAATGGTAATGGGGCCAGCATTTTGAGAACCGTGCCAGCTTTTAGATTAGGGTTTTCATCGTCATCTATAGGTACCTAAATAAGTAGTAGGGATTCACCGGTACTGTCTCAATGACGTCACCAGCCGTGACGCCCGTGACGTTAGCATCAATACGCGTATTTGGTAATGAGTATCAATTAGGTGACAATTAGGTTGATGGGTTTTTAGTTAAACTAGGAAGCTCATTAGTTGATTATACATAAGAAAGGTTAATGAAGTACTTGGAAGTATCTTAATATAGTTGAATTTTTGGGGTATAAAACCATTTGTATCGTTTTCCAATAAATCATTCGTGAATAAACACTCATACAGTGCACATGATGGAGAACTATACTGATATATCTTCTATGCAATTTGATAGCAGTCAAGTTGATGCTAATTTGTGTGAGTTGTTGGAGACTCTACTAGTGGAGTTTGAAGAAGTGGCTAATATTGATTGGGAAGAAGAAGAAGAATTTACCCTTCTGTCGTGTGAGAGTAATAAACGTGTTGCACTTCAATCGAGCAATAACAGTAAAATCCGAAAAATAGCGACGACCTTCAGGGATTCATGTATACCTGAGATTTTTGAAAATGACAACACTGATATGGAGTTGGCTGCGATTACTAAAATGATTGAAGACAATTTGTGTAACTTAACTCAAGAATTTGACACACCATTTAGTCATACTACTCAACAAAGAGACCAGATTGATGGCTATGGTGTCATCGATGAACCAGCTTCTGGGGATGAACCATCTACTTCAAATGGACAGTCATGAAAGATGATTCTAGTGATAGTGGTGAACAAGTTAGCTGTGGTGCCGTCGGTGAACCAGACTCAAGAGATAATGCATCAACTTCAAATGGACAGTTTTTCAAAAAATATTCTTGTGATAGTGGTGAACAAGTTGGATATGGTGCCGTCGGTGAACCAGACTCAAGAGATAAAGCATTTAATATAAGAGGTCAGTCTTGTAATGAAAATGATTCTGTTTACTGTGATAATTGTGAAAATTGGGTATCAAAAAGATATTTCACTAGTCATTTGATGTCAAATAATCATAAGAATGCTGCATCTATTAGGTACTTGCCAAGTGTGAGTGTAATAGGATCGGCATTCAAACAAAGGATACGTTTCAAATTTTACCAAACCATACCTGATACTTTTGCAACAACCGACTGATTATTTGATAACATCAAATAATAATTAAATAATACTTTCTTACACTTGTTGAACAAAATGGTTGAAAGACAGGGTACTATAAAAGTGAATTTTATTTTATCTGGAACTTTCAAAAAGTTATTATTGATAATAATGCATTGTACAAAATAGAAAACATTATAAAATCAAGATGTACTTACGGGAAGAAAAAAGGAAGTGTTTGTCAAATGGAAAAACTATCCAAATTTTAATACCTTGTTGGATGCCTTATTCTGATGTTAGTAACATATCATGAAATTGATTTATAAGATAATAAGATAATTAGCTTATAATGATATCATTGACTGTATTGACTTATAGTATTTCAAATAATAATTACATGTATATTTTGAAAATGTCAATTATGAGTTTAATTATTACCCCTATTCTTTTTTTACTTTATATAACTACAAAATTTGTATAAATGACTTAGAATGACCTCATAGATAAAAGAAAGTCGTTAAAAATGTTAGAAAGCGAGTTTTATTTACCTAACGCTTTTAAGTAACAGTTCAATAAAGTATTTTGCAGGAAATAACACAACAAAGTTTATTACTAAGCTTCCGAAATCTATACAATTAAATGGAGAATGGAATGTGGGGATAGTTGAGTATCCTTGTACTATTTATAGTGTTCAGAAAACAGAAAAGTACGTATTATTGAAAGAAAACCTGTGATCATAGATGGTATTGAAAAAGGTATACGTTTCATTTCGTATTAGGTGAAAAGTCAAAGATGATATAATTACAGCTTATATTCCACTTAGTAATTACGATGCAATAGAATCAATTTTGACATTGTTAAATGGTTACAAGTTATTACGTAATAAAATTAAGTTTCATTATGATAACAACTCTAAATACGTAAAATTTCTCAAATTGAGTGACAAAGTTATTAACATTGAAATCG
The DNA here is from genome assembly GCA_949316475.1 of Hypomecis punctinalis. Taxonomy (NCBI): domain Eukaryota; kingdom Metazoa; phylum Arthropoda; class Insecta; order Lepidoptera; family Geometridae; genus Hypomecis; species Hypomecis punctinalis. The sequence goes on from OX438799.1 coordinate 12,584,620, forward strand.
CATCTAAGCTCGCCTTACAACTTGGATTTAGCCCTCATGATAAAGTTATTATCAAAACTACTGGAACACATCAAGCTAATGTAAAATTGGGTCTACCTTCTCAAATGTTTATTTATAGTGATATCATTGACCCACAAATAGTTGGAGATACAATGACCCCACTATTACGAGTCGTATCACTGGACACTTCGACATATAATTTTCGGTGTTAATAAAATGGAAACATTTTCTAATCCGTATTGTTCCAGTAATGAGGCGAGAATTCGATACTTTAGAAATAGATATAAGGTCTGACACTGGGCAGATCATACCATTTCAATTCGGAACGACGTGTGTAAATGTATAACAAAATGAAACACAGAAAATAAGTACCTAAGCGTATGTCCTTACGAGGAATATTATTTGCAACAGGCTGGGTCAGGTATTGGAGCTATTTAAAAGGGAACTGCAAATCAACGAGGACGCTTTTTAGGTGGTTTGCTTAGAAACATTTTACCTTTTATAAAGAGTGGACCTAAAACTATAGGAAACGAAGCGTTGACTACAGGAGTTACTACACTACACTACTACGAGCTACAGACTATTGGTCGAGTTTAGTTAAATTATACTGAAACCTTTGAGCGAAGAGGACGTGTTAATAAAAGGAAAACGAGTAAAGTACCAGATATATTATCCTAAAGACATGTCTTTTTTACATAGCCAGTCCTGTGAATGCGTCAAATCAGAACTTGATTTGTTTGCATTACCATCAACCCAAACAAGTATTGAACATGGGCAATGGGTTCATTATAAAGCAGGCGACGACGACATATCTTCTTCGATGGCGGACCAATAGAGTTTTTGGTTCCTGGAAATGGTGATGGATATTTAGATTTATCACACACATTGTAACATTTGAAGGCGAAAATGACTAAACTTAATTCAACCAACTTAGCTCCAACGGATGTAGTGTCTCCAATTAATAATTGGCTTCATTCATTTTTTAGCCAACTAGATGTGTATTTGAATAAAAAACTAATATCACCACCAAATAATACACATGCTTATAGAGAGTATATAGAAGCATTACTAAATTATGGACCAGCTGCAAAGTCATCTCATTTGACGTGTGGATTGTGGTATAAGGATACTGCAAACAACATGGACTCTACCGACAGGTGACTTTTTGCAATTTTGCAGTTCGTATAGGCCTGGTGACTTGCCTTAGTGTCAGAGTTCTTAAGCCGCCTGAAGGCCTCTAACATGACTAAACGGTTAAAATAACCGAGGCCTACCATTTAACATGTCATCCGAGCTACGGTAGCGCTCAGATGTAAATGCCATCAGCAGTCACCCATCAGAAGACATTTGCAGATGGTCCTATAGTAAAATTTGTTCGTCATTATCAACAAACACACCTCTGGAAAGAGATACATATACAAATGTTAATTAATAAATTTTATTTCATTTGTATATGTATCTACATACAGCCTTGGGCAAAAGTATTAGGCACCCTGTATTTTCGCTCTATCTTCTAAACTAATTTCACTCCTTTTTGGCATTTTTAACAAAATTAATGGTGTCAATTTAATCACATCAACAGAAATGAAAGCTTGTTTACTTGTTAAAGTCCAGAACACAAGTGACCAAACATTGACTGATAAAAAACCGAATCCTTTGTTTTCGGTCATAAAGAGCCGTTTGATATTCTAAGAAGTTATTTATGAACCCGGTAAGTCATTTAAGATAAGCACTCAGTTATTGGTTAAGTAGTAAACATGCATTTTGATTTTTTAAAGGTGCCTAATACTTTTGGCCAAGGTTGTATATCTAACAACTATAAAATGCAAGTACCTACGAGAATGTTTAATAAATGATAACGTGATAAGTATTTTTTCTTTTTCTTGATTGCCTCGGTGGCTCAGTGGTTAGTGAACCTGACTTCTGGATCAAAGAGGCGTGGGTTCGATCCCCACCCAGGGCAAGCATTTATGTGCTGAATATAGGTGTTTGCTCTGTGTATGGGTGTATTTAGATACTATCTATATAAGTATATATTTAAAAATATGTAGGTATTTGTAGTATATCAGTGTCTGGCAGCCATATCACAAGCTTTGCTTAGTTTGGGGTCAGAGACCGTGTGTAAGATGTTCTCCAATATTTATTATTATTATTATTTACCCAAGAGATACATAGAATTCATTCGGGGTTCAAGCAATAATTGTGCCCACCAACGTTAACTGATACCAAATAATCTAAATTGGACCAGACATACATAGTAGGTAGGTATATATACGTAGGTAGATATAGTCAACGAGCTATTTGATCTCTCAGTACCGCAGGGGAGGTATTAGTTTTCTTCACACATTAGTAGACATTAATTAAGAATATACTAGAGTAGTTTAGTGGTGATTTTATTTCTATGATTGGACAGTGATGACTTATGGCACAGAAACGTCGTCTCTCACTATGGGCCTCATTAGTACGCTTCAAGTAGCCCAAAAAGCTATGGAGAGGGCTATGCTCGGAGTCTCTGCGAGATCGAATCAGGAATGAGGAGATCCATAGAAGAACCAAAGTTACCGATTTAGCCCAGCACATAGGCAAGTTGAAATGGCAATGGGAGCACACAGCAGGAGGATTGATGACCGATGGGGTCGAAAAGTTCTCGAGTGGAGACCACGTGCCGGCAAGTGCAGCGTAGAACGTCCACCCACAAGGTGGACGGATGACCTCATTAAGACCGCAGGATCGCTCTGGATGCAAGTCGCTACGAACCGATCTTAATGGAGATCTTTTGGGGGAGGCCTATGTCCAGCAGTGGACGTCCTATGGCTGTAACGACGACGACGATTGGATAGTAGGTAAATTGCAATGACAATTGATGTGTGCTGCTGTACCTACCTGATGTGCGTCAAATAAATAAGTAGCAGAAAAGTACTCGTACCTACTACGGTAGTATATCTACAAAGTGTTGTTTTGTAATAAAGTGCAGGAAATAACAGAGGTGTTTATCACGAAACTAACTAGAAATGGCGAAAATATAGACTTATCGATCTTATCAGCGAAAATTTTGTATGAGCCAGCCTGTTTTTGTGATTTCCGGTGTTATAGTAAAAGTAGTATATAATGATAAATTTATACCTACCTACCTACATAAACCTCTGTAAAACCCTGTATAAGTTGCAAAATTGCAAGAAACAGATACACCTTATACATCCTAGGCTTACATCTCTACAAGCAAACTTAGGTACATGATTATATCCGACAGTGAACGTCATAAGCTCAGACCATCTAAATAATCAAGAAGAATGTTGCGAAACAAACAAGTGAAGCCGGCAAAACTACGCCTCTCCGTGTACAGACACAATTACACTCACATACCTACACGTACAACGAAACTACGCCTTGGCTTGTCAGTCGAACTATGGCGGCGCAACACCGACGCTCTCACCGCATGTATAAAAAACCGGCCTCACTTGACTTTTCAACGACGTTCTCTCTTGATTTTTTATTGACCGACGAACCACCGGAGGAGGTACTCAATTCGACGCGTATTTTTTTTATGTATAACCACGCATAACTTTTTTCATAGTAGTCCGATTTCAATAATAATAAAATAATACTGAATACTTTGAAATTGGTCCTATTTAAATTTTATTGAAATCGGCTGAGCCATTTTAGATAAATCAACAATAATGTGAAATGCTACATCGATTCGTGCGAAATATTCGCGAATTCTGTACACGGGTAAAGTCGGTCATGCCATTTTTTGCAAAAAAGAAATACTTTTTCTGAGGCCATAGCATAAGAGTTAAGATCGTTTTAAAAGTCTAATGTATGACCCTTTTGTTCTTGGATAAATACTGGAAATCTTAGTTAGGTAATACGAATTTGAAGTGGTTTCATTTATTTAATGAAATAACTGTTTACACAACTACACAAATTATACAGGCGTAAATTAAAACATTCATAAAAAATTCCAGCCCATAGATTGACTAATTAAAATAAAACCTTTGCCTCAAAACGATAAAACGAAAGGGCGTTTCACAGCCCTTTAATTTCACATAACAAAGCGGCACTTCATAACAACATGAGTGGAGTTAGATTTGAACACTATTTAATTACCAAATCAACAAAGAGGTCGTTAATTTCTGGTTCATGAATGGATTCCCAACGCCGAGGTAGTGCGAACTACTACGCACTAAACAACAAACTTCTATAAAGAGTCGACCAAATAGATAAACTACAAATTTTGTTCGGAACATTGCCAGTTTTGCTAATAAACTGCGTTGGTGTCTCCCTCACTGAAATGTTGAGGTAAGTAAGTCATACCGTACTGTACCTATGGGCCCTGTATTGTATGGCTCACTCTCTTTTACGAGCTCGGATTACGATGGCTGTAACCCTAATAACGCCGACAATTAACATGCGAGGGCTTGCTTGTGGAACTAGTAGCTTTTTTGCTAGTTTATTCAGCACTACAAAAAACCTGCCACGCTGAATCTTACGCGTGTACTGTGGGTTCCATACCATTGTTTTTTTTTTTATTTCGAGCCCTGCATATGATATCTCGCAAACAAGACTTGAATTTTATTTTCCAATAGGTACCTATACGGGCGTTTTCACACTGGCCGATCCGATAACGGTGTCGGACGCCGATCCGATATTGGTGTAAATAAAATGTATGAAATATGTCCACTCTGACATCCGATATTGAGCCGTACAATATAAAAGACAAGTACATAAATACCTGACCGAAAATAGAACCCGGGTACCGTTACAACGAAAGCAGAGGTAGGCCCTACTCCTAACCACATTTTCCTCTTTCAATACTGGTAACCTTTTAGACCCAACTGCATTTCGTCTAGCTGTCAGCTTACGCTTGGGTGCAAGGTGTTGTGAAGCCCATCGCTGTCAGTGTGGTACTGCAGTTGACCAGCTCGGTCACCACGGTCTCTCTTGCTCAAGAAGCGCTGGTCGGATTGGACGCCACGCCAGCCTTAACGATGTCATACGCAGGGCTTTTGTCACCGCCAATATCGCAGCCGTACTCGAACCGAGTGGGTTGGCGCGTGGTGATGGCAAAAGGCCTGACGGCATGACGCTGGTCCCATGGAAGTGTGGACAGCCCTTAGTATGGGACGCAACTTGCGTCGATACTTTGGCACCGTCACATCTTCCTGAGACTCAGAGTAGGGCTGGAGCGGCGGCCAATTCGGCTGAGCAGCACAAGCGGCGCAAATATGCTAACCTCGGCAGTACATATTTGAGCCATTTGGAGTTGAGACTTTGGGTCCGTGGGGGCCGGGAGCTCATCTCGTTTTCAAAAGTCTTTCTGAGCGTCTGGTGGACGCGACGCGTGACCAAAATGCTGGTGTATATTTGGCTCAACGTATAAGCATTGCCATTCAGCGTGGCAATGCTGCCAGCATGCTGGGCACGCTGCCAACTGGCAGTGGGCTTGAGCACTTGGATTATCTTTAGACCTTCAAGGGTCTGTGGATGATCCAATTGCTTTCTATGTAGTAGTAATGTAGTATTGTCATTATATTAAAATTAAAAAAGTATGTATTAAAAAAAAAAAAAAAAAAAGTACATATTTCATACATTTTACATATGTACTTGTCTTTTACATACGATAAAGTGAAATCGCTCTAAATCTAGATTTTGATTTTAATGGGGTTTGTTTTTCTGTTTTTCTTATTGTTTTATTAAACTGCACAGACTTGATTTGAACCATATTTCTTAAAACTAAGGTTTTACTAGATTACTCTACACTAAAATAAATCTAAGCCTAGTTAAATTTAAAAAATACGATTTTTAAACTACGATATGACGCGTATACCGGGAGCAGTATATTTGTTTTTCTATTAGTTAGCTTTTTTTCTACTTGGTAGTAAGCACCTACTTAAGTAAAAGTCAAGATTTTTTAGCTTTCGCTTTAGTTATTTCAACAAAATCTAAATTAACGGTAATACAGTCAAGCAGATTGAGCACTCCGGGCTACTACACAGAATTTATACTAACGACCATTCTGGTGCAGTTAGTTTTTTTTTTAATGATTAAGAGCTGTTGGCCTCTGAGGCCTCTACAGCTAACCAGGCATGGGCGAGCGCAGAAGGCGGCCCCAGTTAGGAGTAGGGCCTACCTCTGCTTTCGTTGTAACGGTACCCGGGTTCTATTTTTGGTCAGGTAGGTATTTGAATGATGCCGCGGAAGAGTGCGGAAGCGTGCCCGTAGCCCCGACATAATGGCGCAGTGGCGGAAACACCCCAGGTTTTTAGTGGGTATGCCATCGACTAGCGGTGGAGACTCCCACATAACCACCGGCCTCCCCAGGTTTGGTGGTATCCATAAAGGATTTTCTTGGGTCAAAAAAAAAAAAAAAAGGTTTTTGAATGATGAATTTAAATGTCTGTATCGGGGTTAGATGTTAGTTGTCTTTGTCTAGGTATATTCAGTTTTCCTACTAAATTTCCCCAACAGACGGAAACCTAGTGCCCCCACTTATATTGCCCCCGCAATGCGTGTGAAACTTTATACAGTTTCATATTTTCTTACAATGAGGATCCCTGAAAACTATAAAACCACATTTTACTCACGATTTTATGTAAGTATGGCTGAGACATTCTTAACGCTGTCATCACCAGTTTTTGCTTTACATGTGTGGTCTTTAATAAGCTTAGTAGAGAGGGTCCATCCATTAATGTTATCACAAGAAGAATATAATTAGTCCTCTACTTTTACACATATTATCTATTATTTTTGCTGCATCTGGTTACAATAGGTGTAAAGACCATTAAGTACCCACTTAACCAAAGTAGGTACTTAATGGTAAAGACCGATATCCGATACGTATTTTATCAACACAAAAGGAAAATAGGTACTTCTAATTTTAATTTTTAATTATATGCACTTACATATACAGGCCACAGGTTTATCCAGAACTGGTGTACTAATCCGAAAGAAGGTGATTAATGAACAACTTTTACTTATGTTGTTTTTAAACTTTCGCGATTTGAACACATTATTATTTTATATTACGGGACTAATCGCGCATTAAAATTACGAGATAAATAAATAACTCCTCAGCCCGACGTTTCGGCCGAGTTACATCGATGAGGAGGTATTTATTTTTCTTGTAATTTTAGTGCGCGATTAGTCCCGTAGTATATAATTATAACTTTTACTAACTTATACTTTTACTGACCTGCAGGCCAATCGCGTTAATTTTAAACAGCTGCGTTCCATCTGTAACTCAGTTAAAGTTCGGTTGCAATTGTAGTTAAGTTTCGATTCAGCTTCAAGGAATTAGGTATTGCGCTAAACATAGTACACCAACCGTTCATTTGACACCACTTACGAGTACGTTCCAACTCTGATTGAGTTGCGTTTCAACTTTGGTCAAAATCATTAGTGCGATACGAAAATAGACAAAAAGTCGAAGTTCGGTTAAAGTTCAATTGAAGTCCAGCTGTAATTTTTTAGTGCGATTGGCCGGCTGGATTTCGATAAAAAAACAGCTGTTTCAAATTGTCTTCTCTGGGTGTCTTTATCGATGAATTACTGTCTTGGACAAAACATATACAAGTGATGAGTAACCGCCTAAGGAAAGTTTTGTTTGTATTCAAAAAGCTTAGAGCCGTAGCAGACAGTGGAACCGTCGATGTGGTGTACAATGCGTTATGCAAATCTGTTTTAAGCTATTGCATTACATCCTGGGGTGCAGCCTGTAGCACTTATTTAATAAAAGTGGAACGTGCACAAAGGCTTCTACTCAAGGTAGCCCACAAAAAACCTTTCAGGTACCCTACTGATGAGCTATACCGGGACACAAAACAGTTACGAGTTCGACAGCTTTTTATTTTGGCATGCGCTAGTAAATTTCATAAAATAGCATTACATATCTGCAAATCTAAACGTACCTTCAGATGGGAAGTGGCTAACACTAAAACTAAATTAGGACAAAAATGATATAACTTTCTTGGAAGCTTTATCTATGCCCAACTGAACAAAAAGCTGAATATAGTTAATGACACTGCATACAAATGTAAAAACAAAATTAAAAAATACTTTCTTACACTCAGTTATAAAAGCACCGAAGAAATGCTTCGTCCTACAAACTAGTACCTATTCCTTTAAATTAATTTAACAAATGTCATTACTGAAAACGTTGACACGAACTATTATATAATAATTATTCTTGTGATCATACAACTCACCAGCAATTACACTATTAAATATTCACTCCTACTAACCCTCTGTTTCAAATCATCCCTGAAGAGAACTAGCTTCCACAAACACAGGGAATCCTACCGTGGAAGCTAGTGCTTCACAACTAGCTAAATACGATTAAATACGATTTAAATATAAAATCTTTCATAATTAACCCTAAAACATGTACCCAATTCGATTTAATTTTAATTCATTTAATCAACAGTAAATTTTAATTAATTAATGCATGTATTTAAATATCTTAGGTAATAAATAATAATCTAGTTTATTTAAGTAAAATTAGCTTAAGGAACAACATTCTGGTCACGAAATAAATTATTTTTATTCTTATTCTTATTCCTATTGTCGATTCTGCATGAGTTGAAATTTTGTATGGAGCAGCTGATATTTTTATCTCGAATTCTGGGTCGACCCCAGAGTAAAAGTTGTTCATACTGATGATCTGAATCACTCCCTTTCAGCCTAGTACAGAGGGCAAGCAGATAACTGTATATGTGCCTAATTATATGGAGATTTTTTAAGAAAAATACTAAAGTTTGTGTAGGTACCTATTTTGGCGTATTTATTTTATGATTCTTAAAATAAAAATCATGTGTATGTATATTTGTAAACATGTATGAACTGCCTGAAATAGATGTTAACACAAAATAAATTATACATAATCCTATATTTTTGATTTTATCTAACAGACGAACTAAGTAATTAGGCAAGTATAAGTTATTATAATACTTTTATCCAGTCATCACGGTTATTTACGCAATACACAGATGATTATGGAAAATAGCGTGGTTTTCGCACATTTTTAGGGTTCCGTACCTCAAACGGAAATACGGAACTCTTATAGGATCACTTTGTTGTCCGTCTGTCCGTCTGTGTGTATGGGAGGTGGGGGCAAAACCGTCCCAATAACAGTCAGTCGATTAAAATATAGAGAAAATAAAGCAATTTACCAATTTTCACGCTTCTATTAAGTAATAATACTTATTTTTCTTACACATTTAATTAGTTTTTACGCATGAAAACATCATAAAAAGTGGATAGAGCCTCAAAACTTAATAAATACGAAAAACCGGTTTTTGGGACCCAGCACTTGCTTGATTGAATGATTGTAGTACTAGTTCTTGATGAACCAATTTGGATGTTAATGGTTGTGGAAAATGTGCTGGGTTGGAAGGTGGATTGCTTGGTTAGAACAATGTGCTTGATTGGGTGATTGTAGAATGGATTCATGATGAACAACTAAGCAAATTATGGGTGATGATGGCGGGAATGGATGTTTTTGCTTGGAAGACTATGCTTGAATGGTTGATTGTGAAACTGGTTCATGATGGTCCAATATGGATGTTGATGGTCGTGATAAATGTGCTTGGTTGGAAGACAGATTTGCCTCGTCGGAGGTACAGCGCACGTAAACTACGTGCGCCATTTTCAAAAGCTTTTGTACCTTGAAAAGCAAATGTCAAGTATCAACCTAAAATAGTATACAAAAATATTTTAGGGGCATAACCGCCCCTATGTGGTTGTGCCCCTATGTGGTTTTGTCCCCAGGCACTCGTTTTGAAAATTGATGTCCGCTGTGTCTTGTATTTTGAGGTTAGGTTACAAACAATGTAAACATAGCTCAAATAAATGCTCTCTAGATTAGTAAATTACTTAATCATGCAACTAGTAAATCATTCTACTTATTGCATCAAAAAAATTGGTACGTAATTATAAGAAATTTACCTACTAAATATAACATATATGCAAATTATTTTTTTCTTTACACAACCAACGACGCTGATACAACATGACAAGAGAGCGGCCATTGAAAATGTGTGAAACTGCCGAAATCATAATGCCATTTCAAAAAATAAACGGCCAAAATGGTAAAAAACGGTTGTGGGGCACAACCATGGGCACATACATGCGGTATTGCCCTATGTCAAGACTCTTTATCTCGGGAACGCGTAAAGATATCGAGTTGAAATTCAAACTGTATACGTATATCTATAGTCTCTTGCAGTTATATAAAAGAAAAACTTCTCAGTTATCGTTTAAAAAAGTTAGAGCCGTTTATGTCGTAAAATACCGCATACTTCGACACTCACAAAAATCAAAGCCACTATATTGCTGCACTGCTACTATAGTTCCGATCGCATTTGGGGATCTTTTTCAAGGTTGGAGTACTAGCACGCGGGTGCTATGCAAGTCGAGCCCGCGTGCTAGTACTCCAACCTTGAAAAAGATCGCCAAATGCGATCGAAACTATAGTAGCAGTTATCTACTAAAATTACGCGTGAGTAACACCTGTGCTATACTTTAATTAAAACACACAGATGATTGCATTTAGAAATAGAAATAGAAATAGAAAAAACTTTATTGTTTAGCTGTGTACAAATGATGTTACATAAAATTTAAAAGTTCAAACAGCCTGCCCATTTCGAGCGTACAATATGAACAAACTTATTTTAATAAAGAGTCTTAAGCTAGAGTAACATAATAAAATTCAACAACTTTATAAGTTGGGTAATCCGAAGGTAATTAATTTGTGGTTTTCAAAATATTCTTTGATAGAATAGAAAACTTTTGAAACTAGCCAGGACTTAAGAGTTTTTTTAAAGCTATTTCCTTCTAATACTTTTATATGCATAGGTAAACAGTTATATATTTTAATAGCCATAGCGTATGCACTATTTGAGAACATGGCATTATTAAATTGAGGTATACATATGTTATATTTGTGTTTTGATCTCTGGACTTCGGTACGATTTGACTTTAGGTCACTGAAAAAGGGTTTATTATTTTTGACAAACATACAGGTCTCATAGATATAGATACCAGTAAGGGTTAGAAAATTATTATCTTTAAATACATCACGAAGTGTATCGGTGTTATCTAATTTAAATATAATTCTAAGACATCTTTTCTGCATAATGAAAATTGAATTGGACTCTACTGAATTTCCCCAAAAAATAACTCCATATATCAACTGAGGATAAACATATCCATAATAGGCATTGGTAGCAATTTGTTTAGAGGCGATGCTGGATAATATACTGATAGCATAACAATACTGGGACAATTTATTATTTACTTTATTCACATGTGATTTCCAGTTCAAATGAGTATCAATATTAACACCTAGGAAATTTGTATCTTCAACTAAATTTATCTGGCTATTGTTGTATGAAATGTTGAGTTTTATTAAGGGTTGTTTATAGTTTCTAAATTGCAGCATTTTAGTTTTTTCTACGTTTAGGTTTAAGTTAATATTTTCTAACCAGTCGCCAATACATTTAATAGTGCTATTTATTTCTATTTCATGTTCGCGATCACTCAAATTGTGTTTGGGAATGAAAATCGTAGCATCATCTGCAAACATTATACATAAATGGTTAGTTATTTGGGGCAGTTCATTTATATAAATGAGGAATAAAAGCGGGCCAATGATACTTCCTTGGGGTACGCCTGTTTTTATATCTATAGATTTGGAGACGACTTGCTGGACTGTTTTTGTGGATCTGTTATAAACATCAAGAACTATAGATTGTGATCTGTTGAGTAGATATGTTTCGATGAGTTTGAGGGCTTGACCTCGAATGCCTACATTTTCAAGTTTTTTCAGCAATATGTGATGATCAACACAGTCGAAAGCTTTGGATAAATCCAAAAACAGGGCAGCCCCAACCTCTTTTTTATTCATAGCGTTCCCTACTCGTTTAAGCATTTTAAAAATTGCCAGGGTGGTATTTTTACCTTGTTGAAAGCCAAACTGGTTTTCGTTGATTACGTTCATTTGACTGAAAAACTTGTAGAATCTCTTATAAATTACTTTTTCAAAGATTTTTGAGAAACAGGGAAGGAGTGCGATTGGTCTATAATTGTTGGGATCATCTTTTGGTCCTTTTTTATGGACCGGTTTTATAAGAGCTCTCTTGAGGTTTAGTGGAAAGATGCCGGATGATAGCGAAAGATTAATGATGTGAATTAGAGGGTCTAATATGAAGAATATGCTTTGTTTTATTACTTCTATTGGAATTTTATCATAACCCGTAGTTTTTTTGTTTTTTAAACCATTGACGATATTTACGACTTCAGAAGTATCAGTTGGTGATAAGAAAATAGACTTGTAATTTGGATATTCAGATTTATTTGTGCTATTTTTGGTAGAGTTGCTTGTTTTAATTTTGGAGAATTGATTTAATAATGCATCAGCTATTTGAGTGGGATCTGATACTTCTTCACCGTTTATCTTCAAATTATTGACTGTTGAGCGGATATTATTATTAGGAGCAGTGTGTTGTTTGATGATGCCCCAAGTTGCTTTAGTCTTGTTGGCACTTCTATTTATATATCTAATGTTAGCCAATTTTTTAGAAACGTTTACTACCTTCTTAAAAGTTCTGGAGTAAGTCTTGTAGGCATTAACTTTTACATCATCATTGGCTAAGTAAGTCTTAAGATACAGCGCTCTCTTTTTTTTACTCGATAAAAGAATACCCTTTGTTTTCCAGTTAGGTTTTTTCTTATGGTATATTTTAATTCTTTCAACGGGAATGCATATATCAAATATTAGCAAGTAAAGTTCGATGAATTTATCGTACGCAGCATTCGGGTCATATTGGTCATAAACTTCACAAAAATTAACTTGTGCTAGGTACTTTAGAAATATATCCATATATTTATCAACGTTTCTTTTTTCAACGTACCAGTAATTTTCTTTATAACTCAAGGTTGTTTTAATTTTCATTTTCAGGGCAGTATGGTCTGAGATACCAACATTTAGAATTTCTGCTTCGTATTTTTTTGAATTAGTTAAAATATTATCCAAACATGTTTGGCTGTGATAAGTGTATCTAGTAGGATCTGTGAAAATTGGATGAAACTTAAAAGATTTTAAGGTAGTAATAAATTGTTCAGTCCTCCTATTTTTTTCTATCGTGTTTATGTTAAAGTCACCAAGGATGTACACTTTTTTTGTATTGTTCCGGTTCCTCATGAGTTTAATGAGCAATGTTTCAAGTGTATTAATAAACAGGTTAAAATTACTTTTTGGCGCTCTGTATAAGCCTATAATTATAGCGTTCAGCTCGTCAATAGCTATGCCACAGCTTTCGAAATGGCTTTCGATAGCCATGTCCGATATCCAATCTAATTTTGAGAAGTTTATGTTAGGGTTTACGTATATACTAACACCGCCGTGTTTTTTGTTTTTACGTGAATAGTGGACAGCTTTTAGAAAGCCTTCTAGTTGTAGAATATCGGCTTGATCATCACTCAGGTGTGTTTCGGTGAAGCAACATACATCAAAATTGTGTTCGTTATTTAGTAATTCTAACTTGCTTATTTTTGATTTGAGGCTGCGAACATTTAGATGCATCATACTGAAAAAATTTTTGGAGCTTTGTTGAGAGTTTTCAAAACTTTTATTTGGTTTGTTACTCGTGTCTGTAACGAAAAAGCTGTTTTTGAGAGCTTCCCATATTTTTGAGCCCTTTGTTGACAACTGTTTTAGGAACTTCTTTTTCTTTTGACTTAGTGAAGTAATACGGTATTGTACCGGGTTTTATGATAGACGTCGTTGCCTTTTTTGTAGTTTTTGTAATATTTTTGCCCAGAAAATTATTTTTGTAGTCTTCTGAGTCTATTATTTCATTGATCAATTTACAGAAAACTATACGATTTTGAAGGGTTTTATGTTTTTTTGTAGGAAACACATGTAAATAATGACATTTATTAAAATTTTCGGAAATCGATTTAAGATTAAAGCTTAGTTTATTCTCGTTTAAATATGGATTCAGTGGGAAATTTGTAAGGATTACATTTACTTTGCTAAAACTTTTCAGAAAAGCAGATATTTCTATAAATAGTTTCGTGGGATTAGTGTCATTTAATCCTACATTTAGGCTAAGTCTTCCTGCATCTGATATGATACCCAACCAATTATTCACAGCCATATCCAGCTATAGTTGCCATAATTATTCAGATGTTTGTTGTCATAAGATATCCTCGCTGCTAGTGAGCACACACTACCCGTCAGTGGTAATTGCTATTGTGATAATAATATTATCGGAGATAATACAACATCCATGAATTAGGAAGACGCCTGTATACCTAACATGCCTAACAAACGGAACTGACATCAAACAGGTCGGTCTCTATCTAGTGCTTTATTGTTATTGACTTAATTAATACCTAGATAGGCTAAATCAAACATCTTTTTTTTATTCCGTATAGGTTTGCGTTTGACTACATACTGCCTGATGTTGAGCAGATATGCGGTCTAGGGTATAGAATGCTTACCTAGAAGATACCTATTTACTCCTTACGATTGTAAGGCGGGTGTCACTACCTCTAGACCACCACGGCTACTCAAGACTCCCACGTTGTACTTAAGCGGGAAGACAGACCCAGGCAAAGCGTTCCACATTCTGGCTGTTCGTATGAGGTATGAGGATTCGAAACGCTTAGTACTAACGCGCGGAATGTCCACCATAAAAGGGTGGCGCTTTGGTCGCGTCTGTCTAACCGTACGATAGAAGAAAGGGGTAGGTGGGACCAGATTGTGCAACTCCTGAGCACACTCTCCGAAGTGTATCCGATAAAAGGCCGACAAACACTCTACCTTTCGTCAATCTTGGCGGCTGGCATGTTAGCTACAAGCTACAAACTATGAATAACCCACTCCTGACTGAAGCTTACTTAACAGCTGCGCGAGGATTGGTTTCGCAGCTTGTAACTAACATAGTAACTATTAAGTAAGTATTTAACATTTGTATTTTTTATATACTTACTAAAAATTTGGAAAGTGCCACCCGCGGTCACCCATCCAAATACTTAAGTACCTATTTGATATTGACGTAAGGGCAAGAGAAAATATATTTAACTGATTATGGTCATCAATTCCGACTTTCACTGCTGGACAGAGATCTTCAATAAGATAGATCGGAAGTGGCTGCCCTCCAGGGTAATATTGCGGTCGTCAGACCAGCTTCTCGGCGGAAGTCCTACGATGCGTTTGAAAGTGGACTCTACTCGAGAACTCTCCGAGCCCATCGGACATCAGTCCTTCATCTTAGCCTGCCCATGAACAATGCTAGTTCTACACAGTACCAACATAATATTGTCACGCGGTAGGCGCGCGCAGTAATAATGGTGAGTTGTTTACAACTTAGCGCGAGCAGTAACTATACCTTAAGCTGGGGTTTTACGACTTGTGCGGGATCGGACTTTGTGTACCTCTTTTTTTGTTCGTTTTTTTGGTGTTTTCGTGTTCGAGAACAATAGGGAAGTCTAGAACTTTTAGGTCGTTTATTTTGTTAACACAATAGCGTTTATTAGATTAAGTAATGTCGCGAAAACATCTCGTGTTCAAGTGCAGTGCCAGTGATTGTGATGTAACTAGTTTGTGTGAATATTAGTGCCACTGTGAAGTGTTTGTGCGAATCAGTTGTGTCTTGTGTATCGTGGTTTTGTGCAATAAGTAAAGTACAAAGTGAATCGGCGTTTTAACTGATTATCCAAGAACACATCTCGTAACAATATATTGAACTTACTAACACAGAGAATATGTTGGTACACGTAATGTACCTATTACGCATTCCTCGTGCGTGAGCTTATTAGATTTGTGTCTGAAACTGGATTCGTGGAAAAGGCTCATAGTTTTTCAAATCTTCCTAATATTTAATGTTATGGTTTCCCTCGTCACCAGAGATTTATTTACTATAGCCTTTATTCATATATATCTTTACAGTAAAACTCTTTCAACATACAATACTTAGAGTTACTTATGTATTTACGTTAACTTAGCATAATTATGTTTAGGTTTACAAGCAACGCAACCAAAGCATAGATATGAGATGTGTCGGGCTGAGAGTTTTAGAGTCTATTGCAGAAAAGCCAATTTTTTCCCTGTTTTCCTCGCATAGGGAAAGGTCTTTGTTTAAAAAAAGTATTAATATTTTCCAACAATATTTGTAATATATTTTTGTTGTAATAAATATTTATCTTGAGTATTTATTTCCTTGTAAATATCTTTTCCTCGACTTCCAGCCCAGTGTGAATACTCATGGTTCAATAGAACCATGCCTAGGCTCCCAAATTTTTTTTCTACTTTTATTTATCTTACTTCGTTATATCCACAGTGTATCTGTCCTTATTTTCTTAACCCGTATATGACTTATGATGATTTATATTTCATTGAATCATAAACACTTTATTAACACTATTTAGGTAACAGAAATAAGAAATACACAAGAAAGGCACAAATATAATTTATAATATATTTACTTATTTATAACTTGTGCACCAAACCACGTGCTATTTAATTGATATATAACTATATCATTAGATGTAGATATTCAATTTTATTTATTTATCTATGTGTTCCTATTCATTTCTTTTTTAGCTTTATCTTTGTCTTTATTCCATACTCAAAAAACTTTTTATTTTATTTGATTGTCTACCATTAACTATTTCTAAGTGTGTACATCTATTTTTCGGCCAATTTCTTGTTCTAATTTGAAACGTTTCGAGCCGTAGGCAGGGCACTCTACCATAATGTGAGGTGCGGTTTCCTCCTGCTGAAAATGCCATATTTGGACAACGAAGAACAAAAAGCAGGTTGGGTAAGGTCACTGCGTTTTGTTTTCCACTAGGATATTTATTATACAGGATTTAGGCAGTGGTCTCACTATCTACAATGCTCGGCCCAGCTCAGCTATGACTCTACTAGGAGCCTGAGCTCTACTAAAGTGGGGTGAAGTGGAGCTAAGTCCGCCAAGTCATGTAAGTATATCTATAGGTACGTTCCCGTAGAAGCGTTTGCTATGGCGTTGTCAAACGCGCAAAGTGCTGCGCTACATCGCCATCTCCATAAAAGAGTCCTAAGTGTCATCAAAAAACCGGTATCTCTCCCCGTGTATCAAAATTAAACACGAATCAAGAGGCGCGTTTTCCATGGCTTCACACTTTCACAGTATAGAAAAAGGATCGCTTCTGCAAGTACTTGTTGTAAAAGCGATTGAAAAGCGATATGAATACATAATTACATATCAGCAATAGGATTAGCAATATCGCTTCTTGTCCATCCTGTTACTACGTAAAATAAAAACAGTAACAAACAACCCTTACGTTAGAACCTTACTTGTACCATATTTATTCATTGAATGAGAGAGATGTGGATTCATTAGCCACCAAATACGAAAAAAAAATGAAAAAACTAAATTGGTTTATGCATCATAGCCGCTAAGAAGTTGTTTAATTCGACCTATACCACAAACACTCATAAAAAGCATAGAGTGCCGTCACTGCCAATCCGTATACTCTCGCGTAACTAGTTAAAAATAATCTTCATAAAAACCTAGCAGTTGGTTTCACGACACCCTTTGTCTTCTAACGCTCCAAATGACCAAATGGTGAAAAAACTAACAGTTACTTACCTACTTACCTACTTACTTACCTACTTACTTAACCTTATCATTTACCCTCTGGTGAGCGTACTTCTTAACGGTTTTCCTCTTATAATGTAACATTTGTTTTCACAGAAGTAGCTCTCGTTATATTTAATGACAGAGGGTCTATGCGGGAAAAATATTAAAATAGTGCTCGCCTAGTCTTGTTCGATCTTATTCATGAGGGATAAGTAGTCAATTCTAAGCAATGATTACTGCTTTATTTACTACTGGGCCGAGCCGATAATGTTTCCTATTTATACAACAGCCTTCTGTATTCGTTAAAAATTGTTTATAATTAAATCAGTAGGTAGTTATACCTAATGGGTCCAATATGGACATTGGACAAAATTAGTGCATGACCTGGATGAGTGGCGAACAAGGAGGAGCTCAGCACGGGGTGATTATAACAGGCTGACGATGATGATGATACCTAATTTAAAAAACCTTACCTAATTTAACCTTAGCTACTTAAATAATAAAAAAACATTATAGTTTACATTTCATATCGATGTTTCATACGATGTCGAGAGTTGATGAACTTTTTGTATGAACAGTTGATTTTTTTTTTGCTTTTTCGGCGTTGGTCATTTCTTAAAAGTTGTTTGTAATGATGGGTAGGTACTGTAATGTACCAGCCTTTTTTTATTTTTCCACTAAAGGATGTAGGCCTACCCACGAAGGATGATGATGAGTAAGTACGTACATAAGTTTATAACCCACCTAAGTATCTCTATAATTCTCTACACTTTGCAAAGCAACCCCAGACACGTTCAACCTGAACTTTTAATCCTTAGAAATTAAAATCAGGTTTAAAAAAATGTAAAAGTAATGTAAAGCTCATTAGCGGGTAGGTACCTACTACGACCAGCCTGTGCTTACGTCAGTTTAATAAAAAAAGGTCGTTCTAAATTATCTGAGTTCACTGAACACGACAAGAAAGTTTTAAACAATTCCACGAAGGTGACTTTCCCTTGGAAAGTAGTTATCTACGTACTGGCAGGAATTAAAAAACAGCTTTGAAGCGCTCCAGTAAACGTTAATTGTATTTAATAGACCGTCTGCTCTTCTACACGAGAAACAAACATCAGGAAATCATTGTATGTGGAAAATGGACTTACTTACAATCGTGAGATCGTGGTTTCAAATCCCGGTCCTGTACCAATGAGCTCTTTGGAATTTATGTCAGCGAAGATGTGGCCCTCGTCTTGTGTATCACGGTGGATCACCTTTCGTGGGTAGGCCTACGTCCTGCAGTGGGCTATTAAAAAGGCTGTTATAGTACATAACAGTACCTACACTACATTATGATCAACTTTTACGATAGAACAAACTTAAATCGCCAGTGTTACCGTAGACTATAACTGCTTTTCAGCAGTTTTGGAATTGATCCTTTACCAAAGTTTTAATACAATAATATTCTATCGTCTACACTCTGAATAAATACTTAGATATTACTTTATAAACCTAGGTTTTAAATTTCTTAATTGTAACAACCAATCTTAATTTTCACCCACCAAACACCCACCTATGTTTACAACTGACTCGCTATATTTACTCTGTTCTAAAAGCTTATCTAAATTTCGGACTAACTTCGAGCCGAATAACTTTTTATTTTCCAAATTAACCGCAAGGCCGAAAGGGGGTTGCTTACGATACGGTCGCAACCATTCAAATACAAATGGCCTACTTGCGCGTGTTTGTCTCTGGTTTCATTCGCAGATTCTTACCTGCTCACGGATTCAATTTTCCCCTTTCTCTCGCATAGATTACATTGTGCATTTGTACAAATCTGCAGCGCACGAACGAGTCGCGCGGGGAACGACACTCCAATTTTTACCTTCGGTTTAGTTCCTGGCATACTACGGGCATACTTATACAGGCTGTTTGAAGAAGTAAATCCACGATTTGCGATAACCTGAAGCTATAAGCGCTATAAATAAAAACAAAAAAGGCCCTATGTACACCTCAATAAAAATATATAACCATATACCCAATCAAATAAAAAAAGAAACAAATAAGACTACTTTCCAGAACAAACTCCGCAGTTTTCTTATAGAGAAGTGCTATTTATTACACCATCAATGACTTCCTAGAGGATGAAATTGGAAATTGAGAAACTGTATTAAATAACGCGATAAATATTATAATTTTAAAAAAAAGTGTATCATACGCAAAAGCGCTTTCACGATAGCACCCGTCCCCCTGACGTCTATGTGTGCGTTTCTCAAATTTGCTTCTGTCCCGCTCACTCACTGCGTGGCGCGAATCTCTTCGAATAACAATTTTGTATACAAGTATTGTTGATTAATAAACAACTTCTTAATTAGTTAACCAAAGCCATGACTGTTGGTCTCTAAAATTATAATGCAATTGTACCTTGTGAAATTCTGTATGTACCTAAGTTAAGTACCTACCTATAATCTAAGTATATAATATTGTACGATAATAATGTTTTAATAATAGTTTAGTTTGTACTAGCTATTGCTGCGCCCTCAATACAGGGTATATATGCCATACATTTAGTTAACCTAGTTTTTAACTGAATTATGTATATATTTGCAATAAATAAATAAATAATTAAATGACTAGTTACAATGTAGGTATAGCATAGAGATAAATACCGCTATGTCGGTCTCATGAAAAAATTACCCATAAGCCCTAGGGAAAAGCTTCACTAGACTTATCTCCAACAGTGAAGAATAAAAAAGCCGATAAGTAGGTGCAGTGTTCACTTCGTGAGCTGTTCCAACAATAATGAAATGAAAAATAGAATATAAAAAAGTTTATTTACAGCTTTTCAAAATATCTACCTCTAATCCCAATGCACTTATGGATTCGGGTGAACCATCTTTCAAAACAATTAAAAACGTGTCTTGGGGGACTGATTAATACCGATATTTTGCGGCCGTCGATTCAAAATAGTTTCATGTAAGAATAGGTTGTATTTATTCTGTGGCTATAAATTTTCGGGACAACCTAGTACTCACTTATATTACAAAGAAAACCAAATACGTGATTTGATTATTATATATTTAGTTTATTAATACTAATAAATCGCACCATTTCCATTACGTAAATACTGCCACAGAACCTATTACCTTAGAGTAGATACTACCTATTTTATAGGTACCAACTGCTTACCGCTCGGTATTAAACCACGAGGCACAGTTGCGCCGGTACAAAGGGATTCAATGAATCCGCATAATTTGCGAGTGCACTATATCATCTAACTGCCACAGAACCCCATATTTCGTGAATCGGTCCTTTGGTCAAATGCTTAGGCTAAGTTTTAATTAAGTAAAGGTATAACTCATGCGTAATTTTAGTAGAAAACTGCTAGTACTCCAACCTTGAGAAAGATCGCCAAATGCGATTTAAACTATAGTAGCAGCTTTCTACTACAATTGCGTGTGAGTTATAGGGCAGACGCCCCGGTTGTGGCCACTTTAAGAAATTTCAGTTTTCAGTTTTCTTAAGGTTGGAGTACTAGCACGCGGACTCGTCTCGCATAGCACTATGCTATTGAGTGCTATGCGAGACGAGCCCGCGTGCTAGTACTATGCTTTTCAGTGCTATGCGAGACGAGCCCGCGTGCTAGTACTCCAACCTTGAGAAAGATCGCCAAATGCGATTGAAACTATAGTAGCAGCTTTCTACTAAAATTACGCGTGAGTTATACCTGTGCTTTACTTAATTAATTAAAATGTGCAAAAACCACGCTGGTTTCCATAGTGAAGTTTGTAGGGAAATAAGTACCTACTCTAAATAATAATCGTTTCGTAGCTAACGCAACGATCTACCGACGTGCAGTTTTTTAGACTATAGTTTAGTACTTATTTTCTATTTGAGGAATATCTAGTCCTAGACTACAATATTGAGCAAGAAAGATGAAAAATGAACATGAAAAAATAATAAACATATTTGTGGCAAGGCAGTAATAGTAATTTTAATATCTCGCTACCTAAAGTGACCGACTGGATAAAATTGGATACCTGTAGGTAGGTTCTACTTCAGTATGAACTGAATATTGGATCACGAAAAGATATCCGAGCCAACTGCGGTTTCATTTTTCAAAGATTTATTGCTTTTTTAAGTCTTGAAACGAATGCTGGTTTGGCTATCTCTTGTTCGAATATAGGTTGGTTAGTATAGTGTTAAATATATCTTGGTCTTTGTGTCTGACCTGTGTGTCTAATGTAAACACCACATCCACTACCCATACTTTCCCACTGATAAGCATATGCTTCTTCTTGTACGCCACTTCTCTCGCTCGTACGTCAAATCTAAATAGTTGTTCAATATACATTATAATTATTAATATTCTCAAAATATTTTCTTCATTTGAATGTACCAGCCTTTTTTAACAGTCTACTGCAGGACGTAGGCCTACCCACGAAGGATGATTTGGGAATATACACCACGCTGGCCCAGTGCGGGTTGGTGGATTCACATATACCATCGAATTTCTTCAACGGACGTATGGAAGTTGCCTCACGATATTTTCCTTCACCGAAAAACTAGTGGTGTGAAATTTCGTACATAAATCCCAAAGAGCTCATTGGTATGGGACCGGGGATTTGAACTCACGACCTCACGATTGTAAGGCGGGTGTCACTACCTCTAGCCCACCATGGCTTATTTGCATGGGCAGTTATTAATAACACAAAAGAGATAAATTAGCTAATAAAGAAAAAATATTTAAGTTATGTTTGTCGTATGTTTTTGTTGTATGTGGTATACATTTTGTCGATTCAGAGTTGCGATTTTGTATGAGGCAGAGTGATTTTTCTAGAACTCCGGGTTGGTCTCATAATAAGTGTTGTTCATACTGATCATACGTACATGATGATTTGAATCCCCTGTATTCGACATAGTAAACAGTACACCTTTTGTAAATAATCCTTTGTAACGACTACGGCGTACGGCGGATGCGTAGCCACGCTACGGCGTAGCTAATATACAGAAGTAATAAAAAAAACTGAACATAAAAGCTTTATTTCTTGTATAGCTACATAATAATATTTATTTTATTAGCATTAATGCGAACTGAAGTGCTAGAAACGCCAAATCATATTTATGTAGATTACATTATTGGTACAAATTTGAATTTCGAGCTGAAGTGCTAACACTACGCCTAATAATCTAATAAATATTTAAACTTGAATGTAGCTTTTATTATAACTACAATAACAAAGTTATAATAATAAATCTGTACTGTTACTTTTAGTATATCTAATTCATGTTAATTTTTAGACAAAGGGGGAAATCTGCAAGATATAGCCATCATACATAGTATGGTGGCAAAAAACCGATGTTTTATTTTAATATTATTTATTTAACGGATTCAGAAGTGACTCAGTTTATTATAATTAACGCACCATGTACCTATTGCTTATTCTATATTATGTTATAGTCGTCTTAAATTTTTAGATGATTTCGTCTTAAATTAGATGTACATCATAGTCCTACAATATATCAACAGTTGCTTTATTGCGACTCCGTACATTGTATTGTAATGCGCCCCTAGCGGAAATGAGAAAGAACTAAGAAAAATATGTGGGGCCAAACAAATACGATAATCGTGGGGGCTAAACAAATACGATAAATTAAAAAAAAAACGATAATCGCTCAATGTTTTTAAGAATCGAGTTAAATCGCATTATCTGTCATCTTAGCTATTTCTCTTTTAATGAGTGTTATTTTTTTGTTTCTCCTACTCGTATTTATGTACGATAATGAAATAATGTCTCAGTACAGTATAGTATAATTATATGGTTGGTATATGTTAGGTAGATATTAGTGTTATTTTTGTTAAGTGTTTGTTTTAAGTGGATTTCTTCCTTCTGTTAAGGCCACGTTTTTTGTCAACTTCTTTTTTCTATCCGTACTTGGTTGCCTGGAAGAAATCGCTTAAAGAGATAAGGCCGCCAGTTAGAAATCTATAAATTATACTGTTTTGTCTCTGTAATTTGTTTTTTATGTTATGTGGTTGTCTAATAAAGTGTTATTGATTGATTGATTGATAATAGATTATTCGTACTAAGGCCTCAGGAGCCATATTAAATTATATTTAACCCATTTCGTCGAAAAAGAAATCATAATCAAAAACACGGAACGCTAAACGGTTCAGCAACAAATCAACAAACGTTCGTAGAGGGACAGTTTTCGCACTTGTTGTTGTTATTCGGGAACGGGGACTGCAAGTTCGGGCTTAAATCATACTTAGCAGAGACAACTAGCTTCCGAGTCATGAACGATGCAAGGGACTAACTTACACACCTAGTTTCTAGGGATCTTAGATCTAGGTAGAATTTTTAGATAAGCGAGTCAAGTTAACCTGAAAGATACTGCTAAAGCCGCCACTAATTGGAAATGTACCTACTTAATTTATTGATTATGCAACGATGGTTGGTTTCGTTTTAAGGTTTTTAATTATGCATAGATGTCTAAGTCAGAATACTTATGTATGAAGTTACCAAATCACACCTGAAGGGGAATGATAGTTTGAGGAATTCGTCAGCAAAGACAGATTTGCTACTCCTAGGCTCTGTTTAAATTCCGACTTATTGAATTTTCAATTAGGTATTTCTTTTCTCGTTGTAAGTGATTAATATTATAAATCATGATATTTTCTTGCTGTTCTTGTCAGTTATTAAAAGCCAAAAAGAGATTTATGGATTACCTTATCTAATGCCTACGGCGTAGAAGGCTACGGCGTAGCAAAAGGTTCATCAATAAAAAATCCAAAACGTAAAAGTTTAACATGTAGGTACAACTTCTGTACTTAATAAAAAGGTCTTTAGCTTTTATGTTATTAGTTTTAATGCGGACTTAGCGCTAGAGACCTAATGAAAATATAAAGTTTTATGTAAAGGATAAATATTTATTCAAGCACCTAAACGGCTTCGTACGAAAATTTAACATTCCTCTAGACAGTGCCGGCCTTTTAATAGTTCTCTTGCCCGTCATGGATATACCTATGTTCAGAGGTCTTTTAATATGAGATTTATTACTATCTGTAAACAATTACTTCAGTAGTTTCCGATGATACAAACAAAAATGTATGGCGCCGCACGAAAACATTAGGTAATAGTTTTTTTTTTACTATGAAGGGCAATTAGACCATATCCACCACGCTAACCCAGTGCGGCTTGGTGGATTCATATACGCCATCAAATTTCTTATAATTACAACGGACATATTGTCACCTGTTTTCCCTCACCGAAAAGCCAGTGTAAAAATTCGTACGTAAATTACTAATTGTACGAGACCAGATGTGGTCTCATGTCTTACACTTACGAGTATAAAGTGAGCGTTTTCCCACTAGGGTACCACGGCGTTTAGTCTCTAGACTAGATAATTAATAAAGCAAAGCAAGTAAAAAGCGTTTATCAAGCAGTTGCGACCACTCGGTAGTTTAATTAAATTTTTAATTTATTGTGAAGACGGCGGGATGTTGCTGTTGCTCAGTATACACATATACAGCCTTGGCCAAAAGTATTAGGCACCTTTAAAAAATCAAAATGCATGTTTACTACTTAACCAATAACTGAGTGCTTATCTTAAATGACTTACCGGGGTCATAAATAACTTCTTAGAATATCAAGAGCTCTTTGTTAAGGTCATAAAACACCTGGTGACCGAAACCAAAGGATTCGGTTTTCTTTCGGTCTTATCAGTCAATGTTTGGTCTTTCATTTCTGTTGATGTGATTAAATTGACACCTAATTTTGTTAAAAATGCCAAAAAGGAGTGAAATTAGTTTAGAAGATAGAGTGAAAATACAGGGTGCCTAATACTTTTGGCCAAGGCTGTACCTAAGTATAAAGTTTTTGAAGGAAATAGACTATCTAGTAATGTGATGTCAGTAATTACAAATGTTTGTAATTTATTTATACCTATTGTATGACCTGTAATTCAAGACATATTACCAATAAAAATGATTTTATCTAAGTTGGTTACCTACTCCCAGTTTATACTAAGCTTACTCGCTTCTTCTAAGATACTCTTGGCGACTGGGGGTTTATCCTTCCTTAGTAGGTTCTCCTACTAATAAGAGCACGAGGACATGCATATCCTAAAAGCGCTTGCACACGTCCGTTTTTTTTCATCGGATCGTTAATCAACGGATACAGGCCATGAGGTGCGCAATAGCCAATCAACGTGCGGCTTTATGTGAGCTTCAGTCTGGATTGGATATTGCGCAGCTTGTAGCTAACTTCACATTCGCCAACTTGTGTGGCGCGGCCTATACCTATCTACATTTTTCACCGGACGGATACCTACATTTTTCATTAAAAACCATACTGCATACAACACCGCGAATCCGGTGAAAAACACGGTTCGTTGTCCGGTGAAAAAAACGGCCGCATACAAGAGCTCTAATACTCCTGTTATTTTGACTCCCAATAATACCTACCTAATGATTGAGGTTTGGTGATTGATTGATTGAGTTTACCCGTGAGCATGGCGCAGGCAGCTGTGATTAGTTCCAGTAGTCCCGTTGAAGTCGGTTACCAGTTGGTCTCTACATTTTCAATTAACCTACGACGAAAAATAAGGGATGTTATGAGTTTGTGTCTGGTTATACTATCATAGAGTACGTATAGGTACCTAAATCCTAAACGACGATATACTTTAAAGCGGGTTTTCAGTTGAAAGAGAATCTATTCGAGATAGTTCTTAACTGACATTCATTTAATTAATATCCCTGGTCAGAGGCGTTCACACGTTAATTCAGCGAACCAAAATACCACATTTAACGAACGAAACTTTAGGCTTTTCCTAAGTTCACTTAGGTATTTCCCAGAACGCTATAGAAAACCAAAATTAACAGACCTACATACCTATCTAAATACCTATTGGGTGTTCGCAAACTCATCACGGATAGATAATTGGTTTCTTCAAGGCTGGCTTATTCTTAGCACGAATTCTTTTCACATTTTCTTAGAAGGTTACCTTCGTTTGGCATCAGTTCGTGGCCTAAACATGGACTAAGTGACAGAAGACTGATTGTGTATACGCTTAGACTAATGGACTTTCACGTGCCTATAAATCTTGATTGATGATTAAAGTCACGACTGTAGGTACGAGTATGTTTGCCTAGCATAACCACTACTGCAAAAACGCGCATTGGATAGGAAACGTAGGTACAAAAATGTTTTCATAAAGTAGTAAGTAAACTCGCCTCATATTAAGAGCTGGCATTTTTTCCAACGGAGATATTTTCACTGTAGGCCTGGCCCCCTACCGCCTAAGAAATAGCAATCGTAATAGCAATCGTTTATGACTTTATTTTAGTCATTTGGCACCACCTATGTGACGTTAGCCATCAAAGTTGTTCATTCAACGATTGCTTTCGCAATCCGCACAAAGCAATAATTGATGGCTAACGTCACATAGGCGGTGCCAAATGACTAAAATAAAGTCATAAACGATTGCTATTGCTTAGGCGGTCCTGCAAAGTAAAGTCCCCCGGGGTCCCCCCCCGGGGGGGGGGGGGGGGGGGCTGGACTTTGTACCATACTTAAAAATAGCGTAAAACATGACATGCAAATAAGCTGCAAAAATCGGCATTCACCTAGAGCTTATTTACTTTGTAGAAAAATATTTACTGAATTGATTTGTTTGTATGGCCGCCATATTTTACGAACCGATGTTAATATTAAAGTAATACCAGCAGCAGGTAACAATTTTACAAAATAAAGCTAATATTCAGATACGTTACGAGGTCGCAGACAAGCTCTACATATTTCAATGTATCTATCTTTCGCAAAAACTGACATCAAGCTACTTCTGTAATTATACTCATCAAGTCATCATAATGAACAACTCTGAACAAAAATCGCGGGAAATAACGTATATCCGCCGTGACTCAACTGCTATATCACCTGTCTGTTTCCTACACCTTGTCGAGGGTTATAAGCTTTTGTATTGAACACCTGATTTATGCGCGATTTCAAAGTTAACACCATACCATAGCGAAAGTTGTTTATAATAATTAGTATTACCATACTCAATATAGTAGATATAGATATCTCGATATCGGTTTCTGGGACAACATGAAGTCGTAAACCAATTTTATAACATATTTGATCGTATAGTGGCTGTAATTACACCAATTTCAATATCGTAATGTATATTTCATTACGCACTTGTGCGTTATTGTAATGTAAAACGCACGAGTTTTTTTTTAATAAAGTAACATGTAAGGTTTTTTAAGATGCTCCGTCTAAAAATGAACGATACTTTTTAAAATCTTAGCAAAGAGTTTTTATGTCAGAAAAGTGGTCAATATTCTCGAAACGTAACAATCACTTTTAAAAATTGTTCAAAGTTCTATAACTGCTTTAACAAGTAATTAAAGATTTATTCGTTTAAGAAAGTCCAGAGTTTTATTAATTTCCTCGCAAATATGTTATAAAACGTCGTATGACATACGTGCGCTTTGATAATTACAGCCTCTGCTTCCTTATAGCCCCCGCCTACGGCTCGGGCTAGCAATATCGCCTCGGCTGTAATTTTCAACTTACCGCACTTATATCATAATATACTATTAAATTTTATATAAGTATTTCTCCAGATTATACTAAAGCTAATAACCTCCTACTTTCAGGCGCCGAAGGAGCCTAACACACTACGCCATTTTATGAAATCACATGCAATGTCGCACACTTGTCCGCGCCGCACGACGCGCATTTGTATCAAGTACTGAAGGCGTTAGCCACCTTCGACGCGTACAGTTGTGCGTTTACCTTAAGGCCGTCCTTACACTTGTAAATTTACTCACGTTAGACTAAGTGGCTTACGTAATTGACTTACGTGCGATAAACTTGTAAGCAAATGTTAAACACTGTTGTTTGTCGCTTATCGTAATTACTTAATGCAACCGTAAGCTCACAGCAAATAAAAAAAATCAAGAGAGAATGTTGTGAACAAACATGTGAAACCAACCAAAACTACGCCTCGCCGTGTACAGACAATTACAGACACATCCAGGTAACTATGAAACTACGCCTTGGCTTGTCTGTCAAACTATGGCGGCGCAACAGCGACACCAAAAACCGGCTTCACTTGACTGTTCAACGACGTTCCCTCTGGATTTTTTTATTTGCTCTGAGACCGTAAGTTACATTTTTACGAAAGCAACTTCCAAGCGTAAAGACGGCCTAACACTATCTGCTAATAAATCTAAAGCTCGGCGAAAGGTTTTGCGTTATTGCAAAAGCAAGGACCATGATTGAAAACACTGAATAGATTTTGGTTGTTTATTTCTCAGGAAGCAAATGATTCACAGCATTGGTGGGATACAGGTGTGACCATACCAGGCCGAAACATCCATTTTCCTGGTTCTTACTAGCAGAAGGTACAACAGCTTAAAATAGTAAGTACCCAAATATAGAAATGAGGGAAAAACAACATTATACACAGCTGTAAGATATTTAGTAAAGCGAGTTTTCTTTTTTTATATTTTTTTCGTAATAACTACACACCTTACTAAATCACAATTTCTAATTATGTCAAAAATTATTTATCACATTTATAACATTCTGTACAAAGTAAAAAAATATCTTCATACTCCCCTAGTACAAGCTGCGTGAACAATGCAACATTATTATTTTACACATTGTGTTGCAAATATTTGTAGAAATTAAACGCTTAAATAACAACTAGATAATATTTTCCTTCATATAAGTGAAAATGTATGTACTTTATCTAACGATTGGACACTAAATGTTCGGGTGTCTCATATGGAAATAGTTGAATGATATGCATTGGTAAAATCTCGTACACACCAGTGATGAAATGACGAACTGGGGCTTATTAGATTTGTCTATATGCAGTTAGTCTTACCGAGACTGTCTCACTCATCTCAGTAAGACATATTAGATTAAATTGCTACTAAGTGTACTATCTGCATAACGACTAGTCCAATATTTCTTTTACACACATACAGTAAAGCTATGTATTCCCTGAGCAACAGTGTTTCAGATACACATTTTCTGAAACATCACGTAGATGTTTCTCTAGGAACAATGTTTCGGAAACTCTGCCGTCCAGTGTTGCAGAAATTTCGCCCGAGGAAGTAGTGTCGTTGTGTGGTGCCGTTTTCGCAAACAATTCGTTTTTTCTCAAACAGTTTTATTAATTTAAAAACAGTTTCATCGTCCCACACTACAGCTATGTTTATAAATGATTCAACGCGTCCACACTCGCATGTGGCGGGGAGCATAGAAACATACCGATAAACACGTAGTGTTTACAGAAACAAAACAATAACCTCTGAAACATTATGATTTGTTTCAGAAACACGTACATTTTGTTTCTGAAACAGAGTTTAAACATTTGTTGCTCAGTGAATACATGGCTTAATATCTCAAGAAACGTACCACAACCTATAATACAATTTTTTCGTAACTTTACTTCGATTACTGTCTTTCTTTATACAATTAAGAACGCTAGGCAAAACCAAAGTAATATTAAAGATTGTGAATTTAGCTTGTGGTACACCCAGAGATTAGAGATTTTATTAGATCTGTATTTTGTAATTGAATTCATTATATTACTAAGTATAGTACTATAGTTTATTCGTATGGCCGCTTAAAACACTGTTTTATGAGATATCTAGCTCGCACAATCAACATTTTGAATTAAGTAATCGTTCCAAAGTAATAGTTACTCCAAAACGTTTTTAAAAGGCAACCAGATATAGAATGAAAACATAATAAAGTAATAATTGACATAAATATTAATTTGAGAAATTATTAATATAATAGCGCATTTTTTAATTTATATTTGTCTAGTATGAAATATTTCGAATTTAAATCGCCCAATGTCCCGTAGAAGATTACAGGATTTAAATGGATGCAAATTTTTGTAGGAAGAACAATAAAATGAACTAGAATTAGAATGCCTCGCACTAGAAATGAACAATAACGTTGAAAATGCGAGCGAATGAAAACGAACAATGTTCTAAGCGAACACTTTGACAAGAACCAGTATGCTGAGTGTGAGTTTTGTCGTAAACATGACGCGCTCTTCGGCGAGCGCGTAAGAATTTAATTTGTATGAAGAAATGTACAGCGCCACTAGCGGCGCGTTTTTGAAACACAACAAGTTCATACAAATTACATGCTTACGCGCTCGCCGAAGAGCGCGTCATGTTTACGTCAAAACTCACACTCAGCATACTGGTATAGGCCGAATCCAGCTTCTTGGCTGCTGTGAAATTAGCTACAAGCTGCACGAAACCCAATCTTGACTGAAGCTCACATAACAGCTACACGAAGATTGGGTTTTGCACAGCTTCTATAGGCCGAACCACACACAATCAGCACGATCCTGCCTCAAGCTCACTGAACAGCTGCGCGGGGATCGAAATATCCGCAGCTTGTAGCCAACATCACAGCCGCCAAGTTGAATGATTCGACCAACAGCTTCTTCACAGAGTCCAAGGAGTTTGATTCGGCCTATAACCACTTGGACGTCCAAGGACACTACGATGACCAAAGGTATTTTTCACTCTTACGTCGATGGTCACTTGAGTGACCTAGACGCGAATTTTCAAAAATCAACTTTAAACCGTAGTTTCAGAGTTCCTTTTTGTATAAACGCTAGTATTTAATATTCGGAATGAACCGTAGATGGCCTGAGTGTTCATTTCCCTTTTCGAGTGGTTCGGTATTATTATTAGATTATTTTTATTAGAACGTAGCTTGTCTATTGTTCCTTTGACAGACGTTTTAGCGGGACGGATATGACGCAACCGCGCGCGAAAAATTTGAAGCGGGGCGTGGGCGTAAGCTGTCAGAACGGATTTGGGCCTGGGACGTCCAAGTGGTTAAGTACTGCTCGCGCCACATAAATCAAACTTTGCGCTTGCGCGACACGATTTTTAGATTTCGTTTGAAGGTGGTAAAATTTTTCAGTTTTTATCAATACGACTTGTGCTATATCCGCCATATTAATAAACGCACTACTTTGGTGTAGTAAGTCCGTCTTTAGTCCTTTTATTTCTTTAACGGTTTTGATTCTGTTATAAATGACAAAACATGGTTAAGTATAATATGCTGAATCAAACTTCTAGTCCGCTGTGAAGTTAACTGCAAGCTGTGCAAACCCCAATGTCTGACTGAAGCTCACTTAACAGCTGCTCAAGGAAAGGGTTTCGCGCAGCTTATAGTTAACTTCACAACTGCTTCAAAGTTTGATTCGGCCAATACATCGAAGTAACTGCGGTTTATTAAGAGTGCGCCTAATGCCATGAAAAAAACAGGTTTCACCTGCGCTTCTTGCATCGCCCACAATCAACTATGGTGCTTGGTTTAGAGTCGAAAATCGCATGACAAAGTTCACGATGATTTTGGCTTCGAGCGCCAGCTTACATTTTTAGGTTTATTTATTTATTCAAAATTTAAGCATATTTTAAAAAAACCAATCGATTACTCTACTAGATCATTAATCTGGCTACGTAATTTGTCAAAAATAATGTGGTGTTATCGCTGATAATTTCGAGAATTTGAAAAAAAAAGTTTTTTTTATGATGCGAAGTTTTAATATTATTCTAAAATAACCATATTATTTTCCAAAATTTTACGCGATTACTCTGTTACTATAGGTTCTTTCCTTTCTTATAGTATTTTTTTAATATGGATATTTATGTTCGTTATCTTTACACTACGTCTTTAAAAATACACCTTTCGCTTGATTCTGGCATTAGGCGCCCCCTTAATTAGAATATGTGCATCTTGATTTAATTTATTTGGCGCAATATGTACTTAAGTATTTTAGTCAAAGCACTAAACTTGACAATTCAGCAGCGGTATTCATACAAGAAGCTTTCGTTTGTCCACTTGCTTATTCATTTTGAGTAAACTATAAACTTTAGCCCTCAAATACCTTTGCCTATTTTATTACGGGTTACAATTTGCTAGAACACGGCCGTTTACATTTTTTATCTACTCAAAAAACGAATAAGTAAATTGTCGAATTTTTTACATTGTTTATGGTGTGTACAAGGCATATTGCTATTTCGAATAAAAGGTACTGCACTGCTACAAATATAGGTAGGTATTCAAACTTACAGGTAATCATTACATTACTTTTTATCTATCATATCTCAAATCAGAGTGTAAATGTTACTTCTATCCTCAGTTGAACATTTATGGTATCTTTATTTTGGAAAAATTAAGTAAAAAATGTGGTGACAGTTAAATGATGTAAATTTTTTAAACAGTTCAATACGATATCGGTTAAGCGAACCACCTTTCTTGATTATGCGCTTAGCCAACGCTCGGTTATGAACTGTACTAGTCTGTGAAGCGGTATCTCTAGGCCAAATGTCGGCATCGGCGACCTGATTCCTTCACTCTTTTTCACAACAGAACAAGCCGGAAATCGCATAAATACCATCCCTACATAGTCGACGTACCACCTGCTCGTACTAAGCGATTCGCTTCTTCCTTTATAATGCGGGCCACCAGGGATTGGAATGCCCTGCCTCCGTCATTGTTTCCTGACAATTACAATTCTAGGTCTACATACTCCATCTTCGGCTACAACTTCGCTTTCTGTCAGGCGAGTTGGTGGCCAAATGTAGTCCTATTCTACATAAAAAAGCGGCATACTTAAACACTGTCCATTAGACTTGCTAATACGTTATGCTTAGACAAAAAAAAAATGAAAAAGAAAATGCCGGGAGTTGATTAAATTGCAACTAAACATAAACTGAAATGCAGTCGAATCCTTGCTATATTCGTGTGTGCAATGGTTAGATTTCTGCCCTTGTGAAGAAATCCACAATTTTGGGCGAGAACTATGATTTTAATATTGTACATTTATGTTAATATATTAAGACGTATCCGATGTCCAATTTATGATACAAGTAACATTTACACGCAGTATATTAAAATTGTTAAGATATAAATAACACAATATGTTACATGGACATACAACCTTCATAAGGAGTGAAATATCATATTGTATGTATCTAACTTACTTTAGTCCCCTGCGGTTCATATAAGACTGAGTCTCGCATGGTTTATATTCGAAGCAAAAATGGATCCTCTTCGTGTTTTTGATGAAAATCTAAGTTTGTACAAATTAAGAATTGTATTTTATATGTGCTAAAATGCTTTTACAATAGGAACATTATCTGTTTACAATGGCTTAACTATGGTAAAAAAATATGTACACTGAAGAGAAAACAATCGGCAACATATTACTTTTAAATTTATAATTGAAAAAGGGCAAGTTAATTATTCGGCGACAGCCGCTACCCTATACCCCACCACTCGCGCCTCACATGTTTCCATTAAAAAAAACTTTTTTTTAATCATTATGCAAAAACAATTATACAACCTTTCTAATTTGAACTTTTTCCTTTAAAAACTGGGACATTAAAAATGCAAAATTGTGATTTGTGACGTGATTATAGAGAAACAATCGAATATACTCTATAAGGGACACTCAAATCGTTACAAATTAATTTACAAATATACTAAACTTCTAAATATCAACTATTTTTTATATAAACTGAACTATTTACACAATATGAGCGCGCCGTATGCGACGCGTCAACTCTCTTACACATTTGTAACTATTTACAATGACTACAATATATAAACATTAAAAATTACGAGCATTGCATTGCCGTGAGCTTGATCAAAATAATCCCTTGTTCAATACAATACAAACTGTCTGCATTCTAATCGTACGCGTACAAATTATGTGGTCAGTCATACAATATTTACTTTTGCTACACTTTATACATATCATTATCATACAACTCACATACCATCAAACAGAGCAGAGTAAAGGAACATTTTTAAATCATTTTAGGCTTTATGCAGAGTTTTATAAGACTTATATTTGCCTGGCCAATATAGTCCTTTCATGCGACTAAAATATCTTACTTCAACTTTGTCATCTCAATTTTTCTTTCACTCTTTTTCACAGTGTCAAACGCGAAAGTAGCATCAAAATAAGAGTACAGTGTAGTCTCACTAATCTGGCACTTCAATAGACCGATACATCCAATAATCCGGCACCCTCCGCCTGCGTCTCCCTCAGCCTTTTACGCCTATGTGCTTCGTCGTTGCGTTGCATCGTCATCTAGCATTCTAACCACAAAACTTATCACGTACACGTGCGTACGTATTTACCTGTTGTTTTTGATACATGCATTGTATTCTGTTTTTAAAATGCTTTATTTTAAATTGCATGATTTTTCTCTATAATTCACTAATCCGAACATTCCAACTATCCGGAACCCCCTGGTTTTAAATAGTGCCGGATTACTGAGATTATACTGTGTTTTAAAAGTTATAGCACAGAGCCTAATCCCTTCTCTACTCTGAGTGATAGTCGTCATTTTATCTCACCATCGACACAAACAGACGGTCCAGAAATCAACAGTAGAAAGGCTTCGTTAATATCGAATCGGTTTGGTGTACCTAACAATCAGAAGCCCAGTCGTGAACTAGGTAAAGAGATCAGTCTTGGGTCAGAGGAAACAAATCACTACTCCTGTATAAAAGTCAGATTTAGAAATAAGACTGCACAAGATTGTCATATTTACAGGTTAAATTTACAGGGTGTTCGGTTGGACGAATTTACAAAACTCAGAATTCAAAAAAATTAAGAAAGAGCTAAAGATACAACAGTTATTGTCGAAAACAACAAAACCCTTTGCAGTCTTCATAGATTTGCTTCGTATCTATGGAGAAATTAATGCCAATCCTTTCTGGACTAGCACTCTAAAGGTGCGGTTCCATCTGAGTTGCCAATTGGCCTGCTGTGTTGATCACACACTGTTGATCACAAATGTTTCTCACGGTGGAGACGGACAAAACACCTAAAACTCAAATTCGCCCAATTTCTGTGGGATTTCTCCACATTGTCAACAAAAATGGCGTACAAGTTTGCGGTGAAACTGTACCATGACAGGAAGTCGCACTATATTTTGTCAACTGTTGAACCATTGTTACATCGGAGAATATTTTTTGTTTCTTATAATTATGCTATAAAAATCTAAAATATTTTCAAATAAATTCGTCGTGGATCCGAACACCGTGTATAACAATTGCATACTGATAAATAATAAAGGATTCCATGAATGCTCTTTTTTGTGAAAATTACTTTAGTCAAAATCTTTTACTAACCGACCAAACGAACGAAGGGAGCAGAGCGTCTCAGTTTTAACTCGACAATTTTGCTGTCATCTGTCTGGCTGTTGATTCTCCTCCATAGGTCACATTTTTCGACGAATTTTGACAAACTTTGTACACGGGTTACATATATTTTTGGATTTTTACTAGGGATTTTTTTATGGGGACCCATCAAAAATTTGCTGTAGCACTATTTATCCATCGGTTGTGATAATATTTGGCAAGATAGTTGAGTATCTAAATCCTAACACGATCTGCGAATATGAACAAAATCGGTTATTAAGGAGTCGTGATATGGGCTTCTGAAGAATCAGTTCAACCGTTAGCTGTTCAGAGAATTACTAATAATATTTTGTTTCAGATAATTATTCTCTGAAAAGTTGAACTAATCAAATGTAACGGTATATTCTAAAATAATAATACAGCGTTTTTTAAGTTTTTTTTAAGTTTTCCATTTTCCACTATTTTCTTTATAAACATATCATAATCATTTCAATCAAAGAAACCAACTACTCTAAGACATTGTTGATTGACAAATTGGGTGTGGTTAAGATTTTTTTTTTGGATTTTTGTTTAAAACTAGGTATTTAATAATAGAGATGTGGTCACACACCTACGTTACATTGCATTTTTTTAAAATATTTTTTGTATTAAAGTATTCCATTTTCCACTATTTTCATTATAAACATAACGTAATAATTTCAATCAAAGTTAAAAGAAACCAACTACTCGAAGACATTGACAAGTTGGGTATGGTTAAAGTTTTTTTTTTTTGTATTTTTGTTTAAAACTAGGTATTTAATAATAGCGATGTGGTCACACGCCTACGTTACGATTTACGCATTTCAATTTCGTAATCAATTAAATCAATTTATAATCCCTTAGATTCTTTGTTTTTATGTTTTTTTTTTCTTTATTTTTTTATGATTAAGATTTTTTAAGATTTATCTAGTTGATCAACAGAGTGGACCATAAGAAACTATTCTGGTGCACTTGAAACTATGTCGATCAATTTCACCTTTATAGACTTGAAAGCGGTCAAAATGATACAAACAAGGTTATCCAGAAATGGTGTACTAAGCCTAAAGGGCTTCATACCATCATTAATAACAACTTTTTCTATGGGGCCAACTTGGTATTCGATTTAAAAATTCAGCTGTTTCATACATTTTGTCGATGCAGTGTTTTAATTTTGTATGGAACAGATGATTTTTTTTCTCGAAATCAGATTTAGCCCATAGTAAAGGTTTTTTTATAATTAATCGCCCCTATTCGACTTAGTACAGGACAGGCTCTACACGGGCTAATAGCAGAGTAATGGAAAAATAACCCTATTCCAGGGGCTTAGGGCTTTATTTGACATTCGTGTGCGACGCAAGAGAGTATCGTTCACTTGAATTTTGATATGGACGTGTGATAAGACATAGCGCTCATATTTAATTGTGTGCCTAATATTTTTACACTAATAATAGGCCGAAACGAATTTCTTGGTGATGTTACCTACAAGCTGCAGACCCAATCCCGGCTGAAGCTCGCTTAAAGGCTCCATCAAACACAGGCGGTACGAGCGGTAGAGCGGTACGAGCGGTAAAGGGCGGTACGGCAGTACCGCGACCGGACCTGTGTGAGCCCTTCTTATATAACCAGTACAATACAGATGCCCGCCCGTCTGCTATACCGCTCGTACCGCCCGTGTGTAAAGGAGCCTTAACAGCTGCGCCAGGATTGGGTTCGTAGAACTTGTAGCTAACTTCACAGCCGTCAAGAAGTCTGATTCGGCCTATAAGTCTAATATTAATGATCAGATCTTACATATGATCAACAGCGGAGGGATAAGAAACTTACACTTCTAATTCCAATTAGATTATGTTCACATTTATCGATTTCTAAGAATAAAAATAATATAAAAATTAAAAGAAAAAAATTAAAATAGCCTAATGAATTTAACTTTTGTGTCACTCTTTTGTGTAACAACAGTAAATAGAGCGAAACAAATACCAAATGAATAATTAATCTAGAATTTTTAATAGATTATTCTAGTTTCTAAATTTCAACATACTTGAAATTAAACTTAGTTTTAGCAGTGTAGTAAAACTTTGGCTAATTTATCTACGATACAAAATTATATTACGTACAAATACAAATATAATTATCTCACGAATCCGGAGTTGTAACTTTACGTTTAAGCCTAGTTATATATTAATACCATAGGTAATATGGCACGCACCAAAATGAAGTTTTTAAGACACTGTATCTATACTCTTAGAATTTTCATTCCAGTCAAAGAAGAAGTACAGTTATTACTTTAAAAAAACACGTATGAGAGGTATCAAAACTATAAAAATCCAAAATGATTTTAATTTCATAGTGCTTCTTTTTCATTTTGCTTAAATTTTTTAGGCTCAATCATGGAATCCTTTCAGTATTGCAACTACATAAATAAATAATTGCACTTTCAACATAATGGACAGTAATGTTACTTGATGTCTATTAATAATTTTAGTACTTTCTTTGTGAACATTTTCTCAAATTGAAAAAGGAAAATAAGTGTGATTACGCTGCAGTTTGTTTATAAACCAAACTAATGGTCGCCGGAATGGGGAAATAAACATAACGTAGTTAGCAGACAACACGTTAGACGTAACAGACTAAAATAGCCTGTCCTATTTTTGCAACACGGCGCATTATGTGGGTTAACCGCCGATGTAATCCATTTATGTTTAAAACAACAGAAATTACGACTTTCCAGTCCCCGAAAACGCATTACGAAACCATCGGAATGTCAATACGGTCAAAAGTGCAATTATCGGAAAACAATCCTGCAATCGATCACCATCGAGTGACGGTGGAGTCGGTACACGTGCTTATTTAATTCCCTACAGTATTACCGTCCGTTCACAGGTGCAGTGTACGAGGGCGCGGGCCGCCGGTGCCGGAGTAGTGCCGCCTACCAGGCGAAGGGCCAGTCCTATTTGTCGTGGTGGTCGGGCGGCGCGCCTCCGAAGTCGAGCTGGTAGCCGCCCGCGCGCGTCATCTCCTCCATGCTGGGTTCCTTGCAGTCGTGGCCCGCGTGGCCGGCCGCGCCGCAGTTCCAGCACGACAGCTTCGGCGGCGCGTACAGCACGAACCCGGCGTAGGGCGCGCCGGCCGCGTACGGCGGCGGCTCGCCGTTCGCGAACGGCGTGGGCGGCGGGCGGAACGCGGGCGGCGGCGTGGGGAAGCCGAACGCGCGCGGGTACTGGATGAACGGCAGCGGCGGCGGCAGCGCGGGCGCGGCGCGGCGCGCGCCCGGCGCCGGCGTGTCGGGCGGCGACGACGCGGCCGACGAGCCCGAGTCGGACGAGGAGCGCGCCGCGCCGCCGCCGCCGTACGCGCCCGTCCGTCTCCGCACGCCGTTCAGCTTCTCCAGCGACCTGTACTGCTGTAAGCTGATCTCTCTTAACCGCTCGTCTACGACGTTGTGCCGCATCTGGAAACCGAAAATGTTGGGTGACTATTGCGAAAGAGATCTCGTCTCTGAGCAGATGTGTTATCTATTAGCAAGTAGAAAACATATAAGCCGCGAAATCCTAAAAAAAAGGACAAACAAAACAAAGGATCAGTTTACTACGACTTAGAATGTGAATCAGCAATACGTTAACTGCCAATGTTACCGCTTAGATAGGACAGTTCCGTCCAAATGCAATAGCACGATCGATGGATCGTGCTATTGCATTGCGCGTAAAACGCGTGCGCTTTGCGGGAGAAACACGCGCACTTGAGACAACTGACGTGCGCAATACCGTGATACGCCCCCATCCGAAGAGGTAGCCGGTAACAGGTCGCTAGTTACTGTGGACGTACCTCGGCCACGGCCATGTTGTCGAAGTTGGCGGCCAGGTGCGGCATGGAGGAGTGGTCGGGCGGCGGCAGCGGCGGCGAGCGGTCGTGCGACAGGCGGCGGCGCGGGCGCGGCAACGCGGCACGGCTGTCGCCCGGCGGCGGCGCCTGCTAGTTACTGTAGACTTACTTCGGCCACGGCCAGGTTGTCGAAGTTGGCGGCCAGGTGCGGCATGGAGGAGTGGTCGGGCGGCGGCAGCGGCGGCGAGCGGTCGTGCGACAGGCGGCGGCGCGGGCGCGGCAACGCGGCACGGCTGTCGCCCGGCGGCGGCGCCTGCTAGTTACTGTAGACTTACTTCGGCCACGGCCAGGTTGTCGAAGTTGGCGGCCAGGTGCGGCATGGAGGAGTGGTCGGGCGGCGAGCGGTCGTGCGACAGGCGGCGGCGCGGGCGCGGCAACGCGGCACGGCTGTCGCCCGGCGGCGGCGCCTGCTAGTTACTGTAGACTTACTTCGGCCACGGCCAGGTTGTCGAAGTTGGCGGCCAGGTGCGGCATGGAGGAGTGGTCGGGCGGCGGCAGCGGCGGCGAGCGGTCGTGCGACAGGCGGCGGCGCGAGCGCGGCAACGCGGCACGGCTGTCGCCCGGCGGCGGCGCCTGCTAGTTACTGTAGACTTACTTCGGCCACGGCCAGGTTGTCGAAGTTGGCGGCCAGGTGCGGCATGGAGGAGTGGTCGGGCGGCGGCAGCGGCGGCGAGCGGTCGTGCGACAGGCGGCGGCGCGGGCGCGGCAACGCGGCACGGCTGTCGCCCGGCGGCGGCGCCTGCTAGTTACTGTAGACTTACTTCGGCCACGGCCAGGTTGTCGAAGTTGGCGGCCAGGTGCGGCATGGAGGAGTGGTCGGGCCGCGAGCGGTCGTGCGACAGGCGGCGGCGCGGGCGCGGCAACGCGGCACGGCTGTCGCCCGGCGGCGGCGCCTGCTAGTTACTGTAGACTTACTTCGGCCACGGCCAGGTTGTCGAAGTTGGCGGCCAGGTGCGGCATGGAGGAGTGGTCGGGCGGCGGCAGCGGCGGCGAGCGGTCGTGCGACAGGCGGCGGCGCGAGCGCGGCAACGCGGCACGGCTGTCGCCCGGCGGCGGCGCCTGCTAGTTACTGTAGACTTACTTCGGCCACGGCCAGGTTGTCGAAGTTGGCGGCCAGGTGCGGCATGGAGGAGTGGTCGGGCGGCGGCAGCGGCGGCGAGCGGTCGTGCGACAGGCGGCGGCGCGGGCGCGGCAACGCGGCACGGCTGTCGCCCGGCGGCGGCGCCTGCTAGTTACTGTAGACTTACTTCGGCCACGGCCAGGTTGTCGAAGTTGGCGGCCAGGTGCGGCATGGAGGAGTGGTCGGGCGGCGAGCGGTCGTGCGACAGGCGGCGGCGCGGGCGCGGTAACGCGGCACGGCTGTCGCCCGGCGGCGGCGCCTGCTAGTTACTGTAGACTTACTTCGGCCACGGCCAGGTTGTCGAAGTTGGCGGCCAGGTGCGGCATGGAGGAGTGGTCGGGCGGCGAGCGGTCGTGCGACAGGCGGCGGCGCGGGCGCGGC
Source organism: Hypomecis punctinalis (assembly GCA_949316475.1). Lineage (NCBI taxonomy): Eukaryota > Metazoa > Arthropoda > Insecta > Lepidoptera > Geometridae > Hypomecis > Hypomecis punctinalis. Next base: position 12,625,842 of record OX438799.1, read on the forward strand.
AACGCGGCACGGCTGTCGCCCGGCGGCGGCGCCTGCTAGTTACTGTAGACTTACTTCGGCCACGGCCAGGTTGTCGAAGTTGGCGGCCAGGTGCGGCATGGAGGAGTGGTCGGGCGGCGAGCGGTCGTGCGACAGGCGGCGGCGCGGGCGCGGTAACGCGGCGCGGCGCGGTTTGCCAGGTGGCGGCAGGAAGACAATAAGATACTAGAGTCTCTGTCAATGTGTAATCTCTCTTTATTAAAGAATAACAACAGCTTATATACTAAATCATATTTATGAGGTATGCGCTATATATCACGTAAAACATCTAACTCACGTCTGGTTAATCGTGCTACATCTAACACATTCCAATGAGCTGCAACAGTACTTCCCCCTTGGAAAAAAAAAATGTAATATATACAAACAATTATTACCTAAAAATATTCGAACCAAAATTAACAAAAATCCTATTAATCATGTTGCAGCAACCTTGCTTACGTCTGTTTACATTTGCAGTTTATAGTTTGCTTGCATCAGCTAAAATTGAAACTACTGGCTTAGTCAGCTCGGCAGCCTACAGGCACGTACTTATAATTGTTTCACGTAGGTACATTCACTGATGAACTTGACATAACTCTATTAATATATTATAAAAATTCCGCATAGTTATACATTATTCTTCAAATTGCCTGAATTCCTTTGATCACGTAAATCGATTCGCAGTATGATGCTACTCGAAATGTGATGACAAAGCTCTAACTAAGCAAATACATACTACCTACTAGTGTGTAGTACAAATCTAATTACCTACTAAAATACGGTTTGTAAACAATCTAACTAAATTATATGCCTATAGCTAAAAAACAAAAAATATTTTACACAATTCGCACAAAAATACTATCACTTATATAATCTTAATGAACTTGGACTTCGACATCTTATGGGCAGTACACAATTTTCGTCTAATTTCACGTTCCTATATTACCGTTTTCACTGATTTTATCCTGAGTTTGCACAATAGACTAAAACAATGTTGTCACAACACACTTTTTCCGTAATCTCTGAACATTTCAAATATCTTCTTGCGCTCGCAGCTTCAGCCATATTTCCCATTATCACATTTTCTCCATATATCACTGACCAGTCGTTTGGCAATGGAAACGAGTCTGGGAAAATCCTCCAGTACTACACAATTTTCCGCCACCTTCGATTTGTCCTCGTACGGTGGTGCCAACTTCGAAAAAATACTTGCAGATCCAACCTGAATTTTCGGCGGCAGCATTGGCATCTCAAGTTCATGTGGTCCTATAATTCGGCTGCTGGCGACTGCTGATTCAACTTTATCAATTCACTCGTAAACAAAATACCAAGGGTTATTCGCGTTTCATTGCAGCTACAGAACCCTGGATTTGGCGTTCACTCATAACTTCAAAAATTGCGTGACAAACTGCTTCTCGTCAACCCTGTGATTTATGCTGTTGTCTGCAGGTACATCTTTCTTGCTGAATTATGCGTACTTGTTGTGTTTCTCTGTTGCGAAGTTGAGTCCACATCTTCAAACTCTCGAAAAATTATCTTCCATAGGTTTTTCTTCTCGTTGTCCAGGTGTCGATGGTCGATGGTGTGGGGGTGCAGGTCTGACGTCATCCAGCGGATTTATTGTCAACCCCCTCAAATCTTCTTGCGTGTTCACTACATTGCGCGGCACTCGGGTCGGGGGTCCACCACTTTGCCGGTATGGCAGTGGGGCCCCCACTGATACTGCACTCGGGGTCACCAATTTGCCAGGTGGCGGCAGGAAGACAATAAGATACTAGAGTCTCTGTCAATGTGTAATCTCTCTTTATTAAAGAATAACAACAGCTTATATACTAAATCATATTTATGAGGTATGCGCTATATATCACGTAAAACATCTAACTCACGTCTGGTTAATCGTGCTACATCTAACACATTCCAATGAGCTGCAACAGCTGTCGCCCGGCGGCGGCGCCTGCTAGTTACTGTAGACTTACTTCGGCCACGGCCAGGTTGTCGAAGTTGGCGGCCAGGTGCGGCATGGAGGAGTGGTCGGGCGGCGGCAGCGGCGGCGAGCGGTCGTGCGACAGGCGGCGGCGCGGGCGCGGCAACGCGGCACGGCTGTCGCCCGGCGGCGGCGCCTGCTAGTTACTGTAGACTTACTTCGGCCACGGCCAGGTTGTCGAAGTTGGCGGCCAGGTGCGGCATGGAGTAGTGGTCGGGCGGCGAGCGGTCGTGCGACAGGCGGCGGCGCGGGCGCGGTAACGCGGCACGGCTGTCGCCCGGCGGCGGCGCCTGCTAGTTACTGTAGACTTACTTCGGCCACGGCCAGGTTGTCGAAGTTGGCGGCCAGGTGCGGCATGGAGGAGTGGTCGGGCGGCGGCAGCGGCGGCGAGCGGTCGTGCGACAGGCGGCGGCGCGGGCGCGGCAACGCGGCACGGCTGTCGCCCGGCGGCGGCGCCTGCTAGTTACTGTAGACTTACTTCGGCCACGGCCAGGTTGTCGAAGTTGGCGGCCAGGTGCGGCATGGAGGAGTGGTCGGGCGGCGGCAGCGGCGGCGAGCGGTCGTGCGACAGGCGGCGGCGCGGGCGCGGCAACGCGGCACGGCTGTCGCCCGGCGGCGGCGCCTGCTAGTTACTGTAGACTTACTTCGGCCACGGCCAGGTTGTCGAAGTTGGCGGCCAGGTGCGGCATGGAGGAGTGGTCGGGCCGCGAGCGGTCGTGCGACAGGCGGCGGCGCGGGCGCGGCAACGCGGCACGGCTGTCGCCCGGCGGCGGCGCCTGCTAGTTACTGTAGACTTACTTCGGCCACGGCCAGGTTGTCGAAGTTGGCGGCCAGGTGCGGCATGGAGGAGTGGTCGGGCGGCGGCAGCGGCGGCGAGCGGTCGTGCGACAGGCGGCGGCGCGAGCGCGGCAACGCGGCACGGCTGTCGCCCGGCGGCGGCGCCTGCTAGTTACTGTAGACTTACTTCGGCCACGGCCAGGTTGTCGAAGTTGGCGGCCAGGTGCGGCATGGAGGAGTGGTCGGGCGGCGGCAGCGGCGGCGAGCGGTCGTGCGACAGGCGGCGGCGCGGGCGCGGCAACGCGGCACGGCTGTCGCCCGGCGGCGGCGCCTGCTAGTTACTGTAGACTTACTTCGGCCACGGCCAGGTTGTCGAAGTTGGCGGCCAGGTGCGGCATGGAGGAGTGGTCGGGCGGCGAGCGGTCGTGCGACAGGCGGCGGCGCGGGCGCGGTAACGCGGCACGGCTGTCGCCCGGCGGCGGCGCCTGCTAGTTACTGTAGACTTACTTCGGCCACGGCCAGGTTGTCGAAGTTGGCGGCCAGGTGCGGCATGGAGGAGTGGTCGGGCGGCGAGCGGTCGTGCGACAGGCGGCGGCGCGGGCGCGGCAACGCGGCACGGCTGTCGCCCGGCGGCGGCGCCTGCTAGTTACTGTAGACTTACTTCGGCCACGGCCAGGTTGTCGAAGTTGGCGGCCAGGTGCGGCATGGAGGAGTGGTCGGGCGGCGAGCGGTCGTGCGACAGGCGGCGGCGCGGGCGCGGTAACGCGGCACGGCTGTCGCCCGGCGGCGGCGCCTGCTAGTTACTGTAGACTTACTTCGGCCACGGCCAGGTTGTCGAAGTTGGCGGCCAGGTGCGGCATGGAGGAGTGGTCGGGCGGCGGCAGCGGCGGCGAGCGGTCGTGCGACAGGCGGCGGCGCGGGCGCGGCAACGCGGCACGGCTGTCGCCCGGCGGCGGCGCCTGCTAGTTACTGTAGACTTACTTCGGCCACGGCCAGGTTGTCGAAGTTGGCGGCCAGGTGCGGCATGGAGGAGTGGTCGGGCGGCGAGCGGTCGTGCGACAGGCGGCGGCGCGGGCGCGGTAACGCGGCACGGCTGTCGCCCGGCGGCGGCGCCTGCTAGTTACTGTAGACTTACTTCGGCCACGGCCAGGTTGTCGAAGTTGGCGGCCAGGTGCGGCATGGAGGAGTGGTCGGGCGGCGAGCGGTCGTGCGACAGGCGGCGGCGCGGGCGCGGCAACGCGGCACGGCTGTCGCCCGGCGGCGGCGCCTGCTAGTTACTGTAGACTTACTTCGGCCACGGCCAGGTTGTCGAAGTTGGCGGCCAGGTGCGGCATGGAGGAGTGGTCGGGCGGCGAGCGGTCGTGCGACAGGCGGCGGCGCGGGCGCGGTAACGCGGCACGGCTGTCGCCCGGCGGCGGCGCCTGCTAGTTACTGTAGACTTACTTCGGCCACGGCCAGGTTGTCGAAGTTGGCGGCCAGGTGCGGCATGGAGGAGTGGTCGGGCGGCGAGCGGTCGTGCGACAGGCGGCGGCGCGGGCGCGGCAACGCGGCACGGCTGTCGCCCGGCGGCGGCGCCTGCTAGTTACTGTAGACTTACTTCGGCCACGGCCAGGTTGTCGAAGTTGGCGGCCAGGTGCGGCATGGAGGAGTGGTCGGGCGGCGAGCGGTCGTGCGACAGGCGGCGGCGCGGGCGCGGCAACGCGGCACGGCTGTCGCCCGGCGGCGGCGCCTGCTAGTTACTGTAGACTTACTTCGGCCACGGCCAGGTTGTCGAAGTTGGCGGCCAGGTGCGGCATGGAGGAGTGGTCGGGCGGCGGCAGCGGCGGCGAGCGGTCGTGCGACAGGCGGCGGCGCGAGCGCGGCGACGCGGCGCGGCTGTCGCCCGGCGACGACACCAGCGGCGACGGCGGAGCTCCCGGCGGCGCCGGTTGGTAGTTTATTACCTGGACAACAAACAACTCAGTGTTAATATCTTCGTAATGAAGAAAATTTCATACTCATTTCTATTTTACAGATTAGACTCTGGTGTAATGTGCATTAATTGTATAGGACTGAGTAACCTTGACTGTTTATTTTCATTTTGCACATTCAAGAATTTATCTGAGGCTACTTATCTCAAATGCTGTTCAAATTACAATCTATTTGATTAACATTATTATAGCTTTCTACATCAAGGGTAGTACGAATTCATGGAGGTAGTATATTATAAGATGGCAGAATATTACAAGAGTCAGTTGCAATCATAATGACATTTAAAACAGGGTCAAATTTAAACGATGTTCTATGCGTGCACATACAACATTGAAACTTTCTATCAAAATCAGGCCGAGTCAAACTTGATGGCGTCTGTGAGTTTGCTATACCTAATCCGCGCAGATCCCCTCTCCTCACGCAACTGACATAATAAGTTTGCTATTACGTCACCTCGCCGAAGACAGACATCAAGCCGCCCGCCCCCATCAGCATGGGGGGCGAGTTCAGTTTAGACACTGCGTCTGACCCTAGTTCAGGCTACAACATGTAAAGGTAACGATACCCACCTCTAATGGCTGATTTAACGGTGAGACGAGGATGTTAGCGGGCCACGGGTGCTGTCCCATGTACTCGGCCATGTTGTACTGCGGGGGGAGGGGCAGGCCGGGCGGGGGGTGCGTCACCTCGCCGAGAATCGACATCACGCCGCCCGCCGCCGTCAGCACGGGGGGCGAGTTCAGTTCAGGCACTGCGTCTGAGCTTGGAGGCTGTAACATAAGGATGACAATTTACTACAAAGTTTTGCAATGAAGGAGACAGTTGTTATAGTCTATTTTCTTGACAAAACATAATATTTTCTAATGACATGTCCAGGGGCTTAATTGGCGAAACGCCGCAATATCCGACGAAACGTATCGTAATGTGTATTTCTTTTCTGTGAATTTAATTTTGAGAAATGTTTTCTAAATGTAAAATGACGTTATCTCGAATTATAAACCTCGTTAAAGTTTTTGTTTTTGAAATTTAAATAATTTTCAGACAACTTCCTTAATTTAGAGCATGTTACGCGCACGTTTTCTTACACGTCTTTTTATTCTAATATGGCGCGAGAAATTCGTATCAAAAAGGATAAATCGAAGTCTACACCACACCACACTTAGGGCACCTACGCACTATGCGGCTAGCCGCGATGCGGCCAGCCGTGCGGCTGACGGCTGACCATAATTTAATATTTGTACGAGAAAGTCGTTTTTGTACGCAGTGCGATGCGGCTACCGACCGAACGCTCCGGTTGTTCTGAGCGCTGCGGCCCGACTGACGGCCAGCTAGTTGCCCTATACACTACACGGATAGTGCTAGGTTGCGGTTGCCCGCCATTGACGGTGAACATTGCCGTGTTTATCAACGCTAGACGATTTTCAGCTCCCAGTACCTTTTTTCTGTTTCTTTTTCTTTATGTAACACGAGTTAATATAATAAAAGAGTCGACCCAACCGCACATTCCGGTTTGGGTTGCGGCTATCCGCCAGCAGGACGCGGTTGCGCTTGCGGCTAGCCACATAGTGCGTAGGTGCCCTAAAGTCTTAAGAACTCAGAATCTCGCTAAGAACTCATGGCTGTCTCTCTAGTTGTCTTGATCTTTATCAAGGCACATAAAGGAACCTGATAATTTAACTCTCTTAGGGTAATAATAAAAAAAAAAATTAAAAACTAAAAGTATTAACAGTTCATATAAGAGTTTTTAGGCTTCCTAACTAGCATAGTTTTGCAATTTAACAACTGGGACATCTAGTTTATGACATTAAAATATTCCATATGAAATAATAACTAAAGGAAATCTCTTTTTTAAATCATGGATATGAAGTATTTTTTGTCTAGCTACTAAAAAGAATATTATATACAATATTATTATTTCTACTCGTAAATCTAAAGTCACAAAAAATATTTCATGGACACCAAATCTTGATACAAATAAAGACTAAGCTACAATAATTTAGAAATGTTTACAATATGATTTTTAGAGGAGTGAGCCCTTCTGTAAACTGTTTATTTTATGAGTATATTATAAAAATAAACCAAGGTGAGATAAACAAGTTTCTGGCACTAATTGCAAACTCAGTAAGACATACAAATTTAACCCTTTCACCGCCAACTACTTCTATAGAAGTAATCCATTGTTTATAAAATATCAGTAATGATATTTTACTATAGTATATACAATTAATTACTTCTATAGAAGTACCTAGTGGCGCTGAGGGCATGGCTTAATATAGCTGTTGAGAAAACAGACTGACAAACAATGTTATTTTGTTATGGAAACTACAGGTGCCAACCTGTCTAGCACAGAATACCTACAAAGTTGTCAGCTTCAGTGATGGTTAGGTGATGACTTAACAAAAGATGTAGGAATAAGATAATTGAAGGCTGCAACTAACCATGCCTTCTTGAAATAGCTAGGATAGTGATAATCTTACTGATAATTATGACTAAAATTATCGAAACATGTTACATTAGAAATATTAGCCCTCACAACATTCTCAGCCAACGCTAACTGATTGGCGACTCAAATCCATAGACCTCACATGGAAGCAACAGCAATGCAACTGTTTGCTCGTTTATCGTATATGTAGACATTTTTTTTAAGGATGATGAGAACTTCTATTATAAATATTCTGCCACATGCACTTACGCAAATACTTGGGGTTTGCTAGATGTTTTTATAAAGCAATTTATAAAATTAAAGTCAGTAGAGAAATTAATGTACCTTCAAATCCAATAACAATATACATCTAGTTAGAAAAGATAGACTTTAAGGTAACCATCTTGTTACTGATTTGACTGCCTCGGTGGCTCAGTGGTTAGTGACCCTGACTACGGGATGAAAGTGGTATGGGTTTGATTCCCACCCAGGGAATATATTTATATGACAAACATTGGTGTTTGCTCTGTGTCTGGGTGTTATTTAGGTATTATCTATATACAATGTGTTAGTCTACCGGTGTTGGAGATTTAAGCGGTGACATCTATGGCAAATTTTGAACAACTTTTACTATGAGACCAAATCTGGATACGTAAAAAAACAACTGCTGTTCCATACGATTCTTTATAAGACTTTTGACAAAAAGTATGAAATAGCTGTTTTTTTGCATTTTCAGAGTTGATCCCACAGTAAAAGTTATTCAAAATTTGCCATAATATATGTTACCGCTTAAGGCTCCGACACTGATAGACACATTGTATAATAAAGTAGCATACAAAAGTATCTGGCAGCCTTATGACAAGCTTTGCTTAGTTTGGTGTCAGAGACAGAGTGTAAGTCTTACACTCTGTCTCTTACACTGTAAGATGTCCCCTCATGTTTATTTATTTATATGTTACTAAATTATTAGTATCTTATAAGAAACAGAATAGACAGGTAGTCTAAGATTATTAAATTTTGAGTTTCTGCGGGATACATTATATTTTCGTTTTTAAAGCAAAGTTTTGCTGTAAAAAAATTTAAGCCGCCTAGTAAAACTATACTAACTTTAGTCAGTTTAGTTCAATTACATCTAGTGGATTCGCTTAAAGCTTATTTTATGTTGCCTAAAATAATTAGGAATAAAATTATCATTTCACATCATCATTTATAACTCATGATACATAGCTATCATGAGTTTTAGTTACAAGTAGGCTAGTTGTAACTTTTATCTTTATTAGTTTTGTATTATGTACACAAGCATGAAAACTGACTTTTATCCTGTTTTTCAGTATGTGTAATTTGTAAATATTAAATACCAGTAGTTACCAGTAGATACCAGGGCACATTTTAAATTTAGTTTCATGAGGTCACAAGTAGTACAGGCAAAATCATCCAAGTCGATAGTTATGAAGTTAGCTTCAAGCTGTGCTATATCGAAACTTGATCAAAGCTCACATAAAGCTGTGCGTTGATTGGATATAGTGCAGCTTGTAACTAACTTCAGATTTGCTGACTTGTTTGGACAGTATTTGGTACAGAACAAATAATAATTTTAAGATTGGTGTCTAAGTGAGATGATTAATTAAGTGTACCTACATAATATGACTTTTGCAATTGTGAATGAGAAGCTTGAATTAGTTAGTGTAAAACATGATGATGAATATGAATTAGATTAATTAGGGTATTTAGAAGAAAATTTACTTTTTCATCATAGATACAATACATGCATATTTGATAACCACAGACATTTTTTAAATGATCAGAATGGAGTTCCTGATTTCCTTGAATAGTGGATTTCTAAATAAAAGCATGAAAGCAATCTGGTGCCCAGCCAATATACAATAAAAATAAGTGCTGTGATTTGCTTATAATTATTTGCAATAATTTGTGAATGATTAAGATAACAGTAATAATAAATAATTAAATAAAATTATATAAATTGATACAGGACTATAATATAAGAAGTTTTAAATATGACAATAAAACTGAACATGTTATTTTAATTCTAATTAGAATTACTGACTCTTATTAAAACATCGTAGGAAAAAGTCCAACTAGATGAGATGATAATAAGAATCTAACTAAAACATTGGTCAATATTATTCATAAAAAACTGGTTGTGTCAAGACCAATTTTCACAGTTTTAAGATTTTGAAGGTGTTGTATAATTGATTAGGTGAAATTAAATTACATAGTTGCTATTTCTTTTGGTTGGTATTGCTATTGAGGTGATTTATGAAGTTACTAAGCCAAAGTAAATACCAGTAAATCTTTTGAATTATAAAATAACTGAGTCTGTATATTAAAGATAATAAAAAGATTCTAATATCACCCTCATTTTTTTTTCAATCATTTGAAATGTTAGTCATGCAATTGAGTCAGTGCATAATGTGCATAAAGATAGAGGGAAAGTGCATATAGCATTCTCATTATCATAAGATTATTATAAGAAAAGGTCATGATATCTATAACATTCGAGTGAATGTGAGATTATTAGTGATGACAGCGTGAATGAAGTATGACACTGACCTGAACCCCAGGTGTTTTGACAAACATCAAACCAGGTGGTGGACCCAAGCTCGATAGATTTGGCGGTGGAACTGACATATTGGGAGTTATACTAGGTTGTGTATGGCATCCACTCACAGGCACTACATTTATATGCTCTTGCTGCTCTTGAAACTGTATTCGCTGGTCTTCTAACTTTAATTTCTCTAATATATTACCAAAATGTGACTTTTGATCAAAGGTAAAAGCTGGATGATGTAACGCCATTGTGTATAGTAGTAATATTTCCTCCAATAGATCACCATATAGGCCTTTTAAGAGACCACTTTGCTCCAAACTGACCATGGCATTATACAATGTGGTAGCACACGCGAAATTACACGATCGCAGTAACGACACATATAGGGCCATTTTCCGTCGTGTCCTAGGGTCTGTGTTGGCACCTCCTATGTCTGCAGCCAAGTCTGTGGGGTTGTTGGCCCTTAGTTCTGCTCCACGCAACTCCTGGAAGTCCCTCTTACCGAGCTCCTCCAGGTAGGTGCCAATGAAGCGTAGTTCGAATGGCAAGCACATATTTAACAATGTACACATTGCATCTATGCGTTTATAGCTTTCCAATTCTTTAAACCATGATACCACGTCCTCTTTGCAAACCATTTCCAGAACACATTGAAATTTTATGTAAAGAATCAACCGGTCCTCTGCAGCCGTAGCGCGTCCGTGTTTTATATTTTTTGGCACACACGCTTTCTGTAATCTAGTGATGGTTTTAATCCAAGGATATTCGATTGTAACATTAGTAATTCAGGGTTTTAATAGTATTTTCTTTATAAGTTTAGTGGTTAGCAACTACGAGCAATGCTAGTAGTTTTGCCTTGTCTATAGTCTATGAAGTAGAAAAAGCACAGACAAAAATTTTAAAAGTGCATGTACCAAACTAGCGCGCTATGAAATAAATGCCAAGCTAAATTGACTTCTATTTCGTGGGTACTAAAAACTGATATCGATTATGGTTGCAATGCTTGTTTACAACTTTTCTGTAGTCTATGGTAAGGGGAAATATACCTTAAAGCCCCTTACACACTATCAAAAATCTTATTCAGCGAAAGATTGATAGTTTTATTTTAAGCCTCCACTACACTACTCGCGAAGTTAATCGAAGACTTAGTTAAGTTTCACAGAAGAGAGAAGGAAATGCTATTCTGTTTTAAGTATGATCGAAGACGATTATGTAAGCACCACATTCAGGTGGATCTATGGCCATTTTTAACTTGCCAACGCGTTGGGATATGTCGGTAACTTTGGTTCATCTATGGATCTTTTCATTTCATCATTTCTGATTCGATTTCGCAATAATCCCAATAAATCGCTTAAAATTGGGAGAGCCATCCGCAAGTTTTGAAGCCAGATAGAGATCTAAAAGTCGATAAAAGTAATTTTCGTAGTAAATAATCTACAGAAAGCAGTGAAATCCAACAAAAACTTTTTCATGTGAAATGTAGCCTGGAAGAAATCGCCATGGGTGATAAGGCCGCCACTTTATAATCATATTTTTTGTCGTATTTATGTAAATAGTGTTTATTTTTCAAACTGTGGTTGTAAATAAAGAGTTTTGTCTGTCTGTCTGTCTGTCTGTAGCCAAGACCACAGATCGCACTTTCAAAAAGTTGTCAGATCTCATGTAGAGCCAAGCTTCTAACTCTGTTCTAAAACGTGGTCTTGGCTACATTTCACATGAAAGTGTTTTTGTTCGATACAAACTTACACTTAGCTTCGTGCAACCTCATCTTGCCTTGCTCAACTTTCAATTGTTGTCGGTTTCTGGACCTGAGTCAAAGAATTTCAAGTGCTCAAAGCCCTTAGTCCAGGTTATGCGTAGTTTACTTAAACTTTCGCGTTTGCGTGTGGCTCCATACATTTTTGTTAGTTCAACCTCGTTTCCGCCAGGGGCGCTGTACATAAATGTATGGAGCCATACCTTTGAGGATTTAGCTACTGGAGAAGAATTAAGCGCGCGTACCTCTCTGTCATGGTATAAAAAATGGTACCTATATGTGAACGACACACCAGACGTTTCATTGCACAATTTTAGACTTAAACATCTAAGCAAGCAAGGTGAAAATGGATTATCAGCCACTGAGCTACATTGTTCTCGTTCGCTCCGCTTTATCAATATAGAATCTAAGGAAAGAATAAATGCCAAGTCGATGTTCCGCTCCATGAACAATTCGACTTTGTTATATATATTAGGTCGAAACTTCAGTGAACACCTCCTTCCCCGCGTCTCACGTAAAGCTAATAGACAGTAAGTGAATGCGAATCGTAGTGCGTTTCTGCGGGGCGATTCTGTTAACCGATCTCATTGCTGAGGTGATACGTTTTAGAATCTTTCTCGTTTTTTTGACAGTTTTGAGCTATCAAACCTGTCAGAAAAACGAGTGAGGTTCAAGAACGAATCACTTCAGTAAAGAGATCGGTTAACAGAATTGCCCCGCTGGTCCGGAGATAATACGTCCCGAAGCCATACGGACACTGTAGTTTCAATTTACGTGTCAACCTGGGCTACTCCCCCTCTGAAGTTCGAACACAATGCGTCTCACCATCCTCATCGACTAACTTCGTCGAGGACTTTAACGGAGTAAGTAGAGTTATTTTTTTTTAATCGTTAAGGCAGCATACGTTCAGGGGAGCGTTTTTTTGAACTTCGCACGGTTTGGTCGTAGGTATACGGAACTTGTATGGAACACTCGCAACTTCCATAGACAACATAGAGATTCTCCATACAAGTTATATACGGTACGGATACGACCAAACCGTGCGAAATTGAAAAATCCGACCGAAACAAAATATGGAAAACACTCTATGTTACTTTTGAGGACTCACAGTTACGCAGGGTAGGTACCTAGTTGGGTAATAGAAACTAAGTGGTCCAAAAAAGGTCATGTATTGTCCTGCCACAAAGTCAGTTATTAAAAATATTTTATGTAGGACTTCTTAGCTAACTCACACGAGCCTCTTAAGACCAAAGAGAATGTAATAGTACTTAAGACTAATACGTTTCGATAGCGTGGGGAGTGCGCGAACGAGAGTCAGGAGACGTGAGACACGTCTCGGATAGAACCATCCAACCTGGTGCTACCAGTTTACCTGGTGTTTCCACTCAAGATTTTTTTCGCCCTATTTTTATGAATTTGTTTCGAAAAAAAATCCTAAATGAGAAATCCTATGGAAAGGGTCCCCAGCGCGGAGATATGTAGTCATTTTACCCTAAAAAATCCCTAAATTGCGTGACATGAAGTCGTTTTACCCTAAAAAATCCGTAAGCCCCTGTTTCAATTAATAACGCCCTATCAGATAGCCCTATAGATTACATTATCACGGCACGCTGGAACTTTCATTTACTACGCCGACGACATCGAAAATGATGCCATCAGCCGATTCGTGCGGCGTGCATCTTCCTCGTCATTGAGGGCCATCAAAGAGTATAGCCTGCAGATGGCCATCAGAGATCGGAACGAGGCAGTGATAGAGGCTCTGGTACGGGAGGAGGCAACAGAGTTGTTATAGAAGGACATGGAACCGATCACAAGCAGAGTTGAAACCACCGAGTAACACACAGAGTCGTAGCCTCGGACTCTGCGGATGATCGCTTTCACAAAATAAATCATAACAAGTGTGTAATATCTAGAGTTTAGCATTGCGTGCATGCTCTGAGCATTCATTCTCACCATCGATGGCTCCTTCTTGCGGCGGCATCGTGTGTCGAGTCGTTCTCTTCCCTAAAATATGGTCGAGGTGAGCGATGGCTGGCACATACGTCACACTCGTGATCGGGTGCTGCATGCGGGTCGCCGGTTTGCTCGTGGCATTCACGCAATGCACCGAAACTACTAACTTAGGCTAAAATTTAAACTAACCCATCTCTATTGTACTAACTCTTTTTGTACAGTATAATTTAGTTAACATAAAGCACAGACCCTGGAAAATAACAACAGACCCTGGAGTCTGTGGTTTGTAATTTTCCAATAAAAAAAAACTGAGTTTGATATTTATTTTGCATGAATATACCTACGTCTTTATAATTAATGGTGAATTTTAATTTTTCACTAGAGTATCACCGTCGATTGCAAATGGCGTACGATGGTGCATAGAAAGAAGTGTGATAGGGTGACTACGCTGGGCAAAAGTTTTAGATAAAAATCTATTTGTGACAAAGTTTTTCGTGAAAAAGTCGGTCGTGAAAAAGTTCTTCGTGGTTAAGTACTGACACGGGTTCGTAATATGTGTCAAGATGACATCTATGAAATTTCAACGTTGTTTAACACCGTAAATATGAATTACTGACATCCGATGACAGCTGTCAAACTTAAAAGTGGTTTATCTCCGTTATTATCAATTCTCGACCATTGCTGTCTTAACAAAGGTGAAAGAACTCTTTGAGATCTAACATTTCCAATAATAACAGCTGTCAAACTTGAAACTGAATCTATCTATCTCCGTATATATTAATTATAGACCATTGCTTTCATGGAGATTGGTTTTATAGAGATATTTTGGGAAGGCCTATGCCCAGCAGTAGGCGTCCTATGGCTAAAACGACGACGATGACGAAGGACGACGAGTTAGGGGTAAGATAACTGCGATTCCTCCGTGCAGTAACATTCTAAAGAAATATTACATCCCGAGATGATCGAGATGTTTTGGTCACCCTACTTGGAAAAAAGACACAATCATCTGATGTGGTATCCTTGTCGGCACGTTTTTTTTTTTTGTTAGTGCTCAATCCTGTTTACTTGATAAATCCATGGTTATAGCTCGCCGGAAGCTGATTATCAGCTTGCTTGATTGTGTAGAAGCATTAAAAATTAAATATTGTTTATGACTTTGTAATATGTAGCATAAGTCAAATCATTAAATAAAAGAGATAGACTGAAAACATTTCCGCGTAAGTTAGATAAAGACAAAAGAGTTTATGCTTAAAAATACTAAATTAGAGCATTGTAACGTAGCTTGGTTACTCGGCATTTTTTGACAGATACAAAAATCAATTTTCATCTGGTTGATTTTTAGAGTTTTGTCCAACAAAACAATTTGGATTACTTGATAAATCTGTAATAATGGCTCCATCGGAAGATGTTGAAATGAAAAATGTGGAAAGCCCTGCAGCTGCCAGCGACGTAGAAACTTCAGAGGTGAAGAAAGATGCTGATGTCCTCGCAGTGCAAGATCTACGGGAACATGTACGGCAAATCGACAAGGCAGTGTCATCAAAGGAACCTAGGTTTGCAATGCGAGTATTACGGTCCTTGCCGAGCACACGACGTAAGCTTAATGGTAATGTACTACGTGCCATTATCAACCAACTTTACCCATCCAGTCCTGACAAAGAGACTTTGCTAAACTATGTTGAAACCCCATTACCTGGGGCAGTAGAGATCGAGCCCCCTCGTTCAAGAAGCGCTCCTAAACAACCAGCACCAGAAGTTGATGTCTACATGCACTTGTTAGTTCTTTTACGTTTGTTGGATACAAACAAGTTAGAAGAAGCCACTGAGTGTTCTCAACAGCTTATGACCAAGGTAACCGCTCAGAACAGAAGAACTCTTGATCTGATTGCTGCTAAATGCTATTTCTACCATTCAAGAGTGTTTGAGCTTACCAACAAATTGGACCTTATTCGTGGACTCCTACATGCCCGTCTGCGCACATCTACTCTACGTAATGACTATGAAGGTCAAGCTGTGCTCATTAACTGCTTACTGCGCAACTATTTGCATTACTCCTTATATGATCAAGCTGATAAATTAGTAAGCAAGTCTGTATTCCCAGAAAATGCTAGTAATAATGAGTGGGCAAGATTTTTGTACTACCTCGGCAGAATAAAGGCTGCACGTCTGGAGTACAGTGATGCTCACAAACATTTGGTCCAAGCTCTAAGGAAGGCGCCTCAAACAGCTGCTGTTGGATTCCGTCAAACAGTGCAGAAGTTGGCTATTGTTGTCGAGTTGCTGCTGGGTGACATCCCTGAACGAGCTATCTTCAGGCAGGCCCCACTCAGAAAAGCTCTGGCATCGTACTTCCAGCTCACTCAAGCTGTCAGGCTGGGAAATCTGCAGAGGTTTGGAGAAGTTTTAGAGAATTTTGGCTCTCAGTTCCGCAGTGACCATACATTTACCCTGATTCTACGTCTTAGGCAGAATGTCATTAAGACTGCTATTCGCTCGATTGGCTTGTCGTACTCTCGTATATCTCCTAAAGATATTGCTAGGAAGTTGGGACTCGACTCGGCTGAAGATGCAGAATTCATTGTAGCAAAAGCAATCCGAGACGGAGTGATTGAGGCGACACTTGACCCTGAAAAGGGATATATGAGCAACAAGGAGAGCTCAGACATTTATTGTACAAGAGAGCCCCAGCTTGCGTTCCACCAGCGTATTTCATTCTGCTTGGAGTTGCACAACCAAAGTGTGAAAGCGATGAGATATCCTCCCAAATCATACGGCAAGGAGTTAGAGAGTGCTGAAGAACGCCGCGAGAGGGAGCAGCAGGACCTGGAGCTGGCCAAGGAAATGGCTGAGGAAGATGATGATGGTTTCCCTTAAACATATTTACATGTACATTATTAAATATTAATCTATTCTTTTGAATTAGATGTAATGTAATACTAATTGCATATAACTTTCAATAAAATTTAATTAAATGTATTTGCAGTTATTTATTATTTATGTAACATGTACCTATGTTGGCTAAATAGAGTAGTAAGTAGTAGTTAGAAGCTATTAAAGATCTCAGAAAAATCATTACTTATTCAAATCTTTGTATGTAATCCTCATTTAAAATATGTGCCTATATTTTTATATATGATGTCATATTAACAGGAATATTTATTTCATAGATATTCTCATGAATTATTACATTAAAGTTTGCACATTTGAAATTTCTGTAACTCTAGGGCCATACTATGATGATGAATTATTCTAAATTTGTGTGGTGTTTTACAGGGTTATCTGCTTTCTCTGTTCTAAACCGAAAGGGGGTGATTAAGACCATCATAATAAACCACTTTTACTATGGGCCTAACCCTGAATTCAAGAAAAAAATCAGCTGTTCAGTTCCATACAAAATTGCAACTTGGGAGTTTTTTGAACAGCTGATTTTTTTGTCGAATCTTGGCATGGCCCCACCTTAAAAGTTGTTATAATGATGGTTTGGATCCCTTGCCCTTCGGCTCGGGCTTCTGTCTCTTTTGGCTTAGTACATCAATTCTGGATAACCATGTATTTGGTCCAATTTTTAAAAGTGCCAACGCGAAAAAGAAACAGGACTACTCTAAATTATAATTACGATGGCGCTTTTAACATTGGGCCTATTATATGCATTTGTGCGTGTTCTGTGGCACAACCAAACTAGGGAATCTTTGGGTTGGAGACTATGAAGCTTTATCTATTTTGCTTGTATGAACTACCATAGATTAGAACAAACTTTTCATAAGCAAACACTTTATATTGCAGAAATATTCATTTACCATGGCAACTGATTACTTGTTATGTCAATTTTATTGTCGCTTTGTTTATTATTGTTATTCATAGCAACTTGTAGAAACTCGTCATAAAAGTTTATTAAATAGCTACTACTGAGTTTCTCAGAGAATTTGGCAAAATGGTAGAGTTTACACATAGTAATATGCAAAAACTAGCCGAGCTGCTGAGACCGCCGGAACCTGAAGTTCTCCAAGGCGAAGACCTGCAATCTTCTCGTAAGTATTATTTTCTCTTCACGTGCTACCCTCAAAATGATAAATTCTTATTTTATCGTGCAGTAAAACGGCTTATCCCGCAAAGTAAATCAAGCAAAATAAGGATCATAACATCCTCATTGTCGAAAGCTGGTAATGAAAATGTGAAACAGCTTTTCCCGCAGTCACCTTGCAAATTCCACTGTCAATGTTCAACCCCTGGCTTGCTGAACTCTCATACTCATATTTATTTGCTTCCACAATGTTATAAAAAGATAGTAAAAAACTTAAAATATGTACAATTGTGAGCCCCGTCGGGCACTGCTCAAATGTATGTTGTGTCTCGGGTGTATGTTGGGATAGTTTTGGGGTACAAACCCCAGAAACTTACCGTCACACGACTTTCAACGTACGGTACGAAAATCTACTCCGTATTGTTAAAACCATCTTAAAAATTCCACTGCGCTCACGTTTAATAAAAGTAGTCGGTATATTCGAGCTCTATCGAAAATAATACCGAAAATATTTAGCTTTAACTCGCACCTGCCTACTTAAATATCTATTTTATGCTTTTAGTAGTTGCTTTTACATCATTCGAACATAATATGTTATTGACAATAAATATTGCTTGTAGCTTTTGAAATAACATCGACTCGAGACAAAACTGCGCCTGATGAAAAAAATATACCGAAAAGCATCGAAGAGTTCGAAGAACAGGAGGCTAAGGAGATAGAAGAGCTGAGCTACTCTGGAGCCGGTCTAGAAGACCGCAAGGTGCCTGAATACACTATGAACTACCAGCAGGCCGTTACCGCAGAAGACGTGTTTCTTCAGGTAAGTTTTTTTACTCTTTAGTTTTTCGGTAACTTTATTTAATTTGGATGATCCCTGCGTTGATGAGTGTAAAATAATACATAATAATAAATATTTTGGAGACATCTTACACACGGTCTCTGACCCCAAACTAAGCAAAGCTTGTGATAAGGCTGCCAGAGACTGATATACTACATATACATATTTTTAAATGCATACTTATATAGATAGTAACTAAATAACACCTAGACACACAGCAAACATCTATGTTCATCACATAAATACTTGCCCTGGGTGGGGATCGAACCCACGCCTCTTTGACCCAGAAGTTAGGATCACTAACCACTGAGCCACCGAGGCAGTCGAACCCATCGACATGTCCCATCTTGTCAGATCTGTGGGCCTCATAGATCTTTATGAATGGGCTAAACTGGAAAGAGCTTATTTTTCTCATGGTGGTGAGTAGCTATTTATTTTAAGTTTTTACTCTAGGCTACAGTTACGCATCGTTCTGTATTTGGTAGGTAGGTTGGTACAATTTTCGCCGTATTTTTGAGTCCGCCGTTCAGATAATCTTGACTTTTTACGTCTAATGCACTGTGGTCATATTAGGAGCCATCAAATAGCACTTAAAATGAAATCTTTTTCGTACCTACCTACGTACGTACCTACTCGTATTTTAATCGACTTCCAAATCTTTTGGCCTCCAGTCAAGACCAAGTACTTCCTTCAAACCAACACTTCACAGATCGGCCCAAAGACCCCTTCATCAGCCAGCTGCGAAAACCTCATCGTCAGAGTCAAGATGCCGGAAGACAAGAGAGAGAATGTGGACCTGGCGGTTACCACCACCGGGGTCACCGTGAGCTCGTCTCGCTACTTGCTGAAGCTGCCTCTACCGCACGGCATCGACCCTGACCGCTCGAAGGCGAACTGGGACCCTGATCTGGAAACCTTGGTTCTGACGCTGAAGTTGGATAGAGAATTTGATTTTGTTAACTTTTAAGTTGAATACTAAGTTCTACTTAATAGAGTAATTAAAATGGTACGTATAATACTTACTGATAGATATGCATATTATTGAATCAGAATTGTACTGTACTGTACCAGCCTTTTTAGTAGTCCACTGCAGGACGTAGGCCTACCCACGAAGGGTGATTGGGCCATATCCACCACGCGGGCCCAGTGCGGGTTGGTGGATACACATACGCCATCGAATTTCTTCTACGGACGTATGCAGGTTGCCTCACGATATTTTCCTTCACCGAAAAGCCTGTGGTGTGAAATTCCGTAGATAAATTCCAAAGAACTCATTGGTACGGGACCGGGGATTCTAACCCACGACCTCACGATTGTAAGGCGGGTGTCACTACCTCTTGACGACTGCACTGCGAATCAGAATTGAGGACACTCCTAAAAGAACCAAAGTGCCCGTACGTATAGCGCGTAGAACTGATGACCGATTGGTGATTTGGTGGGAAAAGTTCGAGTAGAGATCATGTAGTTACCGTCAAAAGCCAGGACGTCCATCCATAAAGTGGACAGATCGCAGGATCACGCTGGGGATCGATATATAGTCGTATTAAAGATCTATTGAGGAGACCTATATAATGTTCAGAAGTGGGAATCCTATGGCTGAAATGATGAAGCACATTACAGAATTTTTTTGAGATTTGATATAAGTTGTTAGTTTTGATGTACAGAATAAGCCCCTAAAAGAATGCTAATTGATTACCAATAACCATGAACAGGGGAGGCCTATCAACATCAACAGATGGTTTAGCTTTGAGGACCAATTTAGCGTGTTATCCAGCGGAGATGTGGTCTAGGATGTAGCACGCTTAACCAGAAGCAATCTATTTTCATGTGATTACCCACATGAGTTTTTTCAGGAATGTAAGTCTTATCTATGCTAGAATTATAGATAATGATTCCGGTTTCAGAACAAAGCTAGGCTACAAAGCAAAATGATTAAAATACCTCAGCGTTTATGATCTGGTGTGAATTACTAAAATAGGTAGGTATATTTTATTCGTATGATGCCGTACATTTTTTGTTCTGAAATTCCTACAGATAGAGTCGGAAAATAATTATTTAACTAGCCAAACTTTAGTCTCTAATGGTTATGGTATAATTCGCATTCGTCAAAGGTTTTTTGCTGGTCCTATCTTGAATGTCTTAATTAACTCGCTCAACAATACAAAAAGCCTTTTGTTGGTTTTCTTTATATTTAGTTGCGTATTCTTTTCGAATCTATTCTCCACTTAGACATAATAAATGTAGACTAGTAGGTATATATGCCATACGTACGATAATGGTTCATAGGTACATGTACAGCGAAGAACATTACACCAGAGTAGAAGCCTTTAAAAATAATAAAGAGTGAAAAAAAATAATAGTAGGATGAAACCTATTAGAAAAAGAGGGGAATATTATAAAAATAAAAGGAAAAATTATTTACGGGCGATCTGAGGTCGGGAAGGGGATGGGGTTTAAGGGTAAAAAACGGTTTTTCTCGATTTCCGGCAAAACTAAAAGTCCTATCGAAAAAAGTCAAATGGCAAAGTTGTAGGTAATAAAAAGATCTAAAACTTTTGTATTGACACTTTTTTCACATAACCTCAAAATTTATGTGAAAAATCCAAAAAAACAAGTTTTTGGTTTTTTATTTTTATATTTTACAAAAATATTTTTTTTAACGAAATTTGGTGAAAACTTACCTTTTTATGTCCCAAATACGCTGTAATTTATTTGATTAAAAATATTAATTTTTTTCGCCTTATTTTGAATTAATATCGAAAAAACACCCTAATTTTCAACCGTCAAAATATCAGCTTTTTTCAAAAAGTTGGTATGTTTTCTGTTTGTTGAAATCTCTACTTTCCGATGGTGAAAAAAAATATATATGTTACTATAGTAAATCTTCTCAGAAAATGCAAATTACCCTTAAAACCCCCCCCCCATCCCCTTCCCGACCTCAGATCGCCCGTAAATTATTTTTCCTTTTATTTTTATAATATTCCCCTCCTTTTCTAATGGGTTTCATCCTACTATTATTTTTTTTTGGTTGTATAAATTATCGACCCTGGTGTACATAGGAAAATTTATTCCTCGGATTCAAACAACCAATTAGAGGCTGAGAACTCTGCGCACTTTTTTAAACTGACCAATAAACGACCTCGTCCTCATCCCCCCCCAAAGAGTAGCAAATGTTTCAATATTAGTAGAAGCGGAGGAGGTTAGTCTAGTCTTCTCAAAAGTCTAAGATCCTCCATCAAAAACATGATTTTATAAATAGCTGGTGATATATCTAGATGTGCGTATATAGCTCACTCTCCGTATGGCCTACTTACGCATGTTTTTGTGTTTTTATTTTAATTATGCGCAAATAAAGGCTTTTGAAAGAATACTTTGTTTGCTATGAGAGCCAATTGTTATTTAATTCTATAGTAACTATTTAACAGCGTCTTGACATTCGTATTTAATTTTGTATTCATCAGATGTACCTAGTCAGGTACCTACGTATTTTTATTCACTAGCAAGAGAGCAGGGTTTTGTATGGGTTTTTCTGAATTGGTTGGTTGAAGTCTGTCTTTATAGAATTAAATGTCTCAAAATTAATTATGTTGTACCCAAACTGTTAGTTATCAATAGCTTATTGTGATATGGAAAATACATTCATAATTTATATACAGACTGAACTGGGATTTTTATACATTCTGAATTTATATATATACAGACCGAACTGGGATTTTCAGTTTGAAAGTAGTAAATAAAATACTTTGTGCTTTGATGTAGCTTAGAAAATGGGACTAAAATTCATAAATGAGTTTTACCCTATGGTAAAATACCAACCATGAAATCGCGAACCCGTTGGATAGGTGCATTGCCGATTGTTTTATACAGAATGACTTTTTATTTAGTGCACATTTTTTTATCACGCAATAGATATCATTAATAGGATATATTAAAGTAAAAAGATCGGATTTTTTTTCATCAATTTTTGGTCAAACTTTTTCAAAGAAAATTATATTGCATGCACCCTATACTCCAGACAATGACTACCTACCAAAACGTCTCGGGCGTAGGTATGACCAGGCCAAGTAGGTACTAAGACGTAGGGTGACATTTTTATTATTATTATTTATTTATTTACAGTAAAATATAGCTTTACACATTATACGAAATCCAATACGCTACATTTATTAGGTACTCCGTTTATCTGTATACTTTCTCTTGAAGTTATTTAAATATTTTTGTACCAAAGTGTGTAAAACCAATGTAGGGGTTTAATTGTTTGTTTATTATATTTTCCGTATGCAAAGTATGTGCACTGAAAAAAAAAACACCCTGTATAACATTAAAATACCTAAGTCTGCTTCAACGCAAATAATAATGTAACTACAAACAGTTTTCCCCATTTTACATTTTCATGTTACATATTACTAATTAAGTTATCCACGAAAACATAGATGTTATGCCGCCCTATTTATTTAGCTGGGAGGAAGGTGCGTAAATAGGCACACAAACATAACTACGGACTGTATATAAATAGCTAATTTTATAATTAAACTATACTGACATTTGTTTACTACTGTTTTTTTTATACCAATATCGTTCTATTCATCAAGGATAATTTGCTTGTATAGCGGCGCGTGCTGCTTACGAGTAAGTATTTCAATTCCAACACTCATGAAGCGCACTAGTGGGTATTTTTAAGTGCAAAATTGCCGGGAATGCACGTAATAAAATAATTTAATTTTTGATGTGGGAACGGTCTTTGAAAATGCATTGTTTTAGTCGTTTTAAGTGATTTTGTACAGTGCTGCGTGGACAAATTAGATTTACTTATTTGATATATTTCAACGAGCGAGGAACACATAACTTAAAACGTAAGTATGTACAATTTTTTATTTACTCTTTTTTAGATTTTTCTCTCCTTTTTTGACTGTGTTTTATTTAAAATTAAGTGTGATAAATAATGTGTAAATCGATGAAGCGATTAGCTGCTCGACTAGCTACAATATAAATGCTTTGTGAATTTTCGCTAAAAATATTTCAGCATTTTATTTGTTAGGTAATAGGTATTGCAAGTATAGCTATAGTACAATGAACTTTATTCCATTTCATTGATCTTCATAAAACACAGTCTTATTATAATTTGCTGTCCAATGAAATGATTCATGTATCGCTCTACATTTCGCCGAATGGCGCCAGTGATGGGTCACAGTCATTCAGAATATTAATTTGACCCTCCCTCTGTAAGATACTTTACTTGCACAACACTTACAGATACAGAACAACTACGAGTAAGTAGGTATATACACTTATATGTTGCTTTGTAAACTGCAAGGACTTTCAGGGGTGTGTATAGTCATCATTATCGAGGGCTTTTACTAAAGGGACCACTGCGAAATCGCTAGATAAAATAAAATGTCTCATACAATAATTATTTTTTGCTATAAAAGGCACAGCCGACTTCAATCGTATCGTAAAATTAGAATAGTTGATCGAATCGATGACGCCATTTTTTCAATTATTGTTGATTTTTCAAAAACAACTCATGTGATTTCGATAAGATTTAAATGGGATCAACTTATAAAATATCTATCAAACAAAAAATAATCGTTAAAATCTTTTCATAACTGGCCGAGTAATCGCGTAACATATACATAAACAAAAAAAGAACCATGCAGTCGTATTATAGCCGTGGTGGTCTAGAGGTTGTGACACCCGCCTTACAAACGTGAGGTCGTGGGTTCAAATCCCCGGTCCCGTAACAATGACTTCTTTGGAATTTATGTACGGAATTTTACACCACTGGCTTTTCGGTGAAGGAAAACATAGTGAGGCAACCTGCATACGTCCGAAGAAGAAATTCGATGGCGTATGTGAATCTACCAACCCGCACTGGGCTAGCGTGGTGGATATGGCCCAGTCACCCTTCGTGGGTAGGCCTACGTCCTGCAGTGGACTATTAAAAAGGCTGGTACGGTATGGCAGTCGTAATGAGAACTTCATTTTTTGAATTTGGTTAAAAAGTGCATTGATTCTCGACAATGCTTAAGAAACTGCTGAATTATTTTCGCTTTCGTGGTAGTTCCATAGTAAAAGTAACATAATTATGAGCATAATAGACTTCAGAAAGTCCTACACTTTGCAAAACAACACATATACAAATAAGGCGTCGTTTACATCCTTTCTGCAATGCATGTTATCTATTATGAATAACAACATACTGTTTTGAATAGTGCAGCAATTGTTCATTTTTAATTCATTATTAAGTTTCTATAAAAAGCCTATTTTTTTCACACATCGTGCAGAGATACGTTCTATAAATAATATACGTAGCAATGTATATACAAAGCCCGATTACAGAGGTGCCAGCGTAAATTAATTAGAAACGTAAAAAGCGTTCTCTCTATCGAATGCCTAAAGTGAAAAAGAAACAGAACTATGCTATTTAGCTAATATAATTACGATGGCGCCGTTGTAATCAGGCTGTGTTGTAATCTGCAATCGGGTTTAATATATACCTATAGCTATAGGTATATATTAAACCCGATTGCAGAGGCGCCAGCGTAAATTAAATAGCTACATAAAAAGCGTTCTCTCTATCGAATGCCTAAAGTGAAAAAGAAACAGAACTATGCTATTTAGCTAATATAGTTACGCTGGCGCCTCTGTAATCGGGCTTTTAATATAGCTAAAAAGTATTTGAGTCCACCATTCGATGTCTACTTTACAAGGAACAACGCTCTGTAAATCATATCATACTAATATTATAAAACCGAAAAGTTTGTTGGTTTGTTCCTCTTTCACGCAGCAACGGAGCAACGGATTGACTTGATTTTTGGCATGGATAAAGTTCTAGGGCCGGAAATTGACATAGGCTACTTTTTATCCCGAAAAATAAAAGGTTCCTGTGGAATAGCAAAAAGTGAAATTCCACGCGGGCGGAGCCCCGGGCAAAAGCTAGTTATATAATATATATTATTTCATGTGACAGTTTTTCGGTCAAATATTTTTGTAAGCTGTGCTCGCCTGTAACACTGTATTCTTATTATTTTATTATTTTTTTGTTAATGGAAGTACATAGGTTACATAAGTGCACTAGTAAATAATTAAATATAAATAAAGATTCTTCTAGAGTAATAAGTCGTATTTAAAAAACGCGCACCATAACGTAAGTAACGTACAAAACAGCTGACTACCTAACGTACGCTATAATCTGCAATTAAAAGTGTCAAATTGAAATTATTTCCATTGCTCATAGCGTAAGTGTTATGTAGTAATAATAATGATTTCTTTTGCAGAATGTTACTTCGCGCCGCATTATGCTTCCAATTATTTATTATTTTGAATGCTGGCGATTCGCTCGAGAACTTCAAAACATGGGGAGAGAAACGTGAGTACGATTTTATCGAAACTATTTCTTAGAGTAATGCTGTTTTTCCTTGTAATATGTGTGTAGAAATGTGCAATTAGGTATTGTTTGCAGGTTTCAATTATAAAATAAGGATATAATCGCGTAGGAAACATTCGAACAGCCTAAAATGTAGTCTCAGAGAGCTAGCAAATAGATAAATGCTTTATTGCTCACACCAAAGGTGTAAGTCAAATTATCTGACAAAAAACTAAAAAACACAGCAGCAGCAGTAGGCGGTCTTATCACTAACATCGACTCTTCCAGACAACCGTGGGATTGAGAAACACATCTTATTATCATAGTATCTCTACGAGTATGTCCTGACTCTGGATCGTATGAACCAAGTTCGTAAAAACGGCAAATCCTTAGGTACCGATGATAAAACTTGTGATATGGGGACTAGAAAATAATAGTGATCAGAAAATCGTTTTATAACCCATAGTATAACAAGTAATATAGCCGGTTGTACCACGTGAATTAAATAAGTAGGTATCATGAGGTTTATCTGCAATGACGTTATCGTATGGCTGATTTTCAACATCTAAAAAAACCGGACAAGTGCGAGTCAGGCTCGCACATCGAGGGTTCCGTACAAACCCAGAAAAATTCACAATATTGGGAAGTAGGTTGTTAAAATTTCTGTACAATAACCATCAACAAAAAAGTTTTTTTTTCACTTTTCTCGTCATACATCGAAAATTGTTAAAATAATTAATAATAAATGTTTTAGCATGTACTAATGAAGTTCTTTTATTATGATAATTATACATGATACGATTTAAATAAAAATAAAATAAAATAGCCTTTATTTCCCAAATACGTTTATAAGTTCATAACAAATTCATGATACGATTTACTCACTTTGAATTTTGAACCCATATTTTGTGAATTTTGAGGGCCTATTTTTTGTTATTTAAATAAAAACGTACAGTTTTCAGATTTATTCCTATATTTATTTGGTAAAAAAACAATTTACAAGCCAAAAAATAATAAAAATCATTAACGATTAAAAACAATCAATAAAACTGAGTTTCATGCATCACATTAAATAAATAAATTAATCAATAATTTTATCATCGATGAATTCACGAGTGCTCAATAATATATATACTCCGAGACAATGCTTCTTACCAAATTTCATAGTTCTATGTCAACGGGAAGTACCCTGTATATAGGTTTTGATTTTTGTGAGTGTCGAAATATGCGGTTTTTACGACATAAACGGCTCTAACTTTTTTTTACACAACTGCAAGAGACCATAGATATACGTATACAGTTTAAATTTCAACTCGATATCTTTACGCGTTCCCGAGATAAAGAGTCTTGACATACACACAGACGGACAACAAAATGATCCTATAAGGATTTTTTTTTCCGTTTGAGGTACGGAACCCTAAAAACGTACTCGTAGTAGTAGCGCATATAGGTGTTTCTCAGTGATCATCGAAGTTAAGCAATATTAGGCACGGTCAGCCTTCGAATAGATGACCGCATGTGACTGAGCGCTACCGGGGATCGGATGATACTTGAATTTGTAGGTCTCGGTTGTTTTAACCATTAAGCCACCTTCCTGACATCAGGCCTAGCCATCCGACCTATACGATCATACAATAATTTTGCGAATTTTTTGACAGAGTTATTTCCGCCTCAGAAAATTCCTGAAGGTGCATTGGAGACTTCCAGAGCCGTTGTCAGAAGAAAAATAGTGCTCTACCATAACTTCTTTCGCACTAAGGTGCGGCCTACCGCGTCTAATATGCTCCTAATGGTAAGACCTCGTGTAATTATATTACCTACATTTCTACATAATAACTTTGTAAATTATTATATACTGTTTAATATTAGTAATGGGTATGAAATTACCATGTTTCCTTAAAATTATAGAAATGCTAGCTAAATGTTACATGTCCACGGATACGTCTGAGTGATTTTTTTGCCTTTGTATGGGATGGCCCATATGAACATTTTATTTTTATGGGATAGAAAGTAGAACTACTATGACACTCTCCGATCATTAAAGTGTAAGTAGGTATTTATGCAAAAAAAACAAGTCGATCTTTCATTCCGTTGCGGCGTGAAAGAGTAACAAACGTACCAACAAACATAACATACTTTCATAGTATGCGCCAGACTAACTATAACACACATTGGTTGGAAAACTGTTCCCTTTTTGTAAATAAATAATCGAAAATTCTCGGACTCCGCTTGGTCTAGGTTTGGTGTCTTTTGCTAAAATATTCCGTGCTTTCCTGGTGTGCGTCAGATTAATTAAACCACACATTGGTTGGAAATTTAGTACTGTTTCCTATTCCTTTTTGTAGCCCAATACCTAATGCAAAATTCCTGGACAATTGTGACGTGCACACACTATTGTGTGTAGGTACCTTCACCGCAATACACCTGTTATTGAATGACTAATATAATTGCTTAATATGAACAATATACTTAGTTTGAAATGGGAATAGGTTATCCCATATGGTAGAATATGGGAAATACAGGCTTTCAACCACGGCATCGCCCGCTCAGTCTAGATTTGGTGTTTTGATAAAATATTACTTTATATTCTGGTGCGCGTCAGTCTAACTAAACAACACATTGGTTGGAAATTTAGGACTGTTTCCTTTTTGTAGCTAAATAATGCAAGATTCCTGGACATTGGCGACGTGGCCCAAACAATAGTACCTTCACCACAATACACCTCTTATTGAATGACTAATATAATTGTTTATATAATATGAAAAATATACCTAGGTTGAAATGGGAATGGGTTATCCTACATGGTAGAATATGGAACATACTACCTTTTACCCGCCGTTTCGCAAGCTTGCTTTAATTTATCCGAGATAAAAAGGACCCTATGACACTATGTCATCTTTATTTTATACTATAGCCATGAAAAAATCAGGTCTATTCGTTGCTCCGTGGCTGCCCCAAAAAATAATAAGTAAACAAACCAACAATACTGCAAACTCATTTTCGGATATATAGTAGGTAGGTGTTCTGTGCATACATCACACCTTTAACCCCATTTTGTGTACAAAAACTTACAGCTAAAATGTCGTTGTCCAGATCACTGTTACATCTTCAGTTGCATTCATTTTTCAGTCTTGGCACAACGGAGCAGCACATCAGGCACAGAAGTACGCGGAGAAGTGCATATACCTTGCGCATAACGACCCGCAAGAAAACACTGTGCCGAATTTAGGCTCGTGCGGGCAGAACCTTTTCGTGGCTGCGCAGAAGACGCCTTGGTAAGAATTTTATTTTTTAACCGATTTACAGAAACGAGTAGGTTCTATGATCGTCTGTATTTTTTTTGTGTATGTTCATCAATATTTTCATTAATTGTGAACTGATTTAAAAAAAACTTTTTTGTTCAGTAATTATACTTCACAGGTATTTAAATGTAGTTTCCCACATAAATGTAGTGGAAATCGGGCTAATCGTTTAAAATAAAAATCATTATTATGTAAAAAATACTACATTGATGATATATGGTTTCGTGGGAACTATTCGAATTCTCCGACGTTATGTATCTTACACATAACGTCTGTTCCATGTACCTATGCTATATATCCACTATACACTTTATAAATTATTAACTAAAATTTTCTGTCTCTCTCAGACTTTGTAAAGTTGTTGTATTTGCTGTCTTTTTCATGCTAATGCGGGTCTTGAAATATTTATTGTTCTTAAAAAAATTGGCTCGTGAGGTACCTACACGGTCAATTGTGCCATTTTTGGAGAAAAATAATTATTGCTTGATGGTGAGCAGCGTCGTAGTTGAAGATTAATCGCGATGAAACGTAAGATATATTCTACTACATCATTGTACTCATCATTATGACTAATTTTTGTTATCGAGGGCCATCTATGAAACCGCGAAAAAAATTGGCACACATTTTGTGAAACTCGATGAATTTTTTGATTTCAAGTTTGGTGTCTACGTTGTTGGTTATAATTGCGAATAAGTACACAGCTATCTTAGAAATCCTAGAATCCGTCCGTCGTCTACCAATATACACATTATGAAGAGACGTGTACATATGTAGAGATTGGTTTGTGTGAATAACTTTACAAAATAGTTCTGTATTTTTTAAGTAAGCAGTAGAACTAGGTAGATATCGGTTTTGGACTTGACTCATTCCCAAAATACTGTTGTACCAGCCTTGTTAATAGTCCACTGTAGGACGTAGGCCTACCCACGAAAGATGATTGGGCCATATCCACCACGCTGGCCCAGTGCGGGTTGGTGGATTCACATACGCCATCGAATTTTCATTAACGGACATATGCAGGTTGCCTCACGATGTTTTCCTTTTTTGACCGGGATTTGAACCCACGACCTCACATAGTAAGGCGGGTTTCATTACCACTAGACCACCACGGCAAAATACTGATAAAAAGTACATATTCTAAATTGTAGGGGAATGTAGACTTCAGCTAGCTTAGCATGCTACCACGAAAAGCCACGAGAAGAACTCTTTTCGACATGTGAAAAAGTGACAGATATATAATTCGCCATAACTCTGTCTCGTTCTGACACGTCGAAAGAAATATTTCGTGGTGCGCATCCTAGCCCAGCTGGGCGGGTTGATAGTCGATACCATAAGTAGAGTGATATATAGAATACGAATAGATACTTAAAGTACTTAAAACTCAAAGCTGTTTGTTTTCGGCCAAAAAGAGGCCCTTCCAATTGTCTCCTGCTTTCCTTGGTGTGTCCGTTTTGGTAACTAACAGTCTGGAACTATTAGGCGTTATGCTATCATCGACTCTCAATTTTGACTCTTATATAGAGTCAAAAGCCCAATTAGCCTCAAAAAAACTTGGTGTTCTCTCTAAGGTGAGACGGCATTTCACACCTGAGCATGAGTCTTTATAAAGCGCAAGTCAGGTCTTGCATGGAATACTGCTCTCACCTTTGGGATGGCTCTGTTGGAGGCTTTGGAGTCCATTGAAAGCCGAGCCAGAACGCTGATAGGCAACGAAACCTTGACTAAGTCGAAGCTGCGGAGTCTCGAGCATCGACGTAGGGTGGCGTGTCTATCAGTCTACTATCGGATACACTTCGGTGAGTGCGCCCAGGAGTTGCACAATCTGGTCCCACCTGCCCCTTTTTTCTATCGTACGGCTAGACAGACGCGACCAAAGCGCCACCCTTTTATGGTGGACATCCCACGCGTTAGAACCAAGCGTTTTGAGTCCACATTCCTCATACGAACTGCCAGAATGTGGAACGCTTTGCCTGAGTCTGTCTTTCCGTTAAAGTACAACGTAGGTGTCTTCAAATCTCGAGTAAATAGGTATCTTCTAGGTAAGCGTGCTACATCCTAGACAACATATCTGCTTAACATCAGGCAGTGTGTAGTCAAACGCAAACCTATTTGAAATAAAAAAAAGTTTATATACCATTTGAGTAGGTAAAGATACCTAAAAACGTAAGAATTTGAAGTTCAGCTCCCTGATTTTCAAACGGACGGAAGTACAGTCCATTCATAAATTAATCTAGCCAATAAAAATCTTGTTAACAAATTATGTATCATTTTACTGACAGCCTTTATTAGGTGTACGTTATTGCTCAGTATCTTGGCATAAATTACAATTTTATTGTGTCTAACACACGATTTTGACAGATGTTTATTCCAAGGTCACCTATTAATTGTAGTTGTGATTGCGTCGAATTGAGGATGATACGTACATGTATACATACGTAGCCTTGTTGATCTTTTTCTCAGTTTTTATGATTCGCCTTTGCTTCCTCTTCCTTTGAAATAAATAATGGGGTAAGTTGTTAGCCAGAAAAACGGCTACAAAAGGCGTAAAAACTTGGTAAACAAAGTAGCTAAGTAATCTACACTTTTTACTTGTGATTTTTGTTCGTGAGTCATGGTATGAACGACTTGTGAAGTGTGATTAACTCTATCAATGGAACGGTGATACCTATCCCAATTGTGTAAGTTAAGTATTTAACTGGGAGGCAGCTGAGTGACACGCTTAAAATTAAGTTTTAATAAACGGACGCAACAGTTTTTTTTGGAACTATTTCGATCACATCAGCTTTTAAATAGGAAAATAGCATCAAAATCTCTCTTTTCGTTTGGAAGCTACGATAAGATCGACAGAAACGCAGAATACACCCCGTCTTTTGCGAGGGGGTTTCAAACATAATTGTACTCAGTTCTTAGTCTCTCAGAGTTTTGAGAAAGAGTCTGAGGTCGGGTCATCTAAGAGGATGATATTTTGAAATACATGACTTTGACGTTATACTTATGTTATTCATCAAGCGAGTGACTTGCTCGCGCCCTCCTTTAAATGTATATACGAGTAAAACAGATGGTTCCATACAAATTTGTACTCGTACATGCAATTTAAATAGACCATTGATTGACAAGATCGTGGTTTATCTTGATGCTTTTGTAGGTCGCAGGCGCTTATTAGGAATCACATAAGTATAGTTCAACTATGGGTAGGTACCTACTTAAATAGCCTAGGTCAGTAATACCCAGGTAATTGACCTAGATTCCGTATCGCTACTGTATCTGCGTCTCGATAAAAATACTCGATTAATCGATTGAGAAAAACGTGCTCTTCGATTCGTGACCAAATAATTATACTGTGTTTATAATTTTAAATTCTTACACGATGAGCTTACGATATTATTATTAGGTTTTTGTCCGTTTAGTAAAAATGGAATGAGGAGCGATTCGTGGTATTTTTTACAAGGCATGATCTTCTCATTTTTTTATATCTAATCGTATTTTTTGCATCGTAAAAATATTTTATAAATAGACTGATAGATAAATTAGTTATTGTATAGATCAGAAATAAAATACAGTATTGGATAAAAATAAACTATCACAACTACAAGCTTGTGGTTATTTTTTTTACGGGAAGCCTAGAATAGAGATTATTTATAAAATAGGGACGGGCTATGGAGTGCCGTTTTATATTATTTATTTGTGTAGGGAAACGGTTCTATTCCATAGACTTGATTATTTCAGAGTTTTTCTTTATACTTACATTGAGGAGGAATCCTTATAACTTCGTTGTGTCCGTCCGTCCGTCCGTCGGTCAGTCTGTCTGTCCGTCTTCCGTCCGTCCGTCCTAATACTACAAAGGCTTATAACTTCCACATTTATGAACCAAATTACATGAAATTTTACAGTATGATAGTTTTAACATAGATCTCAATTTTAAATACTTAATATTAAATTGTGTATTTCGAGGATGGCTTTGATACATATAAAGTGGAAATAAAACCTCAAAAAACCTAAGCGTCTCTCGACACGCACTTGACAACTTATTGTACCTACTTACTATGCGAAGAATCGATGACTCTTGAGTTCATGTTCATAAAGTGCTTAAAGTTCATCACCTATAGTTTTCGGTGATGCCATGGAACAAAGATAGGGTCATTAATGAGACTAAGGTCTAAACTCGTAGTACCACGTACTTGAACAGTTTCTTCCTTCTAATTTCCAGGTTCTTCGCAATAAAATCGTGGTTCCTGGAGTACCGGAACTTCACATACGCAGACTCAAACCTGAATCTAAAGGTAGTGGGCCACTACACGCAAATGGTGTGGGCCACTAGTCACAAGCTCGGCTGTGGTGTCGCACACTGCCCTGGTGGTCCGTGGGGCCACTTCTACAACTACGTCTGTCATTATTGCCCTGGGTAAGATTTTACTGTAATTTCAAAGTGAACCTAAAGGCTATGGGCCACTAATTACAAGGTCGGCTGTGTCACGGATTTCCCGTGTTATAACTATAAAACAGTTTTCCGTAAGATCGCCGCTTTATCAAAATGTTTTCTTATGCAAAGTAAGGATAACCACATTTACCAATAAATTGGCCGAGCGGACGAAGTGAGCTAGTCTTAGTTTTGACTTGACTATGCTTTCGTCTGCCCGGATGTTGTCCGGCCATGAAAGCTAAAAGTAAATTCTCATCTACATGTCGCATTTTACAACGATTCTTGGTAGACAGATTCCATGTATTTTTTTTAAATTTTTAATCGTGAACTAATTACTTTTGGATTGGGGGAATATTTCTCTCAAAAAGGGTCTTGCTGCGACGTATCACACTGGCCGTAGGAATATGTACCTATTACTCGTATGTATGTAACGCCTGATTCAATCAACTATGTAGCTTACTAGTTACATAGTTATTGAATCATCTTAGTAGAGATGGAGTGTTTTCTGCGGCTTTTCTTTAAGGTGACGCATTGATAAACAATTATTTCTCAAAAATCGAGTACCGCGCTCCTTCACTCGGACAAATTTTACGCGGTCGCGCTCAACAGGATCGCGCCAGAGCGGCGCGGC
Organism: Hypomecis punctinalis; assembly: GCA_949316475.1. Lineage (NCBI taxonomy): Eukaryota > Metazoa > Arthropoda > Insecta > Lepidoptera > Geometridae > Hypomecis > Hypomecis punctinalis. The sequence continues at coordinate 12,659,870 of OX438799.1, forward strand.
GGGCGGCAGTGAGTTTTTAATTAATTACTCATAATGTACACATTAAAAAAATAACTTCTCGGTCTATAAAATAGAAAAGTAATCTGGCTATTTTATTCGCAAAAAATAATGGGGTGTTGTCGCTGATAATTCAGAGCTTTCGAATTATTAATTTTTTTTCGGTGAGAAATTTATAAGTTTTTTTTAATAATGCCGGTCACTTTTCAATACTTTGTCCAGTTCATTAAATTTTTCAAGATATTCTCTTATCTATGATATTTTTTTAAATTTGAATCAATATCATTCGTCCTCTCACATCGCGCATTCAAAAGTACTCGTTTACATGTTTCTCGGCCCGATGCCTCATCTTAATACTTCTCTTTACGTAACTTCTTCTCCACAATTTTTCTATAGGTTTGCATTTGACTACATACTGTCTGATGTTAAGCAGATATGCGGTCTAGGGTGTAGCACACTTACCTCAGACCAAATAAAAAGTCTAGACTGAACGTCGTTGAACAGTTAACAGTTGAAGTGAGGCCGGTTTTTTATACATTTGGTGAGTGCGCCGCCTTAGTTCGGCTGACAAGCCAAGGCGTAGTTTCGTTGTACGTGTATGTTTGTGAATTGTACACGGCAAGTCGTAGTTTTGCCGGCCTCACTTGTTTGTTCACACAAAATTCTGTCTTGATAGTAGGAGAGCCGAAGAGGGGATTTCGGGATTTACTAAAGCGCGGCAGATTAACATAGCAGGGGGATACCTTGTACCTTATTAAGTACCTGCACCAAATATGAGCACCATATATTATTATATGATCGCCCGTCAAGGATAAATGATCATATTAGTAAAAATATAACGATCATCAGTACACATCAGATAAGGTAGGGTGAGTTAATTACACGCTAAAAAGTGTATATTCAACTAATCTGACAATTTGAGAGTAACGTAAAATAGGGGGAAGGGTACAAACTTGTACCTAGACATTTTGAAGTAGGACGCGTCAGAGTTATGTCCATGCAACAGTTTTTTTTTAAATCCATAGTCGCTCCCCCCACTGATGAAAAGGTTACGTTAATACTTTTTCATCACATCTATTCGAAAAGGACTACTTGGTTCGCCTTTAAGTGCGCCCAAAGGAGGTGTTTTCTATATGGAACTTTATAAGTACGCCGGAATTATCTTCGCCGCGCACTTTTTGAATTTGGAACAAATAAGTGCGACGGAATGATCTTTGCCGCGCACTTTTTGAATTTGGAAGTATTTGTAATGTTAGTGTTCAGCGCCAAAAAAATGTATGTAAATATAAGTTTTGATTTGTTTTATTATTAGATACCATTTAATTTCAATTTAGTTGTTACTCTACGTTTTATTAAATAATAATATTATAGTAAAATATGGGGCGCCTTTTGTTTTCTCATAGAGGTGATGAAAAGTAGAGTGTACTCGGGCGCAAAACATATTTTTGGCTCGGGCGACGTACTTTGAATCCCTCGCTACGTTCAGAATTCTACTAAAGAATCCCTCCCTACGCTCGGGATTCTACTCTAGAATCCCTCACTTCGCTCTGGATTTAAAAAAGCGTCCTCGCCGTAATAACATTATTTTGCTCCCATGTGATACAATCTACTATTTTTTCCCTTTTATCATGTAAGCTTCGCAACCCGATACAAGGTATCCTCTACCATGACTTCTTTATTTGGTCTGAGACGCTTAGGTACCACAAGCCGTGGTGGTCAAAAGGTAGTGACACCCGCCTTACAATCGTGTGGTCGTGGGTTCAAATCCCCCGTCCCGTACCAATGAGTTCTTTAGAATTTATGTACGGAATTTTACACCACTGGCTTTTCGGTGAAGGAAAACATCGTGAGGCAACCTGCATACGTCCGTAGAAGAAATTCGATGGCGTATGTGAATCCACCAACCCGCACTGGGCCAGCGTGGTGGATATGGCCCAATCACCCTTCGTGGGTAGGCCTACGTCCTGCAGTGGACTATCAAAAAGGCTGGTACAGTACAGCTTAGGTACCTAGAAGATACTTATTTACTCGAGATTTGATGACACCTATGTTAAATATCTCCAATTCTTGTTTTATTTTTTCCAGTGGCAACTACGACACGATAACCCACTACCCCTACAAGAAGGGCAAGCCATGCGGGGACTGTCCGAACCACTGCGTCAACAATTTGTGCACGAACACCTGTACCCGTAAAGACTTGTACTCCAACTGTGGAGAACTGGTCTCTATAGCTCCAAGCATATGCGGGCAAGGGACCTGCAATGCAACTTGTGAGTGCGGAAATGACAAGATACATAAAAACTACCCTTGGTGAAATAAAATAAATAAGAGCTACCCTTGGTAGAAAAACGTTAAAGTAATTTAATCATCAAAAGAAGAAATATACAACTATGCAAAGAACTTACCGAATAGTGGTGATTCAGACCTTCATTATGATCAACTTTGGCCCCATAGTATAGGTTGTTCATAACAATGGTCATAATCTTTCGACTTAGTATACACAGGGTAAGCTTAATAACCCTGTAAAAGAGTATCTATACTCTATAAAATTTAACTTGATCTCTGCGACAGTTACATATTGACATATTTAGAGTTGGGATAGTGGTGGAAATAAATCGATTTTCAGACAATGTTGTAATGAAATCGAATGAGTAGTTGAAGGTGAGAAATTGGATTTTATTTACTTACTATTATTTAAGATCAAGTATGTATACATGTAAATAATGTTATGATATTAATTAAATACTCATAATAATGTAACGATAGTATTTATCGACGTTTTTCACTATTATCGATGCTAATATAACATATAATTGGGTTTAATTTAATTACACATGTAAAAAATGTTATGATATTAAAATATACAATAAAATTAATGATAAATTAAGTTTTATTTAAAATATCGTCAGTATAAACTATCGATATTTTAATTAAAACTCTATCTAAAACTCTGTGGTCACGATCATTCGTCGCCCATCACTAATCGGCATGCCCATAAAGTATGACATTATATCATACGACAGGTACTGTCTATACTATTAAGAAATTCAGAACTTCATAGGCGTGATTTTTCTGACAGCTGTCGCAGAGATCAAGTTAAATTTTATAGAGTATAGTAGATTACAATTGATAGATTGAATAATAGATACTTCGTATTGTGATAACCTTATTCTAAGAGTGGAGTACCTACCATTATAGCAATAAAATATAAACTATTCATAAACTGTAATAATGAAGTACTTCAATTTTAACTAGTGTTAGACGAGATTAAGACCAATGAATATAAATAGTGTTTGCTACGTACTAGATTACCATAACTTATAAGTATTAAATATATTTAAATTAATAAATCGTTTTAATGCCCTATCCTACATATTAACTTTCCTTTTCCTACATTTCTGTCTTCAGTTTTCGAAGTGCAACTTATAATTTTATTAACTTAGTTTCTACTTTCTTCACTAACGTAGGTACCTATATATTTAGTTATTGCATATTTTAAGTCATTTGAATTTTATACTCAAGTATATAGGTATCATTTTTTAGGATTCCGTACCTCAAAAGGAAAAAAGGGAACCCTTATAGGATCACTTTGTTGTCCGTCTGTCCGTCTGTGTGTATGTAAAGACTCTTTATTTCGAGAACGCGTAAAGATATAGAGCTGAAATTTAAACTGTATACGTATATCGATGAACTTTTGCTGTTGTGTAAAAGATAAACTTCTCAGTTGTCGTTTAAAAAAGTTAGAGTCGTTTATGTCGTAATTAACAGCATATTTCGACACTCACAAAAATTAAAACCTACAGGGTACTTCCCGTTCTCATAGAACTATGAAATTTGGCGAGAAGCATTGTCTTAGAGTACACATATAGGAATAAATCTGAAAACTATACATTTTTATTTAAATCACAAAAAATAGGGTCTCAAAATTCACAAAATATGGGCTCAAAATTCAAAGTGAGTAAATCGTATCATGAAAGGTGTCATATAAAAGAACTTCATTAGCACATGCTAAAACAGGTTTTTTAATTATTTTAACAATGTGTTTGTACGGAACCCTCGATATGCGAGCCTGACTCGCACTTGTCCGGTTTTTTTTTTTATAAATTTTCGTTAATTTAGTTCAAAAAATTAAAGCCTACAAAAATCACACAGCAAAAACAGCTCCTTTCACAAAAGCTCCTTTGTTCAGGAGGGCTCGAGTTCTCCATAGAAATAAACTACTTAAAACCATTTTTAAGTAGTTTATTTTTGGCACAGTTTCAGTAAAAAATACTTGTTTTTTATGATTGAGTCGATACTCAATCATAAAAAACAAGTATTTTTTACTCGTCGTCTCGATAGACGAGCAATGCGTTGCCTGATGTAATAAATAAATAATAGATAGGTACATAAAAATAAGACTGCGCCAGTGCCGTCGGTTGCTCAGTGGTTAGTGAACCTGACTCCTGAGCCGTGGAGGCGTGGGCTCAATTCCCACCAAGGTCAAGCAGTTATGTGATTCACATAGGTGTTTGCTCTGTATCTGGATGTTAATACCTATCTATATAAGATATGTATTTACGACTGCCTTGGTGGCTCAGTGGTTAGTGACCCTAACGTCTGGAGCAACGAGGCGTGGGTTCGATCCCCACCCAGGGCAAATATTTCTGTGATGAACATAAGTGTTTGCTCTGTGTCTGGGTGTTATTTAGTTACTATCTATATAAGTATGTATTTAAATTAAGTATATGTAGTATATATCAGTCTCTGGCAGCCATATCACAAGCTTTGCTTAGTTTGGGGTCAGAGGCCGTGTGTAAGATGTCCCAAATTATGTATTTATTATTAGTATCACAATAAAAAACTTTTACTATGGAACCAACCGAGAAAAAAAATAGCTGTTTCATAAATTTTGTCGATTCCGAGTTGTAATTTTCTATGGAACAGTTGTACGGGTTTGTCCCATAGTGAAAGTTGTTCGCTATGATGTATTGCGTCTGGTTACAGTATTACTACACGTTTCATATAAGCACGTTGTATAGTCTTTAAAGTTTCGAGTGTATGTGGTCCGGCGCAGGCGCAGGTGAGTCAGCAGGTGGGGTGCCTCGCCGAGCGGAACCGACGCCGTCTGGTGGAACCCTTCCCGCGCTTCCGCTCAACCGCTCACTTGACCTATTTTGTAGAGCGAAACAGTGTAGACCTAATAGATACCTCTACAGAAAAAATAATCTTTTTGTAACCAGTAAGCGATAAAATATATTATGTTTGTCTCCTAAGAAAAGAACGAATATGAAAGCATTTGTAGTACTTACTTTGGAAAACGTGGTATTAGGTAATCATCGGTTGCATAATTCTAATAGCGTTCATTGAGACTGTTTATACAAATCACTACCGACAATGCGGCGGATAGGTAAGTATGCTAATGATATCGGGATCAATTTGTATTCAACTACGTTCCCGAGTGACCGAGCAACATGTTTCCCACCCCCACCACATCTCCGACCCAATTGTAATGCAGCGGGCGCGGAGTGGACGCGGGTGCGGCGGCGGACAGGCATTGCATGATTTGCATGTCCGCGCCCGGCCGCGCCCGCCGTCCACCTGCCGCGCCCGCGCGCCATGGTGTGCGAAGCCGAAGCTGGTCACGCCGGGCTTCACGCGTCCTCGCCTCCGCGCAAATCGCTCCGCCGACTCGCCTCCACACGAGGCTTCAAACCTCGCCCCGCCAACGAATACGGCTGGATCAGAGTCTTCGAAGGCCTCGAACCTTTCGCCGTCGATGCGCCCAGCAAACTCGTGAAGGTCACGCTCAACACTACTGTAGAAGAAGTAAATAAGAAGCTCGGTTTTGGCGATGAATTGTCTCTATGGATCCAATTCGGCGGTGACAATTCCCGGCGACTGGAATTAGACGAGTTTCCCCTCCGGACCCAGGAGCAGTATCTGGCTACTTGCGGATGGAAGTCTCGAGAACGAAGAGTGCGGCTGGCAGTGGATCCGGAGCTTCGCCACTCGTTGCGATGGTGCGCCGGGCCGGCTGGCCGCTCCAGCGGTGTTCTTCGCTCGGGAACGCTTTACGTCCTGAAAGGACACGTCTTCCCTCAATGGAAACCGAGACCGTGTCACGTCATTGGATCGAGACTTCATACATACGGTGTGTTAAATATCAAACATGTGATAAAATATCTGTGTTGAAATATTTTGAACGCCTTAAATGGATTTTTCAGGAACGACTTGGGAAACGCTCGAGTTAAGCGGCGGAAATATAGAGCTCTGCCAGCCAAAAGCCCAAAGGCTGGTGCTATGCGTGAAGCCTCGTTGTCAAGGCAACAGCTTGCCGGGAGACAGCGGCATGAATCACCTGTTCCTTGGCTTCTCTACAATTTGGGAAAGAAACATGTGGTTCTGCTGGCTAAAGGAGGTAAGACTAGATATTTTACTATAACTTTAATCTTGACGTGTTGTCTTATAAATTAATTGTTGATTTCAACTCACTATCATTATCTTATTAGCCCTATAACGGATCTCTTATGCATATATTATTAACGTAGGATGGGTCCTATGGATTTCTGATCAGGTGGACCGATAAATATAATTAAGGAATAGGAACACTGCTCTGCTACCCGTCTTATTCGGATTTAAAATATGCAATGCTAATAAATTCAAGTTTATATTAATTATATATTCTTGTGCTGAATCAGCAGCATGCAGATATGCAGCAATTGGAGCAAGTCTAGTATCTCAATAAACACAGTTTAGTAGCCTCGTTTCTCGCAAGAAGCGCGCGGTTAGCACACGATTGGGGTTTGATTCCGGTACACTTACCAAACTAACGAACCGGCTCCTCACGGCGGCAAATTGCTGGAAATTCTCTCAAACCTATCAAGCTTTTGACATTTCAATGTGCCATTTGAACATCAATCACTGTAGGGTTGTGAGTTACAAGTTGTGTAATAACATGTAATAAATTATTCATTTTAATGGGCTCCTTATACAATAAATCGATCAGTAGGTAGTTTGCAGCGACTGTATTCTGTATTTATTATAGCTCTTTCTTGGACTTCACTTTTTGTCATGAACAATTCCGTGTTCTCAGTCGTATCGTATCGCAAAGTGAGAGTTTTTTACAAGCTAATTGTAAATCATGATCACTTAAGTGATAGCACTCGCTAACGTAGATCTTTTTGATGAATCGTTTGAAAAGTATGTTGTTTAATTAGAAACTGTGCATGCGCGGTACCCTGAAAGCCAAGTCACGGTCGAGATGACCAGAGTGCGGGTGAGATTCACGGTGACTGACAGACAAGCGAATGACGAAGTTTGTCGTTTCATATCCAAGTAGGCACTTGGAGAAAGAGCAGCGAGCGTTGAACATTTCACTATCAGTGCTTTTTCACGTGTGCTTTGACAAAGACGATAATAATTATACCAACAAACGTCGAATCGGCGCCGCCTTTTTACCGGTTTCCAGTAAACCATTGAAATCAAGGACACGAAATGTCATTTAAACTCGCGAAATCGTGATCTGAATAATGGATCGGCAGACAGGAGATTCGTAGTCTTTGGGAATAACAATGCTGTGAGCAGTTCGTCGGCCCCATGGTTACACACCGAGACAGCGGTGGAGCTGTTTTTAAAATGTCGTGTAATGTAAGGAAAACAATGAACCTTTTTGAATGGCTTGGAAGTAACAATCCCCGTTCGATTGTGGTGAAGTAAAGTGGTGTTAGTGATGGTGGAGCAAAGTAATATGAAGTGTGAGGAGCAAGAGGTGGATAGTTTGGACGTGTTCAATAATTCTATTGCGGAAGATGTGTTTTTGGACAGTTTGGAGCCTGCCACGCTGCGGGAGAAATGCGAAATATCGGTAGGACTCGTCTAATATTTATAATTTATATTAGAAACATTAATATTTGCGAGTATATTAGAAGAATCAGAACCTCAATTGTAACATTTATTTAAGGAAGAATACAAGTATACCTACTTAATTAATAAACCCCATTTACCTATCAACACCAGAAAACTGACTTAAGAATCCTGTACGAGCAAGAAATAGGATAATACGGGTATTGTTACATACCTATTCTTGAAATAAACAAGGAAGTCAAGTACCTATTTACCTAAGTATTACTACTGTTATAGTTGTTTTCAAACGAGTGATAGGCAATAGGAAGTCCCGATTTACTTGCGCACTAATTACGTCACTGTCGTGATTATTTTCCGATGCCTCTGTTGGATTTGGATTTGAGTAGCAATTTTACATTACCTGTTACAATAATGTGCGATACTATAAGTATTGGTGGGAATACAAATGCGGACAATAAAACATCAATGTATCTTGTTATTACAAAAACTTACGATAATATAAGTAATGAGGTTATTTAAAAGAAAATCAAATTAAAAACATGATGTTAATAATACAATATACGCAAGACGTAAGATAATCGATCGAGTTGGCATTTTTTTATGTTTATCATTACTCAGTAGTATTTAATTGATGGTGCAACTTTTTATATATTGAATTAGTTTACAAAATCATATTTTCTCAAACATAATTATTTTTACCATGAATTGCATACCTACTATCAAAGCTTGCAAAAATCTTCAAATTCCTATTATTATTAAACCTCAAACTAGTAAAATCAAACAATTTTATTAGTTCTCGCATCTTCAGCTTCGCATTTGCATACCTAATCAAAATCAGACTTTGATAACCAACTGTCGGACATAGAGACCTCATTATTTTGCCATTCACTTCTGTCCCATGTTCATGGTTTATTTTTGAAACCTGCTGCTTGACATCGTCGACCTATCTCATTGCCATCATATAAGTACATTTATCTTTTTAAGAAGCCGTCGTTTATTTCGAGATGCTAGTAACATAAATGTCATTTCATAGGAGAACGCTCGCCTTATAAGCGTCAGTTCCAAAAATCGTACCCGGTCTTGTACCAATGAGTTCTTTGGAATCTATGTATGATTGACACATCACTTCTGAACTCTCTAACCTACTTACAAAGAGCGATTGTCTATAAAAAATCTGCCCCAGTAAAATTCAATATCTACACTCAACAGTACATAGTTCGTACATAAAATTACGACTGCATTACATTGAATACTATCATGTCTTCTTTCCAGGGCACACAAAGCACGCAGCCCCCGAACGTTCTGGACTTGAGTGGCGGCGGCAGAGCCTCCATTGGCGCAGCTTTGACCCAACATGCCTCCAGCGCTTTCAAGGTCCGCGTGCTAAAGCTACGGCAGAATGCTCTAGCAACATTGCCGATGCAAGTGTGGAGCTTGCACTCCTTAACACACCTAGATATCAGCTGTAACAGGATAGCAACGCTGCCGAAGGAGATGTGCCAGCTTACACAGTGAGTACTTTGCATCATTTACTACGTGCTAGCGTTGGGGGGCACGTATATTGTAGCAGCTTTGAGCCAATATGCCTCCAATGCCGTTAAGGCCCACTCTTCGAAGCTACGGCAGAATGCTCTGGCAACATTGCCAGTGCATGTGTGGAGCTTGCACTCCTTGACACAACTGGATATCAGCTACAATAGGATAGCAGAGCTGCCAAAGGAGTTGTGTCAGCTTACGCAGTGGCTATATTGCATCTTCATGAAAATTCTTTAAAATATGTGGTCTTAGGACATAAACTGTGTTACGCGGGCTCCCGCGCGATTTATACAAAAACCTCCTTGCTATATAAAACTCCGCTTTTGTATGAAGCCGCCCAAGAGTCAGTATGATGCAGTGTAATTTCTGGGCATTTCTACTCGACGCGAATGTCAGCGTTACTTGCGTGGCTTATTCTATGTTTTGTTTTTAACAATTATTTTTGTAATAAAAGCTTGGTATCACAATTATTATTGAGTTCGTATACAAATTGAAAAAATCGTTAGAATGGTTTGGAATAATACTATAACATGGCCACGCAAATGACGCTGACATTCGTGTCGAATAGAAATACCCTTCTACTTGTTTTAATTTAGGCTTTTATTTAAAACCCTAACACATTTAGGTAATACATATTCTTATTTATTATTATGAACAAGTTTTACCATAAAATCAACAACTGATAATTAAAATCACAAAATAATAATAGTTTCCATACAAAAAGCATTACTTTTCAACAAAATGTTTCATTAGAGTTTACTATGGCTGAGTTATTCACTACAGCTCTAGGGCTTACCTTATGCACCTGCCTATTATTCTGCTAAACAATCAAACAAGTACCTACTAAAGTATGATTATATTCAAGTACTTTAATCTATGATTTTATGAAATCAAACCAATCATCTCCAAGATTAAACACACCTTTATATGCAGATAAAGTAACTATTTAATTGCCCGGTAATCATTGTTGGAGGATTAATAAATCATTTTGTGCTATGCACCCAGCAGCTCTAGCGTAGTCATTGCAATCAATATTATTCGTAGTTCAGCATAGCTACTTCATGAAATAGCCGTGTTAGATCAACATAATATATTCAGTTAAAGTGCGAGTTCAGAGTTTTAATGCCACATTTCGTGAAATGTACGAAAAATCGAGTTTTAAGATGTTTCGACTTGCTACCATAGAGGAAGAACAGATTGTCGTCTGCCACTCTAAAATGCAAAGGTAGGTCATAAATATAAAGAGTAGATAGTTTCAAGGAGTGTCAAGGGAACTCACGAAAGGTGCAAAAGTAGTGCTAGTATTCCGATTTCTTCCTTTGAAAATCCTGGAATCCATCTCGTGAAAATGATGGAATTTTCGTCTTCAAGCAAAAAGGTTTTAGGTGCGTCATCTATGTCTGCATCATGGCTATAGCGCATTATATATTACCGTTATTATCGCTTCAGCTGTAGCACTTGCACGGCTGGACACAGGCCACCCCAATATATTTCCAATAGGACCAATCGTAAGCATCTTACATCCAGCGCTATTTCAGTGCCTTTAGTAGGTACAAGTTCGCATAGTTTACTCAAACTTGCGCGTCTGCGTGTGGCTCGTTTTTGTTAGTTCTTGATAGTTTTCGCCAGGGGCGCTGTACAAAAACATATATCGCCTTACCATAAAAGATTTAAACCCGCCTTAAACACTGTTTAACGGCACAATTTGTACTGCTAACCATTGCTTAAAGCGTGCGTAAGACTTTTGTGGTTAGGCCGATAGAGGCTACACAGAAACTACTGTAGTTTTAATTTACGTGTAAACCTGTATCTACTAACACCTCAGGTCATCTGTCCACTTCGTTGGCGGGCATCCTACGCTACGCTTGTCAGTTCATCATCTCTATTCGGACGTATTCCGTCAAACGTTTCCTTATTCAAAATAAAAAAAAAATAACTCAGCAGACACAGCTGCGCTGCAATTGAAGCTCCAAAAGTTACAGATCAGAAAAAAATCTTATATAAATGTACTGTAGGTTGCTCATTTGGTCAGGGCCACCTCAATATTTTATTTCCCGCACTCAACATTATATCTAACTTAGTAAATCGAATCTCCCAAAACAAACGTTGATAGGTAGGTAGGTAAGATTAGTAATCATCTGGTAATTATTTTCGGATGTTTACCATCGCTTCGATCCATACTCTCTTGGCCGCAGCTGTCGGTAACGCTCGGGCGGCGAAGCGTGGCGCCACCTCTCGGAAAACGTTCTTGTAGCCTTCGTTTGTGTTCCTACTCAGATATCAATATGGTGAAGCAGATGTACTACGTGCTACCTTTTTGTAGTCCGAATTACTGCTAAAACTGATTTGGAGGCTGAGAGTCACATAGCCACGAGCGCCATCAGAATTATTTTCTGGAAGGTGCATCTGCTATATGTTTATTTAGTACGCTGATAAATGCAACGTCAAATTCACAAACTACATAATACTGACTGAATATAATATATGATGATGACACTATATGGTACTACGTACTCTCCTACCCCTTACGAAATCATCCAAGATTCTTGATTTATTAGTTTTATTATATTTAAAAGATTTATTATTTTTATATTTATATTTATCCTACTATCCTACTAATATTATAAACGCGAAAGTTGTGTGGATCTGACGGATGGATGGATGGATGGATGGATGGATGTATGGATGTTTGTTACTCTTTCACGCAAAAACTACTGAACGGATTGAGATGAAACTTTGCAGTAATATAGCTTATATATTAGACAGACAGACAGACAGACAAAACTCTTTATTTACAACCACAATAAGAAAAATAAACACTATTTACACATATAAGACAAAAAATATGATTATAAAATGGCGGCCTTATCACCCATGGCGATTTCTTCCAGGCATTCTTCTATTAGAATAACACATAGGCTATAAATTATAATGATATTGCGTCAAAAATCAAAATATCATGCGGGCGAAGCCGCGGGTAAAAACTAGTTATTTATATTTAAAAGATTCTTGATCTTGGATGATTGGCGTAAGGGGTAGGAGGCTTATGCCCTGCAGTGGACCGAAATAAGCTGATGAAATAGCTGATGATGCCAGGAATCGTCAAACATCGTGTAAAAATTGGTTACTTTCTTTCCTGATCAGAAAGAAAGAAAGTTAGGAAAGGAAAGAAACTACATATTTCCTCCCCTAAGGCCCCCCTAGCACTCCTCTCCTGGCGTCTATGGTCCTGGAGCTCTATGGTAGAGCGACACAAAATAATACGCACTAGCGTGTGCTAGCTGTGGTCAAAAGAATTTTCAAAAAAAATACTGGCCAAGGATTTATATGCTTGTGCCACACAGCATGTCAGGGTTAAAATAGCTTATGAGCTAGTACACAGACCAATTCGTACCAACCTAGATATTATGCTACAAGTTGCTCAAATCCCCTATCTTGCGTCGCTAACATAAATAAATACAGGGTTATTTCTAAATAATTAGCATCCTTTCAGGGGCTTATTCTGTACATCAAAATTAGCAACTTTAGTTCAACGACTTTTGTCAAAATTAAAAAAAAAAAATTGTTGTTCCATAGAAAAATATCGTTCACCCGCGACAAAATGTATGGAATAGCTGATTTTTTATTTTATTTTTGACATTAGTCGCAGAACAAAAGTTCTTAGTTTTGATGTACATAATAAGCTCCTGAAAGGATGCTAATTGATTAGAAATAACCCTGTATATTGCTACGGCGCAACCACTCGTCTCGTGTTCATAGACGCCAAGAAGTTTGATTCGGTCTATAGTTATTTTCAATTCAAATAAATTGTTACTGTGACAATTTACTGCACTGTGCATGTCCTTTAGTAGTCACTTTTTTAGATAGGTACATCATTCTTTCTGGCCATGCATTCTTATCCGATTAGACCAGAATAATCTTAATCGCTGCCAAAAAAACACGCAAATTTAAACCTTTCCTCTTGCTAACAAGATCGTAAATCACTTAATGCCTCAAAGGTTAGCTAATAGGGGTTGCAGCGAAGTGAACGTAACTCTTCACGCTTGGCCGCGCTGATGTAGATAACCCCTCGGCGCGTACGCAAGCGCTCGTTCGAAAAAATGGCACACAACGGCAAACAGCTTATTAGTGCTTACTATGACGACTGACTTGCACTAGTTGTGTTGTGGATGGATGCAATTATGATATCACTTGGCGGTTAACACTTGCACTACACCGTAATCTAGTTCTGTGTTGTTCCGCTAAGTAGCGGTGGTGTTTGATGTCATGTGAAACCACTATGAATACATCAATACCACTTACAATATGAAACTAACCATCATCCCATCTAATGATCTTCCCTGGACGTAAGCAAGTTTCCTCTGGAAAAATTATTTATTTATTCATTTATTGCAAATATATACATCATTCAGTTAAAAACTAGATTAACTAAACATATGGCATATATACTTGTATTGAGGGCGCAGCAATAGCTAGTACAAACTTGACTTACTCTAAGTTAATCTATAGAAAATACATGGGCACATATGTAGGTACTTAAGCGAATCTATGAAGTAACAATGGGGCCAGCGTAGTGGTATGGCTCGTGCAACCTTTGGAGGGTATGACATGTTTTTTTCCGATCTGCATAAATATCCCCACAAAAAGCAAACAAAGATTGCACTTCTGCGCAGCAAGATGTAGATGAACGTGAATGATACGTAATCTCTACATTTCTATTATTTACATTTCCATACGGCTGTACAATTATTTAATTAGCTATTTAATATTTATTTATTATAGCTATTTTTTTTCTGCAAAAATAAGTAAGTGTACGTAAACATTGAAGCAATACTTCAAGAAGGTGTTAGCGCTTGACTTGCGGAATAAAAGTATTAGCTAGCTATTTGATAGAGTTGTGGCACTTTTTTATTTTTTTGCAATAGGGATGTTTACTAAAAAAATATAATTAGTTCGTCAAATAGTTTGTCAAAAAATATTAGACACGTATCTTTTCTTTTGTCAATTTAACACAAATCGATGAAGATATAGCCTGTTAAAGTTCCGCGTGACGTCACTTACCGCTATGAAATGTACCGGCTAGTGACGTCACGAGCCCCCACTCTCAAACTTTGACAAGGTTTATCATAGTCACTAATTGTTTGATCGACGAAAGAAAAAATACGTGTCCAATATTTTTCAATAATCTAACTGACGGACTAATTATAATAATGATTTTCATATCCAGTAAACATCCCTATTATTGCACTTTCTTGCAATAGTACCAATAGAATATTTTTCTTTATAGCACGGGCAATGTTACGTAAATTACGTTCTTCCATAGAAAAATATCGCTCACCCTCGACAAAATGTATGGAACAGCTGTTTTTTTTTTAGTTTTGACAATAATCGCAGAACAAAAGTTGTTAGTTTTAATATACAGAATAAGTCCCTAAAAGGACGCTAATTTATAAATAACCCTGTATATTTTTTTAGCTATAACGACTCTATTAACTATAACGACTCTATATTAATACACAATGTTTTTTCTAGCCTTCTTCTATATTGTTTAACTCGTCCTTAGCGTTCCTAAAAACTTCCGTGTTTACATCCTTCCCACTTCGAATAACTTATTTTATTCATTGCACATTTGATTCATAAAAATGTTAGACGACTATCTACAAAGGTTCGTGTTGTATTTTATTATGTTTTTGAAGAGTACAAAAAATTAATTCATTTTCAATAATAGAAGTGTTATCATTACCACAAAACCCTAAAAATAATAATCCTTAAAATAATTGTGGTATGATGGATCAATTTGTGCTTATTTTTTGTGTTGTTGCCCATCACCTTTTTAAATCTTTTTATTCATCATTTCTAGTTCTAAGTGTACTCGCATACTTATACTGAAATTTTATACGGATATTCTTACTCTATATTCAGGTATGTTCTATGTATTATTCTATATGTTTGCCTCTGTGTGTGTAGTTAAATGAGTGTGCTGCTATGCTGAATGGAATTTATGTCGTCATTGATCAGATATCGATTAATTTATCACAAAGGATAATTTATTTATTTTGTAACATAAACTTTATAATTGAATAAAAAACACTCTAAATAAATCAATAAGTAATTATTTCATGCATTTAGAATATTATAAAAACATAATAATTCAAATTGTAATGTGTGTAAAATTGATTGAAGAGATCTTGCCCGCAAATCGAAAACTCGAAATTAAAATTTAATTATTGGAAAGGTTTTTCCCTTCTTAATGCCAGTTTCGTCAAATATTATTCGTTGAGACAATAAAGCATGTTGAATTATAGCATCAAACAATTCTAGACCTACCTTAGTCTTAGTACGCTTTTCTGGAATTTTCCCAAGTCGGGCGCGCTGATTTAAACTATTGTTTGTAATTAGTACTGTATCGGTCTTTTGAAATTCCTGTGTCCTATTCAGGTAGGACGATTAGGTCGTATGAACTATGCTGGCCCAGTGCGGGATGGTGGATTCTCATAAGCCATGCAAACTTATTCACGGACGTGAACTGGTTGTCGCCATGTTTTCCTTGCCGATAACGCCAATGGTTTGTAAATCTGCACTTAAATTCCAAAGAACTCATTGTCACGGGACAGGATTTGAACCTACGCCTTCCGCTTGTTCTCCTACTAGTCCATCAGTAATGTGAGCTCTCTCTTAGGGCGTTAGTATCCCACCTACCCATAGATTGTAGTTGTCTCTTTCGAACAAGGCATCAGCTATTTTGAATCTAAGGCAAACAATTTCGAAAGAACATCGAAAGGGAAATGTAGTAACCAAATGATGGTTAAATGGATTGCATAGATTCATTCATAGATACCGACAACAATGCGTGTATGTAACATCGGTACCTACACGAAAAAGGTACCCCGTAGCCACAGAAAGTCATAGTTTCTATGAACAATATGGTTTGCATCCACAGTTGATATTCATAGTTTGTATGCTAAATAAGTGCTGGATATATAGATTAATGCATAGTTAGTAGGCGTAAAGCGAAGCCATTGCTTGGTTCGTGTTGCTGGACCGTGGTCAGTGGCGCGGCGCAAGCGCATGCCTCGGTCAGTCTTGCTACGAACTCTCAAATTGCTACATGCTTTGCAACTATGACGTTTTCAAGTGGTGCCAGTTAATATGCTATAAACTGTGGTCATGAAGTATGCTCATCGATGCCGAATGTGAAATTGTGTTCAAAACTTGGTTAAAAGTGAAGAAATTTTATAGAAAGTCACTGAAAGTCAGGTAAGTAAAAGTAAAACGTTTTTTTTTCGATTTCTTACTAAGTGCGTACTTACCCGTACGTACGCCCGTAAGTGCGTACTTACTTATATATAAGTACCTACTACGTTTATTGACGTCACTAAGAGATGAAATAATCACTGAAAAAAATGAATTTACTGAACAGTTCAGTTATTTTTCATTTAGCTAAACTTTAGTAGTTGCCACCTAAAGTTTAGCTTAATCAACAAAATACTTTGGTTACTAGTAGCTCATTAAGTATAGTAAAACATTTGTTCAGTCAATAAGTACAAAATTTTCGGTAATATTCTACTAAACGAATTTACTAAATGCATTTTTACATAACTGCTCGGCTATTATAGCTAACCGATTAGCTATAAGTAGCTTAATAATATTGTAGAATAATAATGTAGTGTTTTGTACATTTAGCTATTTATTTTACTAAACAGGTTCATTACTTTTTTACATAACTTTTCATTTAGCTAATATTAACCAAGCATTTAGCAGTCCTTCGGTAGCTAAACAGTTGTGTAAAATTTTACGTGAAATTCGGTAAATAACTTACAACTATTATTCTCAGTGATTGTGGGGATCCTTAGCCTGCTCTACCTATGCGGCTTTTAATTTTTTTTCCAACCTTCAAAATGCCTTTTATGTCGCAAATATGACTGAAAAGTTATTGTTAATTATTTATTTATCCAGTCCAGCAATGCTACATATCTCGCTAAAACATTACCAATAGAAACAAAATATAGCTTAAGCTTAACCTAATTTTATTAGTGATTATATATAAGCTGTATTAATCTGTTGTCATAATAATTGTCCATATTTTGTCTGAGACAAACACTAACCAAACAATATGTATTAGTTTCATAATTTTTCGGTTCAAGTAACAACTGTACAATTTATATTATAAAATCAAATGCATTTAAATGATAATTGCGTACTTAACTGTTCATTCTCAAGCAACTATTAGATGTAACTTAAAAGTACTGTACAGATATTCATTAATAATAAATAAATGCAACTCTCCAAATAAGAGAATTTATAAAGGAAATTTATAGAAGATGTTATATTTCTAATTACGTTGGTCACGGTGTGGGAGATATGGGTCAAATTAGCATAATTTAAGTGGTATGGTAGTGTGTTATTTGTAGACCTAAAGTAATATGCTCTTTTTAAAGTAAAGTAACTTTAGTAGGTACCTACTTATATTGTACCTATGTGTAAACAGATAGCTTAATATTTAATATCCTTGAATTGTTGTCGCAGGACATACTTAAATAAATAATCAGAGGCATTAATATGGGCTTGTAGCTTGTACAAAAGCCATTTATAATTTTCAAGTAGTTCCAAAAAAATGTAAGTTCTTCCTCTTTTTCGCCAGGGGCGCTATTCAAAAATATATATAGAGCCGCACCAAAACTTTTGACTTCCCGTTTATAAAGGACATGTCCACAAAATGTATGGAGGCTGGTATAATAATAATCAAATATTCTAACCACAACACTCGTTACATTTCGGGAAAGTTTATATTTTTCCGAGTCTATTACAACAGTTAAAAACAAAAAATAGCCCTCCGTTTTCTTTTAAATTAATTTCGAATCTATAAAGATAATTAAATATTTTTGGCTCAATATATCTAGCAACCCTGGTTAAGTAACCTTCATGATTGTTAAATAGAAGCATTTTTACCAATTAGACACAGATTTTAAGTGTTTTTCGTCACATTGTACCTACTAACTGGTCACACTGGGTAGCTTATAATTTTTTATTTTAGCAAATTAAGAGATGAATGTGGAAGAATCAGCTACGAATGCAAGTAAAATAACGATAGAAGCACTTTATTATTGCTAAACTAGAAATAATACAGAGCGGTATTACTATTTTTCATACAATATATTTTTCACATTTAAAAAAAATGGAGGGATAAAAAAATCCAAATTAAATATTTTTGAGAAGCCCATAAATCAAGCTTTCTAATGATATATATATCATCTTGGTTCGATTTTTCACAGAATAATATACCACTTGTGGACGTCACCTTTGTCATCAGGACAATCAGCATAGCTATGTTATATCCTTGAAAAATGATCTCTAAGATGTACTTATAAAGTTGGTTGCCAAACCACTGAAGTAATAGGGGTATCTAAATATATCGAAAGATAGAAATCATTGTAGCTATTCCTGAGACATTTTCTGAATACAGTCCTACCTAGCTCGAAGTAATGTCCGGTCCATCTTATATTCAGTTATTTTGTAAACCAACGATAAATTCTTTTTATCTACAAGATACATACCGAAATCAAGGTATTACCAGACGAGGAGTCTAGAATGTTTACATCCTAGTTCAGTAGATAAAGGTAAATATAATGGTGAAACTAGGTAGGTACTATAACAAGATGTCTGTACTGTTGTCTTCCAAATTCTGTCCTCATAATTTACCTATAGTGTTATTAAAGTAAAACTTTTATTACATCGCCTAAAATTTTTCGTCTATCTATTGCATGTCGGGTGATGGTCGGAAAAAGTTTAACTTTTACCGTGGTTTCATAAAACCACAATCATATAAATGACAGTTATAAAATAGTTCTATACAAAATTAACCGCTTCATCAATATGTTATTTTACTACCTATGTACCTCAAATAAAAAGAAACATTTTAAATTCCCGGCTTCTATTGAAATTACCTACTAGATTTACCATAGAGACCAAGGCTTCACAAACAAACAAACAAATAAATCTTTATTGTACACACTAAATAAAACTTACAATAAATACATTAGTGAAATTCTAATGATAGTTGCAACACTAGGCGGCCTTATTGCTGGAAGTGATCTCTTCCAGGCAACCCATACCATTCAGACTTCACATTTGTGTTCATAAAATAAAATCGTTTATTGCGAATCGCCAATGCCAAATATTTGCCCGTTGGACCAACTTTTATACACAAAAACACACAGCATTTATATGTAAAGATACAAAAACTTGAATGAAATATTGTACGCAGCCCATGCATGACGTGATAGAATCTCCTGGATGCTATGTTGAATATTAAAAGTCTTGTACTGCACACAATAACTACTTAGATAGTTACGTACCTACATGCATTTACATCAAGTACGTTGAACCCCATTCTCTACTCAAATGAAATGCACTATCTTAAAACATTGTATTCGCAAACATTTCTAGATAGGCACGGAATAATTGGCATTTGGGCTTAGATGAATACCTACATTTTGAAATTTGTATGGGACAGTTCTGATTTAGTGAATGAACCTTTGTATTTATCATTTTATAGATATATAGCTATCGACGAGTAGGTATGTAACTATAGAATACTTTCACTTTGGAATTCGGAGAAATCTGGATATTCGTACACTCTCATTGCAAGGTTCTAAAAATGATCTCAAAATTGATCTCGTGTTCGCATCGTACTTATTAAATTTAAAAAGTCACAAAAACGGTTTTTCGTGAATACTTGTATAGGTTTTTAAAGTTCCAACGATATTAACATCTTTTGCGAAAATCTAAAGCAAAAAAATTGGCTCTTCCAATTTTTTCAAGCCAATTTTTTGCTCTACATTTTCGCAAAAGATGTTAATATTAATGGAACTATAAACCAACTTATTGGTTTAAACCCATAATTGTAACGCGAGTGTTACATTACTACTACTAGGTCTACTACTGTAATACGAACTTAATAATTACGTACTGATTGATATTCCTTTAGACTCCAAAGGAAAGAAAAGACTCTCCCTCTAAAGTTCAGAGAAAATAATAGTGAAGGCTAATGTTGTTCTGAAAATGTTTCGTAAAGTTTGCTCGCCTATAACTTGCAGGCTAGAAGAGCTGCAAGTGAGCGACAACGAGTTGCGGTCGCTGGAGCCGGCGCTGCGGCTGCCTCGGCTGCGGACGCTGGCGGCCACCAACAACCTGATCACTCACTTCGGGGTGAGTGCCAACCTTTCAAGAGGGTTTGCATATAACTTGCAGGCTAGAGCAGCTGCGGTCGCTGGAGCCAGCGCTGCGGCTGTCTCAGCTGCAGACGCTGGCCGTGATTTCTACCTCTTTCTACATCCTGACCACCACTTCGGGGTGAGTGCCAACCTACCCAAGTTTGCTCATATATAAAATGCAGGCTATAAGAATAGGAGCTGCAAGTGAACAACAACTTCTACCTTTGTCTCGAAGAAGAGTTGAGTTATTCGACATATCTGTACACACAAAAAACCGAAACTGACTATTTACAATTTCCCGAAAACTGGCGACACGGAAAATGAAGATCCTGTGCCTTTGCATTACCAGAGATAGTATACGCAGATAAGAACAGTGAACGAAGATAATCGGCCAAGTGCGAGTCGGATCCGCGCACGAAGGGTTCCGTACCGTATGGTACTCGTAGCCCCCTTAATATGTTTTATTCTAACTACCCATTTTTGAAGGGAATATAAAACTTAATAATTTGTGAATGTTTCAAGCATGTTCCTGTTGCAGTCATTAAAATCGAGCAAAAATATGACTCTTTTGTCTTAGGTTTCCTTGTCTTTGTCTTGTCCCTTAAATGTTTATTTTATTTTAAGTAATTGTTTAACTAAATATTCTGTGAAAATTTCAAGCATCTACCTGTCACCGTTATTAATAGCGAGCGAAAAACGGCTTAAAATTCAGGTATGTTGTATGGCAGCCCCTTAAATATTTTTTTTTCTGTTTTTAGTAATTGTTGTTATAGCGGCAAGAGATGTGAAAATTTCAACGTTTTAGCTATCACCGTTCCTGAGATACAGCCTGGTGACAGACAGACGGACAGACGGACGGACAGCGGAGTCTTAGTAATAGGGTCCCGTTTTTACCCTTTGGATACGGAACCCTAAAAAAGTCCATCAATAGAATCCTGCACTTAAGCTGTAAAAAATTTCAGACTGTTGTGCTTGAACCGCGTGCCTAGTTCAAGTATTTGCCCAAGAAAGACTGACAGAATGCTGTCATTGGCTTATAGGCCTTACGGAGCATCCACGAAGGATGCTATAGTAGCCGGCAAACAACTTCAACGTTAAACCATAGCTACCTCTCTTTTGTTTTCTCTGCTAACGAAAGGGAGAGAGTGATATTTTTTGTTCAGCTTACGTGCCGGGACCTATACAGAGGTACAAGCATTCTCAGAATTTGTTCATGCCAGATGTGACACAGGTTTTTTCTCTCATTGCTCATCATAAAAATGATTGATATTAAAATAAAATAAATAATTAAAATAATAAAAACGATATTAAAATAAATAAGTATAATAATAATTGATAATATATTAAATTAATTTAAAGTTAATCACAAATCTCCTGTTGACTCATTAAATTAAACGCTGTCAGTTATTTTCTTCCTAATTTGAGTAGTATCGTCAATTTTTCAGGCCAGCAACATTATGGCTCCCGATGAAGAGAACAAGTCGGAATACCACTCGCCGCTGACTACGGTAGACCTCAGGCACAACCGGCTTAAAGGAAGCATCATACTTGGAAATTATGAAGTAAGTAGGTTTCTGCCCCTTTCTTCTATCGTACGGCTAGACAGACCAAAGCGCCACCCTTTTATGGTGGATATTCCGCGCGTTCGAACCAAGCATTTAAAATCCTCATTTCTCATACGAACAGCCTGAATGAATGTGAAACGCATTGCCTGGTCTGTCTTCCCGCTAAAGCACTACGTGGGTATCTTCAAATCCGGAGTAAATAGGTATCTTCTAGGTAAGCGTACACCCTAGCCGTATACCTGAATAAAATCAGGCAATAGAGTCATACGCAAACCAATACGAAATAAAAAAGGTACTTGGTCGTGGTAGAAGCTGTGTTAGAAGTCGTGGTACAAGGCGTGATGGCCTAGTGAAACCGTGGTGGTCTAGTGAAGCCATGGTGGTCTTGTGGTAGTGACTTACTACCGTGAGATCGTGGGTTCAAATCCAGGCCCCGTACCACTGAGTTCTTTGGAATTTGTGTATGGATTTTCTCACCACTGGCTTTTCGGTGAAGCAAAACATCGTGAGTAAACCTGCTTACATCCTTAGAAGAAATTCTATGACGTATGTGCATGCATGATATGGCCTAATCACCCTTTCAACCCAATGATAATTCAGCAGTTCTAATCTATATTGTTTTCTGAGATAGGCAGAAGTATGCTAGTGCTGCCCCTAGATAACATTTCTAGCTACGTTAATGATAGCCAAGAAGTAAGAGAAAAAAAAGAACCCTAAAAACGGAGAAGTCTCACGTTGGTTCTTATCGTCTTTAATTAGACGAATCGCCAGGTCACTTTCATTCATGATAAGAAAATTAATATTTTTTAGTTTATTAATAGTTTCTTTGACAATTTTCAGCACCTGGTATCTTTGGACCTATCCCACAACTCCGTAGAAGTGTTGGTGGTATCAGCGCTACGCGGACTACGAGAACTGTACGCGGCTCACAACACGCTCCAACATCTGTCGCTGCATGGCGCCTCGCTCAGGATCATCAAAACACCACATAATCGTGAGTAAAGACAATTTTTTCAACTGGCATCTTTAGAACTATCCCAAAATTTTTGCAGAAGTGCTGGTGGTGTGAGCGCTATGCGGGCTTCCAGAACTGTACGCACGCTCCAACATCTGTCGCTGCATGCCGCCTCGCTCAGGATCATTAAAGCACCACATAATCGTAAGTGAATTCATTTTCCAACACCTGGTGTCTTTAGATTTGTTCCATAACTGCGTAGAAGTGCTGGTAGTGTCAGCGCTACGCGGGCTGAGAAAGCTGTACGCGGCTCACAACACGCTCCAACATCTATCATTACATGGCGCCTCGCTCAGGATCATGAAAGCACCACATAATCGTGAGTAAATACAATTTCTAACACCTGGTGTCTTTAAATTTGTTCCACAACTCCGTAGAAGTGCTGGCTGTACGCGGCTCACAACACGCTCCAACATCTATCGCTGTATGGCGCCTCGCTCAGGATCTTTAAAGCACCACATAATCATAAGTAAATACAAATGCAACTGATATCTTTGGACCTATTCCACAACTCAGTGGAAGTATTATTGATTTTAGCGTTGCGCAGACTGATAGAGCTGTAGGTACGCGGCTACAGCACGCAAGAAACGCACGTATAGATACTATTTGTGCGTGAGATTCTTATTTACAAACTCATTGAGGCGACTTTAGTAGGTACTACAGCAAGATGAACAACTTTTACTGTATCCTGTACCTATATTGAATGATTAAAAGATAAAACAAAAAGTAATTGCCACAAGAGTTATTGGATCGACATGTGCATTTTGGAAATATATTTTTAATCATTATTGCCTCACTTATTACTTAATTATCTTAAAAAAAAATCCAATCAGAAAAATCACAATCTTCTATTGATTTTCATTCCAGAACTGGAAACATTGACAACAACCGTGCCACCCATAAACTTAGTAGAAATGGACGTGTGTCATAACCGACTGACGTCACTACCTCAGTGGCTGAGCGGGTGTTCAGACCTCACCACCCTGCACGCAAGTAACAACCAACTCACCTCTCTGCCCGATCATCTATTCTGCAGTGAACTGTCCAGCCTGAGCAGTCTACATCTCGCCCACAACAAAATATCAAGCATACCCTCAATGCCCAGACTTCGAGCGCCTTTGAAAGAATTACTACTACACGATAACTGCATACAATCACTACCAGAGAATTTCTTTTCAGTTTGCGACAGGCTGTGCGTATTAAACCTTTCAAATAACAAGCTCAACCGACTCCCACCAACTCGAGGACCATCCTCTCATTGCCTCGAAAGACTTTACCTAACAGCTAATTGCTTAACAGACGACGTAGCTGATGTCATCATAGCCTTCAGAGGGTTAAAAATCTTGCACATTGCCTATAATTGCCTGACGGCGTTACCCGACAGTTGCATCAACTTTTGGCCAAATATTGAGGAACTGGTTCTGTCTGGAAATTCCTTGTCAAGGTTACCAGAGAATATGCCACAATTGAATAGTATAAGGGTTGTGAGAGCGCATTCGAACAGGTTAAAATCAGTGCCCATGTTCGCATGCAGCGCGTCCGTGAAGATTCTAGACTTTGCTCACAATGAGCTCGACAGTATAGACTTGAGGCTTCTGGCTCCTAAGCAACTAAAGTTTCTCGACATTTCTTGCAACAAAAAACTGCAAGTAGACCCCTCGCAATTCAACGCATACAAATGCCAGCGACCGCTCAGTTTAGTGGACGTCACTGGACGCCATTCTCTACCTTGGACTCAAAAAAATGGATACCACGAAGAAATGAACGGATCGACGCCTTGGATCACTGGGTTCTCAGAATGCCCCAATAAATCATTACAACTATGCTGTGCTCAAATACGTCTTCCAGCTTTTTGCAACAAGGAAGGTCTTTTTGCCATAATTGACGGAGAAACAGATATAGAAGTGCCAAAAATTTTACAAGCTAGCTTACCTGGATTACTTCTTGAAGAGAAATCGATCAAAGAAACCGTGAGTGAGTATATGAAGTATGTGATCTTATCGGCGCATCGAGAATTGAAAGAAAAAGGACAAAGAAAAGGTGCTTGTTTGATAATGTGTCATCTGTCTCCGGTTACTTCAGCAGATATCGGATACGCTCAGTCCCCTAAAAGATACAGTATGCGATTGGCCAACGTCGGTGATACGAGAGCAGTCTTGAGTAGAAGAAATGGACCCATGAGCTTAGGTATTGAAAATAATAAGCGCGTTGGGCACTCTACACTTTATCCTAACACTATACCTGATCCAGACGTGGTCCAAACAATAATAAAGGAAGATGACGAGTTCTTAATACTCGGAAATGGCACGTTTTGGAATACGGTCAGCGTAGAAACAGCTGTTTCCGAAGCGAGAGCCGAACGAAACCCAGTGTTAGCAGCAAAACGATTACAAGATCTCGCACAAAGTTATGGAGTTGAAGATTGCGTGTCCGTGATGATAATAAGGTTTGATGCGGGGCGCTCTGACGTGGATATGTTAATGAGTGAGTTACGTCAGACGATAAACAGTAATAAGTCGGTGTGTAGGTCAGATTGTTGCTGTTCACGATTGGAGCCTTGTTGCCATTCAGTGTCCCCACCGAAACCTTGTAGCGATAGATCGTCGCCGAGTGGACAAAGCGACCGACCTTCAAGCGAAGCAATAAGCCATCACCAACATTACGCTAGCGTTCGATCGCAAACAAAAGCAGCGGAACGCAGAAGCTGTCGCGGCGGAGTCGCTCGAGCGATACGAGTAAGAGTAGAAGAAGACAAAGAAGACGATCAGAGAACAGATGACCTCGGGAACCCAGAAGAACAGTTCAAATGCTGGGAGTACATGCTTGAACAGAACACGCAAATGCTATTCGACAAAGAGTTAGATAACTTGTCGAAGGGAATACGATCGAATGTCAGCAGTTTGCGGAATTTGAAGGGCCTTTCTGGGAGCAGTCCGCAATTACACTTGCCAAACAATAAACAGTCGCGGGGAATACCATTTTTGTCTAAGCATTTTGGTAGTGCGAGATCTTTTGGCGCCGCCGCTATGAAGCCAGAGTTTCGTTTTGGATCTGGGAGAATGCCGAATGGAGGTCCGAATGCCGCGTATTTTGGATCTTTACAAAGGTTAATGCCTTATCATTTGGAGTACGATTTCGCTGTGATACAAGAGAAGACGGCTCATTCTCAAGACTCTTTGGACTTAGAAGGCCGAATGTCTCAGTATTGGGGGGTTGCTACGACAGAACTATAACTAAGGACAATATTATAATCTATTATTTCTTTAAGTTTGGTCCATTCATTGCAACAAAAATTGATCGTATTTTAGATGTATTGTAAATAAAACTTCCATTAATTTAGATGTAGGTATAATATTTATAGATACCATCTGTCGACTAGAGTTTTTTGCACAAAAGTTATCACTATGGACTTGCCTATACGAACTAGATTTATGTACTTAATTAATAATTTTACATTAATTCTATGTACAATAATGTGATAATTTCTGTCAAACATACGAAGACAAATAAATAATGACTATAATTTTACATATATTACTTTATATTTTTACACATAGGTACGCTTAGATACAACAATTATCTCTTTAAACTACAAAAATATGTACATCACACCTTGCTACATAAGGCATTTTTAATTTTGTCATAATTGTGCTTGAACCAACACGGTCCTTTGAAGTTAGGACGTCCATTTCTCAAGAAAAATGCTTTTTCATCCCAATCCTAATTAATTTTATTCACAAATTACTTCGAAATCAAAGAACGACATTGTTTGACATTAAGGAAATTGACTCATATAATTGGCAATCTTTTTTTGCCTAGTTATTTCAGTCATAACGGCTTCAAATCTGAATTAACAACTTTATTGGTTTATATTTGTGTCGGCATTGAAATTTTAACCCAACCAAACCGAAGAAGTCTCATACTAAATAAAAAGGAGGGTAGGCAATAAAGTATTACAAATCCAAGAGGTTTATTTACAAAATACATGTAATGTTTTCATGTTGCAATGTTTAAATTTTGGCCATTGGGATTTGCATGCCCCTCGGTCATTGTAGTCATTACTTGGAAACATGATTTACACGCACTAACTATGGGGTGGGGTTTGTTATTACCGATGTGTGTTTACTTGATACTTCGTAGTTTACTCAAATAATGTTTTTTTTGCAAAAATCCGAAGGTTTATTGCACAATACCGGATAGTATTAAAAATTAAATTAATCATACTTTTTTAATTTCCATAAGTAGGTAGTTTTGTGATCGTTCCTTCCAACAACCTGACTATCGAATAATATTAAGACTGTTTCTTGTTTGATTTAAATCTCCGACTGAGAAAGAACACTCTGTTGTGTTCTAATAGTAAAATTGTCTGAGTACGGCACTTGGTATCCCCGTCCACTTTACATCTCCCTCTTGACGACGAGCTCGAGCGGCTGCGCGAGCGGGAGCGGGAAGGCGGGCGGGGGCGCGGGCGGCGGCTGCGCGTGCGCCGGCGGCGGCCGCCGCTAGGGGAACCCCCGCGGGGAGTAGTGGTGCTCGCCCAGCCACGAGTCTGGCGACGGGGGGAAGTCCGGGTAGCCTCCCGCCGCCGGAGACGATGAGCTGCTCAGGTCCGACGCGCCGCCCGTGCCACCCGTGCCAATCCCAGCACCACTCATCGCTTGCCCTGCAATATTCGGTATAAGTCTATTAGTATTGAAAATGAACAGCTTCTAAGTGTTATTGTAAAATTACTGGTGCCTATTAAGCCCGATTACAGCGGCGGCATCGTTATTATAATAGCTAAATAGCATATTTCTGTTTCAATAAAGTAAAAAATAAAGTGAAAAATCACTTTAGGCATTCGATAGAGAGAACGCTTTTTCCGTTGCTATTAAATTTACGCTGGCGCCTCTATAATCGGGCTTATCGGGCTTACTGACTGAAAAGATTAAGAATAAGTAAAGATTCTAGAGAGAGTAACTTTGTCGCCGAACTGTAGACTCAGTTACCTACAAATGTTGTTTTTAAACTTTCGCGATTTGAACACATTATTATTATATGCTACTAATTTTTCAAGTTCAAGTTGAATTGGCGGTACCAGCTGTCTCACATTCCAGTCTACCCGTGACCACGGTCGATGCAACTCGGCCAAAACGTCGGGATGATTAGGTATTTATTTATCTCGTAATTTTAGTGAGCGGTTAGTCCCGTAGTTTATAATAATAATCAGTTACCTACAGTACGTTATTTATAATCCGGATTTTGGAATCGCATTCTACCGTGATCTACTTCTGTAGACCAAGAAAAAGAGAGCTCTCCTTGTCGGTAGTATCGCCTAGAAAGGTGATAGATACTCTTTTTCTGTGTCTACTTAGCTATATCTTCTAGGTAAGTGTGCTACACCCTAGACCGCATATCTGCTTAATATCGGACGGTATGTAGTCAAACGCCTATTTGAAATTCCTCACCATCCAAAATCACGTAACAGCAGCTATTTGTTACATACCGACTTTCGATGTGGTCGTGAGAGCCTAACCTACCACCCTACCTCGTGTCCCTGAGCAATACTTACCGATAATGGTGTAGGTAGACAACAAGGTAGTCGAGAGGGTAGTGGTAGCATACTGCGGTACGGTGGAGTACACGAACATAGAGAGGGCGGGGTAGGGCAGTATCGAGAGCGTGGAGAGGCTTCCTTGTCATTACAGTGGTATAACTATAGAACTTACCGATGTTGGTGTAGACGAGGTGGTCAGGAGGGTAGTGGTAGTGGTGCTGTGGCGGGGAGTGCGCTCGAAGGTAGGGTGGGGTAGCGGCATACCGCGTGCCACCAGTCGTGCCGCCTGCTGGGGAGCCTTCCTCGCCTCCTAAGGCAACGGTGCTGTAGCTGTCGTTACTTAGTTCTGGAATTAAAATGTTGCAACTAATTAGATTTCATCATCATCTTATGATTTGGGGTCTACCTTTTGATCCGCGCCCAAATACTTTTTTTTATCCTTTTTTACTGCGAACGGTAGATGACCACGCAAGCACAAGTTTATTTCTCAATCAAGCCTTTCAAAAATATTTAATAGGAACATATTGATAAAGAACTAACTTCGTATGTTTCGTGATGGCCAAATGAATCCAGGTCCATATTGAGCTCATCTTTGTCAAGCAATCGGCGCGGTGGTCACTAGGTAGGTCTGTGTCCATCGCGTACGACGGGCATATTTGAGAGAATTAGCTTCTCCCTTCGATGGCTGAAAGAATCCAGGTTTTTCTTGAGCTTATCTTTATCGAGCAGTAAGGCATGGCACGGCAGGCCATTTCCATTTTACAAGAAACTTGCTACCCGAGTCTTTCAAAGAAGGAAATTTCAAGGAAGGTATTGTTACGGTGATGGCTGAAAAAGTTCAGGTCTATCTTGAGCTCGTCTTTGTCTAGCAGCAGGTCGTGTCGCAGCGAGCTACTGCCGCTCTTTATCCAGGGGAAGTACTGCGACCAGCGCGCGCGACCCGCGTTGGTCAGAAGAGAAAATTCTTACCATGATGGTTAAAGGAATCCAGGTCTAGTAGTGTGACCAGCGTCTTTCTAAAGAGGAACTTCTTACCGTGATGGCTGAAGGAGTTCAAGTCTATTTTGAGCTCATCTTTGTCTAGCAGCCGATCGTGCCGAGAACCACTGCCGCTTTTCATCGAGCGGAAGTACTGTGACCAGCGCGTGCGACCCGCGTCTTTCAAAGAAGGAACTTCTTACCGTGATGGCTGAAGGAGTCCAGGTCTATCTTGAGTTCATCCTTGTCTAGTAGCCGGTCGTGTCGCGGGGAGCCACTGCCGCTCTTCATCGAGCGGAAGTACTGCGACCACCGCGTGCGACCTGCGTCTTTCTTCAATCGCTTTTCTTTCGCTCGCCTGGAAAAACAACAGCCCATTGATATGTTATATATCGTGGGATCATCTTGCTCCTTGTTGCTGGGAGCGAGGTTGCAGCCCCGAGGAATCCCTCTTTACTGCGGCTGGACGCTGCGAGAACACTTCCCGCAGGGCATTTGTCGGAGGATGCGAGCGTCCGACTCATTTGATATGTTGTGCCAATACAACTGCCAACTGGACAGATTTGAACTTGTCTTTTAAGTGTAGCTCATTTGATTAGCTTTGAAAAGAACTAACTTTTAAAATAAACCCGTTAATCTTTGTAATAAAACCATTGTTTAGTTTTATCGGCATACTTTCATAATCTCATTTCCAGCAAATCTCGCAATTTGCACAACTGCGCAGATACTCGTCGCTAGAATGACCTAAATAGATACCTGCTATCAATATCTATTTTAAGAAATGCAATAATTTCAAAAAAATCTAAAAGACTCTACTAACTCAGTAATATTTAAAACCAAAAGGCGTCCAGCACTTAACATGTTAATCGACTTGTCCGCCTATTTACCATGCGCCGATTGTTGATCTTTCATAACAAAACTCGTTATAACGCTTCGATTGCTCTCGATTTAAACAAATAAGTATCGTAGTATAAACAGAACACCCCAGCGGATCGCGTGTGTTATTAGCGCAGCTCCGGGGGGTCGGGGTACAAAGAGCTTGATTAATTAAAGTGCCCCCGCCCAGTCCGCCGGGAGTCGTGCCGGGGTACAGCCGACTCGGATTATTGAAACAATGAGCGTTGCGTATTGCCTTCCTTCTATAACTATAACTGAATGTAGCTACGGCGTTAAAAGCTCGTAAAACTTTAGCGAGAATATCGAAAACTTCAAATTGTTGTGTGTCACAGGTCAGCGAAATTTTGTGTCGCTTGCCAATTTTAAAAGATCAGGGCAGGTCTTCAATAATGACCATATAAGATTTTTTTAGGTAATTAATTTCGTTAACTGGGTATATGAAAGTCTGAATATTATCAATACATTTTTCATTCTTCGAACTTCCGCAGTGGGTAATAATTATAAATTCTGTAGACTTACAAACGCATATCATACAGGATGTCCCTGAACTCAACGTCAAGCCGGTACGGGTGAGAGGTGGGGTCACACCAGTTCCGGGAAAAATATTAAAAAAAAACAAACAATTAATTGAATTTTTACAGCCAAAATAAAAAAATGAATAAAATCAATACCTTGAACCCTATTTTTAGGTGCTGTAATGTGACCACATATTTCTCAATTTTTCGGTGATTTTTTTACTAACATAATCTTTAATATACCTACTAATGAATCGCAATCACAAATTAAGCATAAACTATTATTAATTTAGTTAAAATTAGCATAGTTTTTTCAAACCATAATTAAAAAAATAACATCACCGAACTTTGACCCTTCATAAAAAAATTAAACTTTAATTTCGAAGACAACTTATGTTTATAATCATTGCCAAAGATTACTCAATTATGTTATCAACATGATTATGTAGCCATCTGGCCGATATATTGATAAAAAGATAAATATTAGATCCTGGTAGATATTATGATTTCAAAATCAATGAAAATAAGGGATCGCAAGAGAGAAGAAAGCAAATCACGTACCTAAGGCTATCTTGTTTAACGTAAGATAAGAAAGTACGAAGTATCTTATCAATCTGTGGCTAGAATGCTTGATTCATTGTCAAGCTACTACAGCCAGAGGTTAGGAAAGAAATGATTTGTCCAATAGAGCTGATTCTAGGGAGACAATTTTGAAACAATTTGTTCACTTGCACTATAAAATTAAGGATATACGGAAACGAAATCAGGAAACCAGTAGATTTTAATCCGAAACTCCAAATTTATTTATTTATTTATTTATTCATTAGAACGGCATACGCCAATTACACCAATTACAAAATTATCTTACAACTAGTTCCTACAACAATTGAGATTAACTTAATTTAATAAATAATAGATTCAAGTATACAATAATTATAAAAACAACACATCCAAATATTAAAAATTATGAAATTAATGTCATTAAAATAAACAAATAAACATTCACAATATCTTGTCATAAAATTTAAAGCACTCAGAAAAAATTACATTCCAATCGTCAGCGAACAAATCACACTTAGGGTTGGCTTCCAGAAGGGCATTGAAGGCATTGAGAGTGCGCGGAATAGGTGATTTCGAACGCGCAACGGTGCGACTAAAAGGTGTCGCAAACAACTTATGGCGTCTGAGGCGACGATAATTGTCAGGCACATACAGACTACACAATTCACTAAGAAGATCAGGAGCATCAATTTTACCTCTTATGATCTTACACATGGTAACAAGTTGGTCATGTGATCTCCGAAATTCAAGAGAGTTATACCCCAGGCTCCCCAAGAGAAAGTTGGTCGGGTACTTATACGGATAGTACCCATATGTACGCTTGTATAAGTACCTGAGAAAAGCCTTTTGAACTTTCTCAATAAGGAGTGCATAAGTGCTCTCATAAGGGTGCCAGACACATGCACTTGCTTCTAACTTAGTTCGAACCAAGGTGTTAAAAATGAGTCTTATCACACCCAAATTGTGAAAATCGCGAGCGTTTCGAAGTATAAAACCCAGTCTCCGAAAAGATTCCTTAGCAATGGACGTAATATGGTTATGAAAAGTAAGCTTTTGGTCAAATTCAACACCCAGGTCTCGCACAGTGGTCAATCGCGAAATCGATTCCTGGTCAAGTTTATATTGGAATTCAATCGGATGCTTCTTTCTACCAAAAGTCATTTGAGAGCATTTTAGGAAGTTAAATTCCATTCTATTTTTAACGCTCCATCTATACACTGCGTCAATGTCTTGTTGGAGACGCAGGCAATCCCCAGGCGTCTTAATCTCCATAAATATCTTTAGGTCATCAGCATACAGCAGACACTTTGCATGCTTGAGGACTGACGGAAGATCATTGATCAGTAAGGAGAAGAACAGCGGTCCTGTTATAGACCCCTGACTTACACCGGAAGGCGTGTCATAGGGCCGAGAACCATAAACTCCAAGTCGCACATACTGCTGGCGACCGCCTAGTAAACTAGCAATAAATCGAAGCAATCCAGGTACAAATCCCACTTCGCTAAGTTTCTCCAACAGTATATCGTTGTCGACCCTATCAAACGCCTTACGGAAGTCAAGATATAGGATATCGACCTGTCCCCCATGGTCAAGAGACCTCGATATGAAATCCGTTAGACATAAAAGATTCGAGTTGACCGATCTCCTCTTCCTGAACCCATGCTGCTCATCACACAAGAACGGCTCAACTTGTTTATAAATAGTTGCGTGTAATATATGTTCGAAAACCTTTGCGATGGTAGGGAGAATAGCTATGGGTCGATACTCTTCGACATTGATTTTATTGGAAGTTTTAGGAATCGGAGTAACTCTCGAAATCTTCCACTGTGACGGGTATTGGCCAGTACTCAGAGCCAAGTTAAAGAGATAACAGAGGGGCTTAATTAGACATTCCTTTCCCTGCTTGAGAAACCAAGGAGGAATCCCGTCAGGTCCGATCGAGCTCTCCAACTTAAGACTATTAATCCCCGAGATTACCTGACTACAGGTAATTTCATCAATAGATATATTGTTAGCTGTATAGTGAACGTCATTAGTTAACATGTTCACATCAAGAGTCGGAGCACCAGGAAGGAATACACTGGAGAAAAAATCAGCAAATGCTTCAGAAGCACCTACACCACACCAGGTTTTGCCTTTATACTCCACATTCGGATCAAAGCCCCCCTTGGCCCGTAAACTTGAAACGTGATGCCAGAACTGTCTTGGATTTGTTTTTATATTTTGTTCAATACAAGCTATATGTGAGTCATATGCACGGGAAATTCGACCTTTCAGATCAGCTCTAAGATCAGAAAAGGATTCATAAGCTCTCAGAGATCCATTTCTTTTCCAGTTTCTATGAAATCTGCGCTTCAATTTGATATCAGAGATAATATCTTTGGTAAACCAAACTGGGTATCGTGATACATTAGTCCCTTTACGATGCTTTTTTGGGATACAAGCGTCA
Organism: Hypomecis punctinalis; assembly: GCA_949316475.1. NCBI lineage: Eukaryota > Metazoa > Arthropoda > Insecta > Lepidoptera > Geometridae > Hypomecis > Hypomecis punctinalis. Next base: position 12,693,977 of record OX438799.1, read on the forward strand.
AAAATGTTATATATAGTATCATAAAAGTATTTAGCTCCGAATGTAGCATCACCCATCAAATAAAGCTCGTCCCACGACACATTCGAAAGCAGATCAAATAATGCCACATAATCACATTTTTTGAAATTCCAATCCTTTGAGACATCAATGTTACTTGGGTCCATGCGATCTGACTTACGAGACACAACAACCTTGATACCAGTATCGAGAGGAGGATGATACGGGTCAATGTTTACGATCCCATCAACTGCACAGACTCGCGTCTCCAACACCTCAGTACCCTTCCGGACCAAAACAATATCTAGGATTCCACCATTAACATAGTTTGTCACTGTATTGTGGTCAGACATATTGCAAAAAGATAAAAAATAACAATAATAACTATTTACATTTCTCGATGCACTATTTAAATTAATGTCACCATAAATCAGAACAATACCTTTTAAATTATTGATAAAACTCTCCACTTTACAAAACCAATTGAAGTATTCTTCGTCGGAACCATTAGTGATATATACAACACATACTTGAACAGTGCGACCGTGCCATTCGAAGCTGGCCCACAAATCTTCGCCACAATCAGTCTCCAGCTCACGACGTCGACGCAGTGTGATAGGCGCGGGGCGGGCGCGTTCTGTGTGTTGTCGTCCATAAACAGGTACAAATAGACACGCCGTACTCCCGACCCGCACCGCGCCCGACCCGCGCCCGCCGTACGTGTGTTTTGGCCTTAAATTTTAAATCATCTGTCTAAAAAAAAGGGATTGTATACGCCAACAATTATGTTATCCGTCACGCTTGCGCGAGATAAAAATAATAAATTAAATATAGAATTACCAAAAATTACTGTTGAAAGTATGTGTAGGCATATTATAAAATTACACATGTTACACAGTTTATAATAAAAAACGAAAATACGTACCTAATACTCTTTTCGATCTCTTATATCAAAATCAACGTTGATTTTGATCTTACGGCATAGGTACTGTGATTAACAAATGTTTATAATAGGGTTTTTAGAATCAAAACTTGTAAATGTGCGAGTAAGACAGCGGTGGCCGGTTTAGGAACCGTGAAGTCTGTCGACCAGCATCATGGCTAGCGTGGCAGTTTACGTACGGCCTAGCTCTGCTCATAATGCAAAGTAAACACACTGATAATAACGATTAAGTACAAAGTTATAGTATAAATATAAATATTAGGGGACATCTTACACACGGTCTCTGACCCCAAACTAAACAAAGCTTGTGAAATGGTTGCCAGAAACTGATATACTACATATACATATTTTTTAAAACACACTTATAAAGATAGTACCTAAATAACACCCAGACACAGAGCAAACATCTATGTTCATCACATAAATGTTTGCCCTGGGTGGGGATTGAACCCAGCCTCTTTGATCCAGAAGTCAGGTTCACTAACCGCTGAGCCACCGAGGCAGTCGTTGTTAAATACTAGTGACCCGGCGAACTTCGTTTCACGCGGAATCTTTATAAATTAGTATAGCTTATGTGTTATTCTGATTTATAAGCATTATTTATTATTGCAAAGTTTCATCTCAATCTGTTAAGTAGTTTTTGCGTGAAAGAGTAACAAACATCCATACATACTTTCGCGTTTACCTATAATATGTTGAATGATGGATTATTATGTATAACTAGTTTTTACCCGCGGCTTCGCCCGCATGATATTTTGATTTTTGACGCAATATCATTATAAGTTACAGCCTATGTTTATTCTGATATATAAGCTATATTATTGCAAAGTTTCATCTCAATCCGTTCAGTAGTTTTTTGCGTGAAAGAGTAACAAACACCCATACATCCATCCATCCATTCATCCATCCTCACAAACTTTCGCGTTTATAATATTATATTAGTAGGATTATATAGGATGGGACCTAGACATCCGACAATGAAGTGAATGGATGACGTCAGGATAGCAGTGGAATCTGAACATACTTGGTAGGTGTTGAGGGTCTATAATTGTTGTTATTCCTATTGGGGCCGTCAGTTGTTTCACTAATTTGAATGTTGTAATATCTGTCGTCAGCGGTGGCCTTAAACATTGAAAGATTTACAAAATTAACAAATACATGGATGATAAATTTTAATATTGATGTTTGTTGCTTGTTGTGCTTTGTTGCTTTGTTCCTTACACTAAAATATTTATTTAAACCACAATAATCTCGAGAAACAAAATAGTCTGTAAATACAAATATAAGTATCCGAGGCACTGGCGTAACTATGCCATCTGAGGCCCGTGGCAAAACCTTTTGATGGGGTCCCTCCCAGTAAAAATTGTAATTCATTTTTTTTAGAATTACCAAACACTTTTAAAAGTGTGTGGTAATTATAATACTACTATTAATAGTATTGTGTGTATTATAGTTAAATATCTAATATTTTTTTAAAGCAGCAAGCACACAGACTTTTGAATACGAATTTTGAAAATTGTTGTTTTTTATGATCAAAGATAAGGATCAGAAAACACCTAAGTAAGTTTGAGCGCGAGCGCAGCGAGTACGAGTTTTTTTGGACGAGATGCGATCTTTCGCTGTAAATTTTCTATGATTTTTTTATCGTTATGGTAGTAAAATTTGGATATTTTGTTTAAAATGTAAGATTAAACCGGGACTGGGAGCCCCCTCGGGTCGGGGGCCTTGAGCATTTTTGCAGCCCTGCCATCATTAAGTTACGCCACTGGTCCGAGGTGTTCAAAGTTCAAAAATTATGTCCCGACCACATAAGAGACAAAGAAAGTCCCGACTCTCGAACTGACACGAGAGCTACTTATGAGCTTAAAAACCGATCTTCAAGTGTTTCGAGGCGCGATATTCAAGTACCTACTACAAAATGATTTTTCAACTATGGTTTGAATAAATGAATTAGTTAACTAACTTTAATTAAATTTACCGCTATGTTATAACCTGAATAAATAACTATGGATTAAAATCTAAAGCTTTAAATTAAATTTATAAAGCTAAATAAGTTGTTGCGCGAGGCCCTTGCAAGAGCGAGGCCCCGGGCGTTTGCCCTGTTCGCCACACCCTAAGGCCACTACTGACTGTCGTGTAGCAAATAAAGAGTTTATCTATATATCTATAGGTACCTAAATTAAATAGCTGGTTGTATAAAACAACAAAAAAATGATTGTGTGGTTTTATGAAACCAAGGTAAAAGTGAAACTTTTCCGACCGTCACGCGACATGCAATAGTGAAGAGATGGACGAAAAAGTTTGAGGCGATGTAATAAAAGCTTCACTTTAAAAATATAACACATCGAGTAGGTAGCGCAAAATAGACCTGCACTGCAATTCAAACGCTATTGATGCATGTGCAAGTCAACATGTTTCAGTTTCAGGTAGGCTTAAGATTTCGAATCGGTATGGTAACAATGCTATAACTAGCCAGGGCATAAAGTGAATTCGAGCGTCAATATCGCGTCCAGTTTACGAGCCGAAACCGATGGCGTGCCGTGACCGACGCCAGCTAGCCACAGCCCTATACCATAACAACAAAAAACATTTAAGTATAAATAGTTTAACTTGCCTGAACTAACTTTTTTGAGGAAGTATTAAAAAAAAGTAAAATGGTTTGAGCTAGGTTTGACTCAACAGTAACCTTTTTGACTTTTAACGAGGTAGATTTAGATAGTAAAGAAAATGACTAAGTAATTATAATTGATGACATAATTAAAGATATGTGGAATATATAGGATCGGTGTTCGTAAGCAAGGAAACTTGCTCTACGCTAAGCCGACAGAGGCTTTTCATTCTACTCATCATTGAACATCATATATATTTTTAATATGAAATCACGACAAAAAATCAGTTATTCCTTAGTGTATCTATAAGATACGGTACACGATGATCGGTACAACAACTGTATACAGGACCTACTCTAAAAAAAGTTTTTAACATAATTTTCATTTAATCTTCGACAAAATCTATAGATTTAGTTTTTCTTCGCTAAATATTTCAGCGTAGGTACTTCGCATTATAAAAGTGGTTCATAATGATGAATACATAAAAATATAATTAATAATTATTCTTATTTTTATGTAAATTTATTATAATAATACAAATACTTCAAAATAACAATAAAAAAGAAAAAAACTGAAATCAACCAGTCAAATCATTAGTTGAATGCATTGAATTAGAACTAAAGTAAGTTCTAATTCTATGGTTGATTGCTATACAAATAGGTACTTATGTATAGTAGATAATCGGCTGTAAGCCGGTATAAGTATTTTTTGTATTACCTCAAGTATTAAGAAACCTTTTCCTATCCCTACCTACCTGTCAGTTTTCCCTATTCAAAAGATAAAAACTTTCATCGCCGAAAAAACATTCTTACAACACATTTGTTTCTTCTATTGAATTTTTAATTCGACCTTATTAGAACTTGATGTTTTCTTTATTCGTGGCCATAAATCTCTAATCTCAGTTTACGTCTTGTTAAATTCACCGACCGTTTCAAAATCAACTCTAACTGAACACAAAAGGCCAAGCTCTCGTAGGCAGGTTCTGGTTCGTAGTCATGCTTGAACAGTATTGATTGTGGATATCTGAATGCCTCGGTTTATTTTAACCAGCTATAAGCGGAACTGAAAACCCATGGAAAACGCTCGTCATGCTATTTTACACGCTTAGGTTACGATACACTTGATTTTACTATGTTTTTAAGGCTACAAAATTGTAGTTAGTTTTCCACTTGTAGAATGTTATGTTAGTCATACTTGTGGAGTTTTAAAAAGACGTGGGTGTGGTATTTTTAGTTTCAATTTTAATGATAAAAGCAGAGCGGACAAAGAATGCCGATTACATAAATCTCCTTGACCACCATGACATGTTTTGTAAAAAAAAAACTGATTTTTGATTCCCACATAAGTGAATAATGTACTCTGGTGTCATAGAGCAAGATCTATACTGTACTGTCCGGCTGACCGTAACACGGGAAAAATATACAGTTTTATTCACTCTATATGGCCTATAACTTAACCGTAAGGTCGATAACTACTGATCGTACTGTAATGCTTACCTATGGGAACTATGTTGTCTTACATTTTCCCGTATTGTAGTCTTAACCCTAAAAACAGTCATACGCATAGTGCGTATGAGGCCATGGGCATGGACGCTGTGACAGGGTGCAAGGAAAGAAAGTAGGTAGGTACTTAGAAAAAATTCCCTAGGGTATGTATCAAATGAGCAAAATATATTACATTGAATACTCGTGTGATTAGAATTTTCATTTATCAACATACTAAAAATACGAGTACCTACTATAGTGTATAGTTCTATGTTATATTGGATTAGTTAATAGTACGAGTATGTGCAGATGAAGATGCACTTCCCTTTAAATAATTCTGGCGGCGCCCCTAGCAATTGACTTTACTTAAAGATCTGCTCTACTATTACTAACAATGATAAACATATTTATTTTCGAACAGATATACTAGAAGTTGAATACTTGGATATTCATTTCAACTACGAGCAATAAAATTATAATGAAAAAATATAGAAAAATCACACTTACCGATTCTGAAACCAGACTTGCACGACCCGCATATCGAGGCCGGTATCATGCGCCAGCTGCTCCCGCACATGCCTGGCCGGCTTGGGGCTGCTGCTGTAGGCGCTCTTCAGGGTCTCCAGCTGCTTGGCAGTGATGGTCGTCCGCGGCCGCTTGCTCGCCGCGTCGCCGTCCAGCGAGCCCTCGCCTCCTGCGTTCGTGGGGTCTACTACAGTTGGATTTACTGTTTTCGCCTGGTAGGCTTTGTTTGAATGTTCTCGTAAAGAGGATTTCAAGAGGCACTGTTACAGTTTAGATACACTTCAATTAAAATTAGAGTTCCCCTGAATTTGAAAAATTATTCATAACGATACTTCTAAGTCTGAAATACAGCCAGAAAATGTAGGCCTAAACTAATTTAGGCAAAATAAAAATTGTAAATAATATAAGTAACTCTTTTTATATTGTTTTACAACGTTTCTATATACTTAATTCAGTGATAACAACCAGTTTGCTAGTACATTTATTATTATGTAAAAAATCTAGCTAGAAGCATACCTTTAGCTCTAGCGGCCTCATAGTCCGGCTTGCACACAAGTTTTCCATCTTCCATGAGGTAGAACTCGTCGCCAGTGTTCAGCGTCCTCGCGCAAGCGGCGCAGGCGAAGCAGCGCAGGTGGTAGACGTGCGTCTGCGCGCGCCGCACCACCTGCGTCGGCGGGATGCCCTGCCCGCAGCCCGAGCACTTGGTCCCGAACCGCCTGGGACAACAGCCGCAATAACAACAACATTATCAACGTGCCTGAGACTGGGTGACAACATTACAATTTACTTTAGTTTGAATAAAAACCATTCATAATATAACATTGGTCGCGTACGTCGGTAGCATGCAGCAATAGAAGTATGTACTACGATCTTCACGCACACCCGGCAACGTGGACATTACAATTGAGTTTTTTCCGCATAACTGTGCGCACGCAGTATATTTTGGTGACTGACTTAGGTACGCGACCAACATCAGTATAGATGGAATTTAGGCCTCTTAGCTAAGCAGGCAGCACGCCGCACTGCGTTTGGCAGAATGCGCTGCCCATAGTTCAAACACTTAGTTCTAAACCACGTAGGACCCAGGTCGACAGCCGCAATAACAACATTAGTTTCTTGAAACTGGAAGAGAACATTCCATTTTATTTTACGTGAAGAGCCAATGATCTTTATAAGAAGCAGTTGATATGATGCTATGTCTCCCTAGAGGCAACTGCATTTGTTTCTACTTTCCGGACAGTTAAAATGCGGACATCTACTATTCTATGCAGGGTTATTTCTAATCAATTAAACTCGAAAAAAATTCAGCTGTTCCATACATTTTGTCGAGGGTGAACTATATTTTTCTATGGAACAACAACTATTTTTTTGAGAATTTATAAAAGTCGTAGAACAAAAGTTGTTAGTTTTGGTGTACAAAATAAGTCCCTGAAAGGATGCTAATTGATTAGAAATAACCCTGTATATGTCTGATTTACAAAAAACTAAAAAATAATAATTAAGCAGTAGTAGACACACTGTGCGCGGCACTCAACGCAGCGTAGGCATTCCAGTCGGCGTGCCACTTCTGGTATTTTACTATCAGCACATAGCATCTACTATCATATCTCACAACACCGATATGTTATAAGTCAGAACTAGGAAGCTTACTTGAACAAATGAACCATGTACCTAGTAGAGTTGTTTATTCTTCGCGAAGTTCTTTCTTAGAGAATGTAGCGCTTCACTCAATGCAGTGTAGACAGCCGGCGTACCACGTCTTATCCGACACATTTAGCGCGTAGCGGTCCACTATCAAATCTCGTAGCACCATTGTGTTATAAGGAATGAATCTTACTTGAAGAAATCATCCGTGCAGTAGAGTTGGTTGTGCCTAGCGAAGCATTTGCCAGAGAGCATGGCTCGGCACTCTACGCAGCGTAGGTAGCCTGGTGCTACGTTCGGTCCGACACGCACATAGCGGTCCATTCATCCGGACCGAAACTTTTAACACATTGCGGCTCACTGTCATTTTGTGACAGTTACAGCACTATGGTAAGTAGCATGTGTCAGAAATGAAGCTTACTTGAAGAAATCATCCGTGCAGTAGAGCTGGTTGTTCCTAGCGAAGCACTTCCCAGAGAGCATGGCTCGGCACTCCACACAGCGTAGGCAGCCCGCGTGCCACGTCCGGTCCGACACCTTTAGCACGTACCGGTCCACTATCATTTCGTGACAGCCGCCGCATTTCGGGATACTGGCTGCAACAAAAACCACGATCATGCTACGAAGATTTTAACGTGCCCAGTTTTAGACAGGTAAAAAAATAATAATTTATGTTTAGAAGTTATGTTGTTATAAAAATCATCGATTCACTTACTGATTATTAGTAAAAAAATTATATATGTAATGTAGATACAATAATAAATATATGCAAATGTAGGGGAGGTCTATGTCCAGCAGTGGATGTCTACCTACGGCTGATGGATGAATATTTTTTTTCGACAAGCAATGTTTGGGAAGTGAAGCAAATTAGTGCGAGTTGGACTGGCGCACGAAGTGTTCCGTACTTGAAGGGTAACAACGCAACGGGACCCTATTACTAAGACTTCGTAGTCAGTCCGTCTGTTTGTCTGTCACTAGGTTGTATCTCAAATACCGTGATAGCTAGACATCTGAAATTTTAACATAAATGATGTATTCCTGTTGCCGCTATAAGAAAAAATACTGAGATAAAGAGAATAAGATTTGAAATAGGGCTGTACGGAACCCTTAAAAATAAAAAAAATGTGTTCACGAGATTTATCAACTAAATATTTATTTATGAAAATATGACTGTCACATTTACTTTAGTTATGTATCTCACTTTCACTCTAAGGTAACATTAGTTTTGTTTTGTCATATTTATCAGTAAAATAATGGAAGAAAAGCATCAAATCATGGTAGAAAAGCATTACAAACCTACTTGTATCGGCTAGTGACGTCAATCGTCACCATGCGTCGTTGTCGTAATCCTATGATAAAGCAAAATACAATACCTATTTTCTTTAAAATATGCATGAGCTAATTGGTATCCGTCCATTTCATAAACTGGCTTGTGATAACCAACGTTTGACAAACCCATGAGAAGCTAAATGATCATTAACACAAAAAAATATTTAAAAATTTGGTTATATCGCAAAATAATTACCTACTTGACAAACTTACATTATCTAACGTATGAAGTTGACAAACAATTCTATGAATTTTTTGTTAACTAATAAAATTTTATAAAGTGTCGTTTGACAAACAATTCCATTTATATTTAAAATACTTAACAAATGTTGTTTTTAGTCTACCCGTGACCACGGTCGATGTAACTCGGCCAAGACGTCGGGATGATGAGGTATTTATTTATCTCGTAATTTTAGTGCGCGATTAGTCCCGTAGTATATTATAATAATACTTAACAAATGTTCCAAAAACATGTCGCATTATGGATTTTTCCGAAAACAAAATAAACCAAAATATGGTAATAAATATATAGTAAGCAAATTTTTGTATGATAAGGTACAATTTGGTAGAATTATAAACGTGCCGCGCCAGAGGCCGGTGAAGTGCCAGAAGCAAATCGCTTTTGTTTTTTAGATGTAAAAAAAATAGATTAGGTTAGATTAGAACATGACAACCAACGCACGAGCCGAGCGAGCAAAGAGAGAGTGCGGTGGCAGCGGTCGGCGAGTACCAGAACCAAATCGGTCCCAAGTCTACTGAACTACTGGTCATGATCAACTCGTAAAATAGGGACTTAAACTTTTAAAATGTTTGTTGAATAATTACATTTTGATATCTATCTCTAATCTATAAATGTCAAAAATGTATAAAGAGAACAATATCTGAAATGATAAATTTATAAAAAAAACAAGATATCACCCGAGATATTGTCTAAGTGAAAAGTTTAATTTATAATTGTTTATAAAATGATGGTTTGTAAAATAAAACATTTGTGGATATGAGGTATTTTTAAAATAGATAACATACGAAACGTTGTTCGTAAAATGAAACACTACTAAACTGTAAAGTTTTTGGAATTAATATTATACGAATAGTTGGTTTCAAAGTGATATTTTGCCAAAAAATTTTTGTTAAACCGAACCGAGTAATTAATTTACTATAACGCGGCATATCCTTCTAAAATTATAGGTATATAGATAGATGTAACGGAACGGATAAGCGAATGGTGAACCAGATGTGGCCACTGCGCCAGTTTTGCCAATTGATATCAAAATGATTAAATTTACATAAATAGATTATAAATTAAACACCACGACTATTGTTTTTGTGAATGTCAAATTTAGAAAGTAGAAAACTTTTTTTAATTATCTACCTATTGTAGTAATCTTTAAATTAATGTTGTCTACACAATCATTACAATTCAAAGTGTCCAAAAATTACACTAAGATGGCTAGAACTGTTGCATCTACAACTACAACTGTTGTTGTTCTTTTATGAGTCCAGTCCAGTGATTGGAAATCCAACTACTTTTGCACTCACAGAATTTATACTCATTTAACTGATGCAAGATCGGTAAAGCTCAAATTCCACAGGAGTGGAGAAGAGAAATATAAAACGTTGTTGCTTGCAAGCTAACTACAAATATTTTTAGCACATTTATCATCCATCCATAAGCCATAGGATGGACCAGGAATGAGGGGATCCGTAGATGAACCAAAGTTACTGTCATCATAGCCCAGCGGATTGGCAAGTTGAAATGGCAGTCAGTGGGCAGAGCACATAGCACGGAGGATTGATGACCGATGGGGACAAAAAGTTTTCGAATGGAGATGACGTACCAGCAAGCGCAGCGTAGGACGTCCACCTACGAGGTGGACGATGACCGCATCAAGACCGCAGGATCGAGCTGCTTGGAAGCTCGATCCGAGCTTCCAACCGGTCTTATTGGAGATCCATAGGGGAGGCTTATGTCCAGCATTGGACGTCCTATGACTGGTGGTTCATCAGATATGCTTAGCCAAACAGTTCGCTTTGCTGTTAAATGTTTTGTTTTTCGACCATTTAGGCAGTGACTCTTCCTAATTCATTGCTCTGATCACGTGTTGACTTCCTTGACATCTCCCGGTTAGGTGACTGTTGACAAAATGAATAGAACAGCTGGGAGCAGCTGACATTTTTGAGATTTCAGATTTAGTGCCTACCATAGTAAAAGTTATTTGATGTTGTAATGATTGCAAAACAGCGCTTAGTATACGATATCTAGGTACCTACTCAATTTTTACATATTATTTTTTGGACTTTTGGAAATGTATTGAACTTGATGGATTATGTCCAGTAGTTATTAGATTATTCTAGAATTTAGATTCTAGATATATGAGTAGGTATCTAATATTTCAAATCTACATCAATGGTGACTGCAACTATGGTATTTGAGGGCTTGAGCATTTTGATTATCTTTAGACCACCAAGGGTCTGTGGATGATCCGATTGCATTTTATGTAGGTAGTAGTAGTTTATGTAGTTTTAGCCTATATAAGTAGTATTGTTTTTAGTTGTGGTTAGTAAAGGCACTTGCCATAATATTAAATTATGGTATTTAAAACCTTTAAACCAGCAATTTTTATATATTATTCAATCCTACTTATTTATTTGTATCAAAGGAACCCAGAAAGGGCTCTTTGGTAACTTTTCTTTAAAAGTTTATCTGTATAGGTAGGAAACGCAAATTATTAAAGTTTAATATAAATTGGTATTCAAATGATATATAATTTTATAAAAATATGTTATAGCTATGAAATTACAGACTCGTACGAAATATGATACCTTGTTTAATCCGAAGAACTTCTGGTAGATACAAATGATCATGACACTCGAAATTTCTAATTGTAGTACATGCAAATCAGTAACAATATTCCTCACTACTCTTACTAGCCCTAACAACATAAACCGTTGTCCACTCAGCGACACTTCATTCCAGTTCACTAATTAGGTAGGTAGATATACTCCAACCTACAAACCACCTACCTACCTAAAACGCATGCATACCTACGAGTATAAATCATGTACCTAGATAGGTATATAACACTATAACAGGTAAATATATGACAGTATATACAAAACGGGGCACCATGAAAACAGACATAATCCAACCAAATATAGGTCAAGAGAAGCCGTCACACCAAAACACGACACAACACATTCTGCGTAAGTACGTACACAGGAACACCTCTGGCAAGTGGTCGAGCTGGATGGGCGGCACGCGCATGTCCTCGAGGGCCTCCTCAGCGGGATACATCATGGCGCCCAGCATGGCACGACCGCGCTGGCCCGCTGCGCCCGACGCACTGCCACCAGAAACCCCTAACACCCCAACCCTCTTATCACCGCCTCGCCACCATTGGCCGGCCCGCCGCGCTGATAACACCCAACACGCCCCCCGGCCAATCCTCACACTCGAAACACACCCATCGATCGATAGAGGGAAAATTCAGCATTCCCCACCGATATTGAACGCTTACAGCGTTGAAGTGTTTACAGATGAGCGCCGCTGTGCCGATTTACTTTTACACACCATTCCTTTTCTGAGAAGGATTTGCATAGCTAACAATGATGGGTTTTCCTTGTTAAGCTTTCAGTGTTTTTTTTTTTACTATTTATAGAGAGCGGCTATAGAATCGCAATTGGGATTTTGAATTCTTAAAACAAAAGAAGGAAATCCTTAGTAGGTATGATAAATAAAATTTATGAAATTATTAGTATTTTTCTGCCAGGAATAAAAGACATCAACGCCATCTTTGCTACGAGAATTTCGTAGTACTTTTTAGACTCCAAAAAATAAGCGATCTCCCACCATAGCACTGCCTCAGAAGCATCATAATTTCAGCATCGACGAGATTTTTTTATGCTCCATATACATACAAGGGTTTCTCGTTGTACTTAAGTAGGTACCTAGATGAGTCCTTGAACGTACATAGGTAAGTACGAGTTCTATCAACACTATCTTCACACAGTCTACTTTACTACCTATTACAATACTAAGTAATTTTATTGATAAAAAAAATCATGTGATGAAGATGACTTGTGAAAAATACATAGTTACACATCTTTATTAATAATTGTAGGTATGATGTGAAATATTCATTCCGTAGACAGCGAATACTAAAATGGTGACATATTTAAATTGTCAACTATTTCGATAATAATATGAACATAGTTTTTAAAAAAAAAAACTAAAAAACATGCTTGGTATTCATCAATTTCAATTTGCTTTTAAAAGCATTGTCATTGGTCTTTGATAGGTGTGCAAAGTTTAAAGAAAATCTGATAGCTCAAAGTTGGTCAAAATCGAGCTCAAAGGGGTTGGTTATAAGCAAGCAAGCAAACATAGGTGAAACTAATAAAAGCGTGTTAAAAATAAATTATACCTATACCTACTCTATAAAATTTAACTTGATCTCTGCGACAGCTGTCAGAAAAATCACGCTTATGAAGTCCTGAATGTCTTAATAGTACATACAGTACCTGTCAATGTCATACTTTATGGGCATGCCGATTAGTGATGGGCGACGAATGATCGTGACTACAGAGTTTTATTTAAAATATCGATAGTTTATACTAACGATATTTTAAATAAAACTTAATTTATCATTCATTTTATTGTATATTTTAATATCATAACATTTTTTACATGTGTTATTAAATTTAAATTAATTATATGTTACATTAGCATCGATAATAGTGCAAAAACGTCGATAAATACGATCATTACATTATTATGAGTATTTAATTAATATCATAACATTATTTACATGTGTACATACTTGATCTTAAATAATAGTAAGTAAATAAAATCCAATTTCTCACCTTCGACTACTCATTCGATTTCATTACAACATTGTTTGATAATCGATTTTTTCCACCACTATCTCAACTCTAAAAATGACAATATTCTATGTCAATGTCACTGTCGCAGAGATCAAGTTAAATTTTATAGAGTATACAAGTGAGGAGGGCGCAGCGTACTTGTTACAATGTGATACAAATATAACAAATACAAGAACAAGAAAAGATAATGAAGATCTTTACAGTTTTAATTTAAATGAATAAACCTATTGTATAAAGACCTGGCTAGGCGTCTGGTAGAGGTGACACGTGACCAGAATGCTGGCATCTACTTTGGCCAAAAAATTAGTATTGCTATTCAGCTAGACAACGCCGCCAGCATTCTGGCCACGTTACCCTCTGTCGCAGGTCTTTTAGATTTATTATTTAGTTTTATTTTTATTTTAGTTTAAATGTGTTTGATATGAGTTTTTAATTTAAGTTGGTTTAATTTAAACAGTTATAGTTTTTGGAATGTTTTTTTTAAGTTTTGACAATTAAATTTAATAACAAGCTGCAAAAAAACTCCTTTCCAAACATGTTTTAATAATGTTCAAATTAGAAAATTATTTGCCATTTTAAGAGGTCCGTAGTAAACTGACAAAATGAATTTTATTTACCACTGTAAATAAAATTCGTCAAATTCTTGTCCTCATTGGAGATGTCAATCAGCTGCCTTATATCGACAGAGAAAATCTCTTCGAGATGAGGTACCATCGCCCGACCCTGGTTGCAAACATTACCCAGGAGTTGCTCTGCACACATAGTAACCCAATGGATGTCGCGTATGCGTTGAGGGAAATATACTCAGGTATATATTCCTAAGCTCCCGGTATTAGGTCTCTTGAGCAGAAAAGGTTCAAGGGGGCTCAAATATCCAAAACTCTCCCCAACACCCTTTTCTTAGTGCATATACAGGAAGAAAAGGAGATCCTCACCAGCCAGGGTTATGGAGAGGGCGCAGGATCACGTACCCTTACCATCCACGAAGCTCAGGGACTAACGTACGAGTCAGTAATCGCCATCAAAACTAAGCCTGGAATGAAGCTACACGAGAGCGTGTCACACGCTGTCGTTGCATTATCACGGCACACTGGAACTTTCATTTACTACGCCGACGACATCGAAGATGATGCCATTAGCCGATTCGTGCGGCGAGCATCTTCCGCGTCATTGAGGGCCATCAAAGAGTACAACCTGCAGATGGCCATCAGAGATCGGAACGAGGCGGTAATGGAGGCTCTGGGCCGGGAGGAGGCAACAGAATTGTTATAGAAGGACATGGGAGTGATCACAAGCAGAGTTGAAACCACCGAGTAACACAGAGTCGTAGCCTCGGACTCTGCGAATGATCGCTTTCACAAAATAAATCATAGCAAGTGTGTAATATCTAGAGTTTAGCATTGCGTGCATGCCTTGAGCATTCATTCTCGCCATCGATGGCTCCTTCTTGCGGCGGCGTCGTGTGTCGGGTCGTTCTCTTCCCTAAAATATGGTCGAGGAGAGCGATGGCTGGCACATGCGTCACACTCGTGATCGGGTGCTGCATACGTAGTATTATTATATCTTCTTTGGCTGCATGCGGGTCGCCGGTCTGCTTGTGGCATTCACGCAATGCACCGAAACTGCTAACTTAGGCAAAAAATTTAAACTAACCCATCTCTATTGTACTAACTCGTTTTGTACAGTAAAATCGAATAATTGAATATTTTAGTAAACAAAAGGCACAGACCCTGGAGTCTGTGGTTTGTAATTTCCCAATAAAAAAAATTAAAAAAAATCGTCAAAAGGTAAATTAGTGAATTTATTGACATCGGTACTTATCTGGAAAAGTCCAGCTATTCCTGTGAAAACAAACCTTTTGACGTCAAGTTCTACAAACCAGTGTGTAAACCGGTTGAACCCGGTCCAGTCTGGTCAGGCGTGACTCGCGACAGCGTCCGATATATTATGCAAGTGAACGCGAAGGCGCAGCGTTCTTTACGACGGTATATATCAAAACACTGAATGCCCTTGGAAGACCTGGTTACAATGTGTTATAAACATAGCAGAGACAAAATCAAGAAAAGATGATGAAGATGGCCAGGATCCATACAGTTTCCATTTAAATGGATTAAGTACCAAACTGCAAAAACAAACTACCAGCCAATCATGTTTTAATAAAGTTTGAAAATAATCAAATAAAAATATAGGTATTTGCTACTTTTAGAGGTCAATAGCAAACTGACTAATAACAAAAGCGACTTTATTTTATACTATTTAGTGTTATAAACAGCGAATGCTACAATTGATGATGTATCGGGAGTCCCGATGTCCCGATTCGGGGCAAATTCCAGCCATTCCTGCGAAATCAAACGTCTTGACGTCCAACTCTACCAATCAGTGTATAAACCGGTTGAACCCGGTCCGGTCAATCGCGACTCGCGGCGCGCCGTGGCTGCGTCCGATAAATTATACAAGGGAACGCGAGGGCGCAGCGTGCTTTACGACGGCATAAATCACAACACTCGCTGCCCCTAGAAGACCTGGTTACACGACCCACGAACGTGCTCGATACCATGTTATACGATTTTAGCCGAGGCCTGTGGGTCAAGATCTTAACTGCTTTCACTGAAAGATTAGGATAGTTGACTAAAAAGGTAGTCTGACAGACCTAAACAATATTCGACATTTTATTTTGCAAATTAAATAAAAAGTGATGAGGATAATACAGGGCTCTTGAAGTTCAGCGTCTTCGATCAAGAATACACCTTGATCGAAGTTCAGCGTGAAGTCGGATCTAGGCTACACATTTTTGACCGAGCGTAAGTAAGAGTACGAGTAAGACCGTAAGAGCGTAAGAGGTCTCAGAGTCTACTGGGACGAGCCGGCACTTAGGTGTATGTACATTTGTTCGACGATAACTCAAGTACCGCTCAACCGATCTCCATGAATTTTAGCATGAACGTAGTTTATATTTATAGAATTTTCGAGTTAAAATATGAGCATCTTCTGTTTAGTGGTTGCGAAGATACGACGGCCGTGGTAAAAAGAGGCAAAACCGCGCCACTTTCTGCGGGATTTGCGGATGACTATTTTAAACATTTCACCGTCTTTCAACATTAGTTTAAAATAAATCGCTAACTTTCATACAAATTTTGTTATATTTTTTTCAATCCCAGTAGGTATTTATGATATAAAATAGGAATAGCGCGAGGTCCACGTCCGGGCGGACTACTAGTTATAAAGAAGTGATTTCAAAAGCCCTCACACCCGAAAAGTGACATCTTCTACGAGTATTTTAGTCATTTCTTACTTAGTTAACAAATATAAATACTTCTTATAATTAATCATCCATACATCCGTCCATCAGCTGTAAGACGTCTACTGCTAGACATAGACCTCCCCTATAGATTTCCACTAAGGCCGGTTGCAAACTAGATGCAGGCCGCATCTAGCGCTGTCTTAATTACATTATCAATCCACCTGGTCGGTGGACGTGCTACGCTGCTCTTCATGGTACGAGGTCTTCATTCCAGAACTTTGCAGTCCTATCGGCCATCTGTTCTCTAAACTATGTGCCCAGAGCTCAGCCATTTTAACTTGCTAATCCGCTGGGCTATGTCGGTAACTTTGGTTATCGGTTTCGTTGTCAGGAACCTAATCATCATGCCAATTGTGATTATTAT
Organism: Hypomecis punctinalis; assembly: GCA_949316475.1. Classification (NCBI taxonomy): domain Eukaryota; kingdom Metazoa; phylum Arthropoda; class Insecta; order Lepidoptera; family Geometridae; genus Hypomecis; species Hypomecis punctinalis. The sequence continues at coordinate 12,711,060 of OX438799.1, forward strand.
AATTAGGTTTGTCGTGAACAATGTTATATCAATTTCCTATCTGATTACATCATAAATATCAGGTAGCAGATATGTATACAATGATAGCATCAATTTATATTATCAGTATCCTTGTTAACACATCCAACGACGACAAAAATAATCTACTAGTGTATTTAGAATCAACACGCTTTTAACAGCATAATTGCAACTTTAATACTTGCTTTGCTTGCTTTCAGATAACAATTCCCAATGGCAACGAGCATAATTTGACAACCGTATTCGTATCATAGATATTGTATCAATATCTATATTTTATTTCGAAATTTCGTCTAGCTCTATTTTCCGTAACTAAATCTTGAGCTTAGATTATAGAAATAGATGTAACTAATGATGAAAACGAGTCGTCGATGCTCTTGAGTCACCAATCAATTTACCATATTCCGTAATTAACCGACTACCAAAATGGAGGAGGTTCTATGTTCGTCTGTATGTTTTTTTTTCGTATGTTCATCGATAATTTCGCCAATTGTGAACCGAATCGAAACATTATTTTTTAGTTCAAAAGAATATACTCCGGAGGTGGTTCCATTTAAATTTTACAGAAATCGACTGAGCCGTTTTTTGAAAAATCAACAATAATGTAACAAAATATTCGAATTCTGTACACGATGGAAGGCGGTTTTACCATTTTTTGCGAAAAACAATTATTTAGACTCAAGAGACATGTCAGAACTCTAATCTCATGCGTTAATAAAAAAATCTTCTGAATATCGAACAGTGCAATTCCAATGTAGTCGGTAGCATTATGTTTCATAAATTGGCGGGGGAAGTCGCGTGCGGCGTCCCCTGGGCATCGACGCGTGCGCCTGATCCGCAGCCCTAAGCGCGCTGTCAAAAAATACCCAAAGTACAGAAGTTAAGTTTGTAAGTTTTTACGGGAACGTGTAAGAATCATATTATTCCCTGTCGGCATTTTTTTTATTTCTACCAGAGAAAGTTAGCACAAATTTTGTAATACGCGCACCCGAAGTACGTCATGGAAATAAGTTTGGAAATTACTTTTCAGGTTTATTTTTATTTTATTAATTAGACGACTTATCCAATTATCTGTATTGATTGACATAGAGTCGGCTAATGCGTAAATTATACAAATATATCTCTAAAACTATGGTTCAAAAGCAATTGTAGCGCCTTGTCTATAGGACTTCCGTAGTGGCGTGGTGCGGGTTGGAACCTACACTTGACATTTCCAAAGACCGTAAGTGATATCTATGATGTGTCTTGCTTGCATATCTAGCTGGTGCTTGTATAGCGCTTGAATTCTGCACTCTCGATATTTTGTGGCAGTTTATGTATACCATGGCACTGGTAATTGATGGTTAGCGAAGCGCCGGCACTGATGGAGCTTCAACCCCTTGGAGTCTGCTCATCGGATGCGACAGCCGTGAGGAGGCAGGGGCAAGTGCTTCCTTGAATGCGCTTGCCCGGACCAACGGGATATCGATTTCGGAATCGTGAATGCGCATCAATGCCAGTATTTTCAATTAAGAATATTACTATCGCTATAAACAAGGCACGTATTTTTATTTGCATAGGTACATTATATGATATATATAACGGGACTGAACTCACGTGAAGGGATTACGACTATCCCTATCCGTTCAGTCCCGTTATATCCTACTAATATTATAAACGCGAAAGTTTGTGAGGATGGATGGATGGATAGATGGATGGATATTTGTTACTCTTTCACGCAAAAACTACTGAACGGATTGATATGAAACTTTGCAATAATATAGCTTATATATCAGAATAACACATAGGCTATAAATTATAATGATATTGCGAAAAAATCAAAATATCATGCGGGCGAAGCCGCAGGTAAAAACTAGTATAGTATAAAAATGTATAAAAAAATTATATAAAATAAATTTATATATTAATTTATAATTTTATATATAATAAAATTATATAAAAAAATGTATAAATAGTATAAAAAATTATATGAGTTCACACATTTTCTTTGTAATATTTTTCAACAGCGATAAGTCAGCGTTTAACCACCCACTTTTCTGTCGATAAGCGACGCTGTGATCGAAGATACAATAGGTACTTAAAATACGCAAACTTAAAATACTTATTCTAAATCACTCTAACCTTAAAATAAGCAAAGCTATACGAACCTATCCTATGCAATGGTGAATTGCATTAGTTAAGTTGAATTTTTTGACTGCCTCGGTGGCTCAGTGGTTAGTGACCCTGACTTCTGGATCAAAGAGGAGTGGGTTCGATTCCCAACCAGGGCAAGCATTTATGTGATGAACGTAGGTGTTTGCTCCGTGTCTGGATGCTATTTTTATTATATTATTTAGGTACCTACTATCTAAATAAGAATGTATTTAAAATATATGAATAGGTATCAGTTCCTGGCAGCCATATCACAAGCTTTGTTTAGTTTGGTGTCAGATACCGTGTGTAAGATGTCCCATAATATTAAAAAAAAATAGCTCAAAAACATAGACTAGACTACTTCTATAAATATCAATAAATAGTAGGTAACTCGTTCGTATATATTTGCATAAGTGCAATACCGGAGTTACAAAATAAATATACTTACTGCATCATTTTTTTGGTCGTGGACAAGTAGGAACGTATTTGTAGCAGAATTGCTCTGACCATTATAGAAGGCCATCTCTGACTTGTTTGTAGATTTTATCAATGTCAATAGCGATCGTATTTGTTAAATTTGTCCCATACAAGAGAATGAATGCCCCAGAGATGTGGTGTCAGATTTCTATGGGAAACCGGCGTCGAACGGGATTTGTCCAGTTCACATGGAGCATTGGTGTTTGTCAAACATTGTAAATTGATTTGCTCGCAGATATCTGAACTATTGTTCAGATATAGATATGGAGTAAGTAGTGTACTGTATCAGCCTTTTTAATAGACCACTGCAGGACGTAGGCCTACCCACGAAGGGTGTTTGGGCCATATCCACCACGCTAGCCCAGTGCGGGTTGGTGGATTCACATACGCCATCGAATTTCTTCTACTGACATATACAGGTTGCCTTACGATGTTTTCCTTCACCGAAAAGCCAGCGGTGTTAAATTCCGTACATAAATTCCAAAGAACTCATCGGTACGGGACCAGGATTTGAACCCACGACCGTAAGGCACGATTAATAAGGCACCGACACGATTGTAAGGCGGGTGTCACTACCACTAGACCCACCACGGCTTCATAGAGTAAGTATCTGCGAGTAAAGTATCAAAATTATCATGAATACCTGAATACATGATAATTTTGATGCTTTGGTTTAGAATAATAAATTAGTAGTGCTTGGTGAAAATAATACTAGGTAGGTAGAGCACAAAATGTGCAGAACTAAGGATCCTAATAGAACACCCTTGACATAAACTGGAATTTTATGTAGTTTGTACACAAGAAAAGATGGACAAACGATATAACGCAAATTCGCTTTGTCGGGAAGAAGCGCTAGAACTAAATTGTTTTAAAAATCACTATGAGTACTTATGAGTTTATTAAGAAGTACTTTTTATTTGATTTAGAAAACATAAAAGTTAGTTAGTTTTCTTAATAATTAAGTAATTTCGTATAGGCCAGGTGGGTAGCACTGGTGTCAAAGTTTTTAGGCCGCCTGAAGGCCTCTTAATACTTTCTATTATTTAATTTATACTAAGGTACAACTAAATTAGGAAAAATACTAACGTACCGTTGTTCCCAGGGTTAAGCTGTGGATTGCTCATAAACAGACGCAGTGTACAAATTCAATTTTGAGTTTAAACTTCTGCTTAAACTGTGCCAACATGATACAAACAGAATTATAAAATTGAATCAAAAGCGCAGCAGAGCATAGCATTAGCTTTAAACAATTTTATCGACGCGCTGTCTGGCCGCGCCAGCCGCTATCCCGCCTGCTAACTGAGCTATAATTTGATAATGTCTGCTTTATCTGATTATAACAGAACCGAAAAATTATATCCTTTTGTAATTAGGTTAAAACGCAATTTAGAGTAGCGCGCCGCAGGCGGCACACGACCGAGCCCGGGCCTGCCGCTGGAGGGACTTGCCCTAATTCTAATAAAAGCCGATGTCAAACGAGAGATCCCTGATTATTCTGTACTATGTTGAAGTTTTGTTTGGTATTCTATGTTGATGACAATTTACTCAAACGCCCAATGATATTCTATTAACTAACAGCAATCTCGATGCTACGAGAATATCACTTTCGTTCACTTACAGAAACAAACTGTTGTCTGTTGTTGTCAAAGAAAACTGTTTTCTTAGGTTCATAGTTAGACTATGTCTATATACGTATCATATATAAACCTATGAAACCTAATACGCATTATATTAATATTACATTTTTCTTTATAATTAAAATTAATTATTTACACCTCGAGACTAAATTGAGTATTCGTTTCTGAATATCTACTTCCTTTCTAAAATATCGTAGCGAAACCTCCAACGACTTAGTCACTATTAAATTATCAATAGAACAAAACAAGCAGGCGCTAGTTTAAAAATGTATGTTTAGTTAAATCGTGTAGTTTAGTCGTAGCGTAACTCAATGACGAACGCAACTCTTTCCCGCGCAGGGTTTTAAACTGTCAACTGAATTCAACATGTCAGGTGACACAGATTATGGGCATGCGTGATACTTAGAATCCGGCAAGCGTCTACTCGTCTCATAACTCAATCGCAAACAAAATTAAATATTACTTTTTAAATTTTATTAAATAAATAATTATTTTTTGCAAAAAATAGCATGACCGACTTCACCCGTGTACAGAATCGTTACATAGTATAAAACAAAGTCGCTTTCCGCTGTATGTCCTCATATCTTTTAAACTACGCAACGGATTTTAATACAGTTTGTTTTAATAGATAGAGTAATTCAAGAGAAATGTTTATATGTATAATACACCTGCCGGGGCGCATCGCTAGAACGCAAATATTTGCACGGATCGATGTAAATTTTTTCACATTATTGTTGATTTTTAAAAAATGGCTGAGCCAATTTCAATGAAATTTAAATAGAACCAATTTCGAAGTATACTCATTCCAATAAAAAAAGAATTATAGAAATCGGACTACTATGAAAAAAGTTATGCGTGGTTATACATAAAAAATACATATACGCGTCGAATTGTATACCTCCTCCGGTGGTTCGTCGGTCAAAAAGTAAAAATGTCACTCACCTACGAGTAGATATTCCTAATCGCTCAGCCGGAGGCATGGTGTTCCGCATTCACAACAAAACGTACCGGCAAAACCATAAAATCAAAACTAATCAAACAAGCGTAGCCAACTGTCGTCGCCCCTTCAAACCGACTCACCCCACTTATTAAAATTAATAAGTGGGCCCTTCGTCTATATTAATGATCGCGTTATGTCAATATAGTTATAATATATTTGGCAAACAACTAGTCCGGGTGTGTTGCATCGTCGGCCGAGACTTTGTGGCTAACCAGACTTCAAAACAATACTATTAAATCACTTCATAGTAATGTTTATATACAAAAACATTCCATAGATTAGATACTAACATTTGAAATAATCAGACGGTACGTTTGTTTATCATTATCACTCAACTATTTAAAAACTGAACCGGTTTGGATGATTTGGCTTTCTAGTAATATGACGAAACGTGATTATCCTTATAAGTAGCTAAACCCATGCAATAGGAATTTAAGTTAAGTATTATTCCGGAAAATTAAGCAGTTATCTGATACCAGAAAAATAGTAGGAATTGCTATCTTTACTAAGTAATATACAAAGAGAGCGCGCCGATATAACAGGATTATCACTTTGTTCTGGGTAGGTAATCTCGGGATCCACTCCACCATATATATAAATATTTTTTTCAATTTGTTTTTTAATAAAAACCTTATTCGGGGAAGTGCCTTAACGAAATCAAAATGCAATAAATCTACTTAGTTACTGCAAAGAGCAATTATATCATCCACAGACTAACGAAGGTCTCGGAAGTGTACAATCGAAATATTCAAGCGCTCTGCCAGTTGAAATCGTGTCCAGCATGCTGTCAACATTACCATGCTAAATGGTACCTACTTAATAGGTATAATAATGGTTGAGTACTGTACCTAACAGGTATTGTGCTGTACGAGCATTTTGGTCACACGTTAATCCAAATACTTAGACAGATTTTGAATGAAAAATTCGTTAAGCCGATATATTTATGTAATTATCAGGTAATTTTTTAATCAGGACAAATCCGGGGCAGTCGTCTAGTATTAAATAAATATAGTATCATTTGTCGCCGTACCTTCGGGATTTCCACAACACCTGCAAAATTCTGAAAAGGTATAATCTTAATCTGTTCGAGTATGTAGAATAATGATTATCGATTGTCAAATTGTTCAGTAATTCAATCATTATTTTATTTAAAATATAATTTATTATATCATTCGTCATAGCTCAAAAATATGTGCAGATTGTGAAAAGATTAAATCATAATCTAGTGGAGTAAACGTATATAGATTAGCGATTGTCAACATTGTCCAATTATTTAATCATTAGCAATTTTTTTATCTTAGTTATTTTATCAAAGCAATCAATTGGATTCAATCATAGATTATTATGAGAATAGATCGTGTTTCTAATACTTACATTTTGTTTTACTACACTTGACGTGTAGATACTTTTAGAGGTGTAGGTTTAGAGGTTTATACAAAACTAAATAAAACCGGACAAGTGCGAGTGAGGCTCGCACACCGAGGAATCCTGACAATTGCATAAAATTGGGATGGGAAGTTGTACCTCAGAGCGTAACTATAATCATCGATGAAAGGATTTTTTTTACTTTTCTCGTCATACATCGAAAATTACAAATCGTAAAATTAATTGACAACCCGTCTTACGATAGCTTGTGCTTATGAAGTTCTTTCATACGTTACCCCCACATGATACGATTCACTTTGATGAAATTTTGACCCATATTTATGCATATAGATCCTATTTGTTGCGACTAAATTAAAAATGTACAGTTTTGCAGATATTTTCCTATATGTGTACTCTAAGCCAATGCTTCTTGCCAAATATAGTTATATGTCAACGGGAAGTAGGTACCCAATAGGTTTTGATTGAGAATGAGTGTCGAAATATGCGGTTATTTTACGTAAACGACTCTAATTTGTTTTCTACGATAACTTAAAAGTCCGATTTTTTTACAACTGCAAGATAAAATAGATAAATGTTTAAATTTTATATATTATAAATTTCAACTCGTTAACTTTGCACGTTCTCGAGCCTTTGTGTCAGAAGTACCATTGATTTGTACCATTGGAGGATATATGGTCTTGACACACAGACGGACAGACGGAGAACGAAGTGATCCTATAAGGGTTGATAATAACCTACCTGAGGTTAAGAGTAAATAAATATATTATTATGGTTGATATAAATATTATAGAATAGTACCTATGGGAGTCTTATAAGATCATGTCTGAATAGATCAATTACTTCTGTACTTATAAACGATACTTATGTATTAATTTATAAAATATTGCATGCACATGCGTTAGGTACCCACATATATCAAACTCTTGTAAAACGGTTTCAAATCTAGATTAAAACAATTTAGTGCTGACTTTTAGAGTCGAATTCAAACAGGCGTGTAATCTATAATTTTGTAGATCTATCGACAATGAATACCTAATTATTCAAGAGATTAGTGTTCCGGCAACCACAGACGACACTACCAAATATAATTCCGGAAAATGGTAGAGAAAATTCCGTTACGTATCTGAAACCTTTGATCGGTATTTGCTTACTACTAGCCCTCCCAAGTCAATTGAAGTGGTCGGTTTACTTACTGAACAAATATTTTTAATAAACGCACTCCTTTTATTTGCACAATGAATTCTGTATGATGAATGCAAAGAGAATCATTTTAATCTACTGCAAAAATATCAGCTGTGCAGTGCATTTTTTCGAAAGACACCAATCTTATTGCATGGAACAGCTGATTGCGGTATTAGAGCTGATCACGTAAGAGGGGGTAAAAAGTAAAGTAAAGTAAAGTAAAGTAAAAATTTATTGCACAAACTGTGTAAAATGGTGGTACAATTTTTTTAGTAACAACAGTCTATCCTAGCGGACATGCAATTTTTGGTAACATAAATTTTAGAGTTTACCTGTCTAAGTTAAATTATGTTACATTTTCTATTTAAGTTGGCATTGTTAGAGATTCTATCACCAATAAACACACATTTTATTTACAAACAATCATAGCCAACATTTGAGATCATTATATTTAAATAAATTAAAAAATTAAAACCTACGTTACACTTACATTCTAAAAACAAAATAAAAAGTTATATATTTCGCCCATTCACAACGTCTTAGCATTTTATATAAGACTAGCTTAAAACCCGCGGCTTCGCCCGCGTTGTCTTCGTACATAGGTACTTACTTAAAATGAAAATAGCCCGCGATATAATATCTAATAGTCCGCAATTTGACCCGCGTTGTCTTAATACTTGCTTAAAATTACTTGCATGCACTTAATGCCCACGGTTTGGCCAAAATTGTAACAGTATTTGCCTATAATGTTGGCATGGCATTAGCATGGACTGCGATGTCTTAATACTTGCTTAAAATTATAAAAGCTTGCCGTTTGGCCTGCATTGTCGTATTACTTACAATGATTATAGCCCATGGTCTGGCCCGTGTTGTCTTGGTACTTGCTCAAAATGATAATAGCCCGCGGATTGGCCTGCGTTGTGTTAATAATTAGGTACTTACAATGATAATAACTCACAGTTTGGCCCACGTTGTTTTAATACTTCCTTGATTAAAATAACAGCCCGCGGTTCAACCCGCGTTATCTTGGCATTTGCTTATAATAATATCTAATAGTTCGCGGTCTGGTCCGTGTTGTCTTAATAAATCCTTAAAATTATAATAGCATGCCGTTAGCCTGCGTTTTTGTATTACTTGTAATGATAATAGCCCACGGTCTGGCCCGCGTTATTTTCGTAACTGCTAAAAATGATAAAAACCCACAGTTAGGCCCGCGTTTTCTTAGCACTTACTTAAAATAATAGTATCTCGTGGTTAAGCCCGCATTAGGCTCGATTATGAAGGCGCCATCGTAATTATAATAGCTAATTATCATAATTATATCTGTTTCTTTTTCACCTTAAGCATTCCATAGAGATAACACTTTTTATGTTGTTATTATATTTACCATGGCGTCTTCATAACTGAGCTTATTATCGTATTACTTGCAAAATAATGCCCACGGTTTAGCCTGAATTGTCTCAGTATTTGGTTATTTAATTTACTTGTATCTAAAGCTTATTACGGAGTACGTGAATTTTTGGATGATAAATTGCCGAATTTCTGAAATTAACTCAATAATAAATAAATATGTAAAATAAATATTGGGGGACATGTCACACACGGTCTCTGATCCCAAACTAAGCATAGTTTGTGAATTGGCTGAAGAAGAAGAAGTCGGGGTCACAAACCACTGAGCCATCGAGGGAGCCAATAATAATAATTGTATGAGTAACTATGTAAGAAATTTCACTTTTCATTGCTGAAAAACATTGAGACAACCTGTACGTACGTATAAAAAATCAATGTCCTATGTGAATTCAGCAACCCGTGCTCGGCCGGCGTGATGGATATGGCGCAATTACCCTTCGCAGATAGGCCTATTTTTAGTCATGCATCAGCCGAAGGACGTCCACTGCTGGACATAGGCCTCCCCTATGGCTCTTCAATAAGACCGGTTGGAAGCGGCTTGCATCCTGCGGTCTTAATGAGGTCATCCGTCCACCTTGTGGGTGAATGTTCTACGCTGCGCTTGCCGGTACATGGTCTCCACTCGAGAACTTTTCGACCCCAACGGTCATCAGCCCTCCGCGCTATGTGCCCTGCCCATTGCCATTTCTACTTGCCAATCCATTGGGCTATGTCGGTAACTTTGGTTCTTCTACGGATCTCCTCATTAATGATTCGATCTCGCAGAGAGACTCCGAGCATAGCCCTCTTCATAGCTCGTTGGGCTACTTGGAGCTTACTAATAAGGCCCATAGTGAGAGACCACGTTTCTGTGCCATAAGTCATCATTGCCAACACACACTGGTCGAAAACTTTCGGCTTGAGGAACTGAGGTATATCGGATGAGAAGACACTACGAACTTTTCCGAACGCTGCCCAGCCGAGTTGAATTCGGCAATTGGCCTCTTTGTTGAAGTCGGACCTACCTAACTGGACTACTTGTCCTAGGTAGACGTACGAGTCAACGACTTCAAGAACCGAGTTTCCAACAGAAATCGGGGTAGGTAAAACATGGGAATTACACATGACTTTCGTCTTGTCCATGTTCATCTTAAGACCCACCTGTTTCTATTATCCGTAGTGCTATCCGTAGTACCTATTTTCAGTAGTGCACTATTAATTAAGGCCGGTACAGGTATTCGACATGTTTCATTAAGTCATTAGAAATGTAATTTTCCAGGCAAATGAAAAAATGGCACACAAGTCGTAATTCTAGTCAGGCATGTTCTAGGATGCTATTATACTCATAATTTGATTAACTTTTACAATGGTACCCACCCCAAAAGCACGTAAATAAAATCAGCTGTTCAACACAAAAAGTTCATCGACCCGCGAAAAAATGTATGGGAAATGTAGGTAATTTTCGCTTGTCAGGATTGATCCCATAGTAAAATATCTATATTGATCCATATGTGCGCTAAGTTTAAGACTATTGGCTCACAAAATAAAAAAAATCGTAAACTTTTAGGGACCCATTTTGCCCCATTTAAAGATAAACTATCATTATCATAATCCTATTCTAGATACTAACTTATTTAAAAAAGCGCATTTAAGTTTTGGGACGTATCTGACCCCTAAGAATTTTTTTTTAGAAAAATTCAGAAAAACAGGTACAGCCATATTTTTTATTTAGTCTCAAAAGCATCTATACAAAGTTTCATGTCAATCGGTACAGGGAATAAGAAGTTACATGCAAACAAAAAGGGCCCGTTTTACCCCGTAAGTTAGAGTTGGGTACGTTTTTCATCCTTAGTGCTTCATTATGTCGTACGATGTACGTATATTCCAAATTTCAAGCTCGTATCTACAGCGGTTTGGGCTGTAGCCTAAACTTATTAATTTTGCGTATCCCTAAGGAACCTTATAGATTTTCCTGGATTTTATTAGTTACTCTATTAAAACATGCTGAGTGCTTCCTTCATACCAATTTTCAACCATAACCGTTCAGCTGGTTCGATGTAATTGACGCTTTTTTCACCAACTTTGGGACCTTATTTGACCCCTTAGATGAGGAAAATTCGGAGAAACAGGAAAAAACGTGACTTTTATTTTGTTTGGAAAGCATGTACATATACAAAGTTTCAAGTCAATCGGTACAGGGAATAAAAAGTTACATACAAACGAAAAGGGCCCATTTTACCCCCTTAAAGGTCGAAAGTTCAAAATTTTCGTCCTTAGTGCTCCATTACGTCGTTCAATGTACCTATATCCCAAATTTCAAGCTCATATCTTCAGCGGTTTGGGCTGTAGCCTAAACTTATTAATTTTGCGTATCCCTAAGGAACCTTATAGATTTTCCTGGATTTTATTAGTTATTGTATTAAAACATGCTGTGTGCTTCCTTCATACCAATTTTCAACCATAACCGTTCAGCTGGTTCGATGTAATTGACGCTTTTTTCACCAACTTTGGGACCTTATTTGACCCCTTAGATGAGGAAAATTCGGAAAAACAGGAGAAAACGTTACTTTTATTTTGTTTGAAAAGCACTTATACAAAGTTTCAAGTCAATCGGTACAGGGAATAAAAAGTTACATACAAACGAAAAGGGCCCGTTTTACCCCCTTAGAGGTCGAAAGTTCAAAATTTTAGTCCTTAGTACTCCATTACGTCGTTCAATGTACCTATATTCCAAATTTCAAGCTCATATCTTCAGCGGTTTGGGCTGTAGCCTAAACTTATTATTTTTGCGTATCCCTAAGGAACTTTATAGATTTTCCTGGATTTTATAAGTTATTGTATTAAAACATACTGTGTGCTTCCTTCATACCAATTTTCAACCATAACCGTTCAGCTGGTTCGATGTAATTGACGCTTTTTTCACCAATTTTGGGACCTTATTTGACCCCTTAGATGAGGAAAATTCGGAAAAACAGGAGAAAACGTAACTTTTATTTTGTTTGAAAAGCACTTATACAAAGTTTCAAGTCAATCGGTACAGGGAATAAAAAGTTACATACAAACGAAAAGGGCCCGTTTTACCCCCTTAGAGGTCGAAAGTTCAAAATTTTCGTCCTTAGTGCTCCATTACGTCGTTCAATGTACCTATATTCCAAATTTCAAGCTCATATCTTAAGCGGTTTGGGCTGTAGGCTGTCTGTCAGTCAGTCACTCAGGGAAGCCTTTTATATAATAGATATAGGTATAAGTAAAAACTTGAACAGCCTATATGTATGGTAGGTATTCACTATAAGTGTTGTTACTATAAGTGTTCACAACGATAAGTACAATACATTAAAATCTATGTGTATAAAGCATAAAAATTGCTGGTATAAGAAGAAGAGAAGGTTCCTTTATCCAATGTGTTTTTAGGGTTCCGTACCTCAAACGGAAAACCCTTATAGGATCACTTTGTTGTCCGTCTGTCCGTCTGTCCGTCTGTGTGTATGTCAAGACTCTTTATCTCGGGAACGCGTAAAGATATCGAGTTGAAATTTAAAATGTATACGTATTTCTATGGTCTCTTGCAGTTGTGTAAAAGAAAAACTTCTCAGTTATCGTTTAAAAAAGTTAGAGCCGTTTATATCGTTAAAAACCGTATATTTCGACACTCACAAAAATCAAAACCTACAGGGTTGATCAAAACCTACAGGGTACCTGTTGACATAGAACTATGAAATTTGACAAAAAGGATTGTCTCAGAGTACACATAAAGGAATAAATCTGAAAACTGTAAATTTTTATTTAAATCACAAAAAATAGGGCCTCAAAATTCACAAAATATGGGTTCAAAGTACAAAGTGAGTAAATCGTATCATAAAAGGTGTCTTATAAAAGAACTTCATTCGCACATGCTAAAACAGGTTTTTAATTATTTTAACAATGTGTTTGTATGGAACCCTCAACGTGCGACTCGCATTTGTCCGGTTTTTTTGGTTTATTTTAGTCCCTGAGAGAAATTTATCTTAATGCTCAGCGAGTATATACCGAAATACTCTATGTGTAATAATAACTAATTCCTCTTAATTACAATCGCCTCATTTAATTTTTTATGCATTATAAGCTAGCGTTTGACCAAACCGAAAAGTAAAAATCATGGGTCTGCAATGCTAATGAGGTGTCGTACGCAAAGCGTGGCGAAACAAGGCTCCGGTAGCTGAAACTTAAGCTGTGAGGCATGCCCGCGGTACTGGGGGCCCATTAGCCATGCTTCCTGATAATGAGCTGGCCACACAGCTCATTCATATCAACAACATCCATCCATCCATCAGCCATAAAAAGTCCATTACTGGACATAGGCCTCCCCAACGCTATGGATCTCCAATAAGACCGGTTGGAAGCGGCTTGCATCCAGTGCAATCGTGCGTTCTTAATGAGGTCATCCGTATACCTTATAGGTGGACGTCCTACGCTGCGCTTGCCGGTACTTGGTCTCCACTCGAGAACTTTTCGACCCCATCGGGCAACAGTCCTCCGCGCTATGTGCCCTGCCCACTGCCATTTCAACTAGCCAATCCGTTGGGCTATGTCGGTAACTTTGGTTCTTCTACGGACCTCCTCATTCCTGATTCGATATCGCAGGGGGACTCCGAGCATAGCCCTCGCCAAAGCTCGTTAGGCTACTTGGAGCTTACTAATAAGGCCCATAGTGAGAAACACACACATTGGTTGAAAACGTTCGACTTGAGGCACTGAGGTATGTCGGACGAGAAGACGTTACGCAATTTTCTAAACGCTGGCCAACCGAGTTGGATTCGGCGATTGGCCTCTTTCTTGAAATCGGACCGTACACAAGCTCGTACTTAATGAAAAATTAACCGCTAGAAAATAAAATATACCATGACCTCAGAGCAAATAAAAAAATCAAGAGGGAACGTCGTTGAAGTGAAGGCGGGTTTTTATACATGTGTGAGTGTGTCACTGCTGCGCCGCCATAGTTCGACTGTCAAGCCTTGGCTTGACAGTCGAACTATGGCGGCCTTGGCGTAGTTTCCTTGTACGTTGATGTGTGTGTAATTGTCTTTACACGGCAAGGCGTAGTATTGGTCGGCCTCACTTGTTTGTTCACAATATTCTCTCTTGATTTTTTTTATTTGCTCTGAGACCATGACATATAGAAGATACATAAGTAGGAAATAAGGTATTAAGGGCAGAAAAATGCGAAGTCGATGTATTAAGGCGACTGTGAACCGCAACCTTGGCCATACAAAACAATAACCTATCTACCTCTAAATATTATTCGATATTTTCATGATCTATCGATAGGGTCAGAGATCTTAGTTTTCAGTTTTTAAATGACTTCAAAGATTTATTAAGCCTCTAAATAGTATGAGCGTGCAAAATTTTATAAGCAAGGGATTAACACTAAAAACGTAACATTTAGTTACAATTCATGGGATAAAAAGAGTTTAAGGAGACTTGAACGTAAATTTTATCAAACATTTACCTAAAATTATCTCGATGTTTAACAGAAAATGCGAAAACAGTAGTCGATTCACAGTCCTCTTAAGGATATTATGTATATACCTATATAGGAATAATTATGCGTTGTTGACATCTTTTTAAAAAAAATAATTAAGTATTGAATCGTAACTCAATCTTATTTATGTGATTGCAATTTATTGTAATTAATTATACAACACAATTAGTATTTTTACAACGTAAAAAATACTAATTTTAAACGTAAAAACACAATTAGTATTTTTAATTGTGTTGTATATATATTTAATTTTAACGTAAAAAATACTAATTGTGTTTATAATGGATTCAACATGTCATGTTTATAATTATTCGAATGAAAGACTTTTTTAGTTAATTTTGTTTAGATATTTTATTTAGAGAAATATCATCTTCTATGTCCATAAATATATTTATTCTATAGCAATCGATTTTTCATTACAAACTTAGCGAATCTAGTAGTAGGTTAAAAAGTTTTGTAGGTTTGTTTTTTAAATATTTTATGTAGACAAATAACGTCTTCTGTGTATAGGTATTTCAAGCGACACTACATAAAGAGTTATCTTCGTGATAAGCATTTCAAAAATCTGAAGCGAACGCATCCTGCGTTGGCTTCAAATTTTTTTAACGTCGGGCTAGTGATCCGAAGGGGCAGGTTCAAATCCTGCGTTCGCTTTAGATTTTTGAAATGCTTATCACAAAGATAACTCTTTGAGATAAAATCTAGTGTAGAAAGCACTCAAAATAAAATCATAACATTGATTTAGCAGTGCGTCATCTCTCGTCAATCTTTAAAAGTTCTAATAACTTCTAGTTGAGTGATAACCAGTCTAATACGGGTATCACAGGAGGCGCCACCAACGCTATAAGTCGGTGTAATATAAGCACTTCAAAGATTTGAAGCTTGCGTGGGAGGCGGGCTGGCTCAGTTGGTTAGAGCGTCGGGCTAGTGATCCGAAGGGGCAGGTTCAAATCCTGCGTTCGCTTCAGATTTCTGAAATGCTTATCACAAAGATAACTCTTTGAGATAAAATCTAGTGTGCAGCAGCAGAAAGCACTCAAAATAAAATCATGACACTACATAATATATTATTACTATCGAAAATTCGAAAATGTGTAGGTAAATTAGACACTAGCTTCCCACAGGATCCTTTTTTATTTTTTTCCAGGAAAAAAATATATAAAAGTAGCCTTTTTTCCGACCTTTGAACCAAATCCATGCAAAAAGGTCAAGCCGATCCATTGCTCTCTTGCTACAAGAAATAGTAAGAGCTGCGCAAGGATTGTGTTATATTTTTTTAAATATTTATTTATTTATTACAAATACTACTATTATTACAGGCTTAGCCTAATGCAGTTGACTGCCTGGGTGGCTCAGTGGTTAGTGACCCTGACTTCTGGATCACAGAGGCGTGGGTTCGAGGTATTTGCTCTGTGTCTGGGTGTTATTTAGGTACTATCTTTATAAGTTATGTAGAAGAAAAAAATATGTATATGTAGTATATCAATCTCTGGCAGCCTTAACACAAGCTTTGCTTAGTTTGGGGTCAAAGATCGTGTGTAAGATGTCCAATAATATTTATTTATATTTATTTAATAGTATATATAACTCTTATAATTATGTTAGTGTATGTCGTATGTCTTATAAAATGTTACTCGCAGCTTGTAGCTAGCATCACAACCGCCAAGAAGTTTGATTCGACCTCTAACTTTGGGACTAGACCTTTCCATCGTTTCATAAAATATGCACATTAATTTAGGTACCTGCCTAGAAGAAAAATAATTAACCTGACGACGTATTAAATTAAACGGAATACATTAAGCCAATCGGAATGTCAAAATCGCTATCTACTATTATCTATTAGGGCATTCATACTATAAATGACATAAGTCTGAAACAATTTACCTAATTATCAAGATAACGATCATGACCAATCTAAATAATTGGCCAAGTGCGAGTCGGACTCGCGCACGAAGGGTTCCGCACCGTATGGAAGCCTCCCTTAATATATTTTATTTTAATTTATTAACTAGTATTCTGCCCCGGACTTGGACCTCACGCTATTCCTATTTTATATCACAAAAACCTACTGGGATTAATTTTTCGAAAAGTGAGAAGAAATTCCATGGATATCGGTTGAGCGGTACTTGAGTTATCGTCGAATAAACATACATACATAAATAAAAATATTTATTTCAATTATATAATATTTATATTTTATTTTAAATCATTAATTAATTTTTAGAGTGCCACCTAAGCTATTACTGTTCAAGAGATATAGCCTGGTGACAGACAGAGAGAGAGACGGACAGGTAGAATGACAGATAGGGTCCCGTTTTTACCCTTTGGGTACGGAACCCTAAAAACTACACTCACATCACATCTATTAATTGCCGTTCAGTCATTAGCTTCCTCCTAGTTATTTTCCCAGAAGTTAATAAAAACAAACCGTGTCAAATATTCGCGGCAAAAAAGTGAAACTTTTTACGTACAAACTCATTGGTGCGTTTTTGTACCGGCCACGGAGTAAACAAAAGTTTAAAAAAAGTTTAAAGCCAATGAATCAGATCAAACCGGTTCACATTTAGGTTCGTGATATTCAGGTATTATGTGGGCAACCTGATTGAGAACGAGAGCTATTTAAATTAAATATTTTATTTCCTCGTTCTACATTTTTTCGCTTAATGCAAGTATCGTGTTACTACCACGTTACTACCGACCAAATATTTATTAGTCGTGAATTAAATACCTAGTGTACCTGTACCTACCAGCCTTATTTAATCGTCAACTGCAGGACGTAGGCCTAACCATGAAGAGTGATTGATATATTCACCACGCTGGCCCAGTGCGGGTTAATGGATTTACATGCGCCATCAAATTCTTCCTACGGATGTACGCAGGTTGCCTCACGATGTTTTCCTTCATCGAGAACGGAATTTCTCACTGCTGGCAGTGAGAAATTCCGAAGAACAAGAAGTTCCGAGAAGTTCCATTCAGAAGTTCCAAAGAAAATCATTGGTTCGGGATCGGGATTTGAACCCACGCGCCACGACCTCACGATGTACCTACCACGTGTACTACATAGAAATAAAATTTAAACTCAATCTTTAATACAATTTACCTAGTCCATCAAACCGCAGCCCCCTTTAAGACGTTATATTAATGAAATAGTATTATGGTAAACAATTTGTATTTAAGTATTTTACTTTCGTTAATACATTTATTGTGATATGGCACCACAGTTTTTGCATAGTTTTTTTAAAATTACAAAACAAAATTATTGTTACATAGAAAATTTATTTTTATTAAACATTTATTTATCATGTCTTCAAGTCTATATATATTGTAATTTATTTAAGAATGATCGTTCAATGTTCATTACCAAAAAAAAATGTTACAACGCCTCAATAAGTATGAAAATTATATCTCAACTGAGTACTTACATAGGAAAATACTGCGTTCAGATGAAAAGAAATAAAAATATCATGATTGAGCCATAAAATTTAATTGGACATTCTGTGAAAACCTGTAAAACTATAGGTACAAATTGATTTAACAATTACAAACACAAATTGATATAACTATAGGTATAAATTGAGTTTATTTAATTAACCTAATAATTTTATTCAACATTACTTATTTTAGAGATTCCCTACTAGGATTTATTTTGGACTTGAATATAAGGATACAATTTTTATCTAATATGAAATATGATAAACGTAGTTTAACCTTTTCAACAACGACGATTTTAACCAATGACGGGTACATCAGGTTGACCGCCAACGACGATTTAATCCACTTGCATAAAAATATATTTGCTATAAAAATTTAGGATTTTTTGATGACATAGGCAAATAGCTATAAGAAAACATTTTACTTTAAGATATATTTCGGTTGACATTATTTATAAAATGAATATGACATCAAGCTTTTGGAATCACTTTGTTCTATTACATTGTATGTTCAAGGATAGGTAATGAATGATTTTTGTGTTTTCCTGGTCAACTTATCAGGGCATCCAAACAATTACCCAAGGCATCCCTTATTACCAGGGCATCCAAAAAATTACCCAAGCCGCAAGCCATGTAAAAAAATAGTAACATCAAAGCTAACACAAAACAATAAAAAAAGACATTAACTCCTTAAAAAAAGGAAAATTAACTTGACGGTTACCATCTTAGAGTATAAATAGATATTAATACTCTAAGGTTACCATAGTTAAATACAATCGTAGCCGGATGAGCATTGAGGGGCAATACTGGCAATACTAATCCCCTATAGGGTGAATCAAACTTCTTGGCGGCTGTGAAGTTAGCTTCAAGGTGCGCGAAACCCAATCTTCGTGCGGCTGTTACGTGAGCTTCAGTCAGCAGTCAGAATTAGGTTTTGCGCAGCTTGTAGGTAACTTCACAGCTTTCAAAAAGTTTGGTTCGGCCTATACCCTTTTTCACACGTCGAAGAGTTCTTTTCGTGGCTTTTCGTGGTCGTATGCTGGACTAGTTGGCTAGTTCAATACTTCCGCCCTATTCTATATATAGGTATATATAAATGAATGTTTGTCTGTATGTCCTTTATAGACTCATAAACTATGCATTTGATCATGTGATGATATTTAGCAAAGTTGTTGTCCATGAGCCAAAGAAGGTTTCTGAGTTGGTGCCACCGATTGCGTGAAACGAAGTTCGCCGGGTCAGCTAGTTGTCAATAAAACTTAAGCTACAACCCTGTAGTCGAACATAATTAGCAGTTAATTTAATGCAATTTTCGAATTAAAGTGACGCTGATTCAGTGCGATTGTGTCCATCACAAACACGTCCTGTTGTTCGTGTCAGCATCTTAACAATTACCGCGATTACTGCCCTTGTGCTTATTCCAGTGTCGCGTGCCAGTTAGAAGTACTGCGGCTAAGGTTAAGATACATGCTGATAACCCGTTCATAACATTCATCTTTACATAATGAACCATTGTTATGGATTGAAATTACGAGCACTTTACACGTTCCCTTCGAATCATTTCGTTGCGAAGGTGACAGTGACTCTACATAATCTATATTTACCAAACTGTTTTTCACCGACGAAACGTACTCATATCGACGCGTATATTGTTTTTAATGTGTAACCACGCATAACTTTTTACAGAGTGATCCGATTTCAATAATTATTCCATTTAAATTTTATCAAAATTGGCTGAGCCAATGTTGATAAATCAACAATATGTGAATAATGCTAATCGATCCGTGCGAAATATTCGCGAATTCTGTACACGGTTGAAGTCGGTCATGCCATTTTTTGCCAAAGATAATTATAATATAGATTACTTCTTATTAATGTTTCGATTTTGTACCAACGGACCCCATGGCTCCGGTCTCACGACCCCACGTGGGGTCCAATGAAACTTCAAACTAATTCCAATACATCCATCCCTTTCGCAATTTGTATGGGCTTGGATGGACCTCAATAAAACGCTATTGTTTTATTGAAAGTTAGAATGTACTAAGAGCTAAAATAATTTGGGAAGTCCTAGGCACTTATTACTTTCCTCGTCAATCTCGCTAGAGCAGCGATTCAAAAATAAAATCGTGGGGCGTGTGAAATATCTAACAACAATCTACCATTCCTAATTTTATAGATACGTATTATTAACTCAGATTACGCTACGTCTTGCATGTATCTACTAGTATCTACCTACGTATATGGTACCTATGTAGAAATTTATTTTTTACTTTGCTTGTATAATTGCATATGTAGGCATACATACTCGTACCAAGGCATTACCATAGACGAATATACTACTAGACAGTATACAGGGTTATTCCTAATCAATTAGTATCCTTTAGGGGCTTATTTTGTACATCAAAAGTAACAACATTTGTTCTGGGACTTTTGCCAAAACTAAAAAAAAAATTTTTGTTATAAGTATATAAAAATATCGTCACCCGCGACAAAATGTATGGAACACCTGATTTTTTTTCCAGTTTATAAGTTATTAGTTTTGATGTAGGTACAGAATAAGCCCCTAAAAGGATGCTAATTGATAAGGAATAACCCTGTATATTCGTCTATGGGATTACTATCCATCATCCATCCATCGGTACACCAGCCATAGGACCATAGGTCCACTGCTGGACATAGGCCTCCCATATAGATCTCCCATAAGACCAATTGGTATAGCGGCTTGCATCCAGCGCGATCTTGTGGTCTTAATGAGGTCATCCGTCGGTCTTGTGAGTCGTCCTACGCTGCGCCTGCCGGCACGTGGTGTCCACTCGAGAACTTTTCGACCCCATCGGTCATCAGTCATCTGTTCTACGTGCCTTGGCCACTTATATTTCCGAGAAAACGCGAATTTCGTATTTTCTA
The DNA here is from genome assembly GCA_949316475.1 of Hypomecis punctinalis. Classification (NCBI taxonomy): domain Eukaryota; kingdom Metazoa; phylum Arthropoda; class Insecta; order Lepidoptera; family Geometridae; genus Hypomecis; species Hypomecis punctinalis. Next base: position 12,732,138 of record OX438799.1, read on the forward strand.
TCTTAATTTTTAAACCAAGCGAAGCTCGGCGAAGCGGTTTTCTTCTAGTGAAACATTTATCTCAGGTAAGGCCGTCAATGCAGGAAGTTTATAAATCAGTCGGTGGTCAGGTGTCCGGCGAGATGGCGCGTGGCAGAAGCCCTGCCCCGGGCGGCCAGGGCTTCACGTGACGTCACCGTGGCATCTGCCCGCCAGATGGCGGCACCCCTGCTATCTGATCATATCGCACGCACGCCAACACCTTACGATGACTCTATAGCGTTTTACAACCATGTAAAGAGCATAAAATAAAAAAAATTGCGTAAATACTTCATGCAAATTTTTATGTACCTACAGACTAAATATGATTATAAACTGGCAGCCTTAACACCTATGGCGATTTCATCCAGGAAACTATAAATGATGAATGATGACAATGAAGGTGGATTTAAATGTAGGTAATTTTATATAGTTGTATGAAATGATTAAAAATTATGAGTTGGCGGAAGACCGGGATGAATGGAAAGAAATTTGGGAAAGCTTTTGCCTAGCCCTAGGACCCAACAGGCTCAGATTTTTTAAAACACTCAATTTCACTGATAAACTCGTAGTCACAACAATACTTAAAATTCACTTGCTAAACACATTATGTAATTAGATACTACAATATTATAAAGCAAAGACGCTATTTTTGTGAATCTGTCTGTGTGTTTCCGCTTAAATATTTTAAACTAAACAATTTATTTCCGATAGCCGGGAAGATCAGATTTGTACAGAATACTTTTATTCTGTACAACTTAGCCTATTATAATGTCAGTTTAGAAAGAAGCTAACGAGCTAGCCTATAATACATTAGGATAGGCTAGCGAGCTAGGCTAGCCTATCCTAATGTATTATAAGCTAACATTATGATAGGCTAGCTCGTTAGCCTATCATAATGTTTTAGAGGCTAGCTCGCTAGCATATCCTAATGTCGGCTGAATTTTTTTAGCATTTAGCAGTTGGTCCCATTGTAAAAGGTGTTCGTAATTATGAGCATATCATATATATGTATACCCTTCGGAAAGACCACTGCACTTCGCAAAGCAAAACCTTGTAAAACAGGGGATAGTCTGACATGACTAACATAAAAATCATAACTTTAATTGGACATAAAAATAACATTTTATTAACCAAAACAGTAAGTAGGTAATTACATATTTTTAGCTATTGGCACGAAATGATGATGATAAACAGAGTTTTAGAATTTAGTGCCTACAAATAAAATACTTCGTTATCCCCTAATAACATTAGTTGTACTCGTACCTACATATCTATGTTATTATCGAATCTGATCGGACCCAGAACAGCTGCTACTTTCCAGCCTACATTCCTTGTTACGCATCGCCCCATTGTTTTTATGGCTAGAGGTAATTATCGTGGTATCATCATATCATAATAGTGATTTTATGATTATTGGGGCTGCCATATGCCACGAAATGATGGCTTTTTTGCTACAAGCCAAGAATGACTTATAAACAAAAGTTGATGGGTAAAGAACCTGCTTTCGACCGTGTACGCAACCAATGTTCGCAACTGATTGCGTACGAGGAGTTTTTCCTCTTCGTAGACAACTAGTTGACCTAGAAGAATATTTGCCTACCTAAACCAATAAATATCCGTTCATTGTTATCAGTTTACCATAAAATACAAATGCATCAAAATGCAATCTCTGACTTCATTAACTATTATGTTCCTTACACCTATCAAAAAGAAAAGAACCCAGATAGCAGTTTTTCCTTAAATTCCGGATTGGTCCCGTAGTAAAAGTTGGTCATAATGATGATCTAATTCATCCTCTATTCGTAGCACACCGTTTCTGAATAACCCTGTATAATGCATTGACAGTTACAAAAAAGGGAAACTGTCTTTGGTATAATCCCACTACCTCACCCACAAAGACCTCACCATTGTTATGATGTTTATTTTAAGTGCTTTCCACACTAGATTTTTATCTCAAAGGGTATCACAGGTGGCGCCACCAACGCTATAAGTTGGAAATGTAAGCACTCAGAAATTTGAAGGTTGCGTAGGAGGCGAGCTAGCTCAGTGGTTAGAGCGTCGGGCTAGTGATCCGAAGGGGCATGGTTCGAATCCTGCGTTCGCTTCATGTTTTTGAGATGCTTATCACAAAGATAACTCTTTGAGATAAAAATCTAGTGTGGAAAGCACTTAAAATAAACATCATAACAGTGATTAAGCAGTGTGTCATCTCTCGTCAATCTTAGAAGTTCTAATAACTTCTAGTTGAGTGATAACCTGTCTAATACGGGTATCACAGGTGGCGCCACCAACGCTATAAGTTGGAAATGTAAGCACTCAGAAATTTGAAGGTTGCGTAGGAGGCGAGCTAGCTCAGTGGTTAGAGCGTCGGGCTAGTGATCCGAAGGGGCATGGTTCGAATCCTGCGTTCGCTTCATGTTTTTGAGATGCTTATCACAAAGATAACTCTTTGAGATAAAAATCTAGTGTGGAAAGCACTTAAAATAAACATCATAACAGTGATTAAGCAGTGTGTCATCTCTCGTCAATCTTAGAAGTTCTAATAACTTCTAGTTGAGTGATAACCTGTCTAATACGGGTATCACAGGTGGCGCCACCAACGCTATAAGTTGGAAATGTAAGCACTCAGAAATTTGAAGGTTGCGTAGGAGGCGAGCTAGCTCAGTGGTTAGAGCGTCGGGCTAGTGATCCGAAGGGGCATGGTTCGAATCCTGCGTTCGCTTCATGTTTTTGAGCTGCTTATCACAAAGATAACTCTTTGAGATAAAAATCTAGTGTGGAAAGCACTTAAAATAAACATCATAACAGTGATTAAGCAGTGTGTCATCTCTCGTCAATCTTAGAAGTTCTAATAACTTCTAGTTGAGTGATAACCTGTCTAATACGGGTATCACAGGTGGCGCCACCAACGCTATAAGTTGGAAATGTAAGCACTCAGAAATTTGAAGGTTGCGTAGGAGGCGAGCTAGCTCAGTGGTTAGAGCGTCGGGCTAGTGATCCGAAGGGGCATGGTTCGAATCCTGCGTTCGCTTCATGTTTTTGAGATGCTTATCACAAAGATAACTCTTTGAGACCTCACCATTGTCGAGATTCATGATTGGCATTTGATTTAACACAAGCAAATGAGAGTCTCTTCACCCTTGTCTTCGGGACTAAAATAAATAAATTGCCGAAAGTATGTGAAATGTTATAAAAAAGTTGATAATGTAATTATTATAATTAGGTGTCACTTTGTAACTTATTTTACTTAGTGATTTACTTAATGTTCCTAGACCTACATTTAGCTTTAGATCCTTATTTGGGAACAAAGGTGACGTCCACAAGTGGTATATTATTCAGATAAAAATCGAACCAAGATGATATATATATATCATTTGAAAGCTTGATTTATGGGCTTCTCAAAAATATTTATATTTAATTATTTTAACCCTCCATTTTTTTTAATGTGAATAGTAAATTGTATGAAAAATAATAATACAGCTCTGTATTTTTTCTAGTTTAGCAATAATAAAGTGCTTATATCGTTATTTTACTTGCATTCGTAGCAGATTCTTCCACATTCATCTCTTAGTTTGCTAAAATTAAAAATTATAACCTTACAGTGTGACCAGTTAGTAGGTACAATGTGACAAAAAGCACTTAAAAACTATGTCGAATTGGTAAAAATGCTTCTATTTAACAATAATGGAGGCTAATTAACCAGGGTTTCTAGATATAAACTACCTATTGAGCCAAACATATTTATTTATCCTAATAGATTCAAAATAAATTTAAAAAAAATCGGAGGGCTCTTTTTTGGTTTTAACTGATGTAATAGACTCAGAAAAATATGAACTTTCTCGAAATGTAACAAGTGTTTTGGTTAGAATGTTTGATTATTATTATACCAGCCTCCATACATTTTGTGGACATGTGTCCTTTCTATTGTTTCCATTACGATATACCTAATCAAATTATTAGAATAGATAAGTAAGGTTTAGTAAGAGTTGGGATTTTTAAATATTCAAATCGCTCCCGAAGATTAGCTTTATAAAAAGTTTCCAGGCTTCATACGTAGACCAAATATTACTAACATAGCAACATAACTGGAGGTAACATCATAATAATATTTGCATAAAATACATCCCAGCCAGTAAGCGAAGCTCCCACGTACCAAAAACCAGCATAAAATAAGAATTGCCACCGAAACAATGAACTTTCACACATGAACCAGTTGATTTAGTGCGCAGTTGCGGAATCAAAGTAGAAAAGTTGCTCTGCGGTCGGTAGGTAACAGCTAATTGGATTTAGGAAACAATACGTTTTCTTTGCTGAGATTCTGTGATACATGCGAAACACGCACGGGCGCCCACCTGCCGCTGTATTTCCTGGTTAGTGTCAGTAAAGACAGGCTTTTGTTCTATATCAATGAGATTTTTGCCTGACATAAATCCTTGTTAAGAAACCATTTTATTTTGATTTCAATTTTTATTTTATTAGCTGCTCAAATTAATTATTTACAGATTACATTTTTTTTTATGAGATATTGTAAAAGGTAATGAAAACCGCGTTGCAATCTGTAGCGTTGTTTAAAATATTTAAGCGGATACAACGTAGACAGACACCCAAAAAAGCGATTTTGCTTTTATGTAGTGAATGTAGTGATGACAGTATTGTAGCTGTGTAAGACATATCTCGCAGAATTGATGATCGATGGGGTACTATATAGGTAGGGCACATAACGCGGAGGACTGATGACCGGTGGAGTCGAAAAGTTCTCGAATGAAGACCACGTACCGGCAAGCGCAGGGTAGGACGTCCACCCACAAGGTGGGCGGATGACCTCATTAAGACCGCAGGATCGCGCTGGATGCAAGCCGCTCCAACCGGTCTTATTGGAGATCCATAGGGGAGGCCTATGTCCAGCAGTGGACGTCCTTTGGCTGATGGAAGGATAATGATGGATTGTAAAAGATAATGAAAACCGCGTTCCAATATGTAGCGTAGTTTAAAAGATTTAAGCGGATACAACTTCACAGTCACCCAAAAAGCGACTTTGCTTTTATGTAGTGAATGTAGTGATGACAGTATTGTAGCTGTGTAAGACACATATCTCGCAGAATTGATGATCGATGGGGTACTAAATTTGTTTAATGTAAACCACGCACCAGGAAACACATCGCACGATGTCCACTGACAAGGTAAACAGAAAATCTGATTGGAACAGCAGACTCGCGATTTAAATGGTTAATTAAATCGCGATAGAACCGTTTTACGAACGATATGGCAGTGGGTAGTAACAACTAGTTCCGCTGATCTGCAGGGCTATATCGCGCGTCGGTAACTTAAATGGCACGGTATAAAAACGATTAATGCAAAACTAACAACTTAATAGCCATTGTAGTTGATCTGCAAGGATCCAAAGAACAATAAAATTTGTTTTCCGATAATTGTCATAGAATAAACAGCAAAAAGATTTAATTATGTCCGTCGATAAATAATGATAAATGTCAAATTTCCTATTTTAGGCCCTAAACGGAACGAAACGGGAGAGAGGGCCAAAGGAAAAATCGGCCAAGTACGAGTAGGACTCGCGCTCGCAGGGTTCCGTAGTGTATGGGAACCCCCCTTAATATTTATTTTAAATTTTTTATTTATTATTGAACTAGTTTTTACCCGCGGCTTCGCCCGCATGATATTTTGATTTTTGACGCAATATCATTATAATTTATAGCCTATGTGCTATTCTGATATATAAATCCGTTCAGTAGTTTTTGCGTGAAAGAGTAACAAACATCCATCCATCCATCCATCCTCACAAACTTTCGCGTTTATAATATTAGTAGGAAGTAGGATTGTATATACAACTAAATATTCTGTGAATATTTCAAGCATCTACCTGTTACCATTATTAATATCGAGCGAAAAACGGTTAAAAATTCAGGTTTGTTATATGGGAGCCCCCCTTAAGTATTAATTTTATTCTGTTTTTAGTATTTGTTGTTATAGCGGCAACAGAAATACATCATCTGTGAAAAATTTAGCTTTCTAGCTATAACGGTTTATGAGAGACAGCCACAGACAGACAGACGGACAGCGGAGTTTTAGTAATAGGGTCCCGTTTTTTCCCTTTTGGGTACGGAACCCTGAAAATGAAACTCTAAACGCAGATTTAAACCATAGGAAGTAGGTATTGTAATATAAAAACATTATAAATTCTGTGCAAGGTGATGACTATAACAACCACCATCCATGTCAATTACACGTTTCCACTCATTAGAGGTTGTCTGAAAGAAATCGCTTTTAGCGATAAGATCGCCTTTTTACCTTTCTTCTGTATTGTATTGTAATAATTTATTGTAAATTTTATATCTACAGAATCCTATTACGAAGGCGTTCAACATGTACTTGACTTTTTAAATATAATTAAGGTCACTAGATGTCCTATAACACAGATATATACAGATAATATCTAGGCAAGATGTAGATAAATCATAGTAGGTATAAATAATTTTTGTGTATGAATAATAGTTATACAATTTATGTTTATATAGATTATATTATATATTTATACTTATAGCTTTGGGTATCGAATAAAACTAAATTGGGTTAAATGTTTAAAATTTATACACTCAGTTAATTGTTTGGTATCTGTCTACCTTGTCAGTGGACATCGTGCGATGTGTTTCCTGGTGCGTGGTTTACATTAAACAAATTTAGTACCCCATCGATCATCAATTCTGCGAGATATGTCTTACACAGCTACAATACTGTCATCACTACATTCACTACATAAAAGCAAAGTCGCTTTTTGGGTGACTGTGACGTTGTATCCGCTTAAATCTTTTAAACTACGCTACATATTGGAACGCGGTTTTCATTATCTTTTACAATCCATCATTATCCTTCCATCAGCCAAAGGACGTCCACTGCTGGACATAGGCCTCCCCTATGGATCTCCAATAAGACCGGTTGGAGCGGCTTGCATCCAGCGCGATCCTGCGGTCTTAATGAGGTCATCCGCCCACCTTGTGAGTGGACGTCCTACCCTGCGCTTGCCGGTACGTGGTCTTCACTCGAGAACTTTTCGACTCCACCGGTCATCAGTCCTCCGCGTTATGTGCCCTACCTATATAGTACCCCATCGATCATCAATTCTGCGAGATATGTCTTACACAGCTACAATACTGTCATCACTACATTCACTACATAATTAATTGTTTGGGTCAATAATGCTGTACAGGAATATAATACGGATGCTTAGATAAATATGGATGTAGGCACTTATCCGTAAAAAATGTTATCACAACATCAATCTTCTCCCAAGCGCGTGCCAGCAACTTTTTAGCCACGAGAAAAAACAATAGAACAATCTCTCACAAGTATCGTTTTCACTGGATCTGTGTTGCCCCGTGATAATTGAATAGAGAGGGTCTGCCCGACCCCCGGGCGACATTAGTGATACATTTGATTCGTATGCGGCCGGTCTATCGGACCCCATCTCAAATCTCGCGAGATGGGACATGTCGTGTCGATCAAACAAAGACGTAATTTCGGTCTATACCTTTGATTATACATCTGTGTAGATGGACAAACATAAACATTAATCACAAAGAAAACGGCCCAGATCTTTGAAAATGAGCGCATACTTAATATGTCAAACCTGTCAAAATTTGTATGGCCTCTCTATAATAGATATAGACCATATTTTTGGGCCGTTTTGCTCAGCTGATTCAGTATCACGTATTTATTTTGTACACGTGCATTTTGCGGTGTATGCATATTTACTAGTACCGTATGAAACTATGATTACTTACTTTAGTACAATATGGAAAAAAGACCAGGGGTCTTATTTTGTAAGCGCTCTGGCGTTCGGCTTCGCTTTTCCTCCCGCTCAAGCCGAACGTCAGAGCGCTTACAAAATAAGGCCGCAGTAAACAGAGGAAAGGGAAGACTTACTAGTACGTCATGAAATTCTAATGAAAATCATAAAAGAAGGAAAAGTAAAAAGAAAGAAAGGAAAGGATAGACCACAAAAAAATCTTAAACCTAATTCAAATTCAAAGAGAAGCTATAGTATATCCTAAATGTCCTATCCCACAGCGAAGAGAAAAAACTGGCAGACCATGAAGCCTAGAAGTCACTCCACTGACAGGAGCTTATAAATGCATGAGTATATATTTATAACACAACTACTCGTATGTCGCGCCCCGAATAAAGAGAGGGCATTTCTATAGATCTCTATGGTCGGACCCCAACGTGTTTTGGCTGGATTCACGGTTGGACACGGTCTTATAGGGGTTATTTTATTTTATAAGCGCAAGATCGAAACGCTTATGGATTTATTCCCATTATCAGTCTTTAGCTCATAAGCCTTGTAAAATTTTGTAAATTTTGCACATTTGAATTTTAGAATCGACCAAGCAAGTTAAACGTCACTGTTTTGTGTGGTACCGTTTTTCGATGAATCTTGACGAAACTTGGCATTGGCACACAGATCGCCGGATTTTTGATTAAATTAGACTAGCGACCCGCCCCGGCTTCGCACAGGTGTATTATACTATAAATAAAATAAACCTTCCTCGTAAATCACTCTTTCTATTAAAAAAACCGCATCAAAATCCGTTGCGTAGTTTTAAAGATATAAGCATACATAAGGACAGACAGCGGGAAGCGACTTTGTTTAATACTAAAAAAAAATTCAAAAAGATGGCGTTAATCATCAGCCAATTTTGGTAATATTTGGCTATATTGTTTAGGTTTTTAAGCAAAGGCCGTATCAATTTGAATGGAGTCAGTTAGCTACAAATTGCGCACTGCTCGCGGATCTGATATAGCGAATTTCCCCATGCGATATGACAAAGTTCGCGTTTACAAAGTAAAACCCCATAAAGATTGAGTCTGTTTATACCTATTAACAAGATCTGCAAATGTTAATCGATTGCCAAAAAAATTTAGACGCGTATTTCTTCTTTTATAAATTTAAGAGAAATTAATGAAGATATGGCCCGTTCAAGTTCCCCGTAACGTCACGACTACACTAAAAAAGTATAGGCTTTTGACAGAAAAGTGACGTCACGAGCCCCTACTCCCGAACTTTGACAAGGTTTATCTTTGTCATTTACCGTATGATTGACAAAAAAAAAAGTACGTGTCCTATATTTTTTGATAATCTAACAAACGGACTAGTTATAGTAATGATTTTTTTACCCAGCCATCATGCCTATCAGTCACCGAGTGGTACCCTAGAGAAGAACGAAAACATTGAGGCAGACCACCAACCCGACATTTGTTCCCAACGAGTAACACTCTCAACTGTCACACTGTTACTCGATGGGAAATTTTAAAGGAAAAAATCCCATCCAGTTACACTTCCAGTCACACTGTCACTCGTTGGGAATAAATGCTTGTTAGTAATTTTCCAACCAGTCATACTGTTACAAGATTCTACGGAAAGAAAATTCAAACAGGTTTTTCAATTATAATGAGGCGTTTTCTCAAAAGAAAAAAAGGTTCAGTAAGTAATAATAAATAATAATAAGTAACAAACAAAAATTACCTTGATGAATGCTGATAACAGTTTTACATCCTCATTTACAATTAAGTAACTGTATTAGCCAATGTTGTTATTTTGTTGATTTGTAATTATAAATTAAAAAACTGATTTAGTTACTCTTTTCATTAATTTTTGTAGCAGTGTGACTGGTTAGAAAAATACTAATAAAAAGTTCCCATCGAGTAACAGTGTAACTGGATGGGAATTCTTTCTTTAAAATTTCCCATCGAGTAACAGTGTGACAGTTGAGGGTGTTACTCGTTGGGAACAAATGCAACCCGATGGTCAGATGACGTCATCAAACTTGTCGGAAGGCAATGGATGTGGCTAGCATAGGACCGGAAAAAATGGCAAGAAAGAGAGGAGGCCTATACTCAGCAGTGGGTGGAACAGGCTGAATACATAGATAGATCATACCTATCGACGATGATAATGTGGACAATGATGGCTACTACTGAGCATAAGTACGACATTGCCTCGTGTCGAACTCGCAACGCAACACAATAGAGCGCATGTCCTTGTGAGAATGCGAGCCTGAAAGCTATTTATAGAGAATTTGCAGGTAATGCTGCTGTTTTCGGATCAATAACTAAGATACTTAACGAAACATATCATCGATGTAGTAATTTTTTCATTATTTAACCTACCAAGTGCTACCAGCACTATGAAGTATCACTCTAAACTCAAGATCTAAACAAAAAAAAAAAAACAAAAAAAATTATAAACGGTTCATAAAATTGGTGGAGTAGGTAATCGCATAACATGCATACAAAAAAACATACAATCTTCTTTCAATATTGAAAACCTTCTTTTTTGAAGTCGGTTTAAAACTGTTTATGGTTTTTGCAGATCATCATCATCATCATCATTTCAGCCATAGGACGTCCACTGCTGGACATAGGCCTCCCCTAGGCGGCTTACATCCAGCGCGATCCTGCGGTCCTAATAAGGTCATCCGTCCACCTTGTGGGTGGGCGACCCACACTGCGCTTGCCGGTACGTAGTCTGCACTCGAGAACTTTTCGACCCCCATCGGTCATCAGTTCTCCGCGCTATGTGCCCTGCCCATTGCCACTTCAACTTGCCAATCCGCTAGGCTATCCATTTTGCAGATATCCATTTCTAATAGGAACTTCTTAAGTTGCACTTCTGAAGTATCATCTAACACAATATGCGCAATAAATAATGTTCTAAGCCGCCTGAAGGTCTCTGACATGGCTAAACAGGACCCACAATTTAACGCGGCATCCGAACCACGGCAGCACTCAGATGTAAATGCCACCCGCGCCGCGGTCACCCACTCGAAAACTGCCGTTGCTATGTTGCGTCGTTAAAAATAGGACGTGGCATAACTTCAGTAATCACGAATAAATACCCAGACAAACTAAATTATGAGCGCTTGTATTGATAGAAAAATATACTTATTTGTCTGTAATTTTATACATTTTCGAAAACAAAAGTACCTACTGGTGAACACGCGATCTTTTTACAAATATTCTCACACCTTCACATCATACAATAAATCTGAATGTTTATCAATTAAAGTTATTATCCATTCGAATTTATCATTCGGTGAAACTGGCAATTCTGGAATTACCGAATTTGACTTTCACTTTTGGAATTAATTCATTATTTATCAATTACAATTACCTACAGTCATAAATTCTTCTGCAAGCGATGTAAGATCACCTTATAAATATTATAAATGTTTCGTTATCTAGTTCATGTCAGCCATAGGACATCCACTTATGGACATAGGCCTCCACTATAAGAGCGGTTGGAAGCGGCTTGCATCCAGCGCGATCCTGCGGTCTTAATGAGGTCATCCGTGTACTTGGTGGACGTCCTATTTACGCTGCACTTGCCGGTACGTGATCTCTTATAAATAAGTATTTATATACTATAATTAAATGTCCGTATGTGTTTGTCTGTTTTTGTTCGCAATTATTCCAAATAATAGTATTCCATTCCATTGACTACTAGAGTTAAATGGGCAATATTGGCATCTAAAGAGATAATTTCTTGATTCTAATCCAGGAGTAAACATAGGCATTCCCGTCAGACATGTGGTCACACCGTTTTGCTACACCAGTGCTTCATCCATCCATCACTCGTGAGACCTCCACTGCTGGACATATGCCTCCCCAATGGATTTCTAATAAGACCAGTTGAAAGTGGCCTGCATCCAGAGCGTTCCTGCGATCTTAATTATATCATCAGTCCACCTAGTTGATGGATGTAGTACGCTGCGCTTGCTGGTTCACGGTCTCCATTCAAGAACTTTACGGCCCCATCGGCCATCCGCTCAGGTAATTTATTTTACTCGTGGGTTAGGTATACTGCGTGATAATTATGATCAACAGTAAATTAAAAACGTAATAAGACTTTATTGTTCCTCTACGATATTGAATAACAAAAACTAATAAAATTAATCATTTTTATTTATAACACCTTGAAGACATTAAAGACTCATCACGAGTAGGTACATAACATAAATGAAATACAAACAATCATAATCCTATGTCACAATACGAGTAATATTTAAGTTACTTATCAGGGTTCATAATTTATGGAATTACGGACAACGTATTTAAAAACTGTGGATAATTTAATTACTTATTGTGTATTGTATAGTTAACGAAGGCACTTGTTCTATTAAAGAAACTAAATTAGTCACTTTACAATTAATATTTTACGAAATATAGCATACAACTTTAGCCCACATTTTCTCGAATCATCTCTGAATTATTGCTCTGACTTGTGCCCAGCAAAATTGTAGTAAATAAAAATAAACAAATGCCATCTCTCAGCGGGTCACGGCAGTTTGTATTCGTATCCTCTGGGAGGGGGTTATTACTAAACTCCATTACACTTTTTGTGCCAAGTGTTTTGGTGGTATAACAAGGGTGAAAACGACCCCACTGCCGAACGAAGCGCTCTCAACAGCCTATGTTTTTTATCGTTTGACAAAAAGAGAATATTTATCGGATAACTACCGCCTCCTGCTGGTTTACTCACTTTGTCACACAATCATTGATTTTTTTAGGTTATAACAAATTGTATGTTCATTCATTTATTACATTATTTATAACAAAATAATGTAATAAAAAAAATATTTACCTCCCCGTTCTGAAAGAGCCTGGATCACACGACACAGGTCACCCTAGTGTGGTACCGAGAGTACAATGAATGTTAGACTAAGTTTATTTGACCATGTTGTAAATAAATGCAGTTTTAGTTTTTGATTTTGAACTTTTATTCAAAGTTTTAGACAAAAATATAACTTATAAGCATTATTTTTTGCAAAAAATAGCATGACTGACTTCGACGAGAATTCGCGAATATTTCGCACGGATCGATGTAACATTTTTCACAATATTGTTGAATTATCAAAAATAGCAAAGCTGATTTCGATAAAATTATATCTAAGTATACTCTTTCCAATAAAAAAATAATTATTTAAATCGGACTACTATGAAAAAAGTTATGCGTGGTTATACATAAAAATATATACTCACTACATGTCGAATTGTACACCTCCTCCGGTTCGTCGGTCAAAAAAATTGATTTACCTACTTCACAACACAGTTCTTCTACAAAATACAGTTGTGAGATGTTTGTGTACCAGCAGAATAATAATATATGCAGTATGCACTGTGATTGTTGAGTGCACAGATCTGAGAAACAGTGTTAAACATAGACCAACTCCCTAGAGGTGTTTCGGTCATATCCACTACTCTGGACCAGTGCAATTTACTAGATAATTATTTAGTGAGTAATTAGCAAACACAAAATAATTCATGCGAAATCACACCACGTCCAATCACTAAAATAGTAGGAAATTTAATACTTCAAAGGTGACGTCCACAAGTGGTATATTATTCAGAGAAAAATCGAACCAAGATGATATATACATCATTTCAAAGCTTGATTTATGGGCTTCTCAAAAATATTTAATGTAGATTTTTTATCCCTCTATTTTTTGTAAATGTGAAAAATAAATTGTATGAAAAACAATAATACAGCTATGTATTTTTTCTAGTTTAGCAATAATAAAGTGCTTCTATCGTTATTGTTTACTTGCATTCGTAGCTGATTCTTCCACATTCATCTCTTAATTTGCTAAAATTAAAAATTATAACCGATCAGTGTGAGGTACAATGTGACAAAAAAACACTTAAAAACTGTGTCTAATTGGTAAAAATGCTTTTATTCAACAATTTGGAGGTTACTTAATCAGTGTTGATAGAGACAAACTACCTATTGATATTTATTTATCCTAATAGATTCAAAATTTATTTTTTTTAAAATGGAGGGATCTTTTTTGGTTTTAACTTAAGACTCAGAAAAATATGAACTTTCTCGAAATGTAACGAGTGTCGTGGTTATAATTTTCGATTATCATACATTTTGTGGACATGTCTTTTCCTACAATTTTAGTAGTAATATGAAGCGACCACGTTATTTTTATATTCGTATATAATTTCCAAATTACATTAGCGCCGATCCTGATAAAAATAAAAATAGGTACTTAAGTGAGCCGGTAATACATTTTTGCACGTAATTACCTACCGACTTTCAAGGCCCAAGCTGGTACTTTACCAAGTTCAAGTATCAAGTTTAAGGTAGATTGTAGAGACTGTAGTAGAATGTCTGCAACAAGTCATGGACACGAGTAAATCAAATTAAAATCGGCATTATGTGGGTTTTGCGAAAAAAAAGTATAGCATTTTGCTATTGTCAGAGAACAAATTGATAAGTTGTACTTATTATTTCAATAATAAGCCTATCAATTCTATCGAAGTGATTTTTTTCATTTACCATTCGGATTGAAGTTAGATCAAACTAATTTTATTTCCTGGATAATTTTAGGGATTTCATATTATCATACTTGTATGGTTAAGCTGTGGTGGTCTAGAGGTAGTGACACCCGCCTTACAATCGTGAGGTCGTGAGTTGAAATCCCCGGTCCCGTACCAATGAGTTCTTGGGAATTTATGTACGGAATTTCACACCACTGGCTTTTCGGTGAAGGAAAATACCGTGAGGCAACCTGCAAACGTCCGTAGAAGAAATTCGATGGCGTATATGAATCCACCAACCCGCACTGGGCCAGCGTGGTGGATATGGCCCAACCACCCCTAGTGGGTAGGCCTACGTCCTGCAGTGGACTATTAAAAGGCTGGTACAGTACAGTACCGTATGGTATTTATTATTCATATTCTATGTCAGAATTATTTTCCTTCGTGACAATATATTATGTTCTCTTCCCACCTGTCTCTACCAAGGCAAGCGCCAAATACCTACTAATGTACCTTCAACAATACAATAACACTTAAACTCTACTAGATTAATAAACATACAAGATTATTATTTGCAAAAATTAGCATGACCGACTTCACCTGTGTACAGAATTCGCAAATATTTCGCTTTGCATTTTTCACATTATTGTTGATTTATCAAAAATGGCTCAGCCGATTTCGATAAAATTTAAATAAGACCAATTTCAATGTATATTCTTTCCAATAAAAAAAGAATTATTAAAATCGAACTACTACGAAAAAAGTAAAAAAAAATATAAATTTTGTATACCTCCTCCGGTGGTCCGTGGGTCCAAAATAGCCAAATAGCTGGACCAGTAATCGAAAATGGCCTATGTTCGGCAGTAAATTGCAGTTTAGAACCTTTTTTTATGGTTTAGACCGGGGCAAAGAACAAACTAAGTAAATAAGCATTCTTCAGGGGCATGTGCAATCCATTAATATAGCAATGAGCCAATTTATTTATAAGACACTTTAAATGCAAAATTCTGAGGGGCGGATGCTAAAATTTTATGAGTATGGTGTTTGCTTACTATCAGGCAAATACCCTAATTGTCTCATTAATAAGCTGAGTAAAAAAGTAACAATCAAAAGTAGGTACCTACATCAACACCCCTACACAAACATACTTACCTAATTATTTCATATTTTTCGTAAAATCGACTCATAATCAAAATATCTTCTTAAGTATGCATGCAAAATTTGTAACGATACGCACATTTATCAATAATGATCATTTATATCATATTTTTGAAAAAATATCGAGGCGTTATCGAAAATTCTTCTCATACAAAATTCGAAATAAACTTCAGCCTACTTCGGCAATGCAGTTACAATGTAAGGTAGTGAAAACAAAATCAAGGTTCAATGACCCGCCAACGATCTCCACATTCGCGCTGAGCCCAGTGAGAATTATTTAACGAGCTTTTGTGGAACCAGCTCAAGGCGCAAGTAATGCATAATTAACCGAACTTTTACGTAAGCACATACTCGTACATGTGAGCGACTCAGATATTCTTTGCCAACACCATCTGTTTTTTGTTAAGAGCCTATCCTTCCTATTTCACTGAATCGTTTCAACATTTTTCGTAATTGAATATTACAATAATATATACATGATCTATTGTTGACAATGTGGACAATGGTCAATTTTCAAGGCATAAGTAAATGTACCTATCAGAGACTTAAATGTCCATGTCACTTTCAAACGCAGGTAGGTACGCGCTAAAAGAGACTAAGTACAATAATATTTGAGTAGTTATTTTTTCAAAGATGCCTTGCAAATTGAACAATGACTAAATAATACATTATTTATTAGTTAAATCATATAGGTATTCTTTGGGAGCCCGTTTCCAGTACAGTACCTATATTTATCACGATTTCGAATTTAACATGATGTGACGTTTGGTTAATATTATCTATTAATTTTACATATATTATAAAATTATTACTATTCACTAAATGTCACTTTAGTATTATGACGATACAACTACACTTAGGAAAAGGATATGCATCAAGTACAAGAACCTTAAAAATTGTGAAGACGTGTCACATCGTATATTTTTTTCTGCTATTTTGAATTTTATAACTTTTAAAGTAATGAAATTCGTAAATGAGACAGATGCGTACCAACCATGGCCTCTTAAGTAATTAGTTCTAAGTATTCTAGACATGCATTGTTTTAGTGGAAATGATGTAACTAAATGAAGAAATCTCGCAAATAGACACTGGCCCAGTTTTGTGAATTTGAATTCTAAACTACACTAAGTGCAACAAAAACGTAACAACACTTTAAAAAGCTTGACTTTTTTTATTTGTGTAAAAATAATTCATATGTTATCCTATAAACAGTAGGTATAATTTTGATTAATTTTCCTTCGTCGCGTTGTATTACGGTCCTTTGATATTATTGTGAGAATAATTTCCTTATTAGAATTATTTTATTTTATCTGAAAAAGACAAATTGAATACCTGATAACTGATATCATATCAGGTACTTCAAATGAAAGTATCTTTAACTTTATAATTAAAAACACAATGTCGCCGAAATTCAAAACCTGTGAGCAAGCTGAATTTTCTTTATATTATAATATTTTCCAAAAACATAAATTGACGATATTTGAAAAAAAAAAATTCAATAATTTACGATCGTTTCGTAACTTCCTGAAAATCAGATCTTAGCCACAAATCAGATAATACCTAACAACGTATTGAGCCTAGTAAGAAGCTGAAACGTAACAACCTATCGAAGCCAGTGACGTCAATCAAGCAATTAACAAGTTAAACTGCACTACTCACACAATCTGAAGCAAGTAGGAAGCAATAGAGGTAATAATCACCAGTCTATAAAAACATAATCATAACAAACGCAACGACGCACTCGGTTAAAAATAAACGAATTTCGCAAGCTATTTGACTAAGTGATCGCATAACATTTATATGGGCTAATACGCTCGAATGCAGAGAGAAAATCGTCATCAATCTTGAAGGGGTGCGGGACGGTAATGCGCACAACATATGGCGTCATCGATGGTGCTTCCACACCTATGGTCGTTCCGCTCCGCTGCAGCCGAATAGCCCCATGTGCCCATGAAACCCCGTGGCCCTGATCACTGGCCTTAGATACGTCCACAGTCACATCGGCGTGTATTCTACTAGATCGGATCGGCTACAAGTGGACACTACACTTCAAAGCGCCATTGTAGCCTTTTGTGCATATCAATGGCAAATGTTACATTCGGATTGAATACTCTTTATAGACCCATTTGCAAATTACCCGCATTTGGTCGGCTATTTGGAGTGCGAGCGAAATAATAAGTGGGTTTCATGACTGCAGTTTTAAACTTGAGTTTGATACACGTATGGAGATACTCCTTTCTTTTGTCATACATAGGTAGTGCACTATTGATTCATTAGTTCAGATATCAGGATTTCAGACAAAATTTTGCTAAATACGTAACTAGCAGAGGTACACGTGGAATAAAATAACTAACTAAATTAGTAGTTACATTACTATAACCGAACTCATAACTAATACCGATGGTTGTTTGTAGAGATTACTGAAGGCGCTGAAATATCAATGCAGGTTACATATTATCCTAAAAGAAAGATTTTTAGAACTACTTGCAAACGAAAGTGTTCCTGCGTATTGTATACTCTGTACTGTACTGTACCAGCCTATTTAATAGTCCACTGCAGGACGTAGGCCACGAAGGGTGATTGGGCCATATCCACCACGATGGCCCAGTGCGTATTGGTGGATTCACATACGCCATCGAATTTCTTCTACGGACGTATGCAGGTTGCTTCACCTGCAGGTGATGTTTTCCTTCACCGAAAGCCAATGATGTTGATTTTGATGAAATTCTGTACATAAGTTCCAAAGAAACTCATTGGTACGGAATCGGGATTTGAACCCTCGACCTCACGATTGCAGGTCGGGTGTTACTACCACTAGACCACCACGGCTCGTATACTCTATACTCTACCAGCGCCATATTCACCGTACGAAATTGTATAACTATACTTGCAAATTTGAACCGAATATGTTAGTATTTAAATGGCAGCCATAAATATTTATGGCGACGTGGATTTAGTAGACACCTAGGTGAGGATAGCGAGGGTGCTCCGCCGGGGAGTGCTAAGTGCCGCGAGCCACATGTCGCTCTGTCGCGCTAATCTCCTGGATTTGCCATCCCATGGCCCTCGCAACCATCCGTCCCTTTCCCCTCCACGCCAAAACGCTACATCCATCTCACACGACTCATTGAATATTATTGCTCTATGGGGATTTTGAAAATATGGAGCCGTTTAGCGAAAGCCGTACATTGTATCCATCCCGCGGAATTATTCATACGAGGCTCGGTGCATTTATCACTTAATGGTATTAGCTATTAGACCGTTTAATCGCTCGATTTGCGACTTTATAGCAGGAGCTTAACTTTAAAGTGACATTGTGAGTGTTTATTTGCACATGTCCGGCAAAATATATGTACTTGATTTCTCAAGCGGTAGGTAAAATCTGCTGTCTATGAAATAAGAAAATCTTATGCAGCGTCCCGCAGATAGTTGCGATCTGTGGCTGCAGCCTAAAGCCTAGTCTTAGTGCAGCCCAGTAGTAGTACCTAATATAATAGAGGTCGAAAATGTTAAATTAAGACCTGTGACTGGGCCACAGCTACTAGACCCCTCAAACTTTACATGATATAAATAAATAAGTTTTTATTTCTGTAACCAATAAAATAATATATATAAATATAGATAGATATATCTTTAACCACGAGTAATTAATTTAAATAATATATATATATATATATAGATATATTATAAACTACGAGTAGTACCCTCTAGCTCTGCGAATGCGAATTCGAATCTCTAAGATTTTTCAAGCAATAATTAAAAAATAAAAAAAAATACTAAATGCTAGTAATATATATAAATACTAGTTTTTACCCGCGGCTTCGCCAGCATGATATTTTGATTTTTGACGCAATATCATTATAATTTATAGCCTCTATGTTATTCTGATATGTAAGCTATATTATTGCAAAGTTTCATCTCAATCCTTTCAGTAGTTTTTGCTTGAAAGAGTAACAAACATCCATACATCCATCCATCCATCCTCACAAACTTTCGCGTTTATAATATTAGTAGGATAGTAGGAAGTAGGATAGATAGATATATCTTAAACTACGAGTAATTAATTTAAATAATATATAGATAGATATATTATAAACTACGAGTAGTACCTAGCTCTGCGAATGCGAATCTCTAAGATTTTTCAAGCAATAATTAAGTATGTATGTACAATTTATTTTTTCTTTTTTTTGTACATGTACAACTTTTACTATGAGGCCGACCCCGAAGTCTCAAAAAATGTTCAGCTGTACCCCAATTGTCGAGAGTTAATGAACTTTTTGTATGAAACAGCTTTTTTCGTGATTATGGAGTTAGTCTCATAGTAAAAGTTCTTCGAAAAATTAGCTTCAACAATCCCTGTACTTTGTAAAACAACACCTTAATATGTAACTACTCTTTTCCTTTTTTTCTGCGTTCAATCTATTTTCTAACTCGTGTAACAAAATGTACTAAAACAGGTAGAGATTTCTCTAGTCACAGAGTGATCCTATAAATAAGAGTTCCTCTTTTACCTTTCGGCGGACTCCTAAAATATATTAAACCTAATAAAAAAAATAGAAACATCAAAATTTTAAAAACTTTTTTAGGAAAAGAAAAGAACAGTAGCGATCAGTATTACGTTCGTCATGCTCATTGGATTATCCAGCAAATGTTCCGTTGATTGAAATAAATCAGTAAGTCAAAGTCTGAGTAATAATGATCGCATGGTGCTGTCAGCGCACCATGCGCCTCTACACATGGCGATTTCTATACAAATACCAACATACTGCTTCTTTATTCAAACATGTGGTCGCTTCTATTGCAGTGCAGTTAGAGACTATTTTTGGATAAAGTTTTAGGGGTGGCTTCAAATGTTTGTTGGTTTAGTAGAGTGCATTGTGGGGACTCCGGCTTGTCATTGCTTCCCCCGAAAGTCGCGCAGCCCTAAAATCATTCCATTCTGCGTACCGGACGAGCAGACAGGTTAACTTTTGTTGTTCACAAAGCCGTGCATTACAGTTCGATTGTTGGCACAAATGTCGGGTATTACAAAGCATTTTGTGTTTGCTGACGATTATTTTCAAGTTTTAATTCATTAGCGAGTTCCTGTTGGGCGCCAGTTTTATTAGACAAGATATACTTAGTTTGCTACGTACCTACCTACCTGTTCGTTTTCCGTAAATGTGAAAAAATATGATTCAACTATGCATAGGTATAATGTTACTTATCACAAGTCTACTTTTGCTAATGAAATTCAATTTATTATTTTTCTATGGACTGCATGTACCGACAAGCGCAGTATAGGTTATCTACCCATACGTTAGACAGAGATGCAGGATGGCGCTGGATGCAAGCCGCTTAGAGGTGTTTTGTATTATTATATTTTTATTTATATATATTTTTTTTTTTTTTTTTTGGGCGTGGGTAGTCGCCAGAATAACATTGTTTTTAATTAGCTCCCATAAAATTAATCTTTTAAAATATAAATAAACAATTCAAAATCTAATCTACATGTATAATCTGTTTAATTGATTAAAATACCTGTCCGGGAGTGTTTTCCTTTATTAAAACACAGATTTATATCATACACAGCACATATTTATTTTGTGGCTATCTTACACCAGTGTTATAGCACTACTTTTCACATCTCAACTATGGAAGCTATTGTGGAGTCTCAGGAGCAGCTACAGACACTATTTTTGAAGAAAATGGAGGCCTTCCAAACCGAGCTTCAGAAATCATCTGCCTCGAGCAAAAAAGAAGTATTGGCCGAGGACTTTGATTTTTTCCGTTCTTTTGTCATGGTGTCTATGAAATCTCTCCAAGACCAAATTAATATTTTGGCACGACAAATGGATAATCTGGAGATGAGAGATCGACGGAAGATACTTTTACTGCATGGTGTTCCCGAGGCCAAAGATGAAGTCATAGCGACAAGTGTTGTGAATGTTGTGTCACAAAAACTAAAGATAGTAGAGTTCGCTGCCTCCCACATCAGTCGTTGTCATCGTATGGGCCGGTCGTCTGATACCGGCAGACCGAGGCCTCTCCTGGTAAAGTTGCAGGATATGTCTCTGCGTCAAAAGCTTTGGTCTGCCAAAACTGCTCTAAAGGGGTCAGGTATTACTTTATCGGAGTTCCTGACTAAGACGAGGCACGAAACTTTCATGGCAGCCCGCGAGCGATTTGGTGTGACGAAGTGCTGGACGCGTGAGGGGCTCATCATTGTACTGGGTTCAGACGGCAAACAGCATCGCATCAGCAGCCTCGAAGAGCTCAATAGGATCGAGGCCCCCGCTGCGGCGAAGAGTAAGAAGACTGAGGTGCCGACCCTTGCTGCAGAGAAGAGAACTCAAGGTCCGCGAGCAGCTCGAAAACTCCAAACGAAGTAGCGAGATTCGCGAGTACATTTCCAGCTGTTTATTTGTATTTATGCATATTATAGTCGTTTTTGGTTCTTTCATTCAGGGTAGGTGTGGTATTTTGTTGCACTTTTTATCTGTGTACCACCTTCACTTAAATGTATTTTCTTTGTTAAAATAATTTTAATTTTTAGCACTCACAGTGCACCCACATTTTTTTTTTTTACTTGGACTGAACTGTCAGTTGTGACAACTGACAAGTACAACTGTCAAACTTGCGTCAAACTGTCACTCTTAATATGTATATTTTTTTTTTTTTTTCTCTCGTTAAGTTTGGCCACAGTCTTTTTGCTATTATGTTTTTTTGGTGAAGTAGTGTTAAACACAAATTGCTGTGTTACATAGATAAATTAAGTTTATATATTTGTTGTGAAGCAAAAACATTCAATTACGTCTAAATATGTCAAATATCTCCATGTATGTGATTTTGTCTCCTATTTTCCTTCTGTATATTTTTTTATTCTTTTATAATTATTTTTGTTTTCACCTGGTGTGATCTTTGGTGCTATGACAAGTGTATTTCAACCATTTCTAGGTTAAGATTTAAGCACTTACCTATGAATTTTGGACTTATCTTTGATTTTGCAGATGCATAATCAAAGGTACTAATTATGCATTTACTTTAAGTGTTAGTAATTTCAGACTTTCTGACAGATACAACCGGCAGGTAGATACTAGATTATTTATATTTCGTTTTTTTTTTTTATATTATTATTATTATTATTTTTAATCTTTTTCTTTTATTATTATTTAATTTTATACATATAGTTATAAATATATATATTATATTATGTTAAATATTTTTGACAGTAATGATAAAAACAGTGATAGTGAATTTTTCTCTGCATCCTCTTCTGGCTCAACAGCAAGCAGTAACGATAGTTTTTCTAGCATGTTACCTCTCTCTGACTACCTAGAATGCACCTTCTCTGACGTGCCCAAAAATTTCAACGTAATCCATATTAATGCCCAGAGCATTCCGTCATGTTATCCTGAAATGTTGGCCTCTCTTGATCATCGTAATATCCACGCAATATTAGTCTCCGAAACATGGCTTCGTCCTTCCCTTCTTACTACATCTTATTCTCTTCCTGGTTTTATTCTTATTAGAAATGACCGTGTATCCCGTGGTGGTGGTGGCGTAGCTATTTATCTAAAAGCAAATATTCCTTTCACTATCATACACCAGTCACCCCAGCCACCCCCTGAAAATGCCGGTGAAGATTTATTTATAGAAATTCAACTTTCTCACACAAAAATTCTTCTCGGAGTCTATTATTGCCCTTCAAAAAACATTAATTACTTTTCTTCTTTTGAATCTGTTCTGTACAATCTTATACCTTCATATAATCACTCCATCATCATGGGTGATT
The DNA here is from genome assembly GCA_949316475.1 of Hypomecis punctinalis. Taxonomy (NCBI): domain Eukaryota; kingdom Metazoa; phylum Arthropoda; class Insecta; order Lepidoptera; family Geometridae; genus Hypomecis; species Hypomecis punctinalis. Next base: position 12,755,428 of record OX438799.1, read on the forward strand.
TCAACACTTGTCTTCTTAGGCGTGATCATCGAACATCCTCTCTAGAATCTTTATTAAAATCCTATAACTTAAATATTCTTCCTCTGAATGCCACGCATCATTTTCCAAATAGCACCCCGTCTCTTCTCGACTTGTTAATAGTGTCTTCTCCCAACAATGTGTTTAAACACGGTCAGTATGCGGCTGACAATTTTTCCTATCATGATTTAATCTATCTTTCTTACAAAATTCGTCCTCCTAAAGTCAAACCACAAATTATTCTGCAGCGCAACTTTGGTGGTATGGATCGTGATGCTCTCCTTGAGGACGCGAAAAAAATTGATTGGGGTCCTGTGATTGGCGCTGAGTCGGTGGATGAGCAGGTCTCTTTATTCAACTCCCTAATTGTGCAACTATATGATGTTCATGCTCCATTACGAGCAATCAAGATGAAACAGCTTCCTGCACCATGGCTCACCGAGGACATTAAATGCTTAATGCATAAGAAATCTGCCTCAAAAACGAGGTACAAGTCACGTCCTACTGATGTCAATCATAGTAAATATGTTCAGGCCCGTAATCACTGCAACAGGGTGTGTAGGGATGCCATACGCCGTCATGTTTACGCATCTGTCGATGATGAAAATCCAGCTAGAGTCTGGAAGTTTCTCAAATCAATGGGAATTGGCAAGTCGCGTCAGTCTACTTCTCCTCTTAACATTGATATTAATGCTCTAAATCAACATTTTTCTTCTGTCACCGCTATGTCGGATGCGGAAAAGCACTCGATTATTAACTTTCTTTCTGCCATTCCAGTTCCCGATTTTTCTCCTTTTACTTTTACTTCTTTTACCGAATGTGATGTTAGGAAGAGCTTAATGTCAATTTCCTCCAATGCGGTGGGCGGTGATAATATAAGCCGGAACATGCTCTTGCCCATTATCGACATTATCCTTCCCATTCTTTGCATTATTTTCAATAACTCCACCACCAGTGGAGTATTTCCTACCGCCTGGAAAGATGCAACGATTATACCCTTACCAAAGAAGCCCAATCCTAGTTCCTTTTCTGAATATCGTCCTATTTCCATCCTTCCTTTCCTGTCTAAAGTACTGGAGCGTCTTGTACACAAACAACTCAACAACTTTCTCAACAGACATGACCTCCTCAATCCTTTCCAATCCGGTTTCCGTCCTGGGCATAGCACTGTGTCTGCGCTAGTCAAAATCACCGACGATATCCGCTTGGGTATGGATGACGGTAAGCTTACTGTTCTAACTCTGTTAGACTTCAGTAACGCTTTCAATACCGTTGACTATGACATTTTGTTAGCAATAATGCGTTCTACTAACATATCTCCATCGGTCTTAGACTGGCTTCACAGTTACTTGCATGGGCGTCGGCAGCGTGTTCGCCTGGAAGATATATTGTCTTCTTGGTGTAACACCACAGCTGGTGTTCCGCAAGGTGGCGTTCTTTCTCCCCTACTCTTTGCAATTTTCATTAATTCTATTTCCCACCGTCTTACTTCTTCCTACCACCTTTATGCAGATGATCTCCAAATTTATACACAAGCCCATCTTGATGACCTTAACAGTGCCATTACTACAATGAACGCTGACCTTGGCCGAGTCCTTGAGTGGAGCGTTTCTCATGGCCTAAAAGTCAATCCTACTAAGTCACAGGTCATAATAATTGGCAGCTCGTACAAGATTTCGAGAATTGAGTGGGCTACACTTCCTAGTGTAATATTTAATGGTGTTCCTTTACCATACAGCGAATCTGTAAGAAATCTTGGGGTAATATTCGATCGTACGCTGAGCTGGGATGCTCACTTGAAATCCATTAGTGGTAAATTGTTTGCCTCTGGCAGTTCATTAAGACGGCTTCGAAACTTCTTACCCACTGCCACCAAGGTTGCGCTCGCACAGTCTCTTCTTCTTCCCATTCTGGATTACGCTGACGCTTGTTACCTTGATCTCAGACAAGACCAACTCGACAAACTTGAGCGCCTTCAGAATTTCTGTATCAGATTCATATTTGGTTTACGGAAGTATGATCATATATCCCAATTTCGCGCTAAGCTCAAGTGGCTTCCTATTCGTTCTCGTCGGAATGCTCATATCCTCTCTCTCCTTTATAATATTTTGTTCAACCCTTGCACCCCACGATACCTAAAAGAACGCTTCTCCTATTGGTATACATCCCACTCTATCCCTCTTAGATCCACATATAACCTCACCCTTATGACTCCTTCCGCTCGTTCTGAAAAATTTTATGGTAAGTCGTTCGCATTCCAGGCTGTTCAGCTTTGGAATGCATTGCCTGTGTCCATCAGACGCGCTCCATCCCTGGCGGTTTTTAAAGAACTTGTATATAATCATTATATGTCGCAGTTGCCGTCTCTCTAGGATGATACACATTCACTTTAATATTACTGTTCCATAATTATTTATTTTTCGCTTTTTTTTCGTCATCAGTATAAGCTGTTTAAATAGAGTCATTTATAGTTTTCCGATATTTTATTATTTATTATATATATTAGTTTATTTTATATTTTGTATGAGTTGGTTATTATTAGAATTTATTAGAATGTATGTTGTTTAAGTAAGTATATACATATATCACTTTCATACACACCCCGTCGCCTAAACCTTTAAATTAATCCTTCACAAGTAACGGTTGCCTGGAAGAAATTGCTTTTTAGCGATAAGGCCGCCGATTGTAACACTTACTATAAGTTCCTAGTCTAAGTTTTCCTAGTTTATTTAAGTTTTGGTGTGGCAATAAAGAATTTATCTATCTATCTATCTATCTATATCTTCTTTGGTATAGGAGAGGCCTATGTCCTATAGCTGAAATGATATTGGTGATTTCTCTATGTACTTTGTTCAAGCAAAGCTATGAAAGAGCGTAGGTATTACCAAATCATTGTGCCACGCATTTTTAGTAAAGATGATTTATGAAGTGTTAACCTACAGGCATATCACACTTCTAGCAAGAAAGCACAAAATTGCGCATTCCTAATTAGATTATCCAAAGCAACGTTTTCTGCAACATATTTCTGTACAACTCGGGATGAAAATACAACAAAGGAATGGAAGGAAGCAGAAAAACTGCAGAGTTTCTTATTACGCCGTCTGGGAGATAGGTATTGACTTTTTCATATCAACAAAGACTTGAAATGAAAATATTTCTCTGGCGGAGGTAAGTCAATAGAGGTTTGAGGCATTGCCCCCAGGGCGGGCGGCGCGGGGAAGAAGGGGCGCGGCGGGCGGGCGCCAGGGGACGGGTACTCTTCTTGATTACAGCATACCCCACAAGCCTCTCCTCCCCTCCCCTACATTACACCCCGCCCTGCTGCAATACACATAAGCCTACACGATGACAGTCGGGTATAACTTTCATTTGTGTTATGAAAACTGAAATTACATATTTTATTTTTTACACGGGGGAAAATTTAATTTTCACTTTATTTATATATTGTGATCCAGTACGTCAGATCATTTTAAAGGTTGTTTAGAATGTCTAATTTTCCAACTGCCTACCATTCTAAAATGTTTTTTTTTTTATTTAAATCTATAAAAAGATAAAAAATAAGATTTGTCTTAAAAAAATATTAACTATGTAACTTCTGCAACGGGCCGAAAATACCAACATATAAGTGATACCTACAAATTTAAACAGTTTTAGTAAAAAGACCAGTTTCAAGCTCTCAATTTAAACATAAGAATAAAAATCTGGGGAAAATCTCTGTCAATTTTATTTTCAGTCTTTAAGGCCAAGATTCCGCCAAAACAGAACGGAGATAAGTAGAAATGGGCGAAGTGTAGCAGTCCATGATTCCGTTAGAAAAATGCCAAATATGCTCAGCAAGAACCAAAACACCAATATCCTCACACAGCTCCTCACGGCGCAGGTGGCCGCCGAGATTGGCGCATCAAACATGCACAGGCTTCCACCCTGCCGCTCGTAAAAATCCATATTTAAAATGCAAAGGGACAGTGGAACTGAGGGACAGTGATTCAAATTCTCACAAACAGTGTGACCTTCTTTATGACAAAATAATAAACAATTTCTTTTTCAGATTTGATACATAAATATGACGTACGAGTAGGTAAGTAACTATGAGAAATGCGTTGAAAATAAAAATTACATGTAATGATTAAATTTTACTATAAAATAATATTAATTCTAAGATTGCAGTAAAGCAAAATGTATTGTGACAATGTTTAAAATTCAGTTATTATAAAGCATATAAACAAACAGGTTTTAATTTTAGGCACCCACAGCTACCGTGCATTACCTAACTAGGATCTAGGGGCCCTAACAATAAGGACCCTAGATCCCAGAGTCTTACACAAGTAAGAGTTCTGACGTTTGCTTTTTCTCCTGCTCGCGCCAGTTACGCCACGAGGGCGAGCAGAAGGGAAAGCGAATCTGAACGTCAGGGCGCTTACTCAATAAGGCCCAGGATCTTCCCATAAGAACTTTCCTAGTTTTTTTCTGCAATGCTCATGTCGTAGAATATCTTTGACGTTGGTGTTGCGTGCGTCATTCCAATAATCATCTTAAAAAAATCGCTGTTACGTCAAGTTCTAAGTTATCATCACACAAACCAACAGTGTAACGTGGCAAAGTTTTCTCTATGCTTATATAAAATACTATTCTTAACTAGAAATAATCATCATTGATCACACCTGTAAACACACAACCAGGTATTTGATCACTTATTTGTTAAAAACAAAAAAGTTGAATCACTGCGAAAATATATACGCTTCTCTGTCTAAGTAAGGGCTGTAGCCTCAGGGCTTTTAATACGGTACTCTAATGAGCAACATTCTGGCTCAGAGGTCGAGAAAGTCTCCTTAATTTCCGTATTTACGGACCCATTCAGGTGGATTACCCTCGCCTTATTAATTGCTTACAGTGAGGTACAGCGGTTTCGGGACTATGGCTTGGCTACGTACCCTTAATGAAAAGGTCTTTATGTCTCAATAGGATGTTACTTAAATGGTTAGGCATATTCCATGAAGAACTCATTCATCGCATATTGTGGTCCAATACACCGCAATCAAAAAAACTTAATGAGCTTATAATGAAGCAATAAAGACGAACTAACAAGATTATTATTAGTTTCTACGTGTATCCAAGAGGAAAACTTAGGAATTATTATTAGTATCGAACTTGTCTAAGAACATAAATCTTATGCTCAACTCTTAGTAGGTAACTTAGGTAATAATAACACGAACCGAACTTTGATTAAAGTCTTGCTTGTAAACAATGCCAACTTTTGCTGACTTGGGAAAACATGGTAATCAGAGCTCTCTGAAACTCTGATTATGGACCAGAAGTTTCACCACATTCAATTACGATATAAAATAAAATGGGAGTCAAAAAGCCGACTGTAATTACCCACGTGAGGACAAAGCTCCCCTATTTTATCCCTCGTAAGCTGCACCCATGTTTTGATATGAATTTGGTAGGGAAAATACTTCATCATTATCATCTAAGCCGTAGAAATATTTCTAGATGCCATAAGTATAATATTTTTGATAAATCAACAATAATGTGAGAAATGCTACATCGATCCGTGCGAAATATTCGCGAATTCTGTACACGGGTGAAGTCGGTCATGCTAATTTTTGCAAAAAATAATCTTGTTAACTGATGTAATAGACTCAGAAATATAAAGCTTTCTCGAAATGTAACGTACATGGTTAGAATTTTTGATAATTATTTTATCAGCCTGCATACATTTTGTGGACATGTCCTTTATGTTGAAATAATTAATAAACGTTGAGCGTTGAAATAGTTTCAACCGCGTACGCAACCAATGTTCGCAACTGGTTGCGTACGAGGAGTTTTTCCTCTTCGTAGGCAACTAGTTGCCATGGAAGAATATTTTTTTCCGCTTAAGCAACCAACGACTTTTTTACATTACTACACTACGTGCGATAGACTAACGGCGGTTCGTTAATCCCTCATGGCACTACTGAATTTATGAATACGAAATTAATACATGAGTTTTCATGAAATCCTACCAGTTTTCATAAAATCATATCATTGTTTATTTATGAACGTACAATCGTTAAAAAGGCCGATTATGTCAAAACAATTATTTGTAAGCTAAGACAATGAACTGGGATCGGGGTGCTGAGAAATTGTTAAAATTCTTACACTTTCGTTCTTTGGTACTTGTATACAAGGTGCTGTTTAAACGGTTTTGATGAAAATGCCATAAGTATAATAAATATTATAAACTTAATGAATAATAAATACCTGACAATATAAAGATTACTCAAGAATCCTCGTATCACACGAATTCGCTGAGCATTAAAAGTTTAGTAAATAAACGAATTGGATGTAACACCGGATCTGAGTTTGATATCACGGTTATAGGTTATTTCTAATCAATTAGCACCCTTTTAGGGGCTCATTCTGTACATCAAAACTCACAACATTAATTCTGCGACTTTTGTCAAAACTCAAAAAATAAAACTGATGTTTCATAGAAAAACATTTCCAGATGTTTTTTTTTTAGTTTTGACAAAAGTCGCAAAACAAAAGTTGTTAGTTTTGATGTACAAATAAGCCCTTAAAAGGATGCTAATTGATTAGGAATAACCCTGTATATCCGGTCTTATTGGATATCTATAGGAGAGGCCTGTGTCCAGCAGTGGCCGTCCTACGGCTGATATTTTATGATGATGAGATAAGAGATGTGCATGAAACTGTCCCAAAACTTTCCAATTGATTCCTAATTTCCTATAATCATCAGATGATTACCATAGGTTCTTTGATAGAGTTCTCATTTGTGCCATTACAGAAGGTAACAAAAATGACAAAAAACAATAGCTAAAATTAGGTGATTGACCGAAGCGGAGCGAAAGTCTTCGGCAGTTTTGCTTTAGTCTGTCCGTATGTTGGTTTTCGTCTACAGGTCACATGTTCAGGAACTAATCTCGACAAAACTCGGTACACATATAGATATTAAAGGCATTTTTTGCACGAAGGGTAATTGGACCATATTCACCACGCTGGCCCAGTGCGGGTTGATGGATTCACATATGCGTTACTTATTTTTTATCTGTACTCTCTTTTCTTAATGACCATTTTACCGAAAATTGTTACTTTAAATGACACTATCATTTTACTTTTTGTTAATCTGATTAGTCCACAGGACTTTTTGATAATGAAAGTAAAATAGTAAGTAAAAGTAAAATGACAAAGAAAACAGAAATGAAATGAAAGATTCTCTGCCTGATAATTTAAAATGTATGTTATTACATATTATTTTGATAATTAAAATTTTCTTAACTAATTTTAGTTATTAGGACAAATTATTTAGGCATATCTATTACCAGTGTTATCGGACGATTTCAAGTACATGTAATGTGTCTACGAAATAAAGAGATTTACTTTGACTTTACGTCATCGAATTTCTTCTACGGACATATGCAGGTTGCCTTACAATGATTTCCTTCACCGAAAAGCGAGTGGTGTGAAATTCCGTACATAAATTCCAAAGAACTCAATGGTGCGGGACCGGGATTCGAACCCACGACCCTACGATTGTAATTATTACTATATACTACGGGACTAATCGCGCACTAAAATTACGAGATAAATAAATACCTCCTCATCCCGACGTTTCGGCCGAGTTGCATTGACCGTGGTCACGGGTAGACTGGAATGTGAAACAGCTGGTACCGCCAATTCAATTTGAACTTGAAAAATTGTCACTACGACAGACAACACCGACGGTATTTAACAATGTCCTTCTACCTACACTACGCGATTTGCAATTTGCGATTTGTTGACAACAGGATTCCACGATGCCGATAACTTAAATCCATTATCCTTAAGAATTTCAACCGGGAGGCGGTTGAAATTCTTATGTTTTTTGATTTCCACCGCTTCACTAACTATTCTTGAAAAATAGTGTTGTTATTCAAGTTCAAATTGAATTGGCGGTACCAGCTGTTTCACATTCCAGTCTACCCGTGACCACGGTCAATGCAACTCGGCCGAAACGTTGGGATGATGAGGTATTTATTTATCTCGAAATTTTAATGCGCGGTTAGTCCCGTAGTATATAATAATAATGTGTTCAAATCGCGAAAGTTTAAAACAACACTTACGATTGTAAGTCGGGTGTCACTACCTCTAGACCACCACGGCTTGCACGGCTTTAAGTATTAGTAAGTACACGAAAATACTACCTATTCTTACTAATAAAGGTTTGAACTAAGAAGCATCTTTTATAATAAACAACAACAATAAAAATTCACATATCAATTTCATTATCATACCTACTAAAGCGTTTTCATGAAAATATCCTTCCATTGCCAAATGTTTTTTTTATTGTTTTCAAATTAGTACCTATTTGAGAACTTAACAATGAGTAGGTTAGCAGTTTATCAGAAGGTACGAGTATAATCAATTGTTATTTATCTTTAAATTTGTAGTTAATTGAAATACATAGGTATATACTTAAAGATAAATCCTACTAATATTATAAACGCGAAAGTTTGTGAGTAAGTATGTATGGATGTTTGTTACTCTTTCACGCACAAACGGCTGAACTTATTTGGATGAAATTCGGTATGAACGTAGCTTAGACCTTGGATTAACACATAGGCTACTTTTTATCTCGGGCTAACGCAGGTAACAACGCGGGGCGCAGCTGGTAATAAATTGTATTAATTAAATATCTATATAAGAATACTTCCAAAAAACAACGAGGTATATTTTATTTACTCATGGCCAGTTCAAGAAATGTGATAAATTCTGTTTTTACCGGCTTCCAAATAAGGAGGAGGCACTATGTTCGCCTGCTTGTCTTATTTCATCAATGTTCATCGATATTTTCGCCAATTGCGAACAATTTAAAAAATCTTTTTATTTCAAAAAGGTATAAAAGGTATAGTACCTAAACCTGATTTTTATCGAATTCGGCTGAACCCTTTTTAACAAATCAACAATATTGGCCATGGAGGTCACATCGATTCATGCAAACTATTCGAATTCTGTACACGGTGGAAGGTGGTGGTGACATTTTTTGCGAAAAATAATTATAGTAGGTATCTGGATTCGTAGTTTACAAATATATCTACGGGTTATTTCTAATCAATTAGCACCCTCTTAGGGGGCTTATTCTGCACATCAAAACTAACATTTTTTTCTGGATCTTTAGTCAAAACTTTAAAAAAAAATGTTATTCCATAGAAAAATATCGTTCACCCGTGACAAAATGTATGGAACAGCTGATTTTTTTCTTTAGTTTTGACAAAAGTTGCAGAAAAATGTTGTTCGTTTTGACGTACTTACAGGATAAGCCCCTAAAAGGATGCTATTTGATTAGAAATAACCATGTATAAATTATCATCATCTAGCTTCACCCAGTGGGATAAGGGCATGAAGATGATGATGATGATAACAATGTTTAAGCCGTAATATGGTGATAGCATAGCGACTGCGATAAAAAACATAATAGGTACCAGTACATTGCATAGTTTAAAATTTTATTGGAAAAGAATTAGATATATCTTATTGCCCACATTTTTCTAAAAACTAATGTAAAGTATTGTATTATAATATGCAAATAAATAGACGCATCAGAAAACTTATAGTTTTAAAATAACCAAACGCTGAACCTAGCTCTGACGCAGCTGGAGCGCTGTTTGATTTGGTGAGTCGTCTCAAGTGATCTGAAATACGTAGCAGTAGTATTAAGTAGTTAGTAAGCTAGAATAAGTTAGAATATACAATGGGACTGCCATGTATTTTATATAAAAGTCCCAAAAAATAAATTGGAATAAAAAAAAATAACCAAACAGCATAATTATGTAAACTAAGTATGTATTCTCGAGAAAATGAGAAAATTCATATTTTCTTATTTAACTGTGGGACCTAAAAAGGCGAGAAAAAATAAACGACGTCAATTGCTTGAACAAAATTACCCATTGTCGTTTGATATAAATTGGTACGTAAACCTGATATCTTTAATCTAATTATGTTTTTCATAATAAAACAAGGTTACTGGTAACATATGCACAACTTAAAAAGGGAACTTTAGGTAGTAGGTATATGTCACGATGTACACCTTTTAAACAAATTCAGATGTTTCATACAAAAAATATTATCATCAATTCATACGAAAAAAATGTACGGGAACGGAGCTGATTTTATTCGCGATCAGCTTTTTCCGGCGGCTTCGCCCACGTTATATTTTGTTTTTTGTGATATTCTAAAAGAACCTTTTACTTTTCGAGTATTCAATACAAATAATATTAAATATTAAAGTATGTATGTCATATTCCGAGATTTAAACTATAAGTTTAAGTTACGGGTATCGACCGTGGTCACGGGTAGACTGGAAAGTGAAACCAGCTGTTTCACTTTCCAGTTTACCCGAGACCACGGTCGATGCAACTCGGCCGAAACGTCGGAATGAGGAGGTATTTATTTCTCTCGTAATTTTAGTGAGCGATTAATCCCGTAGTTTAAAATAATAATGTGTTCAAATCGCGAAAGTTTAAAAACAACATTAAGTTTAAGTATCTTTAAATGATGACGATGTTGATATAAGTATCCTTGCAAAAAATCAAGTCGATTTCTACCTCTGTTGCTGCGTGAAAGGGTAGGTAACAAACAAATCAACAAACATACTTTCGACCTTAATAGAACCTGAATATTAGTAAAGTATGTAAATATTTATTACGATTAATTAAAGACAAATAAAAGACAATGAAAGACGATTTGTACGATTCAGCTGTTTATCCTGGCTAAATTTGCTAGTAAGATATAAAACAGACAGAATTTTACATTAATATACTGGCATGGATATTTCCAAATTAATATTTCATGAAAATCTTATGAAATCCATTTTTTAAGTAATTATTCTAAATACGGCCCATGCTTTGGTGAGTTTCAATGTGTGTGTATTTGCCACACTGTTTAATACCTAATTTTCGGTCTGCTATGGTATATTGTATGTCTGTGGTAAATACTTACTTAAGTAAAGATTTCAGTTTTGGACTCATAAATAAAGTTGGTAATAATGACAGTAGGTAAGTACAATGATATCCTACAATATGTCCGTCGAGCGGTCGTCTAGAGGAAGTCATAGTACTTCCCAGTATAATTAGTCTTCAAGTGCTATGCACGGAGATGTCATTATCCCTTTCTCTCGTAAATCACCAAGAGAAAAAATACAAAGAGAAAGTGTCAAAGAAAAACAAATGGTAACCCCCAAGTAACCCCAGAGTACAACCGGCAAACGCGTTTCTCTGATTGATTAAAACCTTAACAAAGGGATAAAACTGATCACTCTGGCTTACACTGGAAGCCCTTTATGTTCTGTAATCAAAGAAACCCTAGACAAAAATCACAAGAGAAAAATTATTCCGTAAAAGTCATATTCGTGAATCGAATATTAATCCCAGCGACTTTTTAGGGGTAGATTAAAAGAACAGTGAAGCAGCAAAGGTCTGAATTCAAAAAAAGGATTACGTAGAGTACTTAGAGAATTTGTAACAATATCTCTACACAATAATTTTACAATTATGTCCTCTATACATAGTCATTGGTAATAAATTAGCATCCTTTTAGGGGCTTATTCTGTACATCAAAACTAACAACTTTTGTTCAACGACTTTTATCAAATCTCAAAAAAAATTGTTGTTCCATAGACAAAATATCGTTCACCCTCGACAAAATGTATCGAACAGCTGATTTTATTTTTAGTTTTGACAAAAGTTGTTAGTTTTGATGTACAGAATAAGTCCCTAAAAGAATGCTAATTTATTACCAATAACCCTGTATATACTAAGCAGAAAAGAGGTGTTTCAGACCATAATTATGAACAACTCTTACTGTAGGTCCAACCCATTCGAGAAATAAACCAGCTGTCCCATACAAAATTTCAACTCGAAATCGACAAAATGTATGAAACAACTGATTTTCAAATAATCGTTCGATCCAGAATCGATTTTGATGCTTGTTTTGAATTTGAAAGCTGCTGCATGAAATCGATAGTTAGGTACAGTTTTTTCTCGCGTGAACTATTTGGATGATAAGTCCAAGTTTTATATCTCAGGTAAAACAGTAGTACATTTGAAAAGGTGAGCGAAGGGCCGTGGATTCAGAGGGGGCCCGACTCCGACAGATGTCGACCCCTGCAGAGCGGATGATGAGCCACAACCATAAAACTAACTACCGATTGTTTCATTCAACAGATAAAACTTTTTAATTAATCAGCAGGGGTCATTACCTAACGTAAAAGAAATAGTTACCTTTTCTTTTGTTTTACATCGTAAACGTGTCATCTACGAGTACGTAACACTGAATCTCGTTAAGTCATAAAGGCGGTCTGATTTAATTACTTACATTTATTGAATAAAGAATAAGGAACAAGGAGAATCATGCTTTCTGGTAAGCAATGAAAGCATGGTTGATCCATTTTTGATAAATCAACAATAATGTGAAAAATTCTACATCGATCCGTGCGAAATATTCGCGAATTCTGTACACGGGTGAAGTCGGTCATGCATTTGGTCGGTCATTATTTTATTCCCATACAATAAAAACAAATTACGAATTTGACATTGTTTCTCTACGCCCAAAGACGCGGTTAATGCGTTCAAAACGCATGTCTTTAGGGCCCTCTCATTCAGAATGGAAAAAGTGGTACGAAACTTGGTCCAAATAAATGTAAATGTACATTGTACTTCATGAAAAATGTTAAAAAAGCAATAAAACCTAATTTGGTCACAATTACTTGTTTTATCATTGTTAGACCAGAAACTTACGAGTAAATAGCAGCCCACGTACATAGGTACATCCATTGCAAGTTAAATAGAAGCTTGTAAAATACCACTCGTCATCGCACCTAGTATAATCCATACTTTTTGTCCATCGAGGTAGTTATAACCACAAAGTAAATAAATTAACTACTTACGAGTAAATCAATTACTGTACGCGGATGTATTTCTTTCGTTTCAAGGAATTACAGATTTAAAAAACTTTTAACTACAACGATTTTAACAGTAGCTGAAACATATTAGAAACTTTCCGCCTTATCACAAAATTTTTAAACTCGCTTTAAACACGGTTGTGCAATTTGTACTGTTAAACATTGTCTAAAGCGTGCGTAAAACTTTTGTAAGACGGTTTATTTTGAATCTTCTGAAGAGATCATTGACGTTAAATTACTTAAAATGTTTCAATTATTTACTGACGATTAGATATTATCGTAATTTAATAAGCACATAAGTATGCATATGAAATAAATCCAAGACGAAGATAATACATTTTAATGATTTAAAATTTGCTAAATTTAATTTAATGTGCCATAGTCGACCATGAAATGGGCCATAATTTAATAATTAATTTCTCAATAATACATACACAAAATTATGTAGGCATGGGGTGCCAATGGAACTGCAATACCTCACTATCCGGACCGGACGTTACGATCGAGTTGCATCGATCGTGGTCAGCCTACCCGTGACCACGATCAAAACGTCCGGATGATGAGATATTTATTCATCTCGTAATTTTAGTGCGCGATTAATCCCGTGGAATTTAGTAATAATATATATGTACTTCCTACAACGCAGAAAAAGACTTGTTACAACACAGAAAAATACTTTTTACAACACAGAAAAAGACTTATTACAATACAGAAAAAGACTGGTTACAACACAGAAAAAGCTTACTGGCTAAGTTCTTTTTGTATGTCCGTGGTCATTACTCAAACTAGCAATCTTACCAGCTGTCCAACGTGTTCATCATCATCATTACGATAATGTTAACTTTTTAATCCTTTTAATAGTCCTCAATATAGGTGTAACGTGTAACCGGATGTGTTCGATTCGACGCGCACGCGTCGCCACGTGTCCACTTCCGGTTTTAATGCGATAAAATAATAGGAGACATCTCCGCACTCTTCCCTTGTTTAGACAAAACGATCAGTTAATATTTGTCCAGTCATTTTCTCATGGTTATTCGGTAAAAAGCTTTAAGCGATATATGATACCAATGTGAACTATACTTTGCTTTTCGCATCTATTCCATGTAGGTATAGGAAAGAAATGGTTTGTAAAATTTATAAGTATAAGTACAGATTTAAAACTTGTACACTCCTATGAAACTATTTTATTTAGGTACAGTGATTCCACACTAGGTTTGATCAATGTTTTATTTTTATGATACGGTGATATGAATTACTACATTACAAAAAGAACACTTTGTATAATACTATGTTCAAATACAGTTCAACAATCACGGTATAGTTAGTTATATCATACATAGATTTCCTTTATATATTTCCAAACAGACCAGTTGGAAACGGTCTCTAGGTATTCTACGCGTTCCTATGTAAATAAAATAGAATCATAGAGTTAATAGAGGAAGATGACGTACTTTGGTCACATTATAAGAAATGACAAATACAGACTACTCCAGCTCATCATCCAGGGAAAGATTGCCGGAAAGAGAAGTGCTGGCAGAAGGCGGCACTCATGGTTAAAGAACCTGCGGGACTAGTTTAGCTGCAGTACCACCTCATTATTTAGAGCAGCTGCTTCAAAAATTAGAATTGCCCTGATGTTGTCCAACCTCCGATAGGAGTAGAACCACAAGAAGAAGAGTTGCAAAATCTACATTATAGGTTTAGAACCAAACTTTTTAAATGGGGCATATCATATACATGACAATATAGATATTAAATATTATATAGGTACTATGACCTGAATTCCCACGAGACTCGGATGGACCAGCTCCCCAAAATCCCACACTTTATCTCGATTGTTTATCGACTATCTACCAACAATAGTAAAATAATATTGTTGTATTCGATATAGTTTACAACATAATAACTGGTAAGCAAAACAGACGCCAGCACACTTAGCCGGCGGCCACCAGCTCCCCAAGTAATCATAGGCTTCCGAATAATGGGGCTTAAATGTAATAATGGCTATAGGAACGGTATTAAATGTGGCTTCGTTCTTTCAATGGTTTCCTATGATTAGAGTAATTGCACTT